>OY856412.1:371870456-373134831 GCA_963693085.1 Alisma plantago-aquatica
CACAAAATCACTTCATTTCATTGATGACTCTTGTGCTTTAAGACATTGTTAGGGAAGACAATGGAGGATAGAACATGGTTCGTAAAGATATGAGACAACCTTCAGGTAGAGAACAAATAGAAAGTAGTCAGCCTTCATGTTTTTTTTGGGTGCGGGGGGGGGGCAAAGGGGAGGAGGATCAAGTTTAAGGCGGCTTAGGGTTGGTTGGAGGAAGGGAAGGCTTGAATTATCTGGGGATCCCTAATGGTGAGAGGGACAATTTGAGAGAGATTTAGTGATAACCTAGTGGATAAGGTGGCAAGGAGATTACCGTTCTAGGCAAGATAGACATTGTCCTTTGTAGGTGTGACGTCCCCAGATTTTCTAAGACTTAATCTAATGTGTGCCGTCCAAATTGAAACCCTCACCTCAGTGAGAATCCCAATTTAGCCTTCATGTTTTTTTGAGGCGGGGGGGTCAAAGGGGAGGAGGATCAAGTTTAAGGCGGCTTGGGATTGGTTGGAGGATGGGGAGGCTTGAATTATCTAGGGATCCCCAATGGTGAGAGGGAAAATTTGAGAGAGATTCAGTGATAACCTGGTGGATAAGGTGGCAAGGAGATTGACGTTCTAGGCAAGATAAACATTGTCCTTTGTAGGTGTGATGTCCCTAGATTTTCTAAGACTTAATCTAAAGTGTGATGTCCAAATTGAAACCCTCAGTTCAATGAGAATCCCAATTTAAACACCCCACACTAGGCTAAGAAGAAGAAAATCAAAGGAAATCAGATGGAAATAATAGTTGCACATGCACATGAATAATAAAAAAATCCCAACACATGTTCACCATTCAACATATAATTACATAATGAATTGTTACAACATTTGATATTACATATTGAAAAGTAAACATATACATATACATGTACTACCACGAAGCTATAGGATCTTAGGATAACAGGTCCACCTATACATTAGCTCACCATACAACTCTCAACTATCCTGGTTCTTTAAAAGCATAACCACAACCTAAATAAAAGATTACATTTGGTACACGTCAGCATAATATTTAAGAATATTATACTGAGTACGCCTACGAGTCTTTTTATATACCTCTCGTTACTAAGCTTGGCAATAAGATAAAACTAATACTTGACAGTTATAAAGAAATATACAAAAAAACATATACTTGAACAAAGATGTTCATTAACAAAGAGAACACATATTTCAAGCACATTTTCCATTATATCATCAATGCATTTACTACCTGAGAGTTGAATGCATTAAGGCCTTTATGATCTACTACCAAAGAGTCAGATCATTTCAAAGTGTGATCTACTACCAAACAGTTGGACCACTTTCAAGTACTTGACTTCCAAAGAGTTGAAGTACTTTATTTTCCAGCACTTGACTACCAAAGAGTTGAAGTGCTTGGATATAATAAAACAAATATATTGTGTTTCATGTGTTCATAGCCATAAGTATGAAAAATCAAGCAATATATCATACAAGAACAATCATATCATCCAATATCATATGCCAAGTATTCTACTACACATATAACACAAGCATATTGTATAATAAGCCAAGTACGAGGTAATGGCCCACCTTGATCGCAAATATACTAATCGTCACATATGTTCCTCATGTCAACTATATCCTTGGTCAATCCTGATCAAGACAAGATCATATACCATCATCAGGTTGTCATCATCTCAGCCCTAGTTGATTTTTATTTTAGGGTTTGCTTACTCATTTGGATTTGTGCATCATTACTTGTCTTGTCTTATAATATTTACTTGTATTCTTGTCTTGGAATTATATTATTGATCTTATATTCTATATCATAGTTCATTTTCTGATAAATGCATTTTACATTATTATGTGAACATATTAACCTTAGGTTACATGAATTAACCTAAATTAGGGTTTCATAACATGTATTAAGGGACATCTTCATATAACATGAATTCTTTGCATCTAATTGATCTCAAAGTCCCACATTAGCTTCCAGTTATGGATATTAGGGTGTTTTATAAATTCCATCATTTATTGAGCATGTATGTATTTATTGCATTTTATTTAGGGTTATTAGTCCTAATTATCCATATGAAGAAAATTTCATGATTTTGTACATACTAATTATAATATCTGACATCATATGGATTACATATCATATTTTTGAGTTACTGATGCATTATCATACTGTAGGTCACTATTTGGTATTTGTTATCCGTCAAAAAAGTGCACAACATCTTACACTATATCACTATGTTTTAAGAATCAAAAGGCTGATGTTATGATTCCACATTGTTCTATGCATTCTTCTAAGAATTTTGATACTTTGTTCATATCTTTATGATAACAAAGTTAATTACTGTGAATTATAGAAGATCTAGACTATTTCTAGTTTTTACCTTTTTGAGCCAATTGCGTGCTATCACGTGGTGTTTAAGGGCACACAACTTCTCTCCTGGACCTACTTGGTTCTCCTTTGGTCTGGCCGGTCCTTGATTTGGCTGGTTCATGCTCCTTCTTGCTTGGACCCGATTTTCTTCTCTACTCCTTTCATGCGATATGTCTTTCCTCGCGTGAACGATAGGGCGCTCCACGTCTGCGTACGGTGTCCCCCGAGATTGCACTACCTCCGAGCTATTGTGATCGGTGAGCAATGAAGACTGATCATCTCTTCCTCGTCAACTAGTATCTAATGTTACCTTCCTCCATCGAGCTTATAGCAACATGGTCCTCTCTGTGGTGGCTCACTGGTCGTCAGCGGCTTGGAGAGCTTGCCACCGCTACAGCTTGCCCCCGACAAGTAATCAACATAGTTCAGGTTCTTTTTGACGCCTAGTGTCTTCTCACGATCTCCCCGTCAGCACGATGTGCCCGTCTGGGTTGTTTTCTTCCCTTCAACCCGTCACGGTGGGGAAGATCTCCAAGGGCGACCGACCGCCGAGTGCTACTAGACCTGCCGCCTATGGATGAACCGGCCTTGACAATCTGCTACCTTATGCAAGACATGATTGAGGTTTCTCTCTCTTTCGTGAGTCTTGTGGTCCCGGGTATGCGATTGATGTTGTGATCCTCCTCATCGTCAACTTCTAGGGCCGCCAAAAGCTTCAACGCTAATTCATAAGCCCCTGTTTGGAAACCGATTGGGATTTCGTAGTCTGGACTAGATTAGACGGAGATAGTCAGGATTCAGTGTGTTTCTGTTTGGAAACCCAGCCTGAGTCTGGTTAGCTGGTCTGATTTGAGTCTCGTTGCAATCTGATTCTGCTTGGTTACTAGACTGGATTCAATCTGCTTTTGTTTGGCAACATAGTTAGTATCTGTTGATTCTGTACTGATGTAGCAAAACTGTTTTAACAAGCGTAAGGAATGTGTAGTTGTGATGTCGCTTAAGCAGAAGGACAATTTTTTTAAAAAATCAATGTAGATTATGTGAATGTCACTGTTGTACTTAGGAAAACTAAACATAATATATGAGTATGGTCATAATTATGTGATGATATAAAATAAACCAAACTGTATTGTTGTCTTCGACTGTTGTGTATGTTGTAAAATGGTAGTATTTAATATATTTGATGCAGTAAATGTAAAATGATAAGATTATCGAAATTGTCCTATTATCTTGTTATATACCTATAAATAATAGGAGGTTTCCTATTTATGTGTGTGTTATGCCAGCATTGTGTGTGCTTTCTTAAGTAAGTAATGAGTGCGACTTAGCAAATATATTCTATCCGTGAGCTCTAACTCAAAATCATATTGTATCACTAGCCTCTCTACTTTTCTAATTTACTTCCATTTATATATCTGGTTTAATCTTTGTGGACTGCTCTATCTAATTTTCTAAATTTTAATCAGTTTGTTCTCTATTAACATGTTATACATAAATTAACGTGAATATTAATACGGATGCAAAGAAAATTGCGATATCTCAAGTAATATATGTAACACCTTGATATTGTTGTTGTTTCAATCAAAGATAACAGTCAAAGATAATTGTATAAAGAATGTATTATGTAATAAATAATAAATAAATAATATATAAAATGCATAATTTATGAATTTAAATTCAACGGTAGCAAACTCGTCTAGCATAGAGAATAGCATGTCTCCAGCAGAACTTAATACCACATAAAAAACAGATAATAACTTAGTGATTTCCGGGCAAATACATCTCTAACATACAAACTGAGGGACACAAAGGAGAGTTCTACCCTACACCTAGACATAGAAACTGATACACAATCTAAGATTGTGACCAGCCACTATGGGGGACATGCTTTGATGTAGAGGAAGATTTATTTTGATCCCAGGTAGGAACGTCACAATCGGCCAACTTCATGGCCTCGTCGTACTTGTCCCATGACACAAGACATGCTTCGTTCAACAAATTATTGGTTTCTTTTTTGATGTCATCTTTTGGCCAATGAAACAATAACGAAAGATGGTGAATAGGAAGAGTAACACCCTTGACTTGTTTGTGGCTCCCATTTGTGCCCTCGTCACGTGTTGGCTCGCAACATTGTTTGTTGCAGACAAGATTTTCTTCTATATATTTTCAAATCTTCGACGGAGACATCAATAATTTTTCAAAATTTGTCATTGCCTTTAACCGCAATGATGACATCTACAGTTAATAAATAAATATAAGTATTAGCAAATATCAATAATAGTAAGATAAATGTGACAATATTGAATACAAATAAGGTTGTTCTCGCTTCTCTCTAGTTTTCCCGGCGGCCACCACTTGGGGGAGGGAGCGCCTCTTTGGCGTATTCCCCCTTGGCCCTCATCGTCCACGATGTGGCTTCATCAACCAAAGTCATCAGCATTCTCATCGGCCACGACAAGGTTTCATGTTCAAGCAGCAGTCTCTGGATCTCAAGCAGCTTTGGTCGTCATCGCTTGGGGCAGATCTTGGCTTGGAGCGAGGAGGAGGCGGGATGTGCAACGTAGAAGCTAGAACCCATTTCATTGCAGTATCAACTTCGTCGTCGACTCCATTCTATTTATGAGGGACAGATGGAGAGGAGCCACCCCCTGTTGGTTCTGGTCTCACGCACGACTACTCCGTCATTGTAGGCGTAGTAAGGGAGTCTCTCGACCTCCTTTTTTGATTCCTACCCTCCTTTCCCGAGTTGGTACCTGGCCTCGCCCAGTGGTGTGACGGATCCACGACATCGACTGGCACTGCATCACCATGACCAACAGTGACTCTTCCTTCATGGCGGTGCCTCTAGATCTGGGGTCCCCGACTTGCATAGGGTACCTCCTCCATCATCACCGTTGGATGTCATTGCTGGTTGTTTGGCTGGATGAGGAGCTTTGGCGCTAACCTGGCATAAGTCTGGTGACCCCTGTTGCTGCGTGATGGAGCACTCACAAGGTGCTTAGTGATTTGTCTCTGTGCAAACAGGGGTTCTGGGTCCTGGTCGAGGTACTCTCCTAGAGGTGGTCTCTCTTCAGCTAGGAAGAGACTGGTTGAGCTCTGTTCTCATCTAGTCTGGTTCTCTAATCGTCTCTGGCCTACTCCGTTTTGACGAGTTCATCTAGGCTCTAGTCTGTGCTGACTGGTGGTGTGCACCATTTCCCTTATTCTCCTGATTGCTACTCTGAAGGTGAACATAATGCTATGCGAGAAGGGATGTAGTGGGGCTGTTTCACCTTCTTGTTCATCACAATTTGTTGGTTGGTTCTTCTCATCGAACTGGTTGGGTGACAAAGTTTTATAGACACCACATATTTTGCAGTTGTGCGAGATTGATTGTGCTCCAGACAAGAAGTGTAGCCTGCATGAGACTCGAGGGTTAGCTGGAGTTTCACCATTTTCTTACTAAGACTGCACATTTTATGGGTGGTCTTAATGCTTAGTTTAGTATCTTAGTTCTGTAGGGTGATGGAGTTCCTTCTTCTTTCTTGTGTTTATGCTGGATACCTCCTCCTGGTCTGTATGTTACTTTGGTTTGGTTTTCTATTTTGTCGAGACTTATTAGTAGGTCTCCTAGTCTTTTCTGTAATCCTGTAAAGACTTAGGGGTTACGGTCCTATATCTAAAGTTTGGTATCATTAATAGTAACAGGAATTTTGCGGACAAAAAAAATATTGAATACAAATAAATGCTTCAACCAAACTTAGCTACAAACAAGTAAGAACGTGATGTATGCCTTCAATAAATAACAATAAAGTAGAAGTTTTTCAAGTGATGGTCCAAACAAAACAATGCAACACATAAGTTTTGCAACTAAATGTTGCGAAGTAAACACAAACAACTACAATGTCATGGAAATATATTGCAAGTTCATGTGTTACTTTCACCATCTAACGTGGTTGTTTGATTCACTCATCGGCATTAAGGTATTCAGCAACCCCAGGTGGGTAAGTGCAACGAGTCGTCACAAAGTTACGCTGCACGACCAATGGCGGGGGAGGCAATAAATCTCCCAAAATAAAACAATTGTCTATTATGAACTCTCTTCTTATGTGTTGCCATCTCATCTACAACTCACTCAAAGATATGTAAGGCCCCCCAGTTATGTTTCGGAAGTCATGCCATGCCTCCATCCAAGCCTGTGTAGTATATACTCCATTGACACATCTCCCCAACTCATATTGGTTTCTCATCATAACTCTGAGAACCATATCAAGCTCTGTACACCACATAAAATAAAGCGTCATTGGAGGCCCAACCATATTACAGATTATGTAAGTAATATATTTCATACATAAGGGTGTATGACACAATTAAGGGAATATAATATGCATATTCAGTGTTAACTAACATTCAACATCACGATGAAAAAATATTCACCCTCCATAAAACATACACCAACATTATGATAAATAACAAAAGCCTGTTAATGTAATACAAAAGATGAATTAAGAAAGATTTAATGTTAAAAACATTAAATGGTAGACAATGTAAATCGAGAAGACAAACTAAATGTAGCTCTACCATTCAATGTTATGGCGTCACTGTGGGTGAAGGAATGTCCAAAAAAAGACTACAATCTTCCTCCAGACTGACAATGTAGCATTCTAGAACCTTGTGTTCATACTTTATTTTGGTGTATATATCATCGTAGTTGTGATGAATTTTAACAAAGTCCTTCATGCTCTTTGACTGGCCCCATAGTGACTTGCACTCAACAGTTAGTAATATAATCTCAACTTTCAAAGAATCAATTGTCGGGGGGAGATCAACTGCCTAACGAAAGTATCTACACCGATCTTTTCCCTAAAATGTATTATCAAGTTTAAGTGAATGACAACGAATGTGCAGCGTACACAAGGGCAACCTATTATGTACGTATTTACTAGCGCACCTCACAAGAAGGACATATGTAATACATTTTGCCTGGGCTTTCACTCAGAATGCCAAAATCATACGACCCTGCATCCTTTGTGTTAAGCCGCAAGGCTGCATCTAACCCACAATCACACCTCAAAACTTCAAATGGATTCATCGACATCTAAAACATGATTGATGATTAGTAAAACAATGTCAGGTTCTGAACATAGATTTGAAATAAAAATTTCTGAACATAAAATAGGCGTAGCTACTTGTTCAAACATAAAAGCAAATTTAGTATGGATGGTTGTTATACATCTATGATGTATTATATCTGTCCTCGTTTGAAGAGTCATTATCGCTCATGATGTGAAGTTGTTGGCGAAGATATCGACACCTCTCCCGTAGAGTGGAAATATCTTATTGGAGCCTATCAGTGTCTGCTCTTATCGAACAGACAAAGTCACATTGTTCATACTACATTCGTTGTGTGCATATGCAAGTTGTGATAGCATTGCATCCCTAACTACAGTAAGTGTGGCCACTGTGGGTTGGACACGCTGCGCGGGCAACCTCATTTGACATCTGTTCGGCACAAGACCCTACCACATGTAAAATACGGTATGTGGGGGTTGTTTTCTTTAAAACGTCCATTTGCCACATCTACGACATCCATATACACACGTATAGTGCATTCAAGGCTGCATGTACATCAAGGCATTCCATTCTCCATTTCATGACAAACTACTAAAACACAATGTGACATTTATGATTAGGATCCATAAAATAGTTTGTGAAACAAACAATTTATATCTGGAGTCATGTGGTCAATGAGTTATCATACAAGTTAAAAAACTATGACAAGTACAATGCTAGGTCAATGAGTTTCCCAAAGGAGATTAGAAATGGTTTCACGTAAAATATCACCCTCCCTTGAATCGGTCGGAGTTGTTTGTTGGAGGGAACTCATGTCAACCCCAAAAGGGGGAACGACAGATGTTGAACTGTCATCTGGGAGTTCATTCATGATAGTGTCACCATCATGTTGGCGTCGTATATAATTGTGGATGATACAACAAGCCAGTACGAGGCGACACTATGAATGTATAAGATATGTCGCCCCCTTTTTAAGGTAGGCAAACTGCCTCTTTAGTACCCCGAATTCTCTTTCAACAACATTACGTAGTTGAGCATGGCAGTGGTTGAAAATCTCCTTCTTCCCGGTGTAGGGACGTCTATTTCCTCGGTTTTCATAAATATGGTAAGTTGTGTTGCGATAGGGTGCTAGAAATTGATGAGTGTTGGCATACCCTGCATCAACTAGGTAAAACTTTCCCAGTGGAACTTTAAACCCGCCAGTGGTCGTTGCTGATTGTAGGACTCGTTGGTCAGCAGCCGACCCCTCCCACCCAGTTAGGACAAATGTAAAATCCATTGAGAAGTCTACTAAAACCATGACATTCAGAGAGACATTCCCCTTTCTGTCACGGTAGCGATTTTGTTTGTCTCATTTGACCAAGACTGGGATGTGTGTTCCATCAATTGCCCCGATGGCATTTTATAACACCAAATTAGGTTGTAAACATACATAATATTTGATTTTTTTTTATAAATTTTTCGGGGCTAACTATTACCTTGAAGTAAGGGTAGAACCTTGGGGTCTCCAATATACAAGAATGTATTGTCGTGCATGTCGATGCGGTTTTCATGACAATATAGTCATGGGTTAACACACATACAACGTCCAACACTTCATTGAACTTTTTACTTATGGACTCACCAGAGTGAATGTAGTCCTCTGTCAAAGCACGATTTGTATGTCCATGGCCAACCATCTGTAGGAAGTAGCATACAACCTCAACTGAAGTGACACCTCTAGTACTTCGCAACAAGACACGACTCTCAAGCTTGTCCATAAGGGCCATTATAGTATGTGATCACATTCAATATAGGTCATAAGACTTTTGTTCATGACCAGTTAATATTTCTAATACCTTTATGTGGCCACTCCTTATGCTAATTGACCTAGGTATTGTGGTTGGTATGTCGGCATCGACAAAAATGTCGTCTATGATGGAGTTTGCAATCGACTCAGCAATTGCATCGACAATGTGATTTGCTGGACAAGACAAAGTATCTAAAATGTGTGTGAGGAGGTCAAGTGATTGTGTTTGGTCATTGGCAGACATGATGTCTACAAGTAAAATGATATCAACAAGATAATAACTACTTGAACATAATATAAACCAATTGAAATGTGAAACAATGGCTTGAAGGCTACAAACAAATTAGATTGTACGAAAAATAAATGTATGTACAGTAAAACAATTATTACAAAAATGAAGCAAATTGAAATGTTAGTACGGGAAAGAAATTATTACAATAGTTAAGCAAATATAAATTGATGGTCTGAAACATAGCAAACATAATGGAAAAAGGTAGTTCCCACTTATGATCCCGAAGGGCCAACATCATTGGATGGAGTATACCACATGGAAGGTATGCTTGATGTGTTGTTGAAGTTGGGTGGTGGGGTGTGCGACACAAATGGTTGCTGAGATGGCACAAAATATGATGGCATTGAAGGCATTGTTGTTGCATTGCCGACTTGGGACCTTTCCCAAAGACCTTGTAACCATATTGTTATCTTTTGAGGGGTGTGTTGAAGGCTGAGGTAGATGATATGGTTTGTTGAGTCCTTTATGGCGTTCATAAGTGTTGTAAAAATAGTAGTGGGGGCATCGGGGAAAGTGTCATTGAAATGTTGTAAATGGTTGCAAACTCTTCTTTTTCAAAGACTCTGGTTGCCACACATGTGCCTAACTCGTGAACCTTTGTGTACGCCTGTGTGAATTCAGATAACACTTCATTAGAAAGCACACATCGCTCCTGCACCATTGATGGTCGCTTCCTGTGCCTATGGACAGGAGGAGTCCTCCCCTAAAAACTTGGGGTATCCGTTCCGCCTCCCCCAATGTCACCCTCGCTTTGCATCCCGGATGCGTGTATGTTCAGTTCCCCTGATGCGATTTCTGTGTTCATGGGTGTATCAAACACATCTAAGTCGAAAGTAACATCATCCTCAGAGGCAATGTCAGAAAGTATTTGTGTGTCTGTGGAAGACACTGCATGGTATCCTCTAGCAATGTTCCTCCCCGCCATCATCTCGACGTAGTAGTAGTGGGTAAAGGGGCATCTAAGCAACCTAGCAAGGTCCTTGTTTGCCTAAGTATTCAAAAAATTTGTGTTAGTAAATGTAAGAGTAGATGTAGGACATTACTTTTTTGGGGTTCAGGTGTGATTATTGTACATACCGCAATGCTCTGCCTCCACTCAGGGGTGTCAGGCAGTTTGGGCATGTGGCTTGTTTCATCCCATCCAACGCCACTCTTGTTGGTAACAAACTTCAAAGTGACATAGTCCTTCCTCAGGTTCTTCCACGAATTTTGAATTGTTCTAACTTACCTGCGTCCTTCCCCATCCTATTTTGCACATCAGAAGTTTGCCTCCCTCCAAGAATCCTTAGTAAAATGACCGTCAATACACCTGCCTAAGTCATATTGTCTCCGCAATGCTGTTACTAGAGCGACATCAGACTCTCTTGACCAAACAATACGGTGCTTCAGGTCTGCGTAAGACATACTCGCATATGTGCTGCAATATATAATGATAGTGAGTGGTGTTTAAGATGATATAATTATTATATAACATGTATGGTTTTCAAGAGGCACATCGAAATTGTTATGGTAAGAATAAATTAGTATCTGACATATGTTACTTCTACCCTTGCACAAAGAAGAGCATGGCCTTAAATACATGCCCTTAAATACAATCTTTCGAAACTGTAGACAGTACAATTTTGTAGGATAAACAATAAACACACAATCAGACTGCAGAGACACAAACACATATTCGAGCAATCACCACATAGGGGTCGTATGACATATGTCTTGATGGACAAATGTCCATACAGTTAAGTTGATGTAACACACACAAACCTAGAATATTGTAATACTCAACACTATATACAAAATTTAAAAAATAGCAGTTCGAATGACAGCAAGATGACTTTTTCTTAAATTAAAGACACATAAAAATGAACTAATTAGCCCTTAAAAAACTATTCAAACGTGTAAATTGATTGGAAAAATGTCCATACAATTACATGTTGTAATTCATAGACCATTCATGAAATAACAACCAAGCAAGCATATATAGGGAGCTCAATTAGCAATCGAGCAAGATCATAGCTGAACCAGAAATGCAAGCAAACATCTGAAAAACTAAAATAAGAAGTAAGTAGGTACAACAGCTCGAAAAGCTAGCACCACAGGTGGTATGTTGTATAGGGTTACTAGCAGAAGATACGTGCTAAGCATTTTTATAGATAAATATTCAACTAAATGTATATATAGGTAGCACCACATTTTCTCTGTTGTGAATCAGTACAATTCTATTTAAAATATTCAACTAGATGTGAATTTCCATCTCTCTCCATCATTTTGGGATCGTTTCCATCATATCCAAGCATACATAAAAAATAAGGAATATAAAAATTTCAACCATTTTGATAGCTTATACCATGCATAATAGTAAACTATTATTATATTTTCATGAATTTTGAATAACTGTTATAACTCAAACCACTTGCCCTAAAAGATTCCAGAATTAATGTAATAGAGGTCATCTCCATGAGGGGTCAAATGTTGTTAAGCGCAAGAATTCAATAAACTTGATCTTTTTAAAGATTAATTGGTGGTTTACTTGAACTGTAAACAATTTAACAAAGAAGAAATAAAACATAGAATAATGTGTTTTATTAAATGAAGAGAAAAATCTTGAGCAGTGGGTTTCACCTAGCCACACATCTCATAGTAAAATACCACACAATAAAAAAAATATTCATTTGTATAGGAAAAAAACTTTTCCAGGCATCACTCTGTAGATGCAGGGATTAACCTAGCCTAGACCTCACACTTATTTAGTTAGACAAGTTTTAAATCTCATGTTGTTTCCCCTCTTAACCTAACCACTATCATAGAATAGATTGATATCTTACATTTAAATTTACTTATTGATCCATGTACGATCTCAAAACACATAGAAAGATATAAGAAATGTATTATAGGTGATCAATCAACAACACATAAAATTAAGATCACAAAAACTCAAGAGTGACATTTAGATACAACATTTAATTCAAAATAAATCATAAGCATGAAATAACCATGAGTCTGCTCCCGCATGCCGAATCAAAGATACTACCTGCTCATGGTGAGCTAATGTAGACAAAAATTAGGTTCATCCATGGTATATATTTTAGGATTAATAATGGATACTCTAAATGTAAGATAGAGAGGAAAGTTGATTGTAAAATCAATGAAAGCTCAAATCCATAGTAGAAGGGTTCTAGGGAGATGTCTTCATCCTCCTACTATGATATGGGCACAATCTACCATCTTTTTTTTCTGATATGAATTAGATCCTTAACCTGAACAAGGATCAAATTCTTTTAATCAGATGTAAATATGTCAATTTTCCTTAATTACTCCATTACAAAATTACACATTGTATATTTGAATTTATCGAGTGACTTTATGGAGTGTAGTTCATCGATTGGGGGGATGTTTATCATGAGTAGATATATAATGGGAATTATGACATGGACTCTACATCCTGTAGGTTAGTAGATGACAATGAATCAATGCTATTAAAGTTACTTTTATGCCATGTAATTTTTAAGGAATTTTATCTTGGTTAACAAATGAGGAACATAATATGTTTTTGGGGACATGCAATAATGTCTTTTGTTCATAACAAATGTCCTTTGATCTTCACAAATTCTGATTGTTCTTTCCTAGGATCAGATCTGTTGTCTACCCAAGCGGGAGATATGAAAAAATAATGGGAACTGCTATTAAAGCCATGTGGATAATAAATAAGCAACAAGATAGCATAATTGGACATATATTTCCATCTAAGGTTGATACAATTGGAAATATAATTCCATCAAAGGGTGATACAATTGGACATAAGCACTCAATCAAGCAAATAAGATGCAATACAAAGTGCACTTATCAAATTCCCTAATCTTAAGCCATTTCATGCCCTCAAGCAATCAGACACATATAATGAAATGGAAAATCAAGGAAGATGCATATCATGTATCAATTGGCCTAAATAAGAACTATTCAATTTTCAAATTGGCAAAGAATTGGTGTTAGAATTCCCATATCAACTTCTCAAGGTTTTTGAGTAAATTTACTACTCATGTATATTACTACTCATGTATAATAAATATAGAAAGTGTAGTCATCCTAGGTATTAAGCATGAAGTATATTTTTAAAAACTAAATTTAACATAAGGAATCTATTTACTTCATCACTCTAATATAAATTATTTATAAATCAAAGCTCGTGTTTTGGAAAACACCCACTATTGTTAAAGTTGCATACATATAAGTTTAGTTGGGACCAATCAACCCTCTTTATTAAGTCGCACCAGACAATCACGAATATATTGGTAAAATTCAAGCTAGATAGGCATCTTATGCAGGTAGTTTTGACTCTTTTTTGTGGGTTTTATCTATAATGATGTTTCCCAGAATACCAATTTCTAGATTCATATCCACTTTGAAACCACGTGAGCATATTCTATATTTAATACCGACACATGCATACATGAATCATATGAATGATTGTGCATAAATTTAATTTCATTTGATTAAAAAATCATTGGGATGAAAACAAATAGGAGGAAAATAGATAAAAAAATTAATTTTATTTGGTTTAATTTCATAAATGATTGTCACAGAAACAAGGGTGAGGAAAAAATAAATGACAGAAAAGGAAATCTAGGATAAGACTAACAACTACTTGCTCCCCAATTATGGTATTCTAACACAAATTGATATCCTCAGAATAACCTGGCCGACAAAAATCTTGAAAATCAGGCATGGTAGTTGCTTTTATTTACTATAGGGTTACTAGATATTGCTCTAACTTAGCACACACACATAATAGCGGTAAATTGATGCATTTCTAGATAAGAGTAGTAGTTAGAAGTAGAATAAATCAGTGTCATACACAATGATTCAAATATTTGCAGTTAATGTCGGCTCATTTGCCACTTAATCGATACACATGCCTGATTATTGTACGTCTGCCCTAATCGACCTCACAAACAAAGCACCCTCTACCCTAATTTGTGACCAACCTGAGCAGAAGAGGGCGAGAATGATGACAAAGTGTAGAATCGTCAGTCTAGGTAGGGTCACCGGAGCTCAAGGGAGGAGAACCACCACAGTTCGGCAACAAAGGATGACGACCAGCTTCCGCAAACAAGTCCTCCAAAAGGCGCATGTGGAAGTGTAGAACCTCCACTACTACAGAAATAGCATTCAGTGTCGCTTTTATGGGCATCGGTTATTAAGGAAAACCGACGTCTATAATATAAGGCGTCGGTTGTTTAGGCAAACCGATGTCTATATTCGAAGACCAGCCAGACACGGGTACCGCTTTGTATTCAGCGTCAGTTGACTATAACAAACCAACGCCTAAAAGCTCCCACGAAATCCAATTTTCGAGCGAAAAGAAAAAGTGTCACATACAGCGTCGGTTATTTAAATAGCCAACTTTGCGCGAAAAGTGTCACTTGTAGTGTCGGTTATCCGTTGATAACCGACGCCGAAAGTGGTTCCCACCAAACAATTTCGTGAAAATATCATCCAATTGAACGTTGGTTGGTTCAAACAACCGACGCTAAAGAGGTTTAGGCGTCGGTTGTTTGAAACAACCGACGCTATTGGTGAACTTAATATCCCACGATCACCCGACTCTTCCCCTTTCTTCTGTTTCATCGCCTAAATTGTTCCCCGGCCCTTTCTTCTCTGCTGTCGCCCGACCCTCCACTCCGCCGCAACCACCACCATCTTCCTCCACGATAGTGTCACCGCACCTCCTTCTCCGCCGCCACCTTCTCCTCCGGTGCCTCCACGCCGCCACCGCCAGGCCGACAGCTAGCTGCTTCTCCACCGCCGTCGCGCCGCCGCAACCATCTTCTCCGCCTGCTCATTGATCGTCGCGCACTGCCGCCGGTTCGACCACAGCTCCTCTCCAGACCGGCCGTAACTCATCTAGCCCTAGCCCTACCTTCCAGATTCGTTCACAGCTCCTCTCCAGGTCAGATTCACACATTAATATTGCCAATAATATAGGAAATAAATGCTAGCTCCAATTATAGACATATTGTATATGGTTTTGATCAGAAAAATGCATAGATTGTGAATAAAATTTTCTCGAAAACCCTAGTTTGATGAGAATATTGTTAATCATGTTAATTATGATTCTTCTATATATTCTGATGTCATTATATAATTATGTGATCCCAACATATTAAATTGAATTAGAATGATTTCATGAATTATAAGGTTTTAAAGTTGATAAACATGTACATGCAGAAATAGGGTTATTAAACCAATGGTTATAACATAGTATGATCTTAATCTGATCTGGATGTTCATAATAATGTAGTATGTTAAATATGATGATTAGGGATACATATAATGTCTAGTAAAGATTCCTAGACCTTTTGTTTGAAACTATTGATTTCTTAATTTATTATTTAATAATGCTCTGTTGATTAGGATTAACCATGTTGCCTGTAGTTTAAGACATTTATTATATATAAGAATGACAACACGTGTATTTGTTGGCCTAGAAACCTGTTCAAGATTTACTCATTAGGAGTAAATCTTGGATAGTCCCCGGTTTGGGACTGTTCTTGAACACCTAATCTCACTTAGGATGTAAGTGTATAATGTGTATTGGGTTTTCGAGAAAATTTCAGTAGCATTTCCCCATTTGTTCTCTAAGTATATATGTACTTAGAGAACAGCGGGGAAATGTTGTCGAAATTTTCTTGAAAACCCAATACACATTATACACTTACTAGTGAGATTAGGTGTTCAAGGATGGGATAGGTGGTACACATTTATTATATATAAGAATGACATCAAATGTGTTTGTTGGCCTAGAAACCCGTCTAAGATTGACTCATTAGGAGTAAATCTTGGATAGTCCCCGGTTTGGGACTGTTCTTGAACACCTAATCTCACTGAGGATGTAAGTGTATAATGTGTATTGGGTTTTTGAGAAAATTTCGGTAGCATTTCCCCGTTTGTTCTCTAAGTATATATGTACTTAGAGAACAGTGGGGAAATGCTGCCGAAATTTTCTTGAAAACTCAATAAACATTATACACTTACTAGTGAGATTAGGTGTTTAAAGATGGGATAGGTGGTACACATTTATTATATATAAGAATGACATCACATTATACACTTAGGTAGGATGTAAGTGTATACCCTAATCTTTTCCTAATATATACTTGTTTCCTAATATATACTTGTTTTCTCTGATCATAGAATGGATAGATCATGGATGTCCATTCGTATCGTTGCACCCCAGAGTTTATATCTGGTCTTGATCAGTTTATTAGATTTGCCGAGGAACATAGGAAAAAACCTACAGATAGGTTCTACTGTCCATGTAGGCATTGCGGTAACAACTTGAAAGTCAACACTGGTGAGGAAATCAAAAGTCATGTCATGTGCAATGGGATTGTACAAGGCTATACAGAATGGCACTGGCATGGAGAGATTTCAAAATCGAAACCAGTAGATGTTGATAGCAGTGCTTGGGTGGAAGAAGAAATTGCCTCCGATGAAGTAAATGTGAACGAACCAGTTCCAGCAGACATCGTTGATGCGATGCTGGATAGTTGTAGGGTAGAGCACACCGATCCACTTCCTATCTTTAGAAACATTGTGCTTGATGCTGAGATACCGTTATATACAAGCTGTGCTAAGTTTATGAAGCTTAGCGCTGTGTTGAGATTGTATAAGTTGAAAGCTAACAATAGATGGAGTGACAAAAGCTTCACTTCATTTTGACTTTGTTGAAAGAAATGCTTCCTGAAGGAAATGAGCTGCCAATCTCTACATACCAGGTAAAGAAAATGTTGTGCCCAATGGGAATGGAGGCCAAGAAGATACACACATGCCCGAATGATTGTGTATTATGATTCCCCACAGTGGAAGAAGATTGATCTATTGTACCCCAAATTTGGTGAAGAAGATAGGAATCTAAGACTTGGGCTTTCTACAGATGGGTTGAATCCGTACGGGACATTGAGCAGCCAACATAGCACTTGGCCAGTCATGTATAGGAGAAGCTAATGTTTCTTTTATCCATGTATAGGAGAATAAGAGAGTCAAGGATATAGTTTCTAAGAAGGTCAATGATGTAGTTGCTGAGAAGGTCAAGGAAGAATTGCTGCGGTGGCAGGCATCTCAGGCTTCCAATCAGCCTATGGCGACCTACTCTTCTCCTGATGCACAGACTGTGAGTAATCCTGGAGACCCATCACCTAGCACGTATGTTGTAAGTATTGTTTATGACATTGTAGCTAGTCTTTTCAAGATGATATGTTTTCTAGATTATATGTATATATGTATAACATTCTTTACGTAAATTTGTAGGCATTGAAGCCATGCCGCTTAAGAATGCAAGACTATGTTGTTGCAGAGGCGCAGGCTTACCAGTCCCTTCCTGGGGCAACATTTCATGGGACTCAAATTCCGCAGGGCTACATTCGTGTGAGCCCGATACATGTATTACCCGATTGGAGGGAAGTTGCGTTGCCATATGCCCACCCAGATATTGATACACTTGGTGAGGCAGAAGGCGGGGTCATATTGTGGCCTAAAGCAGATGTCGTCTACACGATTGAAATTGTAAGATAAATTTACATTGATTTTGACTGTTAATGTGTATATATGATGTCAACTGATCTGAAATTATATATACAGGTTAAAAAGAAGACACCAAGAGCACCTAGGCCTCCACCTCCACTTCCCGCATTACCAACTTGGGTTCCAACTAACCTAACATACCCGTTAGGTCCTGCTTGTAGGGGAATGGCATGTTGGCTATGGGCACATAATATACATTGCCCTATAATTATTTCTTTAGATGCAGATTATGTATGTCAATCATACGATAGCTCTTTATTTATACAAGATATTATTGAGCTGTTTATGTATGATTGGCTGAATACATCAATGATAGAGACATGGATAAGGTGAGATCTTATTTATACATCCATATACCTTGTGTAAGATCCGGTGATCTGGTTTCTTATATATTAATGCATACGCCTATATGTTTTGCAGCTACTTAGTCGAAGATCATTGCAAACAATTTGCATTTGATCATGTGGGATTTTGATTCCATCATTGATTAGTATGGTAGCTAAAGACCCTGATAGTGTTCAACAATACTATATAGATGCTTTTACAATTTTTGGCCAGCAAAAGAAGACGATAATAATAGCTCCATTCAATGTCAAGTAAGTTTACTTTATTTATAATTTGGACTTAAGAAAATTCCATTTTTATTTTGCATTTTGAGTTATTAATTGTTAACTTTTTACCTCTAGCGGTAGACATTGGGAGTTACTAGTTATTGTCCCCGGGATGTTCACTTTTTATTATCTAGATCCCGCGGGAAGTACATTAAACACTAAAATTGGACACGTAATGAGAATGCCATTATTCTGGTGAGAAATATTTCATTTTTGTATCTGTTAACATCTGTTATTACATTACTATTTACTTATGCAATTTATTGTGTTATATTAACATGTAGGGGTTTAGATGCATTCAAAAAGGCTGGAGGAACGGTCCCAAGGAAAAAGAACCAGCCAATAAATTGGCAGAACGTACAAGTAAGTTCCCGACTCCAATGTATATATTATTGATGTGAATTGTGCTGAGTTGTATTATGTTGTATGTTTCAATTTATAGTGCGCTACACAAGACAATGGCTGGGCATGCGCATACTATGTGATGTGATTTATGCAGATGATTATCAAACATTCCGCATTGGACATCGATACCATACATGAGGTATTATATATAGTCTCATTAGTTAGTATGAAATATATCAATCTTATTTTTATATTATTACTTATATATATACATCATTCTCTTTGCAGGTGTTTAAAACTAACCACACTATAGGTAAACGCTTAAAAAATATACATGCTCCATATACGATGGAAGCATTAGATGAAATAAGAGAAGAATGGACAAAAGCCATACAAGCAGTGGCAATTGTAAGATATAATTGGGATGTTGATAGCGATAATGAATGATACTTTGTAAATGAATATTTCTAAAAGTTAATACATGTATTTGAATGTTTCTATATGTGTTAATGTGAGAATTGAATTGATGTTTGAATGTATCTACTTGTGTGAAATTTTCCTTGGGACTTTTGCAGGTTTGTGGCCTGTTTGTAGGCTGATATCAACGGATGTCGTAAACCTACAGTTCCGAAAACTGAACTGCAGGTTCTCATCCTACTGATCAGCCACAGCAGGCCTGCAAACTGATATGAAAAAAAAATAGCTATAGGCGTCGGTTATTTACAGAAAACCGTCAGCAAAGATCTACAACGTCGGGTTTTTGAACAAAACCGACGCCTAATGTGGCAACGGCCGTACTGGAAATGGCGTCGGCTGTTCGTGTCAAACCGACGCCTATATTACATATAGGCGTCGGTCTTTTAGTAGATAACCGACGCCAAACTGGTTCGCGCCACAGAAAACATCGTCATCTAGGACACTTTCTGCGTTGGTTACCAAGTAAAACCGACGCTATAGTCCATATAGACATCGGTCTTTTAGTAGATAACCGACGCAGAATGTGTCCTAGATGACGCCGTTTTCTGTGGTGTGAACCCTTTTGGCGTCGGTTATCTACTAAAAGACCGACGCCTATATGTAATATAGGCGTCGGTTAAAAAACTGACACCGAAGTGTTCGACCTTTAGCGGCGCCCACATAGGCGTCGCTCAGAAACCGACGCCAAAGGGGGTTAAACAACCGACGCCAAAGGCTGTTTCTGTAGTAGTGCTCATAGTAGATGGAGAGGAATAAGAAGGCACACAAACACTTGATAGGGTTTCTACTTGCCTTGGGAGAGCTAGGGTTTTTTCTGTGTATCGACAAGACAAATCAATGTCAGAGTAGGTAGTAGAGAAGAGCAGGGCAGGGTATGGGTACCTTGCTTTTGAGGGAGGTAGCCGCCCATGTAAACTGGCAGTGGAAGGCGGCATCATT
The DNA here is from genome assembly GCA_963693085.1 of Alisma plantago-aquatica. NCBI lineage: Eukaryota > Viridiplantae > Streptophyta > Magnoliopsida > Alismatales > Alismataceae > Alisma > Alisma plantago-aquatica. Next base: position 371,890,924 of record OY856412.1, read on the forward strand.
GATGCTCCACGCAGACGCTTCACCCAACGACGACTGGACTCCATCTGCGAATTGCTTGAGGTAACAACCTTTGCTTTTACTTCTCACACAGACCAACAATTATGAAGATGGGCGACTGTAGCGAAGCGTCGCGAGGAGGGAGAGTGCCGAGAGGAGAAGTTAGGGTGAGAGGGAGAGGGAGGTTTGCGAGTGATCAGGGTCGGGGGCTGGGGGGAGGGTGGTGTAGGGGCAACCCGAACTGAGAATTGTAATCCTGCCTCGAGGGGGACTGAGTTAAACCAGATAAAGGGATTTCATTATCCCAAAGAAGGGATCAAAATGGATTGGTTGCCAAACGTGTTTCTCGCCCAAGCCGGATCAGATTGGGCCAACTTGGCGCTAGGTGACACAGCCTGATCCCGATCCAGTCCATTTCCAAACATGACCTAAGTGTCTTCGGCCTGGATCCTTTCTCCTACGCCCGCTCCTCCTTGTTGTAGAGCGAGGAAGTATGCTTCTATAGTTTCCTTCTCCAGTACGCACTAGATAGTGCCATTATGCTCGACATCTAATTCCGCCATCTATGCTTCTCCTGCTAGTGACGATGGAGAAGTCACAAAGTGGGTCTGAATCTCTCTCCAGTTGTCTCACGCGACAAATAAGGGTTTGACTACATCCTTATGCAAGTCAAAGAAAACTCTATGATCTCCCAATCCTCTCACTCCACGGTTGGTAATTGATGATTGTGTTTATGTGGAAAAGTGCTAACCTCCTTGCCCCATTATCCCTGAACGATCCCAAGGTACAAATCAAAGGCTAAGACCAATATTACTCAGAGCTAATCCGTGACATCAAAAAGGGACCCTACTCATTTACACACTATCAAGACAACATGACATCTTTAATACACGACCTTAAGTTACAAATCACCTACTTTGATTGTGATTGTTCAGATTCTCAATTATACACATTATTTCTTCATTTTCATACCTCGACAACTCTCTCTAAGAAACTCATTTAACTTTGGTGTATCAAAACAACTTATGACCTCACAAACTTCACAAAACACTTACAAACCTCAATGTAAGCCAAACACACATGATTTACTTGTCTTAATAAGTGTCTAAAGACCAGTCCATCACATCCTACACACCTTAAAAAAAATTTCATCCTCAAAATTAAGCCAAAACCCAATCCTTCACATCATATACATCTTAAAAAAATTCATCCTCAAAATTAAGCCAATCTCATATTCCAAGGAAAAATGGGGTCTTCATTCGCATGTAGGACACCAGTTGAGGTGCAACATCCCCACAAACATGATCTCCATAACATACATGTAACACTCTGAGGAGGTTTACAAGCATCTTGGGTGCACAATCACTCCATCCAAGGTTGAAATAAGGGTTTATAAGCTTAGGCTATGCTATTCTTTCTTACGCATTAGAATTTTCATATCCATTTTCCCCAAGCATAAAGGTTCCAATATTAACTTATACACTTTATGAAGGAGTTAATTATAGTTTTCCCACCTTTTCCATCTACATCATATCAAGGTGTCATCAGTTCATTAATCTAATTTTTCAAACTTTATTCAACATCTTCCTTTACCACATACATTAACACCTTAGTTAATGAGTATCATTATAATGATCCCATTTCACTTTCTCATATTAAGTTACAAACTTTATTAGTGATTTCATCACTTGATTCACCAACCTTATAGATCATCATTATTCAGGTAAAAGGTTAACCAACTATATATCAAAAACTAGTATATAGAGAACCATTAAACCACCTCTAAGTGTTCCATCATGTCATTTCCTTATATTACATCTCGATATTATATCACATTCTTACACATATTATATCATGGTTGTGCTAAACAAACTTATACTAGTGGCTCATCAAATACATATATCCAAAACTTCATCTAGTCCAATTAAGGTTCTTGTGACATCCAACTCATAATACAAGATTTACTTAAGCGAAAGTGAATAATTTGCAGCGGATTACTAAAAATCACTAAAAATTAAAACTTTTTATAAAGAGATCCAAACATAGGAAATCTCTTTCATCAAGAATCAAAGTATAACATTTACATCCTGATTCATAAGTACATAACTTGTACCATCTCTTCTCGAGGATTACAAACATCATCTAACTTGTTAACATTATATACAAGCTGCATAAGAACCTCGAGGCATCAAGCTAAAATCTCATATCAATTCAAAAACACTAACTATAAAATCTGAGGACTTGAGAGTACAAAGATGACACATAGGAGTTCCTAACTATATGACTTGACATACGATATCTCCACTTGAGATCTCACTGATGTCCTAGTTGTTGTTTTCCTTTCTCTGCTGTAGGGATTCTATTCCCTCGTCTGTGTCCACCTAAAAACATTGGATCCCACGGGGGTGAGACAATTATAAAATTGCCCCAGTGAGAGATATAACTCTCTGCCAAAACATTGTTATAGTAGTTTATTAGAATAAAAACTGAGCAGAAGGATTTATATATATATTTAACAACAGATAAATCACTGTATGAACAGAGTGAAGTAATCTCCTCTCCTAAGGATAATATTGCATCTACTCATGGTAGAGTCATAATTCATTTATCTACTTGCAATGAATGTAAAGAGATATGAATAACATCTATCAACTTGACATGCACAAAAGTAATGTAACATCAGCCAATGAATTTCCGTATTCAATTCTTATGCAAACATGCTATACGGTTGATTACATTTTACAATCACACTTATGCCCTGAGGAGATGAGGTATACCGCTCATACTCCAACCGACTATTGCGAAGTTGAAATCGGTACCATACAAAGTCAATGGAAGAGCCGGATTCCAAGACCTCTCACATCTTGGTCAGTGCGAGATCACATGTTGGACATCTTGTGTCTCTGCTAGATAGCTTTCCAGGATACACTGGCAACTTCACTATTAGAGTTACAGTGGTGTGCTGCACTCTCTTCGCGATTGAGAGATTTCATATTTACCTCCATCGATCCGACATTAACATTATTGGGAGATGTGTACAACATCTATCCCAATCATCGGGACATTCGTGATACATCCATCTCGGTACAAGTAATGAAGGATTGAGAGGTTTAATATTTACCTTCCATCAGTTCCTTCATTTGGATGAAAGGATATGTTCGCCCATCAACCTCCACATATTCAAAAATATGCATTCTGGGTTTTTCCGCGGAGCACCTATTTCACCATAACCAAATTACTGATGATGATGGATCTATGGTCATGGCTCTACATGATATGATTTCAATTGATTAATTAAGTACATTCATATATTCTTTTAGCATCAGTCAAGTTCTCAAACATGAATTATTATGACAATTTCTACAAAGAAACATGTACTATTATCATCAATTACTTCTCAGTCTGTATAAGACATTGGGATCTCAGTCCCTCATTTCATTTCTTGAAATTTCACATCTATCAACAACATCATAATCATACTTGTCAAAGCTGGGTATTCATACACTCAGTTCATCACTAATCATTGTTACCAACTATTAGGTAACTATTACCTCCAGGTCCTCAGACCGAGGTATACATGATACTTGTTACATAAGCATCTCACATGGCTCATAAGACCATAAAGTGTCTTATCACTTTTCATAAGGCAACAACTTGTTCATATGGCTCATAAGACCAATCAACAACTATATCAAATAATCATCATAGCTCATATTTGGCTATGCTTATCATATCATGATACTTGTATGGTTGATACATATGATAATAGCCATAAAAATCTCTTATCACATCATATGATACAATAGTAACACCACCATTCCTTTATCAGGAGTAGGGTTTACTATCAAATAGGATTATTCATTCCGTTACCCAATTTAGGGTTAGGATTTCCCATTTCACATTAATTAGGGTTTCATGATTATATTATTTGTCCAACCCTAATTTATTGTTCCATTCCTCTAGGAGCATTCAATGATATCATAAGTATTTAGTTATGATCATTACTCTTATCATATAACATTAATGATTATCGATTCAAGGTATGAGTTCATCTCTCATCCTTATCATGGTATGATTACATCATATCATTAGTTTGGCTTAAGCCCATTCTCAAGGTATATTAGTCAACACTTATGAAAGTGCATTGAGTTCATGACATCTTTATTGTAACAATTACATAACACACATTTCATGTGTTTCTTATCCAAGAATATTGGATTAGAGGTTCATCAAGGTATATCTACCCTGAAATGCTAAATGTAATAACTATCATGTCTTGATGTATTACTTCTCTCATCACTTCTAACTTTTCTTAGTTTATCAACTTAATTGGTATTAAAGTATTTCCCTCTTAATACTTTTAGCCACTAACCTATCACCTTTTCCATGTAGTGCATAGGTCACACATTAGAATTGTCCAACTATCTTTAATGATATGGGCTTATCTAATGGTTAAGCATTGTTGATATAGAATAATACTATTATCAACCACTTTAGATATTTCAACTCTTATGATGTTATCCACATCATTATTTGGTGTTGCATACATCATTCCTAAGAGTTTCATGTCCTCATATTCGTAAGGTGTATAGGGTTGTTACACATGTATAAGATTATATATATAATGATCTAGGCATCATATTGTCCCTTATACCCTTACTCATTAAAGTATCAACATTACCATTCATATGATTCATCAATTTTACCCCTTATGGTGTAACATCCTCATCTTACTTGATTATATTAGTCACACCCTACTTTAGTGTATTGGCCATTATACCATCACTAGGGTTTCATATATCATTACATGGCATCACCCTGGATTTGAGTCTCATATCACATCATTGCATCAGGGTTCCATAAAACATCATTCTAATTTAGGGTTTCACATTCAATAACCCACAATTAGGATTTACTATTCATCCCAATTAGGGTTTGTATCACATTACCCTGAATTAGGGTTTCACATACTATCATACTTCATTAGGGTTTGGATTGCATATAGTATCTCTCTTCATTAGACTTTCACATCACATTACCCATAGTTAGGGTTTCTCATGGAATCAACCTCAATTAGGGATTCTCATGGAATCAACCTCAATTAGGGATTCACATGGAATCAACCTCAACTAGGGATTCACATGGAATCAACCTCAATTAGGAATTCTCATGGAATCAACCTCAATTAGAGATGCAGGAAGTATCTTCTCAAATTAGGGTTTTCATGAAGTTACCCTAAATTTGGATTTCCCATATTATCATCCTAGTTTAGAGTCACACCATCACCCTAGATTTGGGTTACATCTGATATTGCCCTAAATTTAGGTTAGGGCTCAACATCCTTCTTGATTAGGGTTTCATGATCTCTTTATTAAGGATCATACTCTAATTGCTTAATCATTCATGTTGAAGGTGTTGTGGCTTATCCATTACACGATTATTCTACATGTATGGATTCCTCTTTCTCTCTCACTCTCTCTAGGATATTGACTATGTCAAACTTGGTTAGATTAGATCAACCAACCCTTCAATTAGGTACATTCAATTAGGGTTGACATAGTGTATTGAAATATTGCTTGCTTAATGCTTCAAGGAATAGCTCATCTAAGGTTACCAACTACTAGGTGCCTTAAAGGTACCACACTAGAGGTTATCTTTGAGATAATTCAATAACAATTATAGGGTCAATTGATCCTTCATCACATTGAGTTATTAATTGATTTGATCACATTAAATCATCAAACAGTCTTGACCCTTTAATCTCTAAACGGTTTGAAACCATTTGGGAAAATTGCCCTTGAAACCGTTTAAGAAAGAATATTTTGAAACCGAATGAGCTTGGGTCTCCAAACGGTTTGGGACCGTTTGGTCTAAACCCTCTCAAAACTGAATGGACCAAAAAGGTCTTTCAACACTTAACCAAATCAAGGTTCCAATCCATGAACCGACTATAATCTACATCCTTGATTCATTCATCATTTGGACTATGGAATCACCCCTCAAATAGACCATCAATTAGGATTTTGAACCCAATTAAACTAGAGTTTATAATCAAGAATCTTTCAATTAAGGTTTTGAATTTGAGCAACCATCAATGCTTAACATTGTGGAAATCAATTCAATAGAAATCAGTGAACCATCATCAAATTATGATATGACCTGACCTCAAACGGTTGTGAGGTCGTTTAGGGGACATATAAATGGTCTTGAGGTCGTTTCTATGACCTCCAAATGGTGTTGAGACCGTTTACCCCATCCATCATTAAAATATGTGCAAAACTATTAAGGTTTGCATCATTGAATTGATCATCAATATAACTATTGATTACATTTCAATTTGATATCTTTGGGTCTTCAAATACTCAACCATACTCAACCCTAGACCTACAAACGTTCTTGATTGACCTCCAAATGGTCTTGAGACCATTTGGGTGATCTCCAAATGGTCTTGAGACTGTTTGGGTTAATCAACCCAAAGATTCAACTCAATCAATTGTAAATTCAATACTTAACCCGATTAGAGTTTCTAATTGGAGGAATGTCCATATATTGAATTAATAAATTGAATCCATTAGATAATTATCCAACATGTACTAGGGTCGTGACCTCAAATGGTCAACCCATCCAAATGGTCAAATCATCTAAATGATTTGGAGTCCAAACCTCCAAACGGTTTGGTGAAACCGTTTGGACCAAACCATTGAAACTGTTTGCCATAGATATTTGGGGAGGTGTGTGATTATGAATATGTCATCATCATAAAGATATAAACCCACGAAACTTTTTGTGATTTTCATGGTGGTTCCATTAGTTTGATCGAGTGAATTCCAAGAAGAATAAATAATCAAGAATTGATTAAGGAATTGAATGCAATAACAATAATAAGGGTTCAAGTTATAAAACCCTCCTCCAATTGAGCTCCAAAGCTTCAAAATCACGTCAACAATGGTGGATTCAACTCCTTTTACTATCCCAAGGTTCGTCCTCAAGCTTTGAGTGAAAAGGAATGGTTAGAATTGAAGAGGGGATCGAGATAAGAAGAATTCATGCATTGATTTTCAATTTTCACCATGGATTCAAGGTGAAAGGAGGTCAAGAAGCTTACCAAAAGGTTGGGGGTCGTCCTAATGATCCTCCAAAGCTCCTTCGGTCGTTTTCCAAGTAAAGAGAAGAAGAAGATTCGGAAAATCCTTTGATTTGGCTTGTAAAGGGTGCTTTTATAAGAAAAATAATGAGAGAGAAAATGCCACATAAAAATCATTTAATTTCAAAAATAGTGCCACCTATTCCTCCTCAAAACCGTGCATGCAAATATATCTTCCTTATCTCCAAATTTCCTTCCATTATCCATGAATTAATGGAAAATAAATTAAGCACCTTAAACATATTATACTAATATCCATAAGTGAGTGGATATTTCTTTTTTTATAATATTGTAAGTGAGTTATCCACTTCTCTTGGATACTTCGTGCTTTTTCAAGGAAAAAGGTAGTCCAATACTTTTCAAATTCATCCCTCAACTTTTGGTTGAAGGGCTCTCCAATTAATATATTTCTTTTTGCATTAAATTGAATTAAAGTTCCCTTTATGCTTAAATCTTGATTATTTTAATATCAAGATTCTCTCTCCTTCAAATTGATTCAAATGAGGCACCCCTCTCATTTTATTTTATCTAAATGATGCAAAGAAATATTAGGGACCTTATTGAAGTGGTAATTTGCATATTGAACCCTGGTTTTGGGTAAATTTCACATTACACCAAAACTAGGTTTTAATGCACAAACATTGCTTTGTCAGCTCTTTCTTGGTACTCAGGCTTTCATAAGCCATACCTTTGCTTAATTTTCATTCTCATTATGCCAAACAACTTGAGGAAAATTTATCAAATAAAATTTACAAATTAAACCCTTAAATTGGGTAATTTGCACATTAGTCCAAAATAATCAAACATTGCTTCAACATTAATCAAACAATACCAAATTTGAAACATAAGTTCCTCTTGAGCCTTAATTACTTTTCAACAAATAAAATTAAGCATTTAATTAACTTTCTTAAGCAAAACTCCCATGGTTAAATCATAACCCAGGTTAGTGATGTTACAATTCTCATGACCCAAATCATGAGGGTAGTTACATGCTCAGTCTCTCTGAGCTCACTCAACTCTATGAGTATATCATATATTTGTTGGTATATATATGCCTATAGAGACATCCTGTGATATTTCACGGAGTCAGATATTAATTAATCAATTAATGTGATTATTAATTAATTCCAGAATATTCTAATTAATCTACGAGCATTTTAATTAACGCAATAATTCTGTTTACCGAGGGTTTAGAAAACCCTACTTCCTTTCGTCTCCTATTTAAAGGGTCTTGACGGCCGATATATATATAAGATATTCAGAGAGGATTTTTAGTTTATACTCGCGTACGTAAACCCTAGCCGTCACCGTCCTCAAGAGGGAAAGAAGACCACTGTGACGCTAGCACGTTGCCGCATAGAGACGACTCCTTCCCGCTGACTTAAGAAGCACGACGTGGAGTTCCAGTCCATCCACGTGGACGAAGTAGATACACAGACACTGAGACACATGCATTTGGATTACGTCAACGACTATCCATACGCGCTACGAGCGGCGCATATCACCACACAAAAGGATCGCCTCCGTATCTTCCTATGACACATTCAACGAATGAGGGAGAAGTTCCGTCTGTGTAGGCTAGTAGTATTGCACACCATCGTGCAGAGGGACATCATCAAACTTGATCCATGATAAGGTATATACCACAAACACTCTTTCTAAATATGCTGTTGTTTTCGAGATCCTGTTTCGGGTTGCGTTGAATTTTTGTTGTTGTTTCTTCCGCGTATGTTTTCTCCATAAAACCCAACAATATACACTAGCTCTATCTTCCCTCTTTGGTCTAGGGTTATCAGGTCTACCTAATTGGCACTAGTTGATTGCTTTATTAGCTCTAGCCACGTAAGCACAAACCAAAACATGATATGACATTCTCTATATAGGTCTCTACTCATGAGTTATGCTTACGCAAAAATCTCTTATATAAATCCACTAGATTCCGATAAGGTACCATCAACCTGAGCTTGAGGCTTTACAAAAACTAAAACAGTTACCTCCTCTAGGGTCTTGGGACTCTCTCTCCATCAATTAGATAGTAGGTACTCATATTCATGTCCACATGCATATTTAACCAGCCTCTCTCTGACTCTAGGGTTTGGTCCTCTCAAGGACATCTAGGGTTCAAGGAGACTATAGGAATCATGCACAAAGCAACTCATCTCAATAAGTCAGGAGTAGTCTAGTTTAGGACATATCATATCACATATCTCATAACTCTCATATCTTGGAGTTTAGGTTCTCTGACCTTATCCCTCTGGGTCTCACTCTCTCCAGAGTTAACCCTATAACTGGTCCTAACACTAGAGTTCCTCCTTTGTAAAAGATCTTGATGCTCTTGCCAATTCACAACTTTATTTTAACTTATATTATCTTTACTTAGAAAAGCACACATACTTGCATCATCAAAACTTATCTCAAATCCTCAAAATTGAACCTAGGTCCTCAAATACAAACATTGATCATCATAAACCATCTTATATCATCTATATAAGACTTACATCATCATCAAATCTTATTTCATATATTTCGTCTATCACATATTCCAACAAGGCTCTAGACAACTAATCTAGAACTACTCTCTCTTCTAGACTGATGTCATTCACTTTCACTTAGGTTGCATGACTACCTCCTACTCGTACATGTGTGTGAACATATTTTTGTAATACTTACATATATAATAAAATATTATATAGTTTTTCTCTGATAAAACATGTATCAGAGAAAACTATCACAGTTTGATCTGATTAGAATCAAAAACTAAATCCATAAAATGAGTGTCCCACACATAGTAGAGAGTACAATGCCATGAAAACTAATGAAAAGGGTGAGAACATGATGTAGACTAGTGTAGCTACTCTAGACAATGAGTGCCATATGTATAGGGTTTCTCTTCCCTCAATGTACATCATTTCCAAATAATGCAACATCCCATACCACTGTACTATAAGGAAAGAACAACATCTAAGGACCTGCTATACAACAAGCACCAGTCTAGGCCTAGTTCTCAGACATCTAGGTGCTAACCTAGAGGCTAGGTCAGATGCAGTCTCTAAAAGATGACCGATCTAACCCTTAATATTATTAAGTTCAAGTTTTTCTTTAGTTTGAATTGCATAATGAGAAAATGTCAGACTTTGCTATTGTTCATGCTCTGATACCACTTGTGACATCCCCAGATTTTCTAAGATTTAATCTAATGTGTGACGTCTAAATTGAAACCCTCACCTCACTGAGAATCCCAATTTAAACACCCGACACTAGGCTAAGAAGAAGAAAATTAGAGGAAGTCACAAGGATACAACATTAGCACATGCACATGAATAATAAACAAATCCCAATACATGTTCACAATTTAGCATATAATTATATAATGAATTGTTACAACATTTGATATTACATATTGAACAATAAACTTATACATATACATGCACTACTACTAAACTACATGATCTTAAGACAACATATCCACTTGTTCATCAGCTCGCCATACAACTCTCAAATGTCTTGGTTCTTCAAAAGCATAGCCACAACCTAAACAAAATATTACATGTGGTACACGTCAACATAATATTCAAGAATATTGTACTGAGTACGCTTACCTGTCTTTTATATACCTCTCATTACTAAGCTTGGAAATAAGATAAAACTAATACTTGGCAATTATAAAGAAATATACAAAAAAACATATACTTGAACAAAGATGTTCATTAACAAAGAGAACACATACTTTAAGCACATTTTCCATTATATCATCCATGCATTTACTACCTAAGAGTTGAATGAATTAAGTCCTTTATGATCTACTACCAAAGAGTTGGATCATTTCACAATGTAATCTACTACCAAAGAGTTGGATCACTTTCAAGTACTTGACTACCAAAGAGTTGAAGTACTTTATTTTCTAGCACTTGATTACCAAAGAGTTGAAGTGCTTGGATATAATGGAATATATATATTATGTATCATGTGTTCATAGCCATAAACATGGAAAATCAAGCAAGATATCATACAAGAACAATCATTTCATCCAATACTATATGCCTAGTATTCTACTACACATATAACACAAGTATATTGTATAATAAGACAAGTAAGAGGTAATGATGTACCTTGATCACAGATATATTGATCATCACATATGTTCCTTAGGTCAACTATATCCTTGGTCAACCTTGATCAAGACAAGATCATGTACCATCATTAGGTTGTCATCATCTCAACCCTTGTTGATTCATTTTATGGTTTGCTTACTCATTTGGATACATGCATCATTACTTGTCTTATGTTCTAATCTTTACTTATATTCTTGTCTTGGAATTATCTTACTGATCTTATATTCCATATTATAGTTCATTTTCTAATAAATACATTTCGCATTATTATGTGAGCATATTAACCTTAGGTTACATGCATTAACCTAAATGAGGGTTTCATAACATGTATTAAGGGTCATCTTCATATAACATGAATTCTATACATCTAACTGATATCAAAGTTCCACATTAGCTTCCAGTTACTGATATTAGGGTGTTATGTATATTTCATCATTTATGGAGCATGTATATATTTATTGTATTTTATGAAGGGTTATTAGCCCTAATTAGCCTTATGGAGCAAATTACATAATTTCATGCATACTAATTACAATATCTAATATCAGATGGATTACATATCATATTTTTTATTTACTGATGCATTATCATAATTTTAGTTCACTATTTGGTATTTATTCTGTCAAACAAGTGCATAATGTCTTACACTATATCAGTATGTTTTAAGCATCAAAAGTCTGATGTTATAGCTCCATGTTGTTCTATGCATTTTTTTGAGAATTTTGGTTCTTTGTTCGTATTTTTCTTATAACGGAGCTAATTACTATGAAATATAGAAGATTTGGACTATTTTTGGATTTTTACCTATTTAAGCCAACTGCGTGCTGCCATGTGGCGTTCAAGGTGCACAACTTCTCTCCTGGACCTTCCTAGTTCACCTTTGGGCTGACCGGTCCTTGATTTGGTTGGTTCACGCTCCTTCTTGCTAGGACCTGATTTGCTTATCTTCTCCTATCACGTGATCCGTCTTTCCTCGCTTGAACGACATGGCGCTCAGCGTCCACGTACGATGTCCCCCGAGATCACACCATCGCCGAGCTGTTGTGATCTGTGAGCAACGATGAATGATCACCTCCTCCTCATCAACTAGTATCTACTGCTACCTTCCTCCGTCGGGATTCCAACACCGTGGTCCTCTCTGTGGTGGCTCGATGGTTGTCAACGGCTTGGAGAGCCTACCACCGCTATATCTTTCCCTCAGCGAGAAATCAGTACAATCTAGGTTCTCCTCGATGCATCATGTCTTCTCACGATCTCCCCGTCAGCACACTGTGCCCGTGTGCGTGGTTTTATTCCGTCCAATCCACCATAGTGGGAAAGATCTCTAAAGGCGACCGGTCGCCGAGTGCTACTGGACCTACCACCTATGGATGAACTGCCATGGCAATCTGCTGCCTTACACAATATTTGATTGGGGTTTCCCTCTATTTCATGAGTCATGCGGTCCCAGGTATGCGATGGCCATTGCGATACTCCTCAGCGTCGACTTCCAGTGCCGCCAAAAGCTTCAACGCTAACCCATAAGTGTCGTCGGCCTGGATCCTTGCTCCAGCGCTTGCTCCTCCTTGTTGCAGAGCGAGGCAGTATGCTTTCGTAGTTTCCTTCATCAGTAAGCTTTAGGTATTTCCATTGTCCTTGACATCTACTTCCTCCATCTATCCTCACCTACTATCGACGATGGAGAAGTCACAAAGTGGGTCTGGATCTCTCTCATCCAGTTGTCTCATGTGGCAAATAAGGGTTTGAATTGCATCCTTAGGAAAGCCAAAGAAAATTGTTCGATCTCCCACTCCTTTCACCTCATGATTGGTGATTGGTGATCGTGGCTATGTGGAAAATCACTAACCTCCTTGCCCCATGATCCCTGAACGGTTCCAAGGTACGCATCAAAGGCTAGGACCAATATTACTCAGAGCTGATCCGTGTGATCAGAAAGGGACCCTACTCATTTACACACTATCAAGATAGCGTGACATCTTTAGTACATGACCCTATGTTACAAATCACCTACTTTGATTGTGATTGTTTATCTCCTCAATTATACACATTATTTCATCATTTTCAAGCCTCGATAACTCTCTCTAAGAAACTCATTTAACTTTGGTGTATTAAAATAAGTGTATGACCACTCAAACTCCATGAAATACTTACAAACCTCAATGTAAGCCAAACACACATCATTCACTTGGTCTTATTAAGTATCCAAAAGATCAGTCCATCACATTAGCAAGGCCCACTTCAACATAAGTGGTTCTTAGTTCCATCTCATTATTACCCTTACATCATGTGTGGTACCTATGGTTGAATTGAGGAAGTTTGAAGGGAGTATGGTGGCTTTCTTGTGGGCACTTGAAGAAAGAGAGAGGAAAAGTTGGGTTAGTTTGGAAAAGACAACAAATCTTAGAAGGAGGGCGATTGGGATTAGCAATATGAGAATGGCATCCAAGCTTGTTTGATGAAAGTTGCATGAAGTTTTTATAAAGGTGTGGAAGTTTTTTTTATAAAGGAGTGATGATGGCTCCTAATAACATTTCTATGTGCCAATCTACTATAGGGGAGTTACTAGATTCTCCCTGACATTTTAAAGCACACCATGAAATACATAAGATGGGGGAATATTTAGTTTTAAATTTCACCTTTTGTCTATCTACAAACTCTGATCTTGAAAGAATAATCAGGAAGAGGGATCTTTTTTGGATACAAAACCAAATAGGTAGCACCGATCATCTATTATCGGTACATAGGCGATGATAGGTGTGGAAATGGACACACAATCCATTACTAGTAGGTGGGGGTGGATGGGCCAACAAGGGGTCTAAACCTTTTCACCTTTCTTGGGGGTCATCCTATGTGCATGGTTGTCTAAAGTGAGGGATTTTAATATGTGAAATTTGGTGAGGTTGGGGTCAACTTTGAGTTTTTATAGAGGAGGGATACGTCTAAAGAGTTTTGATGGAGTGGTCATTTTTTACCTCTCCAAAAGGAGGACGATCTATTTTCTTTTATGGAGATGAGGCTAACAATATCCATGGTGTTGGACAAGTCAGGTCAAGCCTATCAGGACACCAAGAGAGGATGTCATTTTTATTGCATATAGAAAAGGAGGTTTTGGTGGGGAAAACATGAGGTGGAGAAGGAAGTAGCTCATTGTATGGTGTATCTGGATTGGAAAGTTGTCATTTGTTTACAATATTGACACCTTTTTTTTAAAGGCGGGCTAAAGAGAGACATCAATTGATAATAAAGTGAGGAATCTCAACATCTAATTGGCATCTGGATGCAAATATTGGATTTTCAGATATTTTTATATCTTGTTCAAATGTGAAAATAGAGTTCCTATTTGTGTCACTGATGCATTCATTTATTATTACATGTGATCAATGAACTTACACAAGATCCAAATAAAAGTAAATCCAAAATTTAAGCAAATTTGTGATGTTTGGGTTCCTTTAAATCAAGTTGTACATACTATAATAAAATGTCTAAGTGCATTTTGTAAAAGTTTATAGAACTCATGCTAGAGCAAATGATGAACAAATCTCAACCATTACATGTGTATACACCCATTAGGATAGGGAGATTTATTCAAAAAACATTGGAACTATTTTTTTAAAATAGGACCTCTGGGTCAATCTTATGTTTGGGTAAATCTTATTTCAATCAAAAAGCTTGTTAGTCGGACTCTAATTGGATTAGGGTAGAAAATGTGTTGGTTGTAACTTAGTGGAATGATAGTTAGACCAAAAAACTTTTTGGTTGAATAGTACTTTGACTGAGGTTATGTAGCTTTTTCAATTAGTACACAACTAGTCATTTTTATCCCATTATGTATCCTACAATGATTAGTTGAATCGTTAGAAAGTCTTAAGCACACCTAACATCTATTTCAGATTTTTATAAATGTTTCTTATTGATAGTATTTCCTTATAATAACCTATCATATATTCATGCAATGCTATCTACTTTCTATCAAATTGGGCTTATAAATACATACTCTTATTTCTAATTGCTTCAAAGACAAAGCTTAGTTTAACTTAAGAGTTCTACCCCATCACATCAAAATAATATCTATCCTTTATGGAGTTTCTCATCATCACACGTTCACTAAAATATATTTAAAATCTTCAAAAGAACTATAGTTTTCTTTCATACTTCTTATTCCATGTTTGGTTCTGGTTGTACAACTACTTCTTGTGGTGAGTTTGTGTCTAGATGATAGAGGAGAAAAATGTGAGATTCTTCAAGGGTTGTCTTCTATAACCCATAAATAAAGTTGATGGGTGGCCTTATGTTGTCATACAAACAGTACAAAGTTAGCATTGAGTTGACAATTAAGTTCAATCTTAATCCATAAAATATTGGTATATCCAATTAGGAATAAAATTACAGGTTAGGATATCTTAGTAGGAGGCTGCTAGGTAGTATATTTATAGTCTTCTGTAATGGAACTACTACACATATTGTTTCTTTTGTTGTTACTTTCATTATCTCTTAGTTAATACTAATCCATTGAATTTCCCTTACCAAGAAAGTTGCATATAACTTTCTTAGTATTTTAAACTATATATATTTATAATTATCTCTATTACCTGCTCTCTATGGCTTCAAATGTGTATTAAAGCAAGTAATCAAGGGGTACCATAAGTCTTAAAGAATGGTATAAGACTTTCTTGGCCATCACAACCTTGATAGTGTTAATGTATATCATTCAACTCTCTGTAATGTCTTTAGTTACATGTATTAGAACCAATATATACATTTATTATTTAAAGGGTTCACCTATGATTCTTACAAGTGATCATCCTACCCCATGTGCTCCTCATGTGAGTTTTTGTTTGATATTTGTAGAAAATTATGTATTACTTATGAAGTCATTAAACAAGTTAATGGTAGTAAAATGAAAAGTTATTTCTCATAAACGATAGGTATTCTTCCTATAAACAAAGAACATAAAGAAGAAGAACTTTTCCACTATGTAATAGAATGTATCATAGCCATATACGATGAAAATGATGTACTTGTGGGTAGTTAAATAAGTACAACCTATACGTTATTATGGTGAAATGGTATCTCTTTCAACTTATTTCAAAAACAAACTAACTAAACTAGTTGAATATACTTCAATTAAGTTTAAAAAATAAGAAAAAGAATAAGAAAATTGGTTATAGTTATTGATTTCTACATTGCTGAATTAATGAGCTTTATGATCATTATGCTATAGAAAACAATAGGCATTGATGATACTCTTTCTCGTAACTCTCCCTCTAAATTGTTAGGTTTTTTTCTCTTTTAGAGAAGATGAAAATTATGGAGAAACAATCTATGTTTTGTTCACATGATGTTTATATGTATTAGTCAAGATACTTTTCATGTTCCTTATAAAATTTACATCCTTTAATATAGCTAGTGGTTAGAAATAATTTATTTCTACTAAACGATACTCTCTTCTACTTTCTATGCAAAATTATGAACTTAAAGTTATACACAAATGTTTTAGGTGATACAAAAGTAGTGAACAATCCCTTATATATACATCACTTTTTGTGTTGGCATTACTAGCCTCAAATATACTCCTACATATATAAAACAACATAAGAAGAAAAGTGGACCTACTTTTTTGAAATGAAGTGTTAGTACTTCATTCTCTTTTATCCATGTTGCATGCTTTTCATGTACATGGCTGATCATTATGAATTCTCTTTCTATATTAAAAGAAGTACTCACATGGTTTGGGTTCCTAAAAGATCTTTCTAGTTGATATGGTAGTTGATCTTGTGTTAATTGGGTTTCTTTAATGATATTTATGTCTTGTTTATCATTAAGTTCGTATTTTTTCATTTGATTTTCTTTAGCACTATCTTTTACTTGAATCATAAAAATGTAATTTTTGCTTGGTAATATGCTTTTTTAAGTATGCAAATTATATAGAAACATACTTTTAATAAATTTTTAGATTTACATTGGAATATTTGTCTTTAATTTACAACACTTTTTTCTCATATTATTTTGAAATATGTGACTAAGGGGGATCAATCTTTTTATCAAGATACACAAGACTTATTTAATTCATTAAATGATTATTTGTGTCTCCAATAAGGATATACTTCTTGGAGAAATCTTTGATGACTAAGATATATGATTTTTCTATCATAGTGTAGTTGGATTGGATATGTGTGTTTCTCACATTTAGGACATACTTTAAATCTTTTTTTGTTGTTTCCAAGAAGATACTCATAAGCTATAAATTCATTGGTCGTGCAAAATAACATAGTACCAAATTAAAGGGCTCTCAACATGAAGCTTCACAAGTCATGATGTACCAAATTAAAGGGCTCTCAACATGAAGCTTCACAAGTCATGATGCCTTCTTCACACATTTTCATTAGGTCATCAATCAGAGGTTGAAGAAAAACACCAATCACATTTCCAGGTTTCTTGGGACCTAAAATGAACATTGACGACATGACATACTTATTTTGTATAAACAACCAACGAGAAAGGCTATATATAACAATCATAACATGCCAAGTGATATGTAGGATTCTTAATGTAGCATATAGATACATCCCATTGGTACAAACTCCCAAGTTTGAAGTTCCTTACTTCTTTACCAAATTGAGGGTCCAATAAATCAACATTCTTCCACTGTGGTGCATCAAATGCATGTTGTAAGACCACATCATTGTTTGCCTTTGCCTATGCATGCCAACATAGTTTTTTTTACATCTTCTGAGTCAACAAACAAGAATCAAAAGTGTGGTATTATAGGTTGATATCACGTTATCTTGGAAAAGGAGCCATTTTTGGTCTTACCCAATTCATTATTTTTTACCTTGACACCCCTCGTTTTGGATAATCTTTCAAATGTCTATATTCCTCTTAAAATTACATACAATCATATGAACATGGATGCATCTTCTTAGTTGGATGCAACAACTTTTTTTCTTTGTATGTCAAGATTGGAAGAATGTTACCTTCAAGAAGTAACAGAAATAATAGAGACGTGATACTTTTGTTGCTCCACCTAGTGTTAGATTTAAGAGTGTACAATCTCAACACAGTGCTGAAATTAGTGTAACCCGAATTTTATAATTTATCAACATCATGTATAATGTTATTAAATAAGGAATATGGATTAGTAAGATTGTCTACATAGTTGTCTGGCATGGCATCAACCATAAGATTCTAAATTGTCCCATTCACAACATTATTGTTCTGCATTTTTTTACACATTTACTAATATTGACATTTCTCAGTATCAAGTTAGGAATCTCTTCATGCTAGTACAATCATTATAACCATGTATAATTTCATTGCACATGACATGACTTTTAATTTTATCAACATTCAAATTATTACCACCATTCCTATTGAGGCAATAGAACCTATTTCAAGGTCATCTCTTATGCTCCTTAACAAATCTCATAACCTCATCAAGACCTCTTGTAAATAGTAGATTGCAATAATTTTGAATCGACATCCAACTTTGATGCATTCTTTAATCATACTGGAAATTAGTGGAACTAAGCATTCAATCTAGGTTTTCTATCATTTCTAGGTGAAAATAAGTTTAAATTCAGACCAAAACTATTTTTTTAGTTAGTAATTGGTATACATATTGATGAATGTGTATTGTATAACCCATTATCACATACATAATCTCACTAGTAAATGTATAATGTGTGTTCATTGTTCAAGAATATTTCAACAACATTTCCCCCTATTTCTCTGAGTACATCAATATTGACAGACAAATAATTGCCTACATATGTACTCAAAGAACACACAAGGAAAAGAATGTTGAAATTTTCTTAAAAACCAAAAACATATCATATAGTCACATCCTAAGTGAAATTAAATTCTTATAAACAATCCCAAACTGGGGACTATCTAAGATTTATAATTATTGATTAAATCTTATATTGTTTTTAGGCCAACAAAATAGATTATTTATCATGCATATGTTGATGAATGTGTATTACAACACATTCTTAAATATAAAATTTATCTAATAAGTGTATAATGTGTTTTTTATTTTCAAGAAATTTTGGTAGGATTTCCCCTTAATCATCCAAGTACATAGATGTACATGAGTAAACACTACTACATATATACTCAGAAAATAAGCAGGGAAATGACTGTTGAAATTTTCTTAAAAATAAAACAAAAATTTATATAATTACATAATAATAGAGGTTAAGTATTCAAAATACTTTTAAACCGGAGACTATCCAAATGTACTCCTAATAAGTACGTCTTGAACATTTTTTTGGCCGAAAATACATATCAAATGCATATTAAATATAGGTTAAAAAACATATGTTTTAAGTCTAAAGTAAGTTAACTTTTGATTAATTCATGTTACCTTCAATGACATCTTAGTTGTTATTGTTCATCTGTAAATAAGTAAATATGCATTAAGTGACAAAATTCATAACCAAAACTATAGTTAGATTTCATTTCAATATATCTATGAATTATTTAAAATTAGATAGTCAAGGGATATAATATTCACAAATAAGAAAAAGGTAACAATTTTCTAGGTTTTTCATCAAAATCATTACAGAAATACATGCAAGCATCTAGTATCATCATTCAACTCTTATATATGCATTTTTCTTAGAAAAAATAGCAATATACAAGAGGGTATTAATCTCTTTAAAAATCATCAAAAAAATGTAGGGACAATGAAAGAAGTACCTAAATGAAGTAGTGGCCAAGAAGAGAAGTGAGAGAAAAATAAAAAATAATCAATGAAATAAGGGAGAATAACAAAAACAACAACAACAACAAGGACCAAGGAAGTGGAAACTGAAAAGAGAACAACGACAATATGGATCCACGTCGGTTGGGACTAAGAAATCAGCTGCCATGCAATAAAGACAACACCATCCAGCAACACAGAGAGCATAAATGGAGTTGCGAGAGAATGGAAAATGATAGAAGTCAAGAAGCACCCTCATAAAGAGTTGTGATGGAAGGTAACATGGGAGAAAAAGAGTGGTAAAAATGGGGTCTTTTGGTTCTTGGAGAGAAATGGAAAATAAATCTGAATTCATGAGGTTTAAGTTAATTTGTAGCATCAATTTTGGGTATAAGGTCAACACAATAGTAAAATGACACCCATGATTATAACATAATGTTGGTTATATATAGAAAATCAATGCACAAATGAACCTTATAACATCTATTTGGGGTATCAAATCGATGTTATAATAAGTGATACCCTAGTTTCTCCCTATGACTTGTAGCATTAGTTTTGATACAAAACCAACACAACAAGTATTTGTGATTTTGGTATTAGAGGGAAAATTTGTTTTATTGGTTGTTTGTAGGATGCCTATAGTGTCAACTTATGAAAAATTTGGGGCTAGGTTTGTTGATTTAAAAGTTGGTGGAAAAATAATTTTTTCTATTATTCATAGCATCAATTTGTATGTAGAAAACTGACAGTACACACAAAGAAATACTTGGTTTTTTTCCTCAGTGACAAATATTGATATATGTCGCCTCATGTATGTATATAACCAATTCTATAGGTTGAAATGTTGATTTTGTACTGGTAACTGACGTTCTCTTAAGTTCCTCCATGGGCCAAAAATATACTAGTGAACCTTATAGATACACACACATTATACACATATATATGTGTGTGTGTGTATATATATACATGCATATATAAATGCATTGCTTAGGTTTGAGAATGTTATATTAATTTGAATATTGTAGACATAGTGTTGCATAATTATATCTACATAAAAATAAAAAGATATAAGACTAGAATTAATTGATAATTATGTTGTGAGTAGAGTATTCTATAAAAAGAATAAATTTTTAGCATTTATTTTGAGTAATATCATAGAAGGCATAATGTTAAGGAATATCATCAAAAGGGAAGCAAGGGATAATAAGAATGATGATTTCTTCCCAACATCACCAAAATCATAGCGTGGATTCTTCTGTGTGTCAAATTGAAATGATGACATCCACCTCCTCTGACCTTCATTGAGTCACATTCCCAAGGCTAGAAACTACAAAAAGGATAACATGATTCGTAGGAGTGAGCTCTATACAATACATAGAACCTTATCAGAATGCACAAGACTTAATTGGTATTCAAATAGAATAACGTACAATTATATGCAATCATTGTCACCACCTTTCATGTATTGCAGGATAAGGGCTAATCTTCATTTAGAAAAACTAAGAATAATAACTTTTACAATACCTCCCACACATTAGGACCTGAATGTATGATAGGGAACCTCATAAAATTAGCCTCTTCAAAATATACGTGAGATAAGAAAAATATGATCACAAATGACTAATTTGACCATGACATTTGTTATTGTAGGGTTATAGGGGAGGCGGAGAAGGCAGCGAAAACAAAAATTTTCTCCCCAAACTCAGAACAAGGAAATGTGTCAACATCTATACAATAGGAAGGGATGGTTTGTGGAATCATACCTATTCCCAAGGCTTGCTCGATGATAATACCTTGTGGCTTGTGCAGTCTTCACCTCTAGTCTTGGACGATGTCTATGCAGCTCCTAGTCGCACCGGGACTGACGACTCCTGGTCTCACCGGGACTGTCGGGATTGACAACTGTCCTCCGAGCGGCAGAAATCTCATGACTCTAAAGTAGTCCACACATACCACCTAGAATTCCAATATCCTTATCCCACAAGGAATTGGAAGAGTCACACCCTCCTGTCAGCGTACTAGTCACTGACACACTCTCCTACCACCAGTCACTTTCTACAGTTGTCTTTCTCTTGCTGTACCTCCCTGATCAGGTAGCACTTGCTCGGGCTCTCTCGGTTACCAAAACCTGAGAGAAGGACAACTTTGCAGAGCAACTGGTTTTCACTGAGTTGCTATTTGAGAATCCCCCGATACCCCTATATATAGGAGGGTCATGGGACAAGGTTCTCCATCCCGGGCAATGCGAGACTAAAAGAAGGAGTAGAAGGGTTCGAGATTTTCCACAAGAAAACAACCAACTCGCAACCTGAACCGATCGTTTCACAACTAAAATGGTCGGTTGGGGACCTGAGCCGGACGGTTGACACCTCAATCGATCAGATGGGACCCATGAAACAGTCTGTTCGTGTCCTGATCAGTTCCCGATTGACTTTCCTTCTTTTGTTCTAATTGATATCAAATACCAATCCTTGTTCCAATCAAATTGGGCAAGTGAAACGCAAGGAAAATTCTCACCAATCTTACTTTCCCAACTTGCTCGGTTGCACCAGTTGAACCGATCATTTCAACACTTGAAGCAATTGTTTCACCCTATCCATGAGCCGATCGACTCACCACCTGAGCCGACTGGTTCACTAAGCTCAGCCGATTGGTTCATCACATGAGCCGATCGGTTGGGAATGCAGATTGTGCAGAATCAGTCAATTGTGGTTTCAATCAATACGATACTCCAATCAATTAGTCCAACACCTTGAACATTATGATATTGAGCTATCAATTAAATAAGTGTTTAATTGAACTACTAAACTCCTTTAGTAATCAATCTAAACATTGTTTGTGGACAAAAATCCTCTTCCAGGTTAAATCCTATGTGTGTGACCATGCAGGTCCATTTCACGTTGGCAGTGAAAGTCCATAACACTTATGACTTCACAAGCAAAGAGCAGTGCCTAGTTACACATCAATGTTGCCCAAGTGAAATAGAAAGTTGGAGAACAACTTTCAATCCTACAATCCTTGAATGGTGTTACAGTGAATGTATAATTCCTTTGTCACTGATATCCCGAATGAACTCGAGGCATGGAACAATCATCCTGTCAACATTCATTCACTTTCTTGATCTCAGAGTAGATTGGAAGAGATATGTATGACATCAATATCACATACTGATTCACACATGCTTGCACACCATTCTCAATCCTACTCATCAAGTGGCCATGGATATCAAACTCCCTCAGGAGGGACAAATTCCATATCTATCACTCACCCCTCAAAAGCCCCATGTGTCAAAGCCACCCAATCATCACCTTTATAACAACCCATGTTTCAGGAATACATTTGATGATGTCAAAGTGTGCCCAACGACATGTGTTGAGTGTAGTGATTTCAGGTCAAAGAATCACACTCACCACCATCACTGTGAGTACTTACTGTGACTACCATGTCATGGTTCCATGTGTGAAACTCATGGTGGGTCTGTCCGGTACACTTGTTCTCTAACAAGTACCTATGTGTTTGGTTTGATATCTCTATATCATGACTAATGAGATTTTGTCATCAATCAACACCACAATCCAGTCTTGTGTGTCATTGCTATCTATCTACCTTCCATAATGACATCCGACTAGGGACATAACAAGAATGTACAAACTCTTAGCATTTGTATGATCTCTTCGTTCAGGTCCTCAACCTGAAGGCATACGTCATTGAGTATTGTCATTCTCTTGACATTCAATCTGTTCTATCACTATCTCACATGACTGAACCAGAAAGAATTGGAAGCTTGCCTTTGATGTTTATCAAATCAATCTTAATATATCCCACCAATCATCCCTTGATTGGCTCTCAGGGCATACATACCAACAGACTCCCACTTTCACTGCGAGCCAATCACCCTTGAATCATATTCATAGTGATCTTGAAACATGTCCCACATGTTAGTGTACTCTAGTGCTAACATAGTGAGTAATGGCAACACCTTGCCAAAGTCTGTATATATTGCATGTCTCACATCTCTTCACTGTACATCACACGTATGAGATGGAGTTGTTGTAATATGCGATATAGTATTCCTTTGCTAACCTTTAGCCACATTGCATGATCAAGGATTTCATACTTGTCATCAATGAGAAGAATATGTATAAGTTCATCTCATGAACTTCTAGATCCATATAGTATCCACTGTTGTTCTCTAACGCATAGATACTTGGTATTTCCTTTTAAATGGTTTTATTGGAACACTTCCAATTATCAACAAACTTTCACTTTTATATATCCCATATATATATTACGATTAATTTTTTGTCCTTTTCGAAAGTTCGCATCAATGTAACTCTTTACATTGAACTCTTCCTTATCTCCATAAAACTAGTACTTCTCAAGTACTTATCAAGTTCTCATGGTATTCCGGTAACCCTTATTGGAAGTAGACATAATTCCACTCGTCATATTTCATATACGAGTTATCAGGATGAGCACATCATATTGACATGTCCTACATACAAGATGATGAATGCATTTTGTTCTTTCCATGTCGATACATGCAAGATAATGGGATGACTACATACATGATAGATCCATATCTATTCTTAGTGTTCCCATTCTTCATAAGAATTAGACACTTGGCCTTGGGATACTAACTCCATGTAACATGGAAAAGTTTTCTCCCACTGAATCTTTGCATACTGAACCCTTCAGTACAGATTGCCAATGTATGCTATCTCTTTTCAGGTCAAGAGGTTTTTGAGAACTATCTCTATAGATCTCTATTCCTATCACATAGGAAACATCTCTATCTTCCTTAAAGATAATTTCCACTTTTGGATTTCCATTTTAGAACATTTCCATTTCACATCAACATGTGGAATGTGAACACGCTCCCACTAAATCACAGATCCCTTCTTTATCTTTGACATATCAGTCAAACCCTTTGACCATATTATCAAAGTAAAGATCCAATTCTGAGTTTCTTGTACTCAATCAATCACATTGATTAGTCCATTATAACTTATAGACTTTATTTGCATTAGTGGATTCATAAACCTTATTGGTTGTGTCACGTACACATCCTTGTTTTATTCCTCATAGGAATACGGTTTTAGTATCCATATGCCAAATGTCTTAGTTATTAAGTTTCAATCAACAAGCATCATCCTTCTCAAAATGTTATCCATGTGTTTTAACACTTAAGATTCATTTGCATTTATGAATTTCATCCAATGGGTGCTACCATCAAGGTCATACCTTATGGTTCACATGGATGTCATTTAGGATGTAATGGTCATAAACCATAACTCAAAATTTGGTTCATCATATTCATCTAGATAGTTGACTCATCACATGAACAACTCGTCACATAGATGGTCGAGATGTATCTGTCAAGGATATAAGAACTCACAACTCCTTGTGATTCTTAATGTCCTTTATTAATCTGGGGTATTCTTTATTTAAGAAGAATTCAGTTATTTGATAATCATTCTCTAACTCCTTAGAGTATGATTCCTTCTTGATTTAGACATCACCATGCCTTAATCATGAGTTCACTATGATACACTATCATAATCACTCATAAGGATCTCAAACATTTGGTCCAAGTATTTCATTCATTGATCTCATCAAGAACACTTTACCAAATTTACACTTCATCTATGATAATCTTGAACACTTCAAGATATTCATATTGGTATTTCTCTAAACACCATTTGAAGTATTAGTATTTGTTCCAATAGGTATGTAAATACATCACATATATTATACCTAATAGGATAATCATTTTCCCACTACCTTTAGTGAAGATTGATTAATCATGTCCAATATATTCATGTCTCGTACTGGTTCTCTAACCAAAAGAGTCTGGTTTTATCCATCACATGGAAACTAAAAAATAATTTCTCATGATTGATGCTAATTTGATTGTTTGAGTTATCTATAACTTTTAGGTATCATTTTATCTTATGCTAAATAAGATAAACAAGGCATTGCCACAAAGATCATATCTTTAGAAATTGAAACATCTCTTTATTGATTGCCATACTTGTCATACAATATGCAAAAATAAAGTGTTTCTATCTATTGGAAAATATGAAATAGCAGTTCTCAACTCTATTTCGTGCCCTTTAGGCTGAAATAAACTAAAAGGTACTCCTATCTATGGCAGCAACACTTGCTCCAATTATGGGTACTCCTTTCTTGGTCCTTTCACAAAGGCCATCACTTCTTTGTGGATATTGCATATCATATATGACATATCCATATCTTGGTATCATATACATTAGATAAAGAAGCGGTTCATTTCATGATACCTTAGGTGGAGATCTCCATCCCCTCCTTCATCTTCTTTCGTTCTTCCAGATATAAAGGGCAATCCCTCATACACCCTTTCCCCATGTGCCTTGAGGCTGAAGACGGCTTGGATTGCTGGCTAGCATCAGAACACTTCTTTTCTTTGCCCTTGTCCTTGCAAATAAGAATTACCTTTTCTTTGATCACATCAAAGATTATGGTTTGTCTTTCTTCATATTTGCCTCTACTATCCTCAACATGTCCAACAACTTTGTCAACGCTTGTCAAAGTTGTTCATGTTGTAGTTTATCATGAACTGTATGATTCTCGCAACATTTGCAGTATCATACCAATAGCTAACTCTTGGCTCAGAGGGAATCCTTCTTAGTCAGGTCTTTCCACATACCCAATCATATTGAGTGTGTGAATACCTTACTGGATCTCCTTCTATCATGACATACTAGGACAATGTCTTGGAGACATCATATGTCTCATGTTGTCTATGCAACTCATAGTTCAGAGAACACAACATCAAGCACTCCTTATCAATGTCATCCTCAGTATGCTTCCATAAGCATACTTTCAGCCATTGATGTAGTGGGATCGAGTTCATCTGGTTCTGGTATAACTAGGACTTAGAGTTTTCACTCTTTGATTGAGAACACTTCTCATCATCCTAACCATTCGTGGAATTATTCCCATTTAATTTGTTTGTCTCAAAGACCGATCGCAAATAAAGTGATTATTGTTGATTAACCATTTATTTTACAAAAGCAAATATATGCAATTTTAGTCCAAAGCTCCTTTTGACTTATTTGATTGATTTGAAAAGTTGACGATATAAATTAGGCCTTTAATTAATTATCACTCCCACTATTTTACTTCAAATTGATAGCCCTCACCATCAATTCAAAAGATTGCAGCGTACAACCTTCTATTGGGCAAGATCCTAAAATCCTCTAAGTCATGGACCAGCTTGGGATGTCACCCACAACTTAGATCTCTCAGGTAGGCAACTCTTGCCAATTGCATCATATGCAACTCTTGATAAGATGTCATACGCAACTCCTTGCCATGATCATCTCCATGCCTCAAGGTGCTAGATCCTATCTAGGTCACCTTGTTAAGTCCGACCCAAAGCCAACACGATGAATATGCACCCTGCTTGGGCAGACCCACACATTCATCCTTCACGCTTCCACGAGATAGACGGTGCACCACGCTTGGGCGTGCCCACACTTGGTCGATCAAGCTTTTCACGTGTGTCACATTTGGAAGGCATCTAAAACTTAATATTTAATGAGGGATTTGGTTTTTATATACATATACATATCCAATCACCACAATACACAGTACATATCATATACATGGTATATCCCACATAAAACATGTTAAGCGATAAAAGCGATGATTATGGCCATCCTAATGTGATTCCTCAAGCCAAGAGGAATCACGATCATCTAGGTCTACATCACATACAATATGTACAAGATGAACTCTGTGTTTTCCTTTCTGGGTTTGATCAACTCATCACATGACTGATCGAATCACCATCAGGCCGGTCGGCTGGGTGCCACCAGCCTATCGGTTGGCTCCTCCAACCGATCAGTTTTCCTGGTCGTCGTGCATCTCATCGTGTCCGCCACCTTCTCGTCTCGCTCCTCGAACTGGTCATCAACTGATCGGCTCACTCCTTGAACTGATCGTCTGGAACGTCAACCGATCAGTTCACGCCTTGAACCGATCGTCTCAGCTGTCGTGAGGATGTCCTCCGTTCTTTGACATAACAGGAAATAAAATTCTATCCTATTTTACATTGTAAAAAGGGAAACCTCGAGTTACATTCGAGGGGAGCAAAGGTAGGAAAATTATCTCAAATTATTTCTAGTTACATCAAGAATAGGAGAAAGGGAAGATCGATGCGTAGACTGAGATGCAAGCAACCACATACAACCATACAAAGATAGGGTTTATTGGCCATAACCACACTAGACATCCACCACAAAACTCATTTAAGGGTGATGCGTATCGAGTGCATTAATAATCCATATCATATATGTAAATTTGGGATTTGTGGATTTAGGATTGGACATGTATAAAGCCAATTTTATACGCATCGTATGCAATAAATAAAGGTGACAAACCAAAATCGATCATATCGATAATCCTAAAGTATAGAGCAGTTGACGTGGCTCTGATACCACAATAGGGTTTCAGGGGAGGCAGAGAAGGCAGCGGAAACAAAACTTTTCTCCCCAAACCCAGAACAAGGAAATGCGTCAACGTCTATACAATAGGAAGGGATGGTTTGTGGAATCATACCTTATCCCGAGGCTTGTTCGGCGACAATACCTCGCGGCTTGCGTGGTCTTCACCTCCGGTCTTGGACGATGTCTATGCAGCTCTTGGTCGCACCGGGACTGACGACTCATGGTCTCACTGGGACTATCGGGTTTGATAGTTGTCCTCTAAGCGGCAGAAATCTCCCACCTCTGAAGTAGTCCACACGAACCACCTAGAACTCCAAACTCCTTGTCCCACAAGGAATTGGAAGGAGTCGCACCCTCCTATCAGCGTACTAGTCACTGACACACTCTCCTGCCACCAGTCACTTTCTGCAGTTGTATTTCCCTTACTGTGCCTCCCTTATCGGGTAGCACTTGCTAGGGCTCTCTGAGTTACCAAAACCAGAGAGAATGACAAATTTGCAGAGCAACTAGTTTGTATTGAGTTTCTATCTGAGAAGCCCCCAATACCCCTATATATATAGGAGGGTCATGGGACAAGGTTCTCGATCCCGGGCAATGCGGGACTAACAGCAGGAGTAGAAGGGTTCGAGATTTTCCACAAAAAAACAACCAACTCGCAACCTGAATCGATCGTTTCACAACTGTAACGGTCGGTTGGGGACCTGAGCCGGTTGGTTGACACCTCAATCGATCAGTTGGGACCCATGAAATGGTCTGTTCGTGGTCCTGATCAGTTCCCAATTAACTTTCCTTCTTTTGTTTCTAATTGGTATCAAATACCAATCCTTGTTCCAATCAAATTGGGCAAGTGAAACACAAGGAAAATTCTCACCAATCTTACTTTCCCAACTTGCTCGGTTGCACCAGTTGAACCGATCGTTTCAACAATTGAAGCAATTGTTTCACCCTATCCATGAGCCAATCGACTCACCACCTGAGCTGACCGGTTCACCAAGCTCAGCTGATCGGTTCATCACATGAGCCGATCGGTTGGGAATGCAGATTGTGCAGAATTAGTCAATTGCGGTTTCAATAAATCTGATACTCCAATCAATCAGTACAACACCTTGAACATTATGATATTGAGCTATCAATTAATTGAGTGTTTAATTGAACTACTAAACTCCTTTAGTAATAAATCTAAACATTATTTGTGGACAAAAATCCTCTTCCAGGTTAAATCCTATGTGTGTGACCCTGCAGGTCCATTTCATGTTGGCAGTGAAAGTCCATAACACTTATGACTGCACAAGCAAAGAGCGGTGCCTAGTCACACATCAGTGTTGCCCAAGTGAAATAGAAAGTTGGAGAACAAATTTCAATCCTACAATCTGTGAATGGTGTTACAGTGAATGTATAATTCCTTTATCACTGATATCCCGAATGAACTCAAGGCATGGAACAGTCATCCTGTCAATGTTCATTCACTTTCTTGATCTCAGAGTAGATTGGAAGCGATATGTATGACATCAATATCACATACTGATTCACACATGCGTGCACGCCTTTCTCAATCCTACTCATCAAGTGGCCATGGATATCAAACTTCCTTAGGAGGGACAAATCCCATATCTATCACTCACCCCTCAAAATCCCCATGTGTCAAAGCCACCCAATCATAACCTTTATAACAACCCATGTTTCAGGACTGCGGTTGATGATGTCAAAGTGTGCCCAATGACATGTGTTGAGTGTAGTGATTTTAGGTCAAAGAATTACACTCACCACCATCACTGTTTGTACTGACTGTGACTACCATGTCATGGTTCCATGTGTCAAACTCACGGTGGGTCTGTCCGGTACACTTGTTCTCTAACAAGTACCTATGTGTTTGGTTTGATATCTCTATATCATGACTAATGTGATTCTATCATCAACCAACACCACAATCTAGTCTTGTGTGTCATTGTTGTCTATCTACCTTCCACAATGACATCTGAATAGGGACATAACAAGAATGTACAAACTCTTAGCATACGTATGATCTCATCGTTCAGGTCCTCAACCTGAAGGCATACATCATTGAGTACTGTCATTCTCTAGACATTAAATCTGTTCTATCACTATCTCATATGACTGAACCATAAAGAATTGGAAGCTTGTCTTTGATGTTTATCAAATCAATCTCAATGTATCCCACCAATCATCCCATGATTGGATCTCAGGGCGTACATACCAAAAGTTATGAAAACTCAATACTCACAATGATAAAATAGAGAAAAGATTCCCAGGTTTCTTCAATCCCAGTTGCAATGAACTCATAGCTTAGACATGGAAGGTGGGACATGTAACTCTTGATTATCACATCGTAGGATTTGGGGAACACCTCCATCAATTTCTTAACATTCCTTTGGACATTAATATCCTCCAGGAAGATCATCAGATACAACTAGAAGCTCACCAGACAATTTCCACCATCATGACTAGGGAGGGTGACATATAATATGTTCAAGACCCACATACCATAAATAAAACCCAAGCCACATCTATAAGGTTCTAATGACGTTGGCATGAGAATGTGCCAACTAAGAGGAGACAAAACATGAGACAACCGACATGAATTGCATAAAGCACCAATAAATCATGCAAAATAGGGAAACCTTGTTACCTTTTTACATTAGATTGAAGGGAAATTGATTATAGGTAAATCTTGTTGAAGGTTCACAATGGTAACCTTAGGTGCATCATTGATGACCTAGAAGCCACAAGCACATTCTTGAATCATTGGAGGTAGAGATGGAGGTTGAGCTTGTCAAATGAACAAGAGAGTAATTGAGAGCGGTCATAAACTTTACATTGTTTTTTTATTGTCGTCGATGTGTCTTTAAGGTTATATCAATGTTTGAGGGTGTGGGTGGTCACTACATGTAGGGCAGCCACAAACTAGGGATTTTGTATGTCAATATCATCTAGGAAATGGAACAATAGAAAATTAGGTCTTAAAAGCATCAAGAAACCACGAGAAAAGTGATAAGGAGATAATCATGTGATAAGGTTGACAGAGGAGATAGAACATTGATACCAAAAGAAAGTGAAACTTTGTATCCTTAATATAGGTTTGTCATGGGAGGTGAGGGATTATCCTCTCGTGTTTGGATGGTATGGGACCAACTAAAAACAAGTGAAACAAAACCATATATGCTAGATCAAAGGACCACAGGAAGAAATCTGAGATAAAATTGTGTTAAGATAAAGTAAATCAAAACTATAGGAAAAATAAATTTAATAATTGCATTTTAGTTATATTAGGGTTTAAGATAATATCATATTGATTTCAAATATTTATTTGAGTTCAAATAAAATTCAAATCAAGTGAATTTTAACATGATGGATAATTAAACTATGTTGATTCCATTTTAAGCACTAGTTCTCCGTTTTTGAGATCGACCATCAAGTTATTGAATAACTTAGTGTGTAAAGATATCATGGATACATAAGTTATTATAATTAATGCATTTATTTAACAATTTGGGATTTGGTTAGGGTTTATCCTTTCATTAAAAAACTTCCCTATGTCCAATTGTCACTAGTATGTATCCATTTGTGAGATTCTCTATTAGGGGATATTAAACTTCCCGAAGTTTTTTTAGTAATACCCAAATTATCATCCAAGCTGACATATCTCTATAATATGATTAGAAATGTTTCTAGGATTTCTTTATCAAGAAATCACTTTCTTTAGTACTTATATGAAACCATATTGACTACATAAATCAAGATTTCATTGAAAGCAATATAGTGGTATTATTTTTCATTTAGAAAAATAAATTATCCTTTAATATATATATATATATATATATATATATATATATATATATATATATATATATATATGTGTGTGTGTGTGTGTGTGTGTGTGTGTGTATGTGTGTAATATATCCTTTTTGTACATGGTAGGGTGTTTCCCTTCATTATTGTTAATATAGAGACGTTTTAACTTACTCTATGCATTATTTTACTCATAACTTGAATTAGATATACTATTAGGGTTTGTGGCATTTGAAAATATATATATACATTATCATAGTTAACAAATTTTATAATATTTTGGATAATGATTTAATTTATCATTGTCTTTTCCTTACATACTTTCCCTAATCTCTATTTACAATTGTTCCCATTATCTACTCAATTTCCATTTTTATGTCTTTCATTTATTAATATACTTTGTTCCCTTTATACCTATTAATATATATTCCATCATGCCCATATAAGTGAAGGATATAGATGTCATATTTATTAAACTTATTAGTTTTTTTATTAATATGAGACACTAAACGTTGATGTGCATGTACTAAGACTAAATATATGCCAATTTATAATATATTAGTATTCATATTATATTATACACTTTATTAGGGCCTTTATCAAACAAGGTGTTAGATCTTCACATCAAGTGAATTAAGGTTTGATATGCAAAATGTCCAGTAATTATTTACCCATTACTAGTACACATCTAAGCACTACTTTTATTATCATCTTTTTAAGGTCTTATAGAGTATAACTTACACCAAGGTCAGGGTTTTCTCACGAACTAAGCCCAAATGCTTATAATCCTTGAGTTACGATTTACAAGGTTAGGAAGTTGGGTACTATATCTTAAAATCCTCAACTCATTAATGAGAATTTCATCCTCAAATCTAACCATTCATACACTATTAACCAACTACTCTCCGCTGCTTAAAAAAGGTTAAACCTAATAAGTCAAATTAAACAAATAAGATCACATTAGGGTTATAAATAAAATGTAGGAGTTGCATTTACAATGTGTTTTTTGATGTACATGGTTCATGCCTCTAATTGAGTAACTAATCAAGGCTAAGTTAACATGTCTCCTAACAACTCTAGAGTTCACATTAGAATCTAGTCGCAATTGGGTACAACTCTACGCAACCTAATGGAGTAGACAAGGGTAGGTCCACTAAATCTTTAGCAAAAGCCATCTCTTCCTGGTCATAACTCCATTCTAAATTATGGGCCTCTAGATTTCTTATCTGACTGGTGCTACTATTTTTCTATCTAAACTTGGTATGTTTCTTCATTGTGACTTATTTTAAGAAAACATCTACAATTGAAAAATGTTGGTACATATAGTAGTATAATAGGAAGTACTATAGGTGATCAAAACTATAAAATATATAACAAAATATATATCCAAATTCAATTGATATAATAAAGAAATTAAAATCTCCTTATCCTACTACTTTATTATCCTCATCACGTAACTCCATCCAAATTCAAACCCCATAGCATTACAGCAACTATATTGACATCTAAGTGTTCAATATGACATATGAGTAAATAAGATCCCACCACATTGGGATTAGTTTACTCAGGTCCCTTACATGTATATGATTATGTATCTTCAACCATATCATTGTCATCATGGGTTAAATCTAGGGTAAATAGTCAAACTACGAGTTTCACATAGGGTAGGTGTAAGGATCCTAAACTTACTTAATGAGTTGAACAAGCTTAATTATCATTATTAAATTCTTATTAACCTTAATATAATATTTTTATATATTTTTAAATCATAATTTAAGCTTAACTTTCAAATTTGGTCCAATTTGGACACAGTTTGGGCAAGTTATGCAATTTTATGCACATTTTGGACTTTTCTACAATTTACCCAATTGAGAGGTTTTATTTGTAATTTATCACTTGCATTATTTTTTTATCATTCTTGAGCTTTTTGAGCCATGGGGTACCTATTTAATCTTTGGTTTGAAGGTATTTTCTTCAATGGTGTTTTAGAGTTTACCCCTTCATGGATGAGCTACCTTTAGTAGAAACTAATGAATTATTTATTTTGCTTGGAAGTTGAAGAAACGAGGGAAAAGAATGTCTATATGGATGGTAGGGGAGCTTCTTGTGTGTTTTCTTGTATATTCTTAATATATTAAGGCCATGGTCACTTGGAAAGATACTAGAACTTCAACTTTTTCTTTTTCTTTATCTTAAAGTTTCATATACTTATCCCTAAACACCAAAATGAGCCATTTTCTATCCACCACTTCCCTCCTTCTATGAAACTCGTTGTCCCTCTATTATTGTGTGAATTTCCTATCCATGGAATAATAAATAAGGGATCTTCTTCGAAAAATAATCTAGGGTTGCAATTGACTTCCTTTTAGGGTTTGAAGAGCTTCCTTCTTGTGATCTTGACCTAAAAGAGTAAGAATCCCCTTCTTTCCTCTAATTATTTCTTTGTTATACTTCTTCCTACCTTTCTCTATGTCGGAACCTTGTTGTTCCATGGTAGAAATTTCTCTAAATCTCTAAACCCTACCTTTATTGCTCCTTATGCTTAGGGTTTGCTCATTTGATGAAGAAAGATGCTAGAAGGACAAGTTCACAGTTTAAGATTGAATTTCCTACCCTACCTGCTCATGTTTCTTTCTGTTTGGGAGTTTACCTTCTACTTGGAGGCAAGTTTTATAACTTGCTCCATGTTTATCTCTTATCATAAGCTTGCTAGCTCATGTTCTTGCTTGAAAATGATGATCCATTCACTAAAAAACTATGCTTGATTTGGATTTCGATTTTTATAATGTTTCCTATTTTTATTTCAGTTCTAGATGAACCTTTGATCATGTGTAAATTATTACTAAGGTAAAATATGACTTGGATCAGGCTGGTTTGACAACCTATGGTGCTAAGCACCTATCAACCAATGGTCAATTCTAGGGTTTAAAGTTGATTTCTTCTATAAACACATGACTCGATGGTGGTACCATTGTAACAATCGATGGTGTTGTTTTCATTACAATTGATGGTGGTGACCGAGGTTGTCAACTTACATTCACCCCTTAGGTCAGGTGTTGGCTTAATTAGAAGCCTAGTGATTAACAACTAAGTACCCTAATGATGTTATCAATCAATGGTGATATTAGCTGGATATTTGATATTGATTAATGAATATAGTGTAGATCTAGAAACCTATGGTGACTTAATGGTCACTAATGATGGTGGATCAGGTTTCCAAAACCTATGGTGAGTTAATTATATAATTTTAGCATCAATTAATCCTTAGACCAATGGTTTCTTGGGTCACGTGATGCAATGGTCGGACCTATACTGTAATTGATTTTTTTAACATATGAACTTGACACAATGGTCAAGATCTAATGTTTATTCCTCCAATTAAGTGGAATGATGTATAATGTAATATGTTGGTACTAATAATGTCATTTATATGGTTTCCTTTATATGATCAACTTACAGGTCTTACTTGTTGATAATGGATGGATTGTTTTAAATGAACAGTCAATTGTGGGTTTTACCCTACTCTCAACTGATGCCTTATTGTTATTAATCAAAGGATGTCTAGGGTTAAATGGTGACTTTTATATATCACAACTCAATAAAATCATAGATGATTCATTTTAGGTGTTTACTTATGTAAACGACCAATGGATTTACCTTTTTAACATTTCATGGTTAGAAGTTGATGCCTCAATACTCCCATTGTTTTGGGTGAAGCATGGTGTAGTATTATGATTCAAATGATGAGAGTTTGATGGTTCAATGCCTTAAATTTGTAGTGTTACCCTTTCCCTCATATGATTATAATTTATAATCACCATAATGAATTAATGGGTAACCCTAATTAGGTATAACTTGTTATACCTAGCTTTAATATAACTAAATGATGGTAATTGAGTATGAATAGTCCTTGAATGACTAATAAAACTATGGGGTACTCTCTTATTATTGTTGAAACCCTAGTATGCTATAACCCAATGGTTACACTTTTATTTATGGGTGGGCTCATACTTGAGAATACTATGGAATGTGATGGTGATGCTTCACCTTGTGCATCCAGATCCATTGGGGATACCGTGAGTTAGGGTTTGGTTATGAGTGATGATTCGTAACATTAATATAATTTATCTTGTTGAGCCTAACTCTAATGCAAATAGATAAAGATGAGTATTCATGTTTAACCTTCTTATATGAAGATATGATGGTGAAATAACCTCCTAATATGACCATAACCTTAATGTGTTAATTGGTGGTCATAGCCACATGGTTGATACTTTCTTATGCTAAACATGTGCATTATGAAGGTTAATCATATCTAGATTCCTTACATGTTGTTGTAATAAATAAATGTTCTTAATGTTAATGTAAAACTGCTATGATTGTTTATGAATATCTCCTGGCTCATTAATGCAATATTGTGCTGATCTGGTGTATTATATGTAAGCTATGTTGTTGAGCCTTGTTTTAAAGCATGGAAACATAATGATGATCTTGTAGGGAATAATATGATGGTCTTAATGACCTTTGGGCATGGTTGAGCCCTGAATGAGGTGTAATCCTCTTGTGTTGATAAGGGTTGATACCATGTGATATTGTGAAAAGGATTTATATCATGTGATAGTATGATAGTCTTAATGACCTTTGGGCATGGTTGAGCCCTAAATGAGGTGTAATCCTCTTGTGTTGATAAGGGTTGATACCCTATGATATTGTAAAAAGTATTTATATCTTATGATAGTATGATGACTAATGTAGCCTCAAGAATGGCAAGTGAATAGTAGCATGTGATGGTGAGATGAGAAATTATGTTTCACACGTTTTATATCTTTTGAAGTTGTGATATGTATATGCTTGTTGGAAGTGAATTTAGGTTTGTATGTCCACTTGTTTGATGCAACCTTAATTCACCCAATTGACATAACTAATCAATTGAAACTCTAATCATGTAGTGCCCTGTGCCATTGATCCATCTAAGTGTCAGAACTTGCCATATGGTGAAACGAGTATTCCTAAGGAAAACTCGGAGCGCATACTATTGAGTTTGTGGGGGTGGCAAGTTGAGGACATATCATTGTCATCTACAATGCAGGTTGTAGAGGATGGCTATGGTCATGCCTCATACATCTGATGTGATTATATATGTGATGAGATTGGAGGACAACTACAGTTGTACCTTAGATGGTAGGCTCCTTTCACTAGTGTCGTGACCTGTATCAAGGATGAACTAGGCTGTTAGCAGCTTGACCTTATGTGTTGCTGTAGAGGACCCGTACTGAACAGGGATGAAGAAGATATTAAGAGTCCGACTCTTCCTAGATCTTGTATGGCACTGATTTCGACTTAGTAGTGGTCAATTATATTTTGAGTGGTATCCTCAAATTTCTTAGGGCATAATAAAAGATGTAAGACAACCGTGTAGCATATCTATTTAGGGTTATACAACTTCATATTGGATGATAACCCTTGTTTGCTTTCTTTTCACAGTGATCATGTATAGTACAATAAGAGATCATAGATATGCTTATGTTGTAGTTATGCTCATGTTGTAAACATGCTTATGTTGTCAAATATACTAACACTGATGGTTAAGATGTTGCTTCTAGCTATGTTTAATATTGCTATCCATGCCTATGTAATTAGAAATGCTTAAACTATGAATCATCCCTATGTAGTTCATTATGTTATGATGTTAGTTCTACTTATGATATACATCTATTACCTTTATTTGAGATGCCAATATTGATAGCCATGTTATGTTATTCTACATATTCATGATGTCAGGATGCTTATGCTACTAGATTGCTTGTACTGTTAGCAAAGAATATGATGATAGTCAGATTAATGATAATGATTGTTATTAGATGAAATTTGATAATATTTTAGTAGATATCTTTCTAGAGAAATGGATTTATTTGTTATATATATGAATTAATGATCATACTTGTTGCTAAGATGATTTGCTTAATCTATTTAGTATACTTGAACTGTTCAATCTGTTAAATTGATTATTAAATACTCCAACTACTTAGTTATCTACTATTTAAAATGTTGTAATCAATAAGCGTTGTTGGAGGTTATATCTCTTACTGGGACATGAGTCTCACCCTTGTGGTTCGCCACATTTTTTAGGTAATCGGAAGTGACGAAAACAAACATGTGGTAGAAAAGAGGAGCTATAGTAATGAATCCTTGAAAAAGTTGATTAGATGTCTACTGTGTCCTAGAGCCATCCCTATACTCTCAGGTTCAGATGAGAAAAAAATTTGTATGGTGTTTCAAACGAATCAGACTTTTATTAGATATTAATGCTTGTTTGTGTGGTATATACAAATATTGGTGTCCTGTGTATATATGTTGTGGATAAGGTTATATCACAATTTACATCATATTCTTGTCATAGTATGGATATAAGAAAGACGTTTGGCTCTTATGCAAATGTTTTTGAGCAGGTGCTGACATTGAAATCAATTTTAATTTACCCATATTTTTGGGTATGCGGTTAATTAGTGATTGATTGTGTTTTATATTTTGAGTAATCTCATTTAGTATAATGGGTTCTCACAAGTTAGTATCAGATCTTTAAGTTCACTGAGTCTACATGGACACTAGGACTTAGGACTGGGATGATGTCAAAATTAGGAATATGACATAAAAATATGGTGCATACTACCTAATCTCAGTATTTGGGTGCCATGGCCAAGTATTTGATTATTTAAGAAAAGGCAAGTATGGAACTCTTAGATTGTTATATTTTTATTACTATGATCAAGTAGTCATTTTGAAACAATCTAAATAGCATAACGAATAAGAAATTATGGTGTGAATATCTCAATCCTACCCTAAAGAATATGAGAATTACATCATTATGTACCAAAACTCGAATGTTTGGTAACTATAAGAGAGTGATACAACACCATGAAATGTAATCTGAATTAGGAGTTCTTGAAAATGTGATTCAAGAAGATAATAAAGTAAAAGACTGATAAGTATATGCTTATAAAGTGATTCAAGGTATGAAATCCATATAATATGGAGAGAACTCCAATGACAAGTACAAAATGAGAAGATATATGGGAACACTGACAAAGGAATAAGGTGGAACCTAAGTTAATCTCAGAATAACCTATGTGTGTAAGAAAGTGTTAATATAAAATCAACATGACGTGTGAAATAAATTAAGGGAGATGATCCGTGTTTAATGAAGAAAATGTGGAATATGAGTATTTACCTGTTGATTAGTGGTTGAAAAATATAATAAAATAAGATAACATACCCAAGTGTGATAAATATTAATCAAGGAAGGAGTAATGAGATATGTTAATCATGACGATTCCTATGCTAATGGCAAGGAATCTGAAATGAAAAAGGTAAAATGATAGATAACAAGTTGTAACCTGCATAACGAAGACAATATTGATTACCTTTTTGCTAGTGACCCTTGAACAATGTTGCTATAATGTGGGAAGCGTGTTTCCCTTTGTGTTTTTCCTTTCTAGGGCACATATTTCAAGTGGATCATTTCCACTTGGTATGTATGGATTCATTGTAAACATGAGGTTAGTTGGATTATTATAGCATAAGGTTTCTTGGACTATGGTTCCAAGATCATAAAGCTTGTGATGAGTTTTCTTTTGAGCCTTCCAATAATTAAGAAGACTCCTCTTATACTTCTTGATATTTGTTATGTTGGTAAAAGTGGATGAGATAATAATGTGAGTTCCTTATAGCACATGAGGTGGAAACCAAGGTAATGAATCCTAGTATCAACAATATGAGAAATATGTTAAGTTGGATATGTTTATTAAAAGAACATTCCAAGTATTCATCTCCCGCAGAGATAGAGAGTTGATGATGATCCTATAAATGTTGTTTGGAAGGAAAAACAAAAGTGACTCTATGATGTTGTGTATGGTATAGTGATTGCTGGACAAGATCACTATTAAGGATATATGTTTTGTTGATACAATAGATATAATTTCAGGATGATATCTAGAATTTAATGTTGAAAGTTACTATTAGATTTGTATAGGTGGCACAACAAGCTTCTATGTTCCATATTTGCAAACGTCTTCTTATATGGGGATTTTTGTGCTGACCCAAGATGAGATATGTATGAATGATGTGACATTACCATGATATGTAAGTAACTATATGAAGTTAATATTATGAGGTGCAAAGGAAGTACCCATCTTTGTTTATCTTAGATTTCAGGGGTGAAATCCTTGTTAGGGGTTTATAGTTGTAAGGCCCCTAAACTTGCATAATGAGTTGAATAAGCTTAATTATCATAATTAAATTCTTATAACCCTAATATTACTTTTTGATATACTTTGAAATAATAAGATAATCTTAAGTTTCAAATTTGGTCCAATTTGGACACTATTTGAGCAAGTT
The DNA here is from genome assembly GCA_963693085.1 of Alisma plantago-aquatica. NCBI lineage: Eukaryota > Viridiplantae > Streptophyta > Magnoliopsida > Alismatales > Alismataceae > Alisma > Alisma plantago-aquatica. The sequence continues at coordinate 371,931,574 of OY856412.1, forward strand.
ATGCAATTTTATGCACATTTTGGACTTTTCTACAATTTACCCAATTGAGAGGTTTTCTTTGCAATTTATCACTTGCATTATGTTCCTTGGATATTTTCTTATCATTCTTGAGATTTTTGAGCCATGGGGCACCTATTTAATCTTTGGTTTGAAGGTGTTTTCTTCAAGGGTATTTTAGGGTTTACCCCTTCATGGATGAGCTACCTTTAGTAGTTATCAACTAATGAATTATTTGTTTTGCTTGGAAATTCAAGAAACAATGGATAATAATATCTCTATGGATGGTGGGGGAGCTTCTTGTGTGTGTAATTGTATATTCTTAATAGTTTAAGACCATGGACAGTTGGAAGGATACTAGAACTTCATCTTTTTCTTTTTCTTTATCTTAAAGTTTCATATACTTATCCCTAAGCACCAAAATGATCCATTTTCTCTCCACCATTTTACTCCTTCTATGAACCTCATTCTCCTATTTGCTTCTGTGAATTTTCTGTCAAAGGAAGAAGAAAGTGGGGATCTTCTTAGAAAAAGAATCTGGGGTTGCAATTGACTTCCTTTTAGGGTTTGAAAGGCTTCCTTCTAGTGATCTTGACCTAAAAGAGTAAGAATTCTCTTATTTCCTATGTTTATATCTTTTTTATCCTTCCTCCTACCTTTCTCCACGTCGGAACCTTGCTTTTCTGTGGTAGAAATTGGTCTAATGCTCTAAACCCTACCTATCTTGATCCTTATTGTTAGGGTTTGCTCATTTGATGAAGAAAGGTGCTAGATGGACGAGTTCACAATTTATGCTTGAATTTTCTACCATACCTGCTCATGTTTCATTCTGTTTGGGAGTTTACCTTCTACTTATAGGCAATTTTTATAACTTGCTCTACGTTTATCTCTTACCATGAGATTGCTAGCTCATGTTCTTGCTTGATCCATTCACTAAAAATCTATGCTTGCCTTCGATTTCAATTTTTATAATATTCCCTATTTTTATTTCAGTTCTAGATGAACATGTGATCATTTTTATGTTATTCCTAAGGTATAATATGACTTGGATCAGGTTGGTTTGACAACTTATGGTGCTAAGCACCTATCAACTAATGGTCAATTTTAGGGTTTAAAGCTGATTTCTTCTATAAACACATGACTCAATGGTGGTATCATTGCAACAACCGAAGGTGTTGTCTTCATGACAACTGATAGTAGTGACCAAGGGTGTAAACTTACGTTAAACCCTTAGGTCATGTGTTGGCCTATTTAGAATCCTAGTGATTAAAAACTAAGTACCCTAATGATGCTATCAATCAATGGTGATATTAGTTGGATATTTGATGTTGATTAATGAATATAGTGTTGGCCTAACAACCATTGGTGACTTAATGGTCACTAATAATGGTGGATCAGGTCTCCAAAACCTATGGTGAGTTAATCATATAGTTGTAGCATCAATTAAGCCTTAGACCAATGATTTCTTGGGTCACTTGATGCAATGGTCAGACCTATTATGTAATTGATGGTTTTAACTTATGAACTTGACCCAATGGTCAATATCTAATGTCTATTCCTCCAAAAAATTGGAATGATGGCTAATGTAATATTTTGGTCCTAATAATATGATTTATATGATTTCCTTTATATGATCGACTTAAGGATCTTACTTGTTGACAATGGATGGCTTGTTTTAAATGAACAGTCGATTGTGGGTTTTACCCTACTCTTAACAAAACCCTTATTGTTGTTAATCAAAGGATGTCTAGGGTTAAATGGAAGCTTTTATAGATCACAAATCAATAACATCATACATGATTCATTTGAGGTATTTACTTATGTAAATGACCGACGGATTTACCTTTTCAACATTTAATGGTTGAAGTTGATGCCTCAATATTTCCATTGTTTTAGGTGAAGCGTGCAGTGTAACATTATGATTCAAATGATGAGAATTTGATGGTTCAATGCCTTAAATTTGTAGTGTTACCCTTTCCCTCGTATGATTATGATTTATAATCACCATAATGAATTAATGGGTAACCCTAATGAGGTATAGCTTGTTATACCTAGATTTAATATAACTAAATGATGGTAACTAGGTATGAATAGTCCTTGAATGACTAATACAATCATGGAGTAATCTCTTATTGTTGTTGAAACCCTAGTATGCTATAACCCGATGGTTACACCTTGATTTATGTGTGGGTTCATACTTGAGAATACTATAGAATGTGATGGTGATGCTTCGCCTTATTCATCCATGATCCAATGGGGATGCCATAAGTTAAGGTTTGGGTATGAGTGCTGATTAGTAACATTAATATAATTTATCTGGTCGAGCCTAACTCTAATGCAAATAGATAAATATGTGTATTCATGTTTAACCTTCTTATATGATGGCATGATGGTGAAATAACCTCCTTATGTGATCATAACCTTAATGTGTTAATTGGTGGTCATAGCCACATGGTTGATACTTTCTTATGCTAAACATGTGCATTATGAATATGATGAGGGTTAATCATATCTAGATTCCTTGCATTTTGATGTAATAAAGGAATGTTCTTAATGTTAATATAACCCTTCTATGATTGTTTATGAATATCTCCTAGCACATTAATGCAATATTGTGCCGATCTGGTGTATTATATGTAAGTGATGTTGTTGAACCTTGTTATAAGGCATGGAAAGATAACGATGATCTTATAGGGAATAGTATGATGGTCTTAATGACCTTTGGGCATAGTTGAGCCCTGAATGAGGTGTAATTCTCTTGTGTTGATAAGGGTTGATATCCTGTGATATTGTGAAAAGGAATTATATCATGTGATAGTATGATGGTCTTAATGACCTTTGGGCATGGTTGAGCCTTGAATGAAGTGTAATTCTCTTGTGTTGATAAGGGTTGATACGCTGTGATATTGTGAAAAAAGATTCATATCTTGTGATAGTATGATGACTAGTGTTGCCTCATGAATGGCAAGTGAATAGTACCATGTGATGATGAGATGAGAAATTATGTTTCATACGTTTTGTATCTTATGAAGTTGTGATATTTATATGCTTGCTAGAAGTGAATTAGGGTTTATATGTCCACTTGTTTGATGCATCCTTTATTCACCCAATTGGCATAAATGATCAAGTGAAACTCTAATCATGTAGTGCCTTGCACCATAGATCCATTTGAGCGTCAGAACTTTCCAGATGGTGAAATGAGTATTCTTAAGGAAAACTCAGAGTGCATAATGTTGAGTATGTGGGGGTGGAAAGTTGAGGATATATCCTTGTCATCCACAATGCATGTTGTGGAGGATGGCTATGGTCATGCATCATACATCTGATGTGAGTATATATGTGATGAGATTGGAGGAGAACTACGGTTGTACCTCAGATGCTAGGGTATGTGTACCCACCTCCTTTCACTAGTGTCGTGACCTGTACCAAGGACAGACTAGGCTGTTAGCAGCTTGACCTTATGTGTCACTGTGGAAGACCCATACTGGCTAGGGCCAGAGAAAATCTTAGGAGTCTGACTCTTCCTAGATCTTGTATGGCACTGATTTTGACTTAGCACTGGTCAGTTTGATTTTGAGTGGTATCCTTAAATTCCTCAGGGCATAATAAAAGATGTAAGTCAGTTGTATAGCATATCCATTTAGGGTTATACATAATGCTTCATATTGGATGATAACCCTTGTTTGCTTTCTTTTCACTGAGATCATGTATAGTACAATAAGATATAATAGATATGATTATGTTGTAGTTATGCACATGTTATAAACATGCTTATGTTGTCAAATATACTAACACTGATAGTTAAGATGTCGCTGCTAGCTATGTTTAATATTTCTAGTCATGCCTATGTAATTAGAAATGCTTAAACTACTAATCATGCCTATGTAGTTCATTGAGTTATGATGTTAGTTCTACTTATGATATAGATGTGTTCCCTTTATTTGAGATGCCAATATTAATAGCCATGTTATTAGACATATTCATGATGTCGGGGATGCTTATTCTACTAGATTGCTTGTACTGTTAGCAAGGAGTATGATGATAGTCAGATTAATGATAATGATTGTTATTAGATGCAATTTGATGATATTTTGAGTAGATATCTATCCAGAGAAATGGATTTATTTGTTATCTATATATGCATTAATGATCATACTTGTTGCTAAGATGATTTGCTTAATCTATTTAGTATACTTGAACTATTGAATCTATTCAATTGATTACTTCAATTGCTTAGTTATCTACTATTTAAAATGTTGTAATCAATAAGCATTTTTGGAGGTTATATCTCTTGCTGGGACATGGGTCTCACCCTTGTGGTTCACCACATTTTTCTTAGGTAATCGACTGTGACGAAAATAAAAATGTGGCAGCAAAGAGGAGCTATAGTAATGAATCCTTGAGAAAGTTGATTATATGTCTAGTGTGTCCTAGAGTCATCCACATACTCTCAGGTTCGAGTGAGAAAAATTTGTATATGATGTTTCAAATGAATCATACTTTTGTTAGCATATTAATGCTTATTTGTGTGGCATTTAAAAACATTGTTATCCTATGTATATATGTTGTTACTAAGGTGATAGAATAATTTGTATCAAATTCTTGTCATAGTATGGATAAAAGAAAGATGTTCGACTCTTATCCAAATGATTCTAAGTAGGCGCTGACATCAAAATTGGTTTTAATTTACCTATATTTTTGGGTATGTGGTTTATTGGTGATGGATTGTGTTTTATATTTTGAGTAATCTCATTTAGTGTAGCTGGTTCTCACAGTAGGGGACTCATGGCTATTACAAACTTATGGGAGAGAAAATGTAACTAATCATAGAATCAAATGTCAATGCACTGACATTATATTGTAAGGACTGAGGCATGTTAGGTGATCCACTCTTACTTAATTGAATAAATGCAATAATTAAAGTGCCAAACACCAAAAAAAATCACATGGGAATATGATCCAATATTTTCAATTAATATTTTACAAAGCACAAAAGATAATGATGGAATAAAATATGTCTAATTATATAATATTATAGGTTTGATTCCCATATGGATTAGTACATATGGTACAAGTTATATCACTAAACTTGGATTTAGATGGTAATCCAAACACTAACTCTATCTCTTAGGAATCAACAACTATAGATGTGAAGGTCTTGGTCAACTTAGTCACCCTTCCAATGTTATCTTTAGAAAAGGGGTTGGAAGAAAACCTAACAAAAGAAGATATAGTAAAAAAATGTCAACTAAAGTTTGTATGTTCATATAATAGGGAATTAGGTAATAATTAAGAAAAAAGACAACAAATGATAGCAAGACTCCCAACAAAAGAAAGATATGTAACCTTATGAATGGATGCTACACGAGTAATAGTTCTAATAGGTATCTCATATAAAGAGAATAAACAAGAAGATACATTATTGCCTTTTAAAAAGTTTCGAAGGGGTTGGAAGAAAACCTAACAAAAGAATATATAGTAAAAAAATGTTAACTAAAGTTTGTATCTGAATCTAATAGGGAATTAGGTATAAATTAAGAAAAAAGACAACAAATGATAGCAAACCTCCCTTCAAAAGAAAGATATGTAACCATATGAATGGATGCTATACGAGTAATAGTTCTACAAGGTATTTCATATAAAGAGAATAACAAGAAGACAAATTATTGCCTTTTAAACAATTTCACAATCATGAGCATCTAAAAACAATTGCAACTTGATGATAATAAGGACTATCATAATATAAAAATCCAGGGAAGTGACTCATATATTCCATACCAAGGATAGGAGGATGAAAACCTTAGTTCCATATACAATGCAAAATTGTAGAATGAATAGAACCTTAGTACATGGAAGGAGGAATAAAACCTCAGTGTATGACATGGGAATATAACCCAGTTCCTATAAAAATCACATGTGGCATGGAAATAAAATCAGTGCTTGGATATGGTGTTTATACTTTTTTTATGACGTGGGAACCCTCCCCGAGAACACGCCGCGATTGTGACCTGCCCTGGCAAGGTAAACCCCAAAGACCCATAATGCCTGCACGTTGGCATCTCAAACGGTCACATCAGAGGCCGGCTGACGCCGCGGGGAGCTAATTGCCGAACAACACTATGGGGAGAATCGATCTCGGGACGCTTCATGAGGGGCGCCCGTGCTTGACCACCCAAGCTACTGCTCGTCGACGTGTATATACTTTTAAATATGAGTAGTCAAAATCAAACATGCATAATAGAATATGAAAGATCATAAGTGAGAATATGAAAGATCATAAGATCAATCCAAATAATATTAATGTAAAAAAGGACGATAACATCCATTTTATTATACATGGGGTCAAAAGACTTATAAATAAATATCTAATAACTTCAATATTTATTGAGAGAGAAATACATGTCAAAAATATTTTCAATGAAGTTATCCAAAGGATATGCAAATGGGAATCAAGTATCGAATTTAGGGTCTCAAGACAACAAATAGATCAAGAGAGAGAAAATCAGGTAATTTACCCATTATGAATCAAATACTACATCGTATAAGATAATCAACCTTAATTAGTAATCATGTTCAAACCTTAGGTCTGCAATAGGGTATTGATTAACAATTAAAACATATTGATGAATTTAGGATTTAAATTACTTTAATTACATAAACCCTAAACATCACCATTTTATGTTATTGAATTATGTCTTGAAACTTAAAAAATTATGTAGAGGTAGGATATAAATTTAATACTACATTACATATTTATTTGTTTATTTTTGACTTATAGACAATCAGATACAAATTTTACGAAATATGACCAACTATAGAAGTCCTAAGAAGCACATATTGAAATATATTAAATTAGGTTATGAATTCTATACCACACTGTAGAGAAAATTCTGGAGATTCATAAGCATATTTTGTTTAATTTTGACTAGTAGATTAACTTCTAAGAATTTCTAAGGATAACTATATTTATAGTATTACCAAAACAAGGACATTTTAAAAGACCATTATGCCTCATGTGTCACATACCAGTATCTGAATATTTTATAGGAAAACTCATAAAACTAGCCTCTTCAAAACACACATGACACAAGGGAAATATGATTGCAAAATATTAATTTAACTTTAACATGTGCGATAGAAACCAATACTTGTAGGGGCAAATTAGAAAAAAAATTCATCCAAGCTTCCTCAACCCAAGTTGTGACAAACTCACAACTTAGAGCTGAAAGTGGGAGATCATGTGGGGAAACATGGTTGCAGAGCAGGCAGTGGAAGAATAAATTTAACTACCATATTCCCCTTTATAATAGTATGTCACGTAAACAACTATATAATGTGAAGGATGGTTTTGAGGATATAACTGGTCCTGGAGCATGTCCGTGAACAATCTCCTCGTCATAGTATGCAACTTTATTCAAGTCACACTCAGACAACATCTGTAGTAGCTCCTGATTGATCACCGTGTTGGTATGTATGCTAGAAGGCCAATCAGATGATGATTGTATGGGGGAACGGAATACCTAATTTGATCATAATAAAGTTAATTCCATCTCTTATGTTTGTTTGAATCATGAGATGATGACACAAACATAAGTAGATGTCTAAAGAATGATGTGTATCATCATCCTTATATGGGACGATATAATGGAAAATATGCCTAAAAGTTATGTGTTCTCTTTTGTTAATAAAAATTCTTGTTCAAGTATATGCTTTTTGTTGTATTCTTATGCTATTGGCAAGTATTAGTTTTATCTTATTGCCAAGATATGATGAGAGGTATATAAAAGATACGTAGGCATACTCAGTACAATATTCTTGAATATTGTGTTGACGGGTACCTCATATAATCTTTTGTTTAGGTTGTGGTTATGCTCTTGAAGATCCAGGATAGTTGAGAGTTGTGTGGCGAGCTGATGTACAGGTGGACATATTGTCTTAAGATCTTGTTGCTTAGTGGTAGTACATGTATATGTAGAAGTTTTTTGTTCAATATGTAATATCAAATTATGTAACAATTCATGTTGTAATTATATGTTGAATGGTGAACATATGTGTATGGTTTTATTATTGTTCATTTACATGTGCTACTGATTGTTTCCTCTTGACTTCCTCTGATTTTCTTCTTCTTAGCCTAGTGTGTGATGTTTAAGTTGGGATTCTCATTGAGGTGAGGGTTTCAATTTGGATGTCACACATTAGATTAAGTTAAAGAAAATCTGGGGATGTCACAATGACATATGTTTTGAGGCTAAGGACCTAAACAATGGGATCATATGTATGATAAAAGTACATACATTCTTGTTATTCTGTAATTAAATATTACTATGGAAGTAAAATAGACAAAAATAATACATAAGAATAGAAAGCGTGTTGATCGATGGCAGGGTCTGATTAGTCATGACATGTGATATCAAGTCAAGTACATAGGTACATGTTAGAGAATAGTGTATCAGGCAAACCCACTGTGAGCATGATACATGGAGACCATGGAATGGTAGTCAAAATCAGGTCTCATAGTGATAGTGGTGATTGTGGTTCTTTAGCGTGAAATCATTACACTCAACGCATGTCATTCTTTGTATTTTGACATTATCCAACATGACCTTGAATAAGGGTTGCCATAAAGTTGATGATCGGGTACTCTATGACACATGGAAATTGAGTGTGAGTGATGTAGATGGGATTTGATTGATATCCATGCCACTTGATAAGAAAGACTGAGAAATGTATGGCCATACTCATGTTATTCAATATGAGATATGTGAACTCTCATGCAACTCAAACAGTCTGCTCTAGTACAAGGAACATGGACTGAACTTTGAGATGATGACGATTCCATGCCTCGAGTTCAATCTAGATATCAGAGACAAAGGAGCTATACAATCATGGTAACACTTATCGGGGATTGTAGGTTGAAGTTGTTGTCCAACTTTTTGAATTACTTGGGTATCAATGATGTGTTGCTAGATACCGCTCATTGCTTGTGATGTCATAAGTTTGTTATGAACATTCACTGCCAATGTAATTTTGGACCTATAGGATCACACACATAGGATGCACTTCGAATAAGAGTTTATTCATTAATGATGTTTAACTTGATTAATAAAAGTGTTTGGGTATTCAATTCAAACAACACTAGTTCATAATTGACTAACTATACTCTAAAATGATTGGTAGAAATGTTGACCTGATAGGTTGGAGTGTCAGGTCAATTATAAACAACATTGACTAATCATTGGTTAAATAAGGGAATGAACCAACCGGTTCACTAAGTGAACTGACCAGTTCAAGGTATGAGATGATCGGTTCATGTGATGAACTGCCTTGTTCAATGGTCAATTTGATTAGATCAAGGATGAATGTTGATGTCATGTTGTACATGAATCATTCATCAAATACCAATTTGATTCAGAATATGAAACTGCACAAACTGACTGATATTCAAACAGACCAGTTTGCCATTTGCAGTTTCCAAAAAAATTGTGAATTCAGTCTCTTTGACTCCCAAACTGACTGGAAACCCTAACCCTGGCCCTCCTATAAATACAAGGGTAATAGGGACTTCCCATGCACAACAATAAGCTCTGAAAATTCTTGTCCTCTCTGGTCATTGTAACCGATAAAGAGCATGAGCAAGTTCTACCCATAAAAGGGAGGAATAATGAGAGAGAGACAATTGTGGGAGAGTGAATCAATCTTAGTAGATGGACGTTCTAAGGGAAAAATCCTTCCCATTGGCTATAGTAGCACAACGAGGAGTTCCTGGTGGTCTTCTCAGACTACTCTAGAGGCGGGAGGTGATTTCCTATAGCTAGGAGGATGTTGTCAACCATCATTTGTGGTGTTGCACCAGGAGGCCTCCATTGAAGAAAGGTGCATGCTACTAGAAGGGTATTGTTGCTGGGATTGCTCCACGACTAGGTATAACCTCACAACCATCCTACCCACTGCATAGTTGTTGATGAGATCTTGCTGACTAGGGAATCATGCATTAAATTTTTGTTTCTGTTGCCTTATCTATTGCCCAATTTCCTAACAATGGTATCAGAATCACGCCAATTTACTATAGTTTGGGATTTAGTCGATATCATTGGACTTTGGTTTTATCATTTATTTATTGCATAAGATGTGAATATTTAAAATGATTAATGTCCATATCCGATTAAATACCACATACGAACCCAATTTATATAAATGATTCGATATATATGCACTTTGTATGTGTATCCTTAAAACTGTTTTGATGGTGATTGGTAGCATGGTTATGGCCTATATCCCTAGACCTTTTGTGCTTGGTTGGATGGTATTTGTTCATATTTATATCTCAGTTTATAGACCGAGCCTCTCTCTTCTTTTATACATGTAGAATTATTAGTTATTTCCTTCCTATGTTCCTCTCAAATGTAATTTGATGCTTCCCAATTACAATGAAATATTATGATAGAATTAATTCTTTTTATGACAAAAAGGTGTTTTTCACCAAGCTAGTCGACCGACTCATCAAGTGAACCAACCGGTTCAGGAGCCAAATTGATCGGCTGGAGACTGAGGAGGCGATGACAGGAGGAGACCACTGATCGACTAGTGGCCCAATCGAGTAGTTGGAGGAGTCCAGACGTCACAAGGACCAGAGGCCAGATGACTGGTTTAAGCAAGAAACCGACTGACTAGGAGGCTAGCTGACCAGTTCAAGTATTGAACTGATCATCCCAAACTAGTTCAACATTGATCGTCATCAACAATAGGTTGTTACATATGATGTGGACCTTTTGTGGTGGTAATTCCTTGTGGCTCCAAGTAATTATAGTAGGATGGTCGTAACAATTTCTTTTGTTTATTTTTGCATGTTTTCATTGTGGCTATAGTATGTATATGATACTTACTATAAATATGTGATGACTAAATACATATTTGTATTTATATAAAATCTATAAAATATTAAGTCTTAGATGCTTTCCATAAGTGACACGTGTGAAAAGCGTGATCAATAAGTGTGGGCATCCCAAGTGTGGTGTGCTATCTATCTCATGGAATTGTCATTGTAGTTGTATGGGCCATCCAAGTAGGGTGCATCTCTATCGTGTTTGTTTTTCAGTTAGGCTTAACTAGGTGATCTTAATGAGATTAAGGACCTTGAAGCATGCATATGACTATGGATAGGAGTTGCGCTTACCATCTATCCAATAATTACATAACATGTAATTGAAAAGTATTACCTGCCTTAATGATTGATTATGGACATTGGTGTTGGCTGGATAATAACTCAATTATTTTGGGCCTTGACTCACTAGAAGGTTGTGCACTGTAATCTTCTGAATTGATACATGAAGGTTATAAATTTGAACAAAATAGTAGGAGAAATAATTAATTAAAGGAATAATTAATATCATCTATGTTATTAAATCTAATTAATAAAAATTGATAAATTGTAGATTTTGTTTGTAGAAACAAATGTCAAACAAATCATCATTGTGACCGATTCTTAACAAGAGAAAACTGAATGGGGCAAACTTTGATGATTGGTTCTAGACTTTGAGAAGGGTTCTCAATGATGAGCATAAGCTCTATGTACTAGATACACCAGTTCTAGAGGAACATGCTCCTGATGTGCCTAGGAATGAGGTGGATTCTTATTGGAAGCACGTCAACAATGCCTTGGACATTAAGTGTGACACCCTTTGCAACACAGTGAGATTATTCAAAACTAAGCACGAAATTAACACTAATAATCACATTACCACAAAATAGGGTATATTATCACTGATTTCGCAAACCATATCTCAACCTGAACATGTTATATATGAAGCCACAAACTAGAGTCACTTGTGCTTCATTTATGCCAAAAGATGTTACATAACATAGTTAACTAGCCAATTTTCCACATCTGGTTACATATGATAACTTAATCATGTACACAAATCACTTTTGTACCATCATCGTATAGATCCAAAAACTTATATTGATATACCACATCTATAGAACACACCCAAGGACCTGAGTGTATAGGGATGAAAAATAAGACTCTATTACTAGACGCTAGTTGCATGTCCATGATTCAACAACTACAACACCTCAGGATATCTCTCTCAACAACACAAGCTCTATCCCAACATGCACGTCCACCTATAAGATGTGGAAATCCATAAGGTGAGACCAAATGTCCTGGTGAGAGTTATAACTCTCTGCCATCATATATAGAAAAGCAGAGATAGCTAACACATGAGATTATACTATTAAAGTATAAGCACATTCAGCTAAATGATATAAGCAGAGAAAATAATATTCTAAAAAGGAATATGAAGAACATGTATATTTTCTATCAATCAGTTCATACAAAAGCAAAGCAAAGCTTCAACCAATGTTCTTTGCACTTTGTCCTAAAGCATATATACTAACAATTGTATTATATCTTTTATTATTCCCTAAGGAGATGAGGTATACCACTCATACTCCAATAGACCACTTCTAAGTTCAAATCAGTGACATACAAGGTCTATGGCAGAGATGGAATCCATGACCTCTCCATACCTCCCAGTCAACATGAGAGAAACACTGTAGTGACATAACATATGAGCCATCTACAAAATAGCCTAGTCTTCCTTGGTATATAGGCACATCACTAATGAAACTGAGATATGACCCGAAGTTACACTCCTGCCAGGGTATGGCCCATAGACAATCCTGTAAAACTATATACAGAGTCACAACACTGAGATACAACCCATAACAACACTCCTATCAGGGTATGGCCCACAACCAATCATGTGAATGTGTATACTCAATAGTATACGACTCTGAGCTTCCACTAAGGGAGAATCCATTTCACCATCCAGTATTAAGACTGACACTGGAATGGATCTATGACACAGGGATCCTACGTGATTAAGGTTCCACTTGATTAGTTAGACCATTTAAGTGACTTGTAGCATAAATTAAGTAAAATGTATAAGTCAATAACAAATTTTACACAGAAAAGGGAACGATATAACTTCAGAAGATATAAAATGTATAAGATATGAGATTGTCATATCATCTTAGTGCATCACTATCTCACTGCCTTAAACAAGGCTAAGAATCATTAACACTACACTGGGGAATCTAACCCCTCATTACACCATTGGAGGATAACACCTCTCATTAGGTATCAAGCCCTCCCTAGGTCATAAAACCCATCACATCATTCATGTGTATCAATATCTCATCATTCCTCAACAAGTATAATGTGTACGATCATCTCTATGTATTTAATACAGATCACCATAGAATTCACATAGCTATGACTTTCATTTCACTAGCAAGGTTAAGGGCTCATAAATAAGAGAGAGAAAACATCATAGATTTATATGTTTCATCATGATCTCGTAATATACATAACCTTTACCATAGCATGCACAATCCATGTCATGCATTCAACTTGAAGGGTTAAAGCTACACAACTGGGAGAGAGAAAGTATAATCATGTTTCACATATTGAAATGAGTTTAATAAATGTAGCTTATCATAGAAATAGGTTTAGGGTTTACATGCATAGCTGACTAGGGTTCCATCATGGTTATAACAACAAACACTAGTTGAGTCACCTCCCACTTACTTGGGGCCGACTAGGGTTACCTCATGAAACAAAACCCTAGTTATAACGCTTCCCACATCCTTGGAATTGATTAGGGTTAAGGCACCATGAGTTGGATGTGATTAGGTTAATATGTCAACAATACTATGTATTATTATCGTATGCATGGGTATGTGTATCATATCATGGCATCACACATGTGTCTCGGCCACACACCATTTAGGCGTCACAACCTCAAGCCATCAAGGCGTCATGACCACCATCCCACTCAGTTTCATGACCTCAAACCACCAAAGCATCACGACCTAACCATCAAGGCGTCGTGAACCCAAAGCTTACCAAGAGGGAGTAATGTTGTGACCCGCTATAGACATTGCATTGCAAACAAACCCAAAACAGTGTGCCCGATCATCATCAAGGACAACATTGGAATATGAAGCAAAGGGGGACGTCACAATCTCAAAACAAGGAGTAACGTTGTGATCCAAAGAACTACCCATGGGTGGTGTTAGGACCCACAACACACATCCATCAGGCATTGTGATCAAGATCAAGGCAACAACATCGTCGCGCCCACAACACAACGTCCAACCGAAACCAGGGCGTCACAATCAGTACACAAGGAATGCAACTCGACCAATTGGAAACAAGGTGTATAGACCCAAAATAGCAAAGGAAAAAATGACCATTTCGACCCCAAACCCAAGGACACCTGCATTTCTTGACTAAAACAAGATCACAACAAGAAGCCAAACGACGTCAAGATCAAGTTCCAAGATCTAACATCACCAAATCCTAGAACGAGATCCATGGTGATCTTCTAGAAAAAAGTACTAGGAGATAAGAAATAGAACCTCAAAACATGAGAGAGAACATCAAAATACCAAGGAAAAACTTGAGAATCAAAACCTTGATCATGGTGACAAAACCAAAGCTAAATGTATATGTAAAACCATCCTCTCAAAATCACCAAGAAAATGAGTATGAGAAGATTAGGGTTTAGGAGGGAGAGTTATCATCATGAGAAAACTACAAGATCATGAACCCTAAGATTTAAGATCATCATCTATAATCTTAGCATCATATTTAGATAATAAAATAGAAGGTTTCACCAAGAGAAATCCACTGTCTCCAAGGGGGAAACTTCACACAAGATCAGTCAATAGAAAACCCTAAGACATGTGCCATCGAACCATCATGAAAGAACATCAAGAAAGGGAGATAAACCTGCATTTAAACCATCCAAAATAGAACCTAAACTTCATATTTATCAAGGGACACAATCCTCATGCATGTGACCAAAAACCAAAATCAAGACATAGGAGGTAAACCACTATTACACACCCATCTCTAAAATTGGGTACTTAACCTTAGGGTTTTGGATTCCAAGCATATAAAACATGATAACCACCATCACATAGGCTCTAGATAATGTTATCATGTACTAGCATATTAAGATCACATTTTAGAGTGAGAAACAACAACATTAAAATAAGATTAAGAGTGCTAATAATAGAGGAGGGTAGAGAGTTATAAAACCCGCCTTAAGAAGTTCAACAATAAGGGCCCAAGCTCCAAGATCAAGGGCTCCAAGCATACAGTCCAAGGGTTGAATAATATCCTATAAAGGCACCTCTCACGACCACAATAAAACCTCAAATAAAAGGAGATACCAAGGTCAAGATAGCTGAAGAAAAAGGCAGAAAGAAAAACCTAGCTGAAATAAAGGGAGAAGGATGAAAAAGAGGAAGAACTTCCTCCTACTATGCCTTATGACCCTTGTGATTAGGGGTTTCTTCCTAAAGGATGGACATCACATCCAAGCATGGTCTACAGCCGAGAAAAGGAAAGAATATGGAGTAGAGATTCCAAGGAAAATGTTGAAAAAGAAGAGGAGATGCTTACCAAGGTTGAAGATGGATAAAGATCACCACAAGCAAGAGATCCAACCACCAAGAGCTCCAAGGTCATCTCCTCTTGATTCTAAGGCTCCAAGGTGATCAATAGAGAAGGAGGAATGATAATGGATGAAAAGGGTTCACTTGTGTGGAGGGAAAAGAGTATATATACTTGAGGGATGAGAGAGAAGGTCAAAGATGAGGCGTCAACACCTTAAGGCACCCAAGGGACACTTGTTCACCAAAGAAATCCACATGAAACCATTTAAACCATGCATGCATGATATGGTGATCAAACACATCTTGGGTGTCAACCTAATTAGGTCCCCAACAAGTGGTTTAGGTTGCAATACCTCCTAGAGGTCCAAACAAGAGCAAACATCATGACTAGGTCAAAACAAGATCATCACCATCAAAGAGGTTGAAACATAAAAAGACAAGCATGTAGGTAAAAACACATGACCCCAAACCTTCATGGTCGTAACAAAATCAAGCCTAGGAAAGTTTTTTGGTTGAAACACATCCAAAACAGCCCCTAGGTCGCTACCATCATCAAGGTACATCAAGGTCAAAACAAGGCAACCCTAGAAAACCCTAGTCACCACCTAGGATGTCACCACTCATCCAAGGCCCAAACAAGGCACCCGATTCTTCCTATAACCTATAGATGATGTAAAGGGATGGAAGAACACTTTCTAGAAGTGAAAAATTGTACATCAACCCTCTAATTTGGGAAAATTGCAATTTGCACCAAAACTAGCACACAAAGCACAAATAGTATCCAAATAGCTTCAAAATTGAAACTTAAGTTCTCTAAAAGCTATAGAAACATCTAAAAGGATTCGGTTAAGGTTCTAAGAACGTAATCAATCCAAACAAATAAGGTTAGCCCAAAACTCAGGTCAGGGGTATTACAAGCTATAAACCCCTAACAAGGATTTCATCCCCAAAATAATAAGCAAAAAGGGACAGGTACATCATACACATCTCTTCCTCTAGATCCCAAATGGATTCATTTATAACACAGTGATGTCATAGGACCTATGGGTTATAGGCCCACCATGCTTCTGTTGTGCCACTCTGATCTGCTGACTCAACATCAGTCTTATAGGGCGACTGCCTCAACAGTCTAGCTAACAAGGGAAGGGATTACTGACTTTCCTCATTATTATACATATTTACAACTTATTATGTGTCACCTTACATTTTATACTTGGATTCCTTGATATTATCATAGGAATTAATAAGGTGAAAGCATCACATTGCTTCTCTTTTGGTTATTGTTCAACATTCTCATGTATGTTTTCTTATTTTATCACATTTTCCATCCCCCATCAAAAGATAGACCATCATATTACTAATTTCTTTCATTAAGAAGAGGTCACCCCTATTTTAACTATTTCATATATAATGAGGGTTTTCATTTTAGAACTTACATATTCACATAGGTTAATCTGAGTATAGCTTAGGTTTCATTGTATTAGTTCATCATTATTTTCATTTATAACCTTTTGTCATACTTATCTCAAGAATTCTCTTCATATTATGTGAGTTTTACACTTCGACTTACTTTATTAGCACAAATTAATCCATCTTTTACATTAGAAACTTCTTGAAATTACCACTTCAAGGATCTCTTATAGCTTATTTGTGTTCAAATTTAGGTTTTATAGTGTCATATTCTTTTCTTATGATTTGGATCATTCAAGCTCTAATAGGTTATGATGTAGTTATGTCCTTCTTTAGAGAAAGATAAAGATATTATTACCATGATTCGTGGTTAATTATGCTTTTTAAGTTGTTTCAAAATGACTACTTGATCAGAGTAATAAAAAAGAAAGCAACCTAATAGTTCCATACTCATCTTTTCTTTAATATTTGATTACCTGGCCAGGGCACTCAAGTATGAAGTTTTGGTAGTATGCATCATGTTTTATGTCATGTTATCAACTTAGACACCATCTTAGTCCTAGTCCCATTGTCCCTATAGACTCAGCAAACCTTTAGCTTTGATACCACCAAATGTGACACCCTTTGGCACACAAAGTGATATTACTCAAAACAAAGCGTGAAATTAACATTAATAATCACATTATCGTATCTCAAGATAAACATGTTATATATGAAGCCATAAACTAGAGTCACTTGTAGTTCATTTATACCAAAATACGTTACATAACTTAGTTCACTAGCTAACTTGCCACAACTTGTTATATATGATAACTTGATCATGTACACAAATCACTTCTATACCATCATTGTATAAATCCAAAAACTTATACCGATATACAAAATCTATAAAACACCAACAAGGACCTGAGTATATAGGGATGACACATACGACTCTATGACTAGACACTATTTGCATGTCCATGATTCAATAACTACAACACCTCAGAATGTTAGTATCAACAACACAAGCTCTATCCTAGCATGCATGTACACATAAAAGATGTGGAACCCACAGGGTGAGACCTAATGTCCCAACGAGTGTTATAACTCTTTTACAATATCTATGAAAAAATAGAGATAGCTAACACCAAAGATTATACTATTAATAGATAAGCATATTCAACTAAACGATATAAGAGAAGCAATTAATATTTTAAAAAGGAATATGAATAACATGTATATTTTTTATTAGTCAATTCATACAAAAGCAAGGAAAGGATTCAACCAATATTCTTCACATTGTGTCCTTAAGCAAATATACTACACGAATGTATTACATCTTTTATTATGCCTTGACGAGATGAGGTATACCGCTCATACTCTAACTGCACACTACTAAGTTGAAATCAGTGGCATACAAGGTCTATGGCAGAGACGGAATACACGACCTCTACACACCTCCCGATCAACATGAGAGAAACACCACAACGACATAACATATGAGTCATATGCAAAATAACCTAGCCTACCTTGGTATATAGGCACAATGCTTGTGAAATTGAGATACGACCCAAAGTCCCACTCCTGCCAAGGTATGGGTCGTAGCCAATCTTGTGATAGTATATATTGAGTCACAACAGTGAGATACAACCCGTAGTCACACTCATGCTAGGGCGTGGCCCACAACCAATCCTGTGATTGTGTATACTCAACAGTAAATGACTCAAATCTTCCACTAAGGGAGAACCCATTTCACCATCAAGTACTAAGACGGACATTGGAATGGATATATGGCATAGGGAAACTACATGATTAAGGTTCCACTTGATTAGTTAGACCATTTAAGTGTCTTTTAGCATCAATCGAGTTACAACATACAAGTCCATAACAAATTTTACAAAGATAAGGGAATAGTACAACTTCAGAAGATATATAACATATAAAGTATGAGCTTGACATATCATCTCAGGGCACCACTATCTCAGTACCTTAAACAAGGCTAAGCATTATTAACACAACACTGGGGAATCATAACCACTCATTACATCATTGGAGGATAACACCTATCATTAGGTATCAAGCTCTCACCAGGTCATAAGACCCATCACATCATTCATGTGTATCAACATCTCATCATGACTCAACAAGTACAATGTCTATGATCATTTCTATGTATTTAATATAGATCACCATAGCATTCACATAGATTGAAAAGTTAGGGTTCCTAAACAAGAGAGATAAAACATTGTAGATTTCTATGTTTCATCATGATCTCATAATATACATAACCTTTGCCATAGAATGCACAAGCCATGGCATGCATTCAGCCATAGGGTTAAAGTTATACAAGTAGGAGAGAGACAGTATAATCATGAGTCACACATTGAAATAATATTAATAAATATAGCTTATCTTGGAATTAGGATTAAGGTTTACATACATAGCTGATTAGGGTTCCATCATGGTTATAACACTAAACACTAGTTGAGTCACCTCCCACTTACTTGGAGCCAACAAGGGTTACCTCATGACACCAAACCCTAGTTATAAGGCTTTCCACATCCTTGGAATTGATTAGGGTTAAGGCACCATTAGCTAGATGTGATTAGGTTATGTGTCAATAATACTACGTTTTATTATCATATGAATAGGTATGTGTATCATATCAAGGCATCACACATGCATCTCGGCCACACACCATTAAGGCATCACGACCTCAAGCCATCAAGGCATCATGACCACCATCCCACTCAGTGTCGTGACCTCAAACCACCAAAGTGTCACAACCTAACTATCAAGGTATCATGAACCCAACGCCTACTAACAGGTAGTAACGTGACCCGCCATAGACATCGTGCTGTGAGAAAACCCAAAATGAGGCATCACGATCATCAACAAGGACAACATCATGATCTGAAGCAAAGGGGGCACCGTCGCGATCTCAAAACAAGGAGTAACGTAATGATCCAAAGCAGTGCCCATAGGCGGCATTATGACCTACAACATACCTCATCCAGGCACCACAATCAAGATCAAGGCAACAACATCATCACACCCATGAAACAACAACATGACTAACCCAAACCAAGGCGTCATGGTCAACACACAAGGAGAACAACTCGTACAACTGGAAATAAGGTGTCTAGACCCCAAAAAAACAAAGGAAAATATGACTATTTTGACCTCAAACACAATAACACATGCCTTTCGCATCCAAAACAAGATCAACAACAAGAAACCAAACTTCGTCAAGATCAAGTTCTAGGATCTAAGATCACCAAAGCCTAAAGCAATTTCCATGTTGATCATCTAGCATACACTACTAGGAGAGAAGAAACAAAACCTCAAAACATGAGAGAGAACATCAAAATGTCAAGGAAGAACATGAGAACCAAAACCATGATCATGGTGACAAAACCAAAGCTAAAGGAACATGTAAAACCATCCTCTCAAAATAACCAAGAAAATGAGGACGAGAATATTATGGTTTAGGAGGGAGAGTTATATTCTTGAGAAAAATATAAGATCATAAACCCTAAGATTTAAGATCATCATGTATAATCTTAGCATCATCTTTAGAGACTAAAATAGAAGGTTACACCAGGAGAAATCCACCATCTCCAAGTGTGAAACTTCATACAAGATCGATCACTAGAAACCATAAGACAAGTGCCATCGAACCATCATGAAAGAACCTCAAGCGAGGGAGATAAACATGTGTTTAACCCATCTAAAACAGAACCTACAATCCATATTTCATCAATCGATACGAACCTCATGAATGTGACCAAAAACTAAAATCAAGACATAGGAGGTAAACCACCATTACACACCCACCTCTAAAATTGGGTACGTAACCTTAGAGTTTTGGATTCCAAGCATATAAAGCATGATAACCACCATCACTTAGGCTCTAAATCATGATATCATCTACTAGCATATTAAGAGCACATTTTAGAGTGAGAAACAACAACATGCAAATAATATTAAGAGTTCTAATAATAGATCAGGGTAGAAAGTTATAAAACCCCCCTTAAGGGTTCCTGATAACCTCCCATTTTTGTGATGTTATCTTACTAGTTTTTCTTAATTTTCCTTACTCTTTCTTAGATAAATTAGACATATTCCTTAACTTTCTACATTATTATGAATTCACCATTAAACTAACATTTATCTCCTTCTTCTTACATAAAAACCCAAAGAAATTGCAAAAGTCCAAACGGTCCCAAGACCGAATGAGCTCAAACGGTCTCGAGATCGAATAAAGGCAAATGGTCTGGAGACCGAATGAAGTCCACACGGTCCCAAGACTGAATGAACTCAAATGGTCCTAAGATCGAATGAAGTCCAAACGGTCCCAAGACCGAATGAACTCAAACGGTCCTGAGACTGAATAAAGGCAAATGGTCTGGAGACCGAATGAAGTCCACATGGTCCCAAGACCAAATGAACTCAAATGATCCCAAGACCGAATGAAGTCCAAACGGTCCCAAGACCAAATGAATTCAAATGGTCCCGAGACCGAATAAAGGCAAATGGTCCCAAGACCGAACGAAGTCCAAATGGTCCCAAGACCGAATGAACCCAAATGGTCCCAAGACCGAATGAACTCAAACGATCCCGAGACTGAATAAAGGAAAACGGTATGGAGACTGAATGAAGTCCACACGAGCCCAAGACCGAATGAAATCAAACGGTCCCAAGACCGAATAAAGTCCAAACGGTCCCAAGACCGAATGAACTCAAATGGTCCCGAGACCAAATAAAGGCAAATGGTATGGTGACCGAATGAAGTCCACACAGTCCCAAGACCGAATGGACCCAAACGGTCCCAAGAACGAATGGATCCAAACAGTCCCAAGACCGAATGAACTCAAACGGTCCCAAGACCGAATAAAGGCAAATAGTCTCCAAATCGTTAAAAACCTAAAATTATCCCTAGACCGTTTGGGATTATTTGAAAGCCTATAAATAGGACCTAAGGGGTCCTCATTTGACATCAACTTCTTGGACACCCAGAGGCTGCCCCAATCACTCCAGAGTTGTTCCACCTTCATCCTTTGCCCCAAGGCTGCCGGTTCAAGATCCATACTCCATATTCAAGCTACTTCTTCTCTCATCCACATAAGAAGGTAGGAAGTGGAGGATTCTTCATCAAGACAACCACACAGTGTGAAGATAGTTTCTCTCTCCTCCAAGGGGTCGACCTTCCTCCCTCCTACGTGGAGATCATGCTTTCTGTCTTTCTTCCTGTCTCCTTCTTTGTTCTTGCCATGAGCGAGTAGTCTCATACACTAGGGTGTGGGGAGTAGCCCCGTTACCCATGTTTTCATTTCGTACATTGTAATTCTTGAGTTTATAATAGAAAATACCATCTTTCCAGTTCAACATCTTTCGTTTAATGAATGCTAGTTGCTTGATCACCAACTTGTGTTATCTATTATCTCTTAGTGCAAAGTGTCTATATTTGTACTTCTAGATTCAAATATCGACTGCTTGTTGGTTCCAGATTGTATGTAGTCACCATTTGTTTGGTTCGATATCTAGGAGCATTTCTCAAGGAGTGGAGTAAACTCACCTCCATCGTTGTACTTTCATACTATGAAATGGAATCAGTTGACGTATGAAAGTACAACTTTTATAGGTTGAGGAACACACTTTGCGAGGGGAGTGATGCAAAGTAAGTGACCATTCGTCTAGGGATGACTGGCATTGCAACACTTCCACATTTCTCGTAGTTAGTTATCCAAAAGGAAGCTAAGTCTTCAAAGATACGAACTGTTTAGGCTCTTTTCTTTGCAAGACACATTATTGTGATGTACGCTTTGATCCATGCGTAGTGGTGGTGAAACCCGATCACATCCTAGTGGTTTCCAAATATTATTTACAACCTTAAGTTTTCTTTCTTGTTATTTTCTTTCTCCGCACATTAGCATAACCATCAAATCAACTCTTCGATCTAAATATCAACTTTTAAGTGGATAAGTATGATTATTATGTTTTTCATCTTGTCAAACTCTTAACAAGACCGTTGTCTCGTGGATTCTACCCTTAACTATACTACGATAAGATTTCCACGTATCTTAGCATACGTGGGTGGATATCTTATTATATCATACACAAGGCTAAACTTAGAGATTAACTATCTTTAGGATTTTTAGTGGTACACGCAACTCCACGTAAGTGGAAGCTCCATCAAAAATTGGTGACGTTGCCGGGCACAATGAAACATTTTAATTTTACTTGTTACCTTTCTAGTTGATTAGGATTTTACACTTTTCTTTAACCATAATTCATATCATATTGATTTCATCATTTCTCTGCATTACCTAAAGTGTGTCTCTTCTTCTACTCAGGTAGAAAATGTGTATGCAACCTTTGCACAACATCGGATTCTCCCCTGAACCAGAGTACAAGTCTGAGGTAGAGTGAAGCCTCCACCGACACATCTACATCAACCGCCAACAATCCATACAAATGGCCGACGAACAGCACCAAGCTGATTTAGTTATGGAAAGAGTCAATGCAGCCATAACAACTCAAAGAGCACAACTTATTGTTGACAGACACGCTTAGATTCAAGTTGAGGTCTGAGCTGAAGAACAGTCACGTATTCAAGCTGAAAATGAAGCAGTCACAACCGTTGCTCAGATGGTGTTGCGAAACAAGCAACTTCAGGATTTTGCAACTTCCGGATTATTCCGTTCCTAAGAATTTCAAAGATAATCATCCAGTTAGACCCCCACTCATCAATGTTCCTAACTTTGAGATCCACATGCAATGGATCCAGATTATGCATGGCATTTCATTTTCTGGAGGTGCTGGGGATGACTGCATGGATCACCTAAAGAGATTCAAGTCTCTTTGTCGGCTAGTACCACATGCCGGAGTTCCTTTTGATGCAATCATTCTACACCTGTTTCACTTCACCTTGTCCGGAAGGGCATTGAGCCGGTATAACGCATTAGATGGGGATCCAATTACCACCTAGGCTTCTTTGGAAGAAAAGTTTCTAGAAAAGTTTCTTCCACCCTCTTTGACTTATGAGATTAGGGGACAAATTAATCACTTCTCTCAACTCCCTGGGGAATCACTGGTAGAATCATGGGAGAGATTTAAGGAACTTTTGAGGAAATGTCCGCATCACGGAATCTCTCAAAACCAACTGATAGAGACATTCTATAGAGGAGTAAGTGATGATATTAAGAAATTTTTGGATTCCTCATCTGGGGGGAATTTCATGCGAAAGAATTATGAAGATGCCTGGAGGATTGTTACGCTTGGGGCCGAGAACCAATCTAGTTGGGGAAGGTCATCTACCGGGGGAATCTATAAGTTTGTAAGGCTGAAGAGTCAATGGAAATGAAAGTCATCGCTGAAGCCCTAAAAACTGTTGGCTAAATGGACATCTATAAATCCCTTTGTTTTGATTATGACAAACATTTCATTCTTATTAATCTAACGAGCTACTTGAGTGTGCAGGATGACAAAGCAACAAGGGAAAATCTACAAGCTTACATATTTACATTTTCATGCAATGTAATCACTATTGTAAAAACTTGTACAAAAATATAATGTACAAGTACTTAGAATTGCATGTAAATCAAGCGTTAGATTCTCCCTAGCTAAACACCACAGTTAGATAAGTCATCCCATTCAAATAGGATTATTTATGCACACTCACACACATAATTAGTGCCTAAATTGAAACCTTGAAACAGGATCAATCTCGGTCGACAAACTCCTCGACCGAGACACTCTCGGTCGACAATCTTCTCGACCGAGAAAGATCCAAAGTAGCTGTTAGACACAACAGAAAAGTTAGTTGGCAGTTGATGAAAGACGTTGCAAATCACTTGTTCCAGAGAGCCTGTCGGTCGACAAAAGTTCGACCGAGTAGGTATCTCGATCGACCATTTGTCGACCGAGATGGTCTCTGACAGCAACTGCAGAATTAATTAATTAGCCGTTGTTAAAGCAACAACTTTGTACCTAACGGCTAGTTAAGCACTTAGAAACCCCTAGAAGTTGTCTAGAACGTCCTTAAGCATCCTTAGGCCATTCCTATAAATAGGACAAGCCATAGGACACCTAAAGGCACTTGTTTTACACTTGTTACACTTGAGAAATACTTGAGCATACTTGAGCAATCTGTTGCAAGCAATTTGAGCACTGTGATCATTGGCCTACTTTCTCCTTAGCTCAATTTCGTGTCCTATAGGCTAGAATCTCCTACCCACAGCAATCACAAGTTCACACACTTGGTTAGGAGATCTATACGCTTGATCTAGGCATATCAAGCCTTGGGCTTAAAGGATAAGTTGTAATTTCCTTTTTCTTTCTTGTTCCTTTTTATTATTTGTACTCTCCTTGCTACTCCTAGGGTTGGAGGCTGCGGATTGGAGAGGGTTGACTTCTCAGGTGGAGAAGGGGACTTCAAGCTACTTCAAGAAGGCTATCGCAAGGGAAGCTACTTCAGAAGGCTGGTGCAACGGGAGTGGGTGCATCTACTTCAAGGGAAGGCTGCTTCAAGGTTGAGCGATTACTTCTAGGTGAAGGCTGCTTGAAGGGTTTGGGAAAAGAAATTGTATTTTATGTAAAGTCCTTGGGAGGTAATAAAATAAATTTCTTTTCAAATCCCGGTTGGGTAAGCAACCGAGTAGTGGACTGACGGCTATATTATTTGCTATAGTTGGAACCACTCTAAACCCTGTGTCTCCTTGTCCAATATCTTCATTGTGGTTGTTTGAGTTTAAATTATTATTAAAATCTTTATAAAACTCTATTCACCCCCCCTCTAGTAGTTTTCAATTGGTATCAGAGCAGGCTTCAAGGAACCCTAACCAGGTCTTGAAGAATGGAGGGAAATGGTGAAAGGTGCTGTTTGGACAAAACCACAACATCCTGCAATTGGTGTTTAGGAACAAGCCACAAAACAACCGGATGCCCATGGAGATCAAAGGAAGAGCACAAAAAATGTCTTATTGCTACAATTAGTGAAGAAGAAGAGGTAAGTCTTTTTGATTTATCTAAAGAAGAATTAATTGCTATTATTGAAGAGACACATAATAAATACGTTGAGTGCAAAAAGAAATTAAAGAAATCAAATAAAGAAAATGATGATCTAAATGTTAAACTTCTTGCTCTTGCATCTGAAAATGAGGATCTCAAAGAGGGAAATAAATATTCTGATCTTAAGTTAAAATCTATGGAAGCCGATTGCAAGCTCCTTTCTGTCGAAAATTCAAACTTGCAGACTCAAGTAAATGATCTTCAAAAACAACCATTATTATGCACTCATATAGATTATGACACTATTGTTAAAGAAAGAAATTTATTGTCATCTAATCTAGACCAAGAAAAACTAGATATTAAGAAGAGAATGGAAGAGATTGCCAAGTTACAACAAAAAGTCAGTAATTTAAATAATAATGGCATTCTTGATCAAATCTTAGATAATTCCTATCATCAAATTGGGAGAAGAGGACTAGGTTATAAGCCTAAAGGGAAGTCCTATCAACCTAGTTGGAAAAAGTCACAAACCCATCAAACTATATATGTACCTAAAGGAACAAATACATTTTTACCAAAGAACAACCTAGAACAAAACCATAGAAAACGACTTGAGGTTGATTCTATATGTTGCCATTATTGCTCACGTCTTGGACATTACTCCTTTTCATGTCCTTATAAGAGAAAAGATGTTGAGTTAGTTTGGGTTCCAAAACCGCCAAACTAAATGAACAAAATCAAGTTGAGATATGACCAAAAACATTAGTTGCATATGTCTATGTCTATCTCAACTCAACATAGTGAGATTACAAATGTAAATGAAATTAATATTAGTTTATTCCCTAGAAGATTTAAAGTTTAAACTGAAATTATGCTTAGTCAAAGAAAATTCCTATTTTCACATGATTGTTCGTAAAAGTATTTTCTGGTCTATTCATATACAAATCATGTAATGGAATTATCATTGTATGCTGATAACATGCTTTCATCATTGGGTGCGCATAGATAATGAAAATTGTATGCATGGATCCATGAAAATATAGGCAAGCAAAATAATTTATTAGTTATATATTAGTGCTTGCAACACAATCCATAAATTAGTATCTTTGAAGATTTGAGATAATTAATTGTACCTAAGAATCTTAAGTATTATGCTTCAACTTGACATTTAATGCAGATATTATACTCAACATATTCAATCTGAAAATCTGCAAAATTAGCCTCTTGGTCAAAACAAAATTTGACCAAGGGGCGCTATGGTCGTAGTCAAATTCGACCTAAAATAAGTTTGACATAAATAACTATTTTGGATATCCTTTTATGATTAAAAGAAATTAATTTCACAACTTGTCCCAATATTGTCAATAATAAACACAATATTACTACCTTGGAAAATCTATATATGTGCGCTCTACAAAAGTAGTCTTAAAAATCAGCTTCAAATTCGTACTCAGTAAGTCTCTCGGTCGACGAACTCTTCGACCGAAAACCTCTCGGTCAGTCCCTCTCTCTCGACCGACAGAATCTATAAAGATTTAGTATCAGACACACTTTCGGTCGACAAATGTTCGACCGAGACAATGTCGGTCGACAATTGTTCGACCGAGAAGTAGCCGTTGGATACGACCGTTGTAAACCGACCGTTATGACCGTTTATGACCGTTATTTGACCGTTGGGGAGACGAGTGGCGCGTCTGCAACACGACCGTTGCGGATGCTCGGTCGACGAATCGTCGACCGACCTGGTCGCTGGAATGTTATAAAAGGGAGCAAAAATGGGTCACTTACTCACACTTGCATACTCTTGCCTCCATAGTCCCTCTCTAGTACATTTTTGTGCCACTCTTCAGCATCCTCATCCCCAAACCTTCCTTGCTTCTTCTCCACATTCAAGTAACACAAATGGCATCATCCTCAGCTGCCCGTGGGAAGAAGAAGGTCGCCGGCAGGAAAGGGAGGGAAGCTCGGGAAGCTACTCCACCACTGACGATCATCAACGACATCGCCTTCCTCGACGGAGATGCTGGTGATCGTTATCTACGGCTTTCCTCCAAAGCTCCTCTTCCTCGACGACCAGTTGAAGCTTTGGACTTCCTCAACATAGTCGATCTGGAGGATCTCTTTGCAGTGCAAAAGTTGAAGGAATTCATCTACCCCTATTTCCCTTCCTATTCTACGAAGGTAGTGAATGAATTTTATGCCAACCTCATATCCCATTCTGAAAATGACACTACCTTCTTCTATACCATGGTCAATGGGCATAGCTTTAGATTTACTGAAGAGGATATTCTAGAAATGCTAAATATTGACCTAGATGAATATAAAGACTTCCTTGACCTTGCCACCGGAAATCCACTAAATCAAATTTCCCAAGATGATCATACCATTAGCCTTAGTGACATAAAAAGAGCTATTTTTCAATCCAACACTACTTGTCATGAAGATAGGGGAACCTACTATGCTATAAATCTCAAACCTGCCTGTAGGATTGTAAATCTCATTGTTTCTACAAATATTCACCCTAGAGCTAACAAGTCTGAAGTTCCAATATTCCGAATGTGCCTCATTTATGCCATCATAAGCCGCATTCCCACAAACTTCATCCGTATAATCCTTAGAAACATGGTTGAGTTTTCTGGCAACCCACCATATGCGGTTTCGTATGTCAAATTACTCAACATTTTCTTAAATCAAACATTGAGGATATGGGATATACATGGGAGCGTAGACCACAAAAGATAAGTAAGAATACCGTAGAGAAAATGGGAATAGATTTTGGTCACAAAAGGGCTAGAGTAGAAGGAGAAACATCTCATCAGGACATACCACCACCTCCTCCTACTACCCTACCACATGATCCCATTCAAAATACTCTTACTTATATTGCTGGCTCCCAATATCACCTTAGTAGACAATTAGACTACAATCATCATGCCATGACATATTTAAACCAAAGAATGCAAACCCTTTCCCCAAACCAAACTGATATATATCTGTATTCTTTAAATCCTGGCATGCTCAATCCATACAATCCTTCATACAACTATTATCAAACTCCACCTCCACCATCTGTGGATCTTACACACACTCAGTTTTCATCCATATAAAATATGGAGTTAAACACAAGGTCGCCACACCTTACCATCCACAGACAAGCAGCCAAGTCGAAGTCTCAAATAGACTACTAAAGGCCATTTTAGAAAAAAAATGGTCAACAGACATCGCACAGATTGGTCCACTAAGCTCCCCGACACCCTTTGGGCATACCACACTGCTTATAAAACACCAATAGGAATGACTCCGTTTCATTTGGTATATGGATAGTCATGTCATCTTCTAGTTGAACTGGAACATAAAGCTTGGTGGGCCATCAAACAATTGGATTTCGATTTCAAAAGTGTTGGCAAATATAGACAACTACAATTACAAGAACTTGAGGAACTACGAATGACCGCCTACCAAAGTGCTAGGATCTATAAAGAACAAACTAAGATGTGGCACGATGGACATCTAAAAAGGAAAGATATCATCCTCGGAGATAAAGTCCTTCTTTTCAACTCTAGACTTAAGATATTCCCCAAAAAACTTCGCACGAAGTGGTCTGGGCCATTCACCATCAATAACATCTACCTGACCGGAGCAATCATCATTATTGATGAAAATGGAAAGGGAGAGAATTGTTAATGGCCACAGATTAAAGAAATATTATACCCCAGCTAACAAAATACCAAGACAAACCATTGAGATTCATGATCCCGCCACATGAATCTAACCAAGTCAGAACTTCATCGAGCCAACGACGTAAAACCCAGACGCTACTTGGGAAGCAACCCAAAAACTGAGTATCACCTTTATTTTATTTAGTTTTGGAAATTTTCTATTTTTCTTTGACCCTTCACCTTTATGTAGAAAATATAAAAATTTACTTAACATCTAAAACAAACATAAAAATATAAAAACCAAAAACCTATTCTGTCCTAACGGTTTTTAAACCATTTGAATCCTTACAGTCTCGAAACTGTTTGAATCCTTACGGTCTCGAAACCGTTTGGAGTCCATACGGTCTTGAAACCATTTGGACTCCATATGGTCTCAAAACCATTTGGATCCATACGGTCTTGAAACCGTTTGGATCCATATGGCCTCGAAACCGTTTGAATCCTTACGGTCTCGAAATCATGTGGATCCATACGGTCTCGAAACTGTTTGGATCCATACGGTCTCAAAACTGTATGGACTTGATAATTTGTAGTGTCACTCCTCCTTTTTCTATAAATATCGCTCGACCCCCTCCCTTTTACCTTCCTTCACTTCCTGATATTTTACTCACACGCAAAACCCTGTTCTATTCACTCCGACTCTTTGCTCTCATGACCACTGTCCTCTTCCTCTCGTCTCCAATTCATTTCAACCTGCTCTGTCCGCTCCTCTAATGATACCACCATCGCGACACATCCTTCACCTCCGCCATCATCACCTAAGTAGAACGCTGCTACCACAACTGTCATTCCCACTGCCGCCAGCATCATTTCCACCATTTCTACCACGAACGAACTTCCCCATTGTCGCCACTGCTATTACTACCATTAACACCTTCATCGATGATGTCGTTTTCTCTTCTTTCGCCATTAGTCGCCCCTGACCGTTTCATCTTCCTTGCAGTTTCGACCCAAATGGTCGTGCAACTGTATGGAGCCATATGGCCTTGAAACCATTTGGAGCCATACGGTCTTGAAACCATTTGGAGCCATACGGTCTTGAAACCATTTGAAGCCAAACGATCTTGAAACTATTTGGAGCCAAAATAGTCTTCGAACAATTTCATTTTTCAATATTGAAATTCTCTCAACAGTTTTCTCTTATTAACATATATATTTTTCTGATTACAGAATGGCCTCACCTGCAAAACAAGCCACATGAACTATTGACGCTCCCTTCTGGACAAGGAAGCAACTACTGGAGATCCCGCAAAGATCCACCACATCATGGACACTTACGAAAAGACCAGAAAGGTCCCACCAAAAGTTGACCTGATTAAAGTCATGAATGAAATTGGCCGAATCAACATGTGCCTAGCCGAATACCTTGTTCAAGAAGTGGAGGAGATTTCCTCCAATGATGAAGGTTCGGAGTACGCACCAAACTCCGAGGATGAATCCCCAGTCCTTAAGTCCAAAGGCAAAAGACAGACTGAAGAAGCTGCCAAGGGACAACCATCAAAGAAAAGGGCAAGGAAGCAAGTTCAACCCTCTACCTCAAGGGAACAGATCTTAGCAGGACATGATACCCCTGCTATCACCTTTCCTGCTACTACCACCACAAAACCTGCACCAATTGACCTATACATCCAAAACCTCCCAGCTGGTGATAAGGTGTTGCGCCCAACAAAGTATGTCTGCTCAAACATATTGAAGAAAATAGGGATTTATGACAGAGTTCTCGCCTTTCTAGACAACGTGAATATTTCAAAACTCTATTTTGTGGCAGAAACCTCTTATATTGAGCCCACAGTAGAGTTCTTCACATACCTTAAAAAAGAAACTGTGGATGTAAAGGATCACTGGAAAGATGGAGGTGACTGTAGGCTGGTCACCTCACTTTTTGGTAGCAAAGTGGTCTTAACTGAAAACATGTTGAACGAGATATTCATCGACAACCAAGATCAGCCGAAGCAGGCTAACGCTGTAGGCCTGGACAACACCCAATTGAATAGGCACAACTTCTGGAAATCCTTAACGGGGATTCCAACTTATGACACAAAAACTTGTAAGGCCTCTAACATTCATTCTAGCCTGGTGCGCACACTACACAAGATCATCACGGGCACCCTTTTTCCCATGACAGAGAGTGGGAACGTTCTGATCTCCGATCTCTTTATCTTATGGTCCATTCTCATAGGGTAGCTGATCAATATAGGCTGACAACTGATTCACAAGCATGCAGAGTATGCCCTAGGCAAAGAAATCTACATGGGTGTTCATATAACATCAATCTTGAAATTTCTGAAGATGGACAGACCGCTACCTAGGTGCACGGTGATAAAGGGCGACATCCTTACAAATGAACAAAGTTTAAAAAACTCATACATTATAAAGGAGAAGGATGCTAAACTCCACTACATTTTCTGCCCTACCGTCAAAGCATCCATAACTCTGCTACCTCTTTCAAAACTGGCAGACTGTGACAAAGATAAGATGCTCTTCACCAAAGAAGAGCTTGCCAACCTTATCGCCTCAGTTAAAGCAAAAGAGAAGCAGGCAAAAATAGGGCAAACTGAGCACAACATCACTTCCCCCGCGGCAAGGTCAAAGAAAATTCCAATAACACGACCTTCAAAGTTGTGTATACAAAAACAAAAGCAATCAGAAACGCCCACATCAAGGATAAACCTAGAGGCGGAGCCACCACACAACATCAAAACACCAGAACCCTTCATCTTCGATCTGGATGTTGGGCTCACCTCTACAACCACCACCACTACTACCACCGCCACCACTCTGCCACCACACCACCACCCTCCACCATTCCACCATCCATCACTCTTCCACCATTCTCCACAACTTCACTCCCATACTCCACCTCAATCTTCTCTCCTTTGGGAAATCCTTTCTCCACCTCACCACCCGACCTCACCTTCACTTCAATTTCTTTCCCCTCATCACTTCCATTTTGTCCTTTCACCCCTGGGATGTCACCACCATTGTCGTCCACCACCCCATCTACCACCACCATGATATCGCTAGTGACTCCATGAACAGTCACCACGCAATTCGCGGGCCCATCAACAGTGTCTCTCTCATAAGGCACTTCCACCCCTCCACCCCGACCCCATCCACCTCACCCTTCCATCTATGAGGTCCCCTTTTCTAACGTCGGTGAGGAATTCAGACGGCAATTCGACGCCATTCGAAACCTCCACACAAATCCTTCTAACATATTATCATCTATTTTTAATTATGTGTAAGAAATCGCTTCACAGGTCTCCAAGACATATGAGCAGAACAACGCCTTGCCAGGCATCATCACAAGCATCCAACAATGGCAGGAAGCAACAGCTCAGCAAGTCAACTGCATCGAGAGCCACTTACAAACCCTGCCGAAATTGGTGCTCGAGATGAAAGGATAGAAAGAAGTGTTGGCCCAACAAGTCGATAGGGTCTCTACGCAAATTCAACCTTTTCCTAAGACCCTCAGTGAGCTTCAGCAGCAGCAAACTGCTCAAAGCACGTGCTTGGACGACATCAACAACAACCTTCTAAAACTCATCTGCCGCCAGGAGGAGAACTCCAACAAAGAACTTAATGACCTTCACACTCAAACAATTGATCTATCTGCACAACTCCACTCCGCCAAAGCACGATATGCGGATCTTAAAGTCAGCCACGCCGCACTACTCGAAACCCACAAGCATGTGCAAGTGGCACTCGAAGAGCTACAAGTAATCCATCAGCAGTGCAAGAAGAAGTCAATCATGAAGACAAAGGAAAAGGTGGAGGATGACGATGATGACATCAGTGAAGATGATGATGAGGACTTTAACAACTCGGTTGACTCCAACAATGACAGATCCTCCTCAGATGATCAACTCGACGACCCAGGCAATGTTGGGGAGGGCACAAGACGAGGGGAAGACCCCACAAAAACATGATAGGAAATCGGCCACTAAGAAGAAGGAACCAAAGATCCCAAGTTTCCCAATAACAATGACAATGTCACAATTTCATATGGTGACCAATGCTTTAGTTTCTCAACCATGGAATCACTAGGGGAAGCTGCTAAAGAAGCTGCTTTTGCTGAATTTCAACAATGTATCATGGAAACCAGCATAAGCCTAGCTACAAAAGCAACTCAACAATCTACAGACCTCCACCTAGAACAGAAAGAACCCAATAGAGTGAGTCTAGACACAGAAGATAGACTCAACTCCAGCTATGATTCAGACAAAGATGATTCTCTACCACCATCCTTAGAAGATAGTGTGTAGACCCCTCTCCCTCCACAGGCCCTGCCGCCGCTGCCACCTCTACCTCATCTGATTAAAGATCTAGACATGGATGTCATCTCTACACTAGACGTTTAGGACATCTTTATCCTAAGCACTATTCTAGATGGTGCCAAGAATGGGGGGGGACATCATATATAGCAATACAAAGACAAAGCACAAGTTGACCCGTGAAGATTTTTGTATTCTACTTCAACCACAATCGGCGGTGACAATGGCTCTCTTCCGCGTCCTACTTGCCAATGCTATAGAAGAATTCTGAAAATCCAAGAAAGAACGGACTGTTTTCAACACTTCACCCACCTTGTCCCTTTCTCTGCTATACAAGGACTTACAGGCAAAGTCTGTAGAACAGCTACAGGTTGGTCTAACAAGGAGGGCACGCTACATCACTGTGCCCTTTAAAGTTTCCCGACACTGGCTGCTCATGATTGTCGACATTGAGGCACACGACGCCAAGGTGTACAACTTTTGTGCTAGTGAACTACAAGCCAGACAAATCAACTTTGCAGGGTTAGAAGCCAGGGAAGCATGATGCATTCCTTTCCGGCTTCTCAAAATAATACGGGTCGCCTGCCCATTGCTTAAACATGGTTGGAATCAACCCTGGTTCCGAATCATCAACCCGCCTATCCAAATAACTGAGGGTTTTGAGGATTGTGCTTTCTGTACAATAAGACACATAGAAGTACTAAATCAACAACTCCCATTTACTGAAGTAGCAGCAGAGGATATGCACTCTTTACGGAGATGTTATGCCATGTAACTCATCTGTGACAGATGATTCTTTAAGGATCCGACAATGGCACAAGACGACATACCTCAATATCTCTTTTCTTCTATCCAACGACCACAAAAGCGTCCATACAAGACAATTTTAAAAGAATTGGACAAAAAGCAACATCAAACCGCCAAGGTCTCGGAACAACGCCAGTGGGACCCTTATAGTTTCGATTTGGCGGCAGACAAGGGGGACATCGACATGATAACGGGGATCACCATCAACAGAGATTTCCAACCAATGGTGCCCCTATCTGCCATACAACCAATGTTTCCAAATTTTGACCTAAGCGCATGCAAGAGCCTCTCCGACAACAGACTCTGACTCATCATGTCTCGGCTACACATAGAGAACGATGAGCTGGTTTTCCTACACAGAGATACTTTGGTAATGGTAGATTCTCTCTGTGAAACTGTACAAGTTAAGGGCTCTTTATCCGTGAGCGTAATGACTACGTACCAATTCCGTCTAGCATGGAACCATCCTACGGTTTACATGGCGTCAGCGTACATGAAGGATGATCTATTAGGGTCAAAGAACTTCGAAACCACATATGTACTAATATCATATCTTCAACATACTACTCTGAAGTTCATTATGCTTCCCTTTCTTCACTTCAACCATTGGATGCTACTGGAAACAAACCTACATGAAGGAACAACAATCATCTACAATAGTTCCGACAACCATTTTGATCCAAACCAAAAAAGTATGTTGTTACTGCAAAGACGCCCACAGAGGAAGTGGTGAAGGACTGTGTTGAACGACTACATGATCTCCTGGGCAAACACATAAAGGCGTACAAAAAAGAACATTTTCACCGCCCAACCTTTAGCCACAGATGTCCCCAGCAGATTAGAGAATCTAACGACTATGGCTTCCACATCCTTTGCTGGATGTACACCCTTATTGTCCTTGGTAAGCACGTGGAAGACATGAAGGATGTGGATTATCATGCTTTATGGGGAAAGTTTGCAGCTACCCTCCTACGATCATATGGAGCAAACAAGGGCTTAACAGAATGGTGATACCCTTGCCCATGTACTTCACAACCTATCACCTTGACACTCTGAGGACAAAGTGGATGATAAGTTAGGGGGTACACTGGGAAAGGATGAGGTATCACATTCAAACCCCTTTTTCTCTTTATTCCTTCTTTCACCCATGTTCTTCCATACATATTTTTCCTTCCCTTCGACACTTAGATGTTTTAGTAATTTCTTTGATAGAATAACTCTTGCATATAAAACAACTCGCTTTTTGGAAAAAAAACCCCTAACTAAGTTAGAGACAAAGTAATCCTCACTTACATATGAAGCATTTAGGCATGTAATGGCAAATTAATAAATCACCTTCATACCTGATTCTTATGATTTTGCTTCAATTCTACATCAGACTCTCCACAGGTTAACATCCTAATTGACACAAGCTAACCACTCTCAAGAACGGGAGGGAACCAGGTGAAATCCAAATCAAAGAACCTCACAAGCGGACCACCAAGTACGAAACTGTAATATGTGCATGTCAGGAAGCCCTAAGAAACAATTTTCTTATTTTCAAAAAGAGGCTTGGAAGACCAAATAAAATCCTAAATATCCAAATCCTAAGCCTGTGAGCACATGAATAAAAGCCTGAGTGTTGAATAAAAACATGAGAGTTGTGCCATGTATAAGGACTTATTCGAAGAACCAATAAAGATCTCGCCCAGCTGGTACATTCAGTTTCCCTCACAAAGGCAAATGTGTCGCACCCGGTAGTGAGATCCTAAGGTATCCAAGTATATGAAAAAGCTGATAAAGGACTCACCCAATCGGTACATTTATCTGCCCTCACAAAGGCAGATGTGTTGCGCCTGGTAGTGAGATCCTAAAAGTTTAGATGAACCCTCCCCCACTAAAAGGGGGAGTTACACAACAACCTTTAGCCAACCCTGATACCTATCTTAGCTTCTAGAAGGATTTTCAAAGAAGTATAAAACTTCTTAGAGATGAAAACATGCACAGAATGCGATCAAGGAAAAGGTGGTCCCAGTGCGAGTTATGCGATACGGAAGAAACCTGAGATCCACACAACTCTCACCCGTAAGAGTTAATACAAGAGGAAGTCCCAATATAACTCTAGGAGATCTCTGGTTTAGAATTGAAGCAAGAGTATGGAAATCTGTACTAAATAAAATCGCCTCGCCACTATGTGCCTTAGCTCTATCCAACTTAAGGACAAGTTAGACTCTAAGTTAGGGGGGGTGACAACCTCCAATTTTTTTGATGTTATCTTACTAGTTTTTCTTGATTTTCCTTACTCTTTCTCAGATAAATTAGATATATTCCTTAACTTTATGTGTTATTATGAATTCACCATTAAACTAACATTTATCTCCTTCTTCTAATAGAAAAACCCAAAGAAATTGCAAAAAGTCAAAACGGTCCCAAGACCGAATGAACTCAAATGGCCCCGAGACTGAATAAAGGCAAACGGTCTGGAGACCGAATGAAGTCTGCATGGTCCCAAGACCGAATGAACTCAAACGGTCCCAAGACCGAATGAATTCAAATATTCCCGAGACCGAATAAAGGCAAACAATCTGGACATCGAATGAAGTCCACACGGTCCCAAGACCGAATGAACTCAAACGGTCCCAAGACCGAATGAAGTCCAAACAGTCTCGAGACCGAATAAAGGCAAACGGTCTGGGGACCGAATGAACTCCAAACGGTCCCAAGACCGAATGAACTCAAATGGTCCCGAGACCGAATAAAGGCAAATGGTCTGGAGACCGAATGAAGTCCACACGATCCCAAGACCGAATGAACTCAAACGGTCCCAAGACTGAATAAAGTCCAAACGGTTCCAAGACCGAATGAACTCAAATGGTCCCAAGACCGAATAAAGGCAAACGGTCTGGAGACCGAATGAAGTCTACACGGTCCCAAGACCGAATGGACCCAAATGGTCCCAAGACCGAATGGATCCAAACGGTCCCAAGACCGAATGAACTCAAATGGTCCCGAGACCGAATAAAGGCAAATAGTCTCCAAACCATTAAAAACCGTAAACGGTCCCAAGACCGTTTGGGATTCTTTGAAAGCCTATAAATAGGACCTAAGGGGTCCTCATTTGACATCAACTTCTTAGACGTCCAGAGGTTGCCCCAATCACTCTAGAGTTGTTCCACCTTCATCCTTCACCCCAAGGATGTCGGTTCAAGATCCATACTCCATCTTCAAGATACTTCCTCTCTCATCAACATAAGAAGGTGGGAAGTAGAGGATTCTTCATCAAGACAACCACACGGCATGAAGATAGTTGCTCTCTCCTCTAAGGGGTCGACCTTCCTCCCTCCTATGTGGAAATGATGATTTCTCTCTTTCTTCCCGCCTCCTTCTTTGTTCGTGCCATGAGCCAGTAGTCTCATACACTATGGTGTGGGGAGTAGCCCCGCTACCCATGTTTTCATTTCGTACATTGTAATTCTTGAGTTTGTAATAGAAAAACACTATCTTTCCAGTTCAACATCTTTTGTTTAATGAATTCTAGTTGCTTGATCACCAACTTGTGTTATCTATTATCTCTTAGTGAAAATTGTCTATGTTTGTACTTCTAGATATGAATATCAAATGTTTTTTGGTTCCACATTGTATGTAGTCACCATACCTTTGGTTCGGTATCTAGGAGCATTTCTCAAGGAGTGGAGTAAACTCACCTCCATCGTTGTACTTTCATACTATGAAATGTAATCAGTTGACGTATGAAATTACTACTTTGATAGGTCAAGGAACACACTTTGCAAGAGGAGTGATGCAAAGTAAGTGACCATTCATTTAGGGATGGCTAGCATTGCAACACGTCCATGTTTCTCATAGTTAGTTATCTGAAAGGAAGCTAAGTCTACAAAGATACCAAATGTTTAGGCTCTTTTATTTGCAAGCCAAGTTATTTTGATGTACGCTTTGATCCATGTTTAGTGGTGGTGAAACCCGATCACATCCTAGTGGTTTCCAAATATTGTTTACAACCTTAAGTTTTCTTTCTTGTTATTTTCTTTCTCCGGACATTAGCTTAACCATCAAATCAACTCTTCGATCTAAATATCAACTTTTAAGTGGATAAGTAGGATTATTATGTTTTTCATCTTGTTAAACTCTTAACAAGACCGTTGTCTCGTGGATTTGACCCTTAACTATATTACAATAAGACTTCCATGTATCTTATCATACGTGGGTGGAGATCTTATTATAGCATACACAAGGCTAAACTTAGAGATTAATTATCTCTAGTATTTTTAGTGGTGCATACAACTCCACGTAAGTGGAAGCTCCATCAGATCCAAGCATAAAATCCAAGGGTTGAAGAAGCTCCTGTAAAGGTTCCTCTCATGGCTACAATAAAACCTAAAAAATGAGATACCAGTGCCAAGATAGCCCAAGAAAAAGGAGGAAAAACATATCCGAACTAAAAGGAGGAGGAAGAAGAGGGAAAGAACTTCCTCCTACTATGGCCTATAACCCTTGTCATGAGGGTTTCTTCCTCAAGAACAACCATCACATCCAAGAATGGTCCTTGATTGAGAAAAGGGAAGAAGATGGAGTAGAGATTCTAAGGAAAACATTATAAAATAAGAGGAGATACTTACCAAGGTTGAATATGGATAAAGATCACCACAAGCAAGAGATCTCACCACCAAGATCTCCAAGGTCAGCTCCTCCTACTCCCAAGGCTCCAAGGTGACCAAAATATGAGGAACAAGAATGGACGAAAAGGAATCACTTGTGTGGAGGGAAAAGAGGCTATATACCTGAGGGATGAGAGAGAAGGTCAAAGATGAGGTGTCAACACCCTAAGGCACCTAAGGGACTCTTCTCTACCAAAGAAACCCACATGAAACCACTTAAACCATGCATGCATGATATGGAGATGAAACCTATTTTGGGTGTTGACCTACTTAGGTCCCCAACAAGTGGTTTAGGTCACAACACCTCCTAGAGCTCAAAATAAAAGAAAATATCAGGACTAGGTTGAAACATGATCATCACCATCACAAAGTTTGAAACACAAAAATACAAGAATATAGATCGAAAAGCATGG
This sequence comes from Alisma plantago-aquatica, assembly GCA_963693085.1. Classification (NCBI taxonomy): domain Eukaryota; kingdom Viridiplantae; phylum Streptophyta; class Magnoliopsida; order Alismatales; family Alismataceae; genus Alisma; species Alisma plantago-aquatica. The sequence goes on from OY856412.1 coordinate 371,971,308, forward strand.
CCCCAAACCTCATGGTCATAACAAAATCAATACTAGGCAAGTTTTGTGGTTAAAAAACATCCAAAACAGCCCCTAGGTCGCTACATAGGTTGCAACCATCATCAAGGTACAACAAGGTCGAAACAAGGAAACCCTAGAAAACCCTAGTCACCACTCATCACAGGCCCAAACAAGGTGCCCACTTCTTCCTATCACCTCTGATGATGTCAAGGGATGTAAGACACTCTCTATAAGTGAAAAATTGCACATCAACCCCCTACTTTGGGTAAATTACAAGTTGCACCAAAACTAGCACACAAAGCACAAACAACATCCAAACAGCTTCAAACTTGAAACTTAAGTTCTTCACAAGATTTAAAAACATCTAAAAAGATTAGATTAAGGTTCTAAGAACTTAATAAATCCGAAAAAACATAGTTAGCCCAAAACTTAGGTCAGGGGTCTTACATTAAGTACCTTTTTCTATGTTGTATGAACTATGAGTTACATGAGCATCATGAATACATGGGGATACTTGAGATGGTTACACATCTTAAGAGTATGAACATAATCAGTAAGAAGGGTACAATGTCTCAAAGGCTTTCTTTGAGTGCAAGATGACAGAAAGAAATCCAATAGAGCCCCATGTGCTCAATAGGATTGGGCATGTTAAACATCTATAGAAACTAGGATTACCTTTGAGTGAAGAGTTGGACACATATATGATTCTACAATCATTGCCTAAGTCATATAACTAGTTTATTGAGTGTTACTACTTGACTAACTTGGATAAACCACTATCAGAACCACTTGGCATGTTAATAAATGCCAAAGAAAGAAAGAATAAGGACAAACCTATGATGGTGATCAATAGAGTGGAGTCCTAGGACAAAGTCAAGGCCAAGAAGAGTTCTGAAGCTAGGTTGAAGTACAAATATTCTACACTCAAGATAAGGAACAAGGTGATGTGCAAAAGGAATCCATCCTTTTCACTTGAAGGAACTCAAGAATAAGTATGAGATAAAGATCTCCACTTCAAACCTTGATAAGTAGAACTATGTGAAGCAGAGTTGCTTCCATACAGTTGGAATATGTCATTCAGCTTGATGGGCATCTAATAGAATTAATGAATTACTATTATGTACCTGCCATTAATGTAAACATCATGTATTTTGTATGGACAAGAATATTATGAATAAATGGATGTTTCTTTTTTAAAGATAAACATCCTATATGGTAGTTCCCTATTTATATAATCTATACTTGATAGTTGTAAAGATAAATATGTATGACACATATATTGAATGCCTTGATAAGTCAAATATTGAATAAATATAGCATTGTCATCTAGAGCACACAAATAAGAAATGCAACTATAGAATCCACAATGATGGTTTCTAGACTCTTTTGGTTAATGAACCAAAAGAGATATGTTAGTGTTATTTACTAGGAAATTTGATAAAAACATCTTCACAAGATGTAATGGAGAACGACTATTCTATTAAGGATCATGCATACTAATGTATATAGACCTTTTACAATAAATGCTAGAGGTGGTTACTAGTACCTCACAATATTTACTGATGATATCAGTAGATATTCTAGTTTGTATATAATGAAATACAAGTATGAATCTCTTGAAGTGTTAAAGGAAATCATGAATGAAGTACATAATCAACTTGGTAAAAGTAGTAGAACACTTTGAAATTATTGACATAGACATATTTTAAATCTAGAGTTTGAGAATGTTCTGGGAGAGAACGATAGTGTATCATAAGGAACTCCACCTAAAGAATAATGATAGTGTATCATGATGATGTATTAGAAATAAGGAATCACACCTTGTCATTCATGGTGTGATTATCAATAAATCTAAATAATCTTCCTTTTTGGCACACACTTTACACTAAACAATGTATCATCAAAATTGGTTTGCAAGAAACCATATAAGATATGGACTGAGAAGTATCCTGATATGTCTTTTATAAACATTAGGATGAAATCCTAAATAAGAAAATAGTTTCTTAAGAGATTTTGTCCACAAATCATAAAAATGATTTTTTGTTGAATACTACTTTTATCCCAATCCAATAACAAAAATGTTTGTTACAAGGATGGTTTTATTTTTGAAATGGAACATAGTTCCAAAGAAATCAGTCGGGACAAAGCTTGAACTCAAAAAGTTCGAGATGAACAAGAAAGCATTGAACCTAAAGAGGTATTGTAGGAACATGGAGAATCACAAGTTGTGGAATATCAAGTTCCTTATATAACACACAAAACTCATAGTTCTAGTAGAACACGCCTTGATCTTGAAATATTATGATATCTTATGGTTCAAGAAGATGGTAAGTTGATCATAGATGACGAGTCAACAACCTACCTAGAAGCTATTGAGGGACCAGAATATGAGACATTGCTTGAGGCCATGAGATACAAGATGGACTCCATGTACACCAACAAGGTATGAACTTGGTGGATCCAGCTGAAGGGGTAAAACCCATTGGGTGAAATTGGGTCTTCAAAGAGAAGACTAATATGGAATGATATAATGGTTGCAAAGAGTTTCAAATAAGTTCAAGGTGTTAAACATGACAAAATCTTTTCACCAGTTATCATGGTTAAGTCCATCAGGATCATGCTTATCGTTGCATCTTGTTATGACTATAAGATTTGGCATATGGGTGTTAAAACTACATTCCTTACAACCTAAAGGTTTTATAAATCCAACAATTCATATAAAGTTTGTAATCTACAAAGGTCAATATGTGGATTGAAGCAAGCATCTCAGAGATGGAATATTCTATTTGATAAGATAGTCAAATGACTTTTACTTAATTTGATATTAAGATGAAATATATGATTACAAAAGTTGAATGGGAGCATATTTATATTTCACATAATGATGGGGAACAACATCTTTATACTAGAAATATTAAAAAATGGTTGAGAAGTACCTTATCTATGAAGGATTTAGGCAAAGCATCATATGTGATATAAATTGAGATATATAGAGATAGATATAGAAAGATTCTTGACCTAAGAAAGAGAGCATACATTGGTAAGATATTGAAGGGGTTCATCATGTAGGACTCAATGAAATAAAATATATCCATGTCCCATGGGATTAGTTTTTAAATGGTTTATTGTCTAAATTCTTGTGAAGAATGGGAAAACATGAGGAAGATGTCACATGCATTCAAAAGTGGATCTATCATGTATGCAATGTTATGTACTAACCTCATTATCTTGTATGTATTAGATAGGATGAGAGGATATATACTCATCCAGTTATCTCATAAGTATTGGACATAACAAGTCGACATGTATTAGATCTCTATGAGAGTCACCCTCAAGTACTTGATAAGCACTAAGAGGATTGGTTCCTTGGCTATGATAATAAGGAAGATTTATGTGTAAAGTGTTATACTAATGCAAGCTACTTAAATGACAAATAAAATTAATGATCGCAATCTAAATTTGTGTTTGACTTAAAACATAACAATAAGATGGAGAAGTTCTGAGCAAGAGGCAGTTCTTTAATTTTACAATAGAATTTGATTATCTCTGTGTTATGAGAATAGCTGAGGATATTGTAGGGATCTAGAAGTCTGTATAGATGAACTTCTGGGAGGTTCCTACTATTAATGACATAGTAGAAATACTATGACAACAATGGATGTACGATATAGGCAAGGAATCTCATATAGCATACTATGACACTTCCATCTCATACAAGAACTCATACAACGAGGAGATGTGAAAACTTGCAAAATATTGACTTGAAGCAAACCTACTATAAAAGTGCTTGCGTAGAAGAAACATGATGGACATGTTACAATCACTTGGAATAAGATGCGTGGGTGATTGGCTCTAAGTGCAAGTGGGAGTCTGTTGGTATGTATGCTCAGAGAGCCAATCATATGATGATTGTATTGGGGCATTGAATACCTGATTTGATAAAAATAAAGGTAATTTTATCTATTATGTGTCTCAATAATGAGACGATGGAACAAACATAGGTTGATGTCTAAACAATGATGTGACTCGATGACATATGTTTTCAGGTTAAGGACCTAAACAATGGGACCACATGCACGATAAGAGTACATACAGTCTTATTATGTCCCTAGTCGGATATTACTGTGGAAGAAAAATAGACAACCATAATACATAAGACTAGAGTGTGTGTTGACTAATGATAGAGTCTCATTAGTCATAATAAGTTATATTTAGTCAAGCAAACAAGTACATGTTAGAGAACAATGTATCAGATTGAGCTACTATGAGAGTGATACATGGAGACCATGGAATGGTAGTAAGAATTGGCTCTCACAGTGATAGTGGTGATTTTGGTTCTTAGACCTGAACTCACTACACTCATGACATGTCATTTGTTGTACTTTGACATTATCCAATGTGACCTTCAATACGGGTTGCCATAATGGTGATGGTCGGGTACTCTATGACTCATGGGGATTGAGTGTGAGTGATGGAGATGGGATTTGTACCTTCTACAGGTGATTGATATACAAGCCACTTGATAAGCGAGACTGAGAAATGCATGAACACACTCATGTGATTCAATATTTGATATGTGAACTCACATGCATCTCAAACAAGATGCTCTAGTTCAAGGAACATAGAATTAACATTGAGAGGATGACACTTTAGTGTCTTGAGTTCAATCTAGATATCAGAGATAAAGGAATTATACAATCATGATAATATTAATATTGAATTGTAGGTTGAAATTGCTCTCCAGCTTTCTAAATTACTTGGGCAGAAACGATGTGTTTCTAGATACCTCTCATTGCTTTTGATGTCATAAGTTAGTTATGTACATTTACTGTCAACGTAATTTTGGGACCTATAGGGTCACACACACATAGGGTGCACTTGGAATAGGATTTTATTCATGAATGATGTTTAACTTGACTACTAAAAATGTTTGGGTCTTCAATTTAAACAACACTGGTTTCAAAATTGATTGACTGGACTCTAAACAGACCAATTCAAGTGTTGAACCGATCGGTTGGAGTTTCAGTCAATTGGAAACAACATTACCTGATCAATGGTTGAACTAGGGCATGAACCGACTGGTTCACTAAGTGAACCGTCCGGTTTAAGGTCTGAGACGACCAATTCATACGATGAACCACCTGGTTCAATGGTCAATTTCATTGGATAAATGATTAGTGATGGAGACATGTTGTGCATTAATCATTAATTGAATACCAATGTGATTTAGAATAGGAAACTACAAGAATTGACTGGTTGGACTTGCGAACTGGTCGGTTCACCATTCATAGTTTCTACAAAATTTGTGAATTCAATCACTTGAACTCCCAGACTGACTAGAAACATGACCCTAGACCTCCTATAAATAGAGGGTATTGGGGTCTTCCTAGGCCTGACAATAAGTTCTAACAATTTTATTCCTCTCTAGTTGTGGCAACCAATAGAGATATCGATCAAGTTCTACCTGTCAAAGGGACGAACAACAAGGGAGAGACAATTGTAGGAGAGCGGATCAATCCTAGAAGATTGACGTTCGAAAGGAAAAATCCTCCCTGTTGGCTCTAGTAGCAGAATATGAAGTTCCTGATGGTTAGAGTGGACTACTTTAGAGGGGTGAAGTTGTTGCATGTCTCTACGAGGACTCTGTCAACCTCCATCTATGGTGTTGCACCAGGAGTTCACCACTGACAAACACTCGATCGTTACTTGAAGAAGCACGCTACTTCTTGAAGAAAGGCACACACTACTACAAGGGTATTGCCACTGGACTTGTGACAGGACTAGGTATAAACTCACAACCATCCTTCCATTGCATAGTTGTTGAAAAGATCTTTCTGACTAGGGAATCAAGCATTAATTTTTTTTTCTAATGCCTCAATTTCCTAACACACCACATACAATAGCTTGACCTTGTCATCCTAGTGAGAAAAACTCCTCGCCTCGAGAGTAATCCACACGGACCATCGGAAACTCTTGTCAATCTAGAAGAGCATACAAGATGGAGTTGTCCCTTCTTGTTGGTGTACTAGCACCAACTTCCTCTCCCACAATTATTTTCCCTTGGTATCCCTCCCTTTATCAGGTAGGACTTGCTTAGGCTCTCTTGGTTACCACAACTAGAGAAGAGAACAATTATTAGAGACAATTGATGTGTCTGGGAAGCCCCCAATATGCCTCTATTTATGGGAGGGTTAGGGTCAGGGTTACCAGTCAGAGTGGGAGTGGAAGGGTCCAGAATTTCAAAAATATTCACATCCTAGAAGCAGAAAAATGATTGGTTCACCTATGAACCGACCAGTTGGCATGTGAACCGACTGGTCCAACACTTGAACTAGTCATTTCATCATGTTTCCCAATAGCAATTGTATTAGCAATTATAATTAATTAGTGCACAACATGACATCAATACTAATCATTGAGGCAATCGAAGTTCATGACCATTCATTTCTCAGTCTCACTTATCAAGTGGCCAGGATATCATACTCCTATAGGAAGGACAAATCCCATCTACATCACTCATCATCATCACCATGTGTCACAGTGTATCTGATCATCACCTTTATGGAAACATGTATTTAAGGTCGCAGTGAATGATGTCAAAGTACATTGAATGACATGTGATGAGTGCAGTGATTTTAGGTCTAAGAACCACAATTTCCACCAACACTATGAGAGATGATTCTGACTACCATGTAATGGCTTCCATGTGTCACTCTCATGTTGGGTCTATCTAATACACTATTCTCTAACAAGTATCTATGTGTTTGGTTTGATATCATATATAATGACTAATGAGATTTTTTCATCAACCAAAACACACTATAGAGTTATGTGTTATTGATGTCAATTAACCTTCCACAATAACATCCGACCATTGTCATAATAAGAATGTATATACTCTTGAAATCTGTATGATAGCATTGTTCAGGTCATCAACCTGAAGGCATACATGATTGAGTAATATAATTCTTATGATATTTATTAGGTTACATCATTATCTCATAATTGAATAATATAGAATAAGTTGGAAGATAGCTTGTATTATTAATCAAATCATTTACAAATTATGCCATTACAATCATCATATGAATGGTTCTCTAGGCATACATACCAATAAACTCCCACTTTCACTTAGAGACAATCACCCATGAACTTAATCCCAAGTGATCAAACATGACCATCATGCTTCTACTGCGAAATTGCTTTTGTCAAGGAGTCAACTACATTTTTCTCGATTGGTAGTCTGCAAATATTCACATCTCCTCATTGTATAATCTCCTATATGAGATGGAACTGTCTTTGTATATGCTTGGAACACTAACATGATATGGATTCCTTAGATTGTACAATAGCTCCATTGTTGTCACAATAGAGCTTGATTGCATCGCTGATGCTTGGAACTACCCCAAGTTTTAAGAAAAACTTATTCATCCAGCCAACCTCCTTTGCTGCATTGGATGTAGTAATATAGTTGACCTATGTTGTAGAATCTAGAACTGTCTCTTGCTTGGAACTCTTCCATCTCACAACTTCATTATTGAGGTAAAACACAAATCCTGGTTGTGATCAATAATCATCTTTTTCATTTTGAAGTCTTGCATCCATATAACCTTTTACCACCTAATCTTCCTTTCCGCCAAAGACTAGGAACTTATCCTTAGTTCTTCTCAAGTACTTAAGGTTGTTCTTTAGGGCTGTCCAGTGAGCATCATCTAGATCTGATTGATATTTGCTCATCATGGTCAAGGCGATATTGGGACGAGCACATAACATTGCATACATGGTGGATCCAATTGTAGATGCATATGCAATCCTACACATGTGTTCCCATTCTTTACAAGAACTAGGGCATTGAGCTCTAATGCAACTTTAAGACACATGGGCATGTTTCCTCTCTTTGAGTGCTCCATGTTGAACCTCTTCAACACTTTGTCAATGTATGTTCTCTCACTTAATCCAAGAAGTCGTGTGGATCTATCTATATAGATCTTTATTCCGATGATGTGGGATGTTTTGCCTAAGTTCTTCATAGAGAATGTATTTCCAAGCCAGATCTTTACTTTTTGTAAAGTAGGGATTTCATTTGCCATCAATAGCATGCCATCTACAAACAATATGAGGAATACTATCATGCTCCCGCTAACCTTTTTGTACACACAAGGTTCATCTTCATTTTGACTAAAGCCAAACTCTTTGACTATTTCATCAAATTGAATATTATTGCTCTGAGATGCTTGCTTCAATCCATAGATTGGCCATTGTAAGTTAAAACTTTATTTGCATACTTTGGATTTATAAAACGTTTAGGTTGTGTCATGTATACATCCTCAAGAAAATTCCCATTAAGGAATGTGGGTTCAACATCCATCTGCCAAATCTCATAGTCATCATAAGTTGCAATGGCACGCATGATCCTCATGGACTTAACCATGGCAAATTGAGAAAAGGTTTCATAATATTCAAATCCTTAAATTTGTCTAAAACCCTTTGCATCCAAATTTCCCTTCGTAGGTTTGTACATTACCATCCATGTTAGTCTTCTTCTTGAAGACCCATTTGCACCTTATGAGTTTTACCCCTTTAGGTGGATCCACCAAGGTCCATACCTTGTTGATCTGCATAGATTTCATCTCAGGTCTCATGGCTTCAAGCCATTTCTCAGACTCTGGTGCCTTAGTAGCTTCTAAATAGGTTGTTGGATCATCATATATGACCAACTCACCGCCTTCTTGACTCATAAGATAACCAAATCTTTCAGGGTCAAGGCATGTCCTACTAGATATTTGAGGTTTATGTGTTACTTGAGGAATTTGAGATTCCATAATGACTTGTGATCCTCCTTGACACTCTTGTACATCTACGGGTTCAATGTTGTCTTGTTGGCCTCAAACACCTTTGAGTTCTACTTTCCTCCCACGGTTTCCTTTGGAAATAAATTCCTTTTCTAGGAGTACATCATCTCTACCAACAAACACTTGTTGTCGGGTAAGGAATAAAAGTAGTATCATTTTGTTTCCTTAGGATATCCAAAAAATAATATTTATATAATTTGGGCCAAATCTTTTTTGGGAAACTTCTTTCTCACATAAGCTTCACATCCCCAAATCTTCATGAAATACACATTGGGATGCTTCCCATACCATATCTCATATGGTATCCTTTGAAATAATTTAAATGGTACATGACTTAGAGTAAATGTGAAGGTTTTAAGAGAATAACCCTAGAAGTTATTCGGAAATTTAACGAAACTCCTCATTGATTTATTCCTTGTTTCTAATACACCATTATGTTGTGGTGTTCTAGGTGGAGTCCATTCTGATGCAATACCATGGTCTCACAGAAGGTCCTCAAACTCTTGGCTCAAGTATTCCCCACCTTGACCAGAATGAAGTACCTTAATACTTTTGCCAAGTTGGTTTTGTACTTCATTCATGAAATCCTTGAACTTTTCAAGGGTTTTCTTATTTATGTTTCATCAAATAAACATCACCATACCTACTGAAGTCATTAGTAAAGGTCAAGAAGTACCGATAACCACCTCTAGCATTTGTTCTAAAAGGTACACATACATCAATAAGTTTGAGTCCTAATAGATCACTAGCCCTCTCATTGTTACCTATTGATTCAAAATCAAAATAGTCCAAATAACCATTTTTATGGAGTCCAAATATGCAATTCTCATTTATGTGCCCTAGACGACAATGCCAAAGATATGTCTTGTTTGAGTTATCGAGATTTTATCTTATGGTATTTACATTGTAAATACGTATCTTTAGATCCAGCAAATAAAGAGAATAAGACATTGGGTATGGCCAATAATATCTCATCTTTTGAAATAGAACATCGACCATTCTTAATATCAAATTCACATCCATCATTTCCCATACAAGATACAAAAAATATGTTTCTATTTATAGAAGATACATAATAGCAGTTCATTAACTTTGTTACAAGCCCCGTCAGTAGAGATAAATTATAGGTTCCAACTGTAGTTGCAGCAACTCTTTCTCCATTTGTGACTTGTAGTTTGACCTCACCTTTTCTTAAAGGCATACTTCTTTTCCGATATTGCATATTCAAATAGATGTGAGATCCACATCCAGTATCTAATACCTAAGATGAAGAAGTAGATAAGTTTATCTCAATAATGAATATACCTAAAGTGGAGATTTGTATCCCCATATTCATCTTCTTGAATCCCTTCAAGTATAAAGGATAGACTCCTCTTACACTTTTCTTTCTCCTTATCTTGAGTGTTGAAGATCTAGATTTATTCTTAGACTTAGAACCCTTACCTTCATCCTTAGAGTCCATCTCATTGATCTCTATCATGGATTTGTCCTACTTCATTCTTGCTTTAGCATTTATCAGCATGCCTAGAAAATTTGACAATGATGTGGCCATGCTATTTAGGTGGTAGAAATAGATGAAATGGATATATGATTTATGAAATGATTGTAGATCATATTCGTGGCAAACTCTTGGATCAAAGAGAATCCCAATTTTTCTAGATGTTCCACATGTCCAATCACATTGAGCACATGGGTCTCTACTGGGTCCCCATTGATCATCATACACTCAAAGAGTACTTATTAGAGATTGTACCTTTCTTTCTTCATATGAAAATGGTTCACATTGTTAATTTGTGTTATCATCTCAAGGATCACCATGTCTTCAGACTGCTCATGCAACTCATAGTTCATGTAGCTTCACATAAGGTGCTTTATGTCTGGTTCACATTCTTAATATGTGTTATCATGTCAAGGATCACCATCTCTTCACACTGCTCATGCAACTCATAGTTCATGTAGTTTCACATAAGGTGATTTATGTCTAAGGCATCATTGGGATGCTTCTAGTAAGCATCCACTTCAACCCTCAGTGCATCAGGAGTAGATATTTTTGGCACTGGTGTTTCTAGGACATATAACTAATGCTCATTATTGAGAACCCTTCACAAAGTAAAAAAAACAGTCATGGAGGTCTGGTCAAGTTTGTCCTTCCTAAGGATAGATCACGATGATGATTTTATTATCATTTGATTGTACAAGAGAACATTTGCATTTGTTAAAAAATCATTTTTTGATTTGATTTGATTTGAATAGAATATGATGATATGAATAAAATATGATGATATTTTATTAGGTCTTATAATTAATTATCACTCCCACTATTTTGTTCAAATTGATATCCCTCACTATCAATTTGGAAGATTATAGAGTACCACCTTCTAGTGAGCCAAGATCCAAAATAATTGAACTACTACCCGGGAAATGCCGAAATCCATGAGAAATCATTAAGGTAGGTAACATTCACCAATTGTATCTTATACAATTCTTGGATATATGATATATGCAACTCCTTTCTATAGTCATCTACATGCTTATAGGTTCTTAATCTCATTAAGATCACTTATTTAAGATGGACCCAAAAATCAACATGATACTAATGCACCCTGCTTGACAGGCCCATACAACTACCATCACACTTCCATGAGATAGACGAAGCACCAAACTTGGCATTCCCATGCATAGTCGATCAAGCTTTTCATGTGTGTTTCTAATGGAAAGCATCTTAGACTTAATATGTTATCAAGGGATTTGTATTTATAAATACATATATATATCAAATCACCACATAGTATAGTACATATCATATTCATGTTATATCCCACAAATGTAAACATGAAATTAAAATATAAGCAATTCTTATGGTCATTCTATTATGATTCCTTAGAGCCACAAGGAATTACCACTACCTAGGGTTTACATCTCATGCACAAGATTGTTGTTGATGATGATTTGTGCTTGCCAATCTGAGTTGATCGGTTCAACCCTTGAATCAACCGCCTTGCCTCCTAGCTGGTCGTTTGGTCATCTTCCTAGTTGTCTGGTCTTCAGTCCACCATCTTCTAGATTCTCTAGTCGGTCGGTTGGGCCACCATCCAGTTGGTTTGAATCTACCTATCATTTGTTATTTTGGTCCTCCAACCAGTTGGCTCACCTTCTGAAATGGGCGGCTCATCTTCATAATAAAAATTAAACTATAGGGGGGCTCATCTTCATAATAAAAATTAAACTATCCTAATTCTATTATACATTACATGATAAAAGAAAATCTTGAGTTACATTTTGGGGAGGAAAGGTAGGAGAGAATAATAGTTTTACATTTGGATGCAAATCAAGATAAAATAGGAATAAACATCCACACAACCACCATGCACATATATTTAGGTTATTGGTCATAACAATACTTCACATCCATCATCAAAACCAACTTTTAGGCAACACATTTAAATTAAATATATATCATATCACCTATATATATGTTAATTAGCTTGAATCGTATGTGTATATTAATTGAAATGCACATTAATAATTTTAAATATTTGCTTTGTATGAAATAAATAAACAATAAAATTAAAAATCTGATCATATCAAATGTCCCAAAACATAGTAAATTGACATGGTTTTGATACCAATGTAGGGAAATATGGCGGCATAGCAAGTAGTGGAAACAAACATTTAACTATCATATTATCCTTCATAACAGTAGATTGCATCAACAACTATATAATGGGAAGGATAGTATCGAGGATATACCTAGTCCTGGATCAAGTCCAACGACAATCTCCTCGTCGTAGTATGTGCCTTTCTTCAAGTTGCACTCAAACAACGTCTGTTGCAGCTCCTAGTTGATCACCACATATAGCTTCTTGACGTTGTACTCCTAATAAGAAAATATCCTCGCCTCTAGAATAGTCCACACCGATCACAGGGAACTCTTGTAGTTCTAGGAGGATAAACAAGAAGGATTTGTCCCTTCCTGTTGATGTACTAGCACCAACTTACTCTCCCACAACTGTTTTCCCTTGCTATCCCTCCCTTTATCAGGTAGGATCTCGGGTTCTCTTGGTTACCACAAGCAGCGAAGGAAATAATTATCAAAGGTAATTGATGTGTATGAGAATCCCCCAACACCCCTCTATTTATATGAGGGTTAGGGTCAGGGTTCCCTGACTGAGGGGAGTGGAAGGGACCAGAATTTCATAAATTTTAGCATTGCGTAAGTGGCAAAATGATTGGTTCAAAAAAGAATCGATCGATTGGCATGTGGTTCGATCAATTAAACTCTTGAACGAGTCATTCATCATGTTTCCAATTGCAATTGTATTAGCAGTTATAATTCAAATAATGCACAACATGACATCAACACTAATCCTTTATGCATTAAAATTGATCCATGAATCGGGTGGTTCATCAAATGAACTAGTCATTTGACACCATTGAGCCAATTAGTACACTGAGTGAACTGGTCGGTTCATGCCCTGGTTCATCCAAAATTCAGACAATTTAATTTCCAATCAACCTGAAACTCCAACCGATCGGTTCAACACTTGAAATGGTCAGTTCAGAGTTTAGTCAGTCCATTGTTGTTTAAATCAATACCTAAACTCTTTAGTAATCAAGTGTATCCTATGTGTGTGACCCTATAGGTTCCAAGTTAAATTGGCAGTGAATGTTCATAACTAGTTTATGACATCACAAGCAATGAGCAATGTATAGAAACACATCATTTCTAAACAAGTAATTGGAAAGTTGGAGAAAAATTTCAACCTACAATCTGTGATTGGTGTTGTAGTGTTTGTATAATTACTTTGTCACTAATATCCAGACTAAACTCGAGGCATGGAATCATCATCCTCTTTGGCATTTGATCTCTGTTTCTTAAACTAGAGAATATTGTCTAGGATATATGTAAGCTCAATATCACATATAGATTCACATGTACATGGCCATACTTTTCTCAGTCTCTCTTATCAAGTGGCCAACATACCGTACTCATGTAGGAGGGACAAATCCCATCTGTATCACTCACAGTCATCCCCATGTGTCACAATGCATCTGATCATCACCTTTATGGCAACCCTTATTCAAGGTTACTGTGGATGATGTCAACGTACACTGAATGACATGTGATGAGTGTAATGATATCATGTCTAAGAACCACAATTACCACCAACATTATGAGAGATGATTTTGACTACCATGTAATGGTTTTCATGTGTCACTCTCATGGTGGGTATGTCTGATACACTATCCTCTAACAAGCATCTACATGTTTCGTTTGATATCATATATCATGACTGATGAGATCAATCATCAACCAACACACACTCTAGTATTATGTGTTATTGTTTTCAATTAACCTTCCACAATAGAATCTGACTATGGACATAATAATAATGTATAAACTCCTGACATTCCTATGATCTCAGTTTTCATCTCATCAACCCGAAGGCATACATTATCGAGTAATATCATTCTCATGATATTTATTATGTTTCATTATCATCTCAACTAAACAAAATAGAAGTAATTGGAAGGTTATCTTTATTATTAATTAAATCATTTACAAATTATGCCATTATAATCATCATATAATTGGCTCTCTGGATATACATACCAACAAATCAAACTTTTGATTCCCTCATCCTAGGCTCTAGGAATATGTCCATCAATTTCTCGATATCCTTACAATCTTAGAGAACCCCCCAAGTAGAACATCATAGACAACAAGAAGCTCATTGGGGATTTATGCCATCACAGCCAGAGGGGGGACATATGCCTAATATGAGATGCAAATAATACAATCAAAGTCCAAGCCACCTTCATAAGGTCATGACTATGCTAAGGTGAGGGTGTTCCAACCAACTAGAGTTAAAACACAAAATAACCTATGTGAATTGTAGAAAGCAACAATAAATTATGCAAAAGAGGGAAATTGTGTTACCTTAGTTTGGGGGTCAATTGAATGAAGATAAAGCTTGTTGAAGGTTTTTACTGGTAACCGATGCATCATTGATGATCGTGAAAGCCACAAGCACCCTCTTAGATCACTAGAGGTTTTAAGTGGGAAGTGGAGATTTGAAAAATGAATTAGAGGGTAATTAAGGGTGGTCAGAAACTTGTCATTGGTTTGTCACAATGCTACAAAGGTGCTCGTAAGGTTGCATAGATGTTTGAGGGTGACAGTTTTTGTCGATAGGTAGGGTCCTTGAACTAGTGAGCATAGGTTTGATTGTATCATCTAAGACAAGTAATAGTAAAATATTAGGGCTAAAAAAGATTGGGATGCTGTGAAAAGAATTATGGTGAAAGAATCACATGATAAGTTAGAAAAAGGAGACATAACATTGTTACAAAGAAAAAGGCATTGTGTCTCATAGACAAAGCCCAGAGGTGAGAGGTAAGGCATGGCCCCCTTGTCACTAGATGGCACAAGAACAAAGGAAAAATAAGTGAAATAAAACATAGACTTCTTGTTAAAGGACCACGAGTAGAAATCTATGACAAAAATGTGTGATAGGAAAGTAAATAAAGACTTTAGAGGAAATAAATCAATTAAATTGCATTTTAGATATACTACAGTTTAAACTACATTATTTTCTTTCCTAATATTATGGCAGGTTCGAATACGGTTCAAATTAAGTGAACTTTGACATGGTTCTTAATTTGAATTATTTTGAATCCATATTTGGCACTAGTTTCAATTTTTAGCCCAACCACCCATTTATTGAATACATCAAAGCATAAAGATATTATTGGAATATACATTATTACAATTATTTCTCTTATATCATACTTTGTGTATTGATTTTATTTGGGTTTATCTGTTCCATTAATACTTTCCTATATCCAAATTATTATCAATATTTTTCTCAAGCTTCAACTTTTGAATTTATCTATTAGGGGATATACTCTATTAATTGTTATCAATATCAATACCACAATTACAATCCAAGATGAAATATATATCAAAAATGATTATATCTTTAATCCATTTATTTTTCAATAATTTTTTTTTAATATTGCATGCAAGTATAGCCATTATGTAATTCAATATTTTTAAAACTTATTTAATGATAGTATCTCTCAATCAAGAAACAATTTATTCTCCTTTAATATATATATATATATATATATATATATATGATTTATATTAGGAATTTCCCTTATTAATGTTGATATGGGGAGGTTATAGCTTATTTTAAGCATTATTCTACTCATATGTTCAATTAGATATATTATTGAGGTTTTTGAATTTGGATATGTTTAACCATTATATATCTTAATCAAGTTCTTTCTTAAATATTTTTTGATGTGATTTGATTTATCATTATCTTCTCATTATATACTTTCTTTATCCCCCCATTATCTACCTACTTCCCCTTTTTACAGATTTAATCTTATTTTTACACATTGTTTCCCTTTATGCTAATTGATATATATTGCATCATGTCCATACATGTCCACAAGTTATATCTCATCATTATTAAACTAATTAGTTAGACTATTTATGGTATTGAGGTTTGTGAGATATTTTCTTTTTGGTTCAAAAAAAATACTATTGAAATCCAAAACTTTGGCCATATACATCGATAGACACCTAAAACCTAATAGAAAACTTAAGATGAAAGAGAAACCACACAGGGAATCATCAACACATCCAAAGAAACAAAGAAAGAAGTACATACTTTCAGCAGAATGGCTTATGGATACCAATAGAAAAAGGAAACAATTATAAAAAAGATGATATAGCAACCAAGAAAGCAGACAAAACACTTACATTAAAGCACCTGAACAGTGCACTCGACCATCTATCTTGATGGAAATAATAGCAAGAACCTGTAGAAAATCTAAACTTTCAGCTGGGACATACACCATAACCCTAGGAAAGAAGACTTTAAAAAACCAAAAGAACAAGCTACCAACACGAAAGGAAGAAAATGGAAAAATACAATTCATCAGTACTGAAGCAAATAGGGCAAGAGACAGCAAGAGTCAACATCCCAAATATAATCCCTAGCAAACTAAACTAATTACTAGACATAAGATCCACCCACAAAAAGTGATTCTTGGAACGCAAAGGATTAAGTCTGAGGAAAACCAGAAGAACAACCAATGTACATAGCTACATCATTAGCTAAAGTGATGTCCATACTCCAAACAAAGAAATCAGAAATCTAGCTGCCACTTAGCCTTTCTTCCTACCATGCTTTTTCTTTTTCATTGATCTGGACTCTTCCACTCTGGGTGAATATGGGTCCCAATGATTCGATATAGAACATGCAAATGATGCATCTTCAGACACATCCTCATCATGGATCTATTTCTTCCCCTATTGCTGGTAATCAAAGGAGAATCCACAACTTTCCCAAACTTTGTTGATCTTCTAAGATTATGAATCACATTCACCATGCCAGCTCCTACACATATCCAACTTCCAATCTATGTTTAGGCTCCCAATGTTAAACATTTGTGAAGAGCCACTCATTTTAGGTTCTGGTTGAGTATTACAGTGTGTCGGCTTGGCTGTGAGTCTGAGAACAGTATCAACAACTTGACTAAAGATGGTTTCCTTGTAGATTTCTTCAACATCTAGATGATCTTCATGTATTTTCTCAGTAATAATTTGAATAGCTACCACAAGTTATTCTTCAGAACCCATTTTGAAGACGAAAGCTTTCTCTTTGGCATTTCGAGGAACACCTATAAGCTTCCCAAATATGACCTGCAAATCAATGTCTCGTGAGGTCTTCCTAATCACCTACAAGAAGGAGATGACCATGTGCCCAAATCTTTTACAACTTGAGCACACCACAGGACTAGACACGACCTCAGTCTTCAACATCGTGTCTTTGGCATCAAGCTCAACCAATGTTGTTCTCGGAAACTTTAAATTGCAACTGACCTCAACACAGACATAAGTAGCTCCAAGACAGCTAGCTGAGATGGATGAATCATCATAGTCAAGAGGCCTACCTTATGTGTTGGCAACCCTGGTAATGTGATCTCGAGTCCAAGGGATACCCATATTCTCAATCTTGAACCAGAATGGGACCTGCGTGTAGGAAAGAGGTTGGAGAAGACTCCAAGCTTCCAAGATTGGATGACAAGCAAAGCACCATCTATGAACCATTGGTCTTTGTCTAGAACCCTTTCTCTCTCGCTATCTGAAGCCATCTTGACTATGAATCCCTCTTTTTTTTCAGTGACAATTTCAATGGGGTCGCTCGGTCTTTATTGTCGGTGAATCCAACCCGACAATTGACCTCAAAATGGCTTTCTTCCCACAAATTGGACAGAAAGGTACTCCTCCCAGTCTAGAATAGAGCGCTCTAGGTTAGAGATCGATGCAAACTTTACTCCATCCTTAAGGATTGGCTCTATGAACTCGATCGAATCCACATCTCCCTCCTCTCGACCTTGCCAACTAGATTGAAGCCAATCTGCAATATGAGATATAGGTTCTGCTTCAGGGCTAGTTTTGGGAGGGGGCCGATGGGTGATTGGGGGGGCATCTTCCTTTTCCTTACCCTTTTGTGATGTGGCTCTAGGCAGAACCATGGAGGATTCATATGGAGCAGACATGCCTCCATCTCCATTGGCCTCTATATGACTGATTGGAGGATTCGAAGTTGATGACTCTACAGCTACTGTTCACCCCTTCTCTCTGCATCTTCTAGGGTTTCCTAATCGCCCTCTCCCCTTCCTCCCCTCCCACGCCCTCGAGCCATTTCTCCAATAAATGCCTTCCTCAGGGTTGTGCGATATTAATATGATGGTATACATTTATTAATACTAAAGATTACGTAATACAAAATTTGTTAATACTTTGACATTCAAATTATATTTTGCATATTATTAATGCCTTTATCAACACATGCATAATAAGTATTTACATCAAGCAAGTTATAATGTCCAATAATTATTTATCCATTACTACTACACATATAAGCACTACTCTTATTATGTAACAATTAAGGTCCTATTGGGTATAACTTACATCATGTTTTGGTTTTATTTATGAAGTAAATCGAAAGTCTTTAAATCCTTGAGATCAGGATTTCTAGGGCTATGAAGTTGGGTTTTGGTATTAATAGTTTATGAAATAGGATGAGAGTTCTAGCCCATGTATCAAATATGTGGAGCTTGGAGAAAGTTGTTTAAGATACAAATTATGTCAGTGGAATAATATTTTGGTTTTCTCTTTTTCTGCTAACATATTGTTTGTAATTAAATCTTAGAGAATTTTATATTTTTTTAATGAGTATTTTTTCCCATGGTTGATTTTATCCCATTATTTCTATTCATCATATATTGTTTATTCTTTTTGCATGTGCTTTTTTCTTGGTCACATGTGTCCTACTCGTTATGCTCTCTTGGAGGAAGGAATTGGTTTCAAACCTAGACACTATATGAACTATGTTGGGGGTCCTTAGGTTCAAATGAACATGAGGAGTTGGAAGGCAATTTTGGATCATCCCTTTTTCTAGTCAATTTCAATGGAAAATTCATTATTCTAGGCATCAATAGCTTGGTTCTTGATTCCATAGAGGAAGAAAAATGATTGCAATGAATTTTTGAATTTCCCCCTAGTTTAATCTAATATACCCACAACAAGCAAGAGTTTTATCATCTACTCAGATCATATTTATTAATTTATCGTGTGGGTTTCAAGCAGCTCAGTTGACCTATATTTTTGTCATGAATTAATATTCTGATATGTGATGTGAGGGTAGCATGGTCTTTTGATTATTTTCTTTGTTTTAATGTATTAGTAAACTGAGTTAACATCAAATTTTCATTGTAATTAATTTACAATTTAGAAAAATAATCAAAAATATGTTATAAATATATGAAAATGAACTACATCGACGATGTTAGTTTGTAAGGTGTTTGTCTATTGTGGAAGTCAATTTTCATGGTTATTTAATTTCTAAAGTATCCAGATTATTGTGCTAGGTGTGTTGAAAATCAGAAATTAGGACTTAGGTTTGTTGGTTGATAGTTAAACATCTTTGAGGTATGTTTGTTAAGCCTTATTTTACCGCCTTATTTTAATTTGGCATTTCCATTACTGATGATAACCTAATTTCCCGTTGATGAAGCTAAATCTTAATGTTGGTACACTCTTCAATAATACTTTTGTCACCATGTAGTCATTTTGTGCTGATGCATTTAATTTTATGTTATCAGGATATCAGTTGTAGCAAGGGGATCATGTAGAGTGAGAAACTAGTTAGGTGGAACCTGGTATTGTAGAACTTGGTTCTTATAGTAATTCATTATGTAACTTAGGTTATCAATTCTGGCAAATTTGGAGGTTTTGTAAGGTACATAATCATATGTGATGATGACAATTTATTGGGCAATCATGGTATGGTTTGTGTGCTTCTATGCTCCTATTTACTATATTCTTAATGAATGTCTATATTTATTTTCTAAAAATGGATAACTTTGAAACATGTGATCAATGCCTACATTATAAATATTTAGAGAGTGACATTCATCAGTGCTATATCTATTTATTGAATCATGAATGATTTAACGATGTATGCAACACAAGCAATCATTATAATATGAGCTCAATGACATATTATACTTTCTTGAATTATGGTAAATTCTATGACATGTCATTTAGGCTCTTGATTGCACCTCCTAAACATCTATTGTTTCCTGTAAAATTCAATTCCTGGTTAGACTAGGGCTATAGAAGGCAGTGGCAAATCTAAAAAGTGGGTTGAAATACCAAAATATTATAATAAGCAGTTCAACCCACGCTTACAACTACAACGGAGAAGCTTGACACAATCCACAAAACTATTCTTTCTATTTAGAATATTGAAAGAAATATGTATGTATAAATATAATTTTATTTTATAACATAGTGGGGTTAAGTTAACAAAATGTTTACATTGAGATATTAACACACCACTAGCTTCATACAAACATATCTTTCCCCACTCCAACCAACTATTTCCTTAGTCAATTATTATGAAATCAATGAAGCTATATTTTTAGGTTTTGTTTAGTGTGAAAAGTTCACTATTTAATTTTTTTTCCTAGGACGGAGGGGGCTAGATCCCCACTAGCCCTAGCCCAAGCTATGCCCCTGATAGAAGGAAGCTTGATCAGATATGCAACCTTCCAGAAACACATGTTGCTGTGTATCTATTAAGAATTGAAATTGAAAGGAAAACTAGGGATCCAAATCTGCTGTAATAGGATGCTATTCCTGATGATGTTGTCGACCATCCTAACTATACATCTAACCTAAAAGTCTATCCTAAGATGGTTGCAGGACAAGGATTAAATATAACACGCCCGAAACAACAACCAACAACAGCGAATTTGAACCTGAAAACTAGGACAATGTCCAAGACGAGGAAAAGAAATTATACGGGGCCAACGAGCAAGAAATAAATATGGTTTCATGGGGTAGAAACTTTTCAAATCAATTTCAAACCATCTGCCTGTTCAAAATGGAACCAAATTGTCTGTGATCAATTCCATACTGAGTTTGGCTTTGTGCCATGCCCTATGTGCTAGTGGTAAACCCACCAAACGAGTGAGTGAGTTAGATTTGTGATGGATCGTTGCGGTGTAGGTCTCATTGGTGAAGGTCAAAATATAATTTAAACGGGTGAAACAAAAAGCGAACCAAAAATCGACCCAACAGGTTATAGGCCAACCCACATATGTCCATATAAATTATGTTTGATCAATAAAAAGTTACTAGTTTCTCTTAACGTCAACAAAAAAAAGAACTCGGTTCATACCTATATTTTTGTATCGTCAAATACAATGCAAAGAAAACAAATTAATATGTCTGACGTCAAACACAACATGATAGCCATTGACTTATATTTATATGAAATTGGAAAAAAATAGTTAGCTATCATATTTTGATCCAATATGGGAAAAATAATATAATTGTCATAAAATATTAAAAAAAAACACTTAGTCTTGACATTTAACGTTAGACATCTCTTATTTTACAAGTACCTATGTTTGTCAATGAAAAAATAAAATAACAAAGTACAAATATTGCAAGCAAATCATAAACATTAACTTGTCCTAAATTTAAACATTAATAATAGGTGTAGAAGTATATTAATATATTAACTTATGGTTGATTGGGTCATCCATCGATGTCCATGCGTTACTAGCAAAATTCGCTAAATAAGTAAGTATGGGTTTGGTGATTTCTTATTAAGTGACAAATCTCATCACTTAGACTCAACTTAGAGGGGCCAGTCTGCAATTGTCTACAAATTTTGACCAAATTTAAGAAGTCTAACTAGAGGGAGTGATTTGGAAACTTCGCCCCAGATTTATGGTGTCCCTGTGACTGATGCAGAGTCCAGCGGCAGGCCTGTTTATAGAAAAATTAGTTTATGACATTTGGGTGTTTGTGTAATCGATGTTTTACTTATACATGTCTTTAAATAAAAATATTTTGGACTCGCGAAAGGCTATTGACAAATTGAATTGCTGTTTAAATTAAAAAGAAACATGTCTTTTGAAGACGCGTGAATTGAAAAATGGTTAATAGTTAATTGTTCTGCGTAGATTGTAGCGACCGTTAGAATAATGGAGGGCTAGATGATTCCGATACAACTATAGATGGCCATATATCCACTATGAAGTGTGTGCTACTAGATGGGAACAAGCATGCTGGGTCGCAACCGTGCATCGTCTATCCGACGTGTTAGAATTCTTATCGATGATTTTACGCAATGATTTCCATTTCTTGTCGACGTTCTCTGGATATGTTTCAGATGTGTCGTTATCAGATGACGGAGATGGTTCATGGATTCATGCAGTCAGACTTGATAAATTCTTTTAAACGGTGCAGCACACTAATGTTCCAAGAGGAGTATACCAGATGTAGTAGATCTGCTGGGGACTTCCCACTGAATATGGTTACAACCCTTTTATGTAACTGTTACAATGAAGTAAAGATAAATTTTTAGCAGCGGAATTTAGCTGCCATGCGACTGTGGTGTTTGTTTTAATGTCCATAAAAACAGCCTTCCGTTTCAGCTTGCCATCAAAGAACAGTTCTTTGAGATCTCGACGAATCAAGTGTGTTTGAGTTGCATATCGCTTTCCTGGATGACGATGATCAACTTTGTTCTCTTTTGTTTGGTTCCAGTCTTCCGGAGTCACGACTCAACAAAAGGTACAGATACACGGTCAACAGCAGTCACCAACCATTTCTCGACCTCAGCGATAACTATTTGCTACCGGTCGTTCTCAACCGATATGTTCCAAGCTCCTGTTGACTACAGAGCAGCAAACATCCACGCTTTAGGCTTGTAGGTTTCACTGGATCTTAACCCATTAAGCTAAAAACACATATAAATAGAGAAAAGTGACAGAGAGAAAATAACATTTTGAAAGTTCGACGACAAGCCATTTTTATACACAAGTATTGTGTTACACTAGGAAAAGAATACTGTAGAATACGTCGAATATCCTATTTCAGAAGGTAGAAATATATTCCCCAATTATCAAGTTGAGTCTGAATTATATAATACATTTTATATGCACTAAATATATAACAACAAAATCAACAAAATACATGCATGGCTATTGGGAGATGAGATGACCACCATAAACGTTCTATTATAACAGTGAACTCTCAAGATGACTAAAAAGTTCAAGTCGACTTACGATAGGGAACAAACGAAAAACCAATTAGCTACCTTGCGGCGTATCTGCTCCGTCGGAATCCGACAGTACAAAGCCCACAAGTGTAGTTTGGTCACCAGTTAGAAAAGGCATTGTAAATATTTTTGAGTGGGGTGCTTGTTCCAAGGTAACGAAATTCAATATAAAATGACCAATAGCAACTTCCAAGAATAAAAGTGACACCTTTTCTCCTTCTCTTTTCCTCTATTCATATGGATCATGTTCTAAATGAGCAATAACAAATGGACTCCACATTTCTTATGAAAAGAAGACATCTTTAAATACATGCCACATATCATATGTAAGTGGGACAATGATACAAGTGACGAGAAGAAATACAGAATTAGAAAAACCTTGACTAAAATCAAGATTAAGAAGAAAATCTCACAAGCGTATGGAAAAGATGAAATGTATGAGTGGAGAGTCTATAACTAAAGTGCATAAGAAATGAAACAAAGGTAAACTTTTACACAAAACATGTCTTTTGTGGACGATCTTTGAGAAACCTTTCAAAGCTAAGGAAACGACAATTTAGACATAAAATAAGAAAGAAAGAAAAGAATGCAGAGCGGTCTTTGAAAAGCTAACTCATTTTTAAATAGATCAAGACTAATTATGTATGAAATTATATCAACTAAATAAATATCTCTTGAAGATAATGAAATATTAGTAAGAAGATGAAAGTAAAAAATATACTAACAAGAATTGGGAAATGGATAATCAACTATTATATCCGGGCATCTCAAGATTTATTGTTAAGTATTTCAA
Source organism: Alisma plantago-aquatica (assembly GCA_963693085.1). NCBI lineage: Eukaryota > Viridiplantae > Streptophyta > Magnoliopsida > Alismatales > Alismataceae > Alisma > Alisma plantago-aquatica. The sequence goes on from OY856412.1 coordinate 371,995,619, forward strand.
GAAATTACTTGATTTGTACTTGATCAAGTAAAAATTGGCACACTGGTTTCTCATGTCAATGACTCGCTATCCACGTCTTCAGGTTAATCAGTAACTATCAGATAAGTAATAGACTTGGATCCTCCTCAGAGTTTCCAAGCATTGACTAGGTAAGAGCTTCAAGTCTCTCTACCTCATAGACCTCATCTTAGATACACGAGATGGGTTAATAATGTCAAACTAGTTCTTCATGTACTAATGAAATTTATCACATTGATCCCTTTCACATCAAGATCAAAATTCACATAACATTGTTTCACATACAATCCATTGCATTTACCCAACTATTAAGAATTTAGGTCAGAACCTCATCTCTAAACCTTTGTTAAATTCATGAGATCTAAAGTTCAAGGTCTTGAAACACACTTTAGTTTTACTATTAGAAAATATCTCATTTCATTACCCCAATACTGGATTTGAGGGAAAATCACAATATTCAGGGATCCTATATAGATGAGTTAGCATTACAATAGTTATTTAGTTTGTTTACTCACTTTTTAGAAAAGCAAAATAGAAGAAATTATATGTCATTCTGGGGATTTATCACTCCTACTCCTTAGATATGTTAATTATGGTTTCAAACATATATTTTAGCCTATTTTATATTATAATGACCTATTTATACATTTTTAATCAAATTATATCAAGTATCCAATCATAATTCAAGTATTCATAGTTTATGCCTAATACTCCCTATTTAAATTGGCTCCACCATTTCCAATGTATAAATAATAAGAATGTCTAACTTAACTTAAAGTGTTCATATTACTCAAAATTAACAAAATCTAACAATTACTTGTTTATATGTTAAATATCAAGCAAGAATCTTATCTAAGAACAAATAAGAAAAAATAGCCACAAAAATTGTTGAAGCCACTTAGTCTCCACCAGTTCAAGTTCAATGACTAGAATTAAGGTTATAGTTCAATGAATGTTTTCAAAAGAATGTATACCACTTACCTGAGATGTAAACTATCTGAAAATTTAGCTCAACTACAAATATACTTGAATTCCTTTCAAAAAATGAGCATTCTTCTTACTCCTCTTAGTGCAAGAACCTTTAAAATAAAATAGGGAGAGAAAGAATGTGAAAGTGAAATGAGTTCCTTTCAAAAATATAACAAACATTGATGACATAATATCAATTCACAAACCTTGGGAAACTGGAACCCAACTCTACCCTTCCAATTTCAAGATCACCAAACCCCTAAAATTTTCCTTCTCTCTCAAAAAAACATAGATCTCTAGAGTGAAAGAAAAAAATGAGAGGTGCTTGATAGAGTTTCTATCATATATACTTATTTAGGTGCATATTATAAACATTTTTTATTCCTTTTATTTTTTTTAGATTGGCTAGTTGACTGAGTTTATTCTCAATATGTTTTTTGTCCATGTGTATATAAGATGGTAGCTATAATTCAAATAAGAACTGGCCTATGTTTTGTATCATGAAGCCCTGCGACAATAAACCATTATCGTAGTCAATACTTTACATGTTCAACCATATAAAGAAACCCAAATGTAGTTAGTTTATCTTACTTCTTTTTAAAATATCATATGTAATAATATACTTTGAATGGGAACCACTCATATCACACTTTTTTCTGTGCTTTTTTTATGATTTGAGCCATCTAAGTAGTTGGAGATTCCAAACTATCACACATCCTTTCACTTGCTAACTACCCATGGTGTGATTCCTTTTAATACAGTCACAAACACCTCTTTCTCACATGAAAAGAAACTCTCTCTCTTTTGATAATATACTACATGGAATTGGCATCACTCACTTCATCATCAATTCTTAATTCTAGAAGATATGCTTCATTTAGTTTAAGTTCACCCCCACTTTCCATTCCCATAGTGATCTAAAATCCTAATTTTGATCTTGCTTGAGAGTCACTAGATATTGATTAGATTTATCTTTATTGTGTTGAATATTACATGAAGCCCTATACCTTGAGTGTAAAATTATTTCTTGAGATGATTAAGTTAGTAAATTATATTGAAAATACCTAGTCACATAAAAGCAGGGTCTTTGGTAATAAATGAATTTGAATAAATGCATACATTTTAATGCATTTAAAATGATGAACCTAATCTAAATTGATTAAGTAATATGTTAGTGCCACAAAAACTATAAGATATATATGGAAAATTATTGGAAATTTTGATTTATTTTGAAGAGATAAAATTTTTGTTTTACATGGTATCAGTGTACATATTGATGTTTATTATGTAATTTTTGTAGAATGAACCGTTGGCCAATTCTTATATGAGGAATAAATGTAAAGGGACAAATGTCCAACCAAGCATTCCAAACTCTAGATAACGTGAATGAGAAACCATTGAAAAGAGGGAAGGAGATCATTTGTCGTAAGTGAACAATGTGGGTGCGTACTACATGTTGAAATTCAGGAGAATTCCATTTTTATCTTATAAAGAAACATTTTAACAAAATGAAAAAGGACCACATGAAATATATAAATGTCAATAAGCATCAATTAGTCAAAAAAGTGTGATGGAACGATGACAATGGGAAAAAATGAGACCAAGTACACCCATATTAATATATACCAAAAATATACATATTAACAAGTACGCCTACCGTTATAATACTATTCAAGATTTGTAGCATCATTGAACTAAAAAACCACTAAACTAATCAAAACCTAAAATTTATTTAATTACAAATATTATGCAAACAACATTAATCCAACAAAATCATAAAAAGACCTCAACGGAGTAAGTAACTAAGCTAGATGTAGATATCCAAAATTAGTGACACCAACTTAGTTATTATATTAGTTACATTTAGATATGTTCCGCTAAGCATCATTATTCTACTATTTTCATTTAGCAAATATCTCTAAAAGCTGAGTGAATTCCTTTTGAAAGTAGAAATAAAAAAATAAATAAGAAAATCTTTGCTACAAAACTTTTACAAACAATTGTAGAATACTCACATGGAGGTGACCTACAAACAATTTGTGGAAAATCTTAGATGACATGCAGGGAAATAATGTTGTTGATGGGAAAAATAAAATTTCCTACCTTCATGCTTTTGAACAACATGTGTAAATCATTTGAGTAATAGAATTACAATTGATGGACTTATTCATGTCTAGGTAGATTTAACAGATGCAATGATATAACATGTCAAATAAAGGTTAAGACGGCAATAAGTGGAAGTTCAAAAGTACAAATATATGGCAAAGAAAATGAATACAAAATACTACTTGGGAAAATGGTAATACCCTAATATTAACATCTTTGACATAATATTTATCAAAACTATCTAATAAATCTAAAACCAACTTAATAGTAAATAATATCAAAACAAAAAACTAGCATAGTTCTAACATACAACATACATGATCAAAGGTAGTTGATTCAGGTAATGCATGTAATAGAAACACAATACATACTAAATAAATTACACTATATCTTATTTGTCCTTAGATATGACAACTTCCATGATCCACAACAAATGAACAAGTTTTTGATAAATTTTATTAATTATGAAGATGATTTGTGCTAAAAAACTATAAAAAAATATATGTAATAGGAAAGTTTGACCTATTTTGAAGATACAAAATATCGATTTACATGGTATCACTGTAAGGGACTATACAATATATTCCCTAAACATATTTTATAGCTTGTATTATCCTTTTTTACTATCGAATTTCTAGGAATCGAAGCACTATTGAACCTAAATTGAGTTACCATTGCTTCATGCAATCAATCACAAAGCCTAGAAGTAAACTATGGAATTCTATCTGATACAACTAAAACTGTAACTTCATGAGGTATGCATAATACAACTTTTAGGACTATTTATTTTGTGGTTCTTAGATCTGATTCTTGTCATTTCCTTTAGAAAATGAGTAAGTCATTGTGATTATTGAATAATTATAAAGATGATTGGTGTCAAGCTAAAAAAATATAAACATATTTGTAAAAAATCTGGGAAAGTTTGTCTTTTTTTAAGATACAAAATATCCACTTTACATGGTATAAATGCCAGGACCCTAAGCATATTTTCTAGATTAAGTATATTTCTTGTTGACTATCCATTTGTTTACGACGGAAAGTGGTGTTGAACTTAACTTCAGTGCTTCATGTAGTCTATCAAAAAACCTAAAAGTAAGATATGGAACTGTATCCAATACAAAAGAAGATGGACTTTATTAAGTCTAACAATCTCATTTACATATATTTGATCTAGTTGTTAGATAGAAAGAGTCTTCTTGACAACTGAGCTATATTTGGCACTCTGTCAACAATGACCCATATGGAATCATGTCCTTTCGAAACAAATCCAACCAACTGCAAAATCTATAGTAACATAGTCCCTTTTCCATTTTGGAATATACAAAGTATGCAAATACCAAGCATGTGCATGATGTTATGCCTTTGCTTGTTGGCATGTGTTACATCATGCAAAAAGCTCATCTACATCTTTCTTTATTCCGGTCAACCAATATATAAGTCCTTATTATTTTTATACATTTTGGAACTAATTGGATGCATAACATACTTAATGGAATGTACCTCGAAAAGCACTGGTCTTGTACACATAACCTTCCATGAAAACATATATAAAAGATGTTTGTTTGTAAGTTGGAAGCCTTCTCTCTTTCTCTCTTGCATATCTTTGATCAAAGTCTAAATATAAGTATATGTGACTTGCATTTATTTGATCTCTTGCCACAAGACATGATTTACTTGGAGTTGTTCCAAAAGACCTCTAAAAGATGTCAAATCCATATGCACATTCACCTCTCTAAGAGACAAAAGCATGTCTCTTATAATTAAAGCCATGGAATTTATCTCCATAGAAGGTACATAAGATGAGATTTTCTACTCGATGCATCTTCTACCACATTTGTCTTTCAAAGATGGTAATTATTGGTACAATCATAGTCCTTAATCAATTCAATTCATCTACCTCACCTCATATGTACGTCTTTTTGCATGAAGATGTATTTCAAGCTCTTATTATGAGTATATACCTAGAAAGGCTCCCCATATAGAGAATTTTGCCAAGTTTTAAAAGCTAAGACTATGGCTGCAAGTTCTAGATCATGTCATGGTAGTTTTGTTCAAACTTCTTCAACTGTCTAGAAGCATATGCCACTACTTGACTAACCTAGATAAGAACACAGCCTAAACCCTTCCTAGAAGAATCATAATATACAACTTAACCTTTCCTTATAAATGACTTGTGTATTCTTCAATTATTAAAAATTGTGCTCAATCTAATATTTCCATCTAATAAAGTCAAAGGCATACTGATAATGCTAAATTTTAGTATGAACATTTTGTAAGAATCTTCATAAGCCAAAGAAACTCCTCACATTCATGGATGTCTTTTGATGCTCTTATTGGAGTACAAATTTCACTTTCTCGGGATCAACATAAGTCCCTTCAACGACAATGTTATAGCCTAGAAATGCAACCTTATATAACTAGAATTTGCATTTACTAAACTTTGAATATAATTTATTTTGTCTCACTTGTGTAGATCCAAGCATAAATGATTTTTATGTTGTTCTCTATTTGCATAGTATATTAAGAAATCATTAATGCTAACGACAACGAATTGATCAGGTAATTCATGGAAAATCTATTCATCAAGTTCAGAAAACCGACTAGTGTGTTGGTCAGTTCGAACGACATAACTAAGAGCTCATAGTGGTCATATTTTGTCCTGAAAGCTGTCTTCAGAACATCTTCAGTCTTGATCCTAAGATGATGGTAACCTAGTCAAAGATCAATCTTCTAGAAGATATTTTGTCATCTTAATTGATTAAAAGGAACATTGATCCTAGGCAAAATAATTTTTTATAGTGACTTTGTTTATTTCATATAATTAATACATATCCACATCATCTAGAGAAGAAATATGGGATAACAAGGTTCAATAGGAATTAAATCGTGCATGCAAAAGTAGTATCACCCCCACCATACGTATTTTGGGAGGCACATTAGACGCTTTAACTGGCCTCCTAGAAAAGTATGTGATCCATTTGTCCTATGTTGTGTACTAGGTCTTGGCCTGCTCAATTCGCCACCTACCCTATTATAGTCCCAAACTCCCTCCTCTACTAGATGACATGTTCCACTCTCCTAGTTGCATCAAACAAAAACATGAAATATGTCATGGATTCCATCATATTGATCCTCTCCTACAACTTGTGGTTCAAACCTTGTTCAAATCTCTTGATGTTATCCTCATCCATAACACATAGTTGAGAAAAAAAACCTAAGAAAATTAGGAAAATAAATTCATATTCAATCATTTTTTCTGCTTCTACCTCAGATTCACAAAATAATGGATCCATCACATATGTATGCAACTGGATAATAGTGTAACTCAAACCTCCGCTGGAATCATCCATTATAGGCTCCACTCATCCATGTGTGTTTGTTTCATGCTCCACCAATGACTTGCACTTCCTTTTACAAGATAAGTAGTGTAATTCATCATCTTGTTATCAAACACATGAGCCATTTTAAACAATTTTTCAATCATATAGCCAAGTATCCGCTTCCATAGGATCAACATTTCTATAGAAGTCATAGGAACCCATCTTTCTCAATTTTTCATAGGATATGGTAATATCGCACAATAGATCATGCATACTTGGAGATGATGGAGGGATTACCATATTGATGCATGGGCATCAATGATACCATCTGTTTGCCATAGTATAAAGAGAATTAGTGGTATAAGGTAGTCAATGTAGGATGTTGACATATTGATTCAGTAAGATGCTCGTCCTACATAGGTCCTGCCCTTGCACCACCTGTTGGAGGTGCCACATAGAAACTTTCTAAGTGTTATTCACATAGATCATACAATATTTGTAAGAAAAGAGAATAAGCCATATCATCATCTAATGTAAATGACTTAGTAAGAATCATGGACTCGTCTACTTTCCCATGTACATAGCCACTAAAAAAATGTAGGTTTTTATACCAACAATTTTGAAACCCCACCAGTGGGACCCCACAGGTGTTTAGCAAACTAGATTGAACTTTGCATTGTTAAACCTTACATTAACAATTACTCAAGAATCCTTATTACTCGTTTATATAAAAAATACAAGTAAAATTTCAAATTGAATATAAAAATAAAGAGATAACCATTTTCTTCATGTCATATATTACCAACCCCTATATGTAAGCATTGTTCAGTATATAACACCCGCACAATTAGAAGTACAAAGTTACTCTATTATGTACAGCTACATGCCACATATTAGGATCAAGTACAACACTACACCCACACACACCCGAGGATTCCCTAGTACATGGAAAACCTCTACATATAACCTACAACAAGAATATAATTTCTACATCAAATGTTGAAGGAGAGAATGTTGTAGATGACTAGCTATTGGGTGCACTGGATCTAAGTTGGAAGTTTAAAAAAAATGAAACCACTAGTTACAAGTGAAACAAGTATAAGAGGAGACTAGAATTGAACTAATCCTTTTTAGATAGATCAAGAATTATGATGTCTCAGATTAGATCAAACAATTAAATATATCTTGTAGGTAACAAAATATTTTAATTAAATAGAATAAACATGAAATTAAAAAAATATACTAACATGTTCGGAATTAGATAACCAAATTTTATATATCGGCTTCTCAAGAATTATTATCAATGTTTCCCTAAAACCACTTGATTTTTGCACAGTCAAGTAGAAGTCGCCACAATAGGTTCTCACGTCATTGATTCATTGTCCTCATCTTAGGTTTAATTGGAAACCCTAAGATAACTAAAATATTGTGGTCTAACTTAGATTTCCCAAACATTGTCTATGCAAGCACATAAAGCCCCTCTACCTCCAGACCTCATCTTAGGTACATGCGATATATTAAATGGTGTAACTGTCAAAATAGGACATAAAGTGTTCACTAATAAAAATGTATTCCTAACAATACCTTTCACATCAATATCCAATTCTCCTACATTGTTTCACATACGATCCATTTCATTCAATTCAAAACATAGGTCTTAGGTTATAATATTGTCATGAAACCTTTCTTGATTTATGGTGATCCATCCTTTAAGGTCTAGAATCACACTCCAATATTTATTTTCAAAATTCGAAGAATATTAAAGGAAATCTCATTTCATTTCCATAGTAATGACTTGGAGGGGAATCATAGTGTTTAGGGATCCTATCTACATGAGTAAGAGTGAAAAAAATTATTGAGTTCATTTACTTTATTTAAGTAACACTAGAAGAAATTATATGTCTGTAACGTCCCAGGATTTCAGGCCTCAGATAAAATGATCTCAAAAGGAATGCTTGGACTACTCATATCACTAAGGTGCACCTCCTTTTTAGGGAGCCAATCACTAAAGAACTCTATTGTTAAGTGTGATTTGCCCAGAATAGTACTAGGATGAGTGACCAATTGGGAAGTTTATCCTGGATTTCACATGAATGGGGACAAAGCACACAATTAAGGCTAGTAGTGGTCTATGGGACCAGTCATCATTCCTAAAACCTTGCTAGATCCTCGAGCAAGTGGTCTAGATCATTACAAATGGTATCAGATCCATAACCCCTCTATTAGGTGGGGCTCACTTGGGTCTGTGGCATGTTGTATTTGAGTCATGCATTCTGGGCATGTCAAAAAGGGATATTTGTGGTGATGGAGCCATTCTTGCACTGGTAGCCATGATTTGGAGTTGGGTGTACATGGGCCATTTGGGTCTATACTGAAATGGGGAGAGATTATGAGGCTATATAATTTATTCTTGAAGAGGACGTCAAGAATCTAAGTGGGGGTGATTGTAACGTCTGAGGATTTGAGGCCTCAAATAAAATAATCTTAAAAGGAATTATTAGACTACTCACATAACCAAGGTGCACCTCTTTTTTAGGGAGCCCATCACTAAAGAACTTTGTGGTTAAGCATGCTCAACCTAGAGTAGTACTAGGATGGGTGACCAGTCAAGAAGCTTATCCTAACTTTCATGTGAGTGAGGACAAAGTGCACAATTAAAGCTAGTGGTGTTTTGTGGGGCTAGTCCTCATTCGTAAAACCTTGCTAGAGCCTTGGGAAAGTGGGCCCAATCACTACAATCTCATTTATGAAATTTCACATTTATAACTCTAGAATGTTTATATTAGGATTCCAACCATAAACTGTATCATAATCTAATTGTGGTGGTGGAGCCACCCTTACGCTGGTAGTCGTGATCAGGAGCTAGGTGTACATGGGCCATTTGGGCATGTATTGAAATGGGGAGACATTATGAGGCCATATAGTTGATCCTTGATGAGGACGTCAAGAATCTAAGTAGGAGAGATTGTAATGTCCCAAGATTTGAATCTTCAGATAAAATGATCTTAAAAGGAATGATTGGACTACTCAAATCACCAAGGTGCACCTCCTTTTGAGGGAGCCCATCACTAAAGAACTTTATGGTTAAGAATGCTTAGGCCAGAGTAGTACTAGGATGGGTGACCAATCAAGAAGTTTATCTTGGATTACACGCAAGTGAGGACAAAGTGTGCAGTTAAGGCTAGTGGTCATTTGTGGCACTTGTCGTCATTCCTAAAACCTTTGTAGACCCTTGGGTAAGTGGGATCAGTCGTTACAATGTCATTTATGAGATTTCACATTCCTAACTCTAGAATGTGTATACCAGGGTTCCAAACATAAATTGTATCATAATCCATACTACACTTATCTAGAGTATCCATTTCAACCACATTATTTAAATTTACCCAATCATAACTTCAGAGTTTACAAGTTATGCATAATACTCAATGTTTAATAAATCTATGGAATTTATGATTCATAAACAATATTAATTGATAAACTAAATTTAAGTCATTGAGATTGCTCGTAATTAATAAAATGCAACAATAACTTGATTCCCTTGCTAATTATTAGTGTAGGAACTTTTACTAAGAACAACTAAAAAAATAGTCCTAAAATCATTGAAGTCTCTTAATTTCCACCAATTGACTTCATATGGGTAGAAATAATGTTATTGTCGGGCCAGAGTAGTCAAGGTGGTAAGAGCTCAGTAAGTTCCAATGAAGGGCCCAAGTTTGAACCTCACTGAAGGCACTTTGTGAACAACAATCCACACTGATTTGGGGAAGGAGGTGAGTGACCAGACCACACCCTCTCATACCTTGAGATTTTACCATGTCGGGCTTGCCTGGGGTGTTCTCTCAGTCACTAAAAAAAATAATTTTATAGTTTCTAAAATAACTTGTACCACTCACCTAAAGTGTAAAGATCCTTGATTAAATTTAAGCTTCAAGTAATTAGTCTTCTTTTTACTCCTCTTTGTTGATGAACCTCAAACAAGAAAGAAGAAAAGTAATGATAGAGAGAGATGCATTTGAGATATATTGATTCAAATCAAACGGTGACAATTTTTAGACATTAGTGGGAAGAAAAGCAACAAAAACCTATTAAAAGTTAACAAATAACATGAATTTACCAACCTTAGAAAGATAGAACCCCAAACCTATGCTTCCAAATCCACGATCACAATGTCCCCAAAAATCTCCGCTCTCAAGAAAATTAGAGATCTATAGTGAAATAGGGATTGAGATGTTCTTGTGTTGATTTTCTATCATATATACTCATTAGGTGCTTAAGACAGTCACTTTTAAATATTTTTAGCCTTTTTTCTAGAGTGATTGATCAACTAGGTATTAATCTTTTCCAATGATAATGCGTGAATACTTAACTTAGCATCCCCATAAAAACATTTCATTCTTTAAAAAATTTAGAATAAACTCCGACGTGTATAGTGATACCATGTAATAATGACATTTTTCTATCTTTGAGATAGATCAATCATTTCTATGAAATTTTTTATATTCTTTATAATCATTATAACACCAATAATCTTACTTCATCAACTTAGATTAGGTTTAGCATAGTCAAGTTTAGCATTTTATATGCATTCAAATATCATTCATTCATACATTCATTCATACATTCATATTCAACTATCCCCCAAGCACTCATTTCATGCTAATTGGGTTTTCAACTAAACCCTAATAACCTAATTGTCTCAAGAGATATTTTAACAATCAATCTTTAGGTTCCAAGTAACATCCAACACAATTAAGAAAATTGTAATCAACAAAGAATGAGTCTTAAGAAAGATTAAAACTAGGATTTTAGATAACTAGGTATTGGTTGCATACATCTTGTGTGTATTCCTTACCTAAAATATTGATAATGAAGGATGGATTGAGAAATAGATGATGTTGATGCCTGATTAAAGTCTAATGTTGAGTACCGACGACAATAAGGGGCATATGGATCAGATGATAAGTCCGTAGAGGTAGCTTAGCATGATCATGGTAATTATTAAATTCATGTGTCCTAATAAGGATGAACTAAATGACTACTATGAAAAACATGAGATCACATGGCTATCCAATGTAACTATTTACATATATATGAATGTTATTTATTGTTGAATATTACCTTATTATTTATGTAGAATTATAAACTAGGTATCAATATATGTGTGATGATACTCCCTCTTTGATTGTTATAGAGTTGTTATGGGAAGAAAGTGAAAAAATGTACATAAAGTATGTGTCTTAACTCCAAAAATTTACATGGTGATTTCTTATGTTTTTTCTTTGGAATTTTCAACAAAAAATGATTATGAATGATATATACCCTGCTACAATCCTAATGGATCATTCAATAATAGTGTGTTCTTATCTTTTTGATAATATGAATTTTCTACACTAAGACTGATACTGATGTTGAATGGGGTGAAACATATAAAGACCCAATCCTTACAATCAAATTTTACAAAATTGCAACAAAAAAATTAAACAAATCTTTTTAGAATCATGCTTTACATCAGAGTCATCAAATCCTATACACATGATTACAAAATCCTACATTGATTTCTATCCACTCTTCAACATGGTTCATGTGATGACAGTCGCCAAACCGAAAAACAAATCGTCATTAATTAAGCGGAATTAAACATAAACAACAGATTAACAAAAATCACTAAAAATTAAAACCATTTGTCAAAGAGATCCATTCCAAAGAAAACTCTTAGTGAAAGGTCCAAAACCTTATAGACATCATTATTCACATTGTACATATCTGGTACATCTCATCTCAAGAATAACATATAACAGTTGCTTTACCAAACTATACATGAGCAACATAAAACCTTGAGGCACGTAAGCCAAAATCTCTTATTGATCATAAAACCAGTACGAACCAACTCCAAGGACCTGAGAGTACAGAGACGACACATAGGACTCATATCTACAAGACATGACAGACTGTACACTCAACCTGAGAAGTCACTGCTGCCTCAGCTGTTATTTTCCTCTACAGAAAGGTCTTCACCTCCTCGTGCATGTCCACCTAAAAACTTGGATCCCACGGGGGTGAGACAATTGTAATTGTCCCAGTGAGAGATATAACTCTCCGTCGACCATATTATTATCACAGATTAAGCATTTATAAACTGAGCAGAGGTTCTTTTTATATTAACAAGCAGGATAATTCTCTATATGAACAGAATGAAGTAATCTCCTTTCATAAGGAGAACATTGCATCTACCCATGGTAGATTATAATTCATCCATCCTCTTTGCAAGGAATGTAAAGAAACATAAATAACATCTATCAACTAGAATGTATAACTGTATTGCACATAAAGCAATGTTTCTCGTATTCGATCCTTAAGCAGATATACTACACGGATGAACATATTTTACAAATCACACTTATGCCCTGAGGAGATGGAGCATACCCCAGCCATCTCCAACCGACCACAAACTTCTCACAAGTCGATACCATACAAGGTCAATGGTAGAGCCGATTTCCATGACCTCCCTTGTCTCAGTCAGTATGATACCACATGTAGGACATCTCATGTCACTGCTAAAAAGTTGTGCCAGGACACGTAGGCATCCACGCTTTAGAGATAAATCATACACTGCTCTCTCTTAGGGGAAACATCTACAAACAACCGTCCCCAGTCTGAGTCATGGTGACACAAGCACCATACTCTGAGCCACGGGCCAGTTCACCGTGCTCAACACAGAGTCTACGACCGAAGTCTCACTCAAGCCAGGATAGGGCATATAGCCAAATCCCCATTCATTTCAGGATCGTAAGGGGATCGTCTCACATAGTAATGTCCGTATTTACACCCTCACATACTCAAAAGTATGCACTCTGGGTTATGCCACGGAGCAACCCGTTTCACCGTCAGCAAGTTCCGACATGGATGGATCTATGGTCAGGTCAATGTTTTATAGTTTCTAGTGATATATTACGTGCATTACATCATTCTTTTAGCATCAAATAAGTTATCTTTATTAAACACAACAAATGATACAAAGAAAGGTGTAATACATCTATCACGTACTTTTTCAAATCTTTAAAACACGTGATACCTGGGATCTTAGTCCCTTATCACATTACTAGGAATTCTCATCCCTTCACATCATCATTATCATGATTACTGGATCTAGGTATTCAAACCCTTGGATCATCACTGAACACTGTTACCACTTATCAGGTAACTATTACCTATAGGTCCTCAGACCAAGGTATACATGATACTTGTTATACAAGCATCTCACATGGCTCACAAGGCCCATTAAATATCTTGTCACCTCTCACTAGGCAACAAACTATCCCATGGCTTACAAGGCCATTACACATCTTATCACCTTTGACTAGGCCACAACTTATTCACATGGCTCACAAGGCCATCACACATCTTGTCACCTCTCACTAGGCAAAAACTTATGAAATAAGAGAAATACAACCTTCCCATCTTTAGAGTTAGGGTTTTCCATTATTAACCATTTAGGTTTTCAAGATCATATTATCAATGATCAAACCCTAATTCATTTCTCCACACATCTAAGAGCAAACATTGATATTATAAGTATTCCATCTTACTTATTTATTCTCATCATTTATCTTTAAATGAATCATCAACACAAGGTATGAGTTCCTCTCTCATCCTTACCAGGGTATGATTACATCATACTTTATTAACTTGTCTTAACCCCTTTCTCAAAGTATGTTAGCCCACACTTATCAAAGTGCATTAAACTTATTACATCTCAATGTAACAATTGACATAACACACTTCATGTGTTACTCATCCAAGTATATTGGATTTAAAGTGCATCAAGGTACATCAACCTTGAAGTGATGGATGTGATATCTATCATGTCTTGATGTATCACTTCCCTCATCACTTTTAACTTTCTTAAGTTCAACAACTTATCTTGTATTAGGGTATTTCCCACCCTAATACTTTATGCACTAGCCTATCACATTTATTCTGTAGTGTATCGATCATGAGTCATACATTTGAATTGTCCAACCATCATCAATTGATATGGACTCATCTAAGGTTGAGACATTGTTGATATAGGATTAACCATTATCAACCACTTTAGGTGTTTCACCTATCAAGGTATCAATCATACCATTACTTGGTATTACACTCATTACTCCTAAGAGTGTCTTACTCTCTCCTTTACAAGGTGTCTTGGGTTGGAGGTGTATAAACACTCACCATATCGGGTTAGGATTTGTACTTGTCTCCCTATCGGACATGAGGTATCTTCTTGACCTCATATCAGGCACAAGGTATATGTATGTGATTCCCATGATACTTATGAGGTATCAACCCATCACCATGTCGGGCTAGAAGTACATTCAATCATCCTATTAGGCTAGTCACCATCTAGGGTTAGCTATGATGGGTTAGGGTTACCATATCATCTAGGGTTGTATATCGTGCATGTGGGCTCCGATCTCCAAAACACGAATTAATCCCGATTTAAACATGTGCGGAAGCAATCGATAAACAGCGGAAGACAAAAATCACGGGAAATTAAAACTTTTCGAGACAAGAGCTTGAAACCACAAACCTTTTCCATAGAAAAAGGATTTAAACTGTATACAACTCTGTCAAATTACTTCTTGAGTAATTATATACATCATGATACAAAATTCTCAAGAACTCATAACCAAAACACTCCAAGACCTGAGAGTACAGAGGACACATAGGACTGACTCTAACTACACCAGATAACAGACTGAATCTCCACCTGAGATTTGCTGCTACTCCTGGTGCTGTTGTTGCTGGGATTGGTCAACTGTATTCTTGTTTCTCCGTCTTCGACAACCACCTAAAAAGTTGAAGTCTACGGGGTGAGACAATTATACATAATTGCCCCAGCGAGAGTTATAACTCTCCACTAGAAGCTTTCTAAGCAAAGCAAAGAATAACTTAAGCAGTATAAGCCTTTAAGGTATTCATTAGCAGTATTGATGATAAGCAAGAGTTCAATCATTTATGAAACATGAAGAACATCTACACTGTTCAATGTAACATCAATCAAATGACTTGTAGATAACTCTAACAGATATACTACGTTGTTGATTATGTTTTTCAAACATTATTATGCCCTGTGGAGATGAGGCATACCACTCATACTCCAACTGATCGCTAAGAAGTCACATCAGTATCATACATAGGTCATTAAAAGAGTCGGATTCTTATGACCTCATCTTCCTCAGTCAGTTAGAGGATTGATTGTTAGACATCTGGCGGGATATATTTTGTTATAGCTCTCCAGGGTAAACTGGACCTTCGCTATTTTAGAGTTACAGTGGCGTTCTGTACTCTCTTCGTCATCGGAAGATTTCTTGTTTATCTTGCATCGATGCGGTGTTTGTGTCTTTAAGGGAGAATAGTGATACATCTCACCTTTTGGACTTTGTGGTGGGGTTTGATGGACTACAAGAATCTACATCAAATCCTCTCACCTTGGATAACTTTTAGTGAAGGTTTGACGGACTATAAAAATCTACATCAATTCCTACACTAGGATGTAAGGTTCTACACATCCATGTACCCCACATACTCAAGAATATGTGATCCAGGAGTTCCCTGGGGAAAACCTGTTTCACCATCATTTAGACTCTGACAATGATGGATCTATGATCAGGGCTCTACATTTCACTTGATTAGTTAGGTACATTCAGTATTCTTTAAACATTGTTCTTCAAACAATAACATTAGCATAACAACTATAAATGAGAATACTAAAATGTAGCAGGCCTAACTCTTTTCAATCATCAGTTCTCATCCATCTCATCACAAGTCATCTATCAAGCATGACCTTGATGATATTTATGGCTCTTACAGCCCATAAATCTCAATAGATGTCACTAGCAGTACATCAAGATAATTCACTTATTCATAAAGCTTAAGGCATGCTTTCAATGAATATAATATGGTATTCCATACTTGGATATGACCATCATCTCATGACAAACTGCATGGTTAATTCAACTGATAACAGTAAACAATTCAACAATTAGGGTTTACTATTCATCTTTCATGTCATCACCCTAAAATTAGGGTTTACTGTTCACTCCATGGTGAATTGTACTCATTACATCGTCATGTAAGAGAAACATCATCATTAACGCTCTTAAATAAGATTAAGATTCATTGGATATCATAATTAGGGTTTCCATGACCTCACATAGGTGGATCATTCCCTAATCATGCACATTCATGTGTATTAGAAGTATCTTACTTGAGTTTCCACCTTAAAAGGTACTTTCTCTCTCTTAGGATACTTTCTCTCTCCTCTCACTAGTAGATGGTGATAACACCACTCTAGATCAGGTTGGGTTAAGTCCTCATTGACTAACTTAAGCCAGGACATCATCATCATGTGATTAAGGTTTGATTAGAACAAGGTTTTACCCCTTTAAACCCCTCAAGGGTATTTTGGTAATTTGCCTCATGATCACCATCATGGTTAACTCACTAATCACTTAGTCCCTTAATGACCTAGGTTACCATTAGGGTTTAGATTAGATCACCATTGAACTAATTATACCATCAATTGGTTAAGTACAAACCACCATCAACACCTCCAAACGGTTTCAACCTTCAAATAGTTTCAACCTCCAAACGGTCTTGAGACCGTTTGGATGTGAAGACCGTTTGGAAGGGTTGACTTTCCAAACCGTTTGGAGCTCAATCGGTTTGAAACTGTTTGATCAAGACAACTTGAGATCGATTGGTCCAAACGACCCTGAGATCGTTTGAGTCCAAACGGTCTTGAGACCGTTTGGCCCCAAACGGTCTTGAGACCGTTTGGATCCAAACGGTCTTGAGACCGTTTGGTCCAAATGGGCTCAAACCGTTTGGACCTCCAAAGTGGTTCAAAGGTTACAATTGTTCATGAAAGTGTATGTTGAAGCCCTCAATTGGCCAAAGCCATGTTAACCACATATAAATTGAGTCAATTAGGGTTAGCCTTAGTCAATTGGACATCAAATTGACCCTGAATTGGAAGCCAATTAGGGTTCAATCCTTCTCAATTAGGGTTTTAAATCGGATGGTCATCAATGTTCAACAATGTGAATCAATTCAAGGTTGAACCTATCAATTGACCTCCAATTGGGCTCAAACTTGGCCCAAACGGTCTTGAGGTCGTTTGGACATCATCCAAACGGTCTTGAGACCGTTTGCCCAAAGTTTGACCAAAAACTAAGTCGGTTTGACTAGGGTTGAAATCCAATTAGGTCAAAAATCAGCAATTTTATCAATTCATCAACTTCTTGTAATTGGACCTTTAAACCATTAGATTAACTCAACCCTAGACCTTCAAACGGTCTTGGGTTGTTCCCAAACGGTCTTGAGACCGTTTGGAGGAACCCCCAAACAGTCTTGAGACCGTTTGGGTCCTTCAACCCAAAACTCAACAAGATCTATGCATCAAATCAACAATTTTGACCCGATTAGGGTTTAGATGTTGAAGTGCCTTCAACTCTCAATTGGTTAAGAATTAAACTTTGATTCTTTGCAGGAATGAAATTAAATATATAGCCAATAGACCCTCAAACGGTCGTCGCTTGGTCAACCCTATCAAACAGTCTTGAGACCGTTTCAATCCAAACGGTCTTGCAAGACCGTTTGAGGGCAAACGGTTTAAAACCGTTTGACCCCAAACGGTTTGCAACCGTTTGGACCAAAAGGGTCCAAGTTCGTTTGATAAAGTGACATAGGGAATCACACCCCTCATCTTCAACCTCTAGCAAGGTCGGTTCTCCCACTGTTTTGCTTGCAAAAGTGCAAGGAAAAAGGGAGGTAGAAGAAGAACTAGCAAGTAAATTTTGCAAGAACAAAGCATGCATATAAAGCAAGAGTTTAGAGTTATAAAACCTGCCTAAAGGTTAATCCTAGAGCTCCAAGCCTTCAAGCTCTAAGCTTTAATGGCGTCCTTGAGCTTCCACAACTCGTTCAGAGATGATTTTTCCAAGGAAACGTAGGTTTGGTCGGCTAGAACAAGAAGACTAAGTAAGCTATCCACAAAACCAACCTTAAAGGGTGAATTCCTCCATGAATTCGAGCTAGAAGGTGGTGTTCTCTTACCTAGAACAGGTTGGTCGTCCCCCTGAGCTCCAGAGCTATCCTTGGTCGTTTGAGCAAGAAGAGAAGAGAAGTGAAGGAAAAGAGAGATCGTTCACTTATTTGCAATGAAAAGGGCTTATATACTTTAGCCCTTTTTACACCTCAAAGACCTCTCAAGATTGGAAATCACATCTAGGTCCCTCCTTGCTCAAGGGCACGTCCAAACCCATCTAGACTTATGCAAATCTCATGAAATCTCAAGATCTAAGGGTAAAGAAGGCCAACCTTCAACTAGGGTACATACATGAAAAGTCTCCATACCCATATTAGGTGACTTTCACCACAAAGATCATTTTTCTCATCTGATTATTCATTGATGTGTCCCTTTCATCATTTCTACTCTAAATGATGACAAGAGTTATAAAATATGTTCTAGATAGTGAAAATTACAGATTACACCCCTCAATTTGGGTAAATTGCACTTTACTCCAAATTAGGGTTTTCAAGCATGGGGATTGCTTCCACAGCTGCACCTTGGTGCTCAAGCTTGGGAAATCCCTCAAACTTCATCATAAACATCCTCATGATGTCTCAACATCAAAGGAACATCTTAAATTGTGAAAATTGCAAGTTAACCCCTTAAACTGGGTAATTTGCACATAGGTCCCTGCATACAATGCAATGCTACAACTTTGTTTAAAAAGGAGCAAAAATTGAAAATATTTGTTCCTGAGGAACTTAATTACATGCCAGGGAGTATTCACAAGTATATAATTACATATTTAGGCAAAACTTCCAGGTTTAGGTTATAACCCAGGTCAGGGATGTTACAGTGCAACCCTATCGTTCAACCATGTCATGCAACTATGTCATGCAACCATGTCGTGCAACTATGTCATGCAACCATGTCGTGCAATAGCACTTGTTATACTTCACTTATATCGGGTTACCCAATTTAGGGTTTCATGTCAACTTATAAGTATTCATTCAACCTTGTATCATGTATGGAGTCTATACTTGACTCCCTATCGTGCAAGCATCTTATGCAAGCATCTCATGCAACATCTTGTGAAAGACATATCAGGCAAGTCATACCCATATCGGGTTATAAGTACATGTATTTATACTTGAACCCGATATCACTTTTACAAAGTGACACCATCTTCTTAAAGTTATACACCTTTGTTCTAACTGATATAATTCATGGTAACAGGTCTAATCAACTACTAGAACTCATAGTTTCATCAACTATTTCAGGAAATTCAGTATTAAAAGTATTTCACTAATTATAACAATTTAGGTGAAGAATAATAACATGGTTGAGTTCAAGTTATATAACCCACCTTAAGAACGACTTCAAAGATCCAAGCTCCAAAGCTACACGTTCCTAAGGTTGAATATGAACTTCAAAACTCCTCTATATACAAAGAATCACCATGGATAAGCAATTGGTGAAGGAGAAAAGAAAGGTAGATCATAACCCTAATTCCATGCTTCAATTCAAGCTTGAAGACAACTATATCTTACCTTAGGGTTACGTTTTGAGTTCCTTAGCTCCTTGGAAGATACCCTACCACTCTTGGGCGATATGGACTTCCTCTTGGCCGACGAAACTTTGCTTGTGGCCGATACCCCCTCACTTGTGGCCAAAATCACTTCAATTGGCCGATATCAACTTGCTATGGGCAATATCAACATGGTATGGTCGATATACTTTCTATGGCCGATACCCAAGGCCTATGCACGATAACCTTGTGCTATTGCATGATATGATACTCACTTTCATGATATGGCACTCACTTGGAGTCAAAACACTTCACTCTATGGCCGATATCACCCTATATGGCCGATATCACCTACTTGGGCGATATTGTCTTGCCATGGGCGATATACCAAGGCCCATGCACGATAACACAGCATCCCTTCACGATATGGGAGCTCTATGCACGATACCATAGGGTAGGAGGGTGGTAAGGGTCGCACAATTGCACCAAGGGGTGAAACTAGGGGTATATATACTTGTTGTTCATGAAGAAAGGCAAAAATGAGGTGTCAACATTTGAGCTAGTAGGTGCCACGTGTCATGCATGGGTGACACGTGTACAAGCATGCATAATCATTTATATTGTCTTGCAAAACAGTTGAGAATCATCTAGGGATGAAAATTCGTCCATTGCTTATCCATTTAGATAAGTCATCTAGGTTTAATCACTATTTTAAGTCAAGCCGATACACTTTTTCTAAGGAAACTTGTTGGCCGTCACACCTCACCTCCTTGAGGTGCTTTTCACGATATGGACTTTTCCAAGAGTTCAAAAAAATATATGGGACACCTCCTTGGGCTCCATGGCTGATAGGCACTCATATATAAGCTTTTCTACTTGATACAACTCAAGTTAAGCTTCCAAATTCAACCCTTTTTCTTGGTCATTTCATCACCAAGATTACCATCATTCATAATGGAATCAAACATGGTGTATCATTCATTATCTCTCCTATAAATGATACATAGAGGAATTAGGAATAACATAGACGTGGTAATTTTCATATTACCCCCACATTTTGGGTAAATTACAATTTGTACCAAAATTGGTGCACAAGGTACCAACATTGTTTAAATAAGTTCAAACTTGGAATTTAGGCTTTCCACAAGCCATCACCTTGCATAATTCTCTAAATAATGATGCTACAACACATGAGGCATGTTCAAAATGTTACATTTTGCATTATATCGCCTCAATTTTGGGTAAATTGCAGTTTGGTCAAAAACAAAGGAAAATTGCTCAAACAACATTCAATCGGGACCAAACCTGAAACATGAGTGTGTCACATGATAACAAAGCACCTTAGAGGATTATATTAAAGTTATAATCAACTTAATTAGTCAAAACAAATAGGGTTACCTCATAACCCAGGTCAGGCTCGTTACAAGTTATAAACCCCTAACAAGGATTTCGTCCCCGAAATCCCAGGTAAAGGAAGATAGATATTATTCATTCATCATACCATCAAGTCTCCACATAACATCTTAATGTCATGGAGATGACATAGAACTTTTATCAACACAAAGTTCTTCCACACAGGGTTATCATGTATCTGTTGTGTCATCTAACATTAAGCTTTCTTACAACTTGTACCAACTACCTCATTAGTTGTACATTCTCTTATAATAAAGGGAGGTTAATTATAAATTAAGAACTTATCTTAGAGGTATATTTAGATTTTATGTATAAGTTTCCTTAACAGATCTAGATAGGGGTATTCAAAGGAATTATTTTTAGCTTGATAAGCATTTCCCACAATGATTTCACAATTGTTCCTTTAATAATACATCCCTATTATTGTTATGTTTATGCCAAGCATAAACCCCTAACATATGATGTCCATGATATTTTATATAACTAGACTGATTTCACAGTTGTCCATTCCAGGTAACCAACATAAGTCATCTAATTAGGAGTTATGTTTTTACTTTGCCATATCACCTGATGCTTCTTAGATACCATAATTTCTTACCTTAGTATCTGTCACATGTGTTGAAAACACATCACATCCTCATCATTTCCATCTCTCTATTGTTATTACCAAAGGCACACATATACAAGGATCTTTCTTTCATCTTGGGACATTACTTGTTACACGTATCTTTATCTTTGAACCAAAGTCCAAGATGAACTGGTACTTTTCTAAGTATCCATCAACTGAACACTTTTATCTCATGCCCATCAAGTGTCATAAGACTCATTTGATTGCCATGTCCCTAAAAAGAAAGAACACGAAGGAACATATTCCTTTCATCACCCCATCATTACCCAGGGTTGTTTATCAACGAGGAGACATCATTATCTCGTAAGATTTATTATATGAACTTTCACTGTTCATGAGTCATTTACACTCATTTCATTTTAGATTCCTTGCCATTAGCATAGGAATTATAAGGGTGATTACATGTCATCACTCCTTGCTCTATTATTGTCTAACATGTTTATGAACATTTTGTGATTTCATCACATTTCCCATTTCCACATTATGGGAAAAGATATTTTCTATTCACACAAGCTTTATCTGACAGGGATCATCTCCCTTGTTCTCATTCTCTTATCATGAGGATTATACTTTTTACTTCCTCATACTCACAAATTGATCTGAGATCATCTTAGATTCTACTTTATTGCACTTTGTATGTGATGCAAATGTCCATACCATATTTCCAGTTTAGTTATACTCACTAGATTGTCTCAGAATGACTACTTGATCAGAGTAATTAGAAAGATAACAATCTAAGAGTTCCATACTCACCTTATCTCCAATAATTATATGCCTGGCCAGGGTATACAAGTACTGAGATTAGGTAGTATGAACTTTGTGTATTATCATGTTCCTTATTTTTCATGTCTTTATAAACACAGGATTTAACATTCCTTGATTTTCTCCAGGCACCAAATATATACATCATCCTCTTTCACACAGATAAGAGAAATTATAAAGCATTTTAAAGAATACTGAACATAATATAAATTCTAGTTCTCATCATATCTTCCCTATGTCCCCATAGGACAATCAATAGGGAAATCCATAATAGCAATCCTTCTTATGATTATCAGATAACATCAGGATAAGGTATATTAAAATGAAAAAGCTCTATCTGATGTTACCCCTCACGGTCATCAACCTCTTTAGGTTAACTCAACACATAGAGTCTAGTTATTTCATGTTGTTTCTCTTGCCTTTTTATGTTATTGGGCTATAACTTTCATAAGCCATGCCGAGTCTACCTTGGTTGTTGAGTCATTTCCTCCTTTCTTTCTGAACGAAAGAGTTTAGTATGCACAACATGTACACAACTATATCATGTCTTGTCCTCATACCATGGTCTTATCGGTTGTATTAAAGATGTAGAGACTAAACCATGGGTTCTTACAGGTAGAAAGTTAGGACCCTTGCCTTAACTTAGTGGCTACTGCCCCGGTACACTAGGCATTTATTGCACTGGTGGTACCAAAAACTTTCTTTTTAGAACAACTAGGCACATGTCTCTAGAATTGTAGAGACATTTCCTTAATTCTCAACTTATTGCCCCTTCTTGGGCATTACCATCACAGATCTACTATCTGTCTAAACTTATGGTAGAGTCTACTTACTCGCCATATGTTAACCTTTCCCACATTTCCACTGTTCCAACATGACTATGTTATTCAGAACCCCTTTCAAAAACCCAAAGTTTCCATATTGAGGATTGGTAACCTAGGTTGTAATGCTAGTATCTAGTCTACTATATGCATCATTGTTGTCCTAACCTACCCAACAAAAGCATAAACACAGGATTCTCTATCCTGATCGAGTCATGATGGGAATTCTCAGGCATTCATTCTTCTCTTGTCTGATCCCTTACACCCTCTCTTGGTGCAACAACATTGCTTTCAGCAATGTATTCCTCATGTTCCCTGGTCACTTATAAACTTCACCCTTTCTTTTGCATTAATAGAAGTCACTATAGGGTATACTGGAGGACACTAACATAGACTCAACACCTTGGTCCTATGTCTCTGTAGACTCAGCGAACCTTAAGCTCTGTTACCAAAATTTGTGACGACAGTCGCCAAACTGACAAACAAATCGTCATTAATTAAGTGGAATTAAACATAAACAACATATTCATGAAAATCACTAAAAATTAAAACCATTTATCAAAGAGATCCATTCCAAAGAAAACTCTTACCGAATGGTCCAAAACCTTATATACATCATTATTTACATTGTACATATCCAGTACATCTCATCTCGAGAATAACATTTAACAGTTGCTTTACCAAACTATACATGAGCAACATAAAACCTCGAGGCACTTAAGCCAAAATCTCTTATTGATCATAAAACCAGTACGAACCAACTCCAAGGACCTGAGAGTACAGAGACGACACATAGGACTCATATCTACAAGACATGACAGACAATATTCTCAACCTGAGCTGTTACTGTTTCCTCAGTTATTATTTTCCTCTGCAGAAAGGTCTTCACCTCCTCGTGCACGTCCACCTAAAAATTTGGATCCCACGGGGGTGAGACAATTGTAATTGTCCCAGTGAGAGATATAACTCTCCACTGACCATATTATTATCACAAATTAAGCATTTATAAACTGAGCAGAGGTTCTTTTTATATTAACAAGTAGGATAATTCACTATATGAACAGAATGAAGTAATCTCCTTTCATAAGGAGAACATTGCATCTACCCATGGTAGATTATAATTCATCCATCTACTTTGCAAGGAATGTAAAGAAACATAAATAACATCTATCAACTAGAATGTATAACTCTATTGCGCATCAAGCAATGTTTCTCGTATTCGATCCTTAAGCAGATATACTACACGGATGAACATATTTTACAAATCACACTTATGCCCTGAGGAGATGGAGCATACCCCATCCATCTCCAACCAACCACAAACTTCTCACAATTCGATACCATATAAGGTCAATGGTAGAGCCCGTTTCCATGACCTCCCTTGTCTCGGTCAGTACGAGACCACATGTAGGACATCTCATGTCACTTCTAACAAGCTGTGCCAGGGCACGTAGGCATCCACACTTAGAGCTACATCATCAACTGCACTCTCTTAGGGGAAACATCTACAAACAACCGTCCCCAGTCTGAGTCATGGTGACATAAGCACCATACTCCGAGCCACGGGCCAGTTCACCGTGCTCAACACATAGTTTATGACCAAAGTCGCACTCAAGCTAGGATAGGGCATATAGCCAAATCCCCATTGATTTCAGGATCATAAGGGGATCAGATCACACAGTACCGTCCGTACTTACACCCTCACATACTCAAAAGTATGCACTCTGGGTTATGCCGCGGAGCAACCCGTTTCACCATCAGCAAGTTCTGACACTAATGGATCTATGGTCAGGGCAATGTTTTATAGTTTTTGGTGATATAATATGTGTATTACATCATTCTTTTAGCATCAAACAAGTTATCTTTATTAAACACAACAAATTCTACAAAGAAGGGGTAATACATCTATCACGTACTTTTTCAAATCTTTAAAACATGTGATACTTGGGATCTTAGTCCCTTATCACATTACTGGGAATTCTCATCCCTTTGCATCATCATTATCATGATTACTGGATCTAGGTATTCAAACCCTTGGATCATCACTGACCACTGTTACCACTTATCAGGTAACTATTACCTCTAGGTCCTCAGACCAAGGTATATGTGATACTTGTTATACAAGCATGTCACATGGCTCACAAGGCCCATTAAATATCTTGTCACCTCTCACTAGGCAACAAACTATCACATGGATCATAAGGCCATTACACATCTTGTCACCTCTCACTAGGCAGCAACTTATTCACATGGCTCACAAGGCCATCACACATCTTGTCACCTCTCATTAGGCAAAAACTTATGAAATAAGAGAAATACAACCTTCCCATCTTTAGAGTTAGGGCTTTCCATTATTAACCATTTAGGTTTTCAAGATCATATTATCAATGATCAAACCCTAATTCATTTCTCTACACATCTAAGAGAAAACATTGATATTATAAGTATTCCATCATACTTATTTATTCTCATCATTTATCTTTAAATGAATCATCAACACAAGGTATGAGTTCCTCTCTCATCCTTATCAGGGTATTGTAAGGACCCTAACCTCTGTTTAGGGTTTACCCTATTTGCTTTGCTTAACCCTGATGTTTAGTTGCTTGCTAATCACCTTTAGTGGTGATTAGGGTTTGTTGGTGCTTTGTTGAGAGATGGAGGTGCCACTTGCAATTAACCCAAGTCTAGGTTTTGTGGGCAAGTTTGCCACCTTATGAGGTGTTCCTCCCTCTCCTTGCTTCCTCTAGTGTTGAGAGGAAGGTTTGGGCTCGTTGCTTGAGTTCCTTTGGGCTTGGTTGAGCTTGTTGGGCCTTGTGGTGTCTTGCCTTTGCTTCTTTGGACCATGTGTCGGGCAAGTGTGCCCTGTGTCGGCCTATGTGTGTCGCCCAGGGTGTGT
Source organism: Alisma plantago-aquatica (assembly GCA_963693085.1). NCBI lineage: Eukaryota > Viridiplantae > Streptophyta > Magnoliopsida > Alismatales > Alismataceae > Alisma > Alisma plantago-aquatica. The sequence goes on from OY856412.1 coordinate 372,022,141, forward strand.
GTCGCCCTGGTGGTGTGTTGCCCAGGGTTGTGTCGGCCATGGTGGGGTGTGTCGACCATGTTGTGTGGGTGTGTCGCCCATGGGCCCTTTGACCTTCTTTGACCTTGTTTGTGTCACCACTAGTGGACACTTGGTGCTTGATGCTTGCATGTGGCAATGGCCTTGGACATGTGTTTAGGGCATGTTAGAGTGGTGGCATTGCCCATGGACAAGTGTCCCTAGGTGGGCGACACCTTGCTTTGCTCTACCTTGTTTTCTCCTCCATCCTCTTCTATATATGTGTTTCCTTTCCCTTGCAAAGGATCCCTTTAGCTCCTTAGTCTCCCTCTCCTTGGTGCACGAAACACTCTCTTCTTTTGCAACTTAGTGTCTGATCCTTCTTGGAGTCTCCTTCTTCCACTAGTGGTGGCCGAACCCTAGAGTGCCTTGCTCTCCTTCTTCCTTGGTGGTGCTTGGAGCTTGGTGCTAGGAGCTTGGAGCTTGCTTAAGGTGGGTTACATAACTCCTAACCCTAACTACTTTACCATCTTCTATGTTCTTGTGTATGTGTTGCTTCTGATCGGCTAAGTATGTTGTTAGTTTAGTTTCTTGCTTAGTTGCACCTTGTTGGCCAAACCTATGTTCTAGGGTTTCTTGGTGAGAAATACTCCTTTCTCTCCTTGGTCTAGAGGCGTGGGCTTGAGTTCTAGTATCATGGGAGACAATCCTCTCTCGTTTAAGTTGAGAGGTGAGCTTGTGTTCTAGTGGCTTGAGCAACACCCTCCTCTCACCATGGACTTGAAAGGTGAGCTTTGTGGTGGTTGTGGACCTTGTTTAGGGTTGTTCCTTGTGTTGCTCGATTGGTGACAAGAGATGTGCAAGACCCCTCTCTCTTAGTTGTTGAGAGGTGAGCCATCTTCTTGATCCATTAGGGTTTAGTGCCCTTGTGTTTGAGGTTGATGACGACCTTGTGGAGTTGCATCTTGACCGTTATGATCGTGGGGGAGGTGTTGCCTGATACCCCTCTTGATCTTGAGCCTTGGATGACACATGTTGTGGCTGTGTCGGGCGTTGCACTTGGTCCCTGCCTTGTGTGTGTGTTGGGCATCACACCATGATGAGTAACCTACCCGATACACTTAGCCTTGTGATGGTTTGATGTCGTTGTGTGTTGAGGTGTGGAGCTTGTTATCTAGTTGGTAGTGTTGAGTCGAGCGTCAGGTTCTTGGACGCTAACCCTTGTGTGTAGGGTGTCACACCTTAGCCTTGTGTGTCGACTGATAGATGTGGCTAGCTTTGTGATGGGCGTTATGTCTTCTCTGCTGCACGCATTATATCTGTGAGCGTTTTGCCTTGTCCGGTGGTGTTGCACGATACACCCCTTAGCCTGAGCCGCACGTTGCTTAGATGCCTGTTACACCTGGGGAGAGGCATGCCCATGGGCTCAGTTTCCCGATAGGCATTATAGTCGTCATCCTTGTTGCATGACACAGAGATGCACAACGCACCATTGCATGACTTAGACTGTGCTGCACACGTGGTTCAGATGGTAGCTCGATGCCATTAGATCTTGGATGGCTGACAGAGCGTTGCACGATAGATGCTGGTCTATTTGGCTGACATGACTTTAGTGGTGGGCGATAGGGGAGAGTGCCCTGCCCGATACCACTTCTGGTGAGGGTAGTGGGTACTTTTAGTGAGGGTCTTGTTCCTTATGGAAAATCGATATGTTAGATGTTGTTCTTGCTATCACGTTTGGTTATGATGGTGACACTTGATATGCTTGATGGTAATCGTTATAGTAGAGCTCAACTATGCATATTTATATGATATCTCATATGTATGTAATCATCTTGATATTATGTATATGCCGAGTTAATGGTAAGCATATAAGATGCCATGAATGATGATATGACCTATGTCTATGGTCACAGGTTAAGGCATGAATGATAAATGTCACCCTAAGTTGAGAATATGATCTTCTAAGTAATTCATGATGATTATGTATACTAACCATGCATGTCTCATATCGATGCATAGCCAGGTAAAAGTCTAGGATGTATATATGTTGAGTAACTTTGCTGTGATGGTTACTCTTTATAATGAGATAACATGTATGATATGTTTGGCTAAAGTGCTTGGATTGCTATCTCATGATGATGATGTAAGCCTTGAGAGGCAGTGGCAGTATGTGATGAGGGATTGAGATCCCATGGTATTATGATGATCCTTGAGGTGGATCTTAATGATTGGCAAGAGGCCAACTGGTAACATGTAATGTGAGATCCTTATAATGGATCAGGATGATGTTGATGGCAGTAATAGCATAATATTGTGTCTTATGTTGTTTATTCTTATTATAGTTTGCATGTTATACAACTTGGTTGAATCTTGCAATCCACTTAAAATATACTAACTAATCATAGTGGAACATATCATGTAGTTTGCCCTGGCAATAGATCCATCATCGTCAGTAGATGGTGATGGTGAAACGGGTTCTCCTGCGGATTAACCCGAAGCACATATTGTTGAATATGTGAGGTTTCTCCTAGCCTAAAATAGAGAGGGAATCGAGTGCAGCTGCGGTTGCAGACTCGGATATATATATATATATATATATATATATATATATATATATATATATATAGAGAGAGAGAGAGAGAGAGAGAGAGAGAAAGAGCATGGTGAATAGGCCCATGGCTCAGTGTGATTGAGCATGAATGCATTCATGGCTCAGAGCACGGTGAACAGGCCCGTGGGTCACATATACTAGCGCCGAGACTTGTACCAAGGCAGGCTAGAGGATGGGTAGCCTATGGAGTTGATCATGTGGCTGAGGCCACTTAAGCATGGGACTGTGGTCCTACTTTGGTTCTCATGCACTGACCACGAGGTGGGAGGTCGTGGAGTCCGACTCTTCCATTGATCTTGTATGGCACCTACTCTGAGTTTTGTAGCCGTCGGTTGGATTTGAGCGGTATGGATCAATTCCTCAGGGCATAATAATAATACGTAATCCAGCCGTATAGTATAAACTGCTTAAGGCAAAACATGGAACATTAGTTGAGGCCTTGTTTGTGTAGTTAATTTTGTTATACCTGCAGTTACTTGTACTTTCCTCATGTTATGTGGTAAGATCTTATAAATCCTATCTTGTCAATCTTGTTCCATAAAGAAACACTTGGGTATATGTCTTCCGTACATATGGTAAGCTTGATAATATGAATAGCTTTACTTTGTAAGTGCTCTTGTTATACCTCTTATCAGTTATCTGCTGTAGTTGTTTTATCTTTCTGAGGTTTTATAGCTTTGGCGGGGAGTTATGTTTCTCACTAGGACTGTATGTCTCACCCCGATAGTTTATAACCTTTTTAGGTGTTCAAGCTAGACGTGGTGGTGGTCGCGGAGTTGTGGCCGAGCAGCAAGACGAGCAGTAGAAGGCAAGTGATGGTAATGCTGCTGTTTTGGATGTTTTGTAGTAGAGTCTTAGAGTCATCCATGTACTCTCCGGTCCTTGGAGGCACTTTGACGTTGTTTCACGATGTACATTTGTTGATGTTTTGTATATCCTTTTGTTGGCCGGATGTGGGCCGTTATGTACGTATAAACATGTGATGAACTTATGTGATAGCTAGACAGCTGAACTCTTAAGTTGTGGACATGTGCCAAGACTTATAAATGTTTGTATAACATGTTTCTTTACAGGATGAGGGCTTTAATGAAATAGTTTCTTAGTTGTTCCACTTTTCGCAATCGGTTTAAATTAACCTATGTTTTGGGTAATATGTGGTTATGGTAATTTCCGCACATTTTCGTGTAACACCTCACTGTCTGTGTGATAGTGGGATGTGTTTCCATTAGTTTTTGTATCAGAGCTCTAGGTTCGCTGAGTCTACAGGGGTTTAGGACTAGGTTGTGTCTGTTCTTGTGAGTTTTCCAGATTTTCTTACAATCATCTTCTACCCTCAGTAGAAGAAAAGCCAAGATGTCTGGAAACCATGAAGAACATGTTGTTGAGCACAGTGATGCTGCATCAGTTGATGGAGCTATAGGACATGCACATGAAGATCGGGTGCCTGAGGTCCCCCAACCTGACCCATCCATTCTTGAACATCCTTCCTATCAATAGCTTATGGGGCAGATAATGGCTACGATGAATCTCATGGTTGCAAGATTGCCAATGCCTCCGTCGAGAGCACATGCTCCCCATGGTGAAACATCGGGTATTGGGAAGACCTTTGAGCGGCTTCGCCGAGTCGGAGCTTTGGATTATGCTAGAACGGATGATCTAGCAGATGCAGATCTGTGGCTGACAAGTCTTGAGAAGGCTTTCCGGATCCTCGACATCCCCAAAGCAGACAAAGTAAAGCATGATATATACCTTCTGAAGGGTAGTGTTGGTCACTGGTGGACCATCGAGGAGGAGAAGCGACCTGGTGAGGTGATCTGTTGGGAGGTTTTCCGGTGCGAGTTCGTCAACAGATACTTTCCGAAGATGTATCTGGATGAGAAGATCAGTCAGTTTGAGAGCCTGCGATAAGGAATGATGAACATCACCGAGTACAAGGCCAAGTTTATGGATCTGTTGAGGTTTTGACCTCACATGGCAGCGACAGATGAAGAGCGGATCAGACATTTCGAGAAAGGTCTGAGTACTGAGCTAACAACACCTGTGTGGTTTGCTACATTTGTGGAATCTGTCCGGAGGATCGAACGGTCAGTAAGGGAGAAAAGAGAACCCATGTCTAAGAAGAGAGCTTCTCAGTTTCAGGGATATAGGTTTGGTGGCTTCAAGAAGCCAAGGTTTGCAGTACCGTCAGTGATGAGAGGTTCCAGTGCACCGTTACAATGGTCTCTAAGTTAGGGAAGAGGTTATCTTTCTTCATCATCTAAGGCACATAGTACAACTTTTGTGGTAGTGATAGGGCCATCTAGACCACAGTTTGAAGTTAAGACATGCTATATCTACGGTCAGACGGGGCATTTCAAGTCAAACTACCCAAACAAAGATGTTGAAGTGATGCAGCAGTCGAGGCAAAATCAACGAGGGTCAGATAGACAGAAGCCCAGTAGTAGAAGAGGGCGAGGACGTGGTCAAGCATCACAAGATGGATCGTTTGCTCAAGGAAGCAGAGGACGTGGACAGCAAGCAACGACTCAATTCTATGCTATGAGTCATCCAGAGGCGATAGTCAACCCGCGAGTGGTGGCATGTCAGATGGAGTTATTTCATTCTGATATGTCTTCTTCTTTCTTTATATCTATTTTGGTTGACTCGGGTGCTACACACTCTTTTATTTCCTATCGTATGCTTGAGAACTGTCATTTACCTCTTAGCTGTAAGAAGGATAGTTTTTTGTTAGAAACCCCTCTTGATGGATCCTCGATGCTTCGAGAAGAGTGTCCATCTTGTGTCTTATCTTTTTCGGGACACAACATACAAGTGGATCTTATACCACTTGATATGCATGGTTTTGATGTTATCCTTGGGATGGATACCTTAGACAAGTATAAGGTTGTTTTGGACTGTGGTTTCAAGCAGGCTGTGTTTGATGATGATGGAAAGAAGTGAATCTTCCAAGGAGAAGGAAGATTCTTCCGACGTGTCTGGTATTTGCCATGGTGGCAGATAAGTTGTTACGATAAGGATGTGAGGCGTTCTTAGCCCACATTGTGGTTACCGTTATGGAGGCCAAGGCGAAAGGTCCTAGCCTTGAGGAGGTGCCAGTTGTCTGAGAGTTTGATGATGTGTTTCCTGGTAAGTTCCCTGGTGTTCCTCCACCCCGAGAGATTGATTTCAAGATCAATCTAGTTTCGGGAGCGCATCCATTTGCACAGACACCGTATAGGATGGCTCCAGTAGAGATGGAAGTGCTTAAGAAGAAGTTGCAATAGTTGTTGGAGAAAGGTTTCATCCGACCGAGTACATCACCTTGGGGTGCTCCAGTGTTGTTCGTCAAGAAGAAGGATGGATCGATGCGGTTGTGTATAGATTACCGGCAGTTGAATAAGGTCAGGATCAAGAACAAGTACCCGTTGTCGAGCATAGATGATCTGTTCGATCAGTTGCGTCGTGCCACCGTGTTTTCGAAGATCGATCCACGGTTCGGATATCATCAGTTGAGGATAAAAACGTATGACATACCAAAGTCAGATTTTAGGACGAGGTATGGTCACTTCGAGTTTGTGGTTATGTCGTTTGGGCTAACCAATGCACCTGCTGTTTTCATGGATCTGATGAATCGAGTGTTCCGTCCGTTCCTAGATCAATTTGTTGTAGTCTTTATAGATGACATCTTGATCTATAGTCGGGACATGGAAGAGCATGAGCGACATCTTCGTCTAGCATTGACTCTTCTTCGCCAACATCAGTTGTATGCCAAGTTCAGTAAGTGTGAGTTCTGGTTGGAAGAAGTAACCTTTTTGGGTCATGTGATATCAGATGAAGGAGTCAAAGTGGATCCGAAGAAGGTGGAGTTCATTGCAGAATGGGAACAACAAAAGATGCCGACAGAAGTCTGTAGTTTTCTGGGTTTAGCAGGTTACTATCAGAGGTTTATCAAGGACTTCAGTGCGATTGCGTTGCCAATGACGAAGTTGACCAGAAAGGATGTACCTTTTGTCTGGGATGATCATTTCCAGCAAGCTTTCCAAAGTTTGAAAGAGAAGCTGACTTGTGATCCAGTACTAGTGCTACCAGAGCCTGGGAAGGGCTATGTTGTTTTATGCGATGCTTCCAAGAAAGGCTTAGGTTGTGTGTTGATGCAGGAAGATCATGTGGTTTCTTTTGCTTTGCGACAGCTTAAGAAACATGAGGAGAACTATCAGACTCATGATGTGGAGTTGGCGACAATGGTTCATGCGTTAAAGATTTGGAGACACTATCTTTACGAGGAAATGTGTCAGATCTTTATGGATCATAAGAATCTGAAGTACATCTTTTCACAGCATGAGTTAAACGTGCGACAGCGTCGATGGATGGAGCTAATCAATGATTACGAATGCACCATCGAGTATCATCCTGGTAAGGCGAATGTGGTAGCTGATGCACTTAGCCAAAAGTTTTCTTCTTTTCCTTCAAAGAAGGTACAGTTGAGTTCCCTGGTATGCCATAGACAAGATATGCTTGTTTCCTTGCAGCAGATGAACATGCAGATGGAAGTTTCCTTGTTAGCTGGACTTTTAGCACATATGCAAGTCAAGCCTATGCAGAGACAACAGATCAAAGATGCACAGCAAGCAGATGACACCGTACAGTTGATCAGATCAAAGTTCGGCAGCAAAAAGCATGATGGGTTCCAGGAGTCCAAGGATGGGCTAGTTTGCTACCATGACAGGATGGTGGTCCCCGATGCTGACAATCTGAGGAAGTTAGTGCTCGAGGAAGAACACACGTCGATGAATGCTATGCATCAAGGAGCCACCAAGATGTATCATAGTTCGAAGGACTTGTATTGGTGGCTCGGCTTGAAGAAAGATGTAGCTGAGTTCATGACTAAGTGTGTGGTTTGTCAGCAAGTCAAGGTTGAACATCAAAAGCTGGCAGGTACATTGCAATCCTTACTGATACCACAGTGGAAATGGGATCATATAACCATGGATTTTGTAGTTGGTCTACCCAGGACAACTAGGAATCATGATTCCATTTGGGTTATAGTGGACAGATTGACGAAGTCTGCCCATTTCATACCAGTGAAGACAACGTATATAGCCGAGAAGCTCACTCGAGTATATGTGGATGAGATAGTGCGTCTGCACGGTGTGCTAGCGACGATAGTTTCTGACAGAGGTCCTTAGTTCATGAGTCATTTCTGGGAATAGTTGCACAAAGCGTTGGGAACACAGTTGACGTTCAGTACCGCCTTCCATCCGCAGAAAGATGGACACTCTGAGAGGACTATTTAGATTTTGGAGGATCTCCTTCGAGCTTGTGTTTTGCAGTTCCTAGGAAGTTGGGGCGTACACCTCAGTTTGATAGAGTTTGCCTACAACAACAGTTATCAACAGAGCATTGGCATGGCTCCATATGAGGCCTTTTATGGCAGGAAATGCAGACCTCCTTTGTGTTGGTATGAGTCTGGAGAATATCAGCTTTTGGGTCCTGAGTTAGTACAATAGATGACTAAAAAGATCAAGGTGATACAACAATAGTTGAAAGCGGTACAAGACAGACAGAAGTCTTATGCAGACAATCGTCGATGACCTTTGGAGTTCCAGGTAGGAGACAAAGTGTATCTTAAAGTCTCTCCATGGAAAGATGTGCTAAGTTTTGGCCGGAAGGGTAAGCTAGCACCCAGGTATATAGGGCCATACCCAATCATAGCATGTGTTGGCAAAGTAGCTTACGAGTTAGAGCTTCCGCCAGAGTTGCACAGGTTACATCCAGTGTTCCATGTCAGTATGCTGAAGAAAAGTCACCCAGTTTCAGGAATAATGATACAGCCAGTTGAAGTCAAGCTTGGTGAAGATGTGACCTACGAGGAAGGTCCTGTGATAATCCTTTACCGAAGAGTTAAGAAGCTGAAGAGGAAGGATCTGGTTCTTGTAAAGGTCCTTTGGCATCATCGTGGCGTTGAGGAAGCCACGTGGGAGCTTGAGGAAGTGATGAGGAGGAAGTATCCCTCTCTTTTCTCTTCGGATTTCGAGGACGAAATACCTTTGTAGGGGGTTAGCTTGTAAGGACCCTGACCTCCGTTTAGGGTTTACCCTATTTACTTTGCTTAACCCTGATGTTTAGTTGCTTGCTAATCACCTTTAGTGGTGATTAGGGTTTGTTGGTGCTTTGTTGAGAGTTGGAGGTGTCACTTGCAATTACCCCAAGTCTAGGGTTTGTGCGCAAGTTTTCCACCTTGTGAGGTGTTCCTCCCTCTCCTTTCTTCCTCTAGTGTTGAAAGGAAGGTTTGGGCTCGTTGCTTGAGTTCCTTTGGGCTTGGTTGAGCTTGTTGGGCCTTGTGGTGCCTTGCCTTTGCTTCTTTGGACCCTGTGTTGGGCAAGTGTGCCCTATGTCGGCCTATGTGTGTCACCCTAGTGGTGTGTCACCTAGGGTTGTGTCGTCCATGGTGGGGGTGTGTCAGCCATGTTGTGTGTGTGTGTCGCCCATGGGCCCTTTGACCTTCTTTGACCTTGTTTGTCTCAACACTAGTGGACACTTGGTGCTTGATGCTTGCATGTGGAAATGACCTTGGACATGTGTTTAGGGCATGTTAGAGTGGTGGCATTGCCCATGGACAAGTGTCCCTAGGTGGGCGACACCTTGCTTTGCTCTACCTTGTTTTCTCCTCCATCCTCTTCTATATATATGTTTCCTTTCCCTTGATAAGGATCCCTTTAGCTCCTTAGTATCCCTCTCCTTGGTGCACGACACACTCTCTTCTTTTGCAACTTGGTGGCCGATCCTTCTTGGAGTCTCCTTCTTCCTCTAGTAGTGGCTGAACCCTAGAGTGCCTTGCTCTCCTTCTTCCTTGGTGGTGCTTTGACCTTGGTGCTAGGAGCTTGGATCTTGCTTAAGGTGGGTTACATAACTCCTAACCCTAACAACTTTACTATCTTCTATGTTCTTGTGTATGTGTTGCTTATGATTGGCTAAGTATGTTGTTAGTTTAGTTTCTTGCTTAGTTGCACCTTGTTGGCCGAACCTATGTTCTAGGGTTTCTTAGTGAGCAATACTCCTTTCTCTCCTTGGTCTAGAGGCGTGATCTTGAGTTCTAGTATCATCGGAGACACTCCTCTCTCATTTAAGTTGAGAGGTGAGCTTGTGTTCTAGTGGCTTGAGCAACACCCTCCTCTCACCATGGACTTGAAAGGTGAGCTTTGCGGTGGTTGTGGACCTTGTTAAGGGTTGTTCCTTGTGTTGCCTGATTGGTGACAAGAGATGTGCAAGACCCCTCTCTCTTAGTTGTTGAGAGGTGAGCCATCTTCTTGATCCATTAGGGTTTGGTACCCTTGTGGTTGAGGTTGATGACGACCTTGTGGAGTTACATCTTGACAGTTATGATCGTGGAGGAGGTGTTTCCTGATACCCCTCATGATCTTGAGCCTTGGACGACACATGGTGTGGTTGTGTCGGGCGTTGCACTTGGTCCCTGCCTTGTGTGTGTGTTGGGCATCACACCTTAATGAGTAACCTGCCCGATACACTTAGCCTTGGTGATGGTTTGAAGCCATTGTGCGTTGAGGTGTGGAGCTTATTATCTAGTTGGTAGTGTCGAGTCAGGCGTCAAGTTCTTGGACACTGACCCTTGTGTGTCATGCGTCACACCTTAGCCTTGTGTGTCGGATGATAGATGTGGCTAGCTTTGTGATGGGTGTTATGTCTTCTCTGCTGCACGCGTTATATCTATGAGTGTTATGCCTTGTCCGGTGGTGTTGCACGATACACCCCTTAGCCTGAGCCGCACGTTGCTTAGATTCCTATTACACCTAGGGAGCGGCAAGCGCATGGGCTCAGTTGCCCGATAGGCGTTATGGATGTCGTCCTTGTTGCACAACACAGAGATGCACAACACACCATTGCACGACTTAGACTGTGTTGCACGTCTGGTTCAGATGGTAGCTCGACGGCAATAGATCTTGGATGGCTGACGGAGCGTTGCATGATAGATGTTGGTCTGCTTGGCCGACATGAGTTGAGTGGTGGGCGATAGGGGAGAGTGCCCTGCCCGATACCACTTCTGGTGAGGGTAGTGGGTACTTTTAGTGAGGGTCTTGTTCCTTATAGAAAACCGATATGTTAGATGTTGTTCTTGCTATCATGTTTGGTTATGATGGTGACCCTTGATATGCTTTATGGTAATCGTTATAGTAGAGCTCAACTATGCATCTTAATATGATATCTCATATGTATGTAATCATCTTGATATTATGTATATGCTGAGTAAATGGTAATCATATAAGATGCCATGAATGATGATATGACCTATGTCTATGGTCACAGGTTGAGGCATGAATCATAAATGTCACCCTAAGTTGAGAATATGATCTTCTAAGTAATTCATGATGATTATGTATACTAACCATGCATGTCTCATACTGATGCATAGCCAGGTAAAAGGCTATGAGGTATATATGTTGAGTAACTTTGTTGTGATGGTTACTCTTGATAATGATATAACATGTATGATATGTTTGGCTAAAGTGCTTGGATTGCTATCTCATGATGATGATGTAAGCCTTGAGAGGCAGTGACAGTATGTGATGAGGGATTGAGATCCCATGGTATTATGATGATCCTTGAGGTGGATCTTGATGATTGGCAAGAACCCAAGTGGTAACATGTAATGTGAGATCCTTGTAATGGATCATGATGGCAGTAATAGCATAATATTGTATCTTATGTTGTTTATTCTTATTATAGTTTGCATGTTATAAAACTTGGTTGAATCTTGCAATCCACTTAAAATATACTAACTATTCATAGTGTAACATATCATGTAGTTTTCCCTGGCCATAGATCCATCATCGTCAGTAGGTGATGATGGTGAAACGGGTTCTCCTGCGGATTAACCTGGAGCACATATTGTTGAATACGTGAGGTTTCTCCTAGCCTAAAATAGAGAGGGAATCGAGTGCAGCTATGGTTGCAGACTCGGATATATATATATATATATATATATATATATATATATAGAGAGAGAGAGAGAGAGCATGGTGAACAGGCCCATGGCTCAATGTGATTGAGCATGAATGTGTTCATGGCTCAAAGCACGGTGAACAGGCCCGTGGCTCAGATATACTAGCGTGGAGACATGTACCAAGGCGGGCTAGAGGATTGGTAGCCTATGGAGATAACCCTATGGCTGAGGCCACTTAAGCTTGGGACTGTGGTCCTGCTTTGGTTCTCGTGCACTGACCATGAGGTGGGAGGTCGTGGAGTCTGTCTCTTCCATTGACCTTGTACGGCAATGGCTCTGGGTTTCGCAGCCATCAGTTGGATTTGAGCGGTACGACTCACTTCCTCAGGGCATAATAATAATACGTAATCCAGCCGTATAGTATTTACTGCTTAAGGCAAAACATGGAACATTTGTTGAGGCCTTGTTTGTGTAGTTAATTTTGTTATACCTGCAGTTACTTGTACTTTCCTCATGTTATGTGGTAAGATCTTATAAATCTTATCTTGTCAATCATGTTCCATAAAGAAACACTTGGGTATATGTCTTCCGTACATCTGGTAAGCTTGATAATATGAATAGCTTTACTTTATAACTTCTCTTGTTATACCTCTTATCAGTTATCTGATGTTGTTGTTTTATCTTTCTGAGGTTTTGTAGTTTTAGCGGGGAGTTATGTTTCTCGCTGGGACTGTGTGTCTCACCCCGCTAATTTATAACCTTTTTAGGTGTTCGAGCTAGACGTGGGGGTGGTCGCGGAGTTGTGGCCGAGCAGCAAGACGAGCAGTAGAAGGAAAGCGATGGATATGTTGTTGTTTTGGATGTTTTGTAGTAAAGTCTTAGAGTCATCCCTGTACTCTCTGGTCCTTTGAGGCGCTTTGACGTTGTTTCACGATGTACATTTGTTGATGTTTTGTATATCCTACTTCTGGTCGGATGTGGGTTGTTATGTACATATGAACATGTGATGAACTTATGTGATAGCTAGACAGCTGAACTCCTAAGCCGTGGACACGTGCCAAGACTTGTAAATGTTTGTATAACCTATTTCTTTGTAGGATGAGGGCTTTAATGGAATAGTTTCTCAGTTGTTCCGCTTTTCACAATCGATTTTAATTAACCTGTTTTTTGGGTAATCTGTGCTTATGGTGATTTCTATATGTTTTCGCGTAACACCTCGTTGTATGTGTGATAGTGGGATGTGTTGCCACAAGTATGATTACATCATACTTTATTAACTTGGCTTAACCCTTTTCTCAAAGTATGTTAGCCCACACTTATCAAAGTGCATTAAACTTATTACATCTCAATGTAACAATTGACATAACACACTTCATGTGTTACTCATCCAAGTATATTGGATTTAAGGTGCATCAAGGTACATCAACCTTGAAGTGTTGGATGTGATATCTATCATGTCTTGATGTATCATTTCCCTCATCACTTTTAAATTTCTTAAGTTCAACAACTTTTCTTGTATTAGGGTATTTCCCATCCTAATACTTTATGCACTAGCCCATCACATTTATTCTGTAGTGTATTGATCATGAGTCATACATTTGAATTGTCCAACCATCATCAATTGATATGGACTCATCTCAGGTTGAGACATTATTCATATAGGATTAACCATTATCAACCACTTTAGGTGTTTCACCTATCAAGGTATCAGTCATACCATTACTTGGTATGACACTCATTACTCCTAACAGTGTCTTACTCTCTCCTTTACAAGGTGTCTTGGGTTGGAGGTGTATAAACACTCACCATATCGAGTTAGGATTTGTACTTGTCTCCATATCGGGCATGAGGTATCTTCTTGACCTCATATCAGGCACAAGGTATATGTATGTGTCGCCCATGATACTTATGAGGTATCAACCCATCACCATGTCGGGCTAGAAGTACATTCAATCACCCTAGCGGGCTAGTCACCATCTAGGGTTAGCTATGATGGGTTAGGGTTACCATATCATCTAGGGTTGTGTATCATGCAACCCTATCGTGCAACCATGTTGTACAACTATGTCATGCAACCATGCCGTGCAACTATGTCATGCAACCATGTCATGAAATAGCACTTGTTATACTTTACTTATATCGAGTTTCCCAATTTAGGGTTTCATGTCAACTTATAAGTATTCATTCAACCTTGTATCATGTATGGAGTCTATACTTGACTCGCTATCGTGCAAGCATCTTATGCAAGCATCGCATGCAACAACTTGTGCAATACATATCGAGCAAGTCATACCCATATCGGGCTATAACTACTTGTATTTATACTTGAACCCGATATCACTTTTACAAAGTGACACCATCTTCTTCAAGTTCTAGACCTTTGTTCTAACTGATATAATTCATGGTAACAGGTCTAAGCAACCACTAGAACTCATAATTGAATCAGCTATTTCAGGAAATTTCAGTATTAAAAGTATTTCACTAATTATAACAATTTAGGTGAAGAATAATAACATGGTTGAGTTCAAGTTATATAACCCACCTTAAGAACGACTTCAAAGCTCCCAGCTCTAAAGCTCCACATTCCTAAGGTTGAAGATGAAATTCTAAACTCCTCTATATACAAAGAATTACCATGGATAAGCAATTGGTGAAGGAGAAAAGAAAGGTAGATCATAACCCTAATTCCATGCTTCAATTCAAGCTTGAAGACAACTATATCTTACCTTAGGGTTAAGTTTTCAGATCCTTAGCACCTTGGATAATACCCTACCACTATTGGGCGATATGGACTTCCTCTTGGCCGATACAGCTTTGCTTGTGGCCGATACCCCCTCACTTGTGGCCAAAATCACTTCAATTGGCCGATATCAACTTGCTATGGGCAATATCAACATGGTATGGTCAATATACTTGCTATGGCCGATACCCAAGGCCTATGCACGATACCCTTGTGCTCTTGCACGACATGCCACCCCTCTTGCATGATATGATACTCACTTGCATGATATGGCACTCACTTGGAGTCAAAAAACTTCACTCTATGGCCGATATCACCCTATATGGCCAATATCACCTACTTGGGTGATATGGTCTTGCCATGGGCGATATCCCAAGGCCCATGCATGATACCACAACATACCTTAACGATATGGGATCTCTATGGATGATAGCATAGGGTAGGAGGGTGGCAAGGGTCACCAAATTGCACCAAGGGGTGAAACTAGGGGTATATATACTTGTTGTTCATGAAGAAAGGAAAAAATGACACCCGAACGTATCACGCATCAGTCAAAAGAAATAGAATGAAGGGTTCTATCCATTCACTCCTGAAGGCAGATGGTAGTGTGGTGAACGACCCTCTTGATGTGGGAGCTGAAGCGGTGGAGTTTTTCACCCGGCTATATAACAACACCAACAAAGATATTTTACACAATAGGAGTCTTCCGGGAAGGAGAGTCACTGACGAGATGAACGACATGCTTTGTGGGCCGGTGAGTGAGGGGGAAATTAAAGATGCCCTATTCTCGATTGGGGCTACGAAGGCGCCGGGTCCCGACGGGTTTAACGCCAAATTTTTTCAATCCAATTGGGACCTGGTTAAGGAGGACATTTGTAGAGCTGTGAGATGGTTTCTGGTAGGAGGCAGAATGCTTAGGAAAATCAATCACGCATTTCTAGTGCTTGTTCCAAAGAAAGGGGTGGTGGAGTCCATGAATGATGTGAGGCTTATAGCTTTTTGCTCAGTTGTATACAAAATCATCGCCAAGCTCCTGGCTAATAGGCTCAAAAAGATATTGTCGTCTATCATATCACCATCTCAAACAACGTTCATCTCTGGTAGAGCCATAAATGACAACACTCTACTTGCTTCAGAGTTTTTGCTTGACTTCAGGGTGAAAAATAGTAGCAAGAAGGCTTGCTTGAAGGTTGATCTCAAGAAGGCGTATGACAACGTCAAATGGGAAGCTCTTTGGAAGATCATGGGAGGCATGGATTTCTCTCATAGGTGGATTGCTATTATGAAGGAGTGTGTTACCACCACCTCCTTCTCTGTCCTGGTGACTGGTGCCCCCTTTGGCCTGTTCCAAGCTACGAACGGCCTTAGACAGGGTGACCCCTTGTCACCCCTTCTCTTTACCATTGTTATGGAATCCCTCACCCACATGATGGGCAAAGAAGTGCTCGAGAAGAGAATTAGAACTTACAAGCAAGGTGGCGTCAAGGTCATGTCGCACCTGATCTTTGCGGATGACATCTTGTTCTTCCTTAAAGGTAACATCAAGACGATGAAAAATTGTAGAAGGATGATGAATAGTTTCGGCAAACTCATGGGGCTATTCTTGAGTGTTATCAAATATAGAGTCTTCCTCTCTAGATCTTGTGATTCTAGGAGAGGGAGACTCAGAGAATCTGTTGGCGTCGAGGTAGGGGTCTTCCCTACTCATTACCTGGGCATTCCGATCTGTGGGGGCAAGCCGAAAGGGTCAGATTTCAGCACTTGTGTGGATAGCCTGAGGGAGAAAGTGGCTAAGTGGGCTGGGCTAAACATTTCTATGGTAGGTAGGCTGGTCTTGGATAGGTCCGTTCTGACTGCCATGATCAGATTTTGGTGTATTCAAGCGGAGATCCCTGGGTTCATCCTCGACAAATTCAGGAGCATCATTGTGGCGTTTGTTTGGGGAGGAAAGTTCCATGTGGTGGCGTGGGGCACGGTGGCTTAACGGCTCGAAGAAGGGGGACTAAACATTCATGATCTTAGAGATGTGGCTACGACTGCAACAATGAAGCAGTTCAATGTATTCTTAAGAAGAACCGAATTGGGCTGGGCGTCTTGGATGAAAAGGCGATACAGCGAGGTTTTGGTGGAAAATAGGACCAAGAATCAGTCCAAAACCTGGCGGGAGATGTGCAGAAAATGGGTGGACATTGATGGGGATTATCACAATGTTGACAACACCTGGACGCTGGCTAATCCTGATGTTGTCCCTTGGAGAATTAGGCATTACCACACGCCCCAGGTCCCGTGGTTCCAACTCTTGTGGAATGGCTCTCATATCCCGAAGTGGAGCTGCTGCTTGTACAAGAGCATCCTTCAGAAGCTTCCCACCATGGACCGGTTGATTAAATGGGGGATGAATAGCAACCCTCTATGTCTACTTTGCCGTGCGGAGGAGGAATCTCATCTCCATCTCTTCTTCGGCTGTAGCTTTACCTACTATATGTGGTGCAGGTTATGCCTTAAAATGGGTTGGGGTGGCAGCCCGCCCAAGGATCTGTTCCAAGTGGTTTTCTAGCTGGAGGACAAAATGAAGACTGATAAAGACCTATCCAGGCTGGTGGGTGTTGCAGTCACTGGTCTTTGATACTTCATCTGGAGAGAAAGAAACGACAGACATCATGGTAAAGGAGACATCAATGTTTTGCGTCTTTTTGATGGGTTTGTTCACAGCCTGGATTGGGTGGTCAAGTCCAAACTCGAGATCAACAGACATGTCAAGGGCCTTATTCTTAGGGCCTTATAGTATACGAGGCCGTACCCTCTATACTTTTTGATCTTAGTAATATTTTACCAGCTCCAAAAAAAAGGAAAAAAAATGAGGTGTCAACATTTTGAGCTAGTAGGTGCCACGTGTCATGCATGGGTGACACGTGTCCAAGAATGCATAATCATTTATCTTGTTATGCAAAACAGTTGAGAATCATCTAGGGATGCAAATTCTTCCATTTCTTATTCATTTGGATAAGTCATCTAGGTTTACTCACTATTTTAAGTCAAGCTGGTACACTTTTTCGAAGGAAACTTGTTGGTCGTCACACCTCACCTCCTTGAGGTGCTTTGCACGATATGGCCTTTTCCAAGAGTTCACAAAACTATATGGGACACCTCCTTGGGCTCCATGGCCGATAGGCACTCATATATAAGCTTTTCAACTTGATACAACTCAAGTTAAGCTTCCAAATTCAACCCTTTTTCTTGGTCATTTCATCACCAAGATTACCATCATTCATAATGGAATCAAACATGGTGTATCATTCATTATCTCTCCTATAAATGATACACAGAGGAATTAGGAATACTATAGAGGTGGTAATTTTCATATTACCCCCACATTTTGGGTAAATTATAATTTGTACCAAAATTGGTGCACAAGGTACCAACATTGTTTAAATAAGTTCAAACTTGGAATTTAGGCTTTCCACAAGACACCACCTTGCATAATTCTCTCAATAATGATGCTACAACACATGATGCATGTTCAACATGTGACATTTTGCATTATAGCCCCTCAATTTGGGTAAATTGTAGTTTGGTCCAAAATAAAGGAAAATTGCTCAAACAACATTCAATCAGGACCAAACTTGAAACATGAGTGTGTCACATGATAACAAAGAACCTTAGAGGATTATATTAAAGTTATAATCTACTTAATTAGCCAAAAAAATAGGGTTACCTCATAACCCAGGTCAGGGTCGTTGCAGTTCAACTCTTGCTTGTCTCTTCTAGGTCTTCTTTGGTCACCTAACCAACAGTTCCCAGTGGGGACAAAAACCACACATGGTCCCATTAAGGAAAAATGGGTCAAAAAAGTTGGTATAAGATAGGTATTTAGAAAAAATACGATAAGAACTTATCCTTATGACAAAATGTAAAGGAATGAACAATATAGGTAAGTATCAAAAAGGTTGCAATGGGTTTTAAAATCCAATAAGAATCAATGTCCAATTTTTTTAGACTTCAATTTTCAAATAGATAACACATGTCAATGTCTAGTTGTTGGGGAAGCCAATGTTCTCTCTAGGGATAATGTCAACACACCAACTAAATTTTCTAGTATTGTGATACATCGTTCGAACGAAATGTCATTAACTAATTAACTAATGCAGAAGCGATTGTTAGTAGCGGAATTAATGAAAATCACTAAAATTAAAAACTTTTATAAAAAGATCCATTACCAGAGATTTCTTTAAACAAAAACCACAGTAGTATATTTTCATACTGGTCCACATTGTACATTCCATGTACCATCTCTTCTCGAGGGATATTTATACATCATTACTCCGCTAAAAAGCACAAGTAATAAAATCCTCAAGGCATCTGAATCAAAATCTCAGATTGATTGTAAAAATATTATTCACTGACTCCTAGGACCTGAGAGTACAGAGATGACACATAGGACCCTATTTATATTTATATCAAGCCTAACAACTAGTATCCCCACCTGGGATATCACTGTTTCCCTTGTTGTTGTTGCTGCTGATCTTTCCTTACAACAGGGTTTCTACCTCGTTGTTTGCGTCTACCTAAAAACATTGAATCCCACGAGGATGAGACAATTATAAAATTGCCCCAGCGAGAGATATAACTCTCCGCCGTAACATTATTATTGTAGTTTAATAGAAATAAACTGAGCAGTGGAATAATATAATTTAAGTAGCAGATAAATCAATATTTATGAAGATTAGAGCAACATTTCTATTCAAGTATTTTAGCTATAACTTGACAAGGCAATATGTCTCTTATTCAATATGAAATTAAATAACATAGGTAACATTTATGTATCAAGGACATGCTAAGAAATATAACATCAACCAGTGGTTCTCATATTTCAATCTTATGCAAATACGCTACACAACTGATTATGTTTTACAAAAATATTTAAGCTCTGACGAGATGAGGTATACCACTCATACTCCAACCGATCACTGCAAAGTCAAAATCGGTACCATACAAAGTCAAATGGAAGAGCTGGCTTCCATGACTTCCCACATCACGGTCAGCGCAAAATCACATGTAAGACATCTTGTGTCTCTGCTATATAGCTTCCCAGGGTATAGTGGCATCTTCGCTATAGAGATGCAGCGGTGACTACACTCTCTTCACAATCGAGAGATTTCGTGTTTACCTCCTTTGATCTGGCATTAACATCATCGGGAGATTCGTGATACATCCATCTGGGAACATTTAATGAAGGATTGAGAGGTTTAATGTTTACCTTCCATCAATCTCCTCAAGAGGACGTACAAATATTTTTGCCCATCGACCCCCACACATTAAAAAATATGTAAACTCCAAGAGATCTTGTAAGAAAACATGTTTCACCATCACCAGCTACCGACGATGATGGATCTATGGCCAGAGCACTAAATGAATAGCTTTCACTTGATTAATTAAGTACATTATCATATTCTTTTAGCATCACTCAAGTTTTCAAATATAACTTATTAAGACAAAATGCTACAAAGGAAACAGTTACTTCTCAGTCTTTATAAGACATTGGGATTTCAGTCCCTTATTTCAATACTGGGAATTATCATCCCTTCACAATCTCAATACCATAATCATATGGTTTTGGGTATTCAAAACCTTAGCTCATTGTTGAGCACTGCTACTACTCTTTCAGGTAACTATCACCTTCAGGTCATTTGACTAAGGTAAACATGATACTCATTACACAACCATCTCACATGGCACTTGAGGCCCATTAACTCTCTTGCTACTTCTAACTAAGAAACAAGCTATATTATGGCACACAAGGCCCAATAAACAACTTCAATAATTAAAGCATCATAGCTCATACCTGCCTATGTTCATCATCTCACAATACCTGCATGGTTAGTACATATGATAACAGTTACATTGCTTATTAGGACCATGCAAAACAATATATCATCACTATTCAGGGGTAACACCACTATTCCCTTACTAGGGTTAGGGTTTCCCATTTCAAGTCAATTGGGGATAGTCATCCCATTACCCAGATCAGGGTTATGGTTTATCACCATATTTCCTAAGATTAGGGTCTCATATATCACTACATATAATTACCCTAAATTTGAGTTCTACATTACATCAATACATCAGGGTTTCACATCACATCACCTTAAATTAGGGTTTACATTCAATGGCCCACAATTAGTGTAACGACCCTAACCTGGGTTATGAGGTAACCCTATTTGTTTTGGCTAATAAAGTTTCTTAGAACTTTAATATGATCCTCTAATGTGTTTTATTATCATGTGACACATTTATGTTTCAAGTTTGGTCCCGATTGAATGTTGTTTGAGCAATTTTCCTTAATTTTGGATCAAAGTGCAATTTACCCAAATTGAGGGGATATAATGCAAAATGTCACATGTTGAACATGCCTTATATGTTTTGGAATCATAATAGAGAGAATTATGCAAGGTGGTGTCTTGTGGAAAGCCTACATTCCAAGTTTGAACTTGTTTGAACAATGTTGGTGCATTGTGCACCAATTTTGGTACAAAGTGCAATTTACCCAAAATGTAGGGTTGATATGTAAATTACCACCTATAGAGTGTTCTTACTCCCTCCTATCATAATGTATAGGATAGACAAAGGAGGATACACCATTTTTGATTCCATTATGAATGATGGTAATCTTGGTGAAGAAATAACCAAGAAAAGGGTTGAATATGAAAGCTTAACTTGAGTTGTATCAAGTTGAAAAGCTTATATATGAGTGCCTATAGGCCATGGATCCCAAGGAGGTGTCCCATATCGTTTTTTTGAACTTTTTTCAATGTCCATATCCTGCAAATAACCTCAAGCAGGTGAGGTGTGACGGCCAACAAGTTTCCTTAGAAAAAGTGTATCGACTTGACTTAAAATAGTGATTAAACCTAGATCACTTATCCAAATGGATAAGAAATGGACGAATTTGCATCTCTAAATGATCCTCTACCTTTTTGAATGTCAAGATAAATTTCGATGCATGCATGTACACGTGTCACCCATGCATGACACGTGGCACCTACCAGCTCAAAATGTTGATACCTCATTTTTGCCTTCCTTCAAGAACAACAAGTATATATACCCCTAGTTTCACCCCATGGTGCAATTTTGCGACCCTTTACACCCTCCTACCCGGAGGTATCGTGAATAGAGATATCATATCGTGAAGGGATGCTGTGGTGTTGTGCATAGGCCTTGGGATATCGCCCATGGCAAGACCATATTGCCCAAGTAGGTGATATCAACCATATAGGGTGATATCAGCCATAGAGTGAAGTGTTTTGACTCCAAGTGAGTGCCATATCGTGCAAGTGAGTATCATATCGTGGAAGAGGGGTGGCATGTCATGCAAGAGCACAAGGGTATCATGCATAGTCCTTGGGTATCGGCCATAGAAACTATATCAGCCATAGCATGTTGATATTGCCCATAGCAAGTTGATATCAGCCAATTGAAGTGATTTTGGCCACAAGTGAGGGGGTATCGGCCACAAGCAAATTTGTGTCAGCCAAGAGGAAGTCAATATCTACGAAGAGTTGTAGGGTGTCCACCAAGGAGCTAAGGAACTCAAAACTTAACCCTAAGGTAAGCTATAGTTGTCTTCAAGCTTGAATTGAAGCATGAAATTAGGGTTATGATCTACCTTTCTTTTATTCTTCACCAATTTCTTATCCATTGTGATTCCTTGTATATGAAGGAGTTTTAAACGAGCCTTGGACCTTTGATAAAGTCATCTTCAACCTTAGGAACATGGAGCTTTTGAGCTTGAAGCTTTGAAGTGGTTCTTAAGGCGGGTTATATAACTTGAACTCAGCCATGTTATTATTCCTCACCTAAATTGTTGTATTTAATGATCTACTTTTAATTCCAAAATTTCCTGAAATAGTTGATGAAATTATGAGTTCTAGTAGTTGCTTAGACATGTTGACATGAACTATAATAGTTATAACAAAGGTCTAGAGATTGAAGATGATGATATCACCTTATAAAAGTGATATCGGGTGCAAGCACACAAGTAAGCACCTTTAACCCGATATGATGATGCAACTTCTTCACTTGAACAATATGGATATAAATGAACACATTATTGCACGATATGTAGGTGTAGTATACACCTCTTGCACGATAGGGAGTCAAGTATAGACTCCATGCATGATACAAGGTTAAATGAATACTTGTAAGTTGACATGAAACCCTAACTTGGGTAACCCGATATGAGTAAAGAATAGCAAATGCTATTGCACAATATGGTAGTTGATACACAACCCTAGTTGATGTCTAGACCGACATGGTGATGGATTTATACCTCATGAACGACATGGGTAACACATATAAACACCTCTAGCCCGATATGAATGGTGTGTATATACTTCTAGCCCGATATGGTGGTGCCTATACACCTATAACCCGATATGGTGAGCATATGCCCACGTTTAACCCGAGATACCTTGTAAAAGTGAGGGCAAGATACTCTTAGGAGTGATGAGTGAAACACCAAGTATTGGTGTGGCTAATACCTTGATAGGCGAAACACCTAGAGTGGTTGATAATGGAGAACCTTATATCAATAATGTCTCAACCTGAGATGAGTCCATATCAAATGATGATGGTTGGACAATTCAAATGTATGACTTATGATCAATACACTACAGAAAGAATGTGATGAGCTAGTGCATAAAGTATTAGGATGGGAAATACCCTAATACAAGATAAGTTGATAAACTTAAGTAAGTTAAAAGTGATGAGGGAAGTGATACATCAAGACATGATAGATATCACATCCAACATTTCAAGGTTGATGTACCTTGATGCACCTCCAATCCATTATACTTAGATGAGTAACACATGAAGTGTCTTATGTCAATTGTTACATTGAGATGTAATAAGTTTAATACACTTTGATAAGTGTGGGCTAACATACCTTGAGAAAGGGTTAAGCCAAGTTAATAAAGTGTGATGTAATCATACCTTGGTAAGGATGAGAGACGAACTCATACCTTGTGTTGATGATTCATTTAATGATAAATGATGAGAATAAATAAGTATAATTGTATACTTATGATATAAATGTATGCTCCTAGATGTGTGGAGCAATGAATTAAGGTTTGAATTAATGATATGAACTTGAAACCCTATCCGGAAATAAGATGAAACCCTTACCCTAATAATTGTTGCCTAGTGAGAGGTGATAAGATGTTTAATGGCCTTGTGAGACATGTGAATAGTTCTTTCCTAGTGAGAGGTGATAAGATATTGATCTAAAGAGGTGATAAGATGTTTAATGGCCTTTTGAGACATGTGAATAGTTCTTTCCTAGTGAGAGGTAAATGGGAACCATGTAACATAATAATAATATTAAATGGTTACAAAGATAAATAATGAGTTCTTGGTCATATATGCGTTATAGTCATAGTCAAATAAGGGCTATGGTGCTTTGATTATGTTAAAATGAGACATGAGGAATACTTGTATTATATAAAGAATGTGAATTGATATGATGGCTTGCCCCAGGGTATAATGCCTAGTAAAAGGATGTGATAACCAATGATGAATTTAAGGGATTGATATCCCATAACGAATGTGTAATAAGGATTGGTTAAAGTCAAATACCTGGCAGAGGGATGAAGCCTGTAATCAGGAGTGGTTAGAGTCCACTGTGTGGCGGTGTAATAAGGATTGGTTAAAGTCCAATACCTGGCAGAGGCATGAAGCCTATAAT
The DNA here is from genome assembly GCA_963693085.1 of Alisma plantago-aquatica. Taxonomy (NCBI): domain Eukaryota; kingdom Viridiplantae; phylum Streptophyta; class Magnoliopsida; order Alismatales; family Alismataceae; genus Alisma; species Alisma plantago-aquatica. The sequence goes on from OY856412.1 coordinate 372,046,169, forward strand.
CACAGGATTGGTAATAACCCAATACCTGGCAGAGGCATGAAGCCTATAATCACATGATTGGTAATAACCCAATACCTGGAAGAGGCATGAAGCCTATAATCACAGTATTGGTAATAACCCAATACCTGGCAGAGGCATGAAGCATATAATCATAGGATTGGTAATAACCCAATACCTGGTAGAGGCATGAAGCCGATAATCAAAGGATTGGTAATAACCCAATACCTGGCAGAAGCATGAAGCCTATAATCATAGGATTGTTAATAACCCAATACCTGGCAGAGGCATGAAGCCTATAATCACAGGATTGGTAATAACCCAATACCTGGCAGAGGCATGAAGCCTATAATCACAGGATTGGTAATAACCCAATACTTGGCAGAGGCAAGAAGCCTATAATAATCATAGGATTCGTAATAACCCAATACCTGGTAGAGGCATGAAGCCTATAATAAGCACAAGATTGGTAATAACCCAATGCCTGAATGTTATTATAGGGTTGGTAATAACCCAACACCTGGCTGTTATCAAAGGATTGTCATTGTTCAATGCCTGGAATGGTTTCACACGATTGGTATAGTCCAATGCCTGAATAGAATATGATGATGTATACTCACATGACTGGTACAATTCAATATCTAGTTAGCATATTGGATGAGGCCAAAAGATAGAAATAAGAATGATTCATGGATGACTTACCATGATAATGAGTACCACAAGATAAGCTTGAGATGTTGATATAGTATGATGGGTAAATGATATACATGTTCTTCCTATTCCTTATAAATAGAATAGATGATTTTCTATTCTATCATAGATAGTTGTAATGCTTTAAAATATGAGAATGATCTAAACTGCTTATCCTCTGCTCAGTTTAATACTATTTAACTGTGATAATAACAATGTTGGCGGAGAGTTATATCTCTCACTGGGGCAATTTTCAATTTTCTCACCCCGTGGGATCCAAATTTTTAGGTGGACATGCACGAGGAGGTGAAGACGTTTCTGTATAAAAAGAACAACAGCAGCAAGGACAACAGTGACAGCTCAGGTTGAGTGTACTGTCTGTCATGTCTTGTAGATAGAAGTCCTATGTGTCGTCTTTGTACTCTCAGGTCCTTGGAGTTGGTTCGTTATTGTTTCATGAACGATCTGAGGTTTTGGCTTGAATGCCTCGAGGTTTTATGTTGTTCCAGTATGTGTTTTGATAGAGCAACTATTATATGTTGTCTTCGAGATGAGATGAAACAATGTTGTACAATGTAAATCATGATATGTATGAGTTTTGGATCTTTCAGTAAAAATTTTCTGTACAAGGATCTCCTTGCAAAATGGTTTTAAATTTTAGTGATTTTTGTTAGTCCGTTGTTTATGTTTATTCTTCTTAATTAGTAATGATTTGCTTCTCAGTTTGGTGACTGTTGTTTTAAGTTTGGTATCAGAGCTTAAGGTTCGTCAAGTCTACAGAGACATAGGACTAAGGTGTTGAGTCTGTGTTAGTGTCCTCCAGTATACCCTATAGTGAATTCTTCTTATGCAGAAAAAAGGGTAAAGTTTAAAATGAATGGAGAACACGAGGAACACATTGCTGAGAACAATGTTGTTGCACCAAGAAAGGGTGCAAGGGATCATGTAAGAGAAGAAAGAATGCATGAGAATTCCCATCATAACCCAATCAGGATAAAGAATCCTATGTTTATGCTCTTGTTGGGCAGGTTAGGACAACAATGATACATATAGTAGACTGGATAGTAACATTACAACCTAGGTTACCAGTCCTCAATGCGGAAACTTTGGGCTTTGGAAGGGGTTCCTGAACGACATAATCATGTTGGAACAGTGGAAAATGTGGGAAAGATTAACATATGGCAAGAAAGTAGACTCTGTCATAAGTTTAGACAGATAGTATATTTGTGAAGGCAGTGCCCAAGGAGGGGCAATAAGCTGAGAATTAAGGAAAGGCCTCTATAATTCTAGAGACATTTTCCTAGCTATTTTAAAAAGCCAAAGTTTTTGGTACCACCAGTGCAAGAAACGTCTAGTGCACCAGTGTTGTAATCACTAAGTAAATGCAAAGGTCCTAACTTTCCACCTGTAAGAACCCATGGCTTAGTCTTTACATCGGTAATGAGGTCGATAAGACTATGGTATAAGGATAAGACATGGACATGTTAAGCACCCTAAACCTTTTTTTTTTCAAAAAGAAGGGAGTAAATGCCCAACAACCGAGGTAGACTCGGCAGGGCTTACGAAAGTTACAACTAATAGTATAAAAAAGGCAAAAGAAACAACATGAAATATCTAGACTCTATGCTTGAGTCAACCTGAAGTGGTGAATGACTATGAGGGGTGACATCTGATATGTCTTCTCTTAATTTTATCTGATAATCATAAGAAGGTAGTTGTTGTTGAGATTCTTGTAATTAGTCCTATGAGGACATGAGTAAGAGATAAGAAGAATAAAAATCTATATTCAGATTAATATTCTCGTATATGTTTTGAAATTTCTCTCTTCATGTAGAAAAGGAAGAGACATAAAAGAAACACCTAGAGAAAATTTGAGATACAAAGTAGTACAAATTTGAAGAAATGAAACATAATATAAAACAAATGCATACTACCTAATTTCAGTTCTTGAATACCCTGGCCAGGTATTCATCTATTGAAGGTAAGGTGAGTATGACACTCTAAGATTGCTATCTTTCTGATTACTCTGATCAAGTAGTCATTTTGAGACAATCTAAAGTGTATAATGAAGTCAAAGATGTTGCATGGATATTTCTACCACATCCTAATTGATATATGGAGAAATATGAGTTAATCATAGATCAATTGATAAACAAAAGAAGATGTTTAGTATAATGTATACCGTGGTCCTTAGACCTAGAGGTAACACAGTTACCTGATGAGAGGTAACAATGTTCAGTAATGGACTGAGGGTTTGAATACCCACTGTAATCATGATGATGATGTGATGTGTTTTTGGCACAAATAATGGATATCAAGGTAAATAATCCTAGTATCCAAGAACTTTCAATGATATGAGAAAAATGAGAACATGATTCCTGACAAGGAGTAATGTTTGGTTACCTAGAAGGGGCAGCCTTGTGAAAATTCTAGTAGGAAAATTTTATGTTAGGGGTTTATGCTATGCATAAACATAATGTTGATAAAGATATATTAATTGAAGGAATAAAGGTAGAATCATTTGAGAAAAAGCTTATCAAAGCTAAAAATGTATGATAAGACCTGTAGTTCCAAGTTGGTGACAAATCAGTTGGGTTTGACACTTGAGTTAAATAACATATGAATAATGATTCTCTGACTAAGAAAAATGTTACCTGACACATAGTTGACTCTACAGTAAATAATGAAAACGACAGTGGAATATGTGTCCTATATGATAGATTCCATGATAACCCTATTTGAAATAACTTTGTGTTGATCAAAGTTCTATGGTATCTCCATAACATTAAGATGTTATGTGGAGACTTGATGATATGATGAATGAATAATATCTGTCTCCCTTTACCTGGGATTTCGGGGACGAAATCCTTGTTAGGGGTTTATAACTTGCAACGACCCTGACCTGGGTTATGAGGTAACCCTATTTGTTTTGGCTAATAAAGTTTCTTAGAACTTTAATATAATCCTCTAAGGTGTTTTCTTATCATGTGACACATTTATGTTTCAAGTTTGGTCCCAATTGAATGTTGTATGAACAATTTTCCTTAATTTTGCACCAAAGTGCAATTTACCCAAATTGAGGGGCTATAATGCAAAATGTCACATGTTGAACATGCCTTATATGTTTTAGAATCACAAGAGAGAGAATGATGCAAGGTGGTGGCTTGTGGAAAGCCTAAATTCCAAGTTTGAACTTGTTTGAACAATGTTGGTGCATTGTGCACCAATTTTGGTACAAAGTGCAATTTACCCAAAATGTAGGGTTGATATTAAAATTACAACCTATAGAGTGTTCTTACTCCCTCCTAGCATAATAACCAAGAAAAGGGTTGAATATGAAAGCTTAACTTGAGTTGTATCAAGTTGAAAAGCTTATATATGAGTGCCTATCGGACATGGAGCCCAAGGAGGTGTCCCATATCGTTTTGTGAACTTTTGTCAATGTACATATCGTGAAAAGAACCTCAAGGAGGTGAGGTGTGACAGCCAACAAGTTTCCTTAGAAAAAGTGTATCGGCTTGACTTAAAATAGTGATTAAACCTAGATGACTTATCCAAATGGATAAGTAATGGAAGAATTTGCATCTCTAGATGATCCTCAACCTTTTTGAATGTCAAGATAAATGTTGATGCATGCATGTACACGTGTCACCCATGCATGACACGTGGCACCTACTAGCTAAAATGTTGACACCTCATTTTTGCCTTCCTTCATGAACAACAAGTATATATACCCCTAGTTTCACCCCTTGGTGCCATTTTACGACCCTTACCACCCTCCTACCCTAAGGTATCGTGCATAGAGCTCCCATATCATGAAGGGATTTTGTGGTATCGTGCATAGGCCTTGGGATATCGCCCATGGCAAGACCATATCACCCAAGTAGGTGATATCGACCATATAGGGTGATATTGGCCATAGAGTGAAGTGTTTTGACTCCAAGTGAGTGCCATATTGTGAAAGTGAGTATCATATCATGCAAGAGGGGTGGCATGTCATGCAAGAGCACAAGGGTATATTGCATAGGCCTTGGTTATCAGCCATAGCAGTATATCGGCCATAGCATGTTGATATTTCCCATAGCAAGTTGATATCAACCAATTGAAGTGATTTTGGCCACAAGTGAGGGGGTATCGGCCACAAGAAAAGTTGTGTCAGACAAGAGGAAGTCCATATCGCCCAAGAGTTTTAGGGTGTCGGCCAAGGAGCTAAGGAACTCAAAACCTTAACCCTAAGGTAAGCTATAGTTGTCTTCAGGCTTGAATTGAAGAATGGATTTAGGGTTATGATCTACCTTTCTTTTCTTCTTCACCAATTGCTTATCAATGGTGATTCCTTGTATATGAAGGAGTTGTAAACGAGCCTTGGACCTTTGATAAAGTCATATTCAACCTTAGGAACATGGATCTTTGGATCTTGAAGCTTTTAAGTGGTTCTTAAGACAGGTTATATAACTCGAACTCAATCATGTTATTATTCATCACCTAAATTGTTGTATTTAATGATCTACTTTTAATTCCAAAATTTCCTAAAATAGTTGATGAAATTATGAAGTTCTAGTTGTTTATTATACCTGTTTACATGAACTATAACAGTTATAACAAAGGTCTAGAGCTTGAAGATGATGATATCACCTTATAAAAGTGATATCGGGTGCAAGCACACAAGTAAGCACCTTTATCCTGATATGATGACACACCTTCTTCACTTGAACGATATGGATATGAATGGAAACATTTTTGCACGATATGGAGGTGTAGTATACACCTCTTGCACGATAGGGAGTCAAGTATAGACTCCATGCATGATACAAGGTTAAATGAATACTTGTAAGTTGACATGAAACCCTAACTTGGGTAACCCGATATGAGTAAATAATAGAAAATGCTATTGCACGATATGGTAGCCAATACACAACCCTAGTTGATGTCTTGCCTAACATGGTGATGGATTTATACCTCATCCACGACATGGGTAACACATATAAACACCACTAGCCCGATATGAATGGTGTGTATATAATTCTAGCCCGATATGGTGGTGCCTATACACCTATAACCCGAAATGGTGAACATATGCACACCTTTAACCCGAGACACCTTGTAAAGGTGAGGGCAAGATACTCTTAGGAGTGATGAGTGAAACACCAAGTAATGGTGTGGCTAATACCTTAATAGGTGAAACACCTAGAGTGGTTGATAATGGAGAACCTTATATCAATAATGTCTCAACCTGAGATGAGTCCATATCAAGTGATGGTGGTTGGACAATTCAAATGTATGACTTATGATCAATACACTACAGAATGAATGTGATGGGCTAGTGCATAAAGTATTAGGATGGGAAATACACTAATACAAGATAAGTTGATAAACTTAAGTAAGTTAAAAGTGATGAGGGAAGTGATACATCAAGACATGATAGATATCACATTCAACATTTCAAGGTTGATTTACCTTGATGCACCTTAAATCCAATATACCTGTATGAGTAACACATGAAGTGTGTTATGTTAATTGTTACATTGAGATGTAATAAGTTTAATACACTTTGATAAGTTTGGGCTAACAAACCTTGAGAAAGGGTTAAGACAAGTTAATAAAGTATGATGTAATCATACCCTGGTAAGGATGAGAGACAAATTCATACCTTGTGTTGATGATTCATTTAATGATAAATGATGAGAATAAATAAGTATAATTGTATACTTATGATATCAATGTATGCTCCTAGATGTGTGGAGCAATGAATTAAGGTTTGAATTAATGATATGAACTTGAAACCCTATCTGGAAATAAGAGGAAACCATAACCCTAATAGTTATTGCCTAGTGAGAGGTGACAAGATGTTTAATGGCCTTGTGAGCCATGTTAATAGTTTTTGCCTAGTGAGAGGTGACAAGATATTGATCTAAAGATTGATGTAAGAATTGGCAATGTTTAAAATAAACTAGGTAAATGGGAACCATGTAACATAATAATAATAATAAATGGTTACAAAGATAAATAATGAGATCTTGGTCATATATGAATTATAGTCATAGTCAAATAAGTGATATGGTGCTTGGAATATGTTAAAATGAGACATGAGGAATACTTGTATTATATAAAGAATGTGAATTGATATGATGGCTTTCCCCAGGGTATAATGCCTAGTAAAAGGATGTGAAAACCAATGATGAATTTAAGGGATTGATATCCCATAACGAATGTGTAATAAGGATTGGTTAAATTCCAATACCTGGAAGAGGCATGAAGCCTGTAATCAGGAGTGGTTAGAGTCCACTTCCTAGCAGTGTAATCAAGATTGGTTAAAGACCAATACCTGGCAGAGGCATGAAGCCTATAATCACAGGATTGGTAATAACCTAATACCTGGCAGAGGCATGAAGCCTATAATCACAGGATTGGTAATAACCTAATACCTGGCAGAGGCATGAAGCCTATAATCACATGATTGGTAATAACCCAATACCTGGCAGAGGCATGAAGCCTATAATCACAGGATTTGTAATAACCCAATACCTGGAAGAGGCATGAAGCCTATAATCATAGGATTGGTAATAACCCAATACCTGGCAGAGGCAGGAAGCCTATAATCATAGGTTTGGTAATAACCCAATACCTGGTAGAGGCATGAAGCATATAATCACAGGATTGGTAATAACCCAATACCTGGCAGAGGCATGAAGCCTATAATCACAGGATTGGTAATAACCCAATACTTGGCAGAGGCATGAAGCCTATAATAATAGGATTGGTAATAACCCAATACCTGGCAGAGGCACGAAGCCTATAATCACAGGATTGGTAATAAACCAATACCTGGCAGAGGCATGAAGCCTATAATCATAGGATTGGTAATAACCCAATACCTGGCAGAGGCATGAATCCTATAATCACAGGATTGGTAATAACCCAATACCTGGCAGAGGCATGAAGCCTATAATCATCACATGATTGGTAATAACCCAATTCCTGGATGTTATTACAGGGTTGGTAATAACCCAACACCTGGTTGTTATCAAAGGATTGTCATAGTTCAATGCCTGGAATGGTTGCACATGATTGTCATAGTCCAATGCCTAAACAGAATATGATGATTTATACTCACATGACTGGTATAATTCAATATCTGGTTAGCATATTGGTTGAGGCCAACATATAGAAATAAGAATGATTCATGGATGACATACCATGATAATGAGTATCACAGGATAAGCTTGAGATGTTGATATAGTATGATGACATGTTCTTCATATTCCTTATAAAGAGAATAGATGATTTACTACTCTATCATAGATAGTTGCAATGCTTTAAAATATGAGAATGATCTAAACTGCTTATCCTCTACTCAGTTTAATACTAGTTAACTGTGATAATAACATTGTTGGCGAAGAGTTATATCTCTCGTTGGGGTAATTTTCAATTGTCTCACCCCTGTGGGATCCAAATTTTTAGGTGGACGTGAATGAGGAGGTGAAGAACTTTCTGTAGAAAAAGAACAACAGCAGCAGGGACAGCTCAGGTTGTGTGTATTGTCTGTCATGTCTTGTAGATACAAGTCCTATGTGTCGTCTTTGTACTCTCAGGTCCTTGGAGTTGGTTCGTTATGGTTTCATGAACGATCTGAGATTTTGGCTTGAATGCCTCGAGGTTTTATGTTGCTCCAGTATGTGTTTTGATAGAGAAACTGTTATATGTTGTCTTCGAGATGAGATGAAACAATGTTGTACAATGTAAATCATGATATGTATGAGTTTTGCATCTTTCAGTAAAAGTTTTTTGTACAAGGATCTCCTTGCAAAATGGTTTTAAATTTTAGTGATTTTTGTTAATCCGTTGTTTATGTTTATTCCGCTTAATTAGTAACGATCTGTTTGTCAGTTTAGCGACTGTCATTTCAATTAGGATTTACTATTCATCCCAATTAGGGTTTCATATTCAATTACCCATAATTAGGGTTTACTATTCATCTAATTTAGCGTTTTACATTCCATAACCATAAATTAGGATACTCAAATCATCACCCTCAATTAGGGTCTCACTATTACCCTATATTAGGGTTTTCACTCAGAATTGCTCTGAAATATGGTGAAGATTCATTAACTTTCTCACATATGGTTTTCATGATCTCTTCACTAAGGATCATACCCTAATCACTACATGATTAATAATCATGTAAGAATTCCTTTCCATCATCCTCTCAACTTGATTAGGTTACATCAACCCTTCAATCAAGTACATACAACTATGGTTGCCATAGTGTACTAAGACATTACCTTCATAACCTTTTAGGGTTAATTAATCTAAAGGTATTGAACATCTAGGTACTTTAGGGTTTCAACATTTGTACCTAACATTAATAATCATCATTGGATCAATGGATCAATCATCATCTTAATTCTCCAAAAGATTTGATCATATTGAACCCATTACATGAGGTGTCCAAACGAATGCAACAATTGAATCTTCAATTACAATAGGTGTCCAAATGGATTAACCAATTGAGTCTTAAATTACATTAGGTATCCAAAAGGATTAACCATGTTGAACCTCAAAAGGTTTTGATTACTTAGAATCTAAACGGTCTTGGCCTTTTAGTCTTCAAACAGTTTGAAACCGTTTGGGCACATGGCCCTTGAAACTGTTTAAGAAAATTTTATTGAAACTGAATGAGCTTGGGACTCCAAACAGTCTGGTACCATTTGGACTCAAAAAGTCTTGAGACCGTTTGGTCCAAACCCTCTCAAAACCAAATGGACCAAAAAGTTCCTTCAACACTTAACTAAATCAAGGTTCCAAACCATTAACCGACTAGCAACTAAATCCTTGATTCATTCATCATTTGAACTATGGAATTACCCCTCAATTAGACCATCAATTAGGGTTTTCAACCAAATAAACCAGGTTTTATAATCAAGGAACCTTCAATTAGGGTTTTGAAGTCGAGCAACCATCAATGCTTAACATTGTGGAAACCAATTCAATTGAGATCAGTGAACCATCATCAATTTATGATATGACCTGACCTCAAATAGTCTTTATATCGTTTGGATGACCTCCAAATGGTCTTGAGGTCATTTGGATGACCTCCAAATGGTCTTGAGACCGTTTGCCTCATAATTCATTAAAATTTGGTGAAATTCATTTAGGGTTTAGTTCATTGGATTGATCATCAACTTAGCCATTGATTGCATTTCGATTTGATATCTCTAACTCTTCAATTACTCGACCCTACTCAACCCAAGACCTCCAAAAGGTCTTGGTTGACCTACAAACGGTCTTGAGACCATTTGGGGTGACCTCCAAATGGTTTTGAAATTGTTTGGGCTAATCAACCCAAAACATCAACTTAATCAATTGCAATTTCAACACTTAGCCGATTAGGGTTTCTAATTGGGAGATTGTCCATATGTTGAATCAATCAATTGGAGCCATTGGAACATCATCCAACATATACTAGGATTATGACCTCAAACAGTCAACCCATCCAATCGGTGAACTCTTCTAAACGGTTTGGTGTCCAAATCTCCAAACGGTTTGGTCTCCAAACGGTTTGGTGAAACCGTTTGGACCTAAAGTGTTGAAACCGTTTGCAATACAAATCTGTTGGAAAGTGTGCCTAAGATGGTATTATCATCATCAAACCTTAGTCCAAAGAAAACTACTGCCATTATCATGGTAGTTGCATCAACTAATCAAAGGAATTGCAAGAAGAGCAATTGAACATAATTGATTGAGAAATTGAAATCAATAACAATGAATAAGGGTTCAAGCTATATAACCCGCCTTCAATTGAGCTTCAAAGCTTTTAGCTTCACGTCAACAATGGTGGGAGAAGCTTTCTCTAACCACAAGGATGGTTCCTCAAGCTTTTGAGTGAAAAGGAATGGTTAGAAGTGAAGATGGGATCGAGATATGCAGAAATCATGCATTGATTTGTGATTTCCACCATGAAATCAAGATGAACGAAGGTTAAGAAGCTTACCAACAGGTTAGGGGTCGTCTTCCTGCTGTTCCTAGCTTCCTTGATCGTTTTTGCAAGCAAAGTAAAGAAGTGGATTCGAAAAAGTCCTTGGTTTGATTGGTAAAGGGTGCTTTTATAAGGAAATCAATGAGAGAGAAAAAATGCCTTTATATAAATCCTTTAAAATCCGAAATTGTTGCCACCTCTTCCCCCTTGGTTCCTTGCATGAAAAGGTACCTTTATTACCACCGAACTCCCTTCCATTATCCATGAATTAAGGGAAAAGAAATTAAGCACCTTAACCTTTATAATAGTAATTATCCATAAGTGAGTGGATAATTATTTTTCTTATAATAAGGTGAGTGAAGTTTTCACCTCCTTAAGATATTTTCGTGGCATAAAAAAGGCACAAAGTTGTTCACACTTGAAAAAATCCAACCATCTCGTTTTTGGTTGAAGGGCCTTCAATTATTTTATTAATTTTTGCTTTAATTTAAAGTAAAGTTCCATTTATGCTTAAATCTTGATTATTTTAATATCAAGATTCTCTCTCCTTCAAAGTATCTCAAATGAGATGCCCCTCTCATTTTACCTCTAAAGGATGCCGAGGATATTAGGTACTATATTGAAGTGGTAAATTGCATATTGAACACTGGGTTTTGGGTAATTCACACATTACACCAAAACTAGGTTTTGATGCACAAACATTGCTTTATCAGCTCTTTTTTAGTACTCAGGATACCACAAGCCATACCTATGCATCATCTTCATTCTCATGATGCTTCAACACATGAGGAACAAATTATCTTGTAACATTTGCAAATTAACCCTTCAACTTGGGTAAATTGCACTTCAATCCATAACAAGTAAAACATTACTTTCAACATTATTCAAAATGGGCTAAAAAGAAATGTAAGTTCCTCTTGAGCCTCAATTACTTTTCAAAAGATAATATTAATCATATAATTATATTTCTTAAATAAAATACCTAGGGTTAAAACATAACCCAGGTCAGGGATGTTACAAGTTATCCACCCCTTACAAGGATTTCGTCCCCAAAATCATCAACACAACATTAAGAAAAAAGAGAAGGATACTTCCTCCTCATCTCTTCCTCTAGCTCCCATGTACCTTCTTCAATGCCACGGTGGTTCCAGAGAACTCTTACAAGACAAATGTCTTTCTTTTTCAACTTTTTAATTCTTCTGTCAAGAACCAACACAGGTCCTACAACATAAGATATGTCATCATTTAGTTATACCTCCACAGGTTATAGAACTAACTCAGTGTCAGGATGACACTTCCTCAACATAGAGATATGAAACACTGGGTGCAATCTATGCAACTCAGGTGGTAACTCCAGCTTATAGGCTACCTTTCCCATCCTTTCAATGATCGGAAAAGGCCCCATAAATCTAGGAGCTAACTTCCCCTTCTTTCCAAATCTCAAGATACCTTTTCAAGGTGAGACCTTGAGGTATACTCTGTCTCCAATTTGGAATTCTAAGGGTCTACGATGCTTATCAGTGTAAGATTTCTATCTATCCTGGGTAGCTTTCAACTTTTGTTGTATTACTTTAATCTTCTCGGTTGTTTGTTGAACTAGCTCAGGACCCAAAAGTTGATATTCACCATTTTCTTACCAACATAAGGGAGATCTACAACGTCTACCATACAATGCCTCATATGGTGCCATTTCAACACTGTGCTGATAGCTATTATTATAAGCAAATTCTATCAGGCTCAAGTGTAGATCCCAACTTCCTACAAACTGAAGGACACATGCCCTAAGAAAGTCCTCCAATGTTTGTATAGTCCTCTCAGATTGTCCATCTGTCTGAGGATGAAAGGTTGTACTAAACCTTAACTGCATACTCAAAGCTTTATGGAGTCGCTCCCAAAAACAACTCGTGAACTGGGGACCTCTATCAGATACAATTGTAGCTGGAACCCCGTGCAAACACACTATCTCATCTACGTATATCTGTGCATGCGTTTCAGCTGTGTAGGTTGTTCTGACAGGTATGAAATGTGTTGTCTTTGTCAACCTATCAACTATCACCCAAATAGAATCATGAATTTTGGCTGTTGATGCAATTTTACTGTGCGCTGAAGCGCAAGAGAATGCGTCGAAGTAATACAGGCCTTGTGAGGCCCGAGTCGAACACAGGGATACTGGGAATTGTTGGAGACTCCTACTAACTATTTGCGATCAGCTAGGCTGAATAAAAATGGAGGGTTGTTGTGAAAAATAAAAAGAGAAAATAAATGAAAACAAAACAAACCATCGATTAAATGTTAATTTAATCAATTCAAAAGGGTATCTTTAGGATTGCGGTTTCACCGCGGGTTTTCATTGTATTAGATTTTATATAATGCCTCAATTTTATCTCTCTATCCGGGTAGTGGCTTGAAAACAGAATTGCCCACTGTCGTGGTGCAATTCACTACCTAAGTCTAGGCCGGTTCCACCGTCACAGTAACCTATACCCTATCTAGGTGCATTATGAATGATCTCTCAGTATCCACCATTAAGTTTACACCACCTTGTTCAAGGGATTTGTCGATTAATGTGAATTTTGTCTCTTTTCAACCGTTAATCCTTCTTTCAAAGTGATTAAGGGAATTAGGTTATTATTATGGTGATCAAGCATAACAATATATTGAGAAAACGAAATCATACCACGGATTTAAGAGATAAAATATGAATTACTACAATAAAATTGTCATACAATGAATTCCCGGGCTACTCCCGGTCCTAAAGACGAAAGGGATTAGCCCCGCATGTTCATCTCAATCAAGTACAAGCTAGAGATAAGGGAAGTCATATGAAAAACGTGAAATGAGAGGTGAAACCCCTGAACGGAGAAGAAACGGTTGATCCTTGGCTTAGAACACGTGCTCTCCCGCCTGTCGATGGTGGAATCCGTCTTCTTCAGCGTCCGGATCAACTGGTATGAGCTTCTAGCCTCCGTTCTCCTCTCTACTGCTCCTCGGTACTCGTGCAATGACTAATCCGATCCCCTCTACGTCTGGGCGACCGTCATTAGGTATATCTCCCTCATTAGGTCGCTGATTAATCACGACCATCCGATTAAGATTATTACAAAGAAAACACATATCTTACGGTGTTGATACCATCAACGCGAGTCGATGGTATCGACTCCCTTTAGACGTCGATTTTTACAAGATTCCGACACTGCAGCCTCCGTGCGTCGATGGTATTGACTTGGTGTCGATACTAACGATTGCTTTCTCGCCAACAACCTGATGGTAACTCGATATCATCGACATCCCTGTCGATAGTATTGACTCTTTGTTGATATTCACGGCTGGAAACCTGTGGATACTTGTTTTCCCTGAAATTCAAACACGAAACTACATAAATTCACACAAATAATAATATTTTGACAATTAATGCTCAAAACGATGAAATAAAGGGGATTTGACATAAAATAGTAGCAAAGACCAAAGTGGATGAATTATGTAACATTAACCATAAAAATGACTAATAAAAGCATAAAATACATATCAAATAGGTCTATAAATGTGACTCAAAATCATCGCATCAAACTCCCCTAAGATTGAACGTTGCTCGCCCTCGAGCAACTAATCCTTAGAATAGAATTGCTTATGTCAACTGAAGAACAACACACCACAACCAAAATCCCATATGACTCCCACCGGACATTCACATACCGACCCTCTCTAACCACGGAATGGTAATTACCCTAAAGGCGACAGTAATCATCCATAAAATAAATCGACCTCAAAACTGATAAACACTATCACATAAGGCAGTTAACATAATAAAACTCGTCGGTTCAAACTTGGTGCATCTTTTGATCTCCTATACTACGTTGCTCGCCCTAACTACCATCTACATGGAAGCAGTTCTCCTGATATACCTTAGTGAGGAGAAATTCATGGGGGCCTACCAATCCGAGCAACGGGTGGATGAAGATGGGTGGTTCATGGAAGAAAATGGAAGTATTATACAGTTTCAACATGCATAAAACAAAAATGTCCTAAATGATGCAAATGGATGTGAAAATGCCCTAATGCCTAAAATTGGGTGGAATGATGCATGTACTAACCATCCATCTCAAAATGAGATGGACATGTAATTAATTTACATCATGTACTCAATTATCTTGAAATGCAGGTGATATTACATTCCTTTCTCCTTCTTATTCTAATTGCTTATAAATACTCTTTTCTTCTTCTTTTTTCATTATGCATATTTTTCGGATTTTTCTCTTTTTCTTTTTTTCTTCATTTCAAACCCTTATATCCATAATTGACAATGAATATTTATTGGGCTTATTTTTTCTGCATACTCAATATTTGCACTATTTAGAACGTATGGAACAATTTGATTCACCTTTGGAGAAAAATTGAGATACATGATATACTTTATGCATGAAAATTATGAATGCAACTACATGGCATGCACCTAAGGGTAATGTGCATGTATCACTATTCTAAATTTTTTCTTTCTTTTTATGCAAAACATATAAAAATAGATTCAATGCAGGACCTATCTATATGAAATGTTGTCAAAGAAGCTAAAATTGTAAAGTACTTCCAATTCTTATGGTGGATTGTGAAAAACAAAGAGGTGGAAAGATCACAAGACTAGATGACTGAACCTTAGAAAGATATTATGTGTCCCTCCTTACTGACCTGTGTAGTAGTTAAGAGGTTTCTCTCTATTACATCCAATTAGATTCTCATTACCATTTGGTCAGGTTAGGCTCAAACAACCATTTCCGTCCACTTTCATGAATCATTAGGAGTACAGTTATGAAATTTTGTTTTAAAGTTGACAAAACCAATCATTTTCGTAGGATATGTGCCCCAGGTTAAACAAGACAAGCTTTCCAAACACACAAAAATTTTAAATTTTCCCTTGATTTTCCCATGCACAATTAATGAGATGACACACTTTATGTCATCCACGATTACACTAGATAGCATGTGGATCCTACAAAAACTAAAATTGCAAGAAAAAATAACAAGAACAAAAATAAATAAAGTTAAAAAAAAACTAAAAACACTAAAAGATAAAGTTGTTCCAACTACCCCCCCCCAAGCTTGAATTCGACTATGGCCTCATAGTCAAAAACAAACTTAAAGATTGGAATAGTGATACCGGATTACTCCTGTGGTAGAGGCGGGTACCACGCAATCACTTCCCTTAAATAGATGTGGTCGGCGTCTCTGTTGACTCATCGATACCATCGACGCACGTCGATGGTATCGACACTTGTCGATGCTATCCACCCCCTTGCTGGTATCGACGGTCGTTGATGGCTGGATCTTGAAACCCGGATCACTGACGTGTCGATGGTATCGACGCTGCACCCGGATCGACCGTCTTGATGCCGTGATTGCCATTTATTTGTTCGCTCGGATCGGTGACATGGATTATCGATACCATGGACGCAAGTCGATAGTATCGACCCTCTGATTAGGGTAAATCCTCGCGAGGCCCGGCCGCTGGCTTTTTCACTTGGATGTGTCGATACCATCGACACACCCGTCGATGGTATCGACATCTCTGAGACGATTTCTTCTGTAAATCTCCAGAGATCTCGATGGTATCGACAGGCATCTCGATACCATCGACTTTATTTTTGCGACCTGTCTGTAGGTAGGTCGATACCATCGACGAGGCCGTCGATGGTATCGACGCAAAACAAAATCCTCAGTCGTCAACCTGTACCCCGGTCGATACCATCGACCAGTATGTTGATGGTATCGACTCTGCCTCAGCCTGCCCAAAGAACAAATCGATCATGGTATCTTTCTTACAATAAAACTAAACCAAAACAAATCAACCTATGAATGTACATGAACTAAACTAATGTACCGATGGTTGGGTTGCCTCCCAAAAAGCGCCCTTATTTAACGTCTTAGGCTAGACGACTTGAGCATTTTCATCAACTTGGTACCTTGGAGAAAGTGCTCAAAAGATTATGTGGCAATTTGAACTCCACGCGATCTTGACCAATTCCCAATGTGAGCGTACCTCTCCCAATTGTAGTCACTACATCGGCCGTTGCTTGAAACGGCCTCCCTAGTAGCATCTCACAACTCGTAAGCTGCGGCATATCCATGATTACAAAGTCTACAGGAAAAATGAATTTGTCCACCTTGACAAGTACATTCTCACAAACTCCATATGTCCTTACAATAGATCCATCTGCCAATTCAATGGTTTCCGCTGACTTCTTCATATCCTTCAACCCAAGATTTTTAAATGTGGACACCGACATGAGATTTATGCTCACGCCCGAATCACACTGAGCTCACGGGAAGTGTTGATCACCTATTGAACATGGAATATAAAAGCTCCCCGTATCTTTCTTCTTCTCTGGTAAACTCCCAAGGATGATTGAGCTCACCATTTCATTCATCTGGCATACATTAGTGTCTTTGATCCACCTCTTTTTATTGATTATATCTTTGATGAATCTCCCATAGGCGGGAACCTTCTCAATCATTTCTACCAACGGAATGTTGATATGCAGCTTTCTGAACATCTCCAAGAATTTTCTATAGTGTCGGTGCTCCTTCTTCGGCTTTGGGTTGTCCAGACTTGACACAACTGTCACATCAACATGCTTGTGAGGTGGCACATATGATCTTTTCTGGGCTAGCTCCCCTAAGCTTTCTTTAATAACTCCCTCTGGCGTGGACTTTATCAGAACATCATCAACATGTGTATCAGCAGTAGATGTATCAACACCTTGACAGACGGCCTTCACTTGATCTACTTGCCTAGGCGGAGACGCAACCATCCTAGGCTCTTGGCGGGATTTCCTGAAAAGAGCGTTTCCGCCTGGCAGTCCATAATAAGTGCGAGGATATGGTATTACTGGTGTCACCTCCATATCAAACCTCTTTGTGCTTCGATCCTTTATCTCTGCCACCTGGGGTTCTTCCTCATTGCTTATCACAGACATGTATTTAACTTGATGGTGTGCTTGGATCACCTCTGCATTCCCAGCCTGTTTCTGCTGATTGGCGTGCTTGATGGCCGCCACTTCATTAGAAATTTGAGTCAAGGTGGTTTCTAATGCCCGCATTTGTGCTCCATGGCTTTGCAGCGTCTGTTCAAATTTGGTTAAGATATCACCTTGAGATTGCAATTGTTTTCCTAACATAGCCATCATTTCTTGATTCTGCTGCAACATTTGACTAAGCAATTATGTGCTCTTATCTTCAGCTCTTGGCTGTGGCTTTGCCTCTGGATCTTGTAGGAAACTATTAGGATCCTTCCAGGAGAACTTTTTATCCTTCCTCCATGCATAGTCATTGTTTCTATAGCCATGTTGTTGCATGAATTTGACTTGGGCTTCCTCATCCTTAGATGCATCTTCCTTGGCCAATAGTTTCTTGGCTAAGAGGTCTAACTTGTCGTTTAGCTCCTTGATTACTTTGGATTCACCCACTACTTTGACTTGCTCCACAACGTTCCTATCACCCCATGATTGCTTCTTGGCCATATTTCTCAAAATCTCCCAGCACCTTGTGTCTGTGTTATTAAAGAAGAATCTGGAACCAGTTGAATATCGGTTGCTTCTATCATGCTCGGAGAGAGCAAAATAGAAGATCTTGACTTGAGTCTCCTTATCTAGCCCATGATGCGGGCACCGCCTGAGCATTATCTAAAACCTCTCCCAGGTCTCAGAATAAGTTTCTCCAGCTTGTTGAGTGAAATTATGGATCTTTCTAATCATGTCGTTAATCTTCTTGGGCGGAAAGAACCTCTTGAAGAAAACCTCAACCGTGTGATCCCAAGATTCCACATGGTCATCCTCTAGGTTATGCAGCCATTCACGTGCATTTCCCGCCAAAGAACTCGGGAAAAGCTTCAAGTACAGCACATGTTGTGGAATCAGTCAATTTTAATCATATCACAATTCTCAACAAACTGACTTATGTGTGCGACGGGATCCTCATTCTTGAGCCCATGAAAAGCATTGGACTTCACCAGATTTATCAAAGTCGGATCAATCTTATATGTAGGTATGTTGATTGCTTGCTTCTTTATAGGACCTTTTGAAGCGTACGAGGAAGAAGCTTTGATCTTCTCCCATATTGTCTGTGGCTCGTCCATCTCTTCTTGTTCAGGTTCAGAAATTATACCCTCGTCTTCTGGTTCCGACTGTGGAACCTCTAATGCATGTTCTACGTAGTCTGCACTCCGCGTATGCACCATACACAGTACCTGAAATGGGAAAATTTGAGTTCAGTACAATGCTTGACAATTGCAAATGTTTAGAAAATAGAATATGAATTTTTGGAATTAAAAAAAATGAAAAGGTGGCCTAGAGTGGCCTCTTGTAGCACTCAAAGTGCCAACAATTCGTCGTATCCCCGGCAATGGCGCCAAAAACTTGACGCAATTTTACTGTGCGCTGAAGCACAAGAGAACGCGTCGAAGTAATATAGGCCTTGTGAGGCCCGAGTCAAACACAGGGATACTGGGAATTGTTGGAGACTCCTACTAACTATTCGTGATCAGCTAGGCCGAATAAAAATGGAGGGTTGTTGTGAAAATAAAAAGAGAAAATAAAAGAAAACAAAACAAATGATCGATTAAATGTTAATTTAATCAATTCAAAAGGGTATCTTTAGGATTGCGGTTTCACCGCGGGTTTTCATTGTATTAAATTTTATATAATGCCTCAATTTTATCTCTCTATCTGGGTAGTGGCCTAAAAATAGAATTGCCCACTGTCGTGGTGCAATTCACTACCTAAGTCTAGGTCGGTTCCACTATCGTAGTAACCTATACCCTAGCTAGGTGCATTATGAACGATCTCTCAATATTCACTATTAATTTTACACCACCTTATTCAAGGGATTTGTCGATTAATGTGAATTCCGTCTCTTTTCAGCTGTTAATCCTTCTTTCAAAGTGATTAAGGGCATTAGGTTATTATTATGGTGATCAAGCATAACAATATATTGAGAAAACGAAATCATACCACAGATTTAAGAGATAAAATATGAATTACTACAATAAAATTGTCATACAATGAATTCCCGGGTTACTCCCGGTCCTAAAGACGAAGGGGATTAGCCCTGCATGTTCATCTCAAGCAAGTACAAGGTAGAGATAAGGGAGGTTATATGAAAAACATGAAATGAGAGGTGAAACCCCTGAAACTAGAAGAACCGATTGATCCTTGGCTTAGAACACGTGCTCTCCCACCTGTCGGTGGTGGAATCCGTCTTCTTCGGCGTCCGGATCAACTGGTATGAGCTTCGAGCCTCTGTTCTCCTCTCTACTACTCCTCGGCACTTGTGCAATGACTAATCTGATCCCCTCTACGTCTGGGCAACCGTCATTAGGTATATCTCCCTCATTAGGTCGTTGATTAACCATGGCCGTCCGATTAAGATCATTACAAAGCAAACACATATCTTACGGTGTCGATACCATCGACGCGAGTCGATGGTATCGACTCCCTTTAGACGTCAGTTTTTACAAGATTCTGACATTGTAGCCTCCGTGCGTCGATGGTATTGACTTGGTGTCGATACTATCGATTGCTTTCTCACCAGCAACCTGATGGTAACTCGATACCATCGACATCCCTGTCGATAGTATCGAATCTTTTTTGATATTTGCGGCTGGCAACCTGTGGTCCGGTCGATGGTATCGACTTCCGTCGATGGTATCGACGGAAGCAGATACTTGTTTTCCCTGAAATTCAAACACGAAATCACATAAATTCACACAAATAATAATATTTTGACAATTAATGATCAAAACAATGAAATAAAGGGAATTTGACATAAAATAGTAGCAAAGACCAAAGTGGATGAATTATGCAACATTAACCATAAAAATGACTAATAACAGCGTAAAACACATATCAAACAAGTCTATAAATGCGACTCAAAATCATCGCATCAGCTATTCTAGGCAAACCAACCACAAAGTCCATGGTTACATGATCCCATTTCCACTACGGTATAGGTAGGGGTTGCATTGTTCCTGCTGGCTTCTGATGTTTAGCTTTAACATGCTGACACACCCAACACCGCATAAAAAACTCAGCTACATCCTTCTTCAATCCAGGCCACCAATACATATCTTTCAAGTTATGATACATCTTGGTGCTCCCTAGATGCATATCATACATCGAAGAATGAGCCTATTCCAAGACTAACTTCCTTAAGTTATCAACATTGGGTACTACCATCCTACCATGGTAACAGACTACCTAATTATCAGAATCATGGAAGCCATCCCTCTTTTCACTACCATACTCTGATCTGATTTGCTGAATCACATTATCATTCTACTGTGCTTCTTTAATCTGTTGCCTCAGAGTAGGTTTCACTTGCATCTAATCTAAAAGCCTGGCTAACAATGACACTTTAAGTTGTACATTGTCTTGCCTCAAGGAGATAAGCATATCTTTCTTGGAGTATACTAAGGAATTCAGTTGTGCTTTACCTAATGTTGGTGTTGATGATTTTCTACTCAGTGCATAATACACTAGATTGGCCTTCCCTGGATGATAATCAATTGTACAATCGTAGTCCTTGATTAACTCCATCCAACGACATTGCCTCATGTTCATCTCATGCTGTGAGAAGATATACTTTAGATTCTTATGGTCTGTGAAAATATGGAATGTTTCTCCATTGAGATAATGTCTCCGGATCTTCAAAGCATGGACCACAACATCTAGCTCTAGATTGTGTGTCGGATAATTCTCCTCGTGTTTCTTAAGCTGTCGAGAAGCAAAAGAATTCACTTTCTTATCCTGCATCAACACACATCCTAATCCGTTCTTGGATGGATCACAGAAGACTATGTGCCCCTTCCCTTGCTCAAGTAACACTAGCACGGGTGCACTTGTTAACCTTCCTTCAGCAACTGGAAAGATTGTTGATACTTGTCATTCCAGACAAAAGGAATATCTTTCCTGGTCAACTTGGTCAGGGGTAAAGCTATAGAATTGAATTTCTTGATGAACCTCCTAAAATAGCCTGCTAGTCCTAGGAAACTATGTATCTCCATTGGTGTCTTTGGTTGTTCCCATTGCAGGACAGATTCTACCTTCTTAGGATCAACACGAATACCTGAGGTAGATATTACGTGTCTTAGAAAAGAAACTTCTGGTGGCCAGAACTCACATTTGCTAAACTTAGCATATAACGTATGCTCTCTTAGCAAAGTCAAAGCTTAACGGAGGTGTTTCTCATGCTGTTGAGCATCTCTACTGTATATCAAGATGTCATCTATGAAGACGACTACACACTGATCAAGAAAAGGTCTGAAGATTTTATTCATGAGTTCCATGAATGCAGCTGGTGCATTAGTTAGTCCAAACAACATAATTGTGAACTCATAGTGACCATATCTTCTTCTAAAAGAAGATTTAGACATGTCACCCTCCTTAATATGCACCTGATGGTATCCCGACCTCAGATCTATCTTAGAAAACATAGTTTCACCACGCAACTGATCAAACAAGTCATCTATCCTTGGCAGAGGATACTTGTTCTTTATGGTGACTTTGTTCAACTGCCTATAGTCAATGCGTAATTGCATAGACCCATCTTTCTTTTTAACAAAGAGGACCGGAGCATCCCATGGTGAAGTACTCAGTCAGATAAAACCCTTCTCAAGCAACTCCTGTAGTTGTTTCTTGAGCTCTGCCATCTCAACAAGTGTCATTCTGTATGGAGTTCGTGCTATTGATGTGTGCCCGGGATTAGATTAATCTCAGAATCAATCTTTCCGAGCAGAGGAATACCTGGAAGTTCTTCAGGAAATACATCTTCAAATTCGTTGACTACCAAAACTTCATAAGGATTAGGGTTTTCCATTGTGGTATCTACCACATGAGCCAAGAATGCAAGGCATCCCTATCTCATCAACTTCTCAACTACCATAGCTGACACTAAACACATTGGAAGAATCTTTCTATCTCCCTGAAAGATCCATGTATTACCATCATTTGTGAACAAAGTCTACTTGGAACTACAATCCAAGACAACCTTATACTTCTCTAAGGTGTCCATCCCAAGGATTATATCAAAACCCTACATCTCAAGTGGTATAAGATCCACTTGAATGCGATGATTAGAAAATAAAAGATTGCAGGGAGAACACACCTCCCGCAACACTGCAGATCCCAACAAAGGGGTTTCTAGCATCAAACTATCTCTTCTATGACTGACAGTCATGTTGCAGTCACATATCACTTCTCAAGTGATAAAAGAATCTGTAGCACCTGGATCAATTAATACATATACGAAGCAGGATGAAGACATATTAGAATAAAACAATTCCATCTGACTTGTCACAATCCGAGGGTTGACTACTGCTTCAGGCTAATTCATGGCATAGAATATAGTTGTTGCTTGTGGTTGACCCTGTGCTCAGTTTTTTGGTGTTGACGATCCATCCTTGAATGCCTGTCCACGTCCTCGAGCATTATTACTAAATTGTCGCCTCTGTGAGCCTTGATGACTCTACCTTTGGGGTTGAGTTATAGTTTTGACTTTCTCAGGAAAATCTCTCAACAAGTGACCTGACCTCCCACACTGGTAGCAGTTGTAACTCCCCAAACTCTGTCTGGGTGGTCCTATCACTGATGTTGAGGTTGTACTGGGGGCTCTACTTGGAGGAAAACTACGTCCCCTACCCCTACTCGATGTACATTGCGTCTGAGTGTTAAACCTTGATGGTGGTGGTGTAGATAATATCAGCTTCTTGAAACTCTCGTACCTCTATCCTAGAAACTGAGGATACACTTTCTTATTACAGGCATGTCTCTTCTCGATGTCAGACCTCTCAATCCCCCTCATGGACTCTACAAAAGTGGCAAACCTCTACTTGTTCTCCATAGCAGACACATGAGGGGTCAATTCAACATTCAACCCTTTCTCCAAACGTCGAATCCTCTCTTCATCAGTAGATGCCATGTGTGGATAGAACCGTAAAGAATCCATGAAACTAGCTTCATATTCACTAATGTTCATCTTTCCTTGCCTCAATCTCTCAAATTGAGAGATCTTCTCATCTAGATACGTCTTGGCAAAGTATCTAGCGACAAATTCACGTCAGAACTCATTCCATCCGACTTCAACTCCTGGCCTTTTACCTACCTCAATGGTCCACCAATGACATGCACTCCCCTTCAAAAGGTAGACAACATGCCTTACCTTCTCAGCTTTAGGGATGTTGAGGATTCTGAAGGATTTCTCCAACTCCGTCAACCACAAATCTGCATCAGTTGGGTCAGCTGTGCCAGCATACTTTGTGGCTCCCACCCGGCGAAGCCATTTAAAAGTCTTTCTAGCCCCTTGTCCTTCATTGTGGGTTGGTGCCCTCGATGTAGGTGGTGGCATCCTATCTGCCATGTGCGTCATAGTCGCCATAAACTTCCCGAACAGGGTATGGAAAGCTGGATTTTCTAATGCAGCTTGATCAAGTTGAGGAATCTCAGGTATGGTTTCCTCCCTAGCTTGATCCCTTGCACCTCCTCCTGGTGCAGCAACGCTGCTCTCAGCATCTTGTTCGTCATGTGATCCAAACATCTTTAAGTTCTTCTTCTCCTATATAAGCAGAAGACACTATCAGATAAATTGGAAGACACTTAGAACAGACTCAACAATCTTAATCATATGTCTCTGTAGACTCAGCGAACCTAGAGATCTGATACCACTAATTTGTGATACACCGTTCAAACAAAACGTCATTAACTAATTAAATAATGTGGAAGTGATTGTTAGCAGCAGAATTAATGAAAATAACTAAAAATTAAAACCTTTTATGAAAAGATCTATTACCAGAGATTCTTTAAACAAAAACCACAGTAGTATATTTTCATACTGGTCCACATTGTACATTCCATGTACCATCTCTTCTCGAGGGATATTTATACATCATTACTCTGCTAAAAAGCACAAGTAATAAAATCCTCAAGGCATTTGAATCAAAATCTCAGATCGATTGTAAAAGTACTATTCACTGACTCCTAGGACCTGAGAGTATAGAGATGACACACAGGACTCTATTTATATTTATATCAAGCCTGACATCTAGTATCCCCACCTGGGATATCATTGTTGTCCTTTTTGTTGTTGCTGCTTCTCTTCCCCTTCTACAAGGTTTCTACCTCGTTGTCTGCATCTACCTAAAAACATTGAATCCCACAGGGGTGAGACAATTATAAAATTGCCCCAATGAGAGATATAACTCCCCACCGTAACATTATTATTGCAGTGTAATAGAAATAAACTGAGCAGTGGAATAATATAATTTAAGTAGCAGATAAATCAATATTTGTGTAGATTATAGCAACATTTCAATTCAAGTATTTCAGCTATAACTTGACAAGGCAGCATGTCTCTTATTCAATTTGAAATTAAAGAACATAAGTAACATTTATGTATCAAGGACATGCTAAGCAATATAACATCAACTAGTGGTTCTCGTATTTCAATCTTATGTAAATACACTACACGGATGATTATATTTTACAAACATATTTAAGCTCTGAGGAGATGAGGTATACCGCTCATACTCCAATTGATCACTGTGAAGTCAAAATTAGTACCATACAAAGTCAAATGGAAGAGCCGGCTTCCATGAATTCCCAATCTTGGTCAGTGTGAGATCACATGTAGGACATCTTGTGTCTCTGCTATATAGCTTGCCAGGGTATAGTGGCATATTCATTATAGAGCTATAGCGGTGACTGCACTCTCTTCGCAATTGAGAGATTTCATGTTTACCTCCATCGATCCAACATTAACATCATCGGGAGATTCGTGATACATCCATCCCAGAACATTTAATGAAGGATTGAGAGGTTTAATATTTACCTTCCATCAATCTCCTCAAGAGGATGTACGGATATTTTCACCCATCGACCCCCACATATTCAAAAATATGCGAACTCCAAGAGATCTCGTAAGAAAACCTATTTCACCATCACCAGCTACTGACGATGATGGATCTATGGAACGAGCACTACATGAATAGCTTTCACTTGATTAATTAAGTACATTATTGTATTCTTTTAGCATCAGTCAAGTTTTCAAACATAACTTATTAGGACAAAATGCTACAAAGGAAATAGTTACTTCTCAGTCTTTATAAGACATTGGGATTTCAATCCCTTATTTCAATACTGGGAATTATCATCCCTTCATAATCTCAATACCATAATCATATGGTTCTAGGTATTCAAACCCTTAGCTCATTGTTGAGCACTGTTACCACTCGTTCAGGTAACTATCACCTTCAGGTCATTTGACCAAGGTAAACATGATAGTCATTACACAAGCATATCTCATGGCACTTGAGGCCCATTAACTCTCTTGCTACTTCTTACTAAGAAACAAGGTATATTATGGCACACAAAGCCCAATAAACAACTTCAATAATTAAAGCATCATAGCTCATACATGGCTATGTTCATCATCTCACAATACATGCATGGTTAGTACATATGATAACAGTTACATCACTTGCATATCAGGACCATTCAAAACAATATATCGTCACTATTCAGGGGTAACACCACTATTCCCTTACTAGGGTTAGGGTTTCCCATTTCAAGTCAATTGGGGATAGTCATCCCATTACCCAGATCAGGGTTATGGTTTATCACCATATTTCCCAAGATTAGGGTCTCATATAGCACTACATAGCATTACCCTAGATTTGAGTTCTATATTACATCAATACATTAGGGTTTCACATCACATCACCTTAAATTAGGGTTTACATTCAATGACCCACAATTAGGGTTTACTATTCATCCCAATTAGGGTTTCATATTCAATTACCCATAATTAGGGTTTACTATTCATCTGATTTAGGGTTTTACATTCCATAACCTTAAATTAGGATAACTCAAATCATCACCCTCAATTAGGGTTTCAATATTACCATAGATTAGGGTTTTCACTCAGAATTACTCTGAAATAGGGTTAAGATTCATTAACTTTCTCAAATAGGGTTTTCATGATCGCTTCACTAAGGATCATACCCTAATCACTACATGATTAATAATCATGTAAGAATTCATTTCCATCATCCTCTCAACTTGATTAGGTTACATCAACCCTTCAATCAAGTACATACAACTATGGTTGCCAGAGTGTACCAAGACATTACCTTCATAACCTTTTAGAGTTAATTAATCTAAAGGTATTGAACATCTAGGTACTTTAGGGTTTCAACCTTTGTACCTCAACTATGGTTGTCATAGTGTACCAATACATTACCTTCATAACCTTTTAGAGTTAATTAATCTAAAGGTATTGATCATCTAGGTACTTTAGGGTTTCAACCTTTGTACCTAACATTAATAATCATCATTGGATCAATGGATCAATCATCATCTTAATTCTCCAAAAGATTTGATCATATTGAACCCATTACATGAGGTGTCCAAATGAATGGACCAATTGAATCTTCAATTACAATAGGTGTCCAAATGGATTAACCAATTGAGTCTTCAATTACATTATATATCCAAAAGGATTAACCATGTTGAACCTCAAATGGTTATGATTACTTAGACCCTAAACGGTCTTGGCCTTTTAGTCTTCAAATGGTTTGAAACCGTTTGGGCACATGGACCTTGAAACCGTTTAAGAAAATTGTATTGAAACCGAATGAGCTTGGGACTCCAAACGGTTTGGGACCGTTTGGACCCAAATGGTCTTGAGACCATTCGAACTCAAACGGTCTTGAGACCATTTGTTCCAAACCCTCTCAAAACTTAATGGACCAAAAAGTTCCTTTAACACTTAACTAAAATAAGGTTCCAAACCATGAACCGACTATCAACTATATCCTTGATTCATTCATCATTTGAACTATGGAATCACCCCTCAACTAGACCATCAATTAGGGTTTAGAACCCAAATAAACTAGGGTTTATAATCAAGGAACCTTCAATTAGGGTTTTGAAGTTGAGCAACCATCAATGCTTAATATTGTGGAAATGAACTCAATTGAAATCGGTGAACCATCATAAATTTATGATATGACCTGACCACAAACGGTCTTGAGGTCGTTTGGATGACCTCCAAATGGACTTGAGGTCGTTTGGATGACCTCCAAATGATCTTGATACCGTTTGCCTTGTAATTCATTAAAATTTGGTGAAATCCAATTATGGTTTAGTTCATTGGATTGATCATCAACTTAGCCATTGATTGCATTTCGATTTGATGTCTCTAACTCTTCAATTACTCAACCCTACTCAACCCTAGACCTCCAAACGGCCTTTGTTGACCTCCAAACGGTCTTGAGACCGTTTGGGGTGACCTCCAAATGGTTTTGAAATCGTTTGGGCTAATCAACCCAAAACATCAACTTAATCAATTGTAATTTCAGCACTTAGCCGATTAGGATTTCCAATTGGGAGATTGTCCATATGTTGAATCAATCAATTGGAGCCATTGGATCATCATCCAACATATACTAGGGTTCCGACCTTAAATGGTCAACCCATCCAAACGGTCAACTCTTCTAAACGGTTTGGGGTCCAAATCTCCAAACGGTTTGGAAACTGTTTGGTCTTCAAACGGTTTGGTGAAACAGTTTGGACCAAAAGTGTTGAAACTGTTTGCAATAAAAATTTGTTGGAAAGTGTGCCTAAGATGGTATTATCATCGTCAAACCTTAGTCCAATGAAATCTACTGCCATTATCATGGTATTTGCATCAACTAATCAAAGGAATTGCAAGAAGAGCAATTGAACATAATTGATTGAGAAATTGAAATCAATAACAATGAATAGGGGTTCAAGTTATATAACCCGCCTTCAATTGAGCTTCAAAGCTTGTATCTTCACGTCAACAATGGTGGTAGAATCTTTCTCTAACCACAAGGATCGTTCCTCAAGCTTTTGAGTGAAAAGGAATGGTTAGAGGTGAAGATGGGATCGAGATATGAAAAAATCATGCATTGATTTGTGATTTCCACCATGAAATCAAGATGAACGAAGGTCAAGAATCTTACCAACAGGTTGGGGGTCGTCTTCCTGCTTCTGCTAGCTTCCTTGATCGTTTTTGCAAGCAAAGGAAATAAGTGGATTCGAAAAAGTCCTTGGTTTGAGTGGTAAAGGGTGCTTTTATAAGGAGATCAATGAGAGAGAAAAAATGCCTTTATATAAATCCTTTAAAATCCGAAATTGTTGCCACATCTTCCCCCTTGGTTCCTTGCATGCAAAGGTACCTTTATCACTACGGAACTCCCTTCCATTATCCATGAATTAAGGGAAAAGAAATTCAGCACCTTAACCTTTATAATAGTAATTATCCATAAGTGAGTGGATAATTCTTTTTCTTATAATAAGGTGAGTGGAGTTTTCACCTCCTTAAGATATTTTCGTGGTCTAGCAAAGGCACAAAGGTGTTCACACTTTAACAAATCCAATCATCTCGTTTTTGGTTGAAGGGCCTTCAATTATTTTTTTTATTTATGCATTAATTTGGAGTAAAGTTCCATTTATGCTTAAATCTTGACTATTTTAATATCAAGATTCTCTCTCCTTCAAAGTAGATCAAATGAGATGCCCCTCTCATTTTCCTGCTTCTAAGAGATGCCAATAGTATTAGGGACTATATTGATGTGGTAAATTTCATATTGAACCCTGGGTTTTGGGTAATGTGCACATTACACCAAAACTAGGTTTCAATGGACAAACATTGCTTTATCGACTCTTTCTTGGTACTCGGGCTACCACATGCCATACATATGCATCATCTTCATTCTCATTTTACTTCAACACATGAGGAACATATTATCATGTAACATTTGCAAATTAACCATTCAACTTGGGTAAATTGCACTTTAGTCCAAAACAAGTAAAACATTACTTTCAACATTATTCAAAATGGACTAAAAAGAAATGTAAGTTCCTCTCGATCCTTAATTACTTTTTAAAATATAATATTAAGAATATAATTATCTTTCTTAAACAAAACACCTAGGGTTAAAATGTAACCCAGGTCAGGGATGTTACAAGTATATTGATGGATCTCATGTCCTCTCTGTACAGAGTCGTGGAAGCATTATTCCATTAAAACAATGGGCACTAGCATGTCCTTTTTGACATTTAAACAATTTACTATATTTTCAAGATTTATTGTTGGTGACTTTCAAAGAAGAGGTTTAAAACTTGCAACAATTTTGAGCCAACCAACCTATATAACCATGCATTCAATCAATTAGGTAAAGTAACTTTCCAAATAGAAACAGAAATTATGTACCTTGAATCCAAAGTATCCAAAATGAAAAGGTTCTAAGTATTGAATACAAAGGACCCAAGATCTACAATATAAATGAATATTTGTCATTGTATAGCTTGGAATCAAGTTTCCTTTGTTTCACCTAGGGTTTAGGTTTTCTATTTTCAATTATTATCATTTCTAGGTTTCTAGTTAGGTTATATATATAACCAATACATATTCAAAGGTTACATTAGATCTACTCTAGCTTAGATCCTATATTAATGTATGCTTCCATTTTGTTATTTGTCTTGAAAGTGTTCCTTCTCCAATATACCCTTACCATGACTATATAAGGTCTAAATCATACATAGTTCAATGCATACTAGTTATACACTCTTATTTTTGGTTGATAGTTATACTCTCTTATCAGGCCTCAAATATTAATATATGAATACAATAATGGAGCATGTATTTCATTTCCAAGAATAGGTTATCCATAACAAAATAGGTTTCTATTTTATATTTCCTTCCTTAAATTTTTATCTTAATCGAAATAGGTTGGTTTCATATCAATATACTTTTTAATTCAGTATCTTATCTATGTATTCTAGGGTTCTGATGCTTGACAAATTTTGTTACTTTTCCATATCTTAATATTTAATAATATGAGAACATCAATGCATAAATTGATATTATTAACAATAGGATAATTGATCAAGTATTATATCATATGTCAATTACACTTTTATGTAACATTAATACCATAATAGGTATAAAATTAGTGACTTCAATAGGACATGAGATTAAATGTTTGAATGTGCTCTTCGTTATGAGTTCTGCTAGGGTTTCTGGCGGCGGTGACCATAACACCCCAAGAATTCCGCAGGAGGAAGGCGATGTTGACCCTCCCAGAAGTAGAAACATGATCCCTCTTGGAGCAACAGGTATACACCTCAATTTCGCGATGAACTCCAACCCGCAATAACAAGCCAACCACACACAACAAGCCATGTATGTGGACCGCTCGTCATAGGACAACCAATCCCCAGCCCTACCGCTGCAATCTCAAGAAAAGGAGGGAGCCCCCACGCAGTAGCACGAGAAGCCATCCTATAAGTCGATAACATCGTCCACACTAGAAAACAACCGCCAAGGATGGATCTTCATCGACGCTGATACCTACAGAGCCACTCTGATGACCTAAGACATTGTTGTTGATGCAGACCAAGGCGTGCCCGCCTTCAATGTTTGTAAGGAAGCCTTGGAGGAAATTATGAAACCATGGAAATATACGGTCGTCGTAAAGCTTCTCTCCCGAGACATAGGATACCTAACCCTGAGAGACAGAATCAAGATGCTCTGGAAGCCCATCGGAGGCTTTAACCTTATAGATGTGGAAAATGATTATTTCATCATGCAACTACAAACAAAAGAAGACTACATCCACGCTCTGACAGGCGGGTCGTGGCCGATCTTCAGATCGTACCTGTCATTGCAACGATGGTCTTCGACTTTCTCCCCGGACCTCGCATCTCCCCCTTGGATCATGGCCTGGGTTAGGATCCCCAACCTCCCAATCTATCTTTATCATGAAGCTCTATTGGCGGAGGTTGGAAATTGTCAAGAAAAAACTGTTAAAGTGGATATCCAAACTAAGCTCCAACGTCGAGGACGTTTTTCCCAGATAGATGTTGAACTCGACATGACCAAACCGCTAATTTTGGTACTCTCAATAGAAAGTAGGAGATACAAGGTGGAGTACGAGAACATACCCTTCATCTGTAGGCACTGCAGATGGGTGGGGCACATCAAAAAGGACTGCACCAAGAGGCTGGAAGAAGAAAATCGACCACGTCAAGTAGCTCTGGCTGCGGGTTCCATTATTCATGTTGAACCACAGAGAATGGAGGGTTTCTCTGAGGCAATACATGCCCAATCGTTCAAAAGGAAGCCGAGACCACAGCAAAAAGAAAAATAGCAAAGCCATAACCCCAACACAAGCAATAGATTCCAGAGCATCTCTGACAATGAAGAGGAAAGAGAGCAAATCCAAGACCGAGCAGAAGTGGATAAAATTGCAGAGCGTGTCACAGATGGGATAGATTGGCGAGCACATAAGAATATCCAAAAAACTTTCAAGATTTGAACCTCTAAAGAGCCAAGCGGTCATTCCAGGCCAAACCAGCGTACCTAAAATCCTCCAAAACACATCCAGCAAACCCAAAAGAACACAACTGACCATACCGCAACATCACCACAAGGGGATACAATCATCCCAGGCAGAACGGATACTTCTCCTCCTTTCACCTTCTCCCAAAGCAATTCCTCCAGTAGAAGTCGGAGCTACATATCGTACAGAAGCTTTGCTAAATCCTCGGTGGGCATTCACCTACGCAATAGGAAGGTGGTCAAT
This sequence comes from Alisma plantago-aquatica, assembly GCA_963693085.1. NCBI lineage: Eukaryota > Viridiplantae > Streptophyta > Magnoliopsida > Alismatales > Alismataceae > Alisma > Alisma plantago-aquatica. The sequence continues at coordinate 372,078,481 of OY856412.1, forward strand.
GCCAACGACCCCGGAAGAGCATTTACCAAAAAAAGAGGGAAAACATCCCTTACACAGGACCTTGAAGAAGAAGCACGGAAGATGGGATCCTCCACCCTAGAAGAACCCACCCAATGAACATTATTTGTTGGAATGTTCAGGGTGTCTTCAAAAAGGATACCCAACTCACGATCAAAGCACTCGCACTCAAGTACAAAGCCTCTATCATGGTGATTCTGGAACCCAGATGTAGTGGATCAAAGGCCACCCGCATTATTACAAAGCTAGGATTCCCCCAATCTCACAAAGTGGAAGAAGTGTGTTTCACTGGGGGTATTTGGGTGCTCTAGAAACCAAAAGTAGACCTCAAGGTCATCTTCTCCCACAAGCAATACATCCATTGTGAAATCGCAAACTACTTCTACACTTTTGTGTACACAGGAACGACCAAAAATAGTAGAAAACTCCTCTGGCATCAGCGCCAGTACCTGAGTCTGAATATCAACACCCCATGGGTGGTCCTTGGGGACTTTAACGTGGTGATGTTCCCATCTGAGAAATTTGGCAGCGACTCTTTCGACAGTGCAAACAACTGAGATTTTCTTGAGGCCATGGATCGTTGCCAGCTACACGATCTAGGGGCATGCGGTGCCCGCACCACTTTCTGGCGAGGTCTCTTTCATGAGCGCATGGATAGGGCCCTGGGCAATCACCTCTGCCTCAATAAGGATCACTGTAACCCAGTCCAGGTATTGGAATGCAGTCACTCTGATCACGCTCCTCTCCTTCTAAGTTCCTCCACTCCAAGCACCTCGCCCCACAAATTCCTCCACATGTCAGCTGCCTGGAGCTGCACGCAAGGCTTCCAACTGTTCCTTGAAAGCAACTAGAACATCAGTTTACCTTTCAAGGAGGCTGCCTCATCTTTCTTGAAGACTTTAGATATCTGGGACGCGGCTAAGAAGAAATAGGCCATGCGTGATCGGCACATAATCAGAAATAAGATCCGTTGGAATCAAATGCGCTTAGCACTACACTTCGATGATGCTTTGGCGGCTGAGACAAGCCATCTCCAAGAGGACTTGGACAAAATCCTTCAACACGAAGAAGCAATCTGCCAACAAAAAGCCCACTGTGACTGGGTGAAGCTTGGTGACAATAACACCAAGTTCTTCCAATCCCTGGTCAAGGATAAACGTCGAAGAAACAACATTACAAGGCTAAAGAACACCGAGAACGTATGGCTGAAAGATGAAGGTTCGATAAAATCTCTTATCCTTACTTTCTTCTCTAACATCTATCCCGAGTTGCACCAAAACACCAGGGAAATTGCAAGCCAGTGTTTCATAGGCACCTACCCCTCTCTCTCCCTCTGATGTGGATTCCATGGAGGCCCTCCCTTCCCAGATAGAAATCTGGGAGGCACTTCAGATGATGCCGCCACTGAAGGCACCCGGACCTGATGGGGTGGATGCGTCTTTTATTCAGAAGCACTAGAACACGCTGAAGAAACAACTTGCCGAGTTCATCCAAGCCCCTTTCATGGGTTCCAGACTCGACCCTAAAGTGACCAACTATGTGTTGGTCCTCATTCCCAAGGTCCCTTCTCCAGAAACATGCTCTCACCTCCGCCCTATATCCCTCAACAACGTATGCTCCAAGCTTCTATCCAAAATCATTGCAAACTGTTTAAAGCCCCATCTAAATAACTGGATCTCTCCTTTCCAATCCAGTTTCATCCCCGACCGTCATATTGGAGACAACATCAACCTGGTGCAAGAAATTATACACTCTATGGAGTCAAAACAATGCAAGAAGCACAGAATGGCACTGAAAATTGACCTCATCAAAGCTTTTGACACTATGAGTTGGGCCTTCATCGCAGACACAATGTGTCGCACCTCCATCCCTGAGAAGTTGATCTCAATCATCATGCAAATCATCACCTCTGGATCCATGTACATCTTATGGAATGGAGAAAACATTGGTTCCTTTGCCCCCTCGAGAGGTGTAAAATAGGGGGATCCCCTCTCATCGTACATATTCATGCTTTGTTTGGAACGCTTCAGCTATCTTAATCAATTAGAAGTCAACATTGGAAACTAGAAACCAGTCATGCTTACCAGATAGAAGATCACTTTCTCACATGCCAGCTTCGTCGATGACATTATACTCTTTGGGGATGCCACCATATCGCAAGAACGTACTCTGTTGTGATGTCTACATACCTTTGGAAAAGCATCGGGCCAACTTCTTTCCGAAGAGAAGTCAATCATCTTCTTCTCCTACAACACCCCGTGCGCCCTCAGAAAAAGTATCTTCTAGAAACTATGGATCAATGAAATGTCAGATCTAGGCAGACACCTTAGGGTCCCCATGATGCATAAGAGGAAGGCAAAGTTCCATTTCCAACACATGATTGAAAAAATGCAAACCAGAATCAACTAGTGGCAAAACCACTTTCTTTCCCTAGTCAGCCACACCACTTTGGCTAAATTCATATTTCTCTCTCAGCCCTTCTACACTATGCAAGCAGCACTCTTGCCATTGTCTTGCTGTGACAAAATATATCAGATCATCAGAAACTTCATATGGGGAAGTTCTGCCCAAGGGAAAAAAGTGAGCCTAGTGGTGTGGAAACACATCACCAAACCCAGAAGTCAGGGAGGCCTAGAGCTTCGGCAGGCCAGAAACTTCAACAAAGCACTTCTTATGAAAGTGGCATGGACTTACATTCAAAACGAGGATATCCCTTGGGTTCATCTTATGAAAGCAAAGTACGTAAACCAAAGAGTGAACAAACCAGTCGGATCTCAAATCTGGAGAGTTATTAGCTCATTCTTACCTTTTCTCCGAACGAACTCACAGAAAGCAATCATCTCCGGCTAGGACATGAACGTGTGGCATGACGCCTGGACTGGGGAGGGTTTCAAACCTCAACTCCAAGAAAATAGGCAAATACTGGCTGACATCCAAGATCTCAAGGTTGCATGCCTAGTTCAAGATGACGGAACCTGGGATTCTCGATTCTTACATTACTGGTTCTCTGAGAGAACCCAACGTGACATCCTTCAACTCCCCATGCCTCTCCAACACTATGGGTCAGACTGATTAATTTGGCTGCATACCACTGATGGCAACTTCTCAGTCAGCTCGGCATACAAACTCTTGATATGTTCCCTCCATAGGACAAAGATAGAGCACATCGCCTCCATTTGGGAACTCCCAGTCCCAAATAGGGTGCAAAACCATCTCTGGTTGACCCACTGGAACCGGCTTCTTACAAACGTGCTTCATCAAAAAAAGAACCTCACCCCATCTGCGGTTTGCAGCCACTGCAATATGGCAGATGAATCTGTCCTCCATGCTATCAGGGACTACGCCGTACCCAGAAACACATGGCTAAGAATTATTCCGTAGGAAGTAGCGGATTTCTTCGCACATGACTCAACTTCCTCTTGGTTAGGTTACAATGTCAAAGCTCTCGGAAAGATCCAGGGATGGATAACTCTTTTTGCAACTACATGTTGGGTCATCTGGAAAGATAGAAATGTGGCCATCTTCGAACAAACCAACACACCCCCTCCATTCTGGCTACATCAAGCCTTACGATAGAAGTTGCCTACTCACAAGCTTCCTCCCGAGAGGTCTCAACCAACAACGGGCCTACCCCTCTCATTTCCATCACTCCAAGCCGGATAACCCAGGTCACCACCATTTTCAACATTGACGCAACATTTGATGCTCAGAATGTGTGCACGTATATAAGCATGATAGCCAGAATCAGCACCGGGGATTGGCGGATGGGCAGAGCCAAACTCCTCTGAGGATCTGACCCTCAAGAAGGCGAGTTACAAGCCATTCTTCATTGCGTTCAACACATCAACACCACTAGCAATCAGGCGAATATCATCAACACTGACTCAAGGCAGTCATACCTTTGGGTAACCAACCTGGAACGCCCTCCGACAAAGCACATGCTACTAGTCCAAGCAATCAAGAAGGAATTGAAACCAAATAAAGTGAAAGCTATCCGCCATGTGAGGCCCAATCTCAACACCTTAGCTGATCAGCTGGCAAAGCACTGTCTCAAACAACCGGACATCCCAGTCTCTTTGAGAACTTGCCCTTCCTTCCTTCTTAATGTCCTTTCTGAAGAATAACTTTCTTTCCATCTGTACTAAGTTTCCCATGATATCTAATGATTAGCCAAGCCACGGATTGGAGTTTCCAAAAAAAAATCATAATAGGTATCATCAAAATAACATTTATCTATAGACTTAATAATTAAATCCATGAAATATTAGTTTCTCTTATTTATAATATAATTGTATTTAGGCACTAGGATCAAAGATGTGTATTTACCAATGTGTTTACTAGGGGCATTTAGGGTTTGTATCATCCATTTCTCAATACATGCTAGTTTTACCCTCATACCTAAAATTTTCAAATTTGTATATAAGTATATTCATTACTTGTTTAGATGATTGAGAGGAAGTAGATTCACTTACAGTTGAAATACATTTCTCATATTCTCTCTACAACTCTATATTTATATTCTCCTTCTCTAAGAATTTGTCTATGTCAAATTAAGTGTAGGTATGTTAATGTAACTCATATCCCTAGGAATAGAATAATTATTTACATTATCTTTGTCTTGGTATTGGTTTTGGACAAGTAAAGTTTAAGCTGGGTATTTCTTGGGATATTATTCACTATTTTCAAGAATGTAGGTGTAGTTTTATTAGGTTTTCTCATGTCATTATTAACTAAGCATTTCACTCTTTCTATTATGACCCAATTATCATATTATTAATTATCTTTGTATAATGTCTTAGTCATAATGAATATGTTAATAGACCTAATCGGTTGACTAATATTACGTGTATGATACTATTTAGGGGTGTTAGTAAGTACCTCAAACTTTTTATGTCTCATAAAATATATCCAAATGAGTAGAAGTATATAGGACCCTAACCTGTAGATATTGGAGTTTATTAAGATTTCTATAGTAGATCAGTGTCCATGTCTCTAAAATCTCTAGACCTATCCAGAGATCAAACTAGTGTTCACAAAATCTCTGGATTCTGAAAGCAGAATGCTAGCATTCCTAGGGGTGGCATGTCTTCCACTGGCTTGGGCACCCTTGGTCATTCATAGCCAATGTTTTGTGAGCAATTGATGTTGCAATCCTTTGGTGGTATTCAGAGGTGAGGCCTCTAGATATCCTAGAAGTAATGATGTCACACATAGTCTGAAGGACATCAGCCAGTGATAACAATGAGGAAGAGGGTCATCCAGGCATGAAAATCTCAATTGGCTATTGTCGTGGTGTGAGGAAGAAGGAAAGGAGATGTAGCGGTACTGGATGTGGATGAAAGGTATCAAAGATAGTTTGTAGGTCTAAAAATTTGTAGGTTTTCAGAGGTTTGGATGGATTGCAGACCACTAGTTTTATTGTTGGAGAGGGAGGCAGACGGTGTTGAGTTTGGCTTGAAGTTGTGTGATGGATATGGTGTTGCACATCAACAAGTGTTGGGTGACTTTGGGCTTTCATTATAAGGTTTCCAGAGACATAAAACCTCTTGGGGTCAACTGCTACATACTATAAGAGTGGGGCACCAACTTTTCTTACAACTGTCACAGATGTGGCTCATACTAAAGGTCACGGTTTCGGTAGAGATGGCGAGGGCCATTGATTTTGCTGGTTAATCAGTAGGGAAATGTGGGTTGGTGTCTATGATCTTGGGGAGGCCTGGTTTGTAGGTTTCCAACATATATGCTCCAACTAGGGATCTTCAACGACCTCACTTTTTAGCATCCCCCAACCAATGAAGGACCTTAAAGTTCAAATCCATAATCTAAAGTTCATGAGATCTGCATGTTAACAAATAACAAATTAAAGCAAATAATTTCTATTGCTCCACAAATATTGTTTAACAAATAACAAATTAAAGCAAATAATTTCTATTGCTCCACAAATATTGTTTTAAGGTGAACAATAATCCTCCTATAAGAAATTACATGGTTTTTCAACATGATACTACTACATATGAGAATAAGTAATCGACAAATCGTCCTTTACTTAGATTTAATGTCTTCGGTGGATTTCATCTGACTCATCATGTCTTGATATCTTCATATTTTGCATTTACCTAAAATGGCATGCAACAAAACTCATATCAGTATATTGCTAAATTGAGTATGTTGGGTGCATGCCAAAGTGTGAAAGTACATAACATCATATAATCATTCAGTTACTTACAAATAAGAACTGGAATTTTCTTCACATAATTTACGTTACATGATACTCATAGTGGTATTATAATTGAATAGAATGTAAATAAACACCCAACAACTTATTTTCATCAATCTTCAAGAAATTCTCAGCAAAGTAGGAAAATTATATTGTGAGTAGTCATAGTTGTAACCACGTAACTTTTGTAGAACCACACAGATCATACAATCATACTTCAAGAACTTTATTCATATAATCAAGCAAGTAAGGATGAATCCAAGAAATCGACATTTGATCTGTATGTATGTTTGACATCCCAGGATTTGACGCCTTGGTAACATGATCTTCAAAGAAATGATTGGACTATACATATCACCAAGGTGCACCTCCTTTTCCGAGAGCCCATCACTAAAAAACTCCATAGTTAAGTGTGCTTAGCTTGGAGTAGTACTAGTAAGGGTGACCAGTTCAGGAAGTTGACCTTAGGTTGCACGTGAGTGAGGACAAAGTACGTAGTTAAGGCTAGTGGTGGTCTGTTGGGCTAGTCGTCATTCTTGAAACTCTACTAGATCCTAGGGCAGTGGTCCTGGATGTTATAAATGGTATCAGAGCCAATTCTCCTCCAATAGGTGGGGCCCACATGGGCTTGTGTCATCCTAGTCTTTGAATTGTACAATCCACACATGTTGGAAAGACATATCCAAGTTGATGGATCTGTCGATGCACTGGTACTGTCCAGGCATGTTGGAAAGGGCTATCCAAGTTGATGTAACTACCCTTTCCCTGGTATCTATGGTTAAGAGTTGGGTGTACATGGGTCATTTGGATCTAAACTGAAATGGTAAAAAGATTGTGGGGCCATATAGTTGAGCCTTGATGAGAATGTCAAGAGTCTAAGTGGGAGAAATTGTAACATCCCAGGATTTGAATCCTTGGATAACATGATCTTAAAAGGAATGATTGGACTACCTATATCACCAACGTGTACCTCATTTTATTGGACCCATCACTAAAGAACTCTATAGTTAAGAATGCTTTATTTAGAGTGGTACTAATATGGGTGACCAGTTTGGGAAGTTGACCCCAGTTTGCGTGTGAGTGAGGAAGAAGCATGCAATTAAGGCTAGTGGTGGTCTGTAGGACCAATCATCATTCTTTAAACTCTATTAGAGCATTGGGCAGTGGGCTCAGGTTTTCCAAATGGTATCATAGCCAGTTCCCTCCAGTAGGTGGGGCCCACATGGGCTTGTGGCATGCCAGTCTTTGAGCTGTGCAGTCTACACATGTTGGAAAGGGCTATCCGAGTTGATGGGGATGCCCATGCACTGGTAGTGTCCAGACGTGTTGGAAAAGGCTATCCAAGCTGATGGAGCCACCCTTGCTGTAAGGACCCTGACCTTCGTTTTGGGCTTACCTTGTCTTCTTTGCCTAAACCTTGTGTTTAGTTGCTTGCGAATCACCTTTAGTGGTGATTAGGATTTGTTTGTTCCTTGTTGAGAGTTGGAGGTTCCACTTGCATATAAACTAAGTTTAGGGTTGATGAGAAAGTTTGTCACCTTGAGAGATGTTTTCTCTCTCCTTGCTTCCTCTAGAGTTGAGAGGAAGGGTTGGGCTCGTTGCTTGAGTTGCCTTGGGCTTTGTTGAGCTCTGTTGGGCCTTGTTTTGCATTGTTTGGGCCATGCTTTGCCTTGTTAGACCTTGTATTGGGAAAGAGAGCTTTGTGTCGGCCATGGGTGTGTCACCCATGGGGCTGTATCGGGCAAGGGAGTGAGTGTGTCGGCCTTGGACCATCTTTGACTCCTAGCTTCGTTTGTGTCACCACTCTAGTGGACACTTGGTGCATGATGCTTGCATGTGGAAATTTCCTTGGACATGTGGAAGTGGGGAGATGAGAAGGTGGAATTGCCCATGGACAAGTCTCCCTAGGTGGGCGACACATTGCCTTGTGTTCTCCTCCATCCTCTTCTATATATGTATCTCCTTTCTCTTGCTAAGGATCCCTTTAGTTCCTTAGTTTCCCCTTTTCCTTGGTGAACGACACCTCTCCTTTGCAACCTTGGTGGCCGATACCCTTGGAGGAGCTAATCTTGGTGGTCGATCCTTCTCTTTAGAGTCTTCTTCTTCTTCCTCTTGTGGTGGCTGAAGGTGTTGTTGGCTAAATGGACATCAGTTTATCCCTTTTGTTTTTATAATGAAAAACATTTCATTCTTGTCGATCTAACGAGCTACTTGAGTGTTGCAGGCATTAGGTGGATGACAAAGACTTGGGAAATCTATATGCTTGAATTATTGTAATTTCATGAAATGTAATTATTGTAAAACTTGTACAAATATATAATGTACAATTACTTAGACATCATGTAAATCAAGTGTTAGATCTTCCCTAGCTAAACACCACACTTAGATAGGTCATCCCCTTTAATAGTGTCACATGTGCACACTCATACATACACTAAGCACTTTATTTAAAACATTGAAACAGGGTCAATCTCGGTCGACAAATCCTCAATCGAGACACTCTCGGTCGACAAACTTCTTGACCGAGAAAGACCCAGGTAGCCGTTAGATACATCTGACAAAGTAGTTGGCAAATGGAGATGAACGTTGCAAACACTTGATCCAGAGAGCATGTCGGTCGACAAATCCTCGACCGAGTAGGTATCTCGGTCGACAATTCCTCGACCGAGATGGGTTCTGACAACACTTGCATAATTAATTAACTAGTCATTGCTAAAAGCAACTAAAGTATACCTAACGGCTAGTTAAGCACTTAGAACCCCCTAGAAAGTGTCTAGAACGTCCTTAAGCACTTGTAGGTCATTCCTATAAATAGGACATGCCTTAGGAAACCTCAACTCACTTATTCTACACTTGAGCATACACTTGCATTAAGCAACCTATTTTGAGCAATTGAGCATACTTGCAATTGGCTACTCTTCTCCTTGCTCTAATTTCGTGTCCTATAGGCTAGTATCTCCTATCCACAAGCAATCACACTTCCATATACATTGGTTAGGAGATCTATACGCTTGATATAGGCAAATCAAGCATTGTACTTCAAAGGGTAATTGTAATTTCCCTTTTCCTTTCTTGTCCACTCTTACTGCTTGTACTCTCCTTGCTACTCCTAGGGTTGGAGGCTACAGATTGGAGAGGGTCGTGATCTTCTTGGTGAAGAAGTTAGCTTTGGACTACTTCAAGAAGGCTGGTGCGACGGGAGGCTACTTCAAAGAGGAAGGCTACTTCAAGGGGGAGCTTGGAGTTACTTCAAGAAGGCTGCCTCAAGTTGGTGCATCTACTTCAAAGTGAAGGTTGTTCAAAGGGGTGTAATAAATTATTGTATTTTATGTAAAATCCTTGAAGAGGTAATAAAATTAATACATTCAAAATCCCGGTTGGGTAAGCAACCGGGTAGCGTACTGACAACCTTAGTATTTGCTAAGGTTGGAACCACTCTAAACCCCTTGTCTCCTTCTTGCTTTTTCATTTGTGGTTGTTTGAGTTAAATAATTATTGAATTATCTTTAAAACCCTATTCACCCCCCTCTTATGGTTTTTCATTTGGTATCAGAGCGAGCTTCAAGGAACCCTAACCAAGTCTTCAAGAATGGGTGACTGGGTACTCAACAACCTCAACCTTGAAGGAACACTTATGGCTAGGCCTCCTATGTTTGATGGAACAAACTACACCTAATGGAAGAGAAGGATGCAATTCTACTTCCAAGGAATTATCTGGGATCTATGGAGGATGGTGTCAACCCCCTATGAGCTTCCTCAAGTGGAATATGCAACTTGGGACACCAATACGGTAAAGTCGGCTCAAATGAATGCAAAGGTTGTAAGTATTCTCTATTATTCAATTTCAGTAGGATAATTTAATAGGATATCAAACTGTGATACAACCTATGAAATTTGGCATAGACTTTCCATAACTTATGAAGGGACCGTTCAAGTTAAGAATTCTAAAATTAGCATGCTTAAACAAAAGTTTGAACATTTCCGTATGGATCCAAATGAATCTATTAGTGAAATGTATACAAATTTCTCTTCTATTGTAAATGGTTTGAATGCATTAGGTAAAGTTGTTCTTGAGGAAGATCAGGTGTCAAAGATCCTTAGATCACTTCCTCCCAAATATAAGCCCAAGGTGACGGCCATTGAAGAAGCAAATGACCTCACCCGACTAAGGATGGAACAACTCATTGGAAACCTAGAAGCTCATGAAGCAACCCTAGAAGAAGAAGAAAGAAGAGAACGTGAACTTCAACAAGGAAAAAAGAAGGATGTGGCTCTAAAAGCTTCAAAGATCATCACACCATAAAGTGAGGAGTCAAGTGAAGAAGAAGGAGAAGATGCCTTGATTTTCAATGGTAAGAAATATAAAAGATTTAAATCTAACAAAATTTCTAGTTCTTCTTCTTCTCCTCCTAGGTGCTTTGAATGTGGAAAGAAAGAACATCTCAAAAATGAATGCCCTAAATCAAAGAAAGGAAAGAAAAGTTCACACAAAAAGAAGGGAGAAAAAGCTTACAAAACTGCATGGGATGAGGCAAGTGAGAGTGAAAGTGGAGAAGAAAAGGTAGAATGTCTAATGGCAAGAGAAGATGATGAAGACTCACAAGAGGTAAGCCTTCTTGATCTTCCTAAAGAGGAGTTAATTGCTAGTCTACAAGAAACTCATGATAAATATGTTGACTGCAAAAGGAAACTAAAGAAGGTTACCAAGACGAATGATGAGTTATATGCTAGATTAAATGATCTCTCTTCTAAAAAGGACAACATTGATCTTGATAACTTGTCTTTAAAAACATCTTTAAATGATTGCACTAAGAAATTACTTACTCTAGAAACAAATGTTGATCTTCTTTCTCAAGAAAAGATTGAGTTGTTAGATAAACTAAATGATTTTCAGACCCAACCAATTTTATGTAACCATCTAGACTATGACAATGTTGTGAAAGAAAGAGACTCCCTATTATCTGATTTAGATCAAGAAAGGAAAGATTTACACAAGAAGATGGATGACATTGCTAAGCTACAAAGAAATCTAAATGACTTAAGAGGAAAAGACATCCTTAATAAAATTCTGAAAATTTCCTCTAGTTTCAATGGAAGAAGAGGATTAGGATATGCTCCAAAGAAAAATTAACCCAAAAGAACTAAAGCATCCAAGACTCATACTATGTTTGTACCCAAGAACGCAATTCCTAAAAGGAGAAATGAAGTTGATTCTATTACTTGTCATTTTTGTCTACATCTTGGACATTATTCATTTTCATGCCCTTATAAGACCAAAGATTCCGACTTAGTTTGGGTTCCAAAACCCCAAACTTAGTGGATTTGAATGACATTTCGTTGAGATATGAACCTATGCTCATTTTTGCAAATTATATTGTCTTATCTCAACTTAATAAAAGTCTCATGCATTATGGTAATTTTTTTGAACTGTTATACTGAAACAGAAACTTATTCGGTCGAAGTATTGTTGACAGAAAATATAATCGGTCGAAATTTTGTCGACCAACTGGATGCCTGTGACAACTTAAAATCTATAGCAAAAACCTGAGTAAAATAGCAACCGTTTCGGTCGAAAAATGGTCGACCGAGAGAGGTGTCGGTCGAACTTTTGTCGACCGACTGAAGTTCTGAATCAGATTGTTTATTCAGTCTGTAATTAAATACTCCTAACCATATCGGACCATCACATGGGTACCAAAACCTGCATTTTAATGCAAGATTGGGTGGTCGACAGTGGATGTTCCAAACACATGACCAGAAACAAGGATGCTTTTCAAACTTTTGAAGAAAAGAAGAGTGGAACAGTCACCTTTGGAGATAATGGTAAAGGTAAAATTGTTGGAATAGGTAACATTGGTACAAACCTCGAAATAAAGAATGTTTTACTCGTTGATGGTTTGCACCATAATTTAATAAGTGTTAGTCAATTATGTGATAGTGGATATGATGTTTTATTTAACAAAAATTACTGCAAGTTATTAATAGAAAACACTACAAATATTGTCTATGAAGGAAAACGAGTTGGAAACCTTTATATTCTTAGACCTAACTCTATGAAATTTGTAGTAGGAAAATACTTACTTGCAAATGAAAATACTTTACAACTATGGCATAAAATGTTAGGACATGCTAGTTCACATGTTATCAAAAAGTTAGTTAAATATGATCTTGTTTGTGGTTTGCCTAATTTATCTTTTGATCAAGTTGAAAATTGTGAACCATGTACTTTGGGTAAGCAAACAAAAACCTCTTTTAAACCCAAACATGTCCTTAGCACCTGTAGATCCTTAGAATTTATTCATATGGATTTATTTGGACCCATGAGGACACAATCTATTGGTGGAAAAAAATATTGTTTTGTTATTGTTGATGGTTATAGTAGATATACATGGGTACATTTTCTTGCAACCAAAGATGACACTATTCATGTCTTTATAAAATTTTGTTCCAAGATTGAAAATCTATTACAAAACAAAATATGTACCATTAGAAGTGATCATGGTGGAGAATTTGAGAACCATTTATTTGAAGAATTTTGTACATCTCAAGGATACATTCACAACTTTTCTGCTCCACGCACTTCACAACAAAATGGTATAGTTGAAAGGAAAAATCGATCACTACAAGAAATGGCTAGGACTATGATGCTCGAACATAACACACCTAAAACCTTTTGGGTTGAAGCTGTAAACACTGCATGCTATGTGTTAAATAAAGTAATTGTTCACTCCTATTTGAAGAAAACACCATATGAAATAATACATAGTAAGAAACCTAGAGTTGACTATTTTCATACCTTTGGATCCACATGATATATCTTAAACACTAAAGAGGATAGAGATAAGTTTGATTCTAAATCACATAAAGCATTCTTTTTGGGATATTATAACTCTAGAAAAGCATTTAGAGTCTACAATACTATTTCTAGAAAAGTTGAGGAATCTATTCATATCTCTTTTCATGAAGAGTCAAAATCAGAAAATCCTGAAATAGTTGATCTCACTCATCAATTTGATAACTTATCCATACCCAATGATAGTGAGAAAAATACTACAAGCAATAACCAAGTTGAAACACAACCTATACCTAGACTCATTAAGGATCATCCTCAAAAATTAATTATTGGAAATCCTAATGATAAAGTCAAAACTCGTTCTTCTTTTAAGGATGTTGCAAACATGGCCTTTGATTCTATTATTGAACCTAAGAAGGTATCTGAAGCTCTTAAAGATGACTATTGGATAATAGCAATGCAAGAAGAATTAAACCAATTCACTAAAAATTATGTATGAGATTTAGTCACTAAACCACAAGATAAAACCATCATTGGAACTAAATGGGTTTTTAGGAATAAGCTAAATGAGGCAGGGGAAGTCATAAGAAATAAAGCTAGGTTAGTATCACAAGGATATAATCAACAAGAAGGAATAGACTTTGATGAAATGTATGCACCAGTAGCAAGACTTGAAGCTATTAGAATGTTACTAGCTATTTTTGCACACAAAAACATCAAACTCTACCAAATGGATGTAAAAAGTGAATTTCTAAATGGAATCATTCAAGAAGAAGTGTATGTTGCCCAACCACCTGGTTTTGAAATACCGGAAAAAGGTGACCATGTTTATAAACTTAAGAAAGCACTTTATGGTTTAAAACAAGCACCTAGGAACTGGTATGAAAGGCTCAAGACATATCTTTTTGATAATGGGTTCTCTATCGGAAATTCTGATTCTACTTTATTTTTCAAAACATATACATCTGATTTTATAGTTGTTCAAATATATGTTGATGACATTATTTTTGGAGCTTTAAATGAATCATTGTGCACACAATTCAGTGACATTATGCAAAAAGAATTTGAAATTAGCCTCATGGGTGAACTAACCTTCTTTCTTGGTTTCCAAATTAAACAAACGCCTGTCGGGATTTTTATAAGCCACGAAAAGTATACTAAAGAACTCTTAAAACGTTTTGGGATGGACCAGTGCAAACATGCTACTACTTCTATGGCTACCTCTATTAAAATTGATAAGGATGAAAATGGGGAACCTATTGATGATTCCTTATATAGAGCCATGATTGGTAGTTTGCTTTACTTAACCGCTTCCATACCGGACATTATGTTTTCCGTTGGTCTTTGTGCTCGATTTCAATCACAACCCATGCACTCTCATTTTCAAGCAGTTAAACGGATTCTTCGATACTTAGCCGACACCACATGTTTTGGTTTATGGTACCCAAAAGGACAATCCTTGGATTTTAAAGCTTATATTGATGTTGATTATGCTGGTTGTCGACTTGACCACAAGAGCACAAGTGGTGGTTGTTTCTTGTTAGGAAGAGCTTTAGTATCTTGGTTTAGCAAGAAACAAAACATGGTTGCCCTCTCTACAACTGAAGCTGAATATATGGAAGCCGAATCTTGTTGTGCCCAAGTGCTTTATGTGCAACAAGTGTTAAACAATTATGGTTTTACTCTTTCATCTATGCCTATCTTTTGTGAAAACACAAGCGCTATAAACTTAGCACACAATCCTATTTTACACAGTCGAGCTAAACATATTGAAATCCGTCATCATTTTTTACGGGATCATATCTCTAAGAATCAAGTTTCCCTTCATCATGTTGATACAGAAGATCAATTGGTTGATATTTTTACAAAACCGCTTCCAGTAGACCAATTCAAAAAAATAAGGAAGCAACTGCTTATCACTCCCTTAGAAGATGTTTTATTTGATATTTGTGCTTCTTAAAAGTGTTTTATTTGCATCATTTTTGGCTTTTAAATGGACATCTTTTTCATAGGATTTGATGGGACATCAAATTAAGGGAGAGTTTTCCTGTTTTTAACGGATATATTCTTGAAATGACAAAGGGGGAGAAATAAAAATAAATCTTATAAATCTTCAAACATAGTAATTGCGCAAAACTCAATCAATGAGTTTCATAAACTATTGGCTTTACATTGAAAGTTTCTATATTCCCTAAAGAATTGGACTTCATATTCCATAATTCATGGGGAATAATATGCACACATTTCATAAACAAGAGAAGA
Organism: Alisma plantago-aquatica; assembly: GCA_963693085.1. NCBI lineage: Eukaryota > Viridiplantae > Streptophyta > Magnoliopsida > Alismatales > Alismataceae > Alisma > Alisma plantago-aquatica. The sequence goes on from OY856412.1 coordinate 372,093,771, forward strand.
AATTCACAAAGTAAACTTCAGGTATGAAACTAAACTTTTCTCAAAGATTAGTTGATTTATATTTTGGAAATGTTTTTCATCTTCAAAAAGGGGGATATTGTGGGCTAAATGGACATTAGTTAATCCCTTTTGTTTTGATAATGACAAACATTTCATTCTTGTCGATCTAACGAGCTACTTGAGTGTTGCAGTCATAAGGTGGATGACAAAGACTTGGGAAATCTATATGCTTGAATTATTGTAATTTCATAAAATGTAATCAATTGTAAAACTTGTACAAATATATAATGTACAAGTACTTAGACATCATGTAAATCAAGTGTTAGATCTTCCCTAGCTAAACACCACACTTAGACAGGTCATCCCCTTCAATAGTGTCACATATGCACACTCATACATACACTAAGCACTTTATTTAAAACATTGAAACATGGTCAATCTTGGTCGACAAAATCCTTGATCGAGACACTCTCGGTCGACAAAATTCTCGACCGATAACGACCCAGGTAGCCGTTAGACACAGCTGACAAGGTAGTTGGCAGTTGGAGATGAACATTGTAAACACTTTATCCAGAGAGCATGTCGGTCGACAAATCCTCGACCGAGTAGGTATCTCGGTCGACAATTCCTCGACCGAGATGGGTTCTGACAGCATTTGTAGAATTAATTAACTAGTTGTTGCTAAAAGCAACTAAAGTATACCTAACGGTTAGTTAAGCACTTAGAACCCCCTAGAAAGTGTCTAGAACGTCCTTAAGCACTTGTAGGTCATTCCTATAAATAGTACATGCCTTAGGACACCTAAACTCACTTATTCTACACTTGAGCATACACTTGCATTAAGCAACATGTTTTGAGCAATTGAGCATACTTGCAATTGGATACTCTTCTCCTTGCTCTAATTTCGTGTCCTATAGGCTAGTATCTCCTATCCACAAGAAATCACACTACTACAGAACATACCTTTAGTGTCGGTTATTTAAAGCCTTTAGTGTCAGTTTCTAAGTGACACCCATGTGGGCGACACTAAAAGTCCACCCATTAGATGTCGGTTCCAAAACCGACACCCAAACTCTTCGCGCGCCACCGAAAACGTGCAATCATGGGACTATCGGCGTGAGTTATTAGGTAATAAACCGACGCCCAAACCCTTCGCGCCACAGAAAGGGCACCATCTTGGGCACTATCAGTGTCAGTTATTTACAAATAACCGACACCCAAACCCTTCACGCCACAGAAAGGGCGCCATCTTGGGCACTATCAGTGTCGGTTATTTACAAATAACCGACACACAAACCCTTCGCGCCAGCGACATCTTGGGCACCATCAGTGTCGGTTAGCTACAAATAACTGACACCATATATCTTCGCGCCACACAAAATAGTCGTCGGTTATATGTAAAACACTGACACTATAACATTATGTGTCGGTTATTTACAAATTACCGACGCCTATTGGTTTTTTTTTCTATCAGTCTGCAGACCTGCTGTGGCTGGTCGCAGGATGAGAAACCTGTTCAGTTCAGTTATGAACTGCAGGTTTTACGACATCCATTGATATCAGCCGACAACAGGCCGCAAACCTGCAAAATTAACAATAAAAAGTAGCACATGCATATAGCAATGCAACCTGCAGTTCCATTTTATTTTCACACATTTATAAACATTCACACATGCTAGCAATATGTAGTTCCATTGATTCACATTCACACATGTAGACTTCATATAGCAACCAACACTTTCATTCATTTTCACTCAGACACATGTAGAAACATCCAGACATGTAGAAACATTCACACATATATTATAATTCAGAAATTCATTTACAAAGTATCATTGTTTAGTCATTATTCACTATCAGGATCCCAATTATATTTTAAAGCCCCCACTAATTGTATGGTTGTTGCTCATTCTTCTACTACTTCATTTAATTCTCCCATCGTATAGGGCTCATGTACATCTGGTAAGTCCTTTCCGGTACTAGGGTCAATTTTAAACACCTGTAAAGAGAATGATGTATATATATAATTAATGAGCTATAAATAAGATTGATATATTTCATATTATCTAATGAGACTATATAATACCTCAGCAATACAATCGATGTCCATTGCGGCATTTTTGACAAGCATGTGCATATATCGCATGACATAGTATCCACATGCCCATCTGTTGTCTTGTGTAGCACACTATAAATTCAAACATACAACATATTAAAAAATACAACTAATTAAGCATTGTTCACATAAATAATATATACATATATTGCAGTCGGGAACTTACTTTCACGTTCTTCCAAATTATTTGCTGGTTCTTTTTTGTGGGGACCTTTCCTCCAGCCTTTTTTTACTCCTCAAAACCCCTACATGTTAATGTAACATAGAACATTGCAATTAAATAGTAATGTAATAACATATGTTAACGGATATGAAAAATGAAATATTTCTCACCGAAATATTGCCATTTTCATTTTGTATCCAAATCTTGTATTCAATTTACCCCCCTTAGGATCTAGATAATACACAGTGAATGTCTCGGGGGAAATAACCAATAACTCCCAATCCTTACCCCTAGAGGAAAAAAAGTTAAAAATTAATAACTCAAAATCCACAATAAAATGTAATTTTCTTAAGTCCAAATTATAATAAGCAAAGTAAACTTACTCTACATTGAATGGAGCCATTATCACCGTCTTATTTTTTACAGAAAAAATTGAAAAAGCCTCGCAGCAGTATTGTTGAACTGATGTAGGGTCTTTAACTACTAGACTAATCAAGGATGGAATCAAAAACCCTACATGTTCGAATCCAAAATCTGCACATATGTTGTCTAAGTAGCTGCAAAATATGTATTAATTACGCATGCATTAATAAATAAGAAACCAGATCACCAGATCATACACAAGGTATATGGATGTATAAAGAATATCTCACCTTATCCATAGCTCTATCACAGATGTATTTAGCCAATCATATCGAAACAACTCCAAAATATCTTGTATATATAGTTTTGTTTCGAATGACTGACCTGTAGAATCTGAATCAGAAGAAACATTTATAGGAGAGTTTATATCATGTTCCCCTAACCATATTGCCATACCCCTACAGTTAGGACCTAACGAGACAGGTAGGTCCTGTGGAACCCAACTAGGTAATGCAGGAGGTGGAAGTGGAGGCATAGATGTTGTCAGTGTCTTCTTTTTAACCTGTATATATATATATAATAATTTCAGATCAACTGCCAGCATATACACACACTAACAATTGAACGTAATGTAAATTTACCACACCTTTTTAGTAAAGAAGACGTACGCTTTTTCCCACAATATTACTCCGCCTACTGCCTCACCAAGCGTTGCACAATCCGGGTGGGCATATGGCAGTGGAAGATTTATCCACTGGGGGAATATATGTATCGGGCTCACCCGAATCCAACCAGCTGGTACTGGAGACCCGTGACACATTTCCCCTGGTAGGGATGGGTAAGACGACGCCTCTGCCACGAGATATTCTTTACTTTTTAGACGGCATGGCTTCAACCCCTACAAATTTTTGTGTAAAGAATGTTATATAGATATATACATATCATCTTTTTTTGAAACGACTACAATTTCATATATGCATATCATCTTGAATTAAAAAACTAGTTACTATGTCATAAAAATACTTACAGTGGATGTGCTAGGTGGTGGGTCTACAAGATTACTCCCAACCTCTACAGTAGGAGTAGGAGTAGAGCCTGCAGTAGGTATTGTCTGGTAAGTGGCAGTCTGAGATGCCTGCCACTTTTTCATTGCTTCTTTGAGTTTTTCTTCGAGTTTTTCTTCGAGTTTCCTGTCAAATAGCTTATACACCTATACATGGATAAAAGAAACGTCAAATTCTAATTTTTGAATTATCTTTTACAGTAACATCTACAAGGAAAAAATATGTTACCTCTTCTTATGAAAGTCCCGCTTTTGGGACATGTTGGCGCTGGGATGGCCCAAAAAAAGCTTTGATGCCCACACCAGCACCTGCATCCCTAACACGTCCAGGATGCTCTGGGTTACCCAGAGCAACTATCAATTCATCCCTTGTGCCCTCAGGGATGAACTTTCCTTGTTTCCTCATCTCGTGCAGCTCCCGCTAATCGCCAAAACAAAAATTTGTACTTAAGTAAACAACACAAATAATCAATATTGGAATGATTGCTGTAAGAGTTGTATTTTACCATTTTTGCAGCCGCCTCAGTAGTTGCGGCCTTAGTTAATTCTCCCTTCTTATTTTTCCTCCCAGCTATCCAGACATCATGGTGAGGCAGAGATGTGCTACCTATGTTAGAGGACTCCTGAGTAGCAGCAGACTGAGCAGCAGTAGCCTCAGTTTGTAGTCTTTGGCGAATGCATGCATATCCTCTTGGACCCATTGTGTGGTCATGCACATTCATCACACGCCTTGATCTTTGTGCATCACTGAGGGCCTAGTTAGTATACACATTAATGATTTGGTTAGTAACACTAAATGTTAATCTTGAATAAGTGAATACAACATATATTAATTAATGAGATTGAGACTGACGCCTAATACCTTGAATTCATCAGTTTGTCTTGAAGCGACAAATGCGTCCCATTCTTCTTTGTCCAGGAAGTTCCACTGTTCAGTGGTTGTCTTCTTCCTCTTGTCGGCTTCTTTTATGTATTCTCTGGTGAGATTTGTCCTATAGTTCCTTAGGACTCTCCCACAGTGTTGCATCACGCATTTACGATGCAGCTTTTCATCCAATTCAAATATACTCTGCAAAATAGAATTGCTATTAACTAGTATCCAAAAATTTAGTAATCTACAAAATAGAATTGCAAATTAATAATAACTCACGCATAAATCCCTCCATATTAAATCTTTCTTCTCCTTAGAAATGTTATGCCAAGAATCTACGCGAAAACCGCAATGGCTACGAGTAACATACCCAAGATATGAAATAAATGAATTACGATTCACACCACATACATTTCCTGCATTATCAAAATCCACAACAAGTTTGGGTCCATTGCCCTTTTGCACAATTAACTTCTTCATCATAGTGATGCCCCTTCTCTTATCAACTTTTTGGTGTTGTTGATCAAGTGCCTCAAGTGTTGCAGATGGTACCTGTTCTTCATCAACCTAAAATTTGACAAAATAATTCACATTTACAAGATATAACTATAAATGGACATATAAATATAAATATATGATATATTTTTAAAACATACATTGTGAGGTGGCGCATTGATGTCCTCACCCTCACGGTAGTCATCAGCACGGTCATCAGGAGAATGGTCAGCCATCTGCAAATTCACATTCAAATTGTAAATTAAGTTCACATTGTAAAGTAGTAATTCAAAGTGTAAAGCTCACATTGTAAAGTAATTGAAATTGTAAAGTTCACATTGTAAAGTAATTCAAATTCTAAAGCTCACATTGTAAAGTTCACATATTCAGAAAAAATAAAAACGCATAAAACAAAACATATATACCTCTAATATTGCAATTTTTTATCAATTAACAATCCTTCATTGTGATCTCCGCGCACATACAAGTCATCATTAGCTTCAATATTTGTTGGTGTTGGCAACCCAACTGAGAATGGACTGAAGTCATCATACTTATCATAGTACTATTATTCATCTATAGGATCTTCAACGAACTGTCTTTTACCATGAAGAACAACCGACCATTTATCATTTGCAGGATCATCGATATAAAATACTTGTTTCGCCTGTGATGCCAATATGAATGGTTCAGCCTTCTCGCCAATCTTTTCAAAGTTCACTAAAGTGAAACCCAATTCATCCACTATAACTCCTTTAGTGTTATCAACCCAACCGACCATTTATCATTTGCAGGATCATCGATATAAAATACTTGTTTCGCATGTGATGCCAATATGAATGGTTCAGCCTTCTTGCCAATCTTTTCAAAGTTCACTAAAGTGAAACCCAATTCATCCACTATAACTCCTTTAGTGTTATCAACCCAATTACATTTGAAGAGCGGAATTCTGAAATCTATGTAGTCAAATTCCCATATGTCTTCAATGACACTGTAATATGACATTTTAGCTTCACGTGGACTCTTATCCTTTGCACTTGCAAAAAACATAGTCGATGCTTGAAGGGTGACCCCACTGTTTTGGACGACACTCTTATCATCTTGGCGCTTTGTGTAATATGTGAATCCATTAATGTCATACCCTTCATAAGACATAACAGTCAACTTTGGTTTAAAGGTGAGGCATTTGATAGTTTCAGTAATATCATCTGGTGTTTGAGATAGTTGATGTAAGACTTTATCTTCAAACCACTTAATAAAAGTCTTGTTATGCTTTCTAGCAAGCCACATTGTATTGGCTCGAGGAGATTGTATTTTGATGAAATTGGTATGTTCCTCGATATAAACGTTCACTTCGTCCATGTGGTGTAAAATATATAAATGACCTTGTTCCAACTGCTCACGGCTGATTACTTTCACACGTGAACCCAAAATTCCTTTGCCAAATAGCTCGTCAATATTCTTGTCATTATCAGGAGTGTCATTACCACTGAGAAAGTCATTGCAGAAATCCTTAACCTCTCTCGCCACATAACCTTCAATTATACTCCCTTCAGACCGATAGCAGTTTCGAACATCACCTTTAAAAACGCTCATGTATCGTTCAAAGGGATACATCCAATGCAAGAAAACCGGTCCCAAGATTTTCACTTCCCTAGTCAAGTGGACAACAAGATGTACCATGATATCAAAGAACGAAGGAGGGAAATACATCTCAAGCTGACATAGGGTAACAACCACTTCTCTTTGTAAACTATCGAGAGTCTCAGGGTCAATAACTTTGCTGCAGAGACTGTTGAAAAAGAAACAAAGTCTGGTGATTGCAAACCTTACATGCTTCGGCAATATAGATCGAATTTCCACGGGCAATATTTGTTGCATTAGAGTGTGACAATCATGAGATTTAAGACCTATCAACTTTAAATCTTTCATTGATACCAAACTACGGATGTTGGATGAGTAACCATGTGGCACCTTAACATTTACCAAGCATTCACAAAAAGCTTTCTTCTCCTTTCTAGAGAACATGTAACAAGCAGGAGGTAAGTATGTTCTTTTATTAACCATTTCACGTAATTCTATTAATTCTGACCTTATTCCCATTTCACGTAGGTCCAGTCTGGATTTTATCCCATCTTTAGTCTTACCTGGTATATTTAACAGAGTACCAATGATGCTATCACAGACATTTTTCTCAACGTGCATTACATCGATACAATGTCTGACTGTCAAAGAACTCCAATAAGGAAGATCCCAAACATTGACTTCTTCTTGAATGAAGAATTGTCACTCCGTAAAGTACATTGTGATCTCTTTCATTGATACCAAACTACGTCATTGTAGGCAATTTCTTCTTCCACACAAGCACTGCTATCGACATCCACTAGTTTCGGGTTTGAAATCTCTCCATGCCAGTGCCATTCTGTATAGCCTTGTATAATCCTGTTGCACATGACATGAGTTTTGATTTCGTCACAAGTGTTGACTTTCAAGTGGTTACCGCAATGCCTACATGGACAGTAGAACCTATCTCCAGGTTGTTTCCTATGTTCCTCGGCAAATCTAATAAACTGGTCAAGACCAGAAATAAACTCTGGGGTGAAGCGATTGCAAATGGACATCCATGATCTATCCATTCTACGATCAAAGAGAAAACAAGTATATATTAGGACAAGATTAGGGTCTAGGGTTAGCAAATACATGTGATGTCATTCTTATATATAATAAATTTGTACCACCTATCCCATTCTTGAATACCTAATCTCACTAGTAAGTGTATAATGTGTATTGGGTTTTCAAGAAAATTTCGGCAGCATTTCCCCGCTGTTCTCCAAGTACATATGTACTTAGAGAACAAACGGGGAAATGCTGCGGAAATTTTCTTGAAAACCCAACACACATTATATACACTTACATCCTAAGCGAGATTAGGTGTTCAAGAACAGTCCCAAACTGGGGACTATCCAAGATTTACTCCTAATGAGTAAATCTTGGATGGGTTTCTAGGCCAACAAATAATGTGTTGTCATTCTTATACCTAAAATCCTAGTTCTTCACGTTAGGGTGATTATTGATGTCTTTAAAAGCATGATTGGCATTCTAAAATCCTAGTTATTCAAGTTAGGGTGATTATTGATGTCTTTAAAAAGTATTAAGTATATATGCATGATACAATAACTATTTTGCATCACATTACAACAGACTTATCATTGATACCTTACTAACTTATTGCTACATTTACATATCATCATTTGATCAAAAATTACAGCAATACATTTAACCAAAGTATGCATTCTAAAATCTATGTAATTTACTTGGATATACAGCAGTACCCGATTACTATGTTTTACATACAAAGTATGCATATTAAATTTACTAAGGCTTATCATAGAACATGTATATATTGTATAGACAATAGAGGATTCAGCTCAGTAGAAGCACAAAATCAGTACCTAAACCCTAAAATCACACCTTTTTAGCATTTATTCTATGTACATCAATATGTGTATGAGTAGGCAGGCACCTTGAGAGAAGTAAATAAATTAAAAAAAAACGCCCAACAGCAGGGCAGGCAGCTTGAGAGAAGAGGAGCAGAGGAAGAAGAAGAAGGCAGTCTAGGGTGGGCACCTTGAAGAAAGAGGAGCAACGGCCGGTCCTAGCAGCTGCCGGCAGCGAGGAGAGGAGCGGAGGAGAGGGTGGAGAGGATAGGAGAGCTAGCTGCTATCGGCGGGCGGGCGGCGATGGCGATGAGAAGAACTACGGCGGCTGCTTCTCGCAGTGACGGCGACAAGCGGCGAGCGGCGGCGAAGGCAACAGCGGCGACCGGCGCGCGCGGAGACGAACGGCGGCGGGGAGCAATCGGTGAAAATCGCCTGAACAAAAATCACCTGACCTAGAGCAAGTCGCAATGAAAAAGAGAGCAAAGGGGAAGAGTTCTGTGTTCACGGGGCTATTAACTGTACCATAGGCGTCGGTTATTCAAAAAACTGACAACTAAAACTGACAACTAAAACTAACAGTGTCAGTTCCGAACAAAAACCGACACCAATACTTGATTATAGTCATCGGTTGTAAACTACAAAAAATCAACGTCTATAGTCATTCTTGATTTATGAACATAGTCGTCGGTTTCCACTTAAAACCGACACTTAAAGGGTGTGAAAAATTCCCCGCAGACAGCGCGGTAAAACTCATACGCGTCGGTCATTGTAGTAAAACCGACGACCAAAATGTGCCCAATTTCTGTCTCACGGATAACCTTTAGTCGTCGGTTGTTTAGTTATCAACTGACGCCATATGTCAAATTTTGGAGGAAATTTTTTTCGCTGGAAATTTTTGATTTGGCGGTTAGTTTTAGGTGTCGGTTGTTTATTAATTAACCAACACTTAATAAAAGTGGTACCCGTGTCTGGTCGACCTTCGTAGATTGGATGTCGATTTATGTTATAAACCGACACTGTAAACTATAGGTGTCAGTTTTTGTATACAACTGACACCTTAAAAAGTGACTTTATAGGCCATTTCTATAGTAGTGTCACACTTCCATATACATTGGTTAGGAGATCTATAAGCTTGATATAGGCAAATCAAGCCTTGTGCTTCAAAGGGTAATTGCAATTTTCTTTTTCCTTTCTTGTTCACTCTTACTACTTGTACTCTCCTTGCTACTCCTAGGGTTGGAGGCTGTGGATTGTAGAGGGTTGTGATCTTCTTGGTGATGAAGGTAGCTTTGGACTACTTCAAGAAGGCTGGTGCAACGGGAGGCTACTTCAAAGAGGAAGGCTACTTCAAGGGGGAGCTTGGAGTTACTTCAAGAAGGCTGCCTCAAGTTGGTGCATCTACTCAAAGTGAAGGTTGTTCAAAGGGGTGTAAGAAAGTATTGTATTTTATGTAAAATCCTTGAAGAGGTAATAAAATTAATACTTTCGAAATCCCGATTGGGTAAGAAACCGGGTAGTTGACTGACAACCTTAGTATTTGGTAAGGTTGGAACCACTCTAAACCCCTTGTCTCCCCATTGCTTTTTCATTTGTGGTTATTTGAGATAAATAATTATTGAATTATCTTCAAAACCCTATTCACCCCCCCTCTAGTGGTTTTTCAGGTGTTTCTTGGTGCTAGGAGCTTGGAGCTTGCTTAAGGCAGGTTACATAACTCCTAACCATAGCTATACTACTTCCTTTTCTTGTTGCTGGTTATGTTTTATCTTGATCGGCCATGTACCTTATTGAATGTACTTCTTGCCTTATTGTATCTTGATCTTGTTGTTATATGGATATGTTGTAGATGTTCTTTGATCTTGGTGGTTGGACCCTATGTGTAGAGTTTCTTGGGCAATACCCCTTTCTCTCCTTTGGTCTTGAGAAGTGAGTTCGGCTCTAGTGATATAGGCAACACCCCTATCACTTGGTTGTTGAGAGGTGAATCTATACTCTAGTTGCTTGGGCAATACTCTTCTCTCACCATGGATTTGAGAGGTGAGCCTTGGTTGAGTGTTGACCTAGTAGTGGTTGAGACCTTGGCCGATATGGAAATGATCCATCATGTTTCTTGATTGGTTATGGAGGTTGTGATAAACCCCTCTCTTAGTTGTTGAGAGGTGAGCCAATTCTCTTGATATTTTAGGGTTTTGATGATAATGATCTTGAGGTTGATGATGACCATGTCGGGATGATATTTATGCCTTGCACGATACACAAGTTAGGTGTTTCCCGATACAGTGTTGTATGGAGAACCCTGGTCTTGCCTTTGTGATGACAAATAGGTTGTGCTTGCTCTTTTTGGGTGATAGGCTTCCTTGTGGTGCCCTTATATCGGTTGTTGATGTGTACCTTGATGGACAATATGGCGTTGGATTTGGGTGCCACAATCTTAGCCGATAGGGTGGTGGTGGTTGTCCGACAGAACCCAAACCCTAACCCTAGTTGGCTGTTGAGCTTTGCCCGATACACAACGATGATTGTCACACCTTGATCATGGGTGCACGATATGCCCCATGAACCCAGCTGCATGATAACACCTTTGCTCTCCAGTTGCATGACACACCATGAAGTGGTTGCCCGCTATGCTTTGCCCTTGGATTGGCCATTATGTGGTTGTCCATTGTGCTTGGCTGACATGCTTGGCTGAGGGTAGTTACCCTGCCCGATACCACCTTTAGTGAGGGTTGTCCTACCCATCACACTTCTAGTAAGGGTAGCGGGCACCTTTGGTGAGGGTCATGACCAACCCAAAAACCTTAGATAGTGGTTCTTTACCATGTTTTCACATATTTAATGTTTATGGGTTATGGATAATGGTTTATAAACCAATGTTATGTTTAATGTGTGAAGATGATTCCTATTAAGAAGATAAGATGCTAGTTTATAAGCTCAAATGGATGCCCATGAGTTAATAACAGTAATGTAATTGATACAGTATGCCACACATAGTCTTGATCATGACATGTGTAACTGCAAACCCTAATGACATGATAATCAGTAAAGCTCTATGTCTGGTGATTTTAAGTTATCTCTCTTGATATGTATGCTAACCATGCAGGTATATTAAATGGATTCATAGCCAGGTAAGAGCTATGAGGCATATGTGTTTGAGTAACATTGTATCATGATAATAATCCTTGTTGATGAGATAACATGCATCACCAGTATGATGAGATAGGTCTGAGGACCTGATGAAGGCTGAGTGCCTAGTGAGGTGTTATCCTCTTAATGATGAGATAAGGGATTGTTATCCCTGGTGATGATGTAAGATGATGATGATGCCTTGAGAGGCAGTGGCTTTCTGTGATAGGGGATTGAGATCCTAGGACAAGGTGATGATGACAGTAATAATATAACTCACTACTTGTGTGTTATACAACTTGGTAGCCTCAACAATCCACTTAAAATATACTAATTAATTATATTGGAATATATCATGTAGTTTTCCCTGGCCATAGATCCATCATCGTCAGTAGATGGTGATGGTGAAACAGGTTCTCTTGCGGGTTAACCTGGAAGTGCATATTTTTTAATATGTGTGGTTTCTCCTACCCGAAAATGAGGAGGTTTAGAGTGCAACTTCGGTTATAGACTTCAGAGCGCAGATTCAGGCCCGTGGCTCAATATGTTAGAGCATGGTGAACATGCCCATGGCTCAGGATGTGTGACAAGAAGAGCATGATTGTGTTCATGGCTCAAAGCATTGTTATCAGGCTCATGGCTCGGTTTCACTGGCATTGATACATGTAACAAGGTGGGCTAGGTAGAGGGTAGCCTGACCCTTTGGCTGAGGCCACTTAAGCATGAGACTATGACCCTACTTATTTTGCACTCGTGCACTGACCACGAGGTGATGAGGTTATGGAGTTTGGCTCTTCCATTGACCTTTTTTGGCACCAGCTTGGGTTTCACAACCAAAGGTTGGATTTGAGCGGTATGGCTCACTTCCTCAGGGCATAAAAATATGTAATCCAGCTGAATAGTCTTTATTTCTTAAGGAAAAACACAAAATATTGGTTGAGGCCATGCTTTTGTAGTTGATCTTGTTATACTTTGCAGTTACTTGTACGTTCCTTATGATTTGTGATAAGATATTATAAATCTTGTCTTGTTAATCATGTTCCATAAATAAAATTAGGTTATATGCCTCTCAGATATCCTAGTAAGTTTGATAATATCGTAAGACCTGCTCAGTATGTTGCTCATATTATCTGCTTATGTTAGTTATTTGCTTTACCTTCTTTAGCCTTCTTTGGAGTTTTATAGTTTCAGTGGGGAGTTATGTTTCTCACTGGGACTATGTGTCTCACCCCGTTGGTTTAAAACCTTTTTAGGTGATCGTGCTAGACGTGGTGGTGGTCGTGAGGTTGCAGCCAAGCAGCAAGAAGTAGAGCAATAGGAGGTAAGATATGGACATGCCGCATGTTTTGGTGTTTTGTAGTAGAGTCCTAGAGTCATCCTCGTACTCTCAGGTCCTCAGAGGTGTTTTGATGATGTTTCATGATGTATAGTTGTTGAACCTTTGTTTATCCTGTTGTTGGCCTTATGTATCATGTTATGTACATATAAAGAGGCGATGAACTCATGTGCTGGCAGGACAGCTGGTTTCCCTAAGTTGTGGACATATATCAGGCTTGTAATATTTTTATAACATGTATCTTTGCAGGATCTATATGCAAAAGTTCTCTTATGTATACTTTCTGAAATCAGTTTTAATTAACCTGTGTTTTCAGTAATATGTGGTTTCGCACATTTTTACGAGTCACCTTGTTGTCTGTGTGATGGTGGGGTGTCACATTTGGTTTGGTATCAGAGCTCTAGGTTTTCTGAGTCTACAGGGATCTAGGACTAACTTTGTGTCTGTTCTTGTGAGTTTCCCAGATTTTCTTACAATAATGTTTTGCCCTCAGTGGAAGAAAAATCTTAAAGAGATCTGGAAACCATGAAGAACATGTTGTCGAGAGCAGCGAGGATGCATCAGTCGATGGAGCTAGAGTGCAGGCACATGAAGATCGGGTTCCTGAGGTCCCCCAACTTGACCCAACCATTCTTAACAACCCTGCCTATCAGCAACATATGGGGAAAATGGTGGCTATGATGAATCTCATGGTGGAGAGATTGCTAGTGCCTCTACCAAGAGCACAGGCTCCCCATGGTGAAACATCGGGTATTGGGAAGACCTTTGAGCAGCTTCGCCGAGTTAGAGCTTCGGGTTATGCTGGAACGGCTGATCCAGTGGATGAAGATCTGTGGCTGAAAGGTCTTGAGAAGGCCTTTCAGATCCTCGACATCCCTGAAGCAGACAAAGTAAAGCACGTTGTCTACCTTTTGAAAGGTAGTGCTGGCCACTGGTGGGCCATCGAGGAGGAGAAGCGGCTTGGTGAGGTGATCTGTTGGGAGGTTTTCTGGTGAGAGTTCATCAACAAATACTTTTTGAAGATGTATATGGATGAGAAGATCAATCAATTCGAGCGTATGTGCCAAGGAACAATGAACATCACCGAGTATGAAGCCAAGTTCATGGACCTGCTGAGGTTTTGTCCTCACATGGCAGCAACAGATGATAAGAGAATTTGACAGTTTGAGAAGGGTCTGAGTGCAGAGTTGATGACGCTAGCTACTTCCTTAGAGAACAGAGAATGGTTTTCCACGTTTTTGGAGTTTGTCCAAAGGATATAATGGTAAGTTAGGGAGGAGACAGGCCATGACCAAGAAGAGGTTTGCTCAGTTTCAAGGACAAAGATCTGGTGGCTTCAAGAAGCCGAGGTTTTCAGTACCTTCTATGATATAAGGTTCCAGTGCACCGTCACAGTGGTCCCTGAGTAAGGGAAGAGGATAGGATTCTCCACCATCAAAGGAACATAGTACAGCTTCAGTGGCAGTGATAGGGTAGTCTAGGCCACAACAGTGAGACCAGTCATGTCATCTTTGTGGTCATGTTGGGCATCTGAGGTCAAACTGCCCAAGGAAAGATGTTGAAGTGACACAGCAGCCAAGGTAGAATCAGCAAGGGTTAGATAGATAGCTGCCCAGTGGTAGGCGAGGACGTGGCCAAGCATCACAAGTAGGATTTTCTACTCAAGGAAGCAGAGGAAGTGGACAGCAAACAATGGCTCGATTCTATGCTATGAGTCAGCCGGAGGCGATAGTCAACCCGCGAGTGGTGGCAGGTCAGATGGAGTTATTTCATTCTGATTTGTCTTCTTCTTGCTTTATATATGTTCTGGTTGACACGGGTGCTACACACTCTTTTATCACGTGAACTATGCTTGAAAACTATCTTTTACCTATTAGTGGTAAGAAATATAGCATGTTGTTAGAAACCCCTCTTGATGGTTCCTCGATGCTTCGAGACGAATGTCCTTCTTTTATTCTATCTTTTTCAGGACACAATATACAAGTGGATCTTATACCACTTGATATGCATGGATTTGATGTGATCCTTGGGATGGATACCTTAGAGAAGTATAAGGTTGTGTTGGATTGTGGTTCCAAGCATGCAGTGTTTGATGACGGTGGAGAGAAGTGGATCTTCCAAGGAGATAGGAAGATTCTCCCGACATGTTTGGTGTCAGCTATGGTGGCAGAGAAGCTTCTACGATAAGGTTGTAAGGCATTCTTAGCTCACATTATGGATATCAATGCGTAAGGTCCTAGCCTTGAGGAGGTGGCTGTTGTCCGAGAGTTTGCAGACGTGATTCCAGGTGAGTTTCCCGGTGTTCCCCCACCTTGAGATATTGATTTTGAGATCAATCTGGTACCAGGACCACAACCAGTTACACAAACACCATATAGGATGGCTCCAGCCGAGATGGCAGAGCTAAAGAAGTAGTTACAGGAGTTGTTGGATAAGGGTTTCATCCGACCGAGCACATCTCCTTGGGGTGCTCCAGTCTTGTTCCTTAAGAAGAAGGATGGGTCGACGCGGTTGTGTATAGATTACCGGCAGTTGAACAAAGTCACGATCAAGAAAAAGTACCCATTGTCGAGGATAGACGATATGTTTGATCAGTTGTGTGGTGCTACAATGTTATCTAAGATAGATCTATGGTCTGGATATCATCAATTGAGGATTAAGGATGCGGACATACCAAAGTCAGCTTTTAGGATGAGGTATGGTCACTTTGAGTTTTTGGTTATACTGTTTGGGCTAACCAATGCGCCTGTTGCTTTCATGGATCTAATGAACAGGGTGTTCCGTATGTTTCTAGATCAGTTTGTTGCAGTTTTATAGATGACATCTTGATCTACATTCGGGACAGTCAAGATCATGAACAACATCTTCAACAAGCATTGACTCTTCTTTGCCAACACCAGTTATATGCCAAGTTTAATAAGTGCGAGTTCTGGTTGAAAGAAGTGACTTTCTTGGGTCATGTGATATCTGCTAAAGGAGTCAGAGTGGACCCCAAGAAGGTGGAGTCAATTATAGATTGGGAGCAACCAAAGACGATGACCGAAGTTTGTAGTTTTCTGGGTTTGGTAGGATACTACCGCAGGTTTATAAAGGACTTCAGTGTGATCGTATTGTCAATGAAAAAGTTGACTAGGAAGGATGTACCCTTTGTGTGGGATGATCATTGTCAACAAGCTTTCCAAAGCTTGAAGTAGAAGCTGACTAGTGCTCCGGTGTTGGTGCTGCCAAAGCATGGGAAAGGCAATGTGGTTTTCTACAATGCTTCCAAGAAAGGCCTAGGATGTGTGTTGATGCTTGAGGACCATGTGGTTTATTTTGCTTCGCGACAGCTTAAGAAACATGAGGAGAATTACCCGACACATGATTTAGAGTTGGAAGCAGCATTGCATGCATTAAAGATCTGGAGACACCATCTTTATGGGGAAGTGTGTCAGATCTTTACAGATCATAATAACTTGAAGTACATCTTTTCACAGAGTGAGCTGAACATGTGACAGCGTCGCTGGATGGAGATGATCAATGATTATGATTGCACCATTGAGTATCATCCTGGTAAGGAAAATGTGGTAGCCGATGCGCTTAGCAGAAAGTCTCCTTCTTTCTCGCTCGATGAAGAAGTCACAGTTGAGTTCCTTGGAATTCCATAGGCGGGATATGTTTGTCTCCTTACAGTAGATGAATGTGCAGTTGGAAGTTTCTTTGTTGGCAGGTTTGTTGGCACAGATGCAAGTCAATCCTATGCTAAGACAGCAGATCAAAGACGCATAGCAGGCAGATGATATAGTTCAATTGATCATATCATAGTTCAGTAGTGAAAAGCGTGATGGGTTCCATGAGTCCGAAGATGGACTAGTTTGTTATCATAACAAGATGGTGGTCCCCGATGTTGATGATCTGAGAATTCTAGTGCTCGAGGAAGCACACACATCGATGTATGCTATGCATCCAGGAGTCACCAAGATGTATCATAATCTGAAGGATCTGTATTGGTGGTCTGGCTTGAAGAAGGATGTAGCTAAGTTTGTGGCTAGGTGTGTAGTATGCGAGCAAGTTAAGGCTGAGAATCACAAGCCGGAAGGTACATTGCAACCCATGTCGATACCACAGTGGAAATGGGATCATATAACTATGGATGTCGTAGTTGATCTGCCAAGGACTGCTAGAAATTTTAATTCCATTTGGGTGATAGTGGACAGATTGACAAAGTATGCACACTTCATATCGATAAAGACAACATATACAAAAAAGAAGCTTGCTCATGTGTATGTAGACAAGATAGTGCATTTGTACGGTGTAACAGCAATGATAGTTTCCGATGGAGGTCCTCAGTTCATGAGTCATTTCTAGGAACATTTGCACAAAGCATTGGGAACGTTGTTGAGGTTCAGTACTGCCTTCCACCCGCAGACAGATGGGCAGTTTGAAAGGACTATTTAGACATTGGAGGATCTTATCTGAGCTTGTGTTTTGCAGTTCCTAGGCAGTTGGGACGTGCATCTCAGTTTGATAGAGTGTGCCTATAATAACAGTTACCAGTGGAGCATCGACATGGCTCCTTATGAGGCACTATATAGCAGGAAGTGCAGATCTCCTCTATGTTGGTATGAGTCTAGTGAGTATCAGCTTTTGGGTTTTGAGTTAGTGCAGCAGACAATAGAGAAGATCAGAGTGATATGGCAAAAGTAGAAAACGACACAGGATAAACAAAAGTCTTATGCAGATAATCGTCGACGACCTTTAGAGTTCCAGGTGGGAGACAAAGTGTATCTCAAGGTCTCACCATGGAAAGGCGTGCTAAGGTTTGTCCGAAAAGAGAAGTTGGCACCCAGATATATGGGGCCATATCTGGTGATGCCATGTGAAGGCAAGGTAGCTTACAAGTTAGAGCTTCCGCCAGAGTAGCACATGTTACATCCACTGTTCCATGCCAGCATGCTAAAGAAAATTCATCCAGACATGAGAACAGTGATACATCCAGTTGAGGTTGAGATTGATGAACATGTGACCTATGAAGAAGGCCAAGTGATGATCCTTGACAAGAGAGTAAAGAGGTTGAAGAGGAAGGACATGGTTCTTGTGAAGGTTCTTTGGCATCATCGTGGCATTGATGATGCCAAGCGGGAGCTTGAGGGAGAGATGAGGAGGAAGTATCCCTCACTTTTCTCTTCAGATTTCCAGGATGAAATCCCTTTGTAGAGGTTTATGGCTTGTAAGGACCCTAACCTTCATTTTGGGCTTATCTTGTTTGCTTTTCCTAAACCTTGTGTTTCGTTGCTTGAGAATCGCCTTTAGTGGTGATTAGGGTTTGTTTGTGCCTTGTTGAGAGTTGGAGGTGCCACTTGCATATAACCTAAGTTTAGGGTTGATGAGTAGGTTTGTCACCTTGAGAGATGTTTTCTCTCTCCTTGCTTCCTCTAGAGATGATAGGAAGGGTTGGGCTCGTTGCTTGAGTAACCGTGGGCTTTGTTGAGCTCTGTTGGGTCTTGTTTTGCTTTGTTTGGGCCTTACTTTGCCTTGTTAGGCCATGTATCGGGCAAGAGTGCTTTGTGTCGGCCATGGGTGTGTCGCCCATGGGGCTGTATCAGGAAAGGGAGTGAGTGTGTTGGCCTTGGCCATCTTTGACTCTTAGCTTCATTTGTGTCACCACTCTAGTGGACACTTGGTGCATGATGCTTGCATGTGGCAATTTCCTTAGACATGTGGAAGTGGCGAGATGAGAAGGTGGCATTGCCCATGGACAAGTGTCCCTAGGTGGGCGACACATTGCCTTATTTTCTCCTCCACCATCTTCCATATATGTATCTCCTTTCTCTTGCTAAGGATCCCTTTAGTTCCTTAGTTTCCCCTCTTCCTTGGTGAACGAAACCTCTCCTTTGCAACCTTGGTGGCCGATACCCTTGGAGGAGCTAAGCTTGGTGGTCGATCCTTCTCTTTGGAGTCTTCTTCTTCTTCCTCTTGTGGTGGCTGAAGATGTTGCTTGGTGCCAGGAACTTGGAGCTTTCTTAAGGCGGGTTACATAACTCCTAACCTTAGCTATACTACTTCCTTTTCTTGTTGAATGTTATGTTTTATCTTGATCGGCCATGTACCTTATTGAATATACTTCTTGCCTTATTGTATATTGATCATGTTGTTATATGGATATGTTGTAGATGTGCTTTGATCTTGGTGGTCGGACCCTATGTGTAGAGTTTCTTGGGCAATACCCCTTTCTCTCCTTTGGTCTTGAGAAGTGAGTTTGGCTCTAGTGATATAGGCAACACCCCTATCACTTGGCTGTTGAGAGGTGAGTCTATACTATAGTTGCTTGGGCAACATTCTTCTCTCACCATGGATTTGAGAGGTGAGCCTTGGTTGAGTGTTGACCTAGTAGTGGTTGAGACCTTGGATGATATGGAAATGATCCATCATGTTGCCCGATTGGTGATGGAGGTTGTGCAAAACCCCTCTCTCTTGTTTGTTGAGAGGTGAGCCAATTCTCTTGATCATTTAGGGTTTTGATTATGGTGATCTTGAGGTTGATGATGACCATGTTGGGATGAGCTTTATGCCTTGCACGATACACAAGTTAGGTGTTCCCCGATATAGTGTTGTATGGAGAACCCTGGTCTAGCCTTTGTTATGGTTGATAGGTTGTTCTTGCTCTTGTTGGGCGATAGGCTTCCCTATGGTGCCCTTATATCGGTTGTTGATGTGTACCTTGATGGATGATATGGTGCTGGATTTGGGCACCACACTCTTAGCCGATATGGTGGTGATGGTTGTCCGACACAACCCAAACCCTAACCCTAGCTGGTTGTTGAGCTTTTCCCGATACACAACGCTGACCATCACACCTTGATCATGGGTGCACGATATGCCCCATGAACCCAGTTGCATGATAACACCTTTGCTCTCCAATTGCATGACACACCATGAAGTGGTTGCCCATTATGCTTTGCCCTTGGATTGGTCGTTATGTGGTTGTCCGTTGTGCTTGGCCGATAGGCTTGGGTGAGGGTAGTTACCCTGCCTGATACCACCTTTGGTGAGGGTTTTCCTACCTGTCACACTTCTAGTGAGGGTAGCTGGCACCTTTGGTGAGGGTCATGACCAACCCGGAAACCTTATCTAGTGGTTCTTTATCATATTTTTGCACATTTGATGTTTATGGGTTATGGATAATGGTTTGTAAACCAATGTTGTTTAATTTTTGAAGATGATTCCTATTAAGAAGATAAGATGCTAGATTATAAGCTCAAATGGATGCCAATGCGTTAATAGAAGTAATGTAAATGATACGGTATGCCACACATAGTATTGATCATGACATGTGTAACTGCAAACCCTAATGACATGATAATTAGTAAATCTCTATGTCTGGTGATTTTAAGTTATCTCTCTTAATATGTATGATAACCATGCAGGTATATTAAATGGATTCATAGCCAGGTAAGAGCTATGAGGCATATGTGTTTGAGTAACATTGTATCATGATAATAATCCTTGTTGATGAGATAACACGCATCACTAGTATGATGAGATAGGTCTGAGGACCTAATGAAGGCTGAGTGCCTAGTGAGGTGTTATCCTCTTGATGATGAGATAAGGGATTGTTATCCCTGGTGATGATGTAAGACGGTGATGATGCCTTGAGAGGCAGTGGCTTTCTGTGATAGGGGATTGAGATCTCAAGACAAGGTGATGATGACAGTAATAATATAACTCACCGATTATGTGTTTTACAACTTGGTTTCCTCAACAATCCACTTAAAATATACTAATTAATTATAGTGGAATATATCATGTAGTTTTCCCTGGCCATAGATCCATCATCGTCTGTAGCTGGTGATGGTGAAATAGGTTCTCCTGCAGATTAACCTAGAAGCGCATATTTTGTAATATGTGTGGTTTCTCCTAGCTGAAAATGAGGAGGTTTAGAGTGCAACTTTGGTTGTAGACTCTAGAGCACAGATTCAGGCCCGTGGCTCAATATGTTAGAGCATGGTGAATAGGCCCATGGATCAGGATGTGTGATAAGAAGAGCATGATTGTGTTCATGACTCAGAGCACGATGATCAGGCTCGTGGCTCACTTTCACTAGCGTCGATACTTGTACCAAGGTGGGCTAGACAGAGGGTAGTGTGACCCTGTGGCTGAGGCCACTTAAGCATGAGACTGTGGTCCTTCTTGTTTTGCACTCGTGCATTGACCACGAGGTGGTGAGGTTGTGGATTATGGCTCTTCCATTGACCTTTTTTGGCACCAGCTTGGTTTTCGCAACTGAAGGTTGGATTTCAGCGGTACGACTCACTTCCTCAGGGCATAAAAATATGCAATCCAGCCGAATAGCATTTATTACTTAAGGCAAAACACGAAACATTGGTTGAGGCCTTGCTTGTGTAGTTGATCTTGTTATACTTTGTAGTTACTTGTACGTTCCTTATGATTTGTGATTAGATCTTATAAATATTTTCTTGTCAATCATGTTCCATAAAGAAAATTAGGTTATATGCCTCTCGGATATCCTGGTAAGTTTGATAATACTGTAAGACCTGCTCAGTATGCTGCTCATATTATCTGCTTATGTTAGTTATCTGCTTTACCTACTTTAGCCTTCTTTGGAGTTTTATAGTTTTGGCGGGGAGTTATGTTTCTCGTTGGGACTGTGTCTCACCCCGTTGGTATACAACCTTTTTAGGTGATCGTACTAGACGTGGTGGTGGTCGTGAGGTTGTGACTGAGCAACAAGAAGTAGAGCAGTAGGAGGTAAGAGATGGGCATGCTGCATGTTTTGGTGTTTTATAGTAGAGTCCTAGAGTCATCCCTGTACTCTCAGTTCCTCGTATGTGTTTTGATGACAGTTTACGATGTATAGTTGTTGAACCTTTGTTTATCCTGTTGTTGGCCTTATGTGGCCTGTTATGTACATATAAACAAGTGATGAACTCATGTGCTGGTAGGACAACTGGTTTCCCTAAGTTGTGGACATATATCAGGCTTGTAATATTTTTATAACATGTTTCTCTACAGGATCTGGATGAAAAAGTTCTCTTATGTATGCTTTCCGAAATCAGTTTTAATTTACCCGTGTTTTTAGTAATATGGGGTTCCGCACATTTTCGTGTGTCACCTTGTTGTCTGTGTGATGGCGGAGTGTCACACTTATGCTGATAGCCGTGGGTGAGAGCTGGGTGTACATGGGTCATTTGGGACTACACTTAAATGGAGAAAATTTGTGAGGCCAAATAATTGAGCCTTGACAAGGACATCAAGAGTCTAAGTGGGGGAGATTGTAACATCCCCAGATTTGACACCTTGGATAACATGATCTAAAAAGAAATGATTGGACTATACATATCACAAAGGTGCACCTCCTTTTTGGGAGATCATCACTAAATAACTCCATAGTAAAGTGTGCTCATCTTGGAGTAGTACTAGCATGGGTGACCAGTTCGGTAAGTTGACCCCAGCTTGCACGTGAGTGAGGACAAAGCACACATTTAAGGCTAGTGGTGGTTTGTGGGGCCAGCCGTCATTCTTGAAACTCTACTAGAGCCTAGGGTAGCAAGCTCAGGCATTACTCTATGTATACCCTAAAGTGTCACCATCATATTATTCAGTTGAAACCCTACTCAAGTCCTAATCCACAGTTTAGGGATGTCTGGGGTTTGGAAAAGGAATAAGGGTACAAACCCTAATTTCATCGCATATTAAACATTAGGTGAAACCCTAATAATCAAGTTAATCATATACTTTCATGATGAACCCCTACATCAGATTATGTGTATTAATAACATGGCAAGTTACAATATTTGGTTTCAAACCCCTAATTCATTATCATTCAGATTCCCATGTTATTCTAGAATATCATATTATAGCTGCATAAACATTTTTAATCTGCTCAACATGTTTAGGGTTTCATTCATATAATCACCCTATAATCATGTATTATCCCTACTTTTGGAATTAGGATTACATCTAGGTATTGATGTCATTTTATTCATATTTTTTTCATTTTTACGATCAAAATGATATATATTATCATTATATTTTAAGTTACCAGTAAATTCCTATATTATTTACAAGATAAAATTATGTAGGCTAATGGGATTTGCCGCGTCAGTAGGAACTAACTCACTAGAAAACAATTCAGTCAGCTCTTAGAATTAGAGTAAAATATAGTGGTACCCCCTCCCTTAGCCCATGCCTTTAGGGGCATTTGGGTCATTTCACTCGAAATCATCCCTTTCCTTCCGACGAGGCTAGACTCTACCCTAGACGAGTCGACATTGGGTGTACTCCTACTTTTAGTCTGCTTGAGACTAGATGGTGGTCGAGAAAACCGACATGACCTCTCCTGACCTAGTCTATGATCTGTTGAGGTCTGCAATGGCCAAAGGAGGGAGGTTTGGTTTTAGATACCTAGAAGAAGAAAAATAATATGTACCAACAATGAAGGTGTTTGAAGATTTATACCTAGGCATATGTGGACGGACTACTCCAAGTGGAGAATCATGTAGGAGCCTTAGACTTCTTCCATGCTTTGTAATCAAACGAGGAGATGGTCCTTTTCTCTCCTCTACCCTATCGGTGGTGCTAGAGAGATCACCACCCAGGGGTTCCTATAGTTGTTGAGTTCTCGATCTGGGGAGCATGTGGGATCCCCCCCAATGGGCGTTGGAGCTATTTAGGCCCTATACATGCCCTATAACGAGCCCCCTAGGTTCTTACAACTCTTTTCTAAGTTATGGGCAACTATTGTTACCATTGTTGATCAAATCTACAAGTACAATGCCCTATAGGTGCCGTGCGGGCCTATGCTGAACATGGAGAGGAGTTTGGGGTGGGTTAAAAAGTGATAATTCAAGAGGGAGAGATAAGGGAGAGGGGAGAATGTTAGGTTGTGTGTGGATCTTCCATACATATATATACATACACCTTTTCATAACCTCCCTTCTTGTTTCCCTTTTCCCTTTTATCTTTTATGTACAAGGACGATCCAAGTATGACATTCTATACACACACCGTTACCCACTTTTCATAAGTATTAAAAGATATCTCTTTTGTTCAACAATTTGACACCAACCAAAAAATAGGATACATGCAAGGAATCTCATTTAGGAAGCAAATAGATATATTCTCCTTACTTTCCCTAATATGAAAACTTTGGCTTTTATTCTTATAAATCCAAAGGTCATGAAAAGACACCACCAGATTCTTACTAATACTTGGAATTGGCAAGTCAAAAGTCATTCAGGAATGGATATAACTATATGGCACACATTAGATAATTTGATCATTACACTATCAAGAGACTCCTTATGACTTGAAATATACATTATTCTTTACCTATATCCTTGATGTATTCCTTTAATCAATTATCCTTATTTCACGAAAAATCCTTAATGCCTTTCCCAATTATATCTAGTTTTTGGGATCTATTGGGATGTATTTCATATACAAATAAACTACCATTATCTCCAGGATTGTCCTTTTTCTCCATATATCTAGAGATCTCTTCTTTTTGTTATTATCTTTAAGTATCCAAAAATTAGGTGGAAATAATAATACTTGATGCCTCAAAATTTTATGTTGCAATTCATTGTATGATAATGACTCCCTTAATTATTTAAAATACTACATATTTTATTTTCCTTGGGAAACTTGTCCATTATTTCATATATCAATTTTGTAATAAAACATAAAGTCATTATCCTCTAATTATGTATGAATTTATTTTAGTTGTTCACCAAGGATCTAGTTGCAAAGATAATACTCTCATGGGCCTCACTTAGTCCATGGGTTGCACCCATACCACAAAGTGAATGGTTTTATTATTCTATCAAAAATACAATTAGGGAATTCACTTATCAAAGAAAGTTTTATATTTATATAATTCAACTTCACTGCATTTGAGGATATTATAGGATCAATGTGATTCCATACCCCCTTTTAGATCATGAATGTTAAAATTTATATAGGTAGGGTACTAGGGATTTGTATGGGTCGCTATTGCACTTGCAGGAGTGCTTACAATTCAGCGTCAAAGACTAATAGAGTTACAGGTGTCAATCCATGTTGGTGAGTTTTGATTCTTATTGTGTCGATGAGAATGGACAAGAAGGGGTTGGCAGCAAATCTGAGTTTGCACGTTCATGTTTTCCTAGGGTTGAAGGGTTTTTGATTATATAAGGGGATGAACAGGGTGGCATTATAGGATGAGGAGTTGTAGGGAGATGGGGCATCTAATCAAGGTTCACATCTGTTCTTAGGAGGCATCAAACTAACAATAGTTATTGTTGTTGTTTATCGTCAAGATTGTGATGTGTGCATTTCATATCAAATTTTTGCTCAATCTCACACACAAATTCAGTTCATTTTGCATTCCATTAGCCTCTATTCATATTTATCTTTCCACGTTTTGGTTATTTTTACTTAACACATGATGTTGATTGTAGATACGCATTGAAAGTGCCAAATTGGAGATAGTCCAACTCAAATCTGGCCCCAAATGGACTTCTCCCCAACTTGCAACTAATTTAGAGTTTATTCCTGAAGAAACAACATTGCACACAGCATGTCTTATTTAAGACACGACATGTCCCTTCACAAAAAATTTCACATAATGAAGAACACGTCGTGTGGTATTTAACACATGGTGTGTGTGTCTCCAGTGGCCTCAACACCAAAACATAGAAGAACATAACACGACGTACCCCAACTAGGACACGTCGTGTCCCCTAGACCTAAAGGTCGGCTACAACTTGTTGCCAACACACACAATGTGTGTTTATTCAAACACACCATATGCCTTTCACCTAAAATGACTCCATAAGAGAATCATACGACGTGTCTTATTTAAGACACACTATGTACTTCACAACAATAGCAAAACCCAGTGAAAATGCACAACGAGGCCCGTCATGTCCTCAAAAAGACACGATGTGTCACCACTAATTTCTATAGAAATGAGAGCAACCGCTCCCTATTTTTAAAGACCAATGCAACACAATGGGCGGTTATCACTTGTCATTTTTAAAGTGTCTTTTGTCCAAGAGAAGTTCCAGAGCTAAGGAGGGTTATTTTAGGGTAGAAGAAGGTGGTTTCTTAGTAAGGAACCTCCATTCTACTTCATTTGTTCCCTGAAGGTGCAACAAAGCTTACTTATCTCACTCAAGATTTCAGGGAGGGAAGATTGTCTGCGTTGGAGTAGCTCCAAGGGTGGAATTTTATCCTCTAGATGGAGTTCTACTTCCCTTTGGCTACATCTTTGGTTCCTTTAGCTTTTTCTTCTCTTAATCATGAAAAACTCTCAAATTTCTACAGTGTGTCTGTACATTTCCATTATGGACGAGTCAAACTCTTTTCTTGGGCATGGGAGAGTAGCTCCCATGCCATTATTTGTGTAAACTCAAAATCTATGTTTATTGCTAGTTAATTTTCTTTTCCATGGATGCCTATGGGGTTTCTTGCTTGTATGTTTGGTTGTCCATCATTCGTACATGTTTTATGCTTACCTTGTGCTTCAGAAGAATGTATGAGGAAGTAAGCAGTAAGATCCATGGCAGTATGCTCTTGACCATGGGAGTGGCTTGAGAATATTGAGGGTTAAGGTTGTGTTTGATACTAAGCATAGATGAGGGAGCATTATGCCAAGTTGAGAACCATCTTGTGGTATTGGGAAATGCATGACGATGACAACCTCCTTGAATGTTAATGGTAATATTGATTTCATAAGTCCATATGATATGATGGTATGGTAGTGAAATCTTTTTCCAAGCCTTAAATTTCTTATTCAACCCATCAACTTTGATATTTTTCTTTCTCTCACCTTCTAACTCTATTATGAACCTGAACTTTGTAATACGACTTTGATTCATTAAAGTTAACAAATTTGTGCCTAACTATCCTAGATCCTTATGTACGACACTCGACTACATTGAACCCATACACTTGTGAGTTATTAGTGAGTTAAGATCTTTCTTTGTAAAATTCCCAACAAGTTTCTGACATTATTTCTAGGGAGCTATGGTAATTTTTAGTTAGAGTAGATGAGTTAATTAGTGATTTGAGATGAAGTCAATATTTCTACATTTCATATTGTGGTATCTCTCAGCTTTTGTGAATCTTACTCAATTTTTATTTTCAGGTTGCATGAGCCGCTCTAAGAGGGGTCTTACATCAACCTTTTTGGACCCTGAAATAGAGCGGACTTTCAATAACCGAAGAAGAGCAAGGAGGAGTGAGAACTCTTCATATCTAGGGGAATCACGTCCTTCACCACCAACTTAACTCGATCCTCATCAAGAGCCAAAGATGAAGGACAACCAACCACTCCAAGATTTTACTGTATTGGCCGCCATCAACATATGTGGGGACATTGATCATCCTACAATATAGGCCAACAACTTCTCCATCAACCCTACAATCATGTAGATAATCCAACAAAATTGCTTCAAGGGAACTCCTATGGCAGATCCAAATCTTCACATATAGGAGTTTCTATAGTACATGAACACTTTTAATATTAATGGTGCTCCAGCTGAGGGAGTACGCCTACTCCTATTCCCATTCACATTGTGAGATTGAGAGAAGGCATGTCTCTCCTCACTTCCTAAACGTTCTATCAAGAGTTGGGATGATCTGTTGAATGCTTTTCTGGCTAAGTGTTTTCCTCCTAGCAAGATGGCCCAACTGAGGAATCAAATTTCAAAATTCAAGCAACAAGAGGGTGAGACACTTTATGAGACATGGGAGAGGTTTAAGGACCTCCAACGCCTATGATCTCACCATGGTTTTACAAATTGACTAATTCTTTAAACTTTCTACAACACCCGTATGACCACTCCCCTTCGTATACTCCTATCAAGATTACAAGCAATCATAAAAATGTCTATTTCCTCCTCTCTTGAGAAGGATAGATATAGGATCTAATGTGGCCTCCATCCCAATATAAAAACCTTACAACCACAAAGCAAACAATATGACCAAAATCTTTAGCAATCCAACATTCTTTTGCATTCATACTACTTCATAACACTAGATTAAGAAGATACTACTCTTTCGAGGTACCAACGATCAAACATCACAAGATGGTAGCTAAGAAAACAAGTGAAGCATTAAGAACAAGCGTATGGAGATAATATTGATATGAGTATATATATATATATATATATATATATATATATATATATATATTCAAAGGGAAGTAAGAATATACATGTTGGTAGAGCCTTAGTGGCTACTCCCAACCCGAGTTAAATGTTTAGCCACACATGTTAATGGGTAGCATAATGACATTACAAAATGATAGATACATCATAACCACAAAGAGGGAAGGGGGTACAATGTAATAGAGATGATAGATCTAGAAGAGAGAGAGAGAAGATGGCGATACACCAACATACTCCTTTAGATCTAGATCTGGGATGGATGGTGTGGAAGGTCTCCTTCTTTTGAGGGAGAGGGGCCTTCAATCTTTTCTCTCCTCAGCTTTTGCCTTCAGATCTCCAAGACAGATTTGATGGATGAGAGTGGGTATGGAATTTGGTAGCACTTCATAGTCCTTGATGATCTGATGATGTGACAAGTCGAGATGGGTGGCCTATTTATAGGTGTTTCCCACCGCCTTAACCATCCACACCACGGTCGAGGCGTGGTATTGGTCGAGGCTTGATCACGCTCGATCGAGGCCTCTCCTCAGTCAATCAAGGCCTCTCCTCAGTCGAGGTCACCAGAGTGGTTGGTCGTGTCAGCACCTCAGTCAAGGTATGGTGCAAACTCAGTCGTGTTCCCACCTCAGTCGTGACATGGCATCACCTCAGTCAAGGCACTACCTCAGTCGAGGTCGATTGAGGTTGAGATGAACGTGTTGTAGGCCGTGACCAAAAAGGTGAGGCATCGCGATCGTGAAGCATCGATGTGACCTTGGGGACATCGTTCACGGTGAGAGGGTCACTAGTGTTTGATGAGCCGTGGTCAAGGTGCTAACCGCGGGTGTGGCTTGATGTGACCCAACAAGGATGAAAAAGGTGTGAAAATGAGATTCTTGGCATAAAATGCTAAAATAAGTGGAAGAGGTCTATAAAAGATATGTTAGGAGAGTTATAAAATATATGCAAAAAGTGTTTGAAATTAGATGTTATGAACTCCCCCAAACTTAGAATCCAGCCTGTCCTCAGGCTAAGGGTAGGTTTGAAATCATAAAGAGGAGTAATTTCGTGACAAAATTTTGCAAAACCTAACATTATCGAGTTATCTTATTCTTACATCAAATCACTTGTGGTATGTTCCTCAATCCTAAAACTCATTCCTCCCCATTCACAACTAGAGTTGCACAACTTCGAGTTCTTACCATTGCCTTTGGTAGTAAAAGGTCCCTCCTTCTCAACATATCACCCCTTCCTGCATTAGGTTTCTAGACATACTATTACAACATCTCCTTGAGGGGTAGCTTTCACACTCCTCCTTTACTTTCTGTTGGTCCTATGCTGGTGTGTTCGGGTAGGCTTCAGGCTTTAAGTGTTTTCCTCTTCTCCTAGTTTCCCCTCACCCACAATTTTCATAAGGATAGTGTTGACCTTAGGGGCATTTGACGTTAAGTCATGTGGTTGTGTGAGGTTTGTTTAGGATTTTAGGTGGGTAAATTTGGCTTCAAGGTTCCACTTACGGCATGACATATATGCATTTGTGAGTGCAACAATACACTGGCCATGTGGGACCCTTTGGCATCTTTTGGGCACAACTCTCATCATGTATTTTTTTTCTTTTTAGCTTTTTATATCTCCTCTCGAGTTTGGATGAATGGATTTTTATGTGGTCTTCTAGGTGGCCAAGCCTCTTTTCATCCCAAAGTGGGGATACTTAAACTCGAAAGGGGTAGTTGTTTCTTTCTCGAGGGAGGTGAGGATTTTCTGGCTAGAACCATTAGGTTAGGGTGGTTGGTTAGTAGTATGGCTCAGTGAAGTTCTCCAGTCGCCAAGGGTTTCATAAGCTTAGGATTGTCACACACACAACATCCTATTGTAAGAATGATATAAAATTGTATTGTTATGCTTCTTGTTTTACTTTTATATGCATTAGTTGCTCATATATTCCTCTCTAGGAATGATAGCACTACAACCTATAGCAAGGGAATAAAGGAACTCAAATGTAACTACACAACTATTACTCATAACCAAATTTCCTTAAAGCATAATTTTTTCACCAAATCAGTTTGGCGGGAACTAATATATGTACAAGTAAAAAAAAATCATTTTTTTACAAATTTTGGGATGGAATTGTACCTCTCACTCCTGTTTATAACTCCTCCCCAAAACTTATCATTCACCCTGACTCCAGTGTCAAATTCTGAGTTAGGTGTATAAATGGGCTTACTTTATTTCTACTAACTAGTTTTGGTAGCCCACTTTGACTTGAGGAGCATGCCGACATACACTCCGCGTAGTGGGTGGTATTTCTCATACTACATACCCTCCACCTTTGTGTTCAATGTGTCTATGGCAATCATCCATGCTAGATAGTAGAAGCCACAATCGTTTGATAGAGGCGCCTGGTGAAGGCTCCTATGGTAGAATTGTGTCTTCTTGAAGTCTTTGCCTTCTTTATGTTTGAATTCCTTGTCGTGACTCTTCAGCATCTCTACAATCACCTCAACGCATGTAACTACCTTCTCTTCTATAGGTGTCTTTGTAGTAGTCATATTTGTTTGCTTGTTCAGTGTGAAGGCTACGTCTGAGCTGTTGTATAGTACCACAATCCTTTTAATTATATCGACTACTAGTAAAGTCCAATAACTGTCATGAAGTATCAGCATGAAGATGTAGTCTGGAAGAGACATTGCTAGGCGTTGTTGCAGGCATTCCTTTTCACTTGACATCTAGTCTATTAGGGTGTCATCCACCAAAAGAAAATATGCCATATGCACATTTGGCATGTTGTCGTTTGGTAGAGCTTGGTAAGCAGACATGGTGTTGACTGAGAGGCACCCTTCTATTTCCAATGTATCTCGGAGGTCATCCTTCAGCATGCAGATGCCATCCATTTCAAAGATTGCCTCTGCCGACACATCATCTTCCTTCAAGGATTTCATTATTTCATTTAGAGATTCTAAATATAGGCTCACGAAGTTCCAACTGTCAAAATCCTTGAAGGTTGGCAATATGTCCCCAACTGGCCCATCTAGTTTATCCTCAGGTGGATCTTCTTCTTCTATCTCGCCTTCTTCTGGCTGGCCCGCTAAAGGTTGTTCTTTGTTTTCTTCTTCCACTAGAGGTTGCTCCAGCTCAAGTTCTTGTATTCTTTCTGTAGTCACACCAGTGTCAGTTGTCCAGCCTTCCTTCCAAGTTGTTTCTCTGGCTAGCTCTATAGGGTCGATCCACAATGTTTTGAGTTCCTCCCTCCAAGTTTTCTTTTTAGGGAGGGGTAATTCTTGGTGAATCCTTAGCGGTATCGCGTATGAAGGCATCGTTGGGTGATTCAAGAAGTGGCAGTCATAGATAACCTCCATTGCGTACATACTGCACAATCAATATAGATCTTCCGTGGAAAGATCTTCCAGCGGGACACCCTTATTGATGGCTTCCATCATCCTTAGCATGATGAAGGCACAATCATGTGTTCCAATCTTTTCTTGGGGGAACTTCTTGCAGATGGAGAACTACTTCCACATCCCCTTGTGTTTGTTGTTTGATGATTGTATCACTCTTTGCAAACATAGAGACACTGTTACAACCCCAATTTTTAGATTCTTTGGGTGAGAAATTTAATTTCTCCTATTAAATATATATAAACAAATAATGGTGTGATTCTATTTGAATATATGGATTTTGTTTGTGATAACCTTGTTTGTTTTGTTTGTGGGCCTTATTGGCTATTGGGCCCAATTACAAGGAAAAGAAAAAGGAAATTCAAATATTAAATGAATAATTAAGAAAGGGAGAAAAGAAAGATGTAGAAGCCTCTAGAAGACTAAGTATTATCCTCCAATGGTGGATTTTATGCCTTTTGGGTTCCTTCGGTTCCAAGGAGTCCAAGTTGCAAAGATAATGCAACAATAAAGAGAAAGGATTAATTAAATATTGCTTTATTAAGAAGAAAATATGAGATAATAATGAAATACAAGAAACATGTGGAAATATGGATAATGGATCCATCTTGGATAATATTTCGTGTCTACATGGTTTCTAATAATAAAAGGAATCAAAATAAAGAAAAAAGAAGATTAGGAGAGAAAATATAAGTTTAAGGCATAAATAAATGCCTTATAAGTCATTGACTTGCAAACAAAGAAAAGGAGTTATTCCTTTTGTTTTTTGCTCCAAACTTGGAACATAATCAGATTGAGTCTTTATGGACTTTCCTTTAAAATTTGGTATTAATTGGATAATCTGTTTGAGAGTTATGATTTTTCCAAAGTAAAAGGGAATCCTGTATTTCTAAGGGAATTATCCTATTTTCTCTATTTTCTATTTTTGCGCGTGGCATGACAGCCATTGATCTAAGATCCGATGATGTCTACATCGTCACCAACCTCAGGCCAGCTAAGGAAGGTAGCAGAGTTTTCCAAGGGGATTTTCTCATAATTGAATGCATAGACAAACTCAGAAACCCTTCCAGAGAATCTAGGGGATCAATCCGAGTTGATCTACCCCTAGTTTCCCTGTGTTTCATTGCCTTTAGGTGTTTTTCCCAATCCAGGGCTTCTCGACAGCCATAAGAGGACCTATATATATAGGGGCCTACACACCTTAAGAAAAGACTCCAAGCTTGCCTTTGAGTTTGCGTAGAAGAAACGAATTGAGTTGCTTAGTCAATTTCGAGAAGAATATCGACTTTCACCTTTGCCTGGAGCTACTTCTCATTAGAGTGGAAATTCTCCATCCCGTCGACTCGAGACACGTTTGGCAAATTCGAGGACCCCTTTGAGTTTGGAGAAGATCAACGGTGGTGTGGCAGCCTCCACCGGCGACTGGGGAAGCTAGATGCTCAGGGTCAACCATGAGGTTGACCACGGGCAAGCGTCGGTTCACAAAATAGGAGGGAGAGCTCGTTAGGAAGAAGATGAGGAAGGAGGAAAAGACCTCCTTGCCCCTGATGTTTGTGAAAGAAGGAAAGGGCAAAAATGAGATTTGCTAGATCCGCGTGGACTCGAGATCAATAGGATATTGTTTATTTCTTGATTGATTGTTATTGAATATTCTTTCTTGGACATCAAGTTACTCTGGATCAGGTATGTGGTTACGCTTATGAATATCTCAAACTAGTTTTCTGAGGATTTCTGAAGTTTTCACCGGTGGCTTGAATTAAAGTGTTGGATGAATTTAATTCATGCATACTATAATGTGTATATGACTATCACCTAAGATATATGCCTACTAGCTTAGATCCTAGTCCTCTCTATAGCTTGATAGATTGACCAAGTACATGGCTACCTATGGGGTAGGTCCATTAGGTCATTGGATGACTTAGTGCATGGCTACCTATGGGGTAGGTCCATCAAGTCACCATGAGTTAGATATTGGGCTACCCTTGGGTAGGTCCATGTGACTCCACAACCCTAAGTAATGGCTACCTGTGAGGTAGGACCATGGGGGTAAGGATCTACCATATAGAGAGGTTGTATCCAAGTCCACTGTAGGGACATCACAGAGATAAGGGGATAGGTATGGATTGAGTAGTACTTCTTAAAATATAACCTTGATTATTAAATGATATTTGGTTGCTTACATTATTATCATAGTTGCACAATTAGTGTTTCTTCCACATACCAGCATATTCATTTCTGCTCGTTTTGTTTGGCAGCGTTTTAGGTACAACATTGAAAGGGACAAACAGTAAAGTGGCATATTGTGAAAATAAGTAATAAAGTGCGAGGAGGATTAGTTAGAATAGATTCCATATGTGGATAGAAGTTAGATATCCACGTTTTTAAAAGGTATGTAAAGTTTTATTTTTATTCTAGCTTTTCAGTATAGTCTTAGTAGAATTTAGTAATTATTATTGATTATTTGTCGAACCGTTGATCCTTTTAATTGGGATAACGGCTCTGACCTTTTGGTCTCCCTTAATGGGGGTTACCGAGAGGCGGGGTCTTTACATTTGGTATCAAAGCCTTGGTTCCTCATTTAGTCTTTAGTAATTATTAAATTTTACAAACTCCATAGAACCGAGGGAGTTATTAGAGGATTTTCTGAAAGACAGAGGTGTCTAGAAAAGGATCATGTTTGGGGGCTGGCAATATTTTCCTCCACACTGCTAGTCGGAATACGAGGACTCCTAGATCTGTGTGACTGTCTGGCCAATGTCTTAGGATTTGACTCAAAATAAGATACCTTTAGGACTCTCTCATCTATTTTTGTCCCTTCTCAACCCTAATTCTGTTAAGATTCTAAGGTTTAGGGTTTTTCTCTCTCTTCCTCGCCCTCTTGAGGTATGGGTAAAGTTGGTAAGGTTTAAGGAATCCTCCACCAAATTAATGAAAAGCATGTAAATAAGATGTCATGGATATAAGCTTAATACTTTAAGCGTAAACTAAAGGATAGTTGCATGCTTAGGTCGTATGACATATGTTGTCATGCCCTCAAGAGAGACCTGAGGCTAGACCTTCTTGTCAGGAGGATAAGTAGAGAGAGTTAGTCTTGGAGGTAGAGACCTCCATTAAAGGTAGAGACCTAGTACATACTCTGAGGATGATGCTAACACTAACCCTAAGTGGTGGTTAGAGAGGGATGACACGATGAGTTAGATGTCATGGTAGACCATGCATGTGTGTGGGTGGACATGCTTTTGGTTTGGATACCCATGACGGTATGAGCCATGTGAGGTTGGTTGACCTAGTACCTTTGGCGACCCAACCCGAGAAGGGTCGTACATGTTAGGGTGAAGGATAACTCCTTCATTGATGAGGTTAGTGATGACCATGTAGAGACCCTATGAGCTTATATGAGCATGGCAAAGTTGCACCCAAAGTACGTTAGTAGGGCTGACTGTAGGCTAAAACCCAGGCCAGAAGGGCATGTTGGATAAATTATGAGCTAAGCATAAAGAGCCATAGATAATCTTGAGCGAATGTAGGTTTTTCTCATCTAGGTGTACGCTTGAGAGCTTGATCCACCTTAGAGAGAGGACCTCTAGTAGTAAGGTTGTTGTAGGGTAAGATCTATAGAGAGAGAGCAGGACCCAAGCAAGAAGGTTGGAAGCTTAGACTCTGGGATATGAGGAACCCTGATAAGTTGAGTATGTTATGACCTAAGTGGATGGTTGTGGTTGCCTCGTGCATGGTATTGTGGTTTCTTGGTTGTCTTTAGAAGAACTAAACCCTAGAAAAAGGATGAGGCTGCTAGTACCTATGTGTAGATGATATAGTTGCTTATCTTCTAAGGATAGGAAGAAGAGTTCCTTAGACCCTGAGGAGGTTTAGTAACAAGTTGTGAGGCCTTATACCTAGTTGGTTGTCCTTAAGGAAGACTCAACTCTGAGGTGTTTCTTGAGTAGAAGGATAATAGAAAGTGTATGCCATACCTTGTACATGCTTGGTTCATGGTTAAAAGGTTGAGCATGCAGTTGGACATCAGAAAAGTGAACCTAAGGTTCCTAGACCTAAGATGGGAAGTAGTGTACCTAATGATCATGATGAGATTTGAGTTTTGATAGATTTGAGCATGGAAATCCTCATGTTTAGAGGACTGGGAACCCCTTGGTTTAAGGTATATGTTTGATGAACCCCCCCCCATTTATAGGTTGGTGACATATGTATGTATGTTGATGGTCCAATGTTGAGGAATAAACATGTATGACCTACCGTGAAGGCCTAACATGGTTTAGTAGGTGGTCTATTGGTTAGCTGCATGCCTTGGTAGCTTGACTGGGTTAAGCATGCTCATGTTGATGCAAACCTTAGACGTGAGGATGTTGGGGACCTTTGTTTCTATCAAGATATAGTTTCCTCCCATCTTGGGAGAGGACCCTTTTGTTGGGTATGAATCAACTTTTGTTGGGTTTGAGGTAATCTTAAGAGGTCTCATAGAATCTTGAGAAGCTAAGTGGAGAGTACATAGTATAAGAATGAACTTGTAGATCCATAAATAACCACCTCTAAGTGCATGTGGATGTGTTACCATGGAGGTAACTAGTATGGGTCCTGACTGAGGTAGATAGGTCTCCATGATCCCTACATAAGTATGTAAGTCAGATCATGAATGTCGAGAGAGATGATGGAGACTTGGGGTAAGGTTTCATGATGGATATGTACTATGTTAGAATCCTAAGTCTATCCTAGGGTTAGGTAGGAATAAGACTGATGAGAGTAGGAGTTGCCTAATTCCCTGATTGCACATGACCATAGGTTCGGGAGGTTGCAACTATCATTATATGAGGGCCATGGGTTAGGAGATTGATCACCTTCATGAACTCATGGGACCCAAAGGGCAGATGAGGAGGGAACTCTCTGGATGCATAAGGGAAGAGGGATGAACCCAAAAGTGTCAGCACCCTACAAACCTAGAGGAGATGACCAAGGATTGTGTGGTGACCCAAGTGGGTTCGAGACTAGTTTTCCATGGAAGTAACCTTGATTTCGATATGTTCATGATATAGGGACATGTGTTGCATGTTTCAACCTAGACTGGAAGGTGCACTGGAAATGTGGGATGTAGTGTGACACCCCATCCACAACAAAACATGATTACATGCTAACGAGTGGATTACCGAAAATAACAGGAAATTAAAACTGATTTACAACAAGTACCATAAGATGAGACATGTAATATCTGAGCCAACACTTTTCATTTCACAACATATTTTCAAGGTGCTACAACATAATTTTGCATCATCTCATTACATGAAATAACTATTTTGTCATGCTACTTTACATCAAGAAACATAAACTGAAAACCGCACATCGGTCATTATACAAGAAACATCAAAACTATCCCAAATACCTAAGTGTACAGGGATGACACATAGGACTCTAGTGCTAGACACTATCTATTCCACTGGGTATGATACCTCTGCATATCCATAAACACATGATCTGCATCTCGCCAGGCGCATCCACCTAAAAGGGGTATTAACCACCGGGGTGAGACACACAGTCCCAACGTGAAACATAACCCTCTACCAACTTTATTATGATCACAGATAACTGATATAAGCATATAACAGGAGCAGCATACTGAGCGGAACTAACTTTATTAACAATCTTACTGAAACATCAGGAGGCATATAACCAGGCATTCTGTATGGAACATGATTGACAAGATAAACTTTAGAAGATCTTATCACATGATATAAGGAATGTATGATAAACTGCAAGTTATAACTAGAGAAATTATACAAACAAGGCCTCAATCAATGTTTTGTATTTGCCCTAAGCAAATATACTATATGGCTTGATTATGAATTATTATGCCCTGAGTAAGTGAGCTGTACCACTCAAATCCAACCATCGAACGCGAACCCCAGAACCGATGCCATACAAGGTTAATGGAAGAGTCAAACTCCATGACCTCTCCACCTCATGGTCAATGCACGAGAACCAAAGCAGCACTACAGTCTCATGCTTAAGTGGCCTCAGCCACAGGGTCAGTCCCACAGGCTTCCCTTCCCTAGACCACCTTGGTACAGGTCTTGACACTAGTAAACCTTGATCCACGGGCCTATTCACTGTGCTCTGAGCCATGAACGCATTCATGCTCTATCACACTGAGCCATGGGCCTGTTCACCATGCTCCAAATATACTGAGTCTGCAACCGTAGTTGCACTCAAATCCGCCTATTTTTGGCTAGGAGAAACCCTGCATATTCAACAATATGTGCTCCGGGTTAACCCGCAGGGGAACTCGTTTCACCATCACCAGCTACTGATGATGATGGATCTATGGCCAGGTCAAACTACATGATAGGTTCAACTGTAATTATTTAATGCATTTTAAGTGGATTGTTGGGGAACCCATGTTGTATTAAGAAACCATATATATAAAACATGAACAACATTAGATTTCATTACTTTGGTGTTACACTACTACTGTTGTTCTCATTGCCCTCAACAATCATCATATTGCCATGGGATAGAAATCCCTCATTCATCACTTAGTGCCACTTCCTCTCAAGGCTTCATCATCATACATCATCATGGGATCTCAATCCCTCAATTTATCACATAATGCCACTGCCTCTCAAGGCCTTATCATCATCATGGGATATCAATCCCTCATGTCAACACTAGAAGATCACACCTCAACAGGCACTTCAACCTTTATCAGGTCACCTGACCTTTCTCGCCATATGGTAATATGTGTTATCTCATTAACAAGACATATCATTATCACTCAGATATTGCACATATACCAAGTGATATACAAAGCACATAACCATATAATCACCATAGCTCTTACCTGGCTATGAATTCAATACACCTGCATGGTTAGCGTGCATAAGAAAGAGATAACTAGATCACCAAGCATAAAACATAGATCCTAGAGAACATATTTTGATTATCATTCTATCAAGAATTTAGATGCATAGAATTGGAACAACATCCATGTTCATAGTTACATGAAGTACAAGGTTGTGTATGTAGGCAATTTATTTTATTATTATCAAATTGTGAGAATCCATCATGCCCCATATCTCATGAACATATATTTGATTATCATGTCACCAGGATTGGAATATTCAGCCATAATTATGAACATATGCAGCTTAATGTCATAACTAGTGTATTAATCAAGACACACTACTGTTAGCATACCATGGGTGTCCCATCATACCCTATATCTCAAGTCATATGTGCATCATCCTTAAGGATTATATTTAAGGATCATAAACCATGATCCACCATCCAACTTTATCATAGATCCATATATCACCACCCATAGGTAACCACTATACCAGGATTCACAACCTATCTTGTCGTAGTTCATCATGATCAAAGGTGTACACTCAAGATAACGTACATAGGGGTATTGGGTTAGAGCACAACCCACACTAAAAGCGTTGCATACCCTCACAAAAACTTGGCAGCATCCACCAACCCTCACTAAAGGGGGTGTCGGGTAGCCAAGTACTAGGGTGCGTGTCATGCAGCTCATGGGCGTCACATATCGCCCAAAACCCTATCGTACATTAGGGTTAGGGTTTCATGTCGGACAACCCTCAACTTTCTATCGCCTAAGGCCATATCGGCCAGGGCCATGATGCCCAAAGCATCCTATCACCCAACTAGGGTTTGGGACCCTATAATGGTTAAGGTATCATGTCGTCTAAGGCTCAACTTATATCGTCTAAAATTATATACCGCCCAAGTTCAACACATGTATCGGCCAAGCCTTGATCCATTGTGTCGCCCAACTAGCATATACACTACATGCTTATCTCGGGTTAGGGTTTGTGATATCGGCCAAGACCTCTATGGGTGTATGCGTCAGATAGAAAGGGTGCTGGGTTATGTCCTTCACCAAGGCATATCGGGCAGGGATGCTAGTATCACTCAAAAGCTCAACCAAGAATAGGGGTCTCATCTAATTTATCGTGCAAAGACAATAAGGCCATATCGCCCAACACATCATAATGACCAACTCATCATATCATGCAATGCTCAACTAACTCATCTATTAAACACCATATCGGGTGAGGGTTCTACAAGGTGTCATCCAACCATAACGCCCAAGAACACCCCTTATCGGTCATCTAGGGCTAGAGCAACCTTATCATCCAAGGCTTCATGTCGGGCATCTAGAGTTATGGTTATCCTATCGTCCTAGTCAGCATATCACCTTAAACTAAGGTTAGGACATCAATATCGCCCAAGAAATCAACCAAGGGTTCAATCCAGAGAACATGTCATATAACAAAGGTAGACCATCAACTCACCACTAAAGATCATCACTTCATATCAGCCAAAGGCCCAACTAGGTATATAAACCATCCATATTGTCTAAAAATACCAAAATTTGGCTCACCTATCAACAACCAAGTGGGAGGGGTCTTACACAACCTTTAGCATATCAGGAAACAAGGGTAGAGAAACACTCTATCGGCCAACCAACTCAACCTAACATCCAAACACCTAGACCATAGGTTCACCCTTCATTAACTAAGGAGAGAGAGGGGTTTTGCCCAAGCTACTAGAGCAGGGCTCACCTCTCAAGTCCAAGGGATATTTCTTATGTTCCATCGGCCCAAGCATGACGTAATGGGAAAAGCACTATATCGTGCAACCATAATATCAGGAAAGCACCCTATCAGGTGGTTCATCTTCAACCTCAAGTCACCTAAAACTATTATTGTTATAACCCCAATTTTTTAGTTCAATTGGTGAGAAATGTAATTTCTCATATTAAAGATATTTAGAAAAATAATGATACAACTTGTATTGAATAAATGGATTCTATTTACAATAGCCTTGATGATTGTTTTGTGGGTTTTATTGGCTTTCCACATCTTTCTTTTCTCAAAATCTGAATTATTCATTAATTAATTAAAATTCCTTGTTATTGGGCCCAATAACAAGGAATTTTAATTAATTAATGAATAATTGAGATTTTGAGAAAAGAAAGATGTGGAAACCTCTGGAAGGCAAAAGAATGCAATCCAAGGATGGATTTCGTGCCTCTTAGGTTCCTTGGGTGCCAAGGAGTCCAAGATTGCGAAGAAAAGACAATAAGAAAAGAAAAGATCAAATAAGTATTTTTTTATTAAGAAAAAAATTTAAAACAATGTTAAAATATGAGAAATAAGTGAAAAGAGGTATAATTGAGTAATCCTTAGTGGAATTTCGTATCCCAAGGATTCCTAATGTTAAAAGGAATGCCAATGAGGAAAATAAAAGAGAAAGAAAGAGGAAAGAAAGAGAAAATATTAAAATTGCAAAATAAGAGAATAATGCCATACATTATTAATGAATTTTGGTGGCATTGCTAAAAAGAAAGTATTTCCTACTAAAGAAAAATAGAATTTCGTGCCAATGGTTTAAAAAGAAAGAACAAAGAGAATAAGAGGGATGATTTTTGAAATCCTAATATGAAAAGAAGAAGGAATAATAAAGAAGTAAGCGAGAGAGAAAGCTAGCTTCTTAATGATGGAATTAAATTCCTATTAGGAAAGTGCACTACTAATTCATGGATGAGCACCGTGGGGCATGGATACTCTCCCCTATATAAGGGGTAGAGCCCTTGGACGAGTCCAGAGGAAGTTCCACGCAGCCATCCCTTTCTTCTTCTTCTTCTTCTTCTTCTTCTTCTTCTTCTTCTTCTTCTTCTTCTTCTTCTTCTTCTTCTTCCTAACCCTAACCAAGGAAGCTAGGGCTATCTCAGGGGCAATAAGTAGTTGTGGTGTGACCTCGGTGGGTGCACGAAGCTACCCAAAGATATGGGATGGTTGTATTTCTTTTCCTTTTCTCCCACATCCACCAGAAGGAGGGTTGAACTCGGCGCAACACCTGCAGTAGGTCAGTAGGGTTGGCCGCGCATCCAGGGCTCGACATGCTTGGGAGAGCCTCCTTGGTCGTGGGGGATGACGCCCCTTAGGCATAGGGACTCCCCGGAGGTGGTGGCACCTTCTTGGATGGCCGTTGAGGCCGAGGAAGGGCGGCAGGGCCGTACCAAAACTGACCAGCAGCGGATGCGTTAGGGCGCGCGTGCTGGGTTGAAGATGATTGGTGGTTGGACGCTTTTGCCCTCCTAGGGTATGAAGAGTCATCTAGATAAGTAAGGGCAAAAGAGACCTTTCAAAATGTTTCCCAAAGCAACCGAGCAACGTCACATGGCAAGACCTACGTGGCAGCCTCCCATTGGCCCAAAGTAAGTGAGTTTTGCAAAATCCGTAACTAAATAATCGTAGCTTAGATTGGTACGCATAAAATATGGAAATTACTTAGAAAAATGAGAGGAATCCAATAAAAATAATTTTAGAAGCTATTTGCTCTTGAAAATCAAAAATTAATGGAAGTTATTAACTTTAATGTAATAATGGTTAAGAAACCCTATTTTGATATGATTAATGTGATTAATAGGTTTAATGGATGATTAAAGTTGGAATTAACCTGTTAATGATAAAAAGGAACATTAGGAACAAAAAGAATGAACTTT
Source organism: Alisma plantago-aquatica (assembly GCA_963693085.1). Lineage (NCBI taxonomy): Eukaryota > Viridiplantae > Streptophyta > Magnoliopsida > Alismatales > Alismataceae > Alisma > Alisma plantago-aquatica. The sequence continues at coordinate 372,135,810 of OY856412.1, forward strand.
GCATGTAATTGGTTTAATTTAGAGTTTCATGTGTATAATGGGCCTTGAAACCCTAATATTAGTGAATGAGATTATTAATGGCTTTAATTATTCAAAATTGTGAATTAAATTGAGAGATGATAATTGCAAGCTATTTGAGTACAGGAGTTCCTAATTGTGGATAAATACCCTTAAAGTAGAAATTAGAGTTTTCTGATGCTTAAAGATGGAATTAATGATAAATAGAGTTCATATGTGGTTCAGACCATAATGAACTATGAATTGATGATAAATGAGCATAATGACCTTGTCATAGAATAAAAGGGATAGAAATAGTAGCTTTAATGTAAAAGAGGCTTCATGAACTTAATTAATGGTGCCTTTAATCCGAAAATAGGGTTATATGTTGTTAAGATAACCTTAATGTTGAAGAATAGATGAGATAATTAGGGTTTATGAGCAATGGTATAAAATTAGGGTTTAAAATAGTTAAAGATGAAGGGAAACCCTAAAAGTGAACTAGAAACCCTAGGAAGCAAGCTAGGTTTAATAGATCTTGATGATATGAGTAATAAAAGGAAATTGCATGATTATTTCAGGATCTTGAATGTGTGCTTACTTGAATTTCTTACTTGCAAGGAATATTCTATCTCAAATCAGCCTGACAGGTATGTGGTTATGCTTATGAATATCTCGAGTTAGTTTTTTGAGGTTTTCCGAAGTTTTCATTGATGACTTGAATTAATTGTTGGATGGATTTAGTTCATGCAAACTATAATGTGGCTATGACTATAACATAAGATATGTGCCTACCAGCTCAGATCATGGTCCCCTCTGTGGCTTAATAGTTGACCTAGTACATGGCTACCTATGGGGTAGGTCCATCAGGTCATTGGATGACTTAGTACATGGCTACCAATGGGGTAGGTCCATCAAGTCACATTGAGTTAGATATTGGGCTACCTTCGGGTAGTGCCATGCGACTCTATTACCCTATGTATTGGCTACCTGTAAGGTAGGACCATGGGGGTAAGAATCTACCTAAAAGAGAGGTAGCATACAAGTCCACTGCTAGGATAACACAGAGTTAGGGGATAGGTAAGGATTGAGTAGTATGGCTTGAAACGTAATCTTGGTTGTTAAATGATTAATTGAATGATTATGTTAATATAGTTGCACGATTATTGTTTCCCCCACATACCAGCTTCTTGCTTACTGACATTTTGTTTGTCGGTGTTTTAGGTACAATGAAAAGAACACACAATAAAGTGGCATATGTGGAATTAAATGAGAATTAAAGTGCAAAGGTGGATTAGATAGATTAGTATTTGTGTTGATAGAAGTTTTGAAATCTCAGTTTTAAAAGTATGCAAAGTTTTTATTTTGTACCAGTTTTCAGTTTAGTTAGTAAAATTTGTTAATTGTTATTGATTATTTGTCGAACATTTGATCTTGTTAATTGGGATAACAGCATCGACCTTTTGGTCTTCTTTAACTGGGGGTTATTAGGAGGCGGGGTCATTACAATTGGAATCAGAGCCAAGGTTCCTCACTTAATCTTTAATAATTATTAAATTTTACAAATTCAATAGAACCCAAAGGAGTAATTAGAGGATTATCCGAAAGACAGAGTTGTCTAGAAAAGGATCACGACCGGGGGCTGGAAATATTTTCTTCCACACTACTAGTTGGAATACGAGGACTCCCAGATATGTGTGACTTCCTGGCTAAAGTCTTAGGATATGATTCGAAATAAGATGCCTTTAGGATTCTCTCATCTTATTCATCCCTTCTCAACTCAAATTCTATTAAGGACCTTAAGGATTAGGGTTTTCTCTCTTCTCCTCACCCTCTTGAGGTATGGGTAAGGTTGATAAGGTCTAACGAATCCTCCACCAAATTAATGAAAAGCATGTAAATAAGATGTCATGGACATAAGCTCAATAGACTAAGCGCAAAATAAATAATAGATACATGCTTAGGTCGTATGACATGAGTTGTCATTGCCCTCAAGAGAATACTTGAGGCTAGACCTTCTTGTCAGGAGGGTTAGTAAAGAGAGAGTTAGTCTTGGAGGTAGAGATCTCCATTAAAAGTAGATACTAGGCACATCCTCCAAGGATGATGTTAACCCTAACCCTAAGTGGGGAATAGAGAGAGAGACACAACACGATGAGTTAGACCTGGTGTCTGGATGGACATGCCATGAATGCAATATGATCCATGAGAAGTTGAATTATTGAGCACCTTTAGCAACCCAACCCTGGAAAGGGGTGAGCATGTTAGAATGAAGGATAGCTCCTTTAAGGATAAGGTTAGTGAAGGACCTATGTAAACCCCATGATCTTATAGTGGCATGGCGTAGTAGACACCCAGAGTACGTCAGTAGTGCTGATAGTACGCTAAAAACCTGGCCAGGAGAGTATGATGGATAACTTGTAAGGTAAGCATAAAGGGGCTATGGATAACCTTGAACAAACATAATCTCGAACATAGGCTTCACCCACGTAGATGTATGCTTGTGAGCTTGATCCTTCACGGAATAAGGACATGTAGTAAGGATGGATGTGGAGTTAGCTCGAGTATGAGAAAGAAGGACCCAAGCAAGGAGGTTGGAAGCCTATTACCCGAGATATGAGGAACAGTGGGAGTCGAGGATGATGTGACCTAGGTGGTTGATAGTGGTTGCCTCATGCTGATGATATCTTGGTTTCCTTTAGAGGGACCAAACCTTAGAGAGAGGATGATTCTTCTGGTATAGGTGTTTACCTTATGAGATAGGAAGAAGAGTTCCTTAAGACCACGATGAGGTGTAGTAATCGGTTGTGAGACCTTATACCTTGTTGGTTGCACTTGAGGAAGACTCAACTCTAAGGTACTGCTCGAATAAAAGGATCATGGGAATACATGACATACATGGGACATGCAGGATTTGTTGTTAAGAGGTTGAACAGACAGTTAGACATTAGAGAAGTGAACCTAGGGTTCCTAGGCCTATAAGAGGGGAAGTGGTGTACCTAATGATCATGATGGGATTTGAGTTTCTATAGTTTTAAGTATAGTACTATGTATGTTCGGAGGAAAGGGAAACCCCCTTAAGTTTGAGGTATGTTTGATGAACCCCTCACAGATAAGTGGATGACATAGGAAGATACGATCTTGATTCAGTATTGAGGAAAGAGTGCAGGTATGACCTAACATGGTTTAGTAGTTGGTTTGTTTGTGCCTTAGTAGATTGCTAGGGTTAAGCATGCTAGACATAAGCACGTTTGTGACCTTGTTGTCAAGGTGTAGTTCCTCCCATCCTGGGAGAGGGACCCTTTTGTAGGGTGTATACTAGTTTGTTGGTTTTGAGGTTACCTAAAGAGTTTTCGGAGGATCTTGAGAAGCTAAGTATAAAGTACATGGTATGAGAATGAACCTGTAGACACATATGTATCCATCTCTAAGTGCATGTGGATGAGTTACCATGGAGGTAACCGGTACGGGGCTTGACCAAGGAAGGCAGGTCGCCATGGCCCCTATAAAAGATTGAAAGACAGCCATGAATGCAGATATAGATGATGAAGGCTTGGGTAAGGTTCTAAGTTGGACATGTACTATAATAGAATCCTAGGTCTATCCTAGGGTCAGGTAGGTATAAGATCGATGAAAATAGGAGTTGCCTAATTCCCTAGTTGCACATGACCACAGGGTCAGGAGGTAACCGTTATCATTGTCTGAGGGCCATGGGTTAGGAGATTGATCACCTTCATGAACTCATGAGGCCCAAAGGGAAGATGAGTAGGGAACTCTTTGGATGCATAAGAGAAGAGGGATGACTCCAAAAGTGTTGGCACCCTATAGACCTAAAGGAGATGACCAAGGATTGTGTGTTTTGACCCAAGTAGGTTTGAGGCCAGTCTTTCATGGAAGAAATTTTGATATCTTGATGTTTGTGATGTAGAGACATAAGTTGCATGTTTCAACCTAGATTTGAAGGTGTGCTGGCAATGTGGGATGTACCATCTCTACTCTTGGAACATGAAGAACTTTGTCTTTGGACGACTGCCAAATGCTTATTTCCTCTTGTTATGGGAGGGAGAGATGGAACAGTACGCATGACATACACCAAGGATAAAAGATGATGTTAGTTGGAATGTTGTTACGAGGTATGCGGATAGAGATGATAACATACCTTGGTGGAATAAATGATACATGACAAATAATAAAAGGAATAAGCTAGTCATCTTATAAGGATGTTTTTAGCATGAGCTATGTGGAATTTGCAAGTGATGCAAGGTTGATTTTGATCCTCATGAGGATGAGAGTTTGATATGATAAGTGAAATACATGGAAGTGTATGTCTTCAACATTACCTAATACCTAAGAATGAGAAGTGGTAATGAATGCGCTGGTTAAGATGTAGCTTCCTAGTTTAGCTAGAGGAAGTTGAGTTTGTTAGGCTAACCCTAAGATCGAGAAAGAAGATATGTTTAGCTAACACTCAGTTGTAACAAGATCTGTTGAACAAGTTAGTGGTTGTTAGCCTAGTCCTTAATATAATGAAAGGATGGTGATAGAACCTCAGATACACCTCTTTGGATAGGAAGGTAATAAAACCCTGATGAGAGTGGTTTATGATTTCTGAGGAATCAATCTTGAGGAATCATGACATACCAAAGATCACGATTTTAAGATCACCATACACTGTACCACTAAGATAATGAGTAACAGTAGGACTTTAGATGCTTAAGATGAAGTTGCATGTGGCATGTGGCCATGTAAATACGAGGTGTAGGACGAACACCAGTAACCCGGTGCATAAATGTAAAGGGTAAAGAGTCCCCGAGAGGGAAAGGGAGTTCATCACTATGGACGTGGTAAGTCTCCCCTAGACCAAGGAAGGTCAAGATGCAATATGGGTTAAGGTAGATCTCCTTACCTAGAATGACATGAGAAAGAAAGAGTAATGTCAAGAGACAGATCCGGTTGAACTACATAGAAAGATGGTTCATCTACACCATGATGTGAGTTCAAAAGTTCTTGAGAATAATCTAAAGATTCACTTACATAAGGAGGATGTAGGTGCATGAAGAACTTGATGTTAGTATAGTTTATCACCCCTAACCAATGGTTAGTATGATCCAGACTAAAGGGTCTGATGAGAGCATGTGTCCCCATTCAGGGTGATACATGGAGACAGTTCTTGTCTTCCATAAGATGTGATGATAACCATCATAGCCAGTGTCGGGATTTAAAGAGCTCTATTAGGTAGGTTGTGTCAGTCACCACTTCACTAAGGTGATGTTGGTGAATGGACCTCGTGAAGGTCAGTAAAGGACCACAGTGTGTGTGTAGATGAAGTCACTTGATCATGCAAATGGATGAAAGGAGCCCGAAGATGACATGAGTTGCGAGCAGATGCAAAATAGACTTGACATGTAGTTCACTGTGGGGGACATGAAAATCCGACCCCTCTAAGTTATAGTTAAGAGAGCAGAGTCCCCGATGCATGGTTTCTTTTGACATGGTTTGGTGGAGAAGGTTTGGTTTGACCTTACCCCTCAAGATAGAGTCATGTGTGATGAGTTCCATGTGTCCAATTTAGAGCACTATGTGAGGTACCCAGGCCATGTGCTGAGCAATGAACCTAGTGAGCCCCAAGGGAGGCTGAAATGACCTGAGTCACCTTGAGGTTTATAGATGCCAAGGTGAAAGAACTCAGAGTAAAGAATATGTGATGATAAAGGTTCTTTGGAAGTGCCATGGGTAAGGTAAAGCCACATAGGGGCCAATGATGGACATGGAAAAGTCAACCTGAATTGTTTGTTTGCTTGATGGAATTTTGAGGACAAAATTCTTATAAGAGGGGAAGGATGTAATAACCCCAATTTTTGAGTTCAATTGGTGAGAAATGTAATTTCTCATATTAAATATATTTGGAAAAATAATGATACAACTTGTATTGAATAAATGGATTCCATTTACAATAGCCTTGATGATTGCTTTGTGGGCTTTATTGGCTATTGGGCCCAATAACAAGGAATTTCAATTAATTAATGAATAATTGAGATTTTGAGAAAAGAAAGATGTGGAAACCTCTGGAAGGCAAAATAACGCAATCCAAGGATGGATTTCGTGCCTCTTAGGTTCCTTGGGTGCCAAGGAGTCCAAGATTGTGAAGAAAAGACAATAAGAAAATAAAAGATCAAATAAGTATTTCTTTATCAAGAAAGAAATTTAAAACAATGTTAAAAGCTAGATGTGATTGGTTGAAGCTGGGAGATTCCAACATAATTTTTTTTCAATCGATTGTTAAATCAAGGCATAGGAGGAACAACATTGTCAAGTTACAACAAAACGATGGAACTTGGGTCAAAGACATTGAGCAACTCAAGATCCTGGTACATAACCACTTCCAAAACCTATTCCAGGAACCCAAAAATAGTTTATGCATCCTTCAAGCGGCAAACTACGTAGGCGACTTTCCTCTTCTCACCAACATACAATCCAACCAGTGTGCGCGATCACCTGACGAAGAGGAAATCCACAGGGTTCTGATGATGATGAACCCCATCAAGGCTCCTAGACCCAATGGGGTGGACGCAGGCTTCTTACAAGACAACTGTAGCAGACTGAAGTAGTCTTTACAAGTTATGATTTTTAAATATTTTGTAGGTGAGAAAATACATGAGGAGATGGCCAATTCCACGTTGTTCCTAATACCTAAGACCCATATCCCAGAAACCTTCAATCACCTACGTCCAATAGCACTAAATAATGTCTCCATCAAACTGGTGTCTAAGATGATAGTGGAACATCTAAAGCCTTATCTCCCAGACTGGATATCACCTCTACAAAGTAGCTTCATCCCTGGCTAGAAAATCACAGACAACATAATCCTGGTGCAGGAGATAGTACACTCGATGCGTTTAAAGATTGGGAAACACAAATCAATGGCAATCAAAGTCGACCTATCAAAGGATTACGATCGTATGAGTTGGACCTTCATTAAAGACACACTACAGGGAACTACTATACCCGCCAACCTCACTAACCTCATCATGAATATCATCACATCCGGGGAGATATCCATTGCCTAGAATGGTGAACTTCTTCCTGCATTCAAAGCTTCATGTGGAGTGAGACAAGGAGATTTGTTATCTCCCTACATATTTGTATTGTGTCTTGACCTATTCAGTCAGGAGATTGCTAAGGAGGAAAGGCAGGGGAACTGGATCCCTCCCAAAATCTCAACTCAAGGGCCTACATTCTCTCATGTGTGTTTCATGGATGACCTCATACTCTTTGGTGAGGCATACACCAAACAAGCCAGGGTAGTCTAATGAAGTCTGAAAGAGTTCAAAGCAGCTTCCGGACAATAGCTGGCCAAAGAGAAGTCAGATGTTTTCTTTTCTAAAAACTATGAAATCAACTTGAGAAGACAAGTTAGCAGGAGACCGGGCATACAAATGACTGATAATCTGGGCCGACACCTAGGTGTGCCGATTCTCCATACATGTTGCAATAAGATTTTATACATGGACACTATCACATCCATTGAACACAAGATATCCTCCTGGACGAACTGATCACTATCCTTCACTGGGAGAGTAACTTAAGCAAAGTCGGTGCTAAGTGCAACCCCCACATACATTATGCAAACAACTCAACTACATGTATCTATTTGTGACCGCATTGAGCAGGTGATCCGCCACTTTATATGGGGAGGAACTGGAGGAAAGGGCATGAGCACTGTCAACTGGAAGAAGGTGGGGGTGAGAAAAAGCGAAGGCGGACTCAATATAAAATCAGCCACATTACAAAATGAAGCCTTACTCTGGCATCCTGCTTGGGAGTTTTATATAGATAGAAAGACTCCTTGGAGGGAAGTCATGGAAGCCAAATACAACAGATGCAAGGACAAAGGACAGCATATTGGTTCTAGAATGTGGAAATTCATTCTAAGGAAAGCCCCAGAAATTTTGAAACTTTGGGGAAGAGTCATTTGCAATGGGCAAACAACTTCAGTTTGGAACGATAGTTGGGTTCGTAATAACTACATTCCATATCTAAAAATAGGTGCTACCATTCCGCTTCATCTTTCAGATCTTAAATTTGAATCGATGGTCACTTTATCCGAGCAGTGGGACATAAGCTTCATGGCTGAGTGGTTTGATGATGAGACAATACGAGACATCCTCGAGACACGTCCCCCCAATCTAAGAGCGGGAGCCGATAAATGGACATTCATTCTGGACAAGAAGGGTTATTTCAGTACCAAGACGGTCTACAATATGCTGCTTAAAGGATGGAGAAGGCCTGTTGAAGGTTTTTGGGACAAATTATGGAAAATCAAATCTCCACAAAGGATCAAGTATTTTCATTGGAAGGCACTTCATGGTGGTCTGATGACCAATTGCTACCGTAAGGCAAGAGGATTCACCACTGATGATACATGCCCCAGATGCAATGCACAACCTGAAACCATAATACATGCTCTGCAAGACTGTCACTTCGTCAAATATATATGGTCCAATTTGAAAGATCAAAGTGGATTCGAAGCAAGAACTGAGCCATCTATCCATCTATGGTTCTGTAGGATTTTCAAACAAACTCAATCCAAGGAAACTGCCACATGGGCAGCTTTTTTGGCGAGCACTATATGGGATCTGCGGAATGACCACCTCTTCAACGACAATCAAACTGAGACGAGCATGGCAACTAGGAAGATCAGTTATGTAGTGCAGTTTTGCATTGCTTCCTTTAGAGAAAGTAACCAATCTCCCCATACAGAACTGATTAGTGAGGCTAAATGGTCACCTCCCACTCCGAGTCATACCAAAATTAATGCGGATGCTGCTATCAAAATAAAAAAGAAGGAGGCTTGTACCGGTTTTATCCAAAGGGACCACACCAGGTCTTAGTTATTGGGTGGATTCCAAAAACTCAAAAGTAACGACATACTTGAAGCAGAAATGTTAGTGATTTTGTGTGGAATTGAAACTATTATCCCTCAGAACATGCCGATCTCGGTGGAATATGATAGTAGGACATCATGCCTCATCTTCAACAACAAGGAGGAGTGTCCACCAAAGTACGAACCATTGTACCATGCTTTCAGAGAACTCTAGCACAACAGTGAACCTATACAACTAGCATACTGTAGAAGGAAGGCGAATAAAATAGCAGACACAGTGGCTAAGTTGGGCATACGACATAATTATTCTAAAATGACCTGGGTCATTTGCCCTGATTTCATAGTTGAACATGTCAGCACTGAAATCAGGCATCTGACTTGCTCTGATATTATGAACCCTCATGTTAGCCTGGCTTAGAGGACAGGATGAATAAATCCTCTCGATGTAAAACAAAAACAATGTTAAAATATGAGAAACAAGTGAAAAGAGGTATAATTGAGTAATCCTTAGTGGAATTTCATACCCCAAGGATTCCTAATGTTAAAAGGAATGCCAATGAGGAAAATAAAAGAGAAATAAAGAGGAAAGAAAGAGAAAATACCAAAATTGTAAAATAAGAGAATAATGTAATACATTATTAATGAATTTTGGTGGCATTGCTAAAAAGAAAGTATTTCCTAGTAAAGGAAAATAGAATTTCGTGCCAATGGTTTAAAAAGCAAGAACAAAGAGAATAAGAGGGATGATTTTCAAAATCCTAATATAAAAAGAAGAAGGAATAATAAAGAAGTACGAGAGAGAGAGAAAGCTAGCTTCTTAATGAAGTAATTACATTCCTATAGGAAAGTGCATTACTAATTCATGGATGAGCACCATGGGGCATGGATACTCTCCCCTATTTAAGGGGTAGATCCCTTGGTCGACTCCAGAAGAAGTTCCACGCAGCCATCCCTTTCTTCTTCTTCTTCTTCTTCTTTTTCTTCTTCCTAACCCTAACCAAGGAAGCTAGGTCTATCTCGGGGGCAATAAGTAGTTGTGGTGTGTCCTCAGTGGGGGCACAAAGCTACCCAAAGATTTGGGATGGTTGGCTTTCTTTTCCTTTGCTCCCACATCCACCAGAAGGAGGGTTGACCTCGGCACAACACCTACAACAGGTCAGCATGGTTGGCCGCGCATACGGGGCTCGGCAGGCTTAGGAGAGCCACCTTGGTCGCGGGGGGATGGTGCCCCTTGGGAGTAGGGACTCCCCGGAGGTGTTGGCACCTTCCTGGGTGGCCGCCGAGGCCAAGGAAGGGCGGTAGGGCCACACCAAAATTGACCAGCAACGGTCGTGTTAGGGCGCGCGCGCTGGGTTGAAGATGATTGGCGGTTGGATGCTTTTGCCCTCCTGGGGTATGAAGTTTCGTCTGGCTAAGTAAGGGCAAAAGCGACCTTTTGAAATTTTTCCCAAAGCAATGTCCCATGGCAAGACCTACATGGAAGTCTCCCATTGGCCCAAAGTAAGTGAGTTTTGCAAAATCCGTAACTAAATAATCGTAGCCCGGATTGGTATGCATAAAATATGAACATTACTCAGAAAAATGAGAGGAATCCAATAAAAATATTTTTAGAAGCCATTTCCTCTTGAAATTCTAAAATTAATGGAAGTTATTAACTTTAATGTAATAATGGTTAAGAAACCCTATTTTGATATGATTAATGTATTTAATAGGGTTTAATGGATGATTAAAGTTGGAATTAACCTGTTAATGATAAAAGGAACATTAGGAACAAAAAGAATGAACTTTGCACGTAATTGGTTTAATTTAGAGTTTCATGCGTATAATGGGCCTTGAAACCCTAATATAGTGAATGAGATTATTAATGGCTTTAATTATTTAAAATCATGAATTAAATTGAGAGACGATAATGCCAAGCTATTTGAGTATAAGAGTTCCTAATTGTGGATATATAGCCTTAAAGTAGAAATTAGGGTTTTCTAATGGTTAAAGATGGAATTAATGATAAATAGAGTTCATTTGTGGTTCTAACCATAATGAACTACGAATTGATGATAAATGAGCATAATGGTCTTGTCATATAATAAAAGGGATAAAAATAGTAGCTTTAATGTAAAAGAGGCTTAATGAACTTAATTAATGGTTAATGGTGCCTTTAATCTGAAAATTGGGTTATATGTTGTTAAGATAACCTTAATGTTGAAGAATAGATGAGATAATTAGGGTTTATGAGTAATGGTATAAAATTAGGGTTTAAAATAATAAAAGATGAAGGGAAACTCTAAAAGTGAACTAGAAACCCTAGGAAGCGAGTGAGGTTTAATAGATCTTGATGACATGAGTAATAAAAGGAAATTGCATGATTGTTTCAGGATTGTGAATGTGTGCTTGCTTGGATTTCTTACTTGCATGGAATATTCTATCTCAAATCAGCCTTACAGGTATGTGGTTATGCTTATGAATATCTCGAGTTAGTTTTCCGAGGTTTTCCAAAGTTTTCATCGATGACTTGAATTAACTGTTGGATGAATTTAGTTCATGCAAACTATAATGTGGCTATGACTATCACATAAGATATGTGCCTACCATCTCAGATCCTGGTCCCCTCTGTGGCTTAATAGTTGACCTAGTACATGGCAACCTATGGGGTAGGTCCATCAGGTCATTGGATGACTTAGTACATGGCTACCAATGGGGTAGGTCCATCAAGTCACATTGAGTTAGATATTGGGCTACCTTCGGGTAGTGCCATGCGACTCTATTACCCTATGTATTGGATAGCTATAAGGTAGGACCATGGGGGTAAGAATCTACCTAAAAGAGAGGTAGCATACAAGTCCACTGCAGGGATAGCACAGAGTTATGGGATAGGTAAGGATTGAGTAGTATGGCTTAAAATGTAATCTTAGTTGTTAAATGATTAATTGAATGATTACCTTGTTAATATAGTTGCATGATTATTGTTTCCCCCACATACCAGCTTCTTGCTGACCGACGTTTTGTTTGTCAGTGTTTTAGGTACAATGAAAAGAACACACAGTAAAGTGGCATATGTGGAATTAAATGAGAATTAAAGTGAAAAGGAGGATTAGATAGATTAGTATCTGTGTGGATAGGAGTTTTGAAATCCTATTTTTAAAAGGTATGCAAAGTTTTTATTTTGTACCGGTTTTCAGTTTAGTTAGTAAAATTTGTTAATTGTTATTGATTATTTGTCGAACCTTTGATCCTGATAATTGGGATAACGGCACCGACCTTTTGGTCTCCTTTAATTGGGGTTTACTGGGAGGCGGGGTCGTTACAATTATGCACAAGATAAACAAGAATAAGGTAGTAATAAAACGTAGCATTCCCATTAGATCAGATTCCAAGTTTCACATATATAACTATCATGGAGAAAGGTGTTGATTTAAGTACAAAAACCAATATGTGCACATATGAAGAGTGAACATAATAGAGATGGTTAAGAGTTATGTAACCCACCTTAAGAGGATATCCATGAAAGGAATCAAGCTTCTTGGTCCAAGTAGAAAACCCACGTCCCTCTCCAAGAACATCATCCATCCAAAGCTCCGAACTTGCCTTTGGCACCATCATCATCACCTCAAGAAACAATGGAAAAAGAAGAAGAAGATACCATGGTTATGTATAGCTCAAGAAGAAGAAAGGAGGGGAGATAATCATGGCCTTGTTTTATCACATCAAGGGCCTATCCATGGCCGAGAGGGGAAGAGGAAAGTGAAGAAGAAAGCACAAGGAAAAGCTATCAAAGAAGCATGACTCACCAAGGTCGGATCTTGAGCAAGGAGTTTCCATGGCTACGAAGCTGGCCCCTCCAAGCTCCATGGGAGTCTTCCTTAGCTCCCAAAGCTCCCATGTTCGTCCCAACAGGAAGGGGGACGAAGGTGGATGAAAAGGATCACTTGAAAAAGGAGGAAGGGAGTTATATACACCAAGCAAGAGAGAGGTAGCAAGGGAGAGGTGGCATAACCACATAAACCAAGGTGCCACTTGCTCATGCACTTAACGCCACTTGTTGCCACCCTAGCAGCTCATGAACGGCCTGGTGATACACTCTAGAATGTGTACTGTGCAGCTGGGCAACTTCCATGGCTGATACACCCCTCTTGGGTGACACACCTTCAAGCCATAGATGATACACTAAAGGACAAGGTGGCATATGTGACACATATATGGTATAAAGATCATATAGAAATGTCACTCCTCAACTATCATCCAATGATGGTGCCCCATCCTCCATACATGTTCTAGGTGATGAAAAATAGAAGTAGGAAGTCTCTAGAGCTAATAAATTGCATATTGACCCTCCACTTTGGGTAATTTGCAATTTACACCAAAACTAGCACATAATGCACAAGCATCATCCAACCAAGCTCAAACTTGGTACATAGGTCCTCCACAAGGAGCCCCACAACATCATTCTTTTTCTAATGATGCAAGAGAACTAAAAGCATGCTCTACATGTGACATATTGCAATATAACCCTTTACTTTGGGTAAATTGCACTTTGGTCCAAAACAAGCAAACATTGCTCAAACAACATCCAAACGGGACCAAACTGGAAACATAAGCTTGTTACATGATGCCAAAACATCTAAAGAGATTAGATTAATTTTTAAGCACCTTTCACAAGAAAAGCAAACAGGGTTATCCCAAACCATGGGTCAGGGTCCTTACAAGACATAAACCCCTAACAAGGATTTCGTCCCCAAAATCCCGAGTGGGAAGAAGACGGGTGTTACTCACGCATCACATCATACAACCCCTCAAAGCTCCTAGGTGTCACAGATCTATGACCAACATACTTGCTCTTCTTCCAGAACCAACTCAGGGTTTCCTTGTACTGGGCACAGACTCAACCCTCTGTCTCATCATCCTTTGTCTGGCAACACTCTTAGATACTGGAACATCACATGCAACTTGTAATACTCAGGTATTAGTTCCTTTGACTGATATATCATATTCCTCATTATGTTTCGTTGCGCTACTCTGATCTCATAGGTTCGCCACTTAAACTTCACTTAACTAGTATCACTATCTTCTGCCATATGCGTTCCAACTGTTTCTTCTCCTTTCATAAACGATATCTCTAATCCAAGGAAGATCTATCTCAGAAGATATTATCACAAGATACATAATCTACAAAACACATGTATGCACATGACAGGGCTCACAAGGCACCTCACTAGGCATCGCTTAAGGCTCAACTCAAAAGGAGTTAAATATTTTGGGTTAACAACAACCACATCATCTCAGTTTTAAGCCTGTCATGTGTTCATGTCAGCTCCCAAGAGCACAACGAGTACCAACTCGGATGGTAATAGATATGCACTATCTCAACTGACTAGGATAGGATTCTCAACCCTTGTTCATCCATCTCTAAACGCTACACATCCTGCCTGGATCTTTCATTACTCAAAACTTAGCTACAAGTATTCCAATGAATCAGGCTCAACATGTTAAAATTTCCCAAGATGACCTCACTGTACTTCCTTTCCTTGAGTGCACACCTTCGGATGTCATGTTTATGCGGAGCATAAACCCCTAACAGGTGATATTCATTCTATAGGCACTAAGCCAGGTCGAACCGAAGCCAACCTCTCCATATTATACACCTTCACACCTTTCTAAGGTTATCCATTCCTAGGGTTATCTCGACCCTTGACATGTCAAGCCCAAGAAAAGGAAGGATACGAGAAAGGTATACTCCATCCTGCACAACCAGGTCATCCAATAAGGTGCTTGACAACAAGTTATCTCTCTCCTGACTAACAAAAGGAAGCATCTGACAAACATGCTATAAGCATTCAAAGGAGGGTACATCTTAAACTGGGTCAAAAGAAGCAGATAAGAGGAAAGAAGAAGACAAAGCAGAAGGGATTAACTCCATTCGTCCTGCCAGCACACCCTGGTTGTCTCACCATTCCTAGCCAGCTTGTGCCTCGAGATCTAACTGTTTCATGTAGCCATCTACTTCCTGGTTAAACCATCTGGTCCTCACATGCTTATCCTTATCAGCATTCCTCAGTAATGCTAAACTGCTGCCTCGAGGGTCATCCCATAGATCCAGACTCCATAACAAGCTTCAAGCTTGAGGGTTCAGGGTCAAGGATGATCTATCAGGATGGTTCACTGCCATACCTCCACAATCTAGGAATCTCAATTCTCAACCCATTATCAGAAGACAAGCCAAGAGGGTCCTTCCGTCATCATCTATCATAGACATCTCTATCCTGGAAACCAAAGTCTAAGATCAGTTGATACTTTTTGAAGTATCCAACCAGAGATCACTTCAAAAAAAACGTATATATCAAGTGACACAAGGTCCACTTGACTGCCACTCCCTCGAAAGGAAGGGACACAAAGGAACAAACTCCTCCCATCAACCCATCAACACCTATTATTTCATATCAAAGGGGAGGATATTATCACTTTCTTTGATTCTTACATGAGTTATCAACCATTTATGCATCGTTAAACCTTATTCCATCTTGTTTTATCCTGTTTCCTCCTAGTTTCTTTACACTCAACATAGGAAACATCAAGACCATTACGTGTTATTATTCTCTTTCTCTTGTTGTCATTTCATCATAATCATGATTATTTCCTAATTATATCAGATCTTTGTTTTCTCTTTGTGAAAAAGATCGTTACTCTTCACATATTCTTTATGGGACATGGATCATCTCCCTTGTTCTCTTCTTCTTATTACGAATTTGTACTTTATACTTTCTCTTTTTTTCTTGCATTCATTGGTTGGTCCGAGATTATCTTAGGATCCATCTTATTTACTCATCACTTGTTCTTTTCTTTCTTCTAACTTTACCTTTGCCTTCAGGCAATTCTTCATATCGTGTGCATTTTATGCTTTAACTTACCTTGTTATCACAAGTTAATATGTCTTTTGTCATGTATATCTCTCGAGATTATAGATTCAAGAACTTATCTCGTCATGTTCTTATACAGATTTAGGTTTTATAGAACCATTACTTCCTATTTTGATTATCAAGCATCCATGTATTAAGGAGTTATGGTGCATTCATTTACTCCCTTTATAACAAGATGAGGGTATTAGCATCATATTCCTAATTTTCTATGCTCTTTGGATTGCTCCAGAATGACTACTTGATCAGAGTAATCAAGGAGGAAACAAACTAATGCTCCATACTAACCTTTATCTTCGATATACCTGGTCAGGGCATCAAGTACTGAGATTAGGTAGTATGCACCATATTTTATGTCATGGTCCAACCTTAGACACCATCCTAATCCTAGTCCAATGTCCATGTAGACTCAGCGAACCTAGAGCTCTGATACCAAACACTTGTGACACCCCATCCACAATAAAACACGATTACATGCTAACCAGTGGATTACCAAAAATCACAAGAAATTAAAACTGATTTACAACAAGCACCATAAGATGAGACATGTAATATCTGAGCCAACACTTTTCATTTCATAACATATTTTCAAGGTGCTACAACATAATTTCCCATCATCTCATTACATGAAATAATTGTTTGGTCATGCTGCTTTACATCAAGATACATAAAATGAAAACCACACATCGGTCATTATATAAGAAACATCGAAAACTCTCCTGAAGACCTGAGTGTATAGGGATGACACATAGGACTCTCGTGCTAGACACTATCCATTCCACCAGGTATGATACCTCTGCATATCCATAGCCACATGATTTGCATCTCACTAGGCACGTCCACCTAAAAAGGTTATTAACCACTGGGGTGAGGCACACAGTCCCAGTGAGAAACATAACCCTCTACCAACTTTATTATGATCACAAATAACTCATATAAGCATATCATAGGAGCAGCATACTAAGCAGAACTAACTTTATTAACAATCTTACCAAAACATCAAGAGGCATATAACCAGGCATTCTGTATGGAACATGATTAACAAGATAAAGTTTATAAGATCTTATCAAATGATATAAGGAATGTATGATAAACTGCAAGTTATAACTAGAGAAATTATACAAACAAGGCCTCAACCAATGTTTCGTATTTTCCCTAAGAAAATATACTATACGGCTTGATTATGAATTATTATGCCCTGAGGAAGTGAGACATACTGCTCAAATCCAACCTTCAGCTGTGAAGCCTAGAACTGGTGCCATACAAGGTCAATGGAAATGCCAGACTCTACGACCTCTCCACCTTGTGGTCAGTGCACAAGAACCAAAGTAGGACCACAGTCTCATGCTTAAGTGGCCTCAGCCACAGGGTCAGTCCTGTAGGCTGCCCTTTCCCTAGCCCACCTTGGTACATGTCTCTGCGCTAGTAAACCTTGAGCTAGGGGCCTATTCACCGTGCTCTGAGCCATGAATGCATTCATGCTCTATCACACTGAGCCTTGGGCCTGTTCACCATGCTCCAAATATCCTGAGTCTGCAACCGTAGTTGCACTCAAATCCTCCTATTTTCGGCTAGGAGAAACCCTACATATTCAACAATATGCGCTCCGGGTTAACCCGCAGGAGATCCCATTTCACCATCACCAGCTACTGACGATGATGTATCTATGGCCATAGAAAACTACATGATAGGTTCAACTATAATTAGTTAATGCATTTTAAGTGGATTGTTAGGGCAACCAAGTTGTATTAAGAACCATATATATAAAGCATGAACAACATTAGATTTCATTACTTTGGTGTTACACTACTACTGCTGTTCTCATTTCCCTCAACAATCATCATATTGTCATGGGATAGAAATCCCTCATTCATCACTTAGTGCCACTGCCTCTCAAGGATTCATCATCATACATCATCATGGGATCTCAATCCCTCTGTTTATCACATAATGCTATTGCCTCTCAAGGCCTTATCATCATCATGGGATATCAATCCCTCATGTCAACACTAGAGGATCACACCTCAACATGCACTTCAACCTTTATCAGGTCACCTGACCTTTCTCATCATATGGTAATACTTGTTATCTCATTAACAAGACATATCATTATTACTCAGATATTGCGCATATACCAAGTTCTATACAAAGCACATAACCATATAATCACCATAGCTTTTACCTGGCTATGAATTCAATACACATGCATGGTTAGTGTGCATAAGAAAGAGATAACTAGATCACCAAGCATAAAATATAGATCTTAGAGAAGATATTGTGATTATCATGCTATCAATAATTTAGGTGCACAGGATTGGAACAACATCCATGTTTATAGTTACATGAAGTACAAGGCTGTGTTTGTAGGCAATTTATTTTATTGTTATCAAACTATGAGCATCCATCATGCCCCATATCTCATGAACATATCTTTGATTATCATGTCATCAATATTGAAATATTCATCCATCATTATGAACATATGCAGCTTAATGTCATAACAGGTGTATTAATCAATACACACTACTGTTACCATACCATGGGTGTCCCATCATACCCTATATCTCAAGTCATATGTGCATCATCCTTAAGAATTATCTTTAAGGATCATACACCATGATCCACCATCCAACTTTATCAGAGATCCATCTATCACCACTCATCGGTAACCATTATACAAGGGTTCACAACCTATCTTGTCATAGTTCATCATGATCAAAGGTTTACACTCAAGATAACATACATAGGAATATCGGGTTAGAGCACAACCCTCACTAAAAGTGTCACATACCCTCACCAAAACTTGGCAGTGACCACAAACCCTCACTAAAGGGGGTATCGGGTAGCCAAGTACCATGGTGCATGTCATGCAGCTCATGGGTGTCACATATCACCCAAAACCCTATCACTCATTAGGGTTAGGGTTTCATGCCGGACAACCCTCAACTTTCTATTGCCTAAGGCCATATCGGCCAGGGCCATGATGCCCAAAGTAGCCTATCGCCCAACTAGGGTTTGGGACCCTATAACGGTCAAGGTATCATGTCGTCTAAGGCTCAACTTATATCGTCCAAAATTCTATACCTCCCAAGTTCAAGACATGTATCGGCCAAGCCTTGATCCATTGTGTCGCCCAACTAGCATATACACTACATGCTTATCTCAGGTTAGGGTTTGTGATATCGGCCAAGACCTCTATGGGTGTGTGCGTCAGATTGCAAGGGTACCGGTTTATGTTCTTCACCAAGGAATATCGGGCAGGGATGCTAGTATCACTCAAAAGCTCAACCAAGAATAGGGCTCTCATCTAATGTATCGTGCAAAGCCAACAAGGCCATATCGCCCAACACATCATAACGACCAACTCATCATATTGTGCAACGCTCAACTAACTCATTTATCAAAGACCATATCGGGTGAGGGGTCTACAAGGTGCCATCCAACCATAATGCCCAGGAACACCCCTTATCGGTCATCTAGGGTTAGAGCAACCTTATCATCCAAGGCTCCATGTTAGGCAACTAGAGTTATGGTTATCTGATTGGCCTAGTAAGCATATCACCCCAAACTAGGGTCAGGACATCAGTATCGACCAAGATATCAACCAAGGGTTCAACCCCAAGAACATGTCATGCAACAAAGGTAGACCATCAACTCATCACTAAATATCAACACTTCATATCATCCAAAGGCCCAACTAGGTATCAACCATCCATATCGTCCAAAAATACCAAAATTTGGCTCACCTCTGAACAACCAATTGAGAGGGGTCTTGCACAACCTTTAGCATATCGGGCAACAAGGGTAGAGCAACACTCTATCGGCCAACCAAATCAACCTAACGTCCAAACACCTAGACCATAGGTTCACCCTTCATTATCCAAGGAGACAGAGGGGAGATAGATGGGTTTTGCCCAATCTACTAGAGTAGGGCTCACCTCTCAAGTCCAAGGGATATTGCTCATGTTCCATCGGCCCAAGCAAGGTGTAGCAGGCAAAGCACTATATCGTGCAATCATAGTATTGGGCAAGCACCCTATCGGGTGGTTCATCTTCAATCTCAAGTCAGCCAAAACTATTATGCACAAGATAAACAAGAATAAGGTAGTAATAAAATGTAGCATTCCCATTAGATCAGATTCCAAGTTTCACATATATAACTATCATGGAGAAAGGTATCAATTTAAGTACAAAAACCAATATGTGCACATATGAAGAGTGAACATAATAGAGATGGTTAAGAGTTGTTTAACCCGCCTTAAGAGGGTCTCCATGAAAGGCATCAAGCTTCTTGGTCCAAGTAGCAAACCCACGTCCCTCTCCAAGAACATCGTCCATCCAAAGCTCCAAACATGCCTTCGACACCATCATCATCACCTCAAGAAATAAAGGAAAAAGAAGAAGAAGATACCATGGTTATGTATAGCTCAAGAAGAAGAAAGTAGGGTAGATAACCATAGACTTGCCTTCTCACATCAAGGGCCTATCCATGGCCGAGAGGGGAAGAGGAAGGTGAAGAAGAAAGCACAAGGAAAATCTAGCAAATAAGCATGACTCACCAAGGTCGGATCTTGAGCAAGGAGTTTCCATGGCTAAGGAGCTCGCCCCTCCAAGCTCCATGGGAGTCTTCCTTAGATCCCAAAGCTCCAATGCTCATCCCACAGGAAGGGGGAGGAAGGTGAATGAAAAGGATAACTTGGCTAAGGAGGAAGGGAGTTATATACACAAAGGAAGAGAGAGGTAGTAAGGGAGAGGTGTCATAACCACATAAACCAAGGTGCCACTTTCTCATTCACTTGACGCCACTTGCTGCCACCCTAGCAGCTCATGCACAGCCTGGTGATACACTCTCGAATGTGTATCATCTAGATGGGCAACTTCCATGGTCGATACACCCCTCTTGGATGACACATCTTCAAGCCATAGCCGATACACTAAAGGATAAGGTGGCATATGTGAAACATATATACCAATTATTATCTTAGTAGTACTATGGTGTACGGTGAACTTAAAATCATGATCTCTTGTATGTCATGATTCCTCAAGGTTGAGTCCTCAAAAACCCTAAAACACTCTAGTCAGGGTTTCATCACCTTCTTTTCCAGAGAAGTGCATCTTAGGTTCTACAACCATCCTTCAATCACAACAAGCCCTAGGCTAGCTAATCAAGCAACCACTAACTCGATTACCTGATCTCGTTACATCTGAGTGTTAGCCCAACATATCTCCTTTTCCAAACTTAGGGCTAACCTAACAACCTCTTCTAGCCTCAATCTAAACTAGGCAGTTGCATCTCAACTAGAGCATCCATTACCACCTCACATCCTTATGTATTAGGTAATGTTGAAGACATACACCTTCATGTATTCCACTTATTATCTCATCCTAAACTCTAAGTCTATCTTCATCAAGAAAACTCTGAGCTCGTCCTCTTGGTTATCGAACTCAACCTTATATAAGTCATATATTCCACATAGCTCATCATAGAAACATCCTCATAAGATGACAACCTTTGTCCTCCTAATGTCTGTAAACCATCCACATATCATACACTCCACAAGGGTATGTTATTACCTCTATCCTCATACCTCATAGAAACATTTCCACTCACATCATATTTATCCTCGGTGTATGACATGCATACTCTCCTATCTCTCACCCCCATTACAAGAGGAAATAAGCATTTGGCATCCATCCAAACACAAAGGTCTTCCTGTTCCAAGAGTAGAGATGGTACATGTAAGGACCCTGACCCATGTTTTGGGCTAACCCACATTTCTTTGCTTGTGAAAGGTGATTATAACCTTAATCTAATCTCACTAGATGTTTTGGCATCATGTGACAAGATTATGTTTCCAGTTTGGTCTCGTTTGGATGCAGTTTGAGCAATGTTTGCTTGTTTTGGACCAAAGTGTAATCTACCCAAAGTAAAGGGTTATCTTACAATATGTCACATGTAAAGCATGCATTTAGTTCTCTGGCATCATTAGAAAGAGAATGATGTTGTGGGGCACCTTGTGGAGGACCTATGTCCAAAGTTTGAACTTGGTTGGATGATGCTTGTGCTTTATGTGATAGTTTTGGTGTAAATTGCAAATTACCCATAGTGGAGGGTCAATATGCAATTTATAAGCTCTAGAGACTTCTTTCTTCTGTTTGGTATCACCTAGAACGTGTATGGGGGATGGGGCGCCCTATTTGGATGATAGTTGACGAGTGACATCTCTATATGATCTTTATGCCTATGAAGTTACGGAGTTGCATGTGGCTTGTCGCCATGCATGCCAGGAGGTGACAAACTTTTTTTTTAATTAAGCCAGGGGTCGCTATTATTCATCCCACACCCCTATGGTGGGCTAAAATCAGCAAAAAGAATACAACTCCCGCTCTTATAACCCATTGAGTCGATATAGAGGATAAAAAGTCCCTGAGAGGGAATGGGATTTCATTACTATGGATGTCGTGGTAAGTCTCCCATGGACCGAAGAAGGTCAAGATACAATATGGGTTATGGTAGATCGCCTTACCTAGATGACATAGTCTAAGAGAAACATAGAGTATTTTCAAGGGATAGATCTAGTTGAAATACATGTAAGAGAGATGGTTCAACTACCCAATGGTGTGAGTTCAAAAGTTCTTGAGTATGACCTAAAGATTCATTTCTATGAAGTGGAGGTAGATACATGAAGAACTCGATGTTAGTATAGTTTATTACCCCTAAATAATGGTTAGTATAATCCAGACTAGAGGGTCTGATGAGAGCATGTGTTCTCATTCATGGTGATACACAAAGACAGTTCTTGTCATGTGTAAGATGTGATGTTAACCACCATAGCCAGTATTGGGATGTAAAGAAGCTATGTAAGGGAGGTTGTGTCGGTCACCACTTCATTAAGATAATTTTAGTGAAGGGATCTCATGAAGATCAGAAAAAGACAACAATGTGTGCATATGAAGTCGCTTGGATCGTGCAATGGATGAAAAAGAGCCCAGGGATGACATGAGTCGTAAGCGAATGCAAACTAGACTGACATGCAGTTCATTGTGGGAGAATATGTGATATGAAGATTCGACCCCTCTGATCTATAGTTGATAAAAGTTGGGTTCCCGATACATGCATCCATTTGAGATGGATTGGTGGAGATGGTTATGTTTAGCCTTACCCCTCAGGATAACGTGATATGATGAGTTCCATGTGTCCAATTTAGAGCACTATATGAGGTACCCAAGCCATGTGCTGAACAATGAACCTAGTGAGCCCCAAGGGAGGTTGAAATGTCCTGAGTCACCTGTGAGGATTCTAGATGCCAAGGTGAAAGAACTCAGAGGAAAGAATATGTGATGATAAAGGTTCTTTGGAAGTGCCATGGATAGGGTAAAGCCACATAGGGGCCAATGATGGACATATAAAAGTCTTATCCTGAATTGTTTGTATGCTTGGTGGAATTTTGAGGACAAAATTCTTATAAGAGGGGAGGTATGTTACAACCCCAATTTTTAGATTCTTTTGGTGAGAAATGTAATTTATCCTATTAAAGATATATAAACAAATAATTGTGTGATTCTATTTGAATATATGGATTTCGTTTGTAATAACCTTGTTTGCTTTGTTTGTGGGCCTTATTGGCTATTGCGACCAATTACAAGGAAAAGAAAAAGGAAATTCAATTATTAAATGAATAATTAAGAAAAGGAGAAAAGAAATATGTAGAAGCCTCTAGAAGGATAAGTATTATCCACCAATGGTGGATTTCATGCCTTTTGGGTTCCTTGGGTTCCAAGGAGTCCAAGTTGCAAAGATAATGCAACAAGAAAGAGAAAGGATTAATTAAATATTGCTTTATTAAGAAGAAAATATGAGATAATAATGAAATACAAGAAACATGTGGAAATATAAATAATGGATCCATCTTGGATAAGATTTCGTGTCTACATGGTTTCTAATAATAAAAGGAATCAAATATAGAAAATAAAATATTAGGAGAGAGAAAATATAAGTTTAAGGCATAAATAAATGCCTTATAAGTCATTGACTTGAAAACGAATAAAAGGAGTTATTCCTTTTGTATTTTGGCTCCAAACTTGGAACATAATCAGATTGAGTCTTTATGGACTTTCTTTTAAAATTTGGTGTTAATTCGGTAATCGATTTGAGAGTTATGATTTTTCCAAAGTAAAAGGGAATCCTTTATTTCTATCCCTATTTTTTTGTTTTTGCGCGTGGCATGACAACCATTGATCTAAGATCTGATAGTCTGCATCCTCACCAACCTCAGGCTAGTTAAGGAAGGTAGAAGAGTTTTCCAAGGGGATTTTCTCGTAATTGAATGCATAGACAAACTCAGAAACCCTTCCAGAGAATCCAGGGGATCAATACGAGTTGATCTACCCCTAGTTTCCTTGTGTTTCGTTGCCTCTAGGCATTTTGCCCAATTTAGGGCTTCTCAGCAGCCATAACAGGACCTATATATAGGGGGTTACACGCCTTAAGAAAAGACTCCAAGCTTGCCTTTGAGTTCGTGTAAAAGAAACGAGTTGAGTTGATCAATCAATTTCGAGAAGAATCTCCACTTTCACCTTCTCCTAGAGCTACTTCTCATCGGAGAGGGAATCCTCCATCTCGTCAACTCAAGCCACGTCTGGAAAATTCAAGGGCCCCTTTGAGTTCAATGAAGGTTAGTAGTGGTGCAGCGGCCTCCACCGGCGACTGGGGAAGCCATATGCTCGGGGTCAACCCTGAGGTTGACCACGGGAAAGCACCGGTTCGCAAAAAAGGATGGAGAACTCGCGAGGAAGAATATGAGGAAGGAGGAAAAGACCTCCTTGCCCCCGGCACTTGTGAAAAAAGGAAAGGGCAAAAATGAGATTGTTGGATCCGCGTGGACTCGAGATCAATAGGATATTGTTGATTGCTTGATTGATTGTTCTTGAATATTCTTACTTGGACATCAAGTTACTCTGGATCAGGTATGTGGTTACGCTTATCAATATCTCAAACTAGTTTTATGAGGATTTCTGAAGTTTTTACCGGTGGCTTGAATTAAATTGTTGAATGAATTTAATTCATGCATACTATAATGTGGATGTGACTATCACCTAAGATATATGCCTACTAGCTCAGATCCTAATCCCCTATTTAACTTGATAGATTGACCTAGTACATGGGTACCTATGGGGTAGGTCCATCAGGTCATTGGATGACTTAGTACATGGCTACCTATGGGGTAGGTCCATCAAGTCACCATGAGTCAGAGATTGGGCTACCTTTGGGTAGGGCCATGCGACTCCACAACCCTAAGCAATGGATACATGTAAGGTAGGACCATGGGGGTAAGGATCTACTATATGAGAGAGGTAGTATCCAAGTCCACTGTAGGGACAGCACAGAGATAAGGAGATAGGTATGGATTGAGTAGTACTACTTAAAACGTAACCTTGATTGTTAAATGATATTTGGTTTCTTATATTGTTACCATAGTTGCACGATTATTGTTTCCCCCACATACTAGCATATTCATTGATGTTGACTTACATTTTGTTTGTCGACATTTTAGGTACAACAATGAAAGGGACAAACAGTGAAGTGGCATATTGTGAAAATAAGAAATAAAGTGTAAGGAGGATTAGTTAGAATAGATTCCATATGTGGATAGAAGTTAGATATCCAAGTTTTTAAAAGGTATGCAAAGTTTTATTTTATTCCAGCTTTTCAGTATAGTCTTGATAGAATTTAGTATTTATTATTGATTATTTGTCGAACCATTGATCATGTTAATTGGGATAGTGGCTTTGACCTGTTGGTCTCCCTTAATTGGGGGTTGTCGGGAGGCGGGGTCATTACAGACACCTTCAGGATATCTCTTGCTTCCTTGTTCTTGTAGATCGGGGAGGTGTTGTCTAGTTCAACTACATAGTAGTTGAACACCATTGTCTGTCTTTCATATAAGTTGACGACAATCAGTGCCCAGAGCTTTACAATCCTTATGGTCAGGAATACAAATCTAGTTTCTTCCTTGCTCACTACACATTGGAGCTCTATCACATCAGTATCTTTGTTGTTGTCTTCGTATAGGAGTCCTACTAGATGTGTGGTGTCATTGAACACTGGTTGTACTTTATCTGGATGCAAGATTTTTTCAAGTAGGGTAGCACACAACACTGTGAACAAATTCTTATGTATGTGTGCTCTTGTCTGGAAAATCCCTCTGAAGTGATCTCTGTTGTGTGACTTTCCCTTATTGTGATATATAAACATCATCTTTGGGGAGGTTTCCATCCAGTATATCTAGAAGGATATGGACATCTCTACATGTTATCCTTGATAATGTATTCATGTCCATACCCTCCATCTTATAGGCCAGAGGAGGTGCCACACCTAATTCTACTTCATTGATTGGCATGCTTCACTTCCTGATCGGCTCATTCATGAAGAAAGAAGCAAGCCCACCTTCCTCATCTTTTGGGGTGCTTTCTTCTGCGACTTGTGCTTTTTGTAGGTGGTGCTTCTGTGGTAGGAGGTTGAACCCTTATTTTAGTCAGTGTATGGGTTATTGCGTTGCCTTCATCTTTTGTGGACATCTTTAAAACTATGTATTTTATTGGATGACTCACTTTTGATGGTTGCTCCATCTCTGCAGCATTTAGTGTGGTTAATGTCGTAGCCATTATGGCTGTCGTAGAAGGAGTCATCTTGATCATATTGTTTCAGGTCTTTCAAAAAATCATATAGATGTCCATCCCAAATGTCATGTCATCTAAGAACTCGTTTAGATCTCTAATTTCTCATGACGTGATATCTTCTATCACTATGCTCTCCACTCTGGTGATGATGGTCTGGTTGGGATCTTCTGGTGCAGCCTTATCTTCTTCTCGGCTGTTGTTCAGATCGAAACCCTTCAACAACGTATTAGTCTTCTTTGTCTCATTGTCTTGATGAGTGTCTGACTGTGGCAGTGCTTCCTTCGACTGTGGTTCAACCATCGGGGAAGTTTTTATGTTGGTTCTCTCTTCCTTTGATGTTGATCCTACACCGGTCCCCCCACATCATAATCATATTTGTCGGGGCTCGAAGGGATCGAGGAAGCGTGTGATGTGGAAGGACTCGTCAAACGCTTGGTCTTCTTTCTCTGCCGCTAGCTGTGACGTCCCCAAATTTTCTAAAACTTAATCTGATGTGTGACGTCCAAATTGAAACCCTCACCTCAGTGAGAATCCCAATTTAAACACCCCACACTAGGCTAAGAAGAAGAAAATCTGAGGAAGTCAGAAGGAAACAATCAGTAGCACATGCACATGAACAATAAACAAACCACAACACATGTTCACCCTTCAACATATAATTACAACATGAATTGTTACAACATTTGATATTACATATTGAGTAACAAACTACTAAACATATACATGTGCTACAGCTAAACAACATGATCTTAAGACAACAGGTCCACCTGTACATCAGCTCGCTACACAACTCTCAACTATCCTGGATCTTCAAGATCAAAACCACAACCTAAAAAAAAGATTACATGCGGTACACGTCAGCACAATATTCAAGAATATTGTACTGAGTACGCCTACATGTCTTTTATATACCTCTCATCATATCTTGGCAATAAGATAAAACTAATACTTGGCAGTAACAAAAGAATATAAGAAAAGCGTATACTTGCACAGAGATATTCATTAACAAAAGAGAACACATATTTTAAGTACATTTCCATCATACGTCTCGTGCGTCTGCCACCGAGTGGCTTTGACGTCTTTAGGCCTTATGATCTGCCACCTAGTGGCTTGTGATCATTATACAAACATCATATGATCTGCCACCTAGTGGCTTGTGATCATTATGCATGTGCTCTACCACCCAGTGGTTTATGAGCTATCTTATGATGGAACATCTATATTATGTTTGCAGGTGTTCATAGCCATAAGTATTGAAAATCAAGCAACATATCATGCAAGAACAATCATTTCAATCAATACCATATGCCAAGTCTTTACTACCATATAACACAAGCATATTGTATAATAAGCCAAGTAAGAGGTAATGGCGTACCTTGATCAAGAGAAACCTAATCATCACATATATTCCTGGTGTCAACTACGTCTTGGTAAAACCCTGATAAAGATAAGATCACATACGATCATCAGGTTCTCATCATCTTACATCTCGTCTTTACCCTAAACGTGTTCATATTAGGGTTTGCTTACTCATTGGATTATTCTCTTTATTACTTGTATCCTTGTCTTGGGATTATCTTACTGATGTCATATTACAAATTAGGATACATAATCTGAACATTAGGTTCCATATTATTATTTATACATATTAACCCTAAGTTGCATGTATTACTCAAATTAGGGGTACATCACATGTATTATGGGTCATCTTCATGTAACAGGGATTCTTTGCATCATCTTGATCTCATAATTAAACTGAGGTTCCAAATATGGATATGAGCTTACTCTGTAAATTTCATCATTTATTGAGCATGTGTGTATTTAATACATTTTATTTAGGGTTATAAGCCCTAATTAGACATATTAAGCAATTTATATAATTCCGTGTATCAACATGATCATCAATGACATCAGGTGCACTATAAGCATTATTATAGACTTATTGGCATTTTTCCATAATTTTAGACCATTGTTTGCTATTTATTATCTATCAAATGATAATTTCACATCGGACATGATATCACTATTATAAGTGCATAAAAAAACCTAATATTAAGCTTTCTTTGTATTCTACTCATTTTTCTGAGAAGTTTGATACCTTGCTTGTATTTTTCTGAGCAACGGGTTATTTATTGTGAATTAAACAAGATCTGGGCATTTCTTAGAATTTTAGAGGGTATTTACCTTTTGCAGCCACTCAGACATCGACACGTGGCACTAAGGGCTGGCGCAGCTCTCACTTGGGCCGGCCGGTTCATGTCCTGGACCCGGTCCACTTCCTCATCTTTCTTTCTTTCTCGGCATCGCACGATTCTCCTGGGCGTAAAACAGTCGTCGCCGCTGGGATTCTCCTCCGACGTCAGCTCGTCCGCGCTACTACTCCTTACAGGGTTGTAGTTGATGAACCAATCCTCGGATCCATGGATCTCCTTCAGATCTTCCTGATCCCTCACCTCGAGTGATGTTTCTTCCACATGATCCATGTTCTCCTGTAAGCGCACCTCCGTGAGGATACTCTCCAACAACGGATGCACTGGCGGCTCTACAGCACTAAGCCACCGCAGTGAGGAAGATCTCAGGCACGTAAGAAGAGGTCATTGTGCACTCCTCATCACCACCGTCCTCTCAGACGGATGAGCCACCGACCTCACACCTCTTGGTTTTCTGCTATTACAGCTCCTCCTCGCAGAGTATGCCCGTTGCCCGCTTCATCTTCTCCGGCAAGATGGTGCCATAACTTCTCCTCCTCGACATTCTCACATGGTCACGGCCGCTGCCACCTACCCAGCACTGCTCTCTCTCTCCGTCTCACAGACTGCTGCCGCAGTGTTGCGCCCGCCGCGTTCGTGGGTGATCTCCAACGTGAGATCCTACGCAACCAACTCCTCCAGGTCAGGTGCCGCCGGCTTGGTGAGAGATCGGTGACTTTCTGCTCTCCCTTCCTCCGCCATGTGCTCACCGACACCAGCGATGGCTGCGGCTGCTTACTCCGTCCTCCTATCTACTGATGAAGACTCCCCGACGTCTACTTCTTCCTCGCATGGTTGCACCGTGTGGCTCCCTGCCTTGCTGCCGCCACCGTGGCTGGGCCCTGTCCATGGCCGCCGATGAGTGGTCTGGTCTCCCAAGGTGTTCCGGCCTCACCATGGCTCTTCCTTCTCCTACCCACACTCTCGGCTCCAAGCAGCTACTCTTCTCATCCCCACGTCACCTGCAGTTTGTGGTGGACGGATAATGGAGAGGGAGAGGGCGCTCCACTCATGGCATCTAGATTCGTGAAGGGTCGCAGAGTGTTTCTAAAGAACCGAGTGCAAATGTCCATCCCTTACTCACACGATCAGTGATCGTGGATGAGAAAAATGTGCATGTTCCCCACTCCACGATTGACCAAGAAGTTGCAAGGACGAGGTCCTACTGATGATGTACCGTGATTCTCGTCCAAGGCTATATCCCCTTAAACAAATCCAATTGTACCACGTTATCAAGGAAGGGTGGCTTCCTATTATGTGGCCCTAAGTTGTAAATCATATAATGTGTTCTAATTGAAGCACACCTCAAGAATACACATTATGTTATCATTTCAAACCTCAGCGTATCTCTCTAGGGTCATCCCAACAAGGTGAACTTCAACAAAGAATTTACAACCATGCCTTCTACATTTTATCTAAAAGTATACCATATGATCACTTATCCACATGTTTCAAAGGTATAAACCTAGGGATATTGAAGCCAACATCAACCTCCACAGATCTCGAACTACATCAAAACTATTGGATTCTCAAAATTATTCGACCTTATGATTTCACTTATGTCATCGGACGATTAAGGACTCCAAAAGTCCACTCCATCACATCCTACACACCTTAAAAGAAATTCTGTCCTCAGAATTAAGCCAGAAAATCCAGTCTATCACAACATATACATCTTAAAAGAACTTTCATCCTCGAAAGTCAACAATACTCGTACTTCCAGGGAAAACTACCATGTGTTCCTCCACCTGT
This sequence comes from Alisma plantago-aquatica, assembly GCA_963693085.1. NCBI lineage: Eukaryota > Viridiplantae > Streptophyta > Magnoliopsida > Alismatales > Alismataceae > Alisma > Alisma plantago-aquatica. The sequence goes on from OY856412.1 coordinate 372,166,277, forward strand.
AGGCACTATTCTATGTGTAACATATCCACAAAGACAAAGCTCCATGATCATAACCAACCCACTCTTGGGAGGTTTCAAGAGCATCTAGGATGAAATCTCACTTCATAGAAGGCTCAACCAAGGGTTTAGAATCGTAGGTTATGTCACTACATATCTCACATGTTAGGGTTGCATCCTTATCTTTACCCATGCATTAGGGTTTCCACATCATATTATCATGTTCCAAAGGAGTTCACCCAAGTTAACCCATTATCAAGGTGTCCTCAACATTTTATTGAGCTAATTATTAGAACATGTTCAACATTAACATATGCCTTTTAGGAGGGAGTTAACCAAAGTTAATCCACTTTATCCATCTAGATCACATTAAGGTGCCATAATCGTCATGTTGTGCTAATTATCAAACTATATTTTTCACCTTTGTTAAGCACTAAGATTAACACCTCATGTAACATGTTTCATTCATATGATCTTATTTCATTGTTCATAATAAATTGCAACATTACTAGTGAATTCATCAAACGATTAGCCAACAATTCACATTATCATCATTATTCACGTACATGGTTAATAATTTATGCATCAATATGTATTAAACCATTTCTAGGTTTCCATCATATTATGTTTATGCATCACATCTCAAGATTAGATCAAATCCTTACCTTTACTATCTCATGGGTGGGTTAAACAAACTTATATGAGTGGCTTGTTAAACATATATCAAAACCTTTATCTAGTCCAACTGAGGTTCTCCTAACCCATATCACGAGGGTAGTGTCATGCTCAGTCTCTCTGATCTCACTCAACTATATGAGTATCTCATATGCACAAAATTTATCTTCCCTCTCTTAGTCTAAGGTTCTCAGATTACCTCATTGGCACTAGTGATCAAATTCACAAGCTCTTGCCACATAAGCACAAACTAAAATGTGCCATGACATTCTCCTCTCATCTCAACCCATTAGACATCTTACCCAAAACTTTATTATATACGCCACTAGATTCCTATGTGGGAAACCACTAACCCGAGCATGAGGCTTCACAGAAACTAACATAGCTACCTCCTCCAGGGTCTTGGGCTCTCTCCCTCACCCAGATGGTAGGCACTCATATCCATGTTCACATATGCACACATAACCAGCCTCTCTCTGACTACAGGGTTTGGTCTTCCCAAGGACATCTAGGGTTCAAGAAGACTATAGGAATCATACAGAAAGCAACTCAACTCAATCACTCAGGAGTAGTCTAGTTTAGGACATATCATATCACATATCTCATATTTCTCATATCGTGGAGTCTAGGTTCACTGACCTTCTCTGTGTGGGTCTCGTTCTCTCTTGATCTAACCCTAAAACTGGTCCTAACACTAGAGGTCCTCCTTCGTAAAAGAGATTGAGGCTCTTGCTGACTCACAACCTTGTCTTAACTTAAGACATATTATCTCATAAAAGCCTAGTTACTTGCATCATCAGAACTTATTTCAAATCCTCAAAATTGAACTTACATCCTCAAAGACAAACACAAAACATCACAACTATCTTAAATCATCTATGTAAGACTTAGATCATATCATCAAACTTATTCTATCTATTCTGTCTATCATATACTCTAACAAGGCTCTAGACATCTAATCTAGAACTACTCTCTCTTCTAGACTGATGTCATTCACTTTCACTTAGGTTACATGACCACCTCCTACTCGTACAGGTGTGGGGACACATTTTTGTAATACATATACATATTAAAATATTATATAGTTTTTCTCTGATAAAACAAATGTTAGAGAAAACTATCGAGGTTCGATCCGCTTGGAATCAAAAACCAAATCCTGAAAAGGAGTGTCCCACACATAGTAGAGAGTCCAGTGTCATGAAAACTAGTGAAAAGGGTGAGAACATGGTGTAGACTAGTGTAGCTACTCTAGACAACGTGCGCAATATGTCTAGGGTTTCTCTTCCTTTTATGTACGTCATTTCCAAATAGTGCAACGTCCCATACCACGGTACTACAAGGAAAGAACGACATATAAGGACTTTCTACTCGACAAGCACCAGTCTAGACCTAGTTCTCGGACATCTAGGTGGTAACCTAGAGGCTAGGTCAGATCTAGTCTCTAAAAGACGACTAATCTAACCCTAAAAGATTATTAAGTTCAAGGTTCTTTAGTTTTGTGTTGCATAATGAGCAAATGTCAGGCTTTGCTATTGTTCATGCTCTGATACCACCTGTGACGTCCCCGGATTTTCTAAAACTTAATCTGATGTGTGACGTCAAAATTGAAACCCTCACCTCAGCGAGAATCCCAATTTAAACACCCCACACTAGGCTAAGAAGAAGAAAATCTGAGGAAGTCAGAAGGAAACAATCAGTAGCACATGCACATGAACAATAAACAAACCACAACACATGTTCACCATTCAACATATAATTACAACATCATTTGTTACAACATTTGATATTACATATTGAGTAACAAACTACTAAACATATGCATGTGCTACATCTAAACAACATGATCTTAAGACAACAGGTCCACCTGTACATCAGCTCGCTACACAACTCTCAACTATCCTGGATCTTCAAGAGCAAAACCACAACCTAAAAAAAAGATTACATGCGGTACACGTCAGCACAATATTCAAGAATATTGTACTGAGTACGCCTACGTGTCTTTTATATACCTCTCATCATATCTTGGCAATAAGATAAAACTAATACTTGGCAGTAACAAAAGAATATAAGAAAAGCGTATACTTGCACAGAGATATTCATTAACAAAAGAGAACACATATTTTAAGTACATTTCCATCATATGTCTCGTGCGTCTGCCACCGAGTGGCTTTGACGTCTTTAGGCCTTATGATCTGCCACCTAGTGGCTTGTGATCATTATACAAACATCATATGATCTGCCACCTAGTGGCTTGTGATCATTATGCATGTGCTCTACCACCTAGTGGTTTATGAGCTATCTTATGATGGAACATCTATATTATGTTTGCAGGTGTTCATAGCCATAAGTATTGAAAATCAAGCAACATATCATGCAAGAACAATCATTTCAATCAATACCATATGCCAAGTCTTTACTACCATATAACACAAGCATATTGTATAATAAGCCAAGTAAGAGGTAATGGCGTACCTTGATCAAGAGAAACCTAATCATCACATATATTCCTGGTGTCAACTACGTCTTGGTCAAACCCTGATAAAGATAAGATCACATACGATCATCAGGTTCTCATCATCTTACATCTCGTCTTTACCCTAAACGTGTTCATATTAGGGTTTGCTTACTCATTGGATTATTCTCTTTATTACTTGTATCCTTGTCTTGGGATTATCTTACTGATGTCATATTACAAATTAGGATACATAATATGAACATTAGGTTCCATATTATTATTTATACATATTAACCCTAAGTTGCATGTATTACTCAAATTAGGGGTACATCACATGTATTACGGGTCATCTTCATGTAACAGGGATTCTTTGCATCATCTTGATCTCATAATTAAACTGAGGTTACAAATATGGATATGAGCTTACTCTGTAAATTTCATCATTTATTGAGCATGTGTGTATTTAATACATTTTATTTAGGGTTATAAGCCCTAATTAGACATATTAAGCAATTTATATAATTCCGTGTATCAACATGATCATCAATGACATCAGGTGCACTATAAGCATTATTATAGACTTATTGGCATTTTTCCATAATTTTAGACCATTGTTTGCTATTTATTATCTATCAAATGATAATTTCACATCGGACTTGATATCACTATTATAAGTGCATAAAAAAGCCTGATATTAAGCTTTCTTTGTATTCTACTCATTTTTCTGAGAAGTTTGATACCTTGCTTGTATTTTTCTGAGCAACGGGTTATTTATTGTGAATTAAACAAGATCTGGGCATTTCTTAGAATTTTAGAGGGTATTTACCTTTTGCAGCCACTCAGACATCGACACGTGGCACTAAGGGCTGGCGCAGCTCTCACTTGGGTCGGCCGGTTCATGTCCTGGACCCGGTCCACTTCCTCATCTTTCTTTCTTTCTCGGCATCGCGCGATTCTCCTAGGCGTAAAACAGTCGTCGCCACTGGGATTCTCCTCCGACGTCAGCTCGTCCGCGCTACTACTCCTTGCAGGCTTGTAGTTGATGAACCAATCCTCGGATCCATGGATCTCCTTCAGATCTTCCTGGTCCCTCACCTCGAGTGATGTTTCTTCCACGTGATCCACGTTCTCCTGTAAGCGCACCGCCGTGAGGATACTCTCCAGCAACGGATGCACTGGCGGCTCTACAACACTAAGCCACCGCAGTGAGGAAGATCTCAGGCACGTAAGAAGAGGTCATTGTGCACTCCTCGTCACCACCGTCCTCTCAGACGGATGAGCCACCAACCTCACACCTCTTGGTTTTCTGCTATTACAGCTCCTCCTCGCAGAGTCTGCCCGTTGCCCGCTTCATCTTCTCCGGCAAGATGGTGCCATAACTTCTCCTCCTCGACATTCTCACATGGTCACGGCCGCTGCCACCTACCCAGCACTGCTCTCTCTCTCTCCGTCTCACAGACTGCTGCCGCAGCGCTGTGCCCGCCGCGTTCGTGGGTGATCTCCAACGTGAGATCCTACGCAACCAACTCCTCCAGGTCAGGTGCCGCCGGCTTGGTGAGAGATCGGTGACTTTCTGCTCTCCCTTCCTCCGCCATGTGCTCGCCGACACCAGCGATGGTTGCGGCTGCTTACTCCATCTTCCTATCTACTGATGAAGACTCCCCGACGTCTACTTCCTCGCATGGTTGCACTGTGTGGCTCCCTACCTTGCTGTCGCCACCGTGGTTGGGCCCTATCCATGGCCGCCGATGAGTGGTCTGGTCTCCCAAGGTGTTCCGGCCTCACCATGGCTCTTCCTTCTCCTACCCACACTCTCGGCTCCAAGCTACTACTCTTCTCATCCCCATGTCACCTGCAGTTTGTGGTGGACGGATAATGGAGAGGGAGAGGGTGCTCCACTCATGGCATCTATATTCGTGAAGGGTCGCAGAGTGTTTCTAAAGAACCGAGTGCAACTGTCCATCCCTTACTCACACGATCAGTGATCGTGGATGAGAAAAACGTGCCTGTTCCCCACTCCACGATTGACCAAGAAGTTGCAAGGACGAGGTCCTACTGATGATGTACCGTGATTCTCGTCCAAGGCTATATCCCCTTAAACAAATCCAACTGTACCACGTTATCAAGGAAGGGTGGCTTCCTATTATGTGGCCCTAAGTTGTAAATCATATAATGTGTTCTAATTGAAGCACACCTCAAGAATACACATTATCTTATCATTTCAAACCTCAGCGTATCTCTCTAGGGTCATCCCAACAAGGTGAACTTCAATAAAGAATTTACAACCATGCCTTCTACATTTTATCTAAAAGTATACCATATGATCACTTATCCACATGTTTCAAAGGTATAAACCTAGGGATATTGAAGCCAACATCAACCTCTACAGATCTCGAACTACATCAAAACTATTGGATTCTCAAAATTATTCGACCTTATGATTTCACTTATGTCATCGGACGATTAAGGACTCCAAAAGTCCACTCCATCACACTAGCCATCAATTTCTTGGCATTCAGCTTCTAACTGCCAGTGTTCTTCATCTAAGCATTGATGCACCTTCTTGAGGTCATCCAGTGCTTCCTCATACCCTTTCCTCATGAGTTCCTTGTCTTCTCGCATGGCATCCCTCTCCTTTCTGAGATCTTCCATCTCCTTAGTGAGAGTCTTTAGCGCCCCCATTAACGTGTTCTCTGTGCTCATGACCCCTTGCATGAACTGGGAAAGTGCTTCAGTCCTTTCGTTCAATGTTTGTACCTGCGTAGTTAGCGTACATAGGGTGGAGGTAATAATTACATTTAATTTAGAAGTTTGATACATGTGTTGTCACATGACATCAAACATGTTTCCCAATACATCACCGAATGTGTGTGGGTAGTGTTGTTGCGGCTCCACAGGTGTTGTGGATGCTCTGGGATCCTTTGGTTGTGGAGCTGGTGATGTTGGGTTGGGGTTGCTCGCATCTGGCTATCTTGGCATTTGTAGGATCACGTTTGGGATTACAGGGTCGGGTACAGCCTCGGGGTCCTCGTGGGCCTGGTTGATTTCTTATTCAGCCTCATCATGTTAATCTATTGTTGTACCTTCAAGGCATGCATTATCGACCTCTTCTATGATTTTTGCTTCAGGTTGGCACCCCTCTCTCGATGCCATCTCGGCTGAGAAGCACAACAAGTGCAGGCTCAGGGTGACAGTCTTTTCTGTTATCTTCTTCTTCCTTAGTGCCAGCTTCTTTCTTTCCTCTGGATTCTTTATCTCTATCTCTAGAGATTTAACTTTATCGCCCTTCTCACTAGCTGCAGATGACTGGTCCACTATAGTTTGGATGGTCCCCAAGTACATCTTTTCAACGTCTTCTTGATAGGGCCGCAACTTGTGGGCATCATCGTATGCCATTTCTGAGAGGGGAAGCAGCATCTTGGAGCAACATTTCTTGTAGAAGAGCTTGTTTCCCTTCTTCACCATGATCCCCATGTTTATGAGGGACTTTATATCGATCTCTGTGTGCCCCTTCGTCTTTTTGTACCTCATCAACTGGTCTGCATCCATGAAATGATATGATATCTTTGTGATTTGGCCTCCCATGTAGAACTCCTTTGTTTGTTTTGTCGCACCTCCCACTACTACTGATAGTCGTTTGATAAGAATTATGCATATATTCACTGACTTCTTATTCAGCATGGACCATATTTTGAAGAGGTTCCCTTTTGTGACACCTCTAGTCTTCGACCTTGTGAATATGGTGTTGGCAGTTATCTTCTGCATCACCCTGATGAAGCACAAAATGATGAGGGTCGCCTTGGAGTTCTCAGAATTGTGTTCTTGCTCCCCCGTTAGCTTTTCCCACATTTTGTGGCTGTTGTACCAGATCGTATCCTTCTCTCCAGGTGTGGCGGAGCAGGCCTGTACTTTTTTAGTTGTTCTTGTGAAGATAGTGTTAAGCATGGCCTCTGTGATTATGTGAGACTTTCCTCCTAGTCTCACTTCCATCCTGAAGTCGTTATCTCCCTTCTTGCATTCCCCGACACTGACTGAGATCTTCTCTAAGGATGATAGGAATTCTACCATCAATTGTGTTAGGGAAGGGGATTCAGAGGTGCATATGGTACACATATTCACACCCTCCAGGAAGTTAACTACCCTATTGTAGACTCTCATCTTCTTGAAGTCTCTTACGTCCAGGCATCTGGTAGGCCTGAACCCCTTAGCCTGTAGTATCCAGTCAAATTGTGACTGGTGTGTAGGATCTCTTGGCATGAATGCTGACCTCTTCTGGTCTAGGGCCACTTCTCCAGTCTCTTGTACCTCCTCATGGGTTGTTTCTTTCTCCTGCCCTTTCATCTTCTCTACATCTGTAACCTTCCTCTTTTTTCTGCTCTTTGCTTTGTTGGGTTCATCCTTCCTCTTCTCCAATTTCCTCAGCTCAGTTTCTGGAGGATGGTATTCAAAAGTCTCTGTATGAGATATGTTCGGGGACTCCTCTGACTCTTCTGGCATCTTGTGGGCCAAGATGTAGTCATACTTCTTTTTCATCAGCTGCAAGTTAAGTCTTTTTGTTGGGGAGAGGTATGGATTGTATTTTAGGGCATTTGTTATCTTCTTTAGGATTTCCTCTACTCCCTTCAGTGAAGTAGTCTTCTTCATCATTATGACTTTAGTTGACGTCGACATTCTAAAAGTTTCAACATTGGTTTTGTTGTTAGCACAATTGAATTAGCTTTTAATTAATCATCATCAATTTTATTTTATTATCATGTATATATATGTACGAGTATATATATATTTTGTTCCATTTTTAATAGGATTGTTGTTGCGGCCTTAAACAAGAGGTGTGTCGCAACCATGGCAAGTGTCATGACCACAGAATCACTGAGCCTATTTGTCAAATTGTGAAAGTGATATCCCCCGACCTCTACATGGGGTGTCGCGACCGTTGTGGATTACTCCCAAATAAGAGATGTCATGACTGCGGCCAATAATAAAACAAGAGGTATCTCAACTGCGGCCAAAAGGCACCACGACCGCGGCAAGTGTTGTGACCGCAGTCGACACTCGATCAATTTTTACACTTAAGGAACGTCATGTCTACAGTCAAGGATAGGGTGCCATGATTGTGACACCGGAGCAACTATTCGATTGGAGATGACAATTGTGGTCCAAAACCTAGTTCAAGAGACCATCGGCCAAGGCCAAAGCGGCGGGGCTCCACGATCAAATCACATCCCAAAACCCTAACCTAAATTAAATGGCACTACAAGAGTCGCGAATGAAGGAAAGCTGCCTATGAGCATTGCCTAGCTAAATGTGGCAGAGCCACGGTGGTTTCTATGGCATTCTCGAGCTTATTTTTAAGCAAAAACATGAAAAGATGGCAAAACATATGGAAAACAGTGATAAGAAATTGAAGGTAGTCAATAAAGCATCATGTGAATACCTTGGTTGAGTTAAACAGTGCTAAACAACATCAAAGTTGAAGACAGGAGGGGCTTACAATGGCGGAAGCATGACTTCATTGGTGGAGGTCAGAATCAGTCTCGTTTATCATCTTGCACACTCACGTTGAGGAGCCTTGTTCAACAAAATGGGGATTTCAGATTTGAGCGAAAGAAAAACCCTACTTCCAAGGGTTTAACTATTTATACCCTTGGGTACCGCGACCGCGGTGTGAGGATCACCGCGACCTTGGTTGTGCTTTTTCTTTACATACATCGCTACCGCGGCCCTTTGCTACAAAGAGTGGGTACCACGACCATGGTGTACCCCTCCTCGACCGATGCTCATGCCACGACCGTGGTCCAGACCATGACCGTGGTCCTCCCAAACCAAAATAACATGCAACCAATTAAAGCAAAACTTGTTCTTCCAAACAAACCCTCTTAGGTAGAGAAGGATTAAAATAAATAAAATGCTTACACTCCTACTAGAAAAGGGAATCTGAGATATAGGAAAATGAGAGGTATATAGCTCATAGTGATAAGGTATGAGATAAAGAAAAACATGAACTAATGAAAATAGCAAAAGCTTGGGTTGCCTCCCAAGTAGCGCTTGTTTAAAGTCTTTAGCTCGACTTTCTCTATCATCTTGTCTTCATTCTCCTTCAACAGGTGCAGTTGCTTCCTAATTCATTCCACTTGTTGTTGAGTTGGTTTCCCCCAAACTGAGTTTTGTTCTCCTTATAAAGGCTTGGTCTTCATAGTATCTTTTCACTCTTTGTCCATTTACTTTGAGGGTTCTTGTCTTTTCTCCTGCTATCTCTATTACCCTCAAAGAGTATATTTTCACAACAGAAAAAGGGCCTGACCACCTTGTTGTCAACTTCTCCTAAAATAACATGATACTGGAGTTGAACAAAAGGACCTTATCTCCTTCATGCACATCATTGTTCTTCAAATGGGAATCATGCTATACCTTTGTCCTCTATTTATAAATCTTTTCATTCTCATAAGTGTGTAGCCTTAACTCTTTGAGCACTTGGAGTTGAAGGAATCTTTTCTGACCAGCTTTATCAAAGTCCATGTTTAAAAACTTTATACCCATAGGGCTTTGTGTTTGAGTTCCACCGATAGATGACAAGCTTTCCTTAGATTAACATGTAGGGTGTCGTACCTATTGGTATTTTATATGCTATGCAGTACGCCCAACGTGCATCGTCCAGTTTCATGGACTAGAGCTTCCTTGTACGACTAACACTCTTTTCTAAAATTTGTTTGATATGCATGTTCGATACTTCCACTTTCCCTGATGTTTAGGGGTGATAAGGCATTGCAACCTTATGTTTCACCCCAAACTTCATTAGCAGAGCTTCAAATTTCTTCTCACCAAAATGCGACCCTCCGTCGCTTATGACAGTGTATGACACTCTAAAGCATGGGAAGATAGTTTTCTCGAAAAGCTTAATGACTGTTTTGGAGTCGCAGGATTGAGTAGAAACTGCCTCAACCCATTTGGAAATGTAATCAACAACAACCAAAATGTACCGATTTCCTTTCAATGATGGAAAAGGTCCCATGTATTCGATCCCCCGTACATTGAAGATTTCCACTTCCACCCAGTCTGACATTGGCATTTCATTTCTTCGGCTTATGTTCCCCGTGATTTGGCATTCCTTACATGTTTTGACAAATGATGCATCACACTTGAAGAGTGTTGGCTAGTAAAATCCTGATTGTAGAACCTTTGCATTCGTCCTCTCCCCTTTGTGGTGTCCTCCATAAGGTGAGGCATGGCACTCCTTGAGGATTAAAGGTACCTCTTCTTCAGGTATGCATCATTGAAATAGGTTGTTAGAGCACCTCTCAAACAGTAGTGAGTCATCCCAATAGTAATTCTTCATCTTAGATAATAACTTCTTCTTCTGATTATATGTTATCTATAGTGGAAGTTGTCCACATGCTAAATAATTACATATATTAGCGAACCAAGGTAAGCTCTTCTCTTCCGATTGAGACATTAAAAGAGCTTCGTTGGCATAGTTTTCATTCATATGCAATAGGTTTTCTTCATCAAAAATTATTCTCGACAAGTGGTCCACAACCACATATTCTTTCCCCTTTTTATCGATGATCTCCTCGTCAAATTCCTATAATAACAAGGCCGATCACAAAAGCCTTGGCTTGGTGTCCTTTTTCTGCATTAGGGACTTTATTGCCCCATGATCAGTGTACACTCTTACCTTTGATCCTGCTAAGTATGATATGAACTTGCCTAAAGCAAATACTATAGCCAACATTTCTTTCTTGGTGGCAGTGTAGTTCACTTGGGCTTCATCCAGGGTTCTACTCACATAGAAAATCACATGATGTTTCTTTTCTTTCTTCTATTTGAGGACTACCCCGATGGCGTAATCACTGGCATCACACATGATCTCAAAAGGCAACTCCCATTCTGGTGCATGTTGGATAGGTGTTGTCGTTAATGCTCTTTTGAAGGTATTAAAGGCATCTTGACATTCCATGGTAAACTCAAACTCAACATCCTTTATCAGTAGATTTGATAATGTCTTGGCGATCTTAGAGAAGTCTTTTATGAATCTTCTATAGTATCATGTGTGTCCCAAGAAACTGTATACTCCTATGACCAACTTTAGTGGTGGGAGTTTTGATATGGCTTCAATTTTACTTAAATCCACTTCAATTCCTCTCTTTGAGACATTATGTCCAAGTGTGATACCATCATGAACCATGAAGTGACATTTCTCCCAATTTAGGACAAGGTGCTTCTCTTCACAGCGCTGCAACGCCAAAGATAGATTTCTTAGGTAGGCTTCAAATCCTTCCCATATACAGAGAAGTCGTCCATGAACACCTCTACTATGTCTTCCAGAAAGTCTGAAAACATGGATATCATACAATGTTGAAAAGTCACTGGTGTGTTACATAAGCCGAAAGGCATTCTCCGGAAGCCATAAGTGCCATTAATGTAGGTAAAAGTGGTATTATATTGATTGTCAGGGTGAATAGGTACTTGGTAAAATCTTGAATATCCATCCAAAAAAACAAGAGTAGTCATGGTGAGATAGCCTCTCTAGGACCCGGTCGATAAATGGCAAAGGGGAGTGATCCTTCTTAGTGGTTGTATTTAGCTTGTGATAGTCGATGCACATGTGTCAGCATATCACTGTCCTCATTGCTACTTCATCTCCATCTTTGCTCGTATGATCGTCATTCCACCCTTCTTATGTACCACATAGATAGGACTAACCCAATTGTTGTCGGTTATTGGGTAGATGATCCTAGTATCTCGTAGCTTTATAACTTCTTTCTTCAAAACCTCTTTTAGAATTTGGTTAAGATTTCATTGTAGTTGATCTAGAGGCTTGAATGTTTCTTCAAGGTGAATTATGTGCATGCATAAATCCAGGTTAAGGCCTCTGATGTCTTCTACAGAATACCCTATGCGTTTTTTATGCAGCCTGAGCTCATTTAGAAACTTCTCCATTTGGCCATCTGTTAAGTTGGCATTTACAATCACTGGATTCCTCTCTTCTATGTCCAAGAATTCATATTTCAGCCCCTCTGGAAGAGGTTTCAATTCTGGCTTGGGATTTAATGCTTCCTTGTCCTCAGTTGTTTGCTCTAATGAGGTGTACTTCACTGTCTTGGTTATCTCTTCATTGTTGTTGAATTCCTCTTCGGGTTGGTTCAGGTAATCTAAGATTTCTACAACCTCTTGGCCCTCCATAGTAGGATCCTGGCTATTTAAGGCTCACATTAGGGGATCAACAATTACCTTATCGTCTTGTACCTCTTTGTAATATTGATTGTAGTTCTCCATGATGTAGACTGGCTCAGATAGAGACGGTACCCTAATGGCATCTTGTACCTAGAAATCCAAGTGATCATTCCCCACTCACAGTTTTATGACTCCTTCCGCAACATCTATTAAGGATCTCCCTATTGCGAGGAAAGGCCTCCCAAATATCATAGGGCATTTGGAATCCTCAATAGTGTCTATTACTACTATATCGTGAAGTATGAAAAATCTTCCAACCCGTATCAGAACATCTTCAACTATCTTGACAGATCTTGTGAAGGTATGATCGGCTAACACGATCCTTGTCCCCATCTTTACATGTCTATCATCCCAAGCCTTTGTTCTAGAGTAAAGGGCATTAGACTAATACTTGCTCCCAAGTCAGCTAACCCTTTTCTCTCCACATTGTCTCCGACGTAGAAAGGTATATATGTTGAATGCTCTGGGGTCCTTCTTCTTGGTTGGTAACTTGACTTGAACAAAAGCACTTAACATTTTCACCAAATGGAGAGTCTCGACCTGGTCTCCTCTCATTCTCTTTGTGATCAAGTCTTCAAAGAACTTTGCATAGGTTGGCATTTCTTCTATTGCATCGAGAAAGGACACATCTAACTGTAGCTTCTTTACGACTTTCATGAACTTTCCGTATCTCTTCTTCAAGTGAGCTTGTATTAATTTGTAGAGGAAAGGAACTCATGGGGTATAAGAATTTTTCATCAAAAGGACGTCTCCTAGAGGATCCGATTTATTTTCCTCTCCTTCCTTCTTCTTTTTGTGTGACCCTTCTTCTTTGCCACTTACAACTTGTTCTTTCCCTTTTGATTCTTTTGTTGCTTTCTCATTCTCTGACTACTAATTGACATAGCTTCCTCCTTCTTCGGCATAGTTAGTATTAGGATTTCCCAACATTCTCCCAGATTGGAGAGTGGCCATTTTTGAATTATCAGTATTTGATGGGATCTTCCCTGAAGGATTTTTCATGAGTTCAACTAGTTGTGCAAGTTGTTGATCAATCTACCTCTGGTGAGTTTGCATGTCCACTATTTGATTTTTCTTAGTAGTTAGCACTCCTAAATTTGTGAGAGAACTTTGAGTGAGTTGATTGTGCACCGAATCTTGCCTTTTTGCAAAGTCAAATAGTTGAGCAATCATATCAGATTGGTTGTTGTCCTTGTCTTAGCTTGTCCCTGGGACTTATCCTTGACCTTGTTGACTCACATTTTTATTCTAACCTTGGTAATTGTTCCTCTTTGTCTAATAATTGGTGGTCTTGGTGTATTGGGTCGGCCCTCCTTTCTTCTCAAATCATGGATGAGGTTTAGATGAACTACCCAGTTGATGCACGTTCTTCGCATCTTCCTTGTTTCCATAATTAAACCCAGGATGGTCTTGTCATTTGAAGTTAACATAGGAGACATTCTCAATTTTTTATTCACTTTCTTCGCTCTCCTCTGGATGGGTATAGATACAGTTGTCGATTCCATGTCCTCCTTCTCCACAAGTAACAAACTTCATGGCTTTCTTAGTGTGTTTCTTGCCTTTGGCTCCAGTATCTTTCATTTGTTTGACATCAGTGGTGATTTTCCCAATTTGGGTTGTAATAGTCTCCAAGGCTTTGGCTTCGATTGATGGTCCTTCAGACCCTGATTTCTTTGCTGATTCTCTATCATTTCTATCGTAATCCATTCCTACTTGTAGTGCAGCCATGTTGTCTATTATCTTCATAGTTTTGCTTGGCTTCTTTCCAAGAAAGTCACTACCAGCAGTTGCATTCAGTGAAGTCCTTTCAGTAGGAGTCAACCCATTGTATAAGGTGGTCACTAGGAACCCCTTACAATAGTTATGGTGAGGACAATCCTGTTCCCATGCCTTGTGAAGGTTTTCTCCATGATTTTGTGCAAAAGAAGTGATCTTCTACATGTTGTGGATTGTTCTCTCAGTAGGATAAAATTTCGTAACAAGGGCATCTACAAGGGGTCTCCACCCATCTATGGACTGGCGGGGGAGCTTGAGGTACTAGGAAAGAGCCTTATCTTCAAGGGAGAAGTTGAACCCCTTACAATATATCACTTCTTAAGGAACTCCCCTCATCTTAATGGTATCACATACATTTTTTAAGACATTGAGGTGATGGTACAGATTTTTGCTTCTTGAATTCCCACAGAAAGGTTTGTTCTGGATCTATTAGATTACAACTGGGATTCCGCATCTGGATTTATTGTCTCTACTTGCGGCCAACTCTCTAAGAGTTTCTCCTTCTTCGTCATCTTTGCTTCCGCTGTCCTGGCCATCGCGCTCATGTCCATTGTCATGGTGATTGTGATGGTGCCTTCTACGGCGACGGTAGTGTAATTCTTCCTCATGTTGTACTTCTTTTCATCGTTCTTCTTCACGACATTCTTCCTCACATTGATGATCGTCCGAGTAACAACCATCTCTATCTTGTTGGTGGTGGGGGGTCATGTTGAACTCTTACATTCTGTTCTTCCCCAATGAGAGTACCATCCACACGAGGCGGCATGGTGACTCAAGGTTAAGGTGACAAATTGAATGAATCTACTTCCCTCTAGGTTCCCTGAATAGACCCCACAGTCGAGTTAGAAAACTGGACGTGCTTAAAGAAGTATTCTACATAATCACAGGGTAGTAGATTTAAGGTTTCTGTGCAATTAAGCTTATTACTAAGCTTGAGGCACGGGAGTAGAGCGAGTGGACTCAAGTTCTTAACAATTATGTTTTGCCTTGTCCTGGGAAACAACGCCAAAAAGTTGACCGGCCTAAATCGTGCATCTGAAATGGAGCAGATCTAGAGTAGTCAGACTCTTGAGATAATAACCTGACACTCGAGCCCCCACAACTGTTATACGGGGTATGACATAGTAATCGGGGTCGAACCACAGGGACAAGGTTAGTAGGTGTGAAGTACACATGGTCTCACACTCATATACTCTAGATAAACATATGGCTTTTAAAGGGTTGTTCCTTGAGGAATGATGGTACTCGAGCCAAAACAAAGAAAGTCAAAAGAAAAAAAAGAAAAATAACCACAAGAAAAAACAAGAATGAACGATAAGAAAGAAAGATATGGAAGTGAACTCAGATCGGGTCTCCCCTACTAAGATCTCTCACCAACATGCAAATCCCACTCCCCTTCGTGTACTCCAACAAGATTACAAACAATCATAGAAATGTCTATTCCCTCCTCTCTTGAGATAAGGATAGATCTTGGATCCAAGGTGGCCTCGCTCTCGAGATAACAACCTTACAATCATAAAGAAAACCATATGACTAAAAGCTTTAGCAATCCAACATTCTCATGCATTCATACTACTCCATAACACTAGAAAAAGAAGATACTACTCTTTCGAGGTACCAAGAATCAAATATCACAAGAAGGTAGTTAAGCATACAAGTGAAGCATTAATAACAAGTGTATGGAGATAATCTTGATATGAGCATATATAAATTCAAAGGGAATCAATAATATGCATGTTGAGAGAACCTTAGTGGCTACTCCCAACCCGAGTTAAGTGTTTAGCCACACATGTTAACGAGCAACATAATGACATTACAAAATGATAGATACATCATAACCACAAAGATTGAAGGGGGTACAATATGACGGAGATGATAGATCTAGAAGAGAGAGAGAGAGAGTGAGAGAGAGGATGGTGATACACCAATATACTTATTCATATCAAGATTTGGGATGGACGGTGCGGAATCTCTCCTTTCGAGGGAGAGGGGCCTTTAGTCTTCTCTCTCCTCAGCTTCCTCCTTAGGATATCCAAGACTAATCTGATGGATGAGAGTGGGTATGGAATTTGGCAGTACTTTGTGGTCCTTGATGATCTGATGATGTGACAAGTCGAGGTAGGTGGCCTATTTATAGGTGTTTCCCACCGACTTAACCATCCAAACCATGGTCAAGGCTTGGTATCAGTCGAGGCTTGATTGTGGTTGATTGAGGCCTCTCCTTAGTCTAGATCACCACAGTGATTGGTCGAGTCAGCACCTCGGTCAAGGTATGGTGCCACCTCAGTCACGGTCCCACCCCAATTGCGACATGGCATCACCTCAGTCGAGGCACGACCTCAGTCGAGGTCGATCAAGGTTGAGATGAACATGTTGTAGGCTGCGACAAAAAAGGGTGTGAGGCACCGCGATCGCAAACCTTCGATGTGACCTTTGGGACATCGACTGTGGTGAGAGGGCCCTAGTGGTTGATGAGACCTTGCAAGGATGAAAAAGGTGTGCAAATGAGATTCTTGGCATAAATTTCTAAAATAAGTGCAAAAATTCTATAAAGGATATGTTAGGAGAGGTATAAATATATGCAAAAAGGGTATAAAATTAGATGTTATCAGCAAGGAAGTGTTGTGATAGTTCTAAGGAGTGGAAATCTCTTGAGTAGACTGCTAGTTAAAGAATGGTTGATAAAGCAAAGCAAAGGCAGCCAAGTGGTTCTACTATGATTCAGATTGCTGAAGATGATTTTGTGATACCTCATGTTGATTTTGGGATGCCATGTGCTCCACCTCACTCTCCATTTGCAAGTCACACCATCCCTTGTGTTCCACCTCATGTTGATGCAAGAAAGGCCAAAGTAAGTGACCCACCATTCATTGAAGCATTAGATGAGCCACCGGAATTAAGGAGGAGACAAAAGCACTATGTTGACATTCTTGAGGTGTTTCTCTAAGAGAAGGTCAATATTCCATTGTTGGATGCTATCAAGAAAATCCAATCATAGGCCAAGTTCTTAAGAACTTATGCACTGTGAAGAGAAGTTCAACAGGGAGAATACCAAATAAAGTGAAGTTGACTGAACAAGTGAGCTCTATCATCCAGCACTCACTTCTTGTGAAGAAGAAAGACCCAAGAGCCCCACTCATATCTAGTTACATAGGGGGATACCGCATAGACATATTCTTCATTGATTTGGGGTCAAGTGTGAATTTTACACCATACAATGTCTATGTGGAACTGGGATTGGACAAGTTGAAGCCAACACACTGCACTCTCCAATTGGCAAACCATTCCATAAAAGTTCCTAGAGGAAGGGTGTATGATGTTTTCGTGATGCTAGACAAAGAGAAGGGAGCAATATTTCTGACATATTTCATTATTCGTGATATGGAGCTGGAGGATGGGAAGATTCCTATTATGTTGGGAAGACCATTCGTATCTATAGATAATGTTGAGATCCATGTTCGCAGTGGCACGATGATAGTATCATTCGTGGGCATGAAGATGAAGATCAATATGTACAAGACCCCAACTTGGCAAACCTGAGATGAGGATATTGGACATGGATACTTTAATAGTCTGAATGATCATTTGAGAGAAAAAGGTCAGGATGGAAGAATTGATGATGATTTTTGTGATCAATGGGATGAGGAATACAGATTGAGTGCAAATGAGAGATGTATTTATTGCAAGAATGGGCACATGAGGATGCAAAATGGATGAATGATTGAAGAATCTCCAAGAAGCCCAACTGAAGGTGTAACGACAGTCGCCAAACTGACAAACAAATCGTTACTAATTAAGCGGAATAAAAATAAACAGTGGATTAACAAAAATCGCTAAAATTTAATACCATTTTGCAAGGCGATCCTTGTATAGAAAACTTCTAATGAAAGATCTAAAACTCGTACATATCATGATTTACATTGTACAACATTGTTTCATCTCATCTCGAAGACAACATATAACTGTTGCTCAATCAAAACACATGCTGGAGCAACATAAAACCTCGAGGCATTCAAGCTAAAACCTCAGATAGTTCATGAAACCATAACGAACCAACTCCAAGGACATGAGAGTACAGATACGACACATAGGACTTCTATCTACAAGACATTACAGACAGTACACTCAACCTGAGTTGTCACTGTTGTCCCTACTACTGTTGTTCTTTTTCTATAGAAAGGTATTCACCTCCTCGTGCACGTCCACCTAAATATTTGGATCCCACGGGAGTGAGACAATTGAAAATTGCCCCAGTGAGAGATATAACTCTCTGCCAACAATGTTATTATCACAGTTAAATAGTATTAAACTGAGTAGAGGATAAGCAGTTTAGATCATTCTCATATTTTAAAGCATTGCAACTATCTATGATAGAGCAGTAAATCATTTATTCTCTTTATAAGGAATAGGAAGAACATGTATATCATTTACCCATCATACTATATCAACATCTCAAGCTTATCCTATGATACTCATTATCATGTTGTGTCATCCATGAATCATTCTCATTTCTATCTATTGGCCTCAGCCAATATGCTAACCAAATATTGAATTGTACCAGTCATGTGAGTATACATCATCATAGTTTGTTCAGGCATTGGACTATGCCAATCCTGTGCAACCATTCTAGTCATTGAACTATGACAATCCTTTGATAAAAGCCAGGTGTTGGGTTATTACCAACCCTATAATAACATCCAGGCATTGGGTTATTACCAATCATGTGATTATTATAGGCTTCATGCCTCTTCCAGATATTGGGTTATTACCAATCCTATGATTATTATAGGCTTCATGCCTCTTCCAGGTATTGGGTTATTACCAATCCTATTATTACTATAGGCTTCATGCCTCTGTCAGGTATTGGGTTATTTCCAATCCTATGCTTATTATAGGCTTCATGATTCTGCCAGGTATTGGGTTATTACCAATCCTGTGATTATAGGCTTCATGCCTCTACCAGGTAATGGGTTATTACCAATCCTGTGATAATAGGCTTCATGCCTCTGTCAGGTATTGGGTTATTACCAATCCTGTGATTATAGGCTTCATGCCTCTGCCAGGTATTGGGCTATTACCAATCTTGTGATTATAGGCTTCATGCCTCTTCCAGATATGGCTTATTGCCAATCATGTGATTATAGGCTTCATGCCTCTGCCAGATATTGGGTTATTACCAATTCTGTGATTATATGCTTCATGCCTCTGTCAGGTATTAGGTTATTACCAATCCTGTGATTATAGGCTTCATGCCTCTGCCAGGTATTGGGTTATTACCAATCCTGTGATTATAGGATTCATGCCTCTGCCAGGTATTGGGTTATAACCAATCCTGTGATTATAGGCTTCATGCCTCTGCTAGGTATTGGGTTATTACCAATCCTGTGATTATAGGCTTCATGCCTCTGCCAGGTATTGGGTTATTACCAATCCTCTGATTATAGGCTTCATGCCTCTACTAGGTATTGGGTTATTACCATTCCTGTGATTATAAGCTTCATGCCTCTGCCACGTATTGGGTTATTACCAATCCTATGATTATAGGCTTCATGCCTCTTCCAGGTATTGGTCTATAACCAATCCTGATTACACAGCCAGGCAGTGGACTCTAACCACTCCTAATTACACATTCGTTATGGGATATCAATTCCTTAAATTCATCATTGGTTATCACATCCTTTTACTAGGCATTATACCATGGGGCAAGCCATCATATCAATTCACATTCTTTATATAATACAAGTATTCCTCATGTCTCATTTTAACATATTCAAAGCACCATAGCCCTTATTTGACTATGACTATAACACATGTATGACCAAGATCTCATTATTATCTTTGTAACCATTTATAATTATTATTATTATGTTACATGGTTCCCATTTACCTGGTTTATTTTAAACATTACCAATTCTTACATCAATCTTTAGATCAATATCTTGTCACCTCTCCTAGGCAACAACTATTCACATGGCTCACAAGGCCATTAAACATCTCGTCACCTCTCACTATGAAACAACTATTAGGGTTAGGGCTTCCTCTTATTTCTGGATAGGGTTTCAAGTTCATATTATTAATTCAAACATTAATTCATTGCTCCACACATCTAGGAGCATACATTGATATCATAAGTATACAATTATACTTATTTATTCTCATCATTTATCATTAAATGAATCATCAACACAAGGTATGTGTTCATCTCTCATCCTTACCAGGGTATGATTACATCATACTTTATTAACTTGGCTTAACCCTTTCTCAAGGTATGTTAGCCAACACTTATCAAAGTGTATTAAACTTATTACATCTCAATGTAACAATAGACATAACACACTTCATGTGTTACTCATCCAAGTATATTGGATTTAAGGTGCATCAAGGTACATCAACCTTGAAATGATGGATGTGATATCTATCATGTCTTGATGTATCACTTCCCTCATCACTTTTAACTTACTTAAGTTGATCAACTTATCTTGTATTAGGGTATTTCCCATCCTAATACTTTATGCACTAGACCATCACATTCATTTTGTAGTGTATTGTTCATAAGTCATACATTTGAATTGTCCAACAATCATCAATTGATATGGACTCATCTCAGGTAGAGACATTATTGATATAAGGTTCTACATTATCAACCACTCTAGGTGTTTCACCTATCAATGTATTAGCCACACCATTACTTTGTGTTTCACTCATCACTCCTAAGAGTATCTTGCCCTCACCTTTACAAGGTGTCTTGGGTTAAAGGTGTGCATATGTTCACCATATCAGGTTATAGGTATATAGGCACCACCATATTGGGATAGAAGTATATACACACCATTCATATCGGGCTAGAGGTGTTACAACCCCAATTTTTGGGTTCAAGTGGTGAGAAATATAATTTCTCATATTAAATATGTTTGAACAAATAATCATATTTTGGTTGAGAATAATTGGATTTCGTTTAAAATAGCCTTGTTGTTTGATTTGTGGGCTTTATTGGCTATTGGGCCCAATAACAAGGAAATAACAAAGAAAATTCAATTAGTGAATGAATAATTGACATATGTGGAAACCTCTAGAAGGCAAATCCAAAGAGGATTTCGTGCCTCTTGGGTTCCTTGGGCTCCAAGGAGTACAAAGTTGCATAAATAAAGCAATAATAAAAGAAAAGATTAATTAAGTATTTCTTTATTAAGAAATTGGAAATAATGTTAAAATGTGGAAAACAAGTGAAAAGAGATATAATTGAGTTATCCTTTGTGGAATTTCGTATCCCAAGGATTACTAATGATAAAAGGAATCCCAATGAGGAAAATAAAAGAGAAATAAAAAGAAATTCTCAAAAAGAGATATTTTAATAAGAAATAATCAAGATAATGTGAAAGAATGCATTTAGATGCATCTAGAAGGATAATAAATATCCTTGGAAAATAATTTCGAAATAATGGAGTGTCTTGGGATCCAAGGAGTCCCAATAAAGAGTAAAGAAAGATAAAATACCAAAACTTGCAAAATAAAAGATAATGTGATACATTAATAATGAATTTTGTGTTGTTTTTCAAAAGATGTTATTTTCTATTAAAAGAAAATAAGATTTCAGGACAAATAACTAAAAGGTAAGAGAGTAAGGATTTTTGTATTCCAACATATTCACAAAATAAGGTATATCAAAGAGATAATTAGTAGAGAGAGAAAAAGAGGAACTTTCTTGGTAATGAAGAAATCTATTCCTTTTTAGAATAGAGTTGTTTTTCTTCGTGGGAAAGCCATCCCGAGGGTTCCTTTACTCTCCCTATATAAGGGGAAGGCCGTGGACAGAGCCCAGAAGATCCCAAACCTAGTTTTATCCTCTTCTTCCATGACTTTGTACAACAACCCTAACCTTGGGGATAGTTCTATCTTTGGAGCAACGACGAGTTGTGGAACCATCTTGTTGGAGGCGAGAAGTTTCTACATCGAGCCTGGATCGATCTGCTACACACTCTCGTGCCCACGACTTCACGCCGCATCACCGGAGTCTACAGCAGGGCTGCGTTGTGCAGGCCCTAGCGGCCGCACGTCCGGCCATCTTGGCCGACGGTCATGGCCTGGATGGGGTCGTCAGAGGCAAGGGAGTCCTCCCCGGTGGCCGACAAGGTCAAGAGAGGATAGGGAAGCCACTCCCGCACGTCTAGGGCAACCGCGGTTGGGTTGTGCTCGCGTAGTAGTGTGTCGGGAGGAAGAAGAAGAAGGAAATTGTCGTTGGACACTTTTGCCCCTCCGCGGGCTGTAGAAGCTACTAACTTAACGAAGGGAATTAGCGTCATTTCGTTATAATTGAAGTCAAGCGGGCCGCTACATTGCATGGGAGCGCATACGTGGCGCCATCTGATTGGTCCAAAAGTAAGTTTTTTTTACAAATTCGTAACTAATGAACTGTAGCTCCGATCAAGACAAATTATATATGTATTTTGATTAGAAAAATGCAAGGAACCCACTAAAAATAGTTTTATAGCCTGAATCTGATCATAGTGCGAAATATAGTGTAAATTATCATATTTAATGAATTAAGGATTAATGAACCCTATTTTGATATAAATAAAGTGTTTAATAGGGTTTAATGGATCTTTAGAGTTGATATTAATCTGTTAAATGTAAAAAGGAACATTGAGTTCAAAAAGGAAGAACTTTGCACGTGATTAGTCTAATTTAGGGTTTATGTGCTTAAATATGCATGAAATTTGAAATGGGCATAAAGTTATCATCTTTAATGATTCAATTAAGGAAAAACCCTTAGATTTGATGATATATGGATAATTCAAGCTGATATTAACCTGTTGTTAATGAAAGAGAAAATAGGATTTAAAAATATGATCTTTTTATATATTTGGCTTAATTTAGGGTTTCGTGCATGATTGTGCACTAATGAGCTTGAAAACCCTAATTTAGATGAATATGTCTTTTAATTGTTTTAATGGTTCAAATCTATGAATAAAAGATCCTTAATCAATTTGAGCATAAAAGATCCTTAATGTGGATAATTTGAGTAATTAGGGTTTTTATGAGTGGAAAAGTTGTTTTAGGGTTTGTTGACCTAAAAAGGATAAAGTTTGAGAAATTGATCTAAGAAACCCTAATGCATCCTAATGAGACTTAGAAACCTTAGAAAGGTGTCCCAAGTCAATAAGGAGTTGTTTGGGATATGCTTGTGACAATTAGACATTATACATGTTTTTAGGATCAATATTTGCTTGATTGATTGATCGGCTTGCTTGATTGGACATCTAGTTGGATTTGGATAAATTGTTGCTTGAGATCTCCAAGACAGGTATGTGGTTACTTATGAATAACCTCTTATTTTTCCGATGGTTTCTCGGACGTTTAATCGCATTAAATGCAACTAAACTGCTTGGATGTTCATACTGCAATTATAAAGTGACTATGACTATCACTTAATGTACTTTCCTATAAACTCAGATCCTGGTTCTCTCTGTGGCATAATAGCTAACCTAGTCATGGCTGCCTATGGGTAGGTCCATCAGGTTAGAGAAAGGCCTAGTACATGGCTACCTATTGGGTAGGTCCATCAGGTCTATGGATGACCTAGTACATGGCTACCTATTGGGTAGGTCCATCAGGTCTATGGATGACTTAGTACATGGCTACCATGGATGTAGGACCATCAAGTCACATTGAGTTAGATATTGGGCTACCTTCGGGTAGTGCCATGCGACTCTATTACCTAAAAGAGAGGTGAAATCTATGTCCACTGCAGGGACAACCCAGAGTTCGAGAATATGTATGGATTGAGTTGTATGGCTTAAAATGTAATATTGATTGTTAAATGATTAATTGAAAGATTATATTGTTAACATAGTTGAACATTATCTGTTTCCTCCACATACCAGCTTCAGCTGACCGAAGTTTTGTTTGTCGGCATTTTAGGTACAATAAAAAGAACAAACAGTAAAATGACACCTTGTGAATTCAAGAATTAAAGAACAAGGAGGAACTAGTTAGAATAGTTCAACTGAGGTTAGAAGTTTAGTTTGTTCCAATCTCTTCAAAGGTATGTAAAGAAAAAATTTATTACCATTTTCAGTATAGTCTGTTAGAATTTAATAATTGTTTATGGTTATATGTCGAACCTTTGATCCGGGATTAATGGGTGTGGCTTCAACCTCTTGGTCTCCCTTAAATGGGGGTTATCGGGAGGTGGGGTCGTAACAAGAGGTGTTTATATGTGTTACCCATGTCATGCATGAGGTATAAATCCATCACCATGCCGGGATAGACATCACCTAGGGTTGTGTATCGGGCTACCATATCGTGCAATAGCTTTGCTATTCTTTACTCATATCGGGTTACCCAAGTTAGGGTTTCATGTCAACTTACAAGTATTCATTTAACCTTGTATCGTGCATGGAGTCTATGCTTGACTCCCTATTCTTCAAGAGGTGTATACTACACCTCCATATCATTAAAGTGAAGAAGGTTCATCATCATATCGGGTTAAAGGTGCTTACTTGTGTGCTTGCACCCAATATCACTTTTATAAGGTGATATCATCATCTTCAATCTCTATACCTTTATTCTAATTGTTATAGTTCATGTCAACAGGTATAAGCAACTACCAGAACTCATAATTTCATCAACTATTTCAGTAAATTTTGGAATTAAAAGTAGATCATTAAATACAACAATTTAGGTGATGAATAATAACATGGCTGAGTTTAAGTTATATAACCCAACTTAAGAACCACTTCAAAGCTTCAAGCTACAAAGCTCCAAGTTCCTATGCACGATACCCTTGTTCTCTTGCACGACATGCCACCCCTCTTTCACGATATGATACTCACTTGCACGATATGGCACTCACTTGTTGTCAAAACACTTCACTCTACGGCTGATATCACCCTATATGGCTGATATCACCTACTTGGGTGATATGGTTTTGCCATGGGCGATATCCCAAGGCCTATGCACGATACCACAGCATCCCTTCACGATATGGGAGCTCTATTCACGATACCTCAGGGTAGGAGGGTGGTAAGGGTCGTAAAATTGCACCAAGGGGTGAAACTAGGGGTATATATACTTGTTCATGAAGGAGGGAAAAAATGAGGTGTCAACATTTTGAGCTAGTAGGTGCCACGTGTCATGCATGGGTGACACATGTACATGCATGCATCAAAATTTATCTTGACATTCAAAAAGATTGAGGATCATCTAGAGATGCAAATTCATCCATTGCTTATCCATTTGGATAAGTCATCTAGGTTTAATCACTATTTTAAGTCAAGCCGATACACTTTTTCTATGGAAACTTGTTGGCCGTCACACCTCACCTCCTTGAGGAGCTTTGCACGATATGGACTTTGGAAAAAGTTCACAAAACGATATGGGACACCTCCTTGGGCTCCATGGCCGATAGGCACTCATATATAAGCTTTACAACTCAAGTTAAGCTTTCATATTCAACCCTTTTCTTAGTAATTTCATCACCAAGATTACCATCACTCATAAGTGATTCAAACATGGTGTATCATTCATTCTATGTCCACTAAATTATACATAGAGGAAGTAGAGACACTCTAGAGGTGGTAATTTGCATATAAACCCCACATTTTGGGTAAATTACAATTTGTACAAAAATTGGTGCACAAGGTATCAACATTGTTCAAACTTGGAATTTAGGCATTCCACAAGCCACCACCTTGCATAATTCTCTCTATAATGATGCTAAAACACATTAGGCATGTTCAACATGTGAAATTTTGCATTATAGCCCCTCAATTCGGGTAAATTGCACTTTGGTCCAAAGCAAAGGAATATTGCTCAAACAACATTTAATCAGGACCAAACGTGGAACATAAGTGTGTCACATGATAACAAAACTCCTTAGAGGATTATATTAAATTTATAATCAAATTTATTATCCAAAACAAATAGGGTTACCTCATAACCCAGTTCAGGGTCATTACAAGTTATAAACCCCTAACAAGGATTTCGTCCCCAAAATCCCAGGTAAAGGGAGACAGATATTATTCATTCATCATATCATCAAGTCTCCACATAACATCTTAATGTTATGGAGATACCATAGAACTTTGATCAACACAAAGTTATTTCACACAGGGTTATCATGGAATCTATCATATAGGACACATATTCCACTGTCCTTTTCATTATTTACTGTAGAGTCAACTATGTGACAGGTAACATTTTTCTTAGTCAGAGAATCATTATTCATATCTTATTTAACTCAAGTGTCAAACCTCACTGATTTGTCACCCACTTGGAACTACAGGTCTTATCATATGTTTTTATATTTTATAAGTTTTTTATCAAATGATTATACCTTTATTCCTTCAATTAATATATCTTTATCAACATTATGTTTATGCAGAGCATAAACCCCTAACATAAAATTTTCCTACTAGAATTTTCACAAGGTTTCCCCTTCTAGGTAACCAAACATTACTCCTTGTCAGAATCATGTTCTCATTTTTCTCATATCATTGAGAGTTCTTGGATACTAGGATTCTTTACCTTGGTATCCATTATTTGTGCCAAAAACACATCACATCATCATCATGATTACTAGATATGGGTATTCAAACCCTCAGTCCATCACTAAACATTGTTACCTCTCATCAGGTAACTATTACCTCTTGGTCTAAGGACCACGGTATACATTATACTAAACATCTTCTTTTGTTTATCAGTTGATCTATGATTAACTCATATTTCTCCGTATATCAATTAGGAGGTGGTAGAAATATCCATGCCACGTCTTTGACTTCATTATACTCTTTAGATTGTCTCAAAATGATTACTTGATCAGAGTAATCAGAAAGATAGCAATCTAAGAGTGTCATACTTACATTACCTTCAATAGATGAATACCTGGCCAGGGTATTCAAGAACTGAAATTAGGTAGTATGCATTTGTTTTATATTATGTTTCATTTCTTCAAATTTTTACTACTTTGTATCTCAGATTTTCTCTAGGTGTTTCTTTTACGTCTCTTCCTTTTCTACATGAAGAGAGAAATTTCGAAACATATAAGAGAATATTAATCTAAATATAGGTTTTTATATTTCTTATCTCTTCCTCATGTCCTCATAGGACTAATTACAAGAATCTCAACAACAACTACCTTCTTATGATTATCAGATAAAATCAAGAGAAGACATATCAGATGTCACCCCTCATAGTCATTCACCACTTCAGGTTGACTCAAGCATAGAGTCTAGTTGTTTCACGTTGTTTCTTTTTCCTTTTTACACTATTAGGTTGTAACTTTCGTAAGCCCTGCCGAGTCTACCTCGGTTGTTGGGTCACTTACTCCCTTCTTTTTGAATAAAAGGGTTTAGTATGCTTAACATGTCCATGTCTTATCCTTATACCATAGTCTTATCGGTCTCATTACCGATGTAAAGACTAAGCCATGGGTTCTTACAGGTGGAA
This sequence comes from Alisma plantago-aquatica, assembly GCA_963693085.1. Classification (NCBI taxonomy): domain Eukaryota; kingdom Viridiplantae; phylum Streptophyta; class Magnoliopsida; order Alismatales; family Alismataceae; genus Alisma; species Alisma plantago-aquatica. The sequence goes on from OY856412.1 coordinate 372,193,857, forward strand.
AGTTAGGACCTTTGCCTTTACTTAGTGATTACAACACTGGTCCACTAGACGTTTATTGCACTGGTGGTACCAAAAACTTTGTCTTTTTAAAATAGCTAGGAAAATGTCTCTAGAGTTATAGAGACCTTTCCTTAATTCTAAGATTATTGCCCCTCCTTGGGCACTGCCTTCACAGATATACTATCTTTCTAAACTTATGAAAGAGTCTACTTTCTTGCCATATGTTAATCTTTCCCACATTTTCCACTGTTCCAACATGACTATGTCGTTCTGGAACCCCCTCCAAATCCCAAAGTTTCCGCATTGAGGACTGGTAACCTAGGTTGTAATGTTACTATCCAGTCTACTATATGTATCATTGTTGTCCTAACCTGCCCAAAAAGATCATAAACATAGGATTTGTTATCCTGATCGCGTCATGATGGGAATTCTCAGGCATTCATTCTTCTTTTACATGATCCCTTGCACCCTTTCTTGTTGCAACATCATTGCTCTCAGTAATGTGTTCCTCGTGTTCTCTAGTCATTTTTAAATTTTACCCTTTTCTTCTACATAAGCAGAAGTCACAATAGGGTATATTGGAGGACACTAACACAGACTCACCACCTTAGTCCTATGTCTCTGTAGACTGAGCGAACCTTAAGCTCTGATACCAAACTTGTAACGATAGTCGCCAAACTGACAAACAAATCATTACTAATTAAGAGGAATAAACATAAACAGCGGATTAACAAAAATCACTAAAATTTAAAACCATTTTGCAAGGAGATCCTTGTATAGAAAACATTTACTGAAAGATCCAAAACTCATACATATCATGATTTACATTGTACAACATTGTTTCATCTCATCTCGAAGACAACATATAAAAGTTGCTCTATCAAAACACATACTGGAGCAACATAAAACCTCAAGGCATTCAAGCCAAAACCTCAGATCGTTCATGAAACCATAACAAACCAATTCCAAGGACCTGAGAGTACAGAGACGACACATAGGACTTCTATCTACAAGACATGACCGACATTACACTCAACCTGAGCTTTCACTGCTATCCCTGCTGCTGTTGTTTTTTTTCTACAGAAAGGTCACCTCCTCGTGCACGTCCACCGAAAAATTTGGATCCCACAGGGGTGAGACAATTGAAAACTGCCCCAGCGAGAGAAATAACTCTCTGCCAACAATGTTATTATCACAGTTAAATAGTATTAAACTGAGAAGAGGATAAGCATTTTAGATCGTTCTCATATTTTAAAGCATTGCAACTATCTATGATAGAGCAGTAAATCATCTATTCTCTATATAAGGAATAGGAAGAACATGTATATCATTTGCCCATCATACTATATCAACATATCAAGCTTATCCTGTGATACTGATTATCATGGTGTGTCATCCATGAATCATTCTCATTTCTGTCTGTTGGCCTCAGCCAATATGCTAACCAGATATTGAATTGTACCAGTCATGTGAGTATACATCATCATATTATGTTCAGGCATTGGACTATGCCAATCTTGTGCAAAAATTCCAGGCATTGAACTATGACAATCCTTTGATAACATCCACGTGTTGGGTTATTACCAACCCTATAATAACATCCATGCATTGGGTTATTACCAACCCTGTAATTATTATAGGCTTCATGCCTCTGCCAGGTATTGGGTTATTACCAATCATGTGATTATTATAGGCTTCACACATCTGCCAAGTATTGGGTTATTACCAATCCTGTGATTATTATAGGCTTCATGCCTCTACCAGGTATTGGGTTATTACCAATCTTGTGATTATAGGATTCATGCATCTGCCAGGTATTGGGTTATTACCAATCCTGTGATTATAGGCTTCATGCCTCTGCCAGGTATTGGGTTATTACCAATCATGTGATTATTGGCTTCATGCCTCTGCCAGGTATTGGGTTATTACCAATCTTGTGATTATAGGATTCATGTCTCTGTCAGGTATTGGGTTATTACCAATCCTATGATTATAGGCTTCATGCCTCTTCCAAATATTAGGTTATTACCAATCTTGTGATTATATGCTTCATGCCTCCGCCAGGTATTGGGTTATTACCAATCATGTCATTATAGGCTTCATGCCTCTTCCAGGTATTGGGTTATTACCAATCCTGTGATTATAGGCTTCATGCCTCTGCCAGGTATTGGGTTATTACCAATCTTGTGATTATAGGCTTCATGCCTCTGCCAGGTATTGGGTTATTACCAATCCTATGATTCTAGGCTTCATGCCTCTTCTAGGTATTGGGTTATTACCAATCTTGTGATTATAGGCTTCATTCCTCTGCCAGGTATTTGGTTATTACCAATCTTGTGATTATAGGCTTTATGCCTATGCCAGGTATTGGGTTATTACTAATCCTGTGATTATAGGCTTCATGCCTCTTCTTGGTATTGGGTTATTACCAGTCTTGTGATTATAGGCTTCATGCCTCTGCCAGGTATTGGGTTATTACCAATCCTGTGATTATAGGCTTCATTCCTCTGCCAGGTATTGGTCTGTAACCAATCCTGATTACACTACCAAGCAATGGAATCTAACCACTCCTGATTACACATTCGTTATGGGATATCAATCCCTTAAATTCATCATTGGTTATCACATCCTTTTACTAGGCATTATACCCTGGGGCAAGCCATCATATCAATTCTCATTCTTTATATAATACAGGTATTCCTCATGTCTCATTTTAACATATTCAAAGCACCATAGCCCTTATTTGACTATGACTATAACACATGTATGACCAAGATCTCATTATTATCTTTGTAACCATTTATTATTATTATTATGTTACATGGTTCCCATTTACCTGGTTTATTTTAAACATTGCCAATTCTTACATCAATCTTTAAATCAAAATCTTGTCACCTCTCACTAGGCAACAACTATTCACATGGCTCACAAGGCCATTAAACATCTCGTCACCTCTCACTCGGCAACAACTATTAGGGTTAGGGTTTCCTCTTATTGCCGGATAGGGTTTCAAGTTCATATTATTAATTCAAACCTTTATTCATTGCTCCACACATCTAGGAGCATACATTGATATCATAAGTATACAATTATACTTATTTATTCTCATCATTTATCATTAAATGAATCATCAACACAAGGTATGAGTTCGTCTCTCATCCTTACCAGGGTATGATTACATCATACTTTATTAACTTGGCTTAACCCTTTCTCAAGGTATGTTAGCCCACACTTACCAAAGTTTAATAAACTTATTACATCTCAATTTAACAATTGACATAACACACTTCATGTGTTACTCAGCCAAGTATATTGGATTTAAGGTGCATCAAGGTACATTAACCTTGAAATGTTGGATGTGATATCCATCATGTCTTGATGTATCACTTCCCTCATCACTTTTAACTTACTTAAGTTCATCAACTTATCATGTATTAGGGTATTTCCCATCCTAATACTTTATTCACTAGCCCATCACATTCATTATGTAGTGTATTGATCATAAGTCATACATTTGAATTGTCCAACCATCATCAATTGATATGGACTCATCTCAGGTTGAGACATTATTGATATAAGGTTCTCCATTAGCAACCACTCTAGGTGTTTCACCTATCAAGGTATTAGACACACCATTACTTGGTGTTTCACTCATCACTCCTAAGAGTATCTTGCCCTCACCTTTACAAGGTGTCTCGGGATAAAGGTGTGCATATGTTCACCATATCAGGTTATAGGTGTATAGGCACCACCATATCGGGATAGAAGTATATACACACCATTCATATCGGGCTAGAGGTGTTTATATGTGTTACCCATGTCATGCATGAGGTATAAATTCATCACCATGTCGGTCTAGACATCAACTAGGGTTGTGTATCGGGCTACCATATCGTGCAATAGCATTTGCTATTCTTTACTCATATCGGGTTACCCAAGTTAGGGTTTCATGTCAACTTACAAGTATTCATTTAACCTTGTATCGTGCATGGAGTCTATACTTGACTCCCTATCATGCAAGAGGTGTATACTACACCTTCATATCGTTCAAGTGAAGAAGGTGCATCATCATATCGGGTTAAAGGTGCTTACTTGTGTGCTTGCACCCAATCTCACTTTTATAAGGTGATATCATCATCTTCAAGCTCTAGACCTTTGTTCTAACTATTATAGTTCATGTCAACAGGTCTAAGAAACTACTAGAACTCATAATTTCATCAACTATTTCAGGAAATTTTGGAATTAAAAGTAGATCATTAAATACAGCAATTTAGGTGATGAATAATAACATGGCTGAGTTTAAGTTATATAACCCGCCTTAAGAACCACTTCAAAGCTTCAAGCTCCAAAGCTCCATGTTCCTAAGGTTGAATATGACTTTATCAAAGCTTCAAGGCTCGTTTACAACTCCTTCATATACAAGGAATCACCATGGATAAGCAATCGGTGAAGAAGAAAAGAAAGGTAGATCATAGCCCTAATTCCATGCTTCAATTTAACCTTGAAGACAACTATAGATTACCTTAAGGTTAAGTTTTGAGTTCCTTAGCTCCTTGGTTGACACCCTACAACTATTGGGAGATATGGACTTCCTCTTGGCCGACACAACTTTTCTTGTGGCCGATACCCCCTCACTTGTGGCCAAAATCACTTCAATTGGCCGATATCTACTTGCTACGGGCAATATCAACATGCTATGGCTGATATACTTTCTATGGCCGATACCCAAGGCCTATGAACGATACCCTTGTGCTCTTTCAGGACATACCACCCCTCTTGCACTATATGATACTCACTTGTACGATATGGCACTCACTTGGAGTCAAAACACTTCACTCTATGGCTGATATCACCCTATATGGCCGATATCACCTACTTGGGCGATATGGTCTTTCCATGGGCGATATCCCAAGGCCTATGCACGATACCACAGCATCCCTTCACGATATGGAATCTATATGCACGATACCTCAAGGTAGGAGGGTGGTAAGGGTCGTAAAATTGCACCAAGGGGTAAAACTAGGGGTATATATACTTGTTGTTCATGAAGGAGGGCAAACATGAGGTGTCAACATTTTGAGCTAGTAGGTGCCACGTGTCATGCATGGGTGACACATGTACATGCATGCATCAAAATTTACCTTGACATTCAAAAAGATTGAGGATCGTCTAGAGATGCAAATTCGTCCATTGCTTATCCATTTGGATAAGTCATCTAGGTTTAATCACTATTTTAAGTCAAGCCGATACACTTTTTCTAAGGAAACTTGTTGGCCGTAACACCTCACCTCATTGAGGTGATTTGCACGATATGGACTTTGAAAAAAGTTCACAAAACGATATGGTACACCTCCTTGGGCTCCATGGCCGATAGGCACTCATATATAAGCTTTACAACTCAAGTTAAGCTTTTATATTCAACCCTTTTCTTAGTTATTTCATCACCAAGATTACCATCACTCATAAGTGATTCAAACATGGTGTCTAATTCATTCTATGTCCTCTAAATGATACATAGAGGAAGTAGAGACACTCTAGAGGTGGTGATTTTCATATCAACCCCACATTTTGGGTAAATTACAATTTGTACAAAAATTGGTGCACAAGGTACCAACATTGTTCCAACTTGGAATTTAGGCTTTCCACAAGCCACCATATTGCATCATTCTCTCTATAATGATGCTAAAACACATGAGGTATGTTCAACATGTGACATTTTGCATTATAGACCCTCAATTTGGGTAAATTGCACTTTGGTCCAAAATAAAGGAACATTGCTCAAACAACATTCAATCAGGACCAAACTTGGAACATAAGCGTGTCACATGATAACAAAACTCCTTAGAGGATTATATTAAATTTCTAATCAAATTTATTAGCCAAAAAATAGGTTTACCTCATAAACCCGGTCAGGGTCATTACAGAAGGCACGAAACTTATCTCTTGTGGGAGGCAACCCACCTAGGTTTGGGGATTTTTCACCCAACCTTTCATTTTTGATACTTTTGTTTTGTTTCTACACTTTCCAAGAAAACACACACACTTGTTTTTAAATGTTTTTGTTTATTTTTAAGATGTGCATGTGAAAATAGGATGAAATGTAGAAAACTAGAGAAATTTTGACAAGTAATCCATGAAAAACCATTTTGGATCAAAGAATTGATGTTTTGATGGAATTAGAGTTGAAATGAACTGCCACAATATTCACCACAGCTGGGGTGGTGCATTCACAATCAATAGGGGAATCGAGAAAAATCAAAAAAGTTGAGAACTGAACAACAGACCCAAGATGGTTGTGCAAGCCAGCGTGGCCATGTAGCCACCCACTCAGAATAGTCATGTCGGGTACTATGGCCCTGCAGCAAGTGAACCACCATGGTCGTGCTACACATCACGGTCGTGCTACAGCCCGACTCCAGCACTTAAGTCGGCAATTTGCAAAATTCCCAAATCAGTTCTATTCTCAACTCCACGAACACCACAACCGTTCTCTACAAATGGCGGCCCTACAACACCTCCCAGTCACTCCACCACCCTTAAATCACCACCACATCACCCCCAATCCATCTCCAATAAATACCCCATAATTTTAGCTACCTTAATCTATGGATTCCACCCATTTCATCCATAAAACACCCCATTTCTCTCCAATTTTCCCCAACAGCCCAGTTCTTCAGAGAAAACCTAAAGTCCCATTTTTTGCACCAATTTCGATCCAAAATGAAGCAAATTTCTAAGAAGACTGTGTCTAAGACCAATGAGGTCATTTGCTACGGGCTTCGGCCCAAGAATGCATCTTCTTTGGCTCTGTCATCTCTCCTAGCACTTCTACCACCATCGGCAACATCCAGTTCACAAGGAGAATCACCCCATGTGGTTGTGACGATGGATCCCATGATGGAGGAGTCTTCTAGACTACCCAACAGAGGTAGGGAAATAGCCCGACCATCATTTTCGGAAGCGCGCCCATCGGTTTCGGCAACTCATTCGTCATTTTCAGCTACATGACCTTCGACGTCCACAACACCGTAGCTACAGCCACAACTGATAGCACGACGACGGCTAGTGATAGATGATGCAGATGAAACAATGTCAGATGCACATCAAGAGGATGCACATAAAGTGCATCATGAGGAAACACTTGACATTTAGAGTAAGAAATGGAAGAAGAAAAAGTACCTAGAGTGCTTGACATGCCGAGTGATTTCCACTCGTTACGCGTGCCAGGAGACAATGAAAACTTTGGGCATCTTCAATTTTTTTCAAGATTTCTTGGAGCATGTTGGGCTAGTTGAGGTGTTGACCACATTTCAAAAGACCTATGTGGAGCTTACACAGTAGTTCTTTGAAACCCTAGAAAAGGTCTCACACAATGTCATCAATGTCACTTTAGGGAATAACACCTACCTCATCACTACATCTTTTCTGAATGGCAACATCACTTGATCAAGGAAGTACATATAGGGAAATTAATGTGAACTACACTACAATGTGGAAGAAACTTATAGGGAAAAGAAGTTTAGTGGTGGGTAAATCAAAGACAAGTCTAATTCACAATCCCGTCTTGAGATACATTCAAAAGGTCTTGGCAAAAATTACCTTCGCCTGATATGAAAATCAAGGCAGTTGTACCAAGAAAAGACCTCTTTGTGTTGGGATGGATGGTGGAAGGAAAGCATGTAAATCTGGGATCACTTATTATTGATCACATGAATACAATCCCGTCCAAGAGAAAGAACCCTTTTATTATGTGAGGGATTGTAACTTCCATCACTTCATTCATGGGGCATGATGTATCTGGCTACACAAAGGCAGAAGGAGGGAAAGTTCAATGACCTACTACATGAATCGCTCATCTATGATTTCAGTGGTTGATGAGAATATTTTCTACCAAGTCTATCCTCCTTATGCAGGGGTTTCACTAGAACCCCTTACCATACCAAACCACTCCTAGAGGGATGTGGCCCATCTCCAGACTTTCTAGACATCTTAAGGAGGTGGGAAGAGGAGCACCGTAGAGGTACATGGCAACATAGCCCAGAGATCTGCCTGAAGGGATTGGAGAGTCATAGGCAGTTGCCCAAAGGAGGAGGACAACTTGGGAGCAAGAGACACATAGGGTGAAGCGACATGAGGTAGATACATCATAGCAGCTCACAGCAAACACATATGACATGTCCACCATACATGCACAGTTGGAGGGCATCCAGAGCACCACATGACCTTATACTGAGCACCCAGGAGGGAATTTTGAGGGCACAAGAGGGTTTTCAATGCACCTAGGATGCTATGTGGTTAGACCATCAGAAGATGCATTATCAGGACAACCACTTGTATTAGTTCCAGCACGCCTAGTCACAAAGGAACCCCCAATGGGGGGAAGATTGGTGAAGTTCACTGTCAACATTTTAGGAAAACTACCTGCTTCCATAGTCAGACTACAAGGGTTCCTATTACCAACGTCCTCCACCATAGGGAGGAGCACTACCACCATAGTGATCTTCTACCCTATCATTCCTAGACTTTAGTGTCATGCTGAGGACAACATGATTCAAAGTTTGGGGTGATAGGGTGGTATGCCCTTATCTCATGCTCACTCTTGTTTTGCATTTCACCTGCCATTTACTTTTTTGTTTATTTTTGCTTGTTTTAGTTTAGAATTAGATGCTTTTCATACATGCATGCCATGTAGTTACTTTCTTGCAATTTTTACATAATTTTTAATTATTTTTCTCTTCTTGCCATGCATTGCACATCATGTAGATTTTTGGTAATTTTTACAAGTTTTAGCTAGGATTTGATTGTTTACTGCTTTTTGTTCAATAATATAGGCTTAGATGTGATTGAAGGCAACTTGGCGCCATTTTGGCTAATTTTTCCCAAATTTGAGATTTCTTGCCTATAAGTATGTTTTGACCCAATCTCTACTCTTTGGATTAAAAATGATGACCATTGACAAATGAAAGTGAATTAGCATTGTTTATTGCTAAATGGTCTCAATTCTTGACTTTTTATAAGTACATCACTTCTCTTGTGTTTTTGAATGTTTTGGTTGAATTGTGACTTGAGCAAGCTATGAGCGCTTATTGCCTATGAAATCACTTGATAGAAGAATCAATTTGATGTTTTTCATTCATGTGGTGAGAAATTGTTGGATGCGGTGTTGGATTAATTTTCATGCAGGAGACCTGAAGTTGAGAATAACACTAGTGACCCCTCTTGGACTTGACTTCTCATTCACCATCTTCTTACCCCTCCACCTCATGAAAGGATGCCAAACTACACATTCAGCCTTGGCCACCTCCAAAAGTTTGGGGTGGCCACATCTACATCCTCTTGCTTCACTCTCATAACCATATGCCCTATATACACCAAAGCAAAAGAAAAGGAAAAATAAATAAAATGAAAAAATAAAATAAAAGATGCTCCTATTTAAGAGCATCTAAATAAAGAAAAGATGAGTGATCTATGTAATAGCACTGCAAAATCTTACCGCAATCATTTCATCCATTTCCATACCCATTGAGCTAGGAACATTAAACCTAGCTCACTTTTCCCTTTCCACAGCCACGTGGGTCATTTGGTGTGTATTAAAACATAATAATGAATGCATTAAGGTGAAACAACACTACTAGTCATCCTTGATTAACGCAATCATGAAATGGTCTACCCGAAACTACATCAAAGAAATATGGATAACTTGTATGTTCTATGTGCTATATTTGAAGTTCATATGCTTTGTGCTCTGTTCATGATTGGTTTGTGAATGTAGGATAGAAGAGAGGTGGAATGCATGTACTTAGTCAACATTGAACCCATTCAGCAATAATCATCTTTTGCATTGCATTTGTCATTTCTTGATTATGAAAACTTTGCAGAGAGATTGAGTTGGAGCATACTTGAGGACAAGAATGTTTGAAGTTTGGGGTAGTGATTCAACCCTATTGTAGGGCTTCATATTGTGCCATATTGCATTTCAATCACATCTATACCTGTTAGATTACATGTTATTTCCCTCAATATGCATATTTGTATAAAATTCACTTATGGACATTATTTGCAAGTTTTTCAAGCATTTGGACCATGCTTGATGGAAGAGAGAGAGGAGTGATCCTAGGGTTTCTCTACCCTTAGAGAGGACTAAAGTGAAGTCTTATGTTCCCTCAACCTACCACTAGTGGCCAAATATCCATTAAAGCAAAGATGTTCAAGAAGATCCAAAGAAACAAGTCCAAGTGTTGATCCAGAGACCAGCACAGTCGTGGTACACAGAATGGCTATGCTAGCATACTTGCAAATAAAAGATTCGCCTTTGAGCAAAGCTAGAATCACCACGACCGTGCCACTCAGAATGGTTGTGGTGAACTGACCTAGAACGGTCATGCCACCTTGCACGGTCTGTGACCTTCAAAGAAGAACGACCGTGAAGCAGAGAACGAATGGAGACATCCAAGACAACACAGTCGTGATGACCACCATGGTCGTGATACCCTAGCCCCACCACATTCTTGGTTACCACCATGGCCATGCCACTTTTAGTTCAAAATCAACCAAGTCCCTATGATTTTCCCCATTTCTCACCTCAAACATTCTCATCCACCACGACTGTTCTCACCCCTCCCCACCACGGTTGTGCTATTCACAAAACCCTAGCTATTTTTGCACTACATTTCCCATACTACCCCTACTTGACCTATTTCTCCCCCCCACACCTATATATACCTAGGTGGAGGCTCTAGCACTAGGTTAAATACCTTCTACCATCCCTTAGCTCTCCATTTTTGCACTCCACCCATTCCACTCCATTTCACCATTTCCACCACCAAAACCCTAGTTTCCTAGTGTTTTTCCCCTATTCCACCTTCATCCCATGGCATTGCACCTTGGAGGAGAGAGGAGGACGTCCTACAATAGTATAAGTGGAGGAATTCTTCATCTACACCGAGCTCCATGGCTTCTTCTAACTTTTTCTCCCTTGTTTTTGTATTTTGCATTGCTATGAGTAGCTAGGCCCCTTGGGTGGGTTGTTTGGGGTCAAATATGTTACTTTGATACCATGTTAGGGGGAAATGATATGTAAACATTGTAATTTCATTTGCTAATGATTTCGTTCTATTTCTATCTCACTCTCCATGAATTGATTGTTTGTTTGTTCTTGAAATCACCATGGAATTTAGAGATATTGCTTGTATGTGTGAATTTTGGGACTTGCTTCTAGGTACAATTCTTGGATCCCTAGCTAGCTAACCATCCTCCTACATTCTAATCAATTATCCTAACCCTAGTTGAGAGATCTAAGTGGCTAGTTTAGATGAATTTGGTGTGCTTAGAATGGAGCTTTCTCAAGGTTAGAATGTGGGTGATGGGAGGCCTAAAACCTCACTTCCACCCCCATTACTAACCTCAACCCCTAATCATCCTAAGATCATCTAACCTATAAAACTAGGCTTGTTTGGACTCTAATTGAATTGCATCTAAACCCTAACCCAATTGAGCCTTGCAAGGGTAGTAGGGGGTGTTAGGGACTAGTTCCCTTATACACAACCTAGAATATCCATGGCCAGTTAGTAGTTTAGGATAATTCATTAGACTCTAGGTCATTGTTTGGTTTGATAATATAAATGAAATCAATATGTTCATATGTCACCCTCCAACCTAATTGATAAGTGCATCCCCTAAACAGCCCACATTTCCCTTAATTCCCTTAAAACCCTAATTGTTTTCTTACTTAGCTAGCGTTAGCTTAGTTAGCTCTTTTCTTTCTTAGTTAGCTTTTTGTCGTGTTCTTGCTTTGTTCTTGCTAGTTTAAGTCTTTAATTGCTCTTATGCTTAGTTTGACATATTAGTGTAGTGTATATCTCTCCTTTCTTGCCTTGTCTTATCTTGTTTAGTAGAATTAACTGTCTAGGGTTAACTTAGGTTTTGTTCTTGCTTTCTTTCCTTTACTTACTTTCTTTCTCAACTTAGTGTAATCAATCAACAAATCACCTTTAAACCTTTAACCCTAGACTCTACAGTAGGAACCTAGAACCAAAAACTAACCTATCTCTAGTTCCCCCTTTTCTCCCTATGGATCGACCCTTGCCGCCCTCCTATACTATAACATGACCATGTGCACAATGTTTTAGTTTGTGAAAATGTGTCCAGTTTAGGTCCATTATAAATTTTGAAAGTTCAATCCATTGTGTGTTTCTGATCGTAGGGTTGCCTCTATTCAAACTCCAATTGAATAGTGTGTAGCACCATTAGCAGGGACCCACCAAGCTTTATGGTGTTGTTGCCAGGGAGAAAGGCACTCGGCCTAGCTAGTTAGTTTTGCTTTTACTTTTCCTTCTACCCTCATCATTGCTATTATTTATTCTTAATTCTTTGCATTCTTTGTGCATATTGGTTTACTAACTTGTTCTCTTTTATTTTTTCGTACCTTGTGCATGTGACAAGACACGTGGGGAAGACAAGATGGAAAGCCAAAATGTACATCATAAGCCACTTCAAAATTACTACATGCCTAGCAACTACAAATCACCAATCACTAGTAGAGTTGATCAAATGCCAGGGGAGAAATTATCCATCCCTCCCAGAATGCTTGGGCTCCTTCCTATCTTCTATGGCTTGGAGAGTGAGAACCCATACAAGCACGTGGACTCCTTTCTTGAAGTATACTACACCTTTAGGACACTGATGGATAGTGATGACACAATCTGGTTGACCTTGTTCTCATTCTCCCTCAAAGACAATGCAAAAGATTGGTATGACTCAAGGAGGGACATCATGAGTTGGGAAGTGATGATGAATGCATTCTTAAGACAATTCTACTATATAGCAAGGTTAACACAAATTTGGTGTGCCGTAACAAGTTTCAGTCAATTAGGCAATGAAAATTTTCACAATGCTTGGGAGAGTTTAAGAAGATGTTGAGAGAGTGCCCACACCATGAGATCCCTTTCTGGTAGTTAGTTCAGTCCTTTTACTCTGGTCTATCTACAAAGATCTTAGTAGATTTTGATTGTGGAAGAGTTTTCATGGCTAGACCACCAAAGGACATATGGCCATTGTGGAAGAAGGTTCAAGAATCCAAGCTTCAAGCAGATGAATGATGGTGGCCATGCCTTTAATATGATATCTCTGACTCATAATGAATCAAGCCCATAAGTGATGAAGATTCTTGGTGACATGGTGAGCTTCATGAAGAACTAAGTGACAAATGTTCCTTGTCACTCAATCAGTTCCATAGAGTTCTATGGTGAAGAAAACAAGACACCTCACTCTTATAGCTACTAGGAACCACAAAGTCCAAGATACAACTCAAGGTTTGAGGAAGATGTTCTCTCTAGTTTGAAGAGATTTCATGACATACAAATGAATATGACAAGGCTAGAGGAGAGGATAGAGCAACTATCTTCCATAATTTCTCTCCAAGAAGAAAAATTGTCTTCAAAACCCATCTTGAGCTTCAATGAAACAAGTGGACCAATGCCCTCTTCGCAAGTTTTCTATAGTCTGCCTCCCATGCAAGTGCACCCCATACACCACTTCTAAGGTGATCCCAAGCCTTTTACTCCTCCCCCTCCATCACCACCAACTTATCAACAATTCACCTTCAAACCTCAATTCTCCCCTCTACCTCAATTTCAATACCGAGTGCCACCTCCACCTCCTCCACGGCCACAACTAGCTCCCCCCCATGAGAAAGGAAGTGTTGTGACAGTTTTAAGGGGTGGGAAATCTCTTTAGCATCTCGCTAGTCAATAAAAGGTTGATAAAGCAAAGCAAAGTCAGCCAAGTGGTGATACTATGATTAAGATTTCCGAAGATGATTCTATGATACCTTCTGTCAATTTTGGGATGCCATGTGCTCCACCTCACACACTCCATTTGCAAGTCCCACCATCCCTAGTGTTCCACCTCATGTTGATGCAATCAAGGCCAAAGTAAGTGAGCCACCATTCATTGAAGCATTAGATGAGCCACCAGAAGTAAGTAGGAGACTAAATCACAATGTTGACATTCTTGAGGTGTTTGCCAAGTGAAGGTCAATATTCAATTGTTGGATGCTATCAAGCAAATCTCATCATATGCCAAGTTTCTTAAGAATTTATGCACTGTGAAGATAAGATCAACGGGAAGATTACCAAAGAAAGTGAAGTTGACTAAACAAGTGAGATCTACCACCCAACACTCACTTCATGTGAAGAGGAAAGACCCATGAGCCCCACTCATACCTGGTTACATAGGGAAACATCGCATAGATAGATCCATCCTTGATTTGGGGTCTAGAGTGAATTTGATGACATACAATGTCTATGTGGAACTGGGATTGGGCAAGTTGAAGCCAGCATGTTGCACTCTCCAATTGGCAAACCATTCCATAAAAGTGCCTAGGGGAAGGGTGGATGATGTTTTGGTGAAGCTACACAAAGAAAAGGTTGTAGTGTTTCTAACAGATTTCATTGTTCTTGATATGGAGCCGGAAGACCTATTATCTTGGGAAGATTGTTCTAATCTACAACTGATGTCAAGATCCATGTTCATAGTGGCGCAATGATAGTATCATTCATGGACATGAATATCAAGATCAATATGTACAAGACCCCAACCCGGTGAGCTCAAGATGAGGATATTTGACATGGATACTTTAATAGTTTGAATGATCATTTGAGAGAAAAAGGTAAGGATGGAAGAACTGATGATGATTTTTGTGATCAATGATATGATGAACGTAGATTGAGCGTAAATAAGAGATGTATCTATTGCAAGAATGGGCACATGAGGATTCCAAATGGATGAATGATTGAAGAATCTCCAAGAAGCCCAGTTGAAGACATGAAACTAAGTGCTTGTGGAAGGCAACCCACCCAGGTTTGGGAATTTTTCATGCAACCTTCCATTTTTTACATGTTTGCTTTGTTTCTACACTTTCCAAGAAAACACACACTTGTTTTTAATAGTTTTTGTTTAGTTTTAAGATGTATAGGTGAAAATAGGTTAAAATGAAGAAAATTAGATGAAATTTTGACACGTAATCCATGAAAATCAATTTTGGATCAATAATTTGATGTTCTGATAGAACTAGAGTTGAAATGAACGGCCACAGTACTCACCACAACCATGGTTCCATGGAACGACCATGGTGGTGCATTCACAATCAATAGGGGAATCTAGAAAAATCAAAGAAGTTGAGAACTGAAGAACAGATCCAGCATTACAGTGTAAGGCAGCACGACCGTGTAGCCACCCACTCAGAACGGTCATGTGGGGTACCATGACCGTGCAGCAAGTGATCCACCATGGTCATGCCGACAACACAACCTTGTTGTATCTAGACTCTAGCACTTAAGTCGGAAATTTGAAAAAAATTCAAAATCAATTCTATTCTCAACTCCGCAAACACCTTGTCCGTTCTCCATGAACGGTGGTCGTGTAACACCTCCCAACCGCTCCACCATCCTCAAATCACCACCAAATCACACCCAATACATATCCAATAAACCCCCATCATTTCCACTACCTTAATCTTCATATTCGACACATTTTCATCCACAAAATACCCCATTTCTCTCCAATCCGCCCCAACAGCCCAGTTCTTTAGATAAAACCTAAAATCCCATTTTTCTCCACCAATGTAAAACTGTTATAAACTAAATAGTAGAAAAGCAAGGTAAGGATTCATCTAATATTTCGTATTTGACCCTATACAAGTATATATCATACGATTGATTATGTATTTTATTATGCCTTGAGGATTTGAGTTATACCACCTAAATTCAGTTGACCACTGTGAAGTCAAAATTAGTGTCATACAAGGTCAATGGATGAGCCATAATCTACGACCTCTCCACACCTTGTGGTCAGTATATGAGAACATCGCAGAGACATATCAGTCAATTGTAAAAGTGACATACAATCACATCAAGGGGGTTGGATCATGCATGGACACCCATATAACACCTACCCCACCTTGGTACAGGTCACTACACTAGCAAAACTGAGCTACAACCCATCGATACACTCCTCTCAGGGTATGGCCCATAGTCAATCCTATATCAAATATCACTGAGCTACTTCCCAAAGCCGCACTCCTATCAAGATATGGCCCACATCCAATCATGTATCACATATCACTTATCACGAATCTTAGGCATTGATATGAGGCTCACCCATGGCCAAAGTCATCCTCAATTTCTTGATATTAGGGTAACAAGTTGTCCTTGCATACTCAATAGTATGCGCTCTGAGTTTTCCATACTAGTTACTCGTTTCACAATCCAGTAATAAAACTAACACTAGAATGGATCTATGGAACAAAGAAAGCTACATGATTAGATGCCACTTGATTAACTAGACCAATTAAATCATATTTTAGCATTAATAAACTTATAACATATAAACCAGTGACAAATTCTTCAAAAGAAAGGGCATATAATTATAAAAGAAGATATAATTGTTTAACTATAAATGGATTCCCATCATCTCAAAACATTGTATCACTTCCATTTACAAGGCTATCACCATTAACATATTATCATGGGATATCAATCCCTCATTCCAGTATCAGAGGATATCACCTCAACTAGGCACTAAGCCCTTTCCTGGTCCTAAGACCCATCACATCACACTTGTGATTCATGTTATCTCATCTTAATTCATTGGGCATATAAGCATTACTTATGCCAATCATCATTTGTGCCACATCAAGTATACCTACCATAGCAAATCATTAGATATTACATTCATCTCTGTGGAAAAGTTAATATTATATAATCAGAGAGAGAATATGTTTCAACACATTAAACACCCTTTAATTAAGGCAAACAATACATCATAAGCTCTCTAATTTAGGATTAAGCTTCATGTTTATTCCATATAGGGTTCTCAAGCATCATTTTATCTCAAATCTCAGCCTTTCACTACCTTCCATAAGTTGGAGTGTATCACGCTAAGAATTAGACTATATAACCAAGTATGCACATTCACATATCCATACTTTCCATGTTCCCTTATTGAGGCTTATAGCAGTGCTTGATATTATTCAACCATCTTCATAGTATTCATAAGTTATAACACCCAATTAACTCACGAGGTTAAAGTCATGTAATTTAAGAGAGAGAGTACAATATCATGATTTCTATTCATATACATTCAATAATATGGCATTCCCTTAGAATTAGGGTTAATGCCCTTCACATATAGCCAATTAGGGTTTTACCTCATGGTTACATCGCCAACCAAATTACATAAATTTCCACTTTCTTGAAATTGATTTAGGTTTGATTAACATTAGTTTGATATGAATTAATCATCATTTCATCAGCACTAGGTATCATCATTTTATAAATGTACATGTGTATCATCTCATTAAGTTATGTTTAGGTTTACAACAATGCAAAATGTAAACACATTGAATATTGCACCAACATGATATTTCATCTTTATGTGACCCATATGTTATTACCCTCCACAAGTTATCAACCACATTATCATACTAATGAATGCCAAACCTTATATTACATAACTAGAGGGTTTTACTTTAAATAGACACAATGCACTTATTAGATTATTAAACTTATTCATATGATTTCTTCACAAAACTGACACCCCTTGATTCCAACAAGGCTCATCTCCACTATCATGCACACACATAGTTGTCTGATTAACCTCTTTCAAAGATTATGATCATGTAGAAAGGAATACAAAAGACACTTTTCAATGGATTACAATCTTTCACTAAGGAGATCACATAAGTCTTACCATCTTATGATTAGGATTATTGTATGGTTACATTACCATTAAACCCTACTTCTATAACCACCCTCCTTATTGGAGAGTTTTAGAGCTAAGCATCATAATTAAGGATTGACCATTCATAGTCACAACTTCTTAGATAGATAACCACACTATATATTGACTATATACATACACAAGAGTATAGGTGTAATGACCCATCATTACTCATGTAATAACTAATCACTTACATGGCATCTCGGTTCATACCCTAACCCTATATGTTAGTTTCACCTTCAACTTAAGTTATCAGTTTCACACCCATCATGTGATATGGATTTCACCACCTTCTCAAGAAGTCAAGTTGCATTAGCCTAGGATTTCAGTTTATCATCAACCCTAGGTATTAGTTTCATCCTTTCAAAGGTGTGTCGACTTGACATCCACATTGCAAAATGTTCTAAACACCTACTAGGTGTAGTAGTTTACCCCATCATGGTGTGTCTCAGTTTGTAACATCTTGGGTTTCATCCTCTCCATGGGTGTCAGTTTATCCTTACTTGAAAGCGTGTCGGCCTCGCACTCAATAAGGTAGTATCTCGGCTTAGATTCACCTTGATGTATCAACCACTTACTCCATAAAGTGTGTCTACCTCTCTCTTATGGGAGGATACCTTGGTTTAGCACCTACATGGTCTGTCAGCTTGATCTTATCAAGATGTATCGCCCTACACACTAACCCTTGTGTCGGCCTAGACATATTCACTTGTATCGGATTAAGCTCCTCACCTTGTATTGGGTTAGACACATGTATCAGTCATACCATCATCTAGTGTTTCAGCTTAAGCACCAATTAGGCATGTCGGGCTAGCACCCTCAACATATCGGTATAAGGTGTCATCTAACAAGGCATCTTTGTTTAACCCCTCTAGAGCATGTCGGGTTTGAACTAGATTAGAGTGTCATCTAGATCAAAGTGTGTCGAATTGTCATATTCAACCTTAGGATATCAGCCACTAGTTCATTTGTTATCATGGCAGGAAAGTACCAGATATAGACAGCAAACTAAATGAGGTTCCTTCATCAAATCAGTTCTCAAGACCATCATAAACTACTAACATGTATGGGGTAAACGATTTAGAGATTAAAATCAATATAAGCACATGAAAGAGTGAAAATAATAAATAATTCTAAGAGTTATATGACCCACCTCAGGAAGATCTTCATCAAGGTTTCAATCTCCATGATCAAAGCTCCAAATCCCACGTTTTCTCAAGGTTGAAGATGATCCATCAAGAGTCCCAAACTTGACCTCAACCTTATCTCCGAGAAAGAAGAACAAGATGCCAAGGTTATGATATCTCAAAGAGGAAAGAAGGAAAGATAGAACCATGACCTATTCAGCCTTTATTCAAGGTATGATCCATGGATGAGAGGGGAAGAATAAGATGAATAAGGGAGCTCAAGGAAATCATCACCAAGAAACATAACTCACCAAGATGGAAATTAAACTAAGAATCACCATGAGCAAGGAAGTCGACCTCCCAAGCTCCATGGGGGCTTCCTCTAGCTCCTTAAGCTCTCGATATCATCCACCAAGAAGAGAAAAACAAGAATGGATGAAGGAGTTCACTTGTGTGAAGTGGGAGGGGGTTATATACTTGAGTGAAGACAAAGAGATCAAAAGAGAGGAGTCGTCACCTTAAGAGTCTAGGTGACATTTGTGCACGTGCAAAGGCCACATACAACCATTTTAACATGCAATATTATGGTGATATCCTCTAGGTAGAGTATCAGCCACATGGCTTCCTACCCAGGGCGCCACATCTCCAAACCTATACACTACACTACATCAAACTGATTCACTACATTCCAAGGTTAAAACACACATTGTTCATATATTATAATCACTACTAAGGATATCATCTCTTTCTTGAGATCCAAAATCGGCACCCACCTCTTTATATATCTTATATATGATTCCAAACAATATAAGGAACACTCTAGATATGGTAAATTGCATGTTAACCCCTTACTTTGGGTAAATTATAATTTACACCAAAACTAGCACACAAAGCACAAGCATCATCCACACAGGCTCAACTTGAAACTTAAGCTCTCTACAAGGCACCCCATAGCATCATACTTTCTTCTATGATGCTAAAGCAATAAGGGCATGATCAACATGTGGCATATTGCAAGATAACCCCTCATCTTCGGTAAATTGCACTCTGGTCCAAAACAAGCAAAATTGCTCAAACATTATCCAAATAGAACCAAACTTGAAACATAAGTGAGTCACATGATTACAAAACCCCTCAAAGGATTATATTGAAGTTCTTAACAACTTACTTAGTCAAAAAAAATAGGGTTAGTCTAAAACTCAGGTCAAGGTCCTTACAATCAACCTCCACTCGACCACCTCCAAACCTTGAACTAGCATTATAGTAAGTGAACAAAGATAAGGAACGTACAATTAAGGATTAAAGGCATAAATTTATCATCATATATGACACATAAGAATCTCAAAACATCCTTCTAAGGTGGGACTTTATGACACACAAGGTCTTCAACCTAGAATTCAAGTAGCCTTATGCAGTCATCTACATAGGAATTATGCACGT
The DNA here is from genome assembly GCA_963693085.1 of Alisma plantago-aquatica. Lineage (NCBI taxonomy): Eukaryota > Viridiplantae > Streptophyta > Magnoliopsida > Alismatales > Alismataceae > Alisma > Alisma plantago-aquatica. The sequence goes on from OY856412.1 coordinate 372,214,202, forward strand.
CATGTGTTGCTTTTAAAAGTTTCTCGATAATATTATCTTCTCGATTATCTATTGTACCAAATCAGGACCTAAAATCTAAAATTCATTTACCTCATACAAAAAAGAGATGGTATGTAATGTCTACTATACAAAACCTCCTATGATGTCATTATATGCTCCTTTGATAATTGTTGTTCTAAGTGAGCTCTATCAAACTCAGTTGAAATTCCCAATTACCAAGAAATTGAAGCACACAAGCCTTTAAAAGATCTTCCAAAATATGTATCATACTATCTAATTGACAGTCAGTAAATGGTTGAAAAGTTGGGTTGAATTTAAAATTAGTCCAAAGCTCCATGCACATGATCCCAAAACAAGCTCATGAACAAAGGCCCTCTATCAGACTCTATCGTACTTTCTACACTATGTAGATGAATTATCTTATCATCAAAGATCTGTCCTAACTTTGCAATAGTGATTTGATCTTATTTCTATTCAATAATTGGCAATGGTTGAAACAACCATATAGGTTTCTGATGCATCACCATGACTTGTTGACAGATTGGGTGTTTTTCCATAATCACTGCTAAATCACACTTCATCCCTATCCACCAATATAGATCCTTTAGATTATGGTACATCTTGGTACTTTTCAGGATGCATAGTATACATCGAGGAATGTGCTTCCTTAAGCACCCCATTCTCAAAACCTTCATCATTAGGACCAACCATTGTGTTATGTAAAAAAGGTTTTCCTCTGGTTCATAAAAATCATCATGCTTCTTGCACCAAGCTATAATTGGATGTCCTATATGACAATATCATCCCTTTAGGTGTTGTTTACCCATTGAACCAACATTGACTTTATCTGCAACTATGCTAGCAAACCTCCATCAAAACAACAAATTTCTTAAAGAGACACCTACATGTCCTTCATGCTACAAGCCATGGAATACACTTGTACTTTATTCGCAAAACAAGATAAAGATGGCTTCCTTCTAAAAGCATAAGCTGTGATTTTGTATATATTGGGTAATAATATCATATATTCACAATCATTGATCAACTCCAGACATGTACTCCTCCTCAAATTCAACTCTTCCTTTGAAAATATATATATATGAGTCTATTTTGATCATTGATATCTAACACTTCTCCCCATAAAGCTAGTGCCTCACATCTTTAGACCTACAACCACAACTACCAACTTCAAAAAAAGTACATCCTTCTTAGTCAACCCAGTTCTCAATAAGGATATAGGATTGAAGCTCATTACATATCGTCTATGGTAAACCAAGAAAACTTGAAGCCTCACTCGACTTCTTAGGTTGATCCCATACCAACATTGACTTTGCCTTCTTGGAATATACACAAATTCACTTCCCTCGGTTAACATGACCAAGAAAAGATACACTAATTTGGACAAATTATCTAAATATTATACTTCATGCACAACATATGCTTCCTCAATAAATCCAAAGCCATATGGATATACTTCTCATGTTTCTCTATGTCCTTGGAGCAGGTCAAGATATCATCTATGAGTACCACCACAAACGGATCCAGATACTACATGGATACTTTGTTCACCAAATCCATAAAAGGTAGTTATGTGTTGGTTAGCCCAAAAAGTATAACCAAAAACTCATAATGAACATGCATAGACCTAAAAGTTATCTTCGGTATGTCATCCACCCTAAGAAAATTTTCACCCTCCCATTTGATCAAAAAAAGTGTCCTCCTTCGACAACAAGTACTTGTTGTTCATGATTACTCAATTTAACTAGAAAAATTGACTCATAAAAACATAGATCCACCCTTATTTTGCATGAATGACTCAGCATAATCCCAAGAGGACATGATCAACTATTTGAATTCCTTTTCCAACAACTCTTGAAACTACTTCTTGAACTCCTTCATCTCAATTGGTGTCATCCTATATGATAATTGTGGTATGCCCAACTCTCTCTCAATTGCTTTTATATATGATTTATGCCTCCTTATAATCAGTAGTGGATTTTTATCATGATGTTATTTTCAGCTTTATAGAAAGTTTTTTTAGTTAAAATATTGGGTTACAATTTCCTTTTCATCATTCATTATGATATCAAAGATCTACTAAAATATGTATAAGGATTAATGCTACTATGATAATTGTGAAGGGTAGTTTCACTATTCCTATGTTCATTCTCAGGTACTTACCCCTCTTATTAGGTATTTGGTTTACAACTTTCTTTCATTGAGGATGTTGGTGTATGTGCTCCTAAAATGCATTCCACCAATATCCACTTCCATGCATAAATCTATTCTCTTCTCCTAGTGACATCCTTTGGCTTGTTAGAGACTATAGATAGATCATCATATCATTAATAAATTCTTGATTTTCCCCATATTCCTCTTGTTCATCACCATATTGACACTATTCTATGAGTGGATCATGTCCCTGCCAAAAAATCCTTCCTTTTAAATGTCAAGCTATTAAATTTTTTATACTACATCATAGCAATGATTTGGAACAACATCATATCCAATTGTTATGTCTACCACTACCTTTCTAATCTCTAATGTCACTTTTCTTGACATTGGTTTCAAAGAAAACTAATCTCATAACACCTACATTATTGGTTTTATAACAAAAATGTCACTATTGGTCAAGTCATGTCGATTATGAAAAGATATGGGTACCTCTTTTTTTATGATGTTGATTACTTCTTCAAGAAACTAGCGTCCTAGATAACACACAAAATTTAATGTTTAGGGAAAAATTTTGGCTCCAAAAAATTATTATAGCATCATTTTACCCAAAATAGGTCACATATCCCTTCTTGCAAAATAAATTTTGCCTCTGAAATACCTCTGTTGTCATTTTAGCTATAGAGAAGCCTACATTTTAAGTCTCTTCCACTGTAAAAAAATTACTACATGTAGTGTCAGTTAATGGGTAAGAAACTGACGCTAGAGGGTTCACACAACATCCCTGTGAAAATATGTTTTCCCCCAAATTGTTGTACATTTTTAGTTTGTCCTCCAAAACTGACGCTCAAGTCCTTACTAAGACTAACATTTTCGGTCGTTAGTTTCTTCACTGAAACTGATTTCTAAGTCCTTATCAGATAAGGGTCTCTCTTGTTGTTTTTTTCTCCAAACTGAAGTCTAAATCCTTATCATGGGTGACGTTTTCAATGGATAAGGCTTTTTTTGTCAGTTTTGGTCTACATATCTGATGATTAAGTACTTTTTAGATAAGGGCCTCTATCGTCAGTGTTCTTTAAAAAATGACGTCTAACTCCTTATTGAGGATGAATTTTTATTGGATAAGGGACTCTATCATCGGTTTCTATCAACATTACCGACAATTAAGTACTTAGTCATCAGTTTTACTTAACAATCAACAATTAGCTCCCACTTAAAAGCACCCAAAAAAATTATTTTCCCCCATTCTTAGCTTCATGGCTCGTGCAATACCTAGCTCTAGTAATTTTTTCATCATCTCCGCTCTGCTTCACATGCTCATGTTGATGCCACCATCATTGCTTCTCGAGCTCCTACCACCGTCACTGCTTCCTACCACTCTCTGTCTCTTTGGATTTTTCTATTGCTCCACCATATGATGTTGTTGCTTCACCATTGTCAGTTTTTTCCACCTCCTTTAGCTTGCTCTCTACCACTACCTCCTCTACCACTACCGCTTTGTTGTGAGGTGAGCCTCTTCCTCTTTCTTGCTATTTTGTTTGTTTGTTTTTAAAATTTTATCCAATTAGAATTTTTTTAAAATTATCATAATTATTCTGACTCTCATGTCTTGATGAACCTTAATCTTTCTTGTGCATAATTGACATAAATATTTCTATAATCATATAAAGAAGAGGGAACATCAATACTACATGAAAAGTGGACCAAACTTCCTTGAAATTGCATGTATTATTGTAATCCTATCTTAATGTATATTTTTTACAACCTATTATATGAATGATGACACTAAGATCATAAGTATATAAATGAAAACATTATCGATTGACCTAGAAACCCATCCAAAATTTACTCATTAGGAGAAAATCTTGGATAGTTTTCAATTTGGAACTAATCTTGAACATTTAATCTCACTTTAGGATGTAAGTGTATATTATGTATTCAGTTTCTAATATGTTTCATCAGCACTTCCCCATTTGTTCTCTAAGTACATATGTAGGTGGATATTTGGCCTCTACATCGGTATACTTGGAGAACTTTAAGGAAATATTTCCCAAATTTTCTTGAAAATTTAACACACAGTATACACTTACTAATGAGATTATGTGTTCAAGAATGGGATAGGTGGTACACACATTCATTGTTGAACCCTAAACCCTAATTTGTAAGCCAACAACCCTAAATCATACTTTTTGAACCTTGACTAACCCTGATCTTGAAACTCTTATCCCTAAACCCGAAATGATAAACCCTAAATAACATACCCTAATCTCTATATCCTAATATCTAAATGATAAACCCTAAATGATAAATCCTTATCTTTAAATCCTAATCACTAAACACCTGATTGAATACTTGTTTTTTCTGGGATCGTACAATGAATAGATCATGGATCTCCATTCCAATAAGTTTCACATTGGAGTTTATTACTAGTCTTGATCAGTATATAAGATTTGCAAAGGGACATAGGAAATGACCTAGAGATAGGTAATATTGTCCAGGTAGGAATTGCACAAACAACTGGAAAGTCGACATTGTTGACGATATAAAAAGTCATGTCATGTGAAATGAGATTGTGGAGGGATATACAGTATAGTACTCATTGGTATGTATATCTAGAGAGCCAATCATATGATGATTATGATGGAATATCTTATATAGGATTTAATAAATAATAAAGGCAATCTTCCAATTTGTTCTATTTCAATCAGTTATGAGATAATGATAAAACACAATAGATGACTAAACAATGACATTACTCAATGATGTATGTCTTCCAGTTGATAACCTGAATAATGATATCATACGAATTTTAAGAGTATATACATTCTTGTTATGTCCCTAGTCAGATGTTTTTGTGGAAGGCTAATAGACAACAATGACACATAAGACTAGAGTGTGTGTTGGTTGATGACATAATCTCATCACTCATGATATGTGACATCAAACAAAACACATAGATACTTGTTAGAGAATAGAGTGTCAGACATGCCCACCTTGAGAGTGACACATGGAAACCATAATTGGTGGTCATAATCATCTATCCTGGTGAAGGTGGCAATTGTGATTCTTAGACCTGAAATCACTATACTCATCACATTTTGTTTAGTGTACTTTGACATCATCTACTATGACCTTGAGTAAGAAAGGTGATGATCGGATTCACTTTGACACACGAGGATGAAAGTGAGTGATGTAGATGGATTTTTCCCTCCTATAGGAGTTTGATATCGAGGCCACATGATAAGTGAACTGAAAAAAACATGAGCATGCACATGTGAATCAATATATGATATTGAGGTCACATATATCTCAGACAAATTGCTCTAGTTCAAGGATCATGGATTGAACATTAAAAGAATGACAATTTGATGCCTCAAGTTCAATCTGGATATCAATGACAAAGGAATCATACAATCACTATAACACCAATCATAGATTATATGTTGAAGTTGTTCTCCAACTTTTTGAATTACTTGGGTAGCAATATTGTGTTGCTAGACACCGCTCATTGATTGTGACGTCATAAATCAATTATGTACATTCACTTCCAACGTAATTTGGAACCTATAGGGTAACACACATAGGATACACTTGGAATAGGAGTTCATGCATGAATATAGTTTAAACTTGATTACTAAAGAGTTAGGTATTAAATTTGAACAACATTGGTTAAATATTGACTGATTGAATTATGAACCAACCGGTTTAAGTGTTGAATCTATCATTTTCACTATCTCAGGTCAATTGAACCAACTTTGGAAATTCTGGACAATGAACTGATCGGTTTAGGTAATGAACTGATCATCTCAGGTTCATGAACTGGTAGTCTCAAGTTGTGAACTGAAAGGTTGGTGGATTAATTTTTTTGATTCAAGGATTAGTGTTGACGTCATGTTGTGCATTAAATTGGATATTAATTGCCAATAAAATTGTGATTGGGAAACTTGATGAAATGATCATTTCATGGTTCAACCAATCAGATCACATGCGAAATGATTGGTTCACCTCTGAACCGACTATTTTGCTGCTCAAAACATGTAAAAATTCATGAAATCCTGGTCCCTTCTGCTCCCATTCAGTCTGGGAACCATGATCCTAATCCTCCTATAAATAGAGGGGTATTGGGGACTTCTCGGACACAATCAATTGCCTCTGAAAATTGTTTATTTTCTCTACTTGTAGTAACCAAGAGAACCTGAGCAAGTCCTACCCGATAAAGGGAGGGATATCAAGGGATAACAATTGTGGGAGAGCAAGTTGGTGATAGTACACCAACGAGAGGGGAGAAGTTCTTCTTGTTTGTTATACAAGAATGATAGGAGTTCATGGTTGTCTGTGTGCACCATCATAGAGGTGAGGAGTATTTCTAGCTAGGAGGACAAGTTCAAGCTGTAGTTCATGGTGAGCAACCAGAAGCTATTGTTGACATTGTCCGAGTGTGACTTAAAGACAGCCACAAACTGCAAGGAGGTAATACTCATTGGACTTGATCCAAGACCAGGTTTGACCTCATAAACCATCCTTCCCATTACAGAGTTGTTGACGTGTTTGTCTGTTAATGGGAAATATGGTAGATAAATTTTTGTTTCCACTGCATGTTTGATGCCATATTTCCCAACAATGGTATCAGAGCTACGTCAATCTACTATGTTTGGTATTTAATTCATATGATTTGATTTTGGTTTTTTCCTTCTATTAATTGTATATGATGTAAATATTTAAAATGATTAATGTGTATATCCAACTAAATACCAAATACGATCCCAATATAATATATATATATATATGATATGTAAGAAATCTATATGGGTCACCCTAAAATTGGTTTTGATGGTAGATTTGTAGCATGATTATGGTCAATAACCCAAATATTTGTGTGTGGTAGCATGGTTTGTTTATTCCTATTTATATCTCAATTTGCATAATGAGCCTCTACCGTCTTCTTCCCAAATGTAAAAGTAGTATTCTTTACTTTCTATGCTCCTCTCAAATGTATCTCAAGTTTTCTCCATTACGATGTAATAAGTCTAATAGCATTAGGATATTTTTAATTCTTGTTACAATGAAGATGATGCTCACCGCCAGATGAATCGATCATCTTGACAGAGAGTCGGATGACTAGAGGACCAAGGAGGACAAATACAAGAGGTGAACCAATGGTTGGTAGCCCAACCAATTGGCTAGAGATATCCAGAAGATGTTGGACCAAAGGCCTGAAGATCATTCAGATCACCAACCGATCGGCCAAGAGGTGAGCCCATATGTTCAAGGGTTGAACCAATCTATCATGATTAGTTGAAGCACATATTTACACCAACAATGGTTTCATGCATATGATGTAGACCTAGGTGGTAGTAATTCATTGTGGCTCCAAGGAATTATAATAGAATGGCCATAACCATTGCTAATGTTTTATATTCCATATTCACACTTATGGGATATATCATGTATATGCCATGTATTATAGTATGTGGTGATTGGATATGTATATGTATATATATTAAATATATAAAATCCCTAAATCAAACATATTAAGTCTAAGATGTTTTCCATTAGAAAAACACATGAAAAGCTTGATTGATTATGAGTGGGCATGCCAAGCATGGTGCTCTATCTATCTCATGGCAATGTGATTATCGTTATGTAGGTTTGCCAAGTGGGGTGCATTTCTATCGTGTTGGCTCTTGGGTCAGGCTTAACTGGGTGTCCTTAATGAGATTAAGCACCTAGAATCATGAATATGACTATGGCAAGGAGTTGGGCCTACCATCTATCCAATTGCATAAGATGCAACTAGAAAATATTTTGTACCTTAATGATTGATTATGGGTGTTGGCATTGGCCAGGTAATAACTCAATTGTTTTGAATCTTGTCTCATTGGATGTTTGTGTGCAGCACTCTTCTAAATTGATAATTGAGAATTAACAATTTGTGCAAAATAATTAGAGTGATAGTTAATTGAAAGCCTTATTAGACATCATTAAAATTTACACAAATGAATTCAAATCAAAATGGTTTTTGACAAAATTCCAAATTTCTCTTGTAGAATCGAAACACACAACATTTTTTCTTTGTGATCAGTCATTGAGAATGACAAGTTAAATGGGAATAACTTCCATGATTGGTTTGGGACACTGAGAATTGTTCTCACACAGGAGTGCAACATCTATGTCTTGGAGATACTAGAGCCAGATGAATCTCTTCCTAATGCACCTATGGCTAACATGGATGCTTAAAAGAAGCACATTGAAGATGTTGTTGATGTCAACTGCCTAATGTAGTGCTCCTTGAAGTATGATTTTTAGAGGCATCATAAGAACATGGACATTGTTGAGATGCTCACACATCTTAAGAACATGTTCTAAGATCAAGCAAGTCGGGAGAGATTCGATGCCTCCAAGGTGTTGTTCAAATGTAACATGGCAGAAGGAGATCCAGTAGGTCCTCATGTGCTCAAACTCATTGGGTATGTGGATAACCTTTCTAGAATGGGATTCCCCTTGGGTTAAGAGTTGTCCACCTATGTGACTCTTTAGTCTCTTCCAGAGTCATACAGTCATCTTGTCATGAATTGCAACATGAATGGCTTTGAAAAGTCATTGATAGAGTTAGTTGGTATGTTGAGAATAGTTGAGGCACAAATGAAGAAACACAAACTCAAGTCTATGACAATGATCAGCAAACTAAAGGGGAAGTCTAAAGGAAAAGGCAAATCTAAGAATAGTTCTAAAGCTGGCCATAAGCCCAAATCTTCAATGCTCAAGGCAAAGGGAGGAGTGAATAAGGGGGAAATTGTCACCACTGTCACCAGCCTAGACGTTAGAAGAGGAATTGCCCTCTCTAAATGGAGGAACTAAAGAAAAATAATAATAAGGGGATAGAGATCTCCACTTCAGGTATATACATTATAAGATAAATCTAATTACTTCTTCATGTTAGGTGTGTGATACCGGATGCAGATTTGACTTATTTTTAATATACATGATCAAATTAGAAGTAAGCCTTTACGAAAGGGCAAGATTGGATTGTGGGTCACCATGAAGAAAGAGTTGATGCAACTTTAGTCTAAATTAAAATTTATCTTATCCCAAAGGGCATGTAATAGAGTTAATGGACTTCTATTTCATTTATGTAACAATAGAAACATTTTACTTACCACGCCTTGATGGACATGGATGATTATGAATAAAGAGTAGTTAATGTTTTATTTCAAAGATGTGATCTTGTATAGAAACACCCCAAATGTCTTATTATCTTTTTTTGAAGGATCTAAAGATAAATTTTCATAATGTAAATACCTAAAGGATTACAACTGATAACTCAAACAATCAATAACTAGAGCATTGTCAACTAGAGAACATATATGAGAAATGCATTTCTAAAATCCATGTTGATGTTTATCTAAACTCTTTTGGTTATTGAACTAATAAGAGGCATGCAAGTATTATTTATGCACAATATGACAAAACATCTCTCACTATATGTAGTGGGAGAATAAAATATTTATTATTATTTGTACATGATGATGTACAAAGACCTAAGAATAAATGCTAGAGGTAGTTATTTGTACCTCATTACATTTACTAATTATCTCAGTAGATCTGGTGATTTTCATTTAGTGAAACACAAACATGAAGCTCTTGAAGTGTTCAAGAAGATCATGAGTGAAGTACATAAATAAATTTGCTAAAAAGTATTATGATACTTTGACATGATCAATGTTGAAATACTTTACATCAAGAGTTTTGAGGACCTTCCGGAGAGATCGTGATAGTGTAGCACAATGAACTCCACCTGAAACATAATGATGTATCAGAAATAAGGAATCACACCCTGATGAGTCATGGTGTGATTATCAATAAAATTTTCTAATTTCCATTTGGGCACATGCTTACCACTAAACAATGTACCATATAAATGGTTTGAAAGACATCATACAAGATATGATAGGGGAATGTCCTGATATGTCTTTTGTTGATTGAAAACTTATACAAGAATGTAGTTTCTTGATAATATTTATCCCCAAACCACATAAATGTTAGTTTGTTGAACACTACTTATCTCAATCTGATAACAAAAGTGTTTGTTGCTAGGATAGCTGAATTTCAAAGGAATCAGTGTGAGTAAAGTAGAATTTGAAAGGTTCCACATTAATAAGAAAACATGTAAAGTTAAGGAGGTACAATGGGAAGATCACAAATCATTGTGGAATCTCAAGTTACTTATGTAACACATAACCCATAATTATAGTAGAACACAGCTTGAGCTTGAAGTATAATTGTGACGACCCGATCAAAAATCAAGTCATCACCAGTAAAATCACGGAATTATCATAAAAAATAGAGTTAACAAAAACCACTAAAAATTAAAACCATTTTTTTTGCACATAGGTTCATCTTCCAATAAACATTGTTCACAAAGAACCAAACCCTTATATACACATGTTTCACATAGTACATTCAGTGTTCTGTCTCTTCTCGAGGATATCAAGTACCATATGCTTCACTTTTTTTTTGGAAAATTGGGTAAGTAGATGCTTCACTTTAATATACACAACAGCAACATAAAAACCTGAAGATAAGCAAACCAAAATCTCAAGTCGGCCATGAAAAATCACTAAGAACTATCTCCCAAGGACTTGAGAGTATAGAGATGACACATAGACTTCTATATACAAAACTCTAACAGACACTATACTCAACCTGAAATACTACTGTTGTCCTTGTTGAAATGTTCCTTCTTCAGCAGTCTGGTTCCTAGTTCCTCATCCTCGTCCACCTAAAAATTGTGGGTCCCATAGGGTGAGACTATTGTCCTAGCGAGAGATATAACTCTCTACCAACAATATTATTATCACAGAATATAATATAACACTGAACTGTAGATATTCCATTTATTCAATAGCTATATATTTAAGTACAAGCATTAATATTGATAACTGAAAATTATCTCTTTCTTAAAAGGAATATGAAGAACATGTATATCATTTATCCACTAATATGTATGAAATTAATAAGGCATCAACCAATGTTTCTATATTTGATCCTTAAACAAATATTCTATATGGCTAATTACATATTCACATTCATAATTATGCCCAGAGGAGATGAGATATACCTCTCATGCTCCAACCGACAACTAGTAAGTCAAAATTGGTACCATACAAGATCAATGACAGAGCCGGTGGTCAAGACCTCTCCTTTCTAGATCAGTACGAGAACACTCAGGTAACACTTAGGTTTAGCATGACATCTTGTGTCTGTTGTAATTAGCTATGTCGGGGTATAGTGTCATCTTCACTATAGAGTTACTACTGTAGCATTTACTCTCTTCGGGAGAAGACCACGTAGCTTTCCTAGATTATTAGGACGACTACTGAGCGATCCTATTTTGATTGATTATCAGGAAGTACATTGAGCATCCTGATGTATTTTAGGGAGTCCACTGCGCTCCTTTATTTAGTTTGGGAGTCCACAAAGCACCCTTATATTATCACATATTAAAAAATATGCATTCTGAGTAACACTCATTTCACCATTCAGCAAATACTGACACTGAATGGATCTATGGTTTGGGCAACTACATGATAATGTTCATCTTGCTTAATTAGGTATTGTATATTTTAACATCAACCAAGTTACAAGTAAGAATTATATCAATTGCTATAAGGAAAAGCATAATTTCATTTATCAGATACTTTTATATTCACTAAAACGCATAGATCACTTAGATTCTCAATCTCTTGTCATCATCATACTTGGGTATTCAAACCCTTCATTCATCACTGAGTATTGTCATCACTTAGCAGATGATCAATACCTCTAGGTCATCAGACCCAGATACTTATTCACATAGTCCACATAGCTCATTAGATTTGTATCACATAGCCACATAGCTCTTACTTAGCCATGCTTATTGCCTTAAGATACTTGTATGATTATTATATCATGTTATCAAAAATTTCAACATGTGTCTTAACCATGAAATACTAATGAACACATCCTCCCTAATGAATTAGAGTTATGGTCTATAAATTATGGTTTCAAGATTCCATTAGCATAGATTATGTCTTAACTCATCTTCCACTCATCTCAGGAGTATTAATATATGTTGATTACATACTACTCTTTTCAATCATAGTTTCTCTCTCATCACTATGAAGATGTAAATTACTTGATTCTCATTTTTAAAGTCTAGTAGCACATCATTAATAAATTGAATTACACTCATTGTGTCTCAATATTGCATTATTCATATTCATCACTTAGACAAGCTTAATAATTAAGGACATTCCTACAATATCAAGTAGGATGATTGATAATGTTATTCTATTGTATTTGGAAATGTATATTTCATCTTAACAAGTATGCAGTTTGATCATGTGAAGAAATCACATCCTTATATCGGGTATACGGCATAACCCTTAACATCATATTGTATAACCATGTTAGTTACGTATCACTTTAACTTTCTCATCTTAAGTCCACTTCATATTATATATGGATTACATCACTACCCTCATATCGGGTATAAGAGTTTATTGGTTCTTATATTGTGTACTAGGGTACACTACCTTGATCATGACATTATGAATTTGCCATTTCTCATACATATAAATTTATATTGGTTCTTAAATTAGTTAGCCATGTCCATTTTCAATTACAACTTCCATATTGGTCTCCCATCATATCGAGTTGCCTCTTGGATTTCCATATTGGGATCCATCTTGGATTTCTATATCAGGATCCATCTTCGGTTACTATATCGCGCACTCACATTGGACTTGCCATATGTTGGATATAATATCGTGATCTTATGTTGGGCATCATATCAGTTTTGACCATATTAGTTTATCTCATTCGTTCACCACATCGGGTAGGTACATTGGGCACCATATCGGGCATAGGTATTGGGCACCATATCGGGTACCGATGTTAAGTGATACCTCATGATCATATCATGTGGCCATTACTGATAAGAACCTTGAAATAAAATTATAACAAAGTGGTTACCAAGTCATTGTTTTAATCCTAACACAAAGTAAAGAGGTATATCGAGTTTCAAGGATCAATAGCGTATTGGGTTTCTAGGGTTTTCTCATATCGGGAAAAGGTTTTCCTTTACCTTTGTATCATGTACAAGGTGATAGATAGGAGTCATCCATATCATTCATAGAACCTATGATGACCCATCTCCATATCGGGCAAGTCTCCATGTTGGGTCCCATATTAGTTTTCCCAAGTTTTTCAACCCATGTCGGGTTGCAAGATCTTCAACCCATCTCAGGTTGTTCAAGAGTGATCAACTCATATCAGGTATCCAATGATGATGTCATTATCATCAACCTCAAGATCATTAAATGATTCAAAACTATGTATAATAGTCCTAATTACATATTGGAACTCATGATTATATAAATTGATCATAGGAAGTCCTAATTTGCAAATATTCAACAAATAAAATAATATTGAAGAAAGGATAATAATATTGAAGGGTTTAAGCTATATAATCTGCCTCTCAAATATCTTCCAAGCTTCAATATTTAACTCCACATGCCCCAAGGTTTAAGATGAGCCTTCTCCAAGCTCCAATACTTGGGCTCCAAGCTCTTGCACGATATCTCTAATCACCTTGGGCAAAATCACCTTACTTGGTTGCTTCAACCTTCTTTGGCTGATATCCCTCCTTCTTGGCCGATACCAAGCCTCACATATCCACTCTCTTCACTTATGGGTGACACAAGGGAAGGTGTTTCACGATACAAGAGGAGGGGTACTTTCTAGATCTCAAAATCTTGCCAACAAATGAAGGTCAAGGTATTTATACTTTAGGCTAATTGAAAAGGGTGTCATAGGTGTCATTAACTTAAGGTAATTCATGCCACCTAGCCATGCAAGGTCAAAAATACTCTTGCATGCATGCCAATATTCTCTTGCCATGCAAAAAGGATAAAGAAAAGATAAGGGGTGTCTCTTGAGTTGTCTCCTAGGGCAAGCTTTGTTCCACTATCTTATTATTATATTCAACTCTATCATTTCCAAGGAAAAAGAACATCAATAATTCAAAAATTCCTTGAAGTGCCTTGCCCATCATGGGACAAACCAAAGCTCCACCAACCAATAGGATGCTCTCCTTATGGCTCTATGGCCTATAGGGACTCCTTTACTATGTCCACAACTGATATGGCTCGTGTGTATAACTTCAACTTATGCATTTTCTTGTTTTCTTCATTATTAAGAATACTAACACTTCAAAATGCTTCAAACATATTGTATCCTTCTTTCTATTTCCTCTATATAACACTAGGTAAGATTAAAAACAAACTAGAGGTGATAAATTACACATTAACCCTACATTTTGTACATATTGCAATTTGTACTATAATTGATGCACCAAGCACTTAACATTATTTACACAAGTTCTCACTTAGGATTTAGGCTTTGCACAAGCCATTACTTAGAATCATATTCTCTTTCATGATATTCAAAACACTTATAATATATACAACATGTAACATTTGCAACATAACCCCTCATCTTGGGTAAATTGCACTTTTCACTTAGATTATCATATAATGCACACACAGTTTGCATATAAGTTCAATTTGAAAATAATACATCACAAAGGCCTTAATTACTTTTCAAAAGATAAGAAGAATTTTGTACGAAACTTTCTTAATAAAAACATCTAGGGTTAGGTTATAACCCACGTCAGGGGTGTTACAATTATCAACCCCTAAAAGAAGGATTTTGTCCCCGAAATCTCAGGAGAAAAGAGAAGGGTACTTCTTCCTCATCTCTTCCTCTAACTCCCATGTGGCTTCTTCAATGCCACAATGATGCCAAATAACTTTCACAAGAACTATATCTTTCTTTTTCAACTTATTAACTCTTCTGTCAAGAATCATCATAGGGCCTTCCACATAGGATATATCTTCATTCAACTCAACCTCTACGGGTTGTAGCACCATCTTTGTATCGGGATGACATTTCCTCAGCATAGACACATGAAACATTGGATGTAGTCTATGTAGCTCAGGTGGCAACTCCAACCTATAAGATACTTTCTCAATCTGTGCTATTACTGGGTAAGGTCCCATAAATCTAGGGGCTAGCTTACCTTTCTTCCCAAACTTGAGAACACCTTTCCAAGGAAAGACTTTGAGATACACTATGTCTCTAACTTGGAATTCTAAAGGTCTACGATGTTTATCAGCATAAGAATTATGTCTATCTTGTGCAGCCTTTAACTGTCATTGTATAACTTTAATCTTTTCAGTTGTTTGTTATACTAACTCAGGACCCAAAAGTTGGTATTCCCCAGTTCCAAACCAGCATAGCGGAGATCTACAACGTCTATTGTTAACACTTCATATGGTGCCATATCAATACTGGCCTGCTAACTATTGTTATAAGCAAGCTTAAGTGTAGATCCCAACTTCCTACAAACTGAAGAGCACATGCTCTAAGCAAGTCCTCCAAGATTTGTATAGTCCTTTCAGACTGCCCATTTGTATGAGGATGAAAAGTTGTACTAAACTTTAACTGACTACCCAAAGTGTTATGTAATCATTCCCAAAAATGACTCATAAACTGGGGACCTCTATCAGATACAATCGTAGCTGGAACTCCATGTAACCACACTATTTCATCTATATAGATCTGTATGAGCTTCTCAACAGTGTAGGTTGTTTTTACAGGAAGAAAATGTGTTGTCTTAGTTAACCTATCAACTATCACCCAGATGGATCATGACTTTTGGCTATCCTAGGTATACCAACCACAAACTCCATCGTCACGTGATCCCATTTCCATTGAGGTTTAGGTAGGGGTTGTAACATTCCTATAGGCTTCTGGTGTTCTGCTTTAACCTAGTGACACACCGGACACTGCATAACGAACTCAGCTACATCATTCTTTAAATCGGGCCACCAATACATATCCTTAAATTATGATACATTTTAGTGCTCCCTGGATGCATTGCATACATGGATGAGTGAGCTTACTCCATAACTAACTTTCTTAAGTTATTACTATCAGGAACTATCATCCTACTATGGTAACGAACTAAGCCATCCTCTGACTCATGGAAACTGTCATGTTTCTCACTGCCCAACTCTGAATTAATCTGATGAATCACAGTATCAGCTTGTTGTGCCTCTTTGATCTGTTCCTTCAGAGTGGGTTTCACGTTCATCTCAGATAACAACCCTACTAACAAGGAAGCTTCTAAGTGCACATTCATCTGTCTCAAAGAGACAAGCATATCATGCTTACAACATACTAAGGAATTCAACTATGCATTATTTGTGGGTAGAGACGAGGATTTTCTACTGAGTGCATCAGCCACTATATTGGCTTTTCTGGTATGATAATACATTGTACAATCATAGTCCTTGATTGACTTCATCCAGCAATGTTGTCTCATATTAAACTCATGCTGAGAAAAGATGTATTTTAAGTTTTTACGATCTGTGAAGATTTGACATGTCTCTCCATAGAGATAATGCCTCCTGATTTTTAAAGCATGAACCACTATAGCTAGTTCTAGATCATGTGTCGGATAATTCTCCTCATGTTTCTTGAGCTGTCGAGAAGCAAAAGAAACTACATCATCATTCTACGTCAACACACAGCCTAGACCAATCTTAGAAGCATCACCGAAAACCACATATCCCTTTCCCTGCTCGGGTAAAACTAATACAGGTGCAGTAGTCAACTTTTCTTTTAACATCTGGAAAGAATGTTGACACTTGTCATTCCAGAAAAACGGAACTTATTTCCTTGTCAACCTGGTTATGGGTAATGCTATAGAGATGAAATCCTTAATAAACCTTCAGTAGTATCTTGCCAAACTTAGGAAACTACGAACCTCAGTCGGTGACTTAGGTTGTTCCCACTCCACAACAGATTCTACTTTCTTAGGATCAACACAAATACCTGAAGTAGATATAACATGTCCAAGAAAAGATACTTCTGATAACCAAAACTTGCACTTGATAAACTTAGCATATAACTTATGCTATCTCAACAAGGTCAAAGCTTGATGAAGATGTTGTTCATGTTGTTGACTGTCTCTACTATATATGAAGCTATCATCTATGAAGAATACTACAAACTGATCAAGGAACAACTGGAAGATTCTATTCATCAACTCCATGAAGGCAGTTGGTGAATTAGTTAGTCCAAACGACATAACTATGAACTTATAACGACCATACCTCATTCTAATAGCCGATTTAGGTACGTCACTCTCCTTGATGCGTAACTGATGATATCCTGATCTTAGATCAATCTTAGAAAACACCATTGCACCATGCAACTGGTTAAACAAATCATCAATCCTTGGTAAAGGATATTTGTTCTTAATAGTCACCTTGTTAAGATGACTATAATCTATACATAGTCTCATAGACCCGTCTTTCTTTTAAAAAAAAGAACTGGAGCACCCCACGGTGAAGTACTTGGTCATATGAAACCTTTCTCAAGAAACTCCTACAACTGTTTCTTAAGTTCTACCATCTCATTTGGTGCCATACTATAAGGGGTTTGGGTTATAGGTTGCTACTTGGAACAAGATTAATCTCAAAATCAATCTCTCGAGGTGGAGGAATACTTGTAAGTTCCTCGGGAAACATGTCCTCAAATTTCTTGACAACTGGAACTTCAGAAAGACTAAGGTTCTTTATTCTGGTATCTACTACATGCGCCAAGAATGCAAAGAATCCTTCTCTCATCAACTTCTCTGCTACCATAGATGACACTAGACAGTTTGGAAGAATCTTTCTTTCCCCCTAAAAAACCCATGTCTTAAAACTGTATGTGAACATAGCCTGCTTGGAACCACAATCCAAGACAACTTTATACTTTTATAAGGTATCCATCCCAAGAATTACATCAAACCCATGCATCTTAAGTGGTATAAGGTCCACTTGAATGATGTGTTCTGAAAAATAAAGAACATAGGGAGAACATACCTCCCACAACATCACAGATCTGACTAATGGAGATCTAAACAACAAATCTTTCTTTCTAGGATTAACAATAATATTACAATCATGGATCACTTCTCGAGTGATAAAAGAATGTGTAGCACCCGGATCAATCAAAATAGATATGAAAGATGATGAAGACATATTAGAATGAAATAATTCCATCTGACTTGTCACAACTCATGGGTTAACCACTGCCTCCGGCTCATTCATAACATAGAATCTTGTCATCTCCTACTGCCAATATCATCCTCTATTGGCTGGTACAGATGATCCTGCCTGAGATGCTTGTCCACATCCTCGATAACCACTACTGAACTGTTGTCTCTGAGAGCCTTGCTGACTCTGCCTCGGTGGTTGGGTTACTTCCACGTCCCTGACTGGACAGTCCTTTATTACATGCCCTATCTGCCTACACTTGTAGTAGACTCTATTATCCCACTGTGACCTAGGCAGTCATGTCAGTGACATCGATGCTGAGCTCTGAGCTCCTCTTGGAAGAAAACTACGGCTTCTACCTGAGTTAGATGTCCATTGTGTCTGAGCATTGAACATCTATTCTGAAAACCTTGATTTCTTAAAACTGCCAAACCTCTGATTCTAAGATTGTGCAGGTGTCTTCCTACTGTTCACCTCTCGTTTCTCTATCACAAATATTTCTATCCATATAATTGATTCCACAAAGGTAGAAAACCTCTCTCTATTCTCAGATACAAGTGTGATCAATTCAGCATTTAGACCCTTCTTGAAATGCCAAATTCTCTCATCATATGTGGTGGCCATGTGTGGACAAAACCGTAGAAACTCCATAAACTTGGCTTCATACACACTAACCTTCATCGTTCCCTATCTGATTCACTCAAACTACAAAATCTTCTCATCCAGATAAGTCTTAGGGAAGTATCTATTGACAAACTCTTGTCAAAATTCCAGCCATCCGACCTCAACACCTGGTCATTTCTCTTCTTTGATGGCCCACCAATGGCCAGCACTTCCCTTCAGAAGGTATACAGCATGTTTAACCTTATCATCTTCTGGGATATCAAGGATCCTAAAGGCTTTCTCTATCTCAGTATGCCATAGATCTACATCTGTTGGGTCAGTTGTGCCAGCATATTCAATGGCTCCTACCCGACACAATTGTTCAAAAGTCTTGTCAACTCCATGTCTCTAACTAGACCCTGATATCCTAGGGGTTGGTACTAGTATCTGGTCAGCCATATGTGTCACCATATTCATGATCTGCCCGAAAAGAGTGTAAAAAGTTGGGTTTTCTAACAGAGTTTGGTCAAGTTGGGGATTCTCAGGCACTGGTTCATCTCTAGCCCAATCCCTTACACCACCTCCTGGTGAAGCAACACTACTCTCAACAGTGTGTTCTTCGTGCGCTCCAGACATCTTTGGTTTCTACTTCTTATCTAGTACGAGGAGAATTTACTTTAAGATATATTGGAGGACATTAGAACAGACTCAACAAACTTAATCCCATGTCTCTGTATACTCAGCGAACCTTAGGCTCTGATACCAAAACTTTGTCACGTCCCGATCACAAATCAAGTCATCACCAGTAAAATCGCATAATTATCATAAACAACAGAGTTAACAAAACCACTAAAAATTAAAACCATTTTTTGCACATAGGTCCATCTTCCAATAAACTTTGTTCACAAAGAACCAAAGCCTTATATACACATGGTTCACATAGTACATTCAGTGTTATGTCTCTTCTTGAGGATATCAAGTACCAGATGCTTCTCTTTAATATACACAACAGCAACATAAAAACCTCGAGATAAGCAAACCAAAATATCAAGTCATTCATGAATAACCACTAAGAACTATCTCTCAAGGACCTGAGAATACACAGACGACACATAGACTTCTATCTACAAAACTCTGATAGACATTGTACTCAACCTGAAATACTATTGTTGTCCTTACTGAATGTTCCTTCTTCTGCAGTCTGGTTCCTAGTCCCCGTCTGCGTCCACCTAAAAATTGTGGATCCCACAGGGTGAGACTATTGTCCCAGCGAGAGATATATCTCTCTTCCAACAATATTATTATCACAGAATATAATATAACATTGAAATGCATATATTCCATTTATTCAACAGATATATATTTAAGTGCAAGCATGGATATTGATAACTTATCTGTAAATCATCTCTTGCTTAAAAGGAATATGAAGAACATGTATATTATCTATCCACTAAGATGTATGAAAGTAATAAGGCATCAACCAATGTTTATGTATTTGATCCTTAAACAAATATTCTACATGGCTGATTACATGTTCACATTCATAATTATACCTAGAGGAGATGAGATATACCGCTCATGCTCCAACCGACCACTAGTAAGTCGAAATCGATACCATACAAGGTCAATGACAGAGTCGGTTGTCAAGACCTCTCCTTTCTCAGTCAGTATAATAACATTTAGGTAACACTTAGGTTTAGCATGACATCTTGTGTCTGCTATAATTAGCTATTCTGGGGTATACCGGCATCTTCGCTATAGAGTTACTGATGTAGCATGTACTCTCTTTGAGAGAAGACCACTTAGATTTCCCAAATTATCAGGATGATCACTGATCGATCCTATGTTGATTGATTATCATGAAGTACACTAAGCATCCTGGTGTATTTTAGGGAATCCATTGATCACCCTTATTTAGTTTAGGAGTCCACTGAGCACCCTTATATTATCAAATATTCAAAAATATGTGTTCTGAGTAACACTCGTTTCGCCATTCAGCAAATACTGACAATGAATGGATCTATGGTTTGGGCAACTACATGATAATGTTCATCTTGCTTAATTAGGTATATTATTGTATCTTTTAACATCAACCAAGTTACAAGCAAGAATTATAACAAGTGCTATAAGGAAAAGCATAAGTTTATCAGATACTTTCATATTCACTAAAACACATAGATCACTTAGATTCTCAATCTCTTGTCATCATCATACTTGGGTATTCAAACCCTTCATTTATCACTGAGTACTATCATCACTTAGCATATGATCACTACCTCTAGGTCATCAGACCCAGATACTTATTCACATAGTCCACATAGCTCATTGGATTTGTGTCACATAGCCACATAGCTCTTACTTAGCCATGCTTATTTCCTTAAGATACTTGTATGATTATTATATCATGTTATCAACAATTTCAACATGTGTCTTAACCATGAAATACTAAGGAACACATCCTCCCTAATGAATTAGGGTTACGATCAATTGATTATGGTTTCAAGATTCCATTAGCATAGATTATGTCTTAACTCATCTTCCACTCATCTCAGAAGTATTAATATATGTTGATTACATACTACTCTTTTCAATCATAGTTTCTCTATCGTCCCTACAAAGATGTAAATTACTTTATTCTCATTTTTAAAGTATACTACCACATCATTAATAAATTGAATTACACTCATTGTGTCTCAATATTGCATTATTCATATTCATCACTTATACAAGCTTAATAATTAAGGACATGCCTACTATATCAAGTAGCATGATTTATAATGTTATTCTATTGTCTTTAGAAATGTATATTTGATCTTAACAAGTATCCATTTTGATCATGTGATGAAATCACATCCTTATATCGGGAATAGGGCATAACCCTTAACATCATATTGTATAACCATGTTAGTTAGGTATCACTTTAACTTTCTCATCTTAAGTCCACTTCATATTATATATGGATTACATCACTACCTTCATATAGGGTATAAGAGTTTATTTATTCTTATATCGTGTACTAGGGTACACTACCTCGAGCATGCCATTATGACTTTTCCATTTCTCATACATATAAATTTATATTGTTTCTTCACCTTAGTTAGACATGTCCATTTTCAATTACAACTTCCATATTGGTCTCCCATCATATCGGGTTACCTCATGGATTTCCATATCGGGCTCCGTCTTAGATTTCTATATTGGGATCCATCTTGGGTTACCATATCGTGAACTCACATTGGACTTTCCATATGTTGGATATCATATCATGATCTTATGTTGGGAATCATATTGGTTTTCACCATATTGGTTTATCTCATAGGTTCACCATATCGGGTAGGTGCATTCAGCACCATATCGGGCATAGGTATTGGGCACCATATCGGTTACCCATGTTAAGTGATACCTCATGATCATATCGTGTGTCCATTACTAATAAGAACCATGAAATCAAATTATAACAAAGTGTTTACCAAATTTTTCTTTTAATCCTAACACAAAGTAAATATGTATATCGAGTTTCAAGGATCAATAGCATATCGGGTTTCTAGGGTTTTGCTCATATCGGGCAAAGGTATTCCTTTACCTTTGTATCATGTACAAGGTGATAGATAGGAGTCCTCCATATAGTTCATAGAACCTATGATGACCATCTCCATATCGGGAAAGTCTCCATGTTGGGTCCCATATCAGTTTTCCCAAGTTTTTCAACCCATGGTGGGTTGCAAGATCTTCAACCCATCTTGGGTTATTCAAGAGTGATCAACTCATATCTACTATCCAATGATGATTTTATCATAATCAACCTCAAGATAATTAATTGATTCAAAACTATGGATAATAGTCCTAATTACATATTGGAACTCATGATTATATCAATTGATCGTAGGAAGTCTTAATTTGCAAATATTCAACAAATTGAATAATATTGAAGTAAGGATAATAATATTGAAGGGTTTAAGCTATATAACCCGCCTCTCAAAGAGATTCCAAGATTCAATCTTTAACTTTATACGTCCCAAGGTTGAATATGAGCCTTCTCCAAGCTCCAAGACTTGGGCTCCAAGCTCTTGCACGATATCTCTAATCACCTTGGGCGATAACACCTTACTTGGTTGCTTCAACCTTCTTTGGCTGATATCCCTCCTTCTTGGCTGATACCAAGCCTCACCTCTCCACTCTCTTCACTTATGGGTAACACATGGGAAGGTGTTGCATGATACAAGAGTAAAGGTACTTGCTAGTTCCAAAAATCTTGCCAACAAATGAAGGTCAAGGTATTTATATTCGAGGCTTATAGAAAAGGGTGTCATAGGTGTCATTAACTTAAGGTACTTCATACCACCTATCCATGCAAGGTCGACACATACACTTTCATGCATACCACTAATATCTTGCCATGTAAAAAGGATAAAGAAAATATAAGGGGTGGCTCTTGAGTTGTCCCCTAGGCCAAGCTTTCTTCCACTATCTTATTATTATATTCAACTCCATCATTTCCCAGGCAAAAGCAAATGGATGCTTCAAAATTTCCTTGAAGGGCCTTGCCCGTCATGGGCCAAACCAAAGTTACACAAATCGATAGGATTCTCTCCTTATGGATCTATGGTCGTTAGGGACTCCTTTCCTAAGTCCACAACCGATATGGGTCATGTGTATAACTTCAACTTATGCATTTTCTTGTTTTCATCATTATTAAGAGTACTAACACTTCAAAATGCTTCAAACATATTGTCTCCTTATTTCTCTTTCCTCTAGATAACACTAGGTAAGAGTAAAAACAATCTAGAGGTGATAAATTACACATTAACCCTACATTTTGTACATATTGCAATTTGTGTACTATAATTGAAGCACCAAGCACTTAGCATTATTTACACAAGTTCTCACTTAGGATTTAGACTTTGCACAAGCCATTACTTAGAATCATATTCTATTTCATGATGTTCAAAACACTTAGAATATATTCAAAATGTAAAATTTGCATCATAACCCCTCATCTTGGGTAAATTGCACTTTTCACTTAGATTATCATATAATGCACACATAGTTTGCATATAAGCTCAATTTGAAAATAATACATCACAAAGGCCTTAATTACTTTTCAAAAGATAAGAACAAGTCTATAATCAACTTTCTTAAGAAAAACATCTAGGGTTAGGTTATAACCCAAGTCAGGGGTGTTACAATTATGATATCTTATAACTTAGAAAGGTAGTAAGTTGGTCATAAAATGATGAGTTAACAACCTATCTAGATATTACTAAGGGACCAGAGTCTAATAAATGGCTTGAGGCCATTATGGAGTTCATGTACACCAACAAGGTATGACCTTAGTGGTACCATCTATAGGTGTAAAACCCATAAGGTGTAGTTTGGTTATCAAAAAGAAAACCAACATGGATAACATAAGAAGGAAATATTGGTTGTGAAGTTTTTCAAACAAGTTCAAAGTGTTCACCATCATGAAATCCCTTCACCAATTGTCATGCTTGATATCGTAGCTTATTAAAACTATGAGATTTGGCTAATGGAGATTAAAATTGCATTCCTAAAAAGGAATATTTAAGAGGATGTGTACTCTGACAGAGCCTGAAGGTTTTATAACTCCATTAATGCAAATAAAGTCTATAAGCTACAAAGTTCAATCTAGAGATTGAAACAAGCATCTTAGAGCTGGAATATTATGACAAGATAGTCAAAGAGTTTGAATTCAGTCAAGATAAAAGATGAAATATGTGATTACAAAAGAATAAATGGGAGCATATATAATCCACATATTAATGGGAATAACATCTCAATACTAAGTATTGAAACATGGAATGGAAGTCACCTTCTTTAAGAAGGGTTAGGTGAAACATCCTATGAGATAGGAATTGAGATATATAGAGATAGTTTTGGAAAGTTTCTTGACCTAAGTATGAGCACATATATTGGCAAGATGTTGAAAGGGTTCGGCATGAAGGATTCCATGAGAGATTATTGTCCATGGTATGTGGGATTAGTCTCTCAAGAACCTTGTATTCCCATTCTTACGAAGAATGGGAAAAACACAAGTAAGATGCCATATGCACTAGCCAGCGGATCTATTATATATGCTATACAATGCTCATCACATTATCTTGTATGTATTGGACATGACAAGATGATATTAGTCAGGTTCCAATGAAGGTCATTGAAATGCCATTAAGAACATCCATTAGTACTTGGAAAGCACTATGGATCAGTTGCTAGACTAAAGCAATAAGGAAGAGGTGGGTGTAAAGGGTTACACTGATGCAAGCTTTTAAAATGATAGAGAAAATTAATGATCACAATCTAAAGTTTATGTTTGACCATAAAGTTGCAAGTTGGAAAATTTCCAAACCATATACCATTATGTAAATTCTACAATAAAAGTTGAGTATCATGGTGTTATGAACACTGGAGTAGATACTATATGGATCTAGAAGTTCATATAGATGAACTTAGAGATGTTCCAATCATTGATGAGATAGTAGAAATACTATGAAAACAATGGAGCTACTTGTTAGGTAAGGAATATCAAATAGCATACTATGACAATTTCATATCATATGAGACGTCCTATAATGAAGAGATGTGAACCATGCAATATACCGACTAAAGGAAACATGTTGATAACCCATTAGATAAGAAGTTTGTAGCAGAAACATGATGGACATGTATAGATAAGTAAGAATGACATTTGTGGGTAATTGTCTCTAAGTGCAAGTGGGAGTTTGTTGGTATGTATGTCCAAAGAGACAATCATATGATGATTGTGAAAGCATATATTATAAAGGATTTATAAATAATAAAGGCAATCTTCCCATTTATTATGTTTCAATCAGTTATGAGATAATGATAAAACATAATAGATGTCTAAAGAATGGCATACTCAATGGCGTATGTCTTCGGGTTGATGACCTGAACAATGAGATCATATGGATGTTAAGATTATGTACATTCTTGTTATGTCCCTAGTAAGTTGTTATTTCACAAGACTGACGGACAACAATGACACACACGATTAGAGTGTGTGTAGGTTGATGATAGAATTTCATCAGTCATGATATGTGATATCAAACCAAACACATAGATACTTGTTAGAGAACAATGTATCCTACATACCCACCTTGAGAGTGACACATGAAAACCATAATTGGTGATCATAATCATCTCTCATAGTCAAGGTGGTGATTGTGATTCTTAGACATGAAATCACTACATTCACCACATGTCATTCAGTGTACTTTGACATCATCCACCGTGACCTTGAATATGGGTTTCCATAATGGTGATGATCGGATGCATTGTGACACATGGGGATTATTGTAAGTGATGTAGATGGGCTATGTTCCTCCTATAGGTGTTTGATATCTTGGACACTTGATAAGAGAGACTGAGAAAAACAAATGCATGAGCATATGAATCAATTTATAATATTGAGGTCACAGATATCTCAAATAGTATTCTCTAGTTCAAGGAACGTGGATTGAACATTGAAAGGATGAAGATTTCATGCCTTGAGTCCAATGTAGATATAATTGAAAAAGGAATTAGACAATTATTGTAACACCTATCACTAATTGTAGGTTGAAGTTGTTCTCCAACTTTTTGGATTACTTGGGTAGCAATGATGTGTTGCTAGAGACCGTTCATTGCTTGTGATGTCATAAATCGGTCATGGACATTCATTTCCAACATAACTTGGAACCTATAGGGTCACACACATAGGTTACACTTGGAATAGGAGTTCATTCAAGAATATTGTTTACTGTTGATTACTAAAGAGTTAGGTATTCAATTTAAACAACATTAGTTGAATGTTGACTGTCTAAACCATGAATCGACTGGTTCAAATGTTGAACCAATCATTTCACTATGTAAGGTCAATTGAACCAACTTTGGTAATTCTCTGAACTGACCAATTTAGGAAGTGAAAAGATCGTCTCAAGTCCGTGAACCCACTGGCTCAAGTTGTGAACTCAGTGGTTGGTGGATCAATTCAATTAATTCAATGATTTGTGTTGACATCATGTTGTGCATCAAATTGGATAATAATTGACAATACAATTGTGATTGGGAAACATGAAGAAATGACTGGTTCAAGGGTTGAACCAATCGGCTCACATTCCAACCGATTGGCTCACCTATGAACTGACCATTTTTTCATTTGTAGCTTACAAAAATTTGTGAAATCCTGGTCCCTTCTGTCCTACTCAGACTGGGAACCCTGGCCCTAACCCTCCTATAAATAGAGGGGTATTGGGGGCTTCTCACACATACTCAATTACCTATGACAATTGTTTGTCTTCTCTAGTTGTGGTAACTGAGAGAATCCAAACATGTCCTACCCAATAAAGGGAGGGATATTAAGGGAGGACAATTATGAGAGAGAAAGTTGGTGCCAGTACACCAATGAGAGGGAACAACTCCTTCTTGTCAGTTCTACTAGAACAATAGGAGTTTTTGGTTGTTTCTGAGGACTACCATAGAGGCGAGGAGTCTTTCCCGCTAGGAGGACAACTTCAAGATACTAACAGTGGTGATCAATAAAGAATTGTTATTAATGTTGTCTGAGTGCGACTTGAAGGATGGTGCATACTACAACAAGGGAATAGTCATTGGA
The DNA here is from genome assembly GCA_963693085.1 of Alisma plantago-aquatica. Lineage (NCBI taxonomy): Eukaryota > Viridiplantae > Streptophyta > Magnoliopsida > Alismatales > Alismataceae > Alisma > Alisma plantago-aquatica. The sequence continues at coordinate 372,241,757 of OY856412.1, forward strand.
CTTGCTCCAGTACTAGGTATGACCTCATAAACCATACTTCCCTTTACATAGTTGTTGACGAGATTGTATATTAAAGGAAAATTTGGTAGATAATTTTTTTGTTTATGTTGCCTATTTTTAGTCATATTTTCCAACAGCGATATCAGAACCACGTCAATCTACTATTTTTGGGATTTAATCGATATCATCAAATCTTGGTTTTCACCTTTTATATTGCATACAATGTGAATATTTAAATTGATTAATGTGCACATCCTACTAAATACAAAATGCAATCCCAAACTAATATATATACATATATATATATGAGTGTGTGTGTGTGCAATTTACATGTGTCTCCCTAAACTATTTTTTATGGTGGATGTGCAGCATGGTTCTGGCCAACAACACAAACATTTGTGTGTGGTTGTATAGTTTGTTTATTCATGCTTATATCTTAGTTTGCATGCCGAGCCTCTACCTTCTTGTTTCAACATGTAAAAGTATTACTATTTCTTCCCTATGCTCCCCTCAAATGTAACTCGAGGTTTCTCAATTATCATGTAATAAGTTTAATAGCATTAGGATACTTTTAATTTCTTGTTATGACAAAACTAACGCTCAGCGCCAGTTGAACTGACCATCTCAATGATGAGCTGACCAAACGAAGGACTGAGGAGAATCAACGCATGACTTGAACCAATTGGTTGGTGAACCAATTAATCAACTGACGGTGTCCATAAGATGCTAGATCTAAGGCCTAATGATCGTTCAGATGACCAACCAACCGACCAAGAGGCAATTCCATCAGTTCAAGGGTTGAACCGATCTACCCAGATTGGTTTAAGCACAAATTTACACCAACAACGGGTTCATGCATATGTGGTGGATCCAATCCCATTATGAGGGGGGGGGACAAATGTGTTGGATCCTAGATGGGTGATTGGATGCTATAGGGGGGGTGAATAGAGCTGAATGCACTTAAACAAAATTCATTAGACTTTCAAGATATATCACAAGATAAGGTTGCTAACTAGGAAATTTGTGTGCAACTAAAACATGCATAGAAAGGGAGAGAGAGATTGAACATACACCAATTGACAAGCTATTTAGAGTGGTTCCACACTTCAAACTAGAAGTGAGTCAGTCCACTACCTAGAGAGGTCAACCTCTAGGATTTCTTAACCTTTCACCTTCATTATATTCATTATGAGAGATACAATACATGACCAACCAAAGGACTTACATGTCCAATACAAAGAGTCTTCAACCTTACCAAGGACTTACCCACTTTACAAGGAGTCTTCCACCTTCTTCCAAGGACTTACCTACTCTTGCACAAGTATTCAACCTTCAAGGAATTACCCACTCTTCTTGGATCTTCTGCATTTGACTTCACCTTCACTCAGAGAAGCTTCCACCAAGGACTTACCCACTTGAGCAAGGAGTCTTTTGCCTTCACTAAGGGCTTACCCACTCTTGCTCCAAGTCTTCAGCCTTGATCTTCACCAAGGGATTCCTTCCCTTGTTCTTCTTCACCTCTCTTAGCTAAGAGAGGGAGCCTTCATCTTCATGGTTGAAAAGAGAGATAGGGAGGTGGTGCAAGTAAGAGCCTCACAAGATATACATGTAGGAAGAACACTCTTACAAATTTCCTACTCACTCTAATGAATGTAGCAGGTGATTAACCTTAGAGAGAGAGGAGGTTGTAGGAAGCACTCAACTATGGAATAGGAACCTCACATAGAGTTTCGCATTGAATGCTCAACCTTGGAATGAAGACCAAGGGGTCCTATTTATAGTTGGGGATGCCTCTTAGCCTTTGGGAACACATGAGAATGAAAACTAGCCATTTTGTGGCTTGCAATGGATATATTTTCACTTGTTGCAACTCCACAATGGCTAGAAACACTTTTCTATACAGTGCAATCAGTCAAGTTTCTATAAGGGTAACTCGACCGATAGAGTAAAAGACAAAGTCGATATTCAGACCATCCGTCAAGTTTGTCCTGGGGAAACTCAATCGACCAATGAAAATTGAATTGGTCAGGTACTCCATCGGTCGAGTTCTGTGAAGTGTAAACTCGATCGATCAAAAGTCATTTTCAAGATCCAATCAGGAACGGTCGAGTTCTGTGTATTGACAACTCGATTGATGAACAGCCTTATGTGAATTTTGGAAAATGGCTTGCGAGTTCTTAATAATTTGATCTAAGTGCTCTTGATTTTTTCAAAGCTTAATTACAAGTCATACAATCATTACAAGTGATCTACAACATGATTCTAATGGATTTACATCATATTACAAAAATGTGCACTTGTATTGACTTTGACTTGTCTTTTCTCCAATTTGATATGTGCATTTTAGGGAATTTGGAGTGTATCTATACCTAATCTGAAAACACTCAAGTAGAAGCATTAGACACCAATATGTGGAATGGTTAGTCATCATCAAAACATGGGTTTAGTCAAATTAGATGTGAGTCAACATTGACCTAATTGTCCTTGAGTCAACATTCTCCCCCTTTTTGAAGATGACAAATCATTCCATAAATGTATTGAAAGCTTTTAAGTAAAATCATACCTTCAGAGAAACCTAGGGGTTTCAATAGGGTTGAGCTCATATGCTCCCCCTCAATTGTTGAGCATGGAGTTCTCATACTCCCCCTCAATTGATGTTATTTCTCCTGCATTGTTAGCTTTCATAACATTTATAGAAACTATGTCTTCTACTCATATATGTTCTACACAAATATGTCTTCTCCTCTTTACCTTCTCCCTTTACATGAACATACTTCTCTTCTTCATGTAAGACATGCCTTCTCCTTATTTTATCAAAAGAAGACATACCTTTATCCCCCTTTGTCATTTCAAAAAGTGGGGGTATGAAGAAATAAGAAACACCACTTGTTAAGAGAAAGGAGATAACAAAAAGTTATATAAGGAGAGTAGAAGAGCACAGATAGGGGCTTGTCGAAGCATAGAAAGAAAAGCAAGTTAAAGCATTCACTTGAACAACCCAAAATGCAATATAAAGTGTTGTAGAAAAAATAATAAAACGCAATTTGACCCTCAAGATGACAGAATTTTCCCAAAAAGTGTCAAGGCTCATGGCAAAGCGATGAGCCTTGCTCAGAAGGTCATTTCTGCATAAAAAACACTACTCTTGCAGCAAAAACTAAAACTGGAGCAAAATCTGCATAAAATCCAAAAATACTCCAATTTCTACATATAATGTAGATCTATGTTCCCTGCATCACAATGTTATGCAAGCAACTCAAGGTAATATATATGCAATTCAAGTAACAAGCTTGAGCGTGTATGAGACAATATACAAGCATATCATATAGTGAAATACCACTAGATGAACAATGATACCAATTATAAACAAGGTTAGAACTGCATGTATATGAACTACTAGTAGATGTTATCACAAGTTAGGACTACTTGTAGGATCTAGATCATAGCAAGAGATACCAAAAGATACATAAAATAGATCAAGTTATGAGTAGATGTAGAGATATATCCAAACAAAGAGATATACAATTTTAGAATCATGAAAGGATATAACTCACATACAAATATGCATCATTACCAAAAGATGATTACCATTAAGAATATTAAGATTGTATCAAAACAAGATATACACCTAGATAGATGTAGCAAGTTAGAGTACAACGAAAGCAATTTTAGACACAACCAAGAGATCCATATAGATCATCATCAAAACATGCAAAACCACTCAAAGCAAGTAATTTCAAGATATAGGTATACCAATTTAGAACAATTAGAGAGATAGAGTTGTAAGCAATATAGGAAATTTAGAACATGGCAACATGCATATATAAAGGTACCAAATGAGAGTGCAAAGAATAAGGCTATTGGTTGAGAAAATTTAGTAGAGAGGTAAATTATCATTCAATAAGCCAAATGTATATTTTGTGCATAGTGTTATTGGTCGAGTTATGTGTATTGACATGTTGACTGATGACAGTTGTTGGCAACACCCATTGGTGCCTATCGGTCAAGTTTCAAATAGGACAAATTTGACCGACAGGCTGCTATCAAAAGGCACATATATTTCATAAAAACATATTTAGAGGCATGCTAAAGATATAAGCCATATCCAAACATGTGTAACCAAGTTAGTAATGCACTATGAAAGCATTAGAAATAGTTTTTGAGCAAGAGTGTGAAGAGAACACACAAAATATCATTTTTGACTCAAAAACCATATGTATAGTGCACACTAACGTGACAAAAACAAGTTAAAAATGGTTATAAGCAAGAGAAACTTACCTTTGTGCTTACCATTGCTTTTCCACTTGTTTTCACCCTCTACACATCTCACCTTTCTTCTTTCATATGGATTGAGAAGTCAATTTGCAATTCAATGGCTCAAGTCAATCCATTTGCAAGTACCTATAAGAAGAAAGATGAAATGGTCCCCAATCATGTTTTTGGGTCCAGAGGGGTTAGCTTAGCAACCCAAGTCCTATTGCTCTTCAGTATTTTCCTAAAAGGACAACAAGTAGAATAATGACCAATTTCATTGCAATAGTTTCATGTGCCTATAGTCTTGGAACTAGAGGATTCTCCAAGGAATATTGGAGGTCCTTTACCTTTGTTGTTCCTTTGACTACTATCATATCCTAAACCATGTCTACCAATTTGTTTAGTAGTATGGTGTAGGATGTCATTAAGATTCTTTTTACCAACTAAGAATCTTTGCAAAGAAGATCTCAAACTATGATTATCATGCATAAGAGAAGTAATAGTAGAAGACAAATGATTTATATTATCTCTAGCATGCAAAAGATCATTTTCTAAGCAAAGAGATTTAGTTGAATAAGAATCTCTATCAATATGAAGAGCAGCAACATTATTCTCTCTACTAGTAGAACTAGAACAAGTTTTAAGCACATTGATTTTAGCAAGCAAGGAGGCATTTTCTATTTCAAGCAAAGCAATATTAGAAAGTTAAACACCATTTTCAGATTCTAATCCTTGCAAAGAAAAATCTTCGTCCTTGTTTTCAGATTTAAGAACATCAATATCAAGCATGAGAGAATCAACAATTAAAGTATGCTCTTCATTTGAACTAGGCAAAAGAGGTTGAGCTTCTAGAAATCTAATCTTGTCAAGCAAGCTAGAATTTTCAAGTTTAAGAGAATCTACTTGACCAAGACAAGTATTTTTATCATCAAGAAAGCAAGAATTAGCATGTTCAAGATCATTTAGTTCTACATGCATATTATCAACAATTCTAGAAAGCTTTTTTTCTTTTATTTTTAGAAGACTTTAGAGAGGCATGAGTATCATGAATAATAGCAATCAAAGATTCTTTATCTAAAGAGTTTAGATTTACCTCTTTTGAGCCTTCATGTTTTGATTCCATAAGAGAAAAATGGCATTCTCCTTCATCACTAGAGCTTGATCTTGATCCTTCACATGAATCTTCACTTGAGCTTGAGTTGGAGGAGTCACTTGAGCTTGAGTGGAACTTATCTCCTCTTTTCTTGTGATGATGGGTCTTTATAACTTGTGGGAAATATATCTTATAGTGACCCTTCTTTCCCCACTTGTGGCGACGGATGGAGGAGGAATTCTTGCCTTTGTAGAATCTACCCTTGGAGTACATGGAATCTTCTTCAACTTGAGAGGATGGAGAAGCTTGACCAACAATAGCCTTGATTTGAGCTTTGAGTTCAGCCTTCTTCATTCTCTTGAGCTCTTTCTCTTCTTGTCTTTCTACTTCCTCCCCCTTGTCAAGTGTGGCTTCATGTTCTTGTAGATTTCCAATGAGCTCTTCAATACGGACATCCTTAAGAGACCTTGCTTCTTTAATGGAACTCACCTTGGGCTCCCACCTCTTGGGGAGAGTTCTAATGATCTTTGAGTTGATCTCTCCACTAGACATAGGATGACCTAGAACCGCAAGACCATTCACAATGGTGTTGAGCCTGGAGTACATGTTGGCTATCCTCTCCTCCTTTCCCATCTTGAAGTTCTCAAGCAGCCCTTTGAGCATGTAGACTTTGCTTTCCTTCACTTGATATGTCCCCTCATAGGTGATTCATAGCTTTCTCCATGCCTCATAGGCCATCTCACAAGAATAAATCTGGTTGAACTCAGTGGAGGTCATGGAGGCATAGAGGATGTGCATGGATCTAGCATTTAAGGTTGCTTTCTTCAAGGTAGCATCATCCCATTCATCAATCTTTATCTTTGGTAGCTTGTATGGGTTGTTCACCATTTGCCACATCTCTAGACTTGATCCTTGGATGTAGAATTGAAGCATTCTTCTCCAATAGAGGAAATTGCTCCCATCAAAGATTGGTAGGCTTATCAAGTATCTCCCTCCTTGGTAGTCACCCATCTTCTCCTACTTGTTGAAGTATGCTTGGAGAAGCCTGCTCTGATACCAATTGTTGGATCCTAGATGGGTGATTGGATGCTCTAGGGGGGGGTGAATAGAGCTGAATGCACTTAAACAAAATTAATTAGACCTTAAAGATATATCACAAGATAAGGTTTCTAAATAGAAAATTTGTGTGAAACTAAAACATGCAAAGAAAGGGAGAGAGAGAGAGATTGAACATACACCAATTGACAAGCTATTTAGAGTGATTCTGCACTTCAAACTAGAAGTGAGTCAGTCCACTACCTAGAGAGGTCAACCTCTAGGATTTCTTCACCTTCATTATATTCATTATGAGAGATACAATACATGACCAACCAAAGGACTTACCTATCCAAAACAAAGAGTCTTCAACCTTACCAAGGACTTACCCACTTTGCAAGGAGTCTTTCTCCTTCTTCCAAGGACTTACCTACTCTTGCACAAGTCTTCAGCCTTCAAGGAATTACCCACTCTTCTTGGATCTTTCTCCTTTGACTTTACCTTCACTCGGAGAAGCTTCCATCAAGGACTTACCCACTTGAGCAAGGAGTCTTCTGCCTTCACTAAGCGCTTACCCACTCTTGCTCCAAGTCTTCAGCCTTGATCTTCACCAAGGGACGCCTTCCCTTGTTCTTCTTCACTTCTCTTAGCCAAGAGAGAGATTCTTCAGCTTCATGGTTGAAAAGAGAGATAGGGAGATGGTGGAAGTGAGAGCCTCACAAGATATACATGTAGGATGAACTCTCTTACAAATTTCCTACTCACTCTAACAAATGTAGCAAGTGATTAAGCTTAGAGAGAGAGATAGGAGGCTTTAGGAAGCAGTCAACTATGGAATAGGAACCTCACATAGAGTTTTGCATTGAATTCTCAACCTTGGAATGAAGCCCAAGGGGTCCTATTTATAGTTGGGATGCCTATTAGCCTTTGGGAACACTTAAGAATGAAAACTAGCCATTTTGTGGGTTGCAACAGATATATTTTCAATTGTTGCAACTCCACAATGGCTAGAAACACTTTTTTGCACTTTTCCATATAGTACAATCGGTCGAGTTTCTATAAGGGTAACTCGACCAATAGAGTAAAAGACAAAGTGATATTCAGACCATAAGTTGAGTTTGTTATGAGGAAACTCGACCGACCACTGAAAATCAAATTGGTCAGGTACTCCATCGATCGAGTTCTGTGAAGTGTAAACCCGACCGATCAAAAGTCATTTTCAGGATCCGATCAGGATCAGTCGAGTTTTATGTATTAACAACTCGACCGATGAACAGCCTGATGTGAATTTTAGAAAATGGCTTTCGAGTGCTTAAAAATTTGATCTAAGTGCTCCTGATTTTTTCTAAGCTTAATTACAAGTCATACAATCATTACAAGTGATTTACAACATGATTCTAATGGATTTACATCATATTACAAAAATGTACACTTGTATTGACTTTGACTTGTCTTTTCTCCAATTTGATATGTGCAAGTTAGGGCATTTGGAGAGTGTATATACCTAATCTGGAAATACTCAAGTAGAAGCATTAGACACCAATATGTGGAATGGTTAGTCATCATCAAAACACAGGTTCAGTCAAACTAGATGTGAGTCAACATTGACCTAATTGACTTTGAGTCAAAAAAATGAAGTAGCATTGAAAGTTCATATTAAAATTATATTTTTTATTTACATCATAAGTAAATAGATCTTCAATTATTTCCATGAGAAAAAGAGAGAATGAAATTATCCCAAAGACTTATTGTTAACATGTTTATCTTGATTTGAATATATAGTGAAATGAATGGATCTTATGTCGACTAAAAATGATGAGGATATAGCTCCCTACTTTGTGGACTACCTAATTTCCATACATGATCAGAATAATCATATATCCATATATATATATGGGGTTCAACTGGGGGGTCGGCATTCCTACATTCTCCTCCTTGCCCTCGACCTGTTATGGGGGGTCGAGTCACCCTTGGTGATCCTAAAGTAGGGTGGCAGCTAAAGCGTGGGCAGGGAAGAGGTGACCGGCCTGCAAAAGAGCGGGAACAGGGTCAACCTATTCATAGTCCAAACATGGCGAAGCATCCAAAGTAAGACTACACACTCACAAGATCTTTGTCGAGACACTAGAGCTTTTGATGAAACTGGTGAAATACACATCACTTCTGTATCGATGTGTGGGACAAAGGGCTCATGGTACCTACTGCACACCCTGCCTCCGCTTTGATAACTGTGTGAACGGAGAGTGGGCAGAGCTGAAGGGAAGGAGTTCCTCATACAGAGTCGCACACGGAGAGCAGTGCGGGAAGGTTTGACTCCACCAAAATATCAAATATTGCATCTTAGTTTCCAAGGTCAATCAAGTCAAGATAAGCAAGGGGCCGGGAGGTACCTATATCTACCCAGCCGGGTGTGAGTTCTTTTTTTGGTAGTAGAAAGTGGCGAAGAACTAAGTCGAAAATGATCACGGAGGGGGAGGATAATGACTTTCTTCAACTTCCCCCAATTCTTCTTCATCTTCTTCTAATTGGTATGATAGAGAACACTCACCGATTTTGATCCTTTTAATTACTCATGAAATTGCATTTCGCATCGAAATGATTTTGGGAGAAGTTTAGATTTTTTTACTCTCTCGACCCAGGAGAAAAGACGGCAAAATCTTTCCGAAGTGAGAAAAGGAGGGTGCAGCCATCCTTGGTAGAGCAGAAAGATTCGTGCACCATTTCATTTCTTAATGTGTGGGTGTGCTTTTATTGTTATTACTTTTGTAGGATCTTATGGCCTGACATCAAAACTTCCCACAAACTTTCCTCCCCAAAATGCAAAAATTGGAAAACCAATAGTCCCACTTCTACTGTTATGTTAGAAGGAAAGGAAAGATCCCATAGTTTCTGGACCAACCACTGTATGCATATCAGGAAATGTTGCTTTGGCTACTTTTTAGGAGGCAAGGCTTCCCCCATTTGGGTTGGCATCAAAACCTTTTGGACTGGGAATTAGCAATAAGGTATTGGAATGAATTTTGTTTCACTAATATCTCCAACGCTACCTTAATATCTCCAACGCTACCTCCTCTTTTGAGACTTTGTTAGGTGACAACATTCCTATCTTCTTCTATTGTCTTCTATCGATCCAGTTGCTCTGGGAAGTGGGGCAAATCAAGAGGGGCAGATCACAACATCAAAGATCCTGAGACATTATCGTTCCCAAGGTATCAGCCCTGGCATGAAGGCCTATGATTAGAATAGAATGTTGACTTCCTAGACTAGGACTGAAACTGATTAATTGATCCCAAAAACATTTCCTATCCCCATATATATATATATATATATATATATATATATATATATATATATATATATATATATATATATATATATATATATATATATATATATATATATATATATATATATATATATATATATATATATATATATATATATATATATGTATGTATGTATATGTATATATATACATAAACTAAGATTATGTATCTTATAATATTCCACATATCTTTAAAATTCATTCTAAACAACAACCACTAATGTAGAAAATATAAAAAATTTCTTGTATGAGGGCACCACTTCTTTAAGTTGGTTCTTCATGAATGTAGGTCATCTTAACAAACCCACATATATATATTTTATGTTCAACATTATTTGTGGAATATTATTTATTTTCCAGATCATGCAAAAACTTCTATATGTGATAATGTCAACAAGTGTAGTAATTCAAAAGTAACATTAACATAGAATTTAATAAAATTGATTTGTAAAATTATTACCATGTACTAATTATATAATATACATTAATAGATAAGCAATAACTAAGTAAATCCAAACAATTTAGACATCATGGAATTTATTTATTCATTGTGTATACCTAAAACTGAATATATGTTATGAAATTTTTAATAATTATTGAATTATAAATATATCTAATGTTGAAAATAAATAAATTTCCAATAAATTATTTTCTACAATACAATAAAAAATAATAGGTATAATTTAGAAAAACAATATTTGCATATTACATATGAAAGTATGACTGGATAGTCAACCCACTAAAAATACAAAATGTTTTAAATAAGTGAGACATTAATGATTATCATTCAAGACATATTATACAATGTAGATAAACATAATGGACAAAACTAACATGTCATTAATAGTCATATCATAAAGAGTAAATAATATATAATAATTTTCTAACCATTTTTGTATGATTTTATGGATTAATCATATAATGATACATGATGTGTCATTATTTTATGAACTACATTTGATCTTCAAAAAAATGTAAAATATGTGTTTTAACAACATTATTAACAATATATTATAAAATCATAAACTAAAAAATATCAATATTGATTAATCTTTGTCTATTTTAGCATATATTATACATGAATTAGAGAAAAATTGTCCTACATCATCATCAAACTATACACAAAATGTAACTAAGTGCTGACTATACTTGTTATATATTTAGTTATTTGTATGTGATATAAGAATTTTGACATTCTAATACAGTATATCAATAACTATCCATGTTAGATTGTTTATACCCTCAATGTATATGGTTATATTTAACATAAATGTATGTGTTCATGATATAATTGTCAATCTGTTTATTACCATTAATATAAATTTATAAATATCAATATTTTCTTACAAAAGTGAGAAAATTTCATGATTTATATGAAACTTGTTTTAATATTCATGTGTTTCTATTTGTATTTTGTTACTTATATTTCATTTTTAATTACATTATCTATTGTTAAAGTCTATAAATTATGGCAACATATATATAAACTTATATTCTAGATAACACTTAAAAATAAATATTAAGTATGATACCATGTTAAATATACATTATATATATTTTCAAAATCCAAAAAGTGAGGAGGGGCACGTGCCCCTGCTTGAACCACCCTGATTCCACTATTGCATGCATATGATGTAGACCTAGGTGGTATTAATTACTAGTGGCTATAAGGAATTATAATAGAATGGCCATAACCATCGCCAATGTTTTATATTGCATGTCTACGTTTGTGGGATATAGCATGTATATGATATGTACTATAGTGTGTAGTGATTGGATTTTGTATATGTATATATATTTATTAATATATAAAATCCTTCAATCAAACATATTAAGTCTATGATGCTTTCCATTAGCAACTCAAATGAAAAGCTTGATTGACTATGTGTGGGCACGCCAAGCGTGGTGTGTTGTCTATATCATGGAAATGTGATGGTAGTTATGTGGGTCTGCTAAGAGGGGTGTATTTCTATTGTGTTGGCTTTTGAGGTAGGCTTAGTTGGGTGTCCTTAATGAGATTAAGCACCTAGAAGCATTCATATGACTATGACAAGGAGTTGTGCATACCATCTATCCAAGAATTGTATAAGATACAATTGCCAAATGTTGCCTACCTTAATGATTGATCATGGATGATGGTGTTGGTCGGGTAATAACTCAATTATTTTGGATCTTGGCTCATTAATATGTGTGTGTTGTAATATTCTGAATAAATAATTGAGGGTTATTGATTTGAAGAAAATAATGAGAGTGATAGTCAATTTACATGCCTAATTGAACGTCCTCAAATTTTATACCAATCAAATTGAATCAAAATAGTTTTGATGAAATTGTAAATTTCTCTTGTAGAATCAAATGGAAACACACAGTAATTTTTATCTGTGATCAGTCCCTGAGAAGGACAAGTTAAATGGGAATAACTTTCACAACTTGTTTAGGATGTTGAGAAGTATTTTCACATAGGACAGCAAGCTCTATGTCTTGGAGACACCAGAGCTGGATGAACCTCTTCCCAATGCACCTAAGGCTAACATGAATGCTTACAAGAAGCACATTGAAGATGTGTTTGATGTCAAATGCCTAATGGTGTGCTCCATGAACTATGAATGGCAAAGATAGCATGAGAACATGGATGTTGTTGATATGAGCACACATCTTCAGAACATGTTCCAAGATCAGGCAAGACAGGAGAGATATATGTCTCTAGGGCATTGTTCAAATGTAACATGATACAAGGAGGTCCATTAGGTCCTCATATACTCAGGATCATTGGGTATGTGCAGAACCTTTCTAGATTGGGATTCCCCTTAAGGTCAAGAGTTGGCCACTCATGTGATTCTACAATCTCTACCAGAGTCATACAGTTAGTTTGTCACAAACTACAACATGAATGACATTGGAAAGCTATTGACAGAGTTACTTGGCATGTTGAGAATAGTTGAGGAACAAATGAAAAAGACAAACCCACATATGTGATGACGATTAGCAAACCAAAGGGGGAGTCTAAAGGCAAAGTGTAATGTCCCAATATTTGAGGCCTCAGATAACATGATCTTAAAAGGAATGATTGGACTACCCATATCACCAAGGTGCACCTCCTTTTTTGGGAGCCCATTACTAAAGAACTCCATAGTTAAGTGTGCTCGACTTGGAGTAGTATTAGGATGGGTGACCCATCAGGAAGTTTATCCTGGCTTGCACGTGAGTGTGGATAAAATGTGTAGTTAAGTCTAGTGGTGGTCTGTGGGGCCAGTCATCGTTCTTGAAACTCTACTAGAACCTAGGGAAGTGGGCCCAGTCATTACAAATGGTATCAGATCCATAACCCCTCCAGTAGGTGGGGCCCACATGGGCATGTGGCATGCCAGTTTTGAGTTGAGCGGTCCAGGCATATTGAAAAGGGCTATATAGGGTTGATGTAGCTACCCTTGAGTTGGTATTCTATGAACCAGAGTTGGGTGTCCATGGGCCACTCTGGGTCTACACTGAAATGGGGAAATATTATGAGTCCATATAGTTGAGCCTTGACAAGGATGTCAAGAGTCTAAGTGGGGGTTGTAGCGTCCCAGGTTTTGAGGCCTCGGATAACATGATATTAAAAAGAATGATTGGACTACCCATATCACCAAGGTGTACCTCCTTTTTTGGGGTCCCAATACTAAAGAACTCCATAGTTAAGTGTGTTCGGCTTGGAGTAGTACCAGGATGGGTGACCAGTCGGGAAGTTTATCCAAGCTTGTGTGTGAGTGTGGATAAAGAACATAGTTAAGGCTAGTGGTGGTACATGAGGCCAGTAGTCATTCCTAAAACTCTACTAGAGCCTAGGAAAGTGGGCCCAGACTTTACACAAAGCTAAGAAGAGTTTTAAAGTTGGCCAGAAGCCCAAGTCTTTAACACTCAAGGCAAAGGGAGGAGTGAACAAGGGAGGCAATTGTCACCACTTTAACCAGCTTGGACAACAAAAGAGGAATTGCTCTCTCTAGTTGGAGGAACTAAAATGAAGAAGGGGGGGGTAGAAATCTCCACTTCATATATATACAATATAAGATAAATCTAATTACATTTTCATCTTGGCTATGTGATACCGGATGTATATTTGACATATGTTTAAATATACAAGATCGATAAGAAGTAAACCTTTATAAAAGGGCAAGGATAGATTGTGTGTCACAATGAAGTAAGAGTTTCTGTGATTTTAGTCTGTATTTAGAATTTATCTTAGCCAACAGGGCATGTAATAGAGTTAAATGAGATGTTATTTCATTTATGACAATAATAGTAACATTTTACTTTAGGCATCTTTTATGGACAAGGATGATTATGAATAAAGATTAGTTAATGTTCTATTTCAAAGATATGATCTTGTATGGAAATGTTCCACATGTCTTATGATATTTGTTTGAAGGATCCAAGGATAAATATTAATAATGTAAATACAAAAAAGGTTAAAATTTGATATCTCAAACCAAGAATGCCTATAGCATAGTCATCTATAGGACATAGATGAGAAATGCAAATCTAGAATACATAATTATGTCTATATAGACTCTTTAGTTAATGAGCCATAAGAAACATGCAAGTCTTTTTATATGCAACATGACAACACACCTCTCATTAGATTTAGTGGGATAATAAGCATTCTATTAGGCCTTGTACAAATTATGTATAAAGACCTTTAGAATAAATGCTAGAAGTAGTTATTTGTACTTCATTATATTTAGTGATGATCTCAATAGATATGGAAATTTGTATTTAGTGAAATACAAACACGAATCTCTTGAAGTATTCAAGAATATCATGAGTGAAGTACATAAATCACTTTGATAAAAGTATTAAGATACTTTGATATGATCAATGCTAAACTACTTCACATCAACATTTTGAGGACCTTCTGGATAGACTGTGATAGTGTATCACGATAAACTCCACCTGAAACATGATGATGTTTTAGAAAGAAGGAATCACACCCTCATGAGTCATGGTGCAATTATCAATGAATATAACTTATTTCTAACTTCCTTTTAGATACATGTTTTACACTAAAACAAAAATTGTTTAAAAGATATTGTATGAGATATGGTCTGGGAAATGTCCTGATACGTCTTAAGGATTGAAACTTATCAAGAAAATAGTTTCTTGAAAATATGTAATCACATAATTGTTAGTTTGTTAAATAATACTTTTAAATCCCAATCCAACAACAAAATTGTTTGTTACTAGGGTAACTAAGTTCCAATGGAATGAGTGGGAGCAAAGTGGAACTCAAAACGTTTGAGATCAACAAGAAAACATTGAACCTAAGGAGGTACCATGGGAACTAGGGGAATCACAAATTGTTGTGGAATCTCAAGTTCATTCTGTAGCAAAAAAACATATAGTTATGAGATTGAGATGTTATGAATCTTATAACTCAGATAGGTTGTCAATTGGTCATAAGATGATGAGTCGACAATCGGATAGAAATTATCGAGGAACCAGAATCTAAGAAATGGATTGAGGCCATTGTGGAGTCCATGTACACTAATAAGGTATGACCTTGATAGTACCACCTAAAGGGTTAAAACCCATAGGGTGTAGTTGGGTTTTCAAAAGGAAAACCAACATGAATAACATAAGAGGACAAACTGGTTGCAAAAAAATTTAAATCAATTCAAAGTATTGAGCATGAAGAAATCCCTTTGCGAATTGTCATGCTTGTTATTGCAACTTACCAACACTATGAGATTTGGCATATGAAGATTAAAATCACATTCCTTAATAGGAATATTTGAGAGGATGTGTATATGACACAGTGATGCGATGATTTTGAGTCGCATTTATAGACCTGTTTGATATGAGTTTTATGCTTTTATTAGTCATTTATGGTTAATGTTGCGTAATTCATCCATTTTGGTCTTTGCCATCATTTTATGTCAAATCCCCTTTGTTTTATCATTTTGAGCATTATTTGTCACATTATTATTATTTGTGTGAATTTATGTGATCTTGTCTTTGAATTTCAGGAAAAAAACGAGTATTTGTTTCCGTCGATACCATCGACAAGGCCGCAGGTTGCCAGCCGAAAGGAGCAGCAAAGAGTCGATACCATCGATGCGATGATTTTGAGTCGCATTTATAGACCTGTTTGATATGAGTTTTATGCTTTTATTAGTCATTTTTATGGTTAATGTTGCATAATTCATCCATTTTGGTCTTTGCCATCATTTTATGTCAAATCCCCTTAGTTTTATCATTTTGAGCATTATTTGTCACATTATTATTATTTGTGTGAATTTATGTGATCTTGTCTTGAATTTCAGGAAAAAACGAGTATTTGCTTCCGTCGATACCATCGACAAGGCTGCAGGTTGCCAGCCGAAAGGAGCAGCAAAGAGTCGATACCATCGACGCTCAAGTCGATGGTATCAAGACACCTTCAGGTTATTGGCGAAGAAGCTGTCGATAGTATCGACGCCAAGTCGATACCATCGACGCATGGAGGCTATAGCGACAAAAAATGACAAAACCGTCGCTATAGGGTAGTCGATACCATCGACCCAAGTCGATGGTATCGAGATGGCTTCAGGCACTCGGACGAAAAGAAAGAAAGGTTGTCGCTACTATACTGGGTTGATACCATCGACCCGTGTCAATGGTATCGACACCGTCAGATATACGTTGGAGTTAGATTGATCTCAATCGGACGGCTGGAGTTAATTAACGACCTAATTAGGGACTTATACCTAATGACGGCCGCCCAGAGGAGGAGAGCATCTCATTAGCCATTGCACAAGTGCCGAGGAGCAGGAGAAAGGAGAATGGAGGCCAGAAGTTCATACGAGTCGATCCGAATGCTGCCGAAGACGGATTTCACCACCGAGAGGCGGGAAAGCACGTGTTCTACGCAAAGGATCAATCGGTTCTTCTCCGTTCAGGGGTTTTCCCATTCAATTCACGTTTTTCATATGATTTTCCCTATTTCTACCATGTACTTGTGTGAGATGAACATGCGGGGCTAATCCCCTCCATCTTTAGGATCGGGAGTAGCCTGGGAATTCATTGTATGACAGTTTTATAATAGTAATTCATATTTTCTCTCTTAAATCCGTGGTATAGTTTCGTTTTCTCCATATATTGTTATGCTTGATCACCATAATAATAACCTAATGCCCTTAATTACTTTGAAAAAAGGATTAACGGCTGAAAAGAGGCGAAACCTACGTTAATCGATAAATCCCTTCACCAAGGTGGTGTAAAATTAATGGTGGATACTGAGAGATCGTTCGTAAGGCACTTAGTTTAGGGTATAGGTTACTACGACGGTGGAACCGACCTAAACCTAAGTAGGGAATTGCACCACGACAGTGGGCAATTCTGTTTTTAGGCCACTACCTGGATAGAGAGATAAGATTGAGGCATTATATAAAATCTAATACAATGGAAACCCGTGGTGAAACCGCAACCCTAAAGATATCTTTTTGAATTGATTAAATTAACCTTTAATCGATTGTTTGCTTTGTTTTATTTTTATTTTCTTTTAATTTTTTTTACAACAAACTCCAATTTTTTATTCAGTTTAGCTGATCATGAATAGTTAGTAGGAGTCTCCGACAATTCTGAGTATCCATGTGTTTGACTCGGGCCTCACAAAGGCCTATACTACTCGACGCGTACACTTGTGTTTTTAGCGCGTAGTAAAGTACACGTCAAGTTTTTGGCGCCACTGCTGGGGATACGGCGAATTGTTGGCACTTCGAGTGCTACGAGCGGCCACTCTAGGCCACATTTTTTTTATTTTTTTTATTTTTGAAACAACTTCAAATATTTCTAAATTTTTCTATAATTGTTTACACTCGTCTAAGCATAGTACTAAACTCGAACTTTCTCATTTTAGGTATGTTGCATGGTGCAGACACGTAGTACGGACTACGATAATCGCACACCCGGGGTTCCACTTCCGGGACCTGAGGACGAGGAGTATTACAAGCAAGAGCACCAAGAAGAAATAGATTCTGATTCGGAACAAGAAGACATGGCCGAGCCACAGACCATATGGGAGAAGATCAAAGCTTCTTCCTCATCAGCTTCAAAGGGGCCTATAAAGAAGCAGGCGATCAACATACCGACACATAAGATCAATCCAGCGTTGATAAATTTGGTGAAATCAAATGTGTTTCATGGGCTGAAGAATGACGATCCTGTTGCACACATCAGCCAGTTTGTTGAGAACTGCGACATGGTAAAAATTGATAGGTTTCCACAAGATGCATTATATCTCAAGCTTTTCCCAAGTTCACTGGCGGGAGCAGCACGAGAGTGGTTACATAATCTAGACGATGAGTTCGTGGAGTCCTGGGACCACATGGTGGAGGTCTTCTTTGAGAGGTTCTTCCCTCCTGAGAAGACTAACGACATGATCCGGAAGATTCATAATTTCACCCAACAGGCTGTTGAAACATATTCTGAGACCTGGGAGCGATTTCAGGTTATGTTGAGGAGGTGTCCGCATCACGGGCTGGACAAAGAGACGCAGGTGAAAATCTTCTATTTTGCTCTCTCCGAGCATGATAGGAGTAATCTGGATTCAGCCGGGTCGGGATTTTTTTTAACAATACTGACACCAGATGCTGGGAAATACTCAAGAACATGGCTAGACAACAGTCATGGGATGAAAGAGAAAGAGGCCCGGTTGAGCAAGCGTGAGTCGTCAATGAATCCAAGGAAATGAGAGAGCTGAATGAGAAGATGGATCTTCTCGCAAAGAAGTTACTGCAAAAGGAGGATAATGAGTCCGAGGATGAGGCTCAAGTCAAATACATGAGACAACAGCAAGGGTATAGGAACAATGACTACTCATGGAGAAAAGACAAAAAGTTCTCGTGGAAGGATCCGAACAATTTTCTGCAGGATCCGGAAGCTAAGCCCGTGCCAGCTGCAGAAGACAAGAGCACGGAGTTTCTCAATCAGGTCATCAAGCAAAATCAAGAGTTAATGAATACATTCGGGCAGCAAATCAAGCAGCAAGGAGAATACATGAATCAATTTGGGCAGACATTGCAGAGCCATGGGGCTCAAATGAGGACCATTGAGACATCAATGGCACAGATGGCAGCCGAGATAGCTAGTTTGAAGAGATCGGCACATCCGGGTTTTCCGGGGAATACCAATGTCCCCGGGGGAAACCAGCAAGCTAAGGCTATCATGCTTAGAAGCGGTAAGAAAGTGTTGAATCCAAGAACTGATGAAACAAGCACACCGCGAGATGAAGTTGAAGGTGAAACCACTACGGAGCAGCCCACACCAGTCACAGGGCAAGCTGAATACATAGTCGTGGATGGTACTGAAGAACGGGTTGTAGAGGAGGAACCGCAGAAAAAGACGCCTTATGTGCCACCTCATCAAAGGGCACAAGTTGTCCCGGTACCGTATCCAAATAGCGTGAAGGCAAGGAAGGTAGATGCACAGTTCAAGAAGTTCTTGGACAGTTTTAGGAAGCTTTCAGTCAATATTCCTTTACTGGAGGCCATTGAGCAAATTCCTTCATACGGGAAGTTTCTAAAAGATGTCATTACAAAGAAAAGAAAAATTCTGGATACAGAGGTCGTCGTGCTAAAGGAGCAAGTGAGTGCCTTCATGATGGGCACTTTGCCGCCAAAGAGATAGGATCCAGGGTGTTTCAACATTTCTTGCTATATCGGGAAGGTTAAATTTGGTGAAGCATTGTGTGACTCAGGGGCAAGCATCAACTTGATGCCCCTTTCGACATTTAAAAAGCTGGGATTGAAGGAGTCACGGCCGAGCAATATGATGATTCAATTGGCAGACAACTCTGTGGTGAAGCCTTATGGAATCTGTGAAGATGTCTTAGTAAAGGTGGATAGATTTGTCTTTCCGGCTGATTTTGTGGTTATGGAGATGCAGGATGGGCACGGCAACGAGCTGTTACTTGGACGTCCCTTCCAAGCTACAGCCGACATGATCTTAGAGATGGGAAGAGGTCGCTTGACCTTGGGCATAGCAGATGACCGCTTTGAGATGGTCATGCCCTCTAGCACTGCGTCATCTAAAGCAAAGGAATAATGCAATATGGTGAAACGTCTGGACTGCAATATTTCACTCTGCCTTGGAAAACCATTTCTGGACATGGCTCATGTCATGAGCAAGGTGGATAATGGAACCTTAGCTGTGGATATCATGGAGCAGACTAAGGTAGTTTCTCTTTGCAAAGCTGTGGGATTTACGAATGATGAGAATGAGGACATTCCGCCTTATTTGGAGGATGATGTGATTGTTATTTCTGTTTTTGATGCATATCCGAAATTACCATTGGAGGCTTGTTTGTTGAACATTACATATGATTGGATGCGGATTAAATCACTCAAGGAGTGCGCTAAAATGCTTCAGATGCTTCCATGCTTCTATGCGAGGCATTATGAAGATTTAGGTGCTCTTCCCCCGCCGCTTCAATCATCTCTTCTCAGCCCGCCGGAATTGGAATTAATGTCGCTGCCCCCGCATCTCAAATATGTCTTTCTAGCTTAGGAAGACAAGTTACTGGTGATCGTATCTACTTATTTGAGTACGGATGAGGAGGAGCAATTGTTGATAGTGCTGAAGAACCACCGAGGAGCTTTTGGGTGGTCCGTTGCATACATCAAGGGGATCTCCCCTACTCTATGTCAGCACAAGATTCGGCTCGAGGAGGGAGCCAAGCCTGTGATTCAGCCTCAAAGACGTATAAATCCGAGCATGATGGAGGTTGTGAAGAAGGAGGTCATTAAACTTCTTGTTGTAGGTATTATCTATGCCATATCAGACTCGACATGGGTGAGTCCCACACAGGTAGTCCCTAAGAAGGGGGGAATTACTGTCACTCAAAATTTATTGAATCAACCTGTCACCACCCGATTGGTAACCGGGTGGCGAGTTTGTATTGACTATCGTCGTTTGAACGCTGCCACACTTAAGGATCACTTTCCTTTACTGTTCATAGATCAAATTCTAGAGCATCTTGCTGGGCGATTGCATTTTTGTTTTCTAGACGGGTACTCGGGGTACAACCAGATCTCAATTGATCCTTTGGATCAAGAGAAATCTACGTTCACTTGTCCCTATGGGACTTTTGCTTACCATCGAATGTCGTTTGGTTTATGTAATGCATCGGCGACGTTTCAACGTTGTATGCTCGCCATATTTTCTGACATGGTAGAGCGCTGTCTCGAGGTTTTTATGGACGACTTCTCAGTGTATGGTGCATCGTTTGATGAATGTCTCTATAACCTAGACAAAGTGTTACAGCGTTGTGAGGACACACACTTGGTCCTAAACTGGGAGAAATGTCACATGATGGTGACTGAGGGAATAGTGCTAGGACACAAGGTGTCTAGCAAAGGTCTAGAGGTGGACCCTGTGAAAATTGAGGTCATTTCCAAGTTGCCCCCACCAAATTCTGTAAAAGGGGTGAGAAGTTTTCTTGGACATGTCGGGTTCTATCGGGGATTCATAAAGGATTTTTCTAAAATTGCAAAACCTTTATCCGAGCTTTTGGAGAAAGATGCGGTTTTCGATTTCAATGATAAGTGCCTACATGCATTCGATGTTTTGAAAGAAAAATTGATTTCTGCACCGGTTGTTCAAACGCCAGATTGGACAAAACCTTTCGAATTAATGTGTGACGCTTCGGATTTAGCGGTAGGAGCCGTATTGGGGCAGTGGGTAGACAATAAGCCCGCCGTAATTTTCTACGCTTCAAAAACTCTGAATGATGCCCAATTGAATTATACAACTACTGAAAAAGAATTACTTGCCGTTGTGTTTGCTTTCAAAAAATTCCGGCAGTTTTTAGTTGGATCTATAGTTGTATGGACTGACCATGCTGCAATAAAATACTTGATGGAAAAAAAGACGCAAAGCCTAGACTCATTAGGTGGATTTTTCTCTTACAAGAATTTGACATTGAAATTAAGGATAAATTTGGGATTTAAAATGTAGTGGTTGATCATTTGTCTAGGTTAGATAGGGTGGATAAAAAAGATTTACATATACCCATAACCGAGACGTTTCCGGATGAACAGCTTTTGAAAATTAACTCTAAAGAGCCTTGGTTCGCTGAAATTGTAAATTACTTAGCTTGCGGGATCATCCCGGAAGATTGGTCATATCAGGAGAAGAAGAGATTTTTTCATTCTTTGAGATACTATTTTTGGGATGATCCAATTCTTCTTAAGCAATGCAGGGACAGTATTTTACACAGGTGTGTGCCTGAAGTGGAGTACGAGAGTGTTCTCCATCATTGCCATGCATCACCAACGGGAGGACACCACGCCAGCTCGCGAACGGCAGCGAAGGTTTTGGAAAGCGGCCTTTATTGGCCAACTTTGTTTCGGGATGCCTACGATTTTGTGAGGCAATGTGACCCTTGTCAGCAAGCAGGTAATATCTCAAAGCGACAGGAGATGCCCCTGAATGTATTTCAGGAAGTTGAGGTATTTGATTTGTGGGGCATAGATTTCATGGGACCCTTTGTGTCCTCGAACTCCAATTTATACATCTTGTTAGCAGTTGATTATGTGTCGAAGTGGGTGGAAGCAATCCCCACAAGGACTAATGATTCCACTGTAGTATGCAGGTTCGTAAAGGAGAATATTTTCTGCAGGTTTGGGATACCCTGAATAATAATCAGTGATGGGGGTACACATTTTAGGAATCATAAGTTCTCGACATTATTGAAGAAATATGGGGTCAAGCATAACATTGGCACCCCATATCATCCGCAGACTCAAGGCCAAGTTGAGGTCTCAAACCGTGAAATTAAGAAGATTCTAGAGCGAACGGTGGCATCCACGAGGAAGAACTGGAGTGCCCTACTACTGGATGCATTATGGGCGTACAGAACGGCTTACAAAACACCTATAGGCACCATGACTTTTAGGTTGGCATATGGCCGGGCTTGCCACCTACCGGTGGAGTTGGAGCACAAGGCCCATTGGGCGCTTAGAAGGCTAAACCTGAGTTATGATGAAGCTAGGAGAAAGCGAATGTTTGAATTGAATGAGTTGGACGAGTTACGGATGACAGCATATGAGAATGTCCAGATATACAAGGAGCGCACGAAACTGATCCACAATCGCCACATCGAGTTGTGCACGTTCAAGAAAGGAGATAGTGTTTTGTTGTTCAACTCCTGACTCAAGTTGCATCCCGAGAAGCTAAAATCCCGGTGGAGTGGACCGTTTGTGGTGGAAGAGGTCAAACCACACGGCGCGATTCTAGTGCGTGATGGTGATACCACGTTCTTGGTAAATGGACAGAGGCTGAAGCTCTGTTTTGGTGAGAATTACAAGAGGAAGGTGAATGAGGTTAAACTCATTGCACTTTTGTATGAATGAGATGCCCGGAAGCCGTATGGCCTAAGACGTTAAATAAGGGTGCTTGTTGAGAGGCAACCCAACCATCGGTACATTAGTTTAATTATAGTCGTAGGTTGCTTTATTTTTGTTCAATTTTTAGTGTAAAGAAGATACCTTGATCCGTTTGTTCATTGTGCAGGCTGAGGAAGAGTCGATACCATCGACATACTGGTCGATGGTATCGACAAGGGTACAGGTTGACGACTGCAGTTTTCATTCTGAGTCGATACCATCGACGACCAAGTCGATGGTATCGACTCACCTACAGGCAGGTCGCCAAGCAACAGTCGATAGTATCGGCATGGTCGTCGATACCATCGAGATCTCTGGAGAAGTTCAAAATGATTTGTCTCAGTCAACTCGATACCATCGACGGCCTCGTCGATGGTATCGACATGGTTACAGGTTAAAATGCAAAGTGGCAGTGTCGCAATGAAGCCAAGTTGATACCATCGACTCCTGTTGATGGTATCGACCATCCATGTCATCGATCCGCGCATAGAAATCGACGGCGATCGCTGCGTCCACGTCATCGATCCAGGTGCAGCGTCGATACCATCGACCTATGTCGATGGTATCGACACGACAGCGATTCGGGTTACAAGATCAAGCAATCGTCAGCCGTCGATACTCGCGAGGGGGGCGGATAGCATCGACCCAAGTCGATACCATCGAATCGCGTCGATGGTATTGACGGGCCAACAGTAGTGTCGGCCAAGTCTATTTAAGTAGAACCAATACGTCATTTGACGTCACACCTTCAGAGTGATCTCCTCCCTTTGTGCCGAGCACTCCCCCGAGCCATCCAAGAGTGAAGAGCAGCGTCACCGAGCGACGATCTTCCCCGAGCGGAGATTCATATCTCCATTCTTCTCCGAGCTCTCGTCTTCTAATCCCTTTCTCTTCGCCATCATAGTGCGCACCGCTGGAGCTTCTTCCTCGCGTGTTCGTCGGGATGACATCCCCGAGTTCGTGCCACCACCGCCATCATCGGTGGCACATCCTTGACTCATCCACCCTTCTGCGGAGGTGAAGAAGATCTTCGACGAAATCATGAAGCGTAAGATCGAGCCAACCCGGTATGTGGACCCGGAGATGCTCGGTGATCTTGGCTTCAAGGCAAATATGGACTATGTGCTGAAAGGACAAGCACACCAAACAGGCTGTGGCCGCGACGAGCTTGAGTTCCACGAGGACGGTCAGCCTTTCTTCGGCGAGTGGCCGACGTATAAGGAACGGGTGGCAGAATTCATGGCGTCCCTTGACGTCAATCTTGTGCCCAACGAGATGTCCGCCAGTGACCGTGAGTGGGAGAAGGGTCGGGTGTCTTTCCGGCTCTACAACCACGACTACACCATCACCCTGGAGTAGTTCAACGACATTTTCAACTGGAACAGCTCCCGGTACGACTACCGGCGGCCGGACAACCGCACCGACTACGCCGCCATCTTCGCCGAGTTGGTGATGGTTCTGCATGGGAGGTCGGTGAGCTACCACAACGCTGCGGTAGCCGACTTCGAGCACCCATTTGCGTGGGTCTTGCACAGGATGCTGAGCTCAACCATCTTTGCTCGAAGCAATCTTGCTTTAAGCAAATTCCAGGAGCCCGATCTTTTCTTTCTTTACAAGCTTCTGACGAGACAAGAATGCAACTGGGGTGCATTCTTTCTACACCGAGTGTTGGCGGTGAAGAGGAGCACGAGGAGAGCCCCGATTCATTTCGACGGGCTTGTCACCAGGATAGCCCTCTACTTGGGCTTGAATCTCAATCAGTTGACTCCTCTTTCCATGAGAAGCAAGGTCAACTTGCAACATCTTCACCGAGCCAACCTTATTCTGCTCCGAGATGGCGTGGCATTTGCACATTGCCACGTAAATCAAGCGTACCATGAGTGCGCACTGCCGGATCCTGTCTTCAACATCGAGGGCGCACAGCATTTCAGATGGCCGATCATAGCCATCGACTCCGATGATGAAGAAGGCGGAAATGATGGTGGCGACGACGGACAAGGCGACGAGGCTGAGGAAGAAGAGGCTTTTACACCTCTTCGAGCACGAGTAGCGCCCCGGAAGCGCCCTCGGATGCATCCAGGTGCGTCATCTTCATCACAGCCAACGCTGCCCCCACCACAGCCCTCGCAGCCCAGCGGGGATGCCTATTCCATGCAAGGCATGTATATGATGCTGCAGGACATTCATCAGACGCAGCATCAGCACAAGGTGATGTATACCGGTATTCAGGACACGACGAACCGGATACTTGACAACCAAAGGGCGATGTTCGAGAATGAACGTCTTCTCCTCGACAACCAACAACAGATACACAATCGGTTGTAGCGGATGGAGATGCAGCAGGAGCCCTTCTATGACCACTACTGGAGTCAGAGTTACTTTGGAGGCTATCCACAACCTCCGCCGAGGACCCATTATGATCCAAGCTTCCAGGGGGAGTATCCTTCTTGGGATCCTACGGCTCCACAATACCCACATCCACCTCCACAAGAGTGATCTGGTATCCCTGTTCCAATCTTTAAGTTTGTTTTTGACTATGAGGCCATAGTCGAATTCAAGCTTAGGGGGGTAGTTGGAACAGCTCTATCTTTTATTGTTTTCAATTTTTAGCATTATTGTTTTTGTTCAATTGTTATTTGTTTCTTGCAATTTTAGTTTTTGTAGGATCCACGTGCTATCTAGTGTAATTGTGGATGTCATAAAAGTGTGTCATCTTGTTGTTAGTGCATGGTAAATTCAAGGGAAATTTGAAACTTTTTGTGTCTTTGGACAGCTTGTTCTGTTTGACCTTGGGTACACATCCTACGAAAATGATTGGTTATGTCAACTTTAAAACAACATTTCATATCTGTACTCCTAATGATTCATGAAAGTGGACAGTAGTGGTTGTTTGAGCCTAGCCAAACAAAATGGTAATGAGACCTTAATTGGATGTAAGAGAGAGAACCCTCTAAACTACTACACATGTCAGAAAGGAGGGACGCATAATATCTTTCTAAGGTTCAGTCATCTAGTCTTGTGATCGTTCCACTTCATTTGTTTTTCATAACCCACCTAAGAATTGGAAGTAAAGTGTAGTTTTAATTCCTTTTGTGTGCATAGCATTTAGATAGGACTTGCATTGGTATTTTCCATATGTTTGCATAAAAAGAAAAAATATAGTGATTCATGCACATTACCTTTAGGTGCATGCCATGTAGTTGCATTCATGATTTTCAGGCATAAAGTATATCATGTATCTCAATTTTTCCCTAATGGTGAATTAAATTGTTCCATACCTTCTAAATAGTGCAAAAGAAAAATTTTATGAGTATGAAGAAAATAGCCCAATAAAATTATCTTTAAGCAATTATGGATATGTGGGCTGAAAAAAAATCTGAAAATCTGCAATAGAAAAAAAAGAAAAGTAAAAGAATTTAGAAGAAAGTGAAATAAGAAGGATAAAGGAACATAATATCACTTGCATTTCAGGATAATTGAGTACATGATGTAGCTTGACTAGATATCCATCTCATTTTGAGGCAGATGGTTAGTGCATGCATCATTACACCTAATTTTAGGCATTAGGGCATTTCTAATGTGCATTTGCATCATATAGGACATTTTTGTATTATGCATGTTGAAATTGTACAATACTTCCACTTTCTTCCATGAGCTACCCATTTTCATCCACTCGTTGCTCGGATTGGTAGGCCACTGTGAATTTCTCCTCACTAATGAATATCAGGAGAACTGCTTCCATGTAGATGGTAGTTAGGGCGAGCAACGTAGTATAGGCGATCACATGATGCGCCGAGTCTAAACCGGCGAATTTTATTATGTTAACTGCCTTATGTGATAGTGTTCATCGGTTTGGAGGTCAATTTCTTTTGTTGATGATTACTGTCGCCTTTAGGGTAATTACCGTTCTGTGGTTAGAAAAGGCCGGTTTGTGAATGTTCAGTGGGAGTCATATGGGATGTTGGGTTGGTGTGTTGTTTTTCAGTTGACATTTGCAATTCTATTCTAAGGATTAGTTGCTCGAGGGCGAGCAATGTTCAAGCTTAGGGGAGTTTGATGCGATGATTTTGAGTCGCATTTATAGACCTGTTTCATATGAGTTTTATGCTTTTATTAGTCATTTTTATGGTTAATATTGCATAATTCATCCATTCTGGTCTTTGCCATCATTTTATGTCAAATCCCCTTAGTTTTATCATTTTGAGCATTATTTGTCACATTATTATTATTTGTGTGAATTTATGTGATCTTGTCTTTGAATTTTAGGGAAAAACGAGTATTTGCTTCTGTCGATACCATCGACGGAAGTCGATACCATCGACAAGGCCGAAGGTTGCCAGCCGAAAGGAGCAGCAAAGAGTCGATACCATCGACGCTCAAGTCGATGGTATTGAGACACCTTCAGGTTGCTGGCGAAGAAGCCGTCGATAGTATCGACGCCAAGTCGATACCATCGACGCATGGAGGCTACAGCGACACAAAATGACAAAACCGTCGCTATAGGGTAGTCGATACCATCGACCCAATTCGATGGTATCGAGATGGCTTCAGGCACTCGGACGAAAAGAAAGAAAGGTTGTTGCTACTACACTGGGTCGATACCATCGACCCATGTCGATGGTATCGACACCGTCAGATATGCGTTGGAATTAGATTGATCTCAATCGGACGGCTGGAGTTAATTAACGACTTAATTAGGGACTTATACCTAATGACGGCCGCCCAGAGGAGGAGAGCATCTCATTAGCCATTGCACAAGTTCCGAGGAGCAGGAGAAAGGAGAACGGAGGCCAAAAGTTCATATGAGCCGATCTGGACGCTGCCGAAGACGGATTTCACCACCGAGAGGCGGGAAAGCACGTGTTCTACGCAAAGGATCAATCGGTTCTTCTCCGTTCAGGGGTTTTCCCATTCAATTCACGTTTTTCATATGATTTCACCTATTTCTACCATGTACATGTGTGAGATGAACATGCGGGGCTAATCCCCTCCATCTTTAGGATCGGGAGTAGCCCGGGAATTCATTGTATGATAGTTTTATAATAGTAATTCATATTTTCTCTCTTAAATCTGTGGTATAGTTTCGTTTTCTCCATATATTGTTATGCTTGATCACCATAATAATAACCTAATGCCCTTAATTACTTTGAAAGAAGGATTAACGGCTGAAAAGAGGCGAAACCTACGTTAATCGATAAATCCCTTGACCAAGGTGGTGTAAAATTAATGGTGGATACTGAGAGATCGTTCGTAATGCACTTAATTTAGGGTATAGGTTACTACGACGATGGAACCGACCTAAACCTAAGTAGGGAATTGCACCACGACAGTGGGCAATTCTGTTTTCAGGCCACTACTCGGATAGAGAGAGAAGATTGAGGCATTATATAAAATCTAATACAATGGAAACCCGCGGTGAAACCGCAACCCTAAAGATATCTTTTTGAATTGATTAAATTAACCTTTAATCGATTGTTTGCTTTGTTTTAAGTTTATTTCCTTTTAAATTTTTTTACAACAAACTCCAATTTGTTATTCGGTTTAGCTGATCACGAATAGTTAGTAGGAGTCTCTGACAATTCCGAGTATCCCTGTGTTCGACTCGGGCCTCACAAAGGCCTATACTACTCGACGCGTACACTTGCATTTTTAGCGCGTAGTAAAATACACATCACACAGCCACAAGGTTTTATAACTGCATTAATGTAAATAAAGTCTATAAGCTACAAACATCAATCTAGATATTGACACAAGAACCTCATAGCTGAAATCTTTGATTTGACAAGATGGACAGAGTTTGACTTGAGTCAAGATAAAAGATGAAATTTTTTATTATAAAAGATTTAGTAGGAGCATATAAATATTTCACATATTGATGGGGAATAGCATCCCAATACCATAAGTATTGAGACCTAGCATGGAAAGCACCTTCAAGATGGACTAAGTGAAACATCCTATGTGATAGGAATTGAGATCTATAGAAAACGTTTTGGAAAGTTTCATGACCTAAGTATGAGAACATATATTGGAAAAATGTTAAAAGGGTTCAGTATGAAGGATTCAATGAGAGAGAATTTTCCATGTTACACGGTATTAGTCTCTCAAGAACCCTATATTCCAAATTATTATGAAGAATGGAAAAACATGAGTAAGATTCCATATGCACCAGTGATTGGATCTATCATGTATTCTATATAATGTACTCATCCCATTATCTTGTATGTATGGGACACGACAAAATGATAGTAGTCAGATTCCAATGAAGGTCATTGGAATACCATTAAGAACATCCATTAGTACTTAATATGTGCTAAAGGATCAATTGCTAGATTATGGAAATAAGGAGGAGTAGGGTGTAAAGGGTTACACCGATGCAAGCTTCTAAAATGACAAACTATTATATCAGTGTAAAACTGTGTTTAATCTTAAAAGAAGAGTTGTAGGTTGGAAAGGTTCTTGCGTACCATTATTTAAATTTTACAATAGATGTTGAGTATCATGGTGTTATGAACACAAGAGTGGATATTGTATGGATCTAGAAGTATATATGGATGAACTTATAGATTTTCCAACCATTGATGACACAGTAGAAATGGTATGACAACAATGTAGATATCGGTTATGTAAGAGTATCAAATAGCATACTACAGTAATTCCATGTCATATGAGATGTTGTACAACAAAGAGATTTGAAACATGAAATACATTTACTAAAGGCAAAATATTGCTAACCCACTGGATTAGCACTTGGGCAGCAGAAACATGATGGACATGTTAACGATCACTAAGAATAAGATTTGTGGGTAATTGGATCTAAGTGCAAGTGGAAGTATGTTGGTATATATTCCTAGAGATCCAATCATATGATCATTGTGATGGCATATCTTATAAACAACTTAATCAATGATACAGGAAGTCTACCAATTTTATATAGTTTTGTTCAGTTATAAAAAAATGATGAAACATAATAAATATCTAAAGAATGACATTACTCAATCACGTATGTCTTTAGGTTGATGACCTAAACAATGAGATCATATGGATGGTAAGAGTATGTACATTCTTGTTATGTCCCTAGTCAGATGTTATTGTGGAAGGATGATAGATAGAAATGGCACATAAAACTAGAGTGTGTTGGTTGATGACAGAGTCTCACCAGTTATTATATGTGATATCAAACCAAATACATAGATACTTGTTGGAGAATAGTGTGTCGAACAGACCCACCTTGAGAGTGACCCATTGAAACCATAATTGGTGATCATAATCATCTCACATAGTGAAGGCGGTGATTTTCATTCTTAGACCTGAAATCACTACACACGTGTCGTTAAGTCTACTTTGACATCATACTTGTTGGAGAATAGTGTGTCGTTAAGAATAAGGATTGTTGTAAAGGTGATGATCGGATGCACTGTGACACATGAGGATGACTGTGAGTGATGTAGATGGGATTTATCCCTCCTATTGGATTTTGATATCTAGGCCATTTGATAAGCAAGATTGAGAAAAGAATGTGCATGCACATGTGAATTAATATATGATATTGAGGTCCCATATATCTCAAACAATCTTCTCTAGTTCAAGGAACATGGATTGAATATTGATAGGGTGATGATTCCATGAATCAAGTTCAATCCATATATCAGTAACAAAGGAATTATACAATAACTATAACACCAACCACGGATTGTAGGTTGTAGTTATTCCCTAACTTTCCAGATTACTTGGGTAGAAATGATGTGTTGATAGACGCCACTCATTGCTTATGATGTCATAGATCAATTATAGACATTCACTACCAACTTGACTTGGAACTTATAGAGTCACACACATAGGATACACTGGGAATAGGAGTTCATTCATGAATATGGTTTAAACTTGATTACTAAAGAGTTAGGTATTCAATTAAAGAACATTGGTTGAATGATGACTAACTAAACCATGAGTTGACCAGTTTAAGTGTTTAACCAATCATTTCAGTGTATTAGGTCAATTGAACCAAACTTGGCAATTCTGCACAATGAACTGAATGGTTTAGGAATTGAACCAATCGGCTCAGGTCCATGAACTGACTGGCTCAGTTTGTGAACTGAGCAATTTGTGGATCAATTTGATTGATTCAAGGATCTGTGTGATTGTCATGTTGTACATTAAATCAAATATTAATTGTCAATACAATTGTGATTGGGAAACATGATGAAATGACTAGTTCAAGGGTTGAACCAATCATCTTACATGCCAATTGATCAGTTCACCTAATTATCAAACATTTCACTATTCCAAGTTGCAAAATTTTATAAAATTTTGGTCCCATCTGCTCCCACTCAGACTGGGAACCCTAACCCTAACCCTCCTATAGATAGAGGGGTATTGAGGGCTTCTCAGACATAACTCAATTGCCTCTGACAATAGTTTGTCTTCTCTGGTCGTGGTAACTGATAGAACTTGAGAAAGTCCTACCTGATAAAGGGAGGGATAGAAATGGAGAACAATTGTAGGAGAGCAAGTTAATGATAGTACACCAAAGAGATGGGACAACTCCTTTTCGCCATTTCTACTAGAATGACAGGAGTTTCTGGTTGTCTATGTGGACTACCATAGAGGCAAGGAGTCTTTTTTACTAGGAGGACAACATCAAGCTGATGTCTATGATGATCAACCAGGAGCAACTGTTGACATCATCCATGTGTGAATTGAAGAATGCAGGATACTGCAATGAGAGGATAGTCATTGGACTTTCTCCAGGACCATGTATGACCTCGAAAAGACATCCTTCCCATTACATAGTTGTTGACGCAATTGTATGTTAAAGGGGAATGTGCACATTAAATTTTTGTTTCTGCTACCTATATGTTGCCATATTTCCCAAAAATACATTCTTATGAATATACTTTATTATATATTTAACATATGTTTTGGATTAACCAAGATTTAAGAAATGCTAAAAAAGAAAGATGTGCAAACAATGTGCACAACCACAAGTTGGGTCCATGTGGAAACGTAAGGCTTTGCCAATAAAGAGTGGAAGCGTCTTCTTCTCAGCATCCCACTCCTATGATTATTGAGTCCTCTAGTACAACTACACCTCTATTTCACCATGATGATTGGATAGCTATGAAGAAAACACAATTTTGAAAATACCCAATCTCACAACTACTGAGGTGGCTGCAGAAATGGTGAAATTCAACTCTCAAAGTGCACCTTCATCTTTGACCTTGATTATTATGTTTTACTTATAAATTACTATTGATGATGATTAATAGGAGCTCTGCAAGCAAAGAAAAGAAGGTAACTTCAGACCTTGAGGGCCCAAGGGATGAATTGATAGTTTCTCTGGGTAAATCAAAGCATCCTAGGTGTGATAGGATTGCTGACGCTGGTGTTGGTATAAAATCCTTCTTCAAGCCATCAGAGAATAAGCGCAAATCTGTCCAAAGAGGAGGATTCATAGAAGAGATGGTATAAGAGATGATTTTAAAGGTACTAGAGTAAGAAATGAGACAATATCAGGCTTCTCATTCATCTCCTCAGATAGTACTTGTGGTCCCCAACTCTTCATATGAGGTGGACCCCCCCCCCCCCGATGATAGAGGTGGTTGTGATCCCATGGACCAGCTAGATAGCACGTCTGATGTAAGTTTTTTTGTGATATAGTTGTCTTTCATATTGTTTTTTATAATATGTTTATGTATAGGTATATATAATACTATATACATATTTGTAGGGGTTGAGGCCATGTTGTCTTTTACAAGAAGAATATGTCATTGCATTGAGTGAGTCTTACCCATGCCTTCCAGGTGACATGATTCATGGTGCTCTAATGCCAGCCAATGCGGTTGACATGATGCCAAGGCTTGTCTATGGATCTTGGAATGGACAACACTGTCATATGGCCACCCCGACCATGAGACGATGGGTGATGTAGAAGGAGGCATGGTTGCATGGCTCAAAGATGGAGTTGTCTTTACTGATGTATGCTAAATTTACGTTGTGATTGTATTTGAAATACAATTGACAATTAATATGATAATATATATATATATATATATATATATATATATATATATATATATATATATATATATACGGAATGGACAACATTGTCATATGGCCACCCCGACCATGAGATAATAGGTGATGTAGAAGGAGGCATGGTTGCATGGCCCAAAGATGGAGTTGTCTTTACTGATGTATGCTAAATTTACATTGTGATTGTATTTGAAATACAATTGACAATTGATATGAGAATATATATATATATATATATATATATATATATATGCATGGAAGACAGCATGTAGGAAACACCCTATAGTTTGTTATCCGCTTCCTCCTCAAGATATTCAATTACATGCTTGGATTGCAAAGGACCTATTCAACTCGTTAGGTCCTAATTGTAGGAGGTTGGCACTATGTCTAAGTGACTTAGAAGAAGGGTCACCTATGATGGTTCATATTAAGGAGGATGTTGCAGGTCAAGCTCATGATACTAGTTTTTGCAAG
Source organism: Alisma plantago-aquatica (assembly GCA_963693085.1). Lineage (NCBI taxonomy): Eukaryota > Viridiplantae > Streptophyta > Magnoliopsida > Alismatales > Alismataceae > Alisma > Alisma plantago-aquatica. Next base: position 372,275,370 of record OY856412.1, read on the forward strand.
ATGTTGTGGAGTTGTTTACTTATGCTTGGTTGAATATAACAATGATAGAACTTTGGATATGGTGAGATGTTATGGCTAAATACCTTATTTTATATATCTTGATATGTTTTTGTATATATTAATGCATACACGATATACATTTTGCACCTACTTGTAAAGAGTTCACACTACCCCATGTGACATTTCTAGTTCCTTTGTTGATTAGCCATGTAGAGAAACACTCAATAATTGTTACTAAATATTGTTCTACCGCATTTAAATATTTTAGTAATGTGAGAAAGAGTGTGATTATAGATCCTTTCAATGTTAAGTTTCAGGAACTTTACTTATAATTTCAACTTAAGAATTACATTTCATTGTGGATTTCGAATTTTCTTTTGTTTGTCTTCTTTCCACTCATGAATAATCATTGGTTGTTGTTGGTAATTATCTCTGAGACTAAATGTGTATTATCTATATTTGAAGGTGACAAAATAGATAGTGGGGGGCACACAATGAAAAAGGAAATATATATGTGTGTACATTTTTATATCAGTCAAAATGTATTAGTGTATGCATCATTAGTTACATGACTATTTAATGATTCAATTAAATGTGTTACATTAACTTATAGGGGTATAAAAGAATTCAAAAAGGATGGAGGAAAGGTTATTAGCAACAAAAAGCATTAAGTTGGAAGAATGTTTTAGACTTCAATGTATATATATGCCAACTATGTTTACTTGTATTTATTAAAGTTCTGCATAACTATAAATTTATAGTGCCATATACATGACAATAGTTGGGTATGCAGATACTACACGATGTGGTATATGGACCTAATTAGCTGACAGACAGCACCAGACATCCATTGTATACAAAATGTAATCTATATAGAGTCTTGATCATCATAAGTAAATAGTCTCATTTGATAACATGAAAATATCAATCAAACTACTTAATTATGTAATTCTATTTGCAATTGTCTGAAACAAAAGAAGAGATAGATGAGACAAGAGAACAATGGGTACACACCTTCAATAAGGAAGTAAGCTTGGAATTTGACTGGGATAAACTATGAGTTTTCTAAATTTTGATGTCATAATTAGTACATACATGTGGTTCTTATGACTTCTTGCATCTTTAAATTCATTGTGAGTGAATTATTGGTGTATATGTGAATGATGAATATATACATGTGTTTGAATGAATGTGAATATGAATGATTACAATGAGAATTGCATTTGTACATGTCATGAAAATAGAATGGGTACATATGTGAATGATGTAAATATACATGTGTGTCAATGAAAGTGAAGATAAATGAATACAATAAGAATTGTATTTGTACATGTTTGAGACTGGAATTGGAGATTAGATCTTGTATGTGGGTGGATGAATTATGTGTGTGTTTGTTATTGGAGGTTTTGCAACCATGTGTTGCCATGTTGTTAAGTTGAACAGAGGATAAAACATGTAGTTCTAATGAACTATGGATTATGCATCCTATTGAAAAGATGGAGCAGGTTTGCAGACCTGCTATTTTAAAGAAAACATAATTGTGTCATCGGTTGTTGCCACAAAACTAATGCTGTATGTATTAATTTCAGTTTTTATATTATAATTGATGTTATAGGGTTATTCAAAAATAGTTGTGTTGGATAGCACGGTTGTGCTACTAGCTAGCTTGTGGCCTTATTTGTGATGTGAAACTAACGTCAAATTGGTTAGTATCACCAATTACAACATTTATACGGAAAACACTATACAATACATCAATTTTTAAAAGAACTGACAACACATAAACCTTTATCAGATAAAAATGTTACCTCGTATGGCAGTGCAATGTCAGTAGTTGTATCCAAATCGACAACATAGAGCACTGACTCATTAGTCTAGTCATCAGTTTCTTTAATCATAGCAACTAAGGTTGGGTATGTATCGTCGGTTTAGGCATCCCCAAAAAACCAACATGGTAGGCGCTTAACTGTAGTATCACCCATATGTGTTTGTACAAAACCGACGCTAGAGGGATATTTTAATTGATCCAAGAGGTGGTATCTATACTAGTGGTCATCATATATACATTCATGTTTCTTCATAGTGTTAGCTTACCAAATACACGAGTATTGGGAAAGATTCTATAATAACTCGTCATTATGTATTAACCTAAAATTCCATCCTATTCACCATTTTTTTTCATTTTTCCCATTTGCTTGAGAAAATTAACTAAGTAGGCTTCACAATTCTCCTTAGTATTTTCTTTCATGAAAGGTGTGTACTTCTAATTTCTTCATTCGTATTTTCTTTCATGAAAGGTGTGTACTTCTAATTTCTTCATTCATATTTTCTTTCATGAAAGGTTTGTACTTCTAATTTCTTCATCCTCCTAGACTCGTCTTATTCTTTCACATATGCCTTCCTCCTCATATTGTGATTTCCTTCTCAAACCTTCCCTAAGATGTCATTTAGTCAAAGGTTACCTCAAGTTCCAATACTTCTCATTTTTCATCCTTCATCTTATCATCTCAAATCCTACTCTCTGAGTCACCTTACTCTTACATGGGGTTCATGCATTAACTCCTTCTTATAACATGTATTCATCATGAAGTTCCATGTATATATCTAAGGCATTATAAGCACTACTTTAGTATTCTCTGAACTCTATCACGTGATTAAGACTCCATTTGCTAAGTTACTTCTTCTTAATACTATCACACCTTAGAATCATATCTTCAATATAGTATCATTGTCCAAAAAAGGCAACTCTTAAGTTTTAGGAATTCCTTTATATGTTGTTCACATTTCGATAAAGCGTAAATGTATTATGTCTCTTTCCATGAATCATGAAGTTCTTAAGTTTTGATAAATTTAAATATGGATATTTATTCTTCTCAATTTAATACAATAGCACTCTAAATCACTTATTTATCCAATTTAATACTTATTATGTCCAACATTTTTGTGCTTAGGTTGTGTTCTGCATCTCTCATCTTCTTTTATGTCATTATTTTCATTGGGAGTTCATATCCTAGAATAGTATTAGATTGTTTCCAAGTTACAACTTGGTCATAGTAACTAGAAGAATAAAATTTAGAGAGTTATAAACTAACTTTCCCTTAATGTCTCGATACCTAACCAAGCCATCCAAGTACTAAGCTCAATTGGCATGATTCGTGATCGCGGAATGTTCACCACTTGTTTTACTGCTTAATTCTAGATCCTATTGTGCATGTAGCCTCAGCTAACCTAGGCTCTAATACCACCAAATTGTAACACCCAAACACAACAAAATGACATTACCCAAAACAAAACACCGATCAATGTTAACTGGCATCATTAATTATGAAGATAAGGAAATGCATAACATAAAATTTCCAACTACATATCAAAAAAGTGCACATAAAAGGGCCATTTATTTATTTCATTAACATGTAATTATGCATGATATATTTGGTGACCTCTGTTACAACCTCTGTATACATTATGTCCAGATCTGCATGTACACGAATGACTCTAAGAGATCAGAAAAAGACCATCACCAACCTTCATTTACTAATGCAAGTCCAAAGGAAGATCCTCACCATGGGGACCACGTTTATTATATTTTGACCACCTAAAATATGAGGATAACCATGTGGGTGAAACCTATGTCCCAACGATATGATATAGAAATCAAAAGCACTTTATGATTACAAGCCTACTATTAATATCACAACAATGTAGATAAAATAATCACAAGTAATATCGACAATATATGGAACAATGGTAGATACCAAATTAAGACTGGCAATACATAAAAGGCATAGAACAGCAATAAAAGCTTCATAATGTGAATCACCAAGGTACTTAAATAGTTATGTAGCTATGTGTCTTCATTACTTATTTTATTATTAACCCTAGGTATTTTGTGGTGTAGCATTCAAACCACTAGCTAGTGATTTTTAAGTCCCATGTCTCACCATATAAGATCCTATAATTATCAATCTCCATAGGAGCCTACCAGCCTCAAATGGCATGAGCATAACAAGTACGGGATCATTGGATAGAAACATACTATTTGGTGTTCAAATGTCAACCTACAATTTTTCGTATGTCCTAGGTTATGAAAAAATGAGATTTAAAATTTGCATCCTAATGAAAAATAAGAGAATTAAATAGTAAATGTGATATATACTATCTCTAGAATTTTAAAACTCCCACTTTTTATAGATATATAGAAGTTTGAATAGTTTATAATTATTTTGATGTAAAACCCTACCCACAAAAAATGGAGAAATAGAAATGAAGTATATCTACATTATTGACCCCCAAAAAATCACATAAAAATTGAGTACAATTTGATAATGTTATAAGCTTGGATATGATAACTATAGTTTATTTAGATATTTTGTGATGTAACATAAAACTTTGATTCTTAACCTAGGAATATTTACATGACGCTATATGGACCGGGCATCACTATGTGCTCAGGTGACTTATAATGTTTCATAGAAATCTAAATTCTTATATGAATCAGATAGTTAGTATGATGGTATAACAGAATTTAACATGTTGACATGAGGTGATTGTGACTTGGTTCTCGTATTAATTTTGGCTATTTCTTCTTAGTTTTTCATTGAAAAAATTTCTCATTAGGAATTATATTTTCCTTCTAGTACTATGTGTACAAGGAAAATGATTTTTTGGAATTTTAATGAATATTAATTTAGCTAAAACACAATCAAAGAATAATAAGAGAACTCTAGAGGAGAGTCATATGAAACCCTTAAAACCTAAATCTTTGTACGCGGTAATGATTTAGAGAATGTGAAGGATGCTAAGTTGTAATTTCCATGAATCCTTTGAAGGGGTGGAGAGTAGCACCTGAATAGGTTGTGGATGTTCTAATTTCTAGGATGAAATCAATTTTAAGGGGTGGAGTTTTAACATACTAAAATCTAAGTCCTAATTCTCTACTAAGGTATAATTCACAATTTCTCCGATAATTAAGCCCATATACAAATGTGGCAATTCGATTCAAAGTCCCATATAATAATTCTCAACAATCATCATATTCCATGAGTTGAATCTCTTCACTTGGGAAATATTTACAAACTAGTCCCTCGATTTATCTTCATGGCATCAATTAATAAAACATTTACAACCTTTTGTTCAAAAACTAAGTACATATTCCATTTCAATAATACATCGTATTTCAACTAATGGCTTTGGAATAAATGAAAAATGCTAAACAGATTAATAACTATGTATCTTTGAATTATATAAAGTTTTATTAATTATCCATCTGATGATCATAGTATTTAGCATTTTTAGTGCTTATTTTAGTACAAATTATACTCTTGGTAAAATTTATAAAGCAAATGGATTGTTAACTTGAAAGAAATTCAATTTTAAAAGTTTATATCAATAATTCACAAACAAAAACTTATCACTACCTATATATGCACTAATAAACTAAGGAGAGACCTCAACTCCTCTTCGTTATGCCATCTCCAGTGGTTATAGGGAAGCGGAGACCCTCATGGCTCCTCCCTTGTACATCACAAATTCATTTACCTCTCCTTCGTTGTCTGTAAATCTCCACCTTGACTAATACACCCCCTATCTTATAAACCCTAAACCCCTACCACCAATCCTGACATCAACATCATCAATTTAAGTATTGCATGAAACCTACAACTCCTATCATTGCTATTAACCCCCACACCACATACTTTGATGATCTCCACTACTCCTCAATTTGTGCCTCAGATTTTCTGCCAACAACTTCTACTCTATTCTCCACCCTCCTTTCTTCTCCATGGTTTCCCCCTCTTCAAGTCCTCCTGACCACAAACCTACATCATAGCTCACAATGCAATGTTGCAGTTAGTGGCACCACTACTCCTACCGGTTTCTACAACCCATCAAGCCTACCACAACCTATGGTCGATGCCCAACCTAAAACAAGCACATGACCTACAAATCACTGCTTCTAGCCCATCCATGAACATCATCAGATGGAGATCAAAAACCCCCCTCACTCCACCACCAATTATTCCCTACCGCCAAACACCACAACTAACAACAAGAATCCTCACAACTTCACCACCACATGCTTCGATCCCCTTGCCTAGCCTCTATAATGCAGCTACCCCACCAACAAAATCAACTGCATTGAGGCTTCCTGTAATGACCCCACCCCTCAACAACCCCCAATTAAGGAAGGCCAAGAAGCTAGAGTCGTTATCCCAAAATAGGATCATATGGTTTTTCAAATAATAAAAAATAATTAATAAATTCTACCACAACTAAGATTAAAGAAGGATAAACAATTTATTTTTGCATATCTTTCAAAACATAGGAATTGAGAACTTTATCCAAGGAAAAGATCTAGCTAACTATAATCCCTTAAATATTTTATAACTTTTCTCTTTTTCAATGTCACCTTTTATTGAACATTCTCTTTCCATAAACATGACTGCATATTTCACTAAATTGTCGACAAACAAAATGTCGGACAATATAATGAATTATATTGGATGTGGGGAAATAAAAGCTTGCATCTATTTGTAACAATGTATTGCAACCAAATTATTGCTTAACATATCAAACTTTACATTTTAAACATAACTACTCAATCCTGACAGTTATTTTGTTGTCCCTACAATGGACATGGATACTACCTTTCTCATTTGATATATCCCAAATAGCCCCTTTTGATCCTACCCTAAAGGTAGACCAAGACATAGAGTTGTATAGTCATATGATCCTACCCAAAGGTAGACCAAACATCGACTCATGATAACCTGATGATCCTACCATGACAGTAGACCAATACCTAGGTCATCAATTCCTCACATATACCCAAAGCTATAGAGGAGGACTAGATCTGAGCTAGTCATGCATATATTTATGGTGATAGCCATAGTCACTTTATAGTTACAAGAATTATAGTTCATCCAAGTATTCAATTTCAAGCAACCAGTAAAACCTCGGAAATCACTGTGAAACTAGAGCGATTAGCCATAACATAATTGCTTACTTGATTTGGTAGTCTCAAAACCATGCAAGATAGCTAATCCAATCAAAAGTCCAATCAACCAAGCCAAGCAAAGTTTTCCCTGAAAGTTAGAGAAATACACCCATGCATTATTATTTTATCCAAATCATCCTTAAGACTGACTTGGTCCTCAAGTTAGGGTTTATAGGTCATCATTAGGGTTTTATTAGGGTTTTGGCTTCCCAAACCCTATTTTTTACTTTTTGTTCTTCATTAGGTTACAAACCGTAATCCTTCTTTAAAACACCTTTATTTCAAGGAAACCCTAATTTATCATATTATAGGTTGTTGAATTCAAATAACTTTCATTTTTCTCTTTTTATGCATAAAAGATCGGTATTTTATCAACAATATCGATTGGATTCATTAGATTAGAAATAAGGGTTTTGATTTCTTTAATACATTAAAAATTTCAACTTTAAGTACTTTTAGAACTAGAAGATGATATAGACCCTGATTATATTTTTGTTAGAATTTTCATGTTCTCCTGATAAATTTCCATATATAACTTGCCACGATCAAAGCTACCAATAATTAGTTATAATTATTCCAATTTACCTACTTTTGGACCAATGAGATGCCACCACGTCAGCAATTCAGCCCCTTTTTCCTTTTCCACATGGATTAGGGATTCAAAAATTATCTCCCTCCATGTAAGTGGTTTACTCCATGCAAAATAGCGCCTAGTCGAGGCGGAAGTACTCTTTTTGCCCTCCCATCCTTGGGCTCGGCGGTCGCAAGCCTTGGGGGAGGAAGGTCATTCCACATGTTGTTATCTTCAACCTACTCCCCATTCTACTCGAGATCATGACTATGTTCCAGGGGATTAAAGCCAAGATCTCACTCCTCATTCCTAGACCCAAGGAAGGTAGGCGATCGGGTCATCTTCTTTGCCTCCTCTCACTTGATTGTAGGTAGTTGTCAATTAGCTAGAGTCATGAGAAGCAGAGAGCGGGAGAGTGGCTTGCATCCACATCAAGTCGAAGGAAAATCAAAGAGAAGGAGACAGGGTGTGATCGTATTGGAGGTAGAGATGTCAACCGCAAGGTCACATAGAACTTTGTGGTTGAGTTGCGATCTTGAAGGTGGGTTGTTTCCCCCTTTTATAGGTGGGGCTTGATGAATGCATATTCATCGTAATTCAATCATCTCGTTTAGCCCAGTTTTGGTTGCATTCGTGCATGTATTGGCTTTATTTTCTTATTTGTGCATTTACTTGGCTTAACTGCTTTAATGAGGTTTTATTGGCCATATCTTCTTATATTCAACTTATCTTGGTCCAATCGATTTTATCCCTATTTTTAATGGATTTTATCTTTGTTTTGCAGGATGAACTGGGCACTTGGGCCAAATCACCTGCCATCATGCAATCGGGGTCTTTTCCTTCCTGATTCTCTGCTACAACATTCTCTGTACCCAAGGTGTGGATACGACCAGGCTATTTGGAGCTTGTGGGCCTGATCCCAATGCAACTATAACCTTGTGGCCCTTTGTTTAGCCTTGGATCAGGCTTGGTCAGATCTTGCCCAAGGCTAATTTGTAACTCTTGGTCCCAAGCAACACCAAGGCCCACAAGTGGGGCCGAGACACTATTTCCTTCACAGCCACAGTGCCCAGCCGGCTCATGTTCACCTATCTACCCTAATAGCTACCTGCGGCCTGTAACCAACCTGCGCCCGTTGGGCCCACCTCCTTACCCATTCCCGTGACTGCGGCACCTACCCCAACTCCCGTGATCGCGGCATTCTGCCCTAAGTAGCCGCGGCTTGATACCCATTGCCCCCACGACTGCAGCTTCACTCCGCGCACCCGCAACCAGTCGCCTGCGACCTCCCCAAGCCCTGCGATCTCACATGCCCGCGGCCAGGCAAACTCCCCAACGTCACGACCGCGGCCTCTTCCCTTCTACACCTCTCTGCTTGCCTCCAAGGATCTGACACCCTCGATGCTGCGACCGACGAGTGCCCGTGATCGTGGCTTCATTCTGCACCCGCAGCCTGCTCTAGAGACCGAGCTGTTCGTCGCCACTGCTTCCACCCGCGGCTGCACGCGTCACGACCAGTGGATCTACATGCCGCGACCGCGGCACTTCCCGCGACCCATGGCGTTGAGTGCAAGTGTCGCGACCTGCGGTGGCCTACACCACACCTCACCTCCACGTTCTGCTCTGCTCTAATCATGCTCGGGGTCCCTCTCATCACCCTGGCTGCTACTCCCTTCGACAGTAGCGACGCCTCCGCCATCATCTGCAACCCGACTACCTGTCCTCCGCATCCACCCACTGAGCAACGACGCTCATAGCTGCCTCACACAGAACAGCAACACCCGCTGGCCCAGCAGAGCAAGTGGCATGACCTCGACAAAGGTCGCGACCTCGAGACGGTGCCCAGCCTGCCTATAAATAGGATCCGACTCTAGTCAGTCAAATCATCATCTCCATACGCCATTAGGCTGCAGGTTTGTCATGGGCCTAAGGAGACGATCTCCATAGCCAAGAGCATGCCCCCATGGTGGTTTTGTGGCCTTTTCACCCAGATCTGGAGTGAAGACTTCGATATGCAAGCCACCTCATTCAGATCAAGATCTAGATCTAGATCTACTGCATCTATGTCGCTTCCACACCACCATCTCGTCCACGAGCTGCTCCTCCGGCTGCAAGCAAGGACTACAAGAAGAAGAATAAGGTGGAGAGAGAAGATCTGCCCCTTCTGCCGTGGTGTTCTTCTCTCCTCGTCTAGATCTGCCCCGACATCGTGTAGAAGACCGTTTCTCCACCAAACTGTGATCATCTTCTTCACCATGACCATGGAGAAAACTTCTCTCTCTTGTTATTCTTGATCCTATCACCATGAGTGAGTAGTTTACTTTCACTGGGGTGCGGGGACTAGCCCCGCTGCCCATGCTTTCACATCTTTTTTTTGAACATTCCATGGCATGTATATAATCTTTCATTTCGTTGTTAATCGTCGATGTGTGCTTGTGGATTGATCACCTGCTTGCATTTATCTAGTTCGTTTCCTATGTTGCGAGAACTTCAATGCGTAGGTTTCAAAGGTCTATTAACGTAGTTGACTCCCAAACTAGAAATAGAATGGGATTCCTTGAAATCTTAAGTGTATGATCCGTGTGGTGACGAGCCATCTAGCCCACGGTGATGCTTCTGTGTGCCTAACGCCTGTATAGAGGGCCCATAGCTTCATTTGTATTTCTGTATCTTTGGATCCGTAAGTATGTGATCTGGATGGTGACGAGACATCTGATACCTAAGGTGATGCTTACGCAAACCCAACGCCCGTATGGGGGGTTCTGCAACAGCTCTATTTGAATGGTTATATCTTGCCTGGATGTTTGATGTTTGGATGTGATTGCATGCGTAGTGGTGGTGAAACCCGGGACCATCCCAGCAATTTCCGTCATTAATCTTTAATCAACCCTTTAATCCTGCTTTTTTACTTTCCTTGCTTTTAGTGTAATTAAACTCAAATCAACCAACCTTGTTCTAAATATTAGTCTTGATTCGACTAGATTCGACTAGAAAGAAGATTCTTAAAAATGTTGTCCCTTGGGATTCGATCCTCAACTATACTGTGATAAGACCCATCCGCTTGCGGGTGGTATTATTGCACATTGTTTTGGTTAAAAACTTAGGGATTTCAACCCTAAGTGAGTTTGTTAGTGCGATAATATATGCCACGTCAAATTCTGGCACCGTTGCCGGGGATAACGGAATCATCTAGTTAAATCTAGTTCTTTTGAGGCTAATTTAGGTTTTTCTTTTACTTTTGATACTATCGATCATATATACTTGAATTCGGTTCTACTCCATCGATCTCATTAGCAAAAGATCCTTTTATCCTAGGTATCCACAAAGTCTAGTGCATGCGCCGCTCAGACAGTTTTGGACTCTCAACTAGCTTTGACCCTGAGATAGACAGAACCTTTCGCCGTCAGTACAGAGAGAACCAAGCAAGAATGGCTCAAGAGGAGGAAATTGCTTGAAGGGTTGCTCAAGCCCTTAATGCACAAAGAGATAGGCTTATGCAAGAAGCCCGAGCTGCAGTTCAAGAAGAAATCCAAGCAACTCAAGCAGCAACTCAGCAAGCAGAGTTACAAAAAGACCTGAGGGAGTTCTCAATCCCTAAAGCTGCTGACGTTCATCACCCAGTGCATCCTCCTCCCATCAACGCTCCCAACTTTGAGATACGAGCACATTGGATCACTTTGCTTCAAAACAGTCCCTTCTATGGTAAGTAAGGAGAAGATAGTTAAGAACATCTTCTGAGTTTTATAGATCTATGTGCCATGACAAAGCAAAATGGAGTCACCGATGATGCCATAGATTCCGTCTCTTCAAATACTCTCTCGTCGATAGAGCCATGAGTTGGTATAACTCCTTGCAATGTGAACCCATCACCACTTGGGAACAACTTCAAAATATTTTTCTGGAAAAGTTTTATCCACCTTCTCTCACCTATGAAATCAGGGGCCGAATAACGCAATTCACCCAAGCCCCTGGAGAATCCTTAGCTGAAACATGGGAAAGATACAAAGAGCTTCTACGCAAGTGTCCACATCACGGCATCCCAAAGAATCATCTCATTGAAATCTTTTATAGAGGTGTGTACGACGATATCAAGAGGTTTTTGGATTCCTCGTCTGGAGGAAATTTCATGCGTCAGAGTTATGATATCGCATGGAAGGTTGTCACCCTTGGAGCTGAAAACCAAGCCAACTGGGGAAGACATGTGGGCAAAGGAGTGCTAAAGGTAGCTATGTCCGAAGCAACACTCGAGTACAAGTCTATCGTTGAATCTCTCAAACTCCTAGTTACAAAGCAAGACCATCTACAATCGTCTCTTGCATCTTATGAAAGAAGACATTCACCCCCTCGACAACAAGAGCAATTTAAGTCAGCCTCACTCTTCTGTAAGGCATGCAAAGGAACTGACCATTCTACTCTAGCCTGTAACATTCTCTATGATGTTGTTTTGAGCAATACATGTGCCCAAGGAGATAATGGCCAAATGGAAAATCTGAATGTTGTCAACACCATCCCTGGTCAAGGGTACTATAATCTGAATCAGAATAGGAACCATCCAGGTTTTCAATATGGAAATCCTTCTGGAGCGGAGAACTCGCGACAACTTGGTTCAAACACTCAACAACGAGGGCCGCCAGGATTCCAGTATAACCAACAATAGAATTTTAGGAATCGAGGTAACTTCCAGAATAGAAACTACAACAACTATCTTAACAATTCTCAGTTTCAAAACCCCAACCATGTCCCCTATCAACAGCAACAATAAGGGCAACAAGTCGGTCCTATCTCTCCTGATGACAAATTGTCAGCTATTGAGAAGATGTTGCAGTCGCAACAGACTATGATAGCTAACCAGCAGGCCCATCAGAAGGCTATTGAATCTCAATTAGCTCAACTTGCGGCTAGCATGAAGCCACCTGCTGGAACCTTTGTTGGACAACCCGAAAACAATCCTAAACATCCTGAGCAACTTAAGGTTGTCACCACCAGGTCCGGGAAAACTATTCTGACTCCCCTGCTAAGATAACAATAGTGGAAACAAACGATGATCACTTTGCTAATGACCAAGACTCTGCAACACCTGAGCCCCAACTGAAGGAACAACCAACCGCCGATAGGACAGACAAAGCAATATTGGAGGAACCATTGACTGTGGAGGTTGAAGACACACCTGAGTCAGATGTGCCAGTATACAAGCTTCATCCTCCTTTCCCATCTCGTTTGAAGCAGACAAAGCTCGATACTCGATTCAACAAGTTTAAAGAAGCTATGAAGAAGCTTCATGTAGATATACCCTTTCTAGATGCGCTGGCCGAGATACCATCCTGGACTAAGTACTTAAAGTCTCTCCTCACAAGGAAGTACATAACTGAAGAATATGAGATAGTCAAGCTAGCATCAACCACTTCTGATATCATCCAGAGCAAGATGCCCAAGAAGCAGAAGGACCCAGGATCCTTTGGGATTTCATGTCATATCGGTGACTCCTCATTTAAGAAGGGATTGTCCGATCTCAGTGCTAGCATCTCTATCATGCCACTTAGACTTTGTAAGAGGCTAGGGTTTGCAGAATTACTCCCAACTGGAATGACCATTCAACTTGCAGATAACTCTATGACTCTTCCTTTGGGAATCATCGAAGATGTCCCTGTCAAGGTTGGAAAAGACTCTTATGTCCCGTGTGACTTTGTCATCATGGAAATAAAGGAAGACGCCAGATATCCTCTTATCTTTGGTCGTTCGTTCCTCGCCACTGCAAGAGCTTTGATTGATGGTGAAGCAGGGACCTTTCTGCTCAGACTAGGGAAAGAAACCCTCGAGTTTAAGTTTTTTGAAAGCATGCGGAGACCGAGCATGCAGGAAGAAGTCTATCTGATTGATTGCATTGAGCAAATGTCTCTCCTCGCACAAGGGGAATATGAACAAGATGATCCTTTAGAAGAGGCTCTAACACACCAATCTGCTGAAAATTCCATCAATGAACAAGTTAAGGATTGTATCCTTAACCTCGATTCTGTAGTAGAAGATCCTGAAGCCAAGTTCGAGGAACTCAAATCTGTAAATGTAACTAAAGAGCCATGCGAGAAGCCAGAAGCCCCTGAAATGAAGCCCCTTCCCAAGGGACTTAAGTACGGGTTCTTGGATGATCTCAAGGTTTGTCCAGTTATTATAAATTCTGATCTAACGACTGAACAAGAAGATAAACTCCTGAAAGAATTAAAGGAAAGAAGGAAAGATATCGGATACAAGATGAGCAATCTAACCTGGGTCAGTCAAGCACTTTGTATGCACAAAATCTCTATGGTGGAAGACCACAAGCCGACTGTTGAGCATCAACGGAAGTTAAATCCTAATATGAAAGAAGTGGTTCGCCGTAAAGTCATCAAGTTGCTCACTACCGGAATCATCTATCCAATATCTGACTCACCTTGGGTGAGTCCTGTACATGTTGTTCCAAAGAAAGGTGTCACTACTGTGATATGGAATGAAGAAAATGAACTCATCCCCACTCGAACAGTAACCGGGTGGAGGATGTGTATCGATTATGGAAAATTGAACAAAGCCACACGCAAGGATCATTTTCCGATGCCTTTCTTAGATCAACTCTTAGAGAGATTGGCTCATCAGGAATATTTTTGCTATCTCGATGGTTACTCTGGATTTTATCAAATCCCTATACACCCAGATGACCAAGAGAAAACTACGTTTACCTGTCCCTTTGGAACATACGCCTTTAGAAGGATGCCATTTGGACTTTGTAATGCGCCTGCAACCTTCCAACGCAGCATGGCGGCCATATTTGCTGGTCTAACCGAAACCATTATGGAATTTTTTATGGATGATTTCTCTGTATATGGGGATTCATATGATTCATGCCTAAGGCACCTCTCCCTTGTCCTCAAACGATGCAAAGAAACACATCTAGTGCTTAATTGGGAGAAATGTCATTTCATGGTGAAAGAAGGTATTGTCCTTGGCCATAGAGTCAGTAATCGAGGAATTGAAGTGGACAAGGCCAAGATCAAAGTAATCTCCAAACTGTCAATCCCAACCAATGTAAGAGAAGTCCGTTCATTCCTTGGTCATGCAGGTTTCTACAGAAGGTTTATCAAGGATTTCTCCAAGATAACCAAGCCCATGACAAACTTGTTGTTGAAGGATGTTGATTTCCATTTTGATGAAGAGTGTATCAAGAGTTTCAACAACCTAAAGCATGCCCTTACAACAACACCCATCATTCATGCCCTGGATTGGGACAACCAATTCGAAATTATGTGTGACGCCAGTGATTACGTTGTGGGTGTCGTCCTGGGTCAATGTATAGAGAAGAAACATCATGTCATCTATTATGCATCGAAGACCCTTGACGAAGCCCAGAGGAACTATGCAACTATTGAGAAGGAACTCCTAGCAGTCATATATGCCTTTGATAAGTTTAGATCCTACCTCATCGGTTCAAAGGTGATTGTCTACACCGATCATGGCACTATTTGTTATCTTCTAAAAAAGAAAGATGCATAACCAAGGTTGATAAGATGGATTCTCCTATTGCAAGAATTCAATCTTGAGATTAGAGATAAAAGAGGCACAGAAAACGTTGTAGAAGACCACTTAAGTCGTATCCACACTCTGGAAACTGAGAAGGTCACGATCAATGACTCTCTTCCAGACGACCAGCTTATGAAAGTATCAGAAGCTACTCCTTGGTACTAGGACTATGTGAACTACCTTGCCACTGGTATCATCCACCCTAAGTGTACCGAAAATGCTTTAAAGAAATTCATGCCTGATGTGAAGCAATATCACTGGGATGAACTGTACCTTTTCAAGATCTGTACTGATGGTCTCTACAGACGTTGTATCGCTGAGGATGAAGCCCAACTTATTCTAGAGCAATGCCACTCAGGCCCAGTCGGAGGCCATATGAGTTCTAAGAAAACCTCTCTGAAGGTTTTGCAATGTGGGTTCTTTTGGCCAACCATATCCAGGGATGGTTACAATTTTGTTCAGTCATGTGACAAGTGTCAGAGAATGGGAAACATTACAAAAAGAGATGAGATGCCACTCAAGCTATGGCAAGAAGTTGAGATTTTTGATGTTTGGGTAGTGGACTACATGGGTCCATTCCCATCATCACATGGATTTTCCTACATCCCAGTCGCGGTTGATTATGTCTCCAAATGGGTAGAGGCAATACCAACGATTACTAGCGATTCAAAACCCGTGATTAAAATGTTCAAGGATATCATTTTTCCCCATTTTAGAGTTCCACACACCGTGATCTCCGACAGAGGTTCTCATTTTCTAGAAAGAAGTTTTGAAGCGATGCTGAGAAAATATGGTGAAACGCACAAGGTAGCTTCCCCCTACCACCCACAAACAAGTGGGCAAGTAGAGGTTTCAAACCGTCAACTCAAAGCTATCCTGGAAAAGACAGTAGGACGCAACTGGAAGGATTGGTCTGTGAAAATCAATGACGCTTTATGGGCCTACCAAACTGCGTTCAAAACTCCTCTTAGAACAACACCCTTAAGTCTCATATATGGAAAATCATGTCACCTGCCCGTGGAACTAGAACACAAAGCATGGTGGGAAATCAAACAGTTGAATTTTGACATGAAGAAAGCAGGCGAAGCCAGGATTCTACAACTTTAAGAGTTTGATGAACTCCGAATGACAGCTTATGAGAATGAATGAATCTACAAGGAACGCACGAAACTTTGGCATGATGGTCATCTGAAGAGAAAGGACATTCAAGTGGGAGACCAAGTTCTTCTATTCAACTGGAGACTGAGTTTATTCCCAGGGAAACTCCGCTCTTGATGGTCTAGACCATACATTGTCAAGAACATCTACCCACATGGTGCATTCACCTTATGGAGTGAGAAGTCAGGTGATTTTGTTGCAAATGGACAATGCTTGAAGATATATTTCACCACATTCGATACCAGCACTAAGGAATTGATGAATCTTTCCAAACCGACATACCTACTAGAAAACTGAAGAAATCACGTCCAGCCATCGACGTAAAACAAAGGCGCTTGTCGGGAGGCAACCCAACCTCTAACTTAGCTTTTACTTTTAGTTTTGTTTTTAGAAAATTTTGCACCTGATAGACAATGCATTGCAAGATGCCGTCTTAAGTTCTGATAGATTCCATTTTTGAGATTTCAAATGGAGGATGCGTCGTTGAAAGGAATGCAACCACATCTAGTGGACCAACCGGCATGAGTTTTCCCCTCCATCTCGGATTTAGAGTTTGCTCAGGACGAGCAAATTTCTAAGTTCGGGGTGGAGGGTGGGTGGTACGTACTTCACTTTCCACCCTCTCCTATCTGTTTCTGACTTTAGATCTCATCTTTGAAATTTTGTCACAATTTTGAGCAAATTTTTCAAAAAAAAATCCAAAAGTTTCAAAAGTTTTCATAGAAATTTGTATAGAAACTTGATGAAGTTGTGATGCTTTTGTTTCAATCAAAGCCTTTACCTAGCTGGCTATCCTATTTTTTTCATGTAGTTTTGAATCATTATACCCTCCTTATTCAAAGCGAAGCCTCAAGGAGAACAATTTTTTAAACTAGCCTATGATTAGAAATCACCGTGTGAAGCTTATTAATCCTAACATCATGATCAGTAGATATGGCAAGTATCTGTCAAACTGAGAGGGATCAAACACATTGTGCTTCCTATCTGACTAGTGGAACAATAGTATGGAATCTCTACCGGATCCTCATCAAGTCATTATTTGAGCATAGTATGATAAGGAGAATGACCCGGTGCACTGAATTGTAAATCAAGTTGCATTCTGATCTGAACTCTCTTCTACACTTCTTCTATCATCTTCGTACCCCTCTGTTCATCAAAACCAAACAAAAATAGCCAATAGTGTGCCAAACCCTAAGTTTGGGGTGGCACACACTCTCTCTCTTTACACTTCTTCCATACCCCTTGCTACGAAATAGGGGTGTATCACCAAGAAAAGATGCCAAAGTGCACATAAAAAATGCAATCTCGAGTCGAATAGAGGAGAGATTCGCACATAAAAAAAAATGTGTGCAATCAATGAAATTGCAAATCCTATAATAAAAATCTCAAGTTGAATAGAGGAGAGATTTATTTCTTCCGTCCACACCACCCTTCACTCTTTTTTTCCACCTAAAGGCATAATGAATGCCTCCCTGATCCTAAAAACACCAGTGTCAGATCAGGTGCACTTGTTTTTCTGCAGGTATCTCTGGACTCTTACGAAACTCTCTGACATGCTTGATTTTGGAAAAAGTAGAGAGGAAGTGATATTGGGAAGAGAACTCAGGTACGAAGATGTGGAAAGATGTGTTCTGTGATCTCAGGATGTTGAGACACCTAGTCATACCGAGCAGAAAAGAAACAATTGTGGTGTGAAGACGAGGCAATCGTGCGAGTTGAAAGTATTCATTTGGCGACTGTTTTAGATTTTGTGTTACTCGAGGATGAGCAACGTTTAAGTTCGGGGTATTTTGTTGAATGCATATTCATCGTAATTCAATCATCTCGTTTAGCCCAGTTTTGGTTGCATTCATGCATGTATTGGCTTTATTTTCTTATTTGTGCATTTACTTGGCTTAACTACTTTGATGAGGTTTTATTGGCCATATCTTCATATATTCAACTTATCTTGGTCCAATTGATTTTATCCCTATTTTTAATGGATTTTATCTTTGCTTTGCAGGATGAATTGGGCACTTGGGCCAAATCACCTGCCATCATGCAATCGGGTCTTTTCCTTCCTGATTCTCTGCTACAACATTCTCTATGCCCAAGGTGTGGATACGACCAGATTATTTGGAGCTTGTGGGCCTGATCCCAATGCAACTATAACCTTGTGGCCCTTTGTTTAGCCTTGGATCAGGCTTGGTTAGATCTTGCCCAAGGCTAATTTGTAACTCTTGGGCCCAAGCAACACCAAGGCCCACAAGTGGGGCCGAGACTCTATTTCTTTCGTAGCCACAGTGCCCAGGTGGCTCCTGTTCACCTATCTACCCTAATAGCTACCCACGGCCTGTAACCAACCTGCGCCCGCTGGGCCCACGTCCTTACCCATTCCCGCGACCGCGGCACCTACCCCAACTCTCGTGATCGCGGCATTCTTCCCTAAGTAGCCGCGACTTGATACCCATTTCCCTCACGACCGCGGCTTCACTCCGCGCACCCGTGACCAGTCGCCCGCGACCTCCCCAAGCCCCGCGATCTCACATGCCCACGGCCAGGCAAACTCCCCAATGTCACGACCGTGGCCTCTTCCCTTCTACACCTCTCTGCCTGCCTCCAAGGATCTGACACCCTCGACACCGCGACCGACGAGTGCCCACGATCGTGGCATCATTCTGCACCCGCAGCCTGCTCCAGAGACCGAGATGTTCGTCGCCACTGCTTCCACCTGCGGCTGCATACGTCACGACCAGCGGATCTACATGCCGCGACCGCGGCACTTCCCGCGAACCATGGCGTTGAGTGCAAGTATCGCGACCTGCGGTGGCCTACACCACACCTCACCTCCATGTTCTGCTCCGCTCTAATCACGCTCGGGGTCCCTCTCATCACCCTGGCTGCTACTCCCTTCGACAGCAGTGACGCCTCCACCATCATCTGCAACCCGACCACCTGTCCTCCGTGTCCACCCACTGAGCAACGACTCTCATAGCTGCCTCACACATAACAGCAACACTCGCTGGCCCAGCAGAGCAAGTGTCGCGACCTTGACAAAGGTCGCGACCTCGAGACGGTGCCCAGCCTGCCTATAAATAGGACCCAACTCCAGTCAGTCAAATCATCATCTCCAGACATCGTTAGGCTACAGGTTTGTCCTGGGCCTAAGGAGACGATCTCTATAGCCAAGAGCCTGCCCCCGTGGTGGTTTTGCGTCCTGTTCACCCTGATCTGGAGTGAAGACTTGGATCTGCAAGCCACCTCATTCAGATCTAGATCTAGATCTAGATCTGTTGCATCTATGCCGCTTCCACGCCACCATCTCGTCCACGAGCTGCTCCTCCGGCTGTAAGCGAGGACTACAAGAAGAAGAAGAAGGTGGAGAGAGAAGATCTGCCCCGTCTGTCGTGGTGTTCTTCTCTCCTCATCCAGATCTGCCCTGACATCGTGTAGAAGACCGTTTCTCCACCAAACTGCGATCATCTTCTTCACCATGACCATGGCGGAAACTTCTCTCTCTCTTGTTATTCTTGCTCCTATCACCATGAGCAAGTAGTTTACTTTCGCTGGGGCGCGGGGACTAGCCCCGCTGCCCATGCTTTCACATCTTTTTGTTGAACATTCCATGGCATGTATATAATCTTTCATTTCGTTGTTAATCGTCGATGTGTGCTTGTGGATTGATCACCTGCTTGCATTTATCTAGTTCGTTTCCTATGTTGCGAGAACTTCAATGCGTAGGTTTTGAATGTCGATTAACGCGGTTGACTCCCAAACTAGAAATAGAATGGGATTCCTTGAAGTCGTAAGTGTATGATCCGTGAGGTGACGAGCCATCTAGCCCACGGTGATGCTTCTGTGTGCCTAACACATGTATAGGGGGGCCACAGCTTCATTTGGATTTATGTATCTTTGGAGCCGTAAGTATGTGATCTAGATGGTGACGAGACATCTAATACCTAAGGTGATGCTTACGCGAACCTAACGCCCGTATGGGGGGTTCTGCAGCATCTCTATTTGAATGGTTATATCTTTCATGTATGTTTGATGTTTGGATGTGATTGCATCCGTAGTGGTGGTGAAACCCGGGACCATCCCAGCAATTTCCATCATTAACTTTAATCAACCCTTTAATCCTACTTTTTTACTTTCCTTGCTTTTAGTGTAATTAAACTCAAATCAACCAACCTTTTTCTAAATATTAGTCTTGATTCGACTAGATTCGACTAGAAAGAAGATTCTTAAAAAATTTGTCCCTTGGGTTTCGATCCTCAACTATACTGTGATAAGACCCGTCCACTTGTGGGTGGTATTATTGCACGTTGTTTTGGTTAAAAACTTATGGATTTCAACCCTAAGTGAGTTTGTTAGTACGATAATATATGCCACGTCAGGGCTTCAGAAGATTGAGTGATGACCTGATCTCTGATTGGGGAAAATCATTAATGGTTATAAAACAGGGGATATCCAGGGATGGTTCTACCTGAAATCACCCCCTGTTTTCAATGAGCACCCTCATGTTCCCTCTCATGGACTGGGGAAAAAGAGGGGTGCATAAGGGAGAGGGAGTTACTGTTCACGTCGTTTCCTTTTAGCTGGAGGTAGGTGAAGAAGGCAATGCCATTAGATCTTATATCTGACGGCCTTAGTTGTGCATGCCAATAAAAAGGCCAGTAAAAGGATTTCTAATATGAATAAAAAATGTGACATTCAATGATATTCCATTCACTATAGGAATTTTTGTAAAATCCATATTTTTCAAACCATGCATCCTTTTAATCCCAAATTTTAAGGGAAAGTCTTTAATGACTTAAATTAACTGTGTCCAAATTTTGGCACTAAATATCGAAAAACAAAGAGTCTTTTCTTCAAATTCAATTCATCCACTTTTAAGGCATATATTATGCAATTAAAATTCATTTTTCTTTCTTTATTATTCTATTTTCTTTATTTTGACTTATTTTCTTATTAGAAACCAAATAGGAACCATAATATTAATCAATAGTGGTCATCCATACCACTTTCTAGAGAATTCTACCTAATTCTCACATATGCACACAATTATCCCTTTATTTATTTTATTATGGGATTTCTTTTAGCTCGTTTCCATTTTATCATTATTGGGCTTATCCAATTAGTATGAACCACAAAGTCATGCATCCAAGGAAAATATTGCAAAAGAATTCTTCTTTGAAAATAAACCATACAATTTTTCGTTCAAAACCTTTTTATTTGAAATTTTTCATTTCAATTCATACAAGAAAAATTGAGGTTATAACATCCTTCTCCTCTTATAAGAATTTTCCCCCAAAATTCAACCAATTAAACAAACAACTTAGGGTAGGCCTTTTCCATGTATGTCTTTAACTCCTATGGGGCTTCATCCTCTCCATGGTGCTTCCAAAGAACCTTTACCATCTCCATATTTTACTCTTGAGCTCTTTCACCTTGGTATCAAGTATCCTCATAGGTTAATTAGGTAAGTCATCCTCCCTTGGAGTTCAATAGGTTCAATGCTCAACACATGGCTCGGGTCCTTCACATAGCGCTTAATATTGGACACATGGAATACATCACGCATCATATTATACTGAGGGGGTAAGACCAAATGATAAGCAGTTTCACCAATCTGGGGGTAAGACCAAACGATAAGCAACTTCACCAATCTGTTCTAAAATGTCAAATGGACCCACGTATTAGGGACTCTATTTTCTTCTATTCTTAATGATAGCTCGGAGGGGTCAGATTTTCAAAAACACGTGTTCACCCTCAGTGAAAAGCAAGTCAGTCCACTTCACATCAGCATATGACTTTTGGCGATCATGGGCTCTCTTTATCCTTTACTTGATCAAAGCAACTTTGTCAGCATACAACTGTAGTTCCTCTGACCTCAACAAGGTCCTTTCACCGACATCATCCCAGTGAAGCTACAAATGACATGGCCTCTCATAGAGAGCTTCATACGGAGTCATCCTAATATTGGCCCGGTGGTTGTTATTGTAAGAAAACTCAGCTAGGGGAAGGTACTGCTCTCATGATCCACCCCAATCGAGCACACATGCTCTCAACAGACCCTGTAAAGTCTGGATTGTCCTTTCTGACTATTCATCAGTTTGGGGGTGATAAGTTGTCCAAACTTCAATCTAGTATTGAGTTCTTCATGTACTTCCTTCCACAACTTGGAAGCAGACTTAGGATCACAATCACAAATAATCGAACTCGAAACACCATGCAGTAGAATTATCTCTCAAATATATAGTTCAACTAGGTCTGTCACCTTGGCAGTGATCTTTAAGGTGAGGAAATGTGTTGACTTGGTAAGGAAATATACCACAACCAATATTGCATCATGACCTTTCTTGGTCTTAGAGAGACCTATCATAAAGTCCTTGGTGATATGTTCCCATTCCACTCAAAAATTTCAATCAAATGTAGTAATCCACTGGGTTGCTGGTGTTCAGCCTTCACCATTTAGCATGTGAGACAACTGACCACATATGTCGCAATGTCTCTCTTCATCCCAGGCCACCAGAAGTACCACTGTAAGTCCTTAAACATCTTGGTAGTTCCAAGGTGTACTGTATACTTGGAACCATGAGATTATTTCAAGATATGATTCTTCAAGGGTGAATCTTTAGGAACCCAAATACAACTCTTGTAGTGGATCCCGCCATCTACTCCCACTGTGATATGGGTATGAGGTTTCTCTAACAAACCTTCCATCTTGTCAAGCTCTAGACTGGCTAACTGGTCAGCTACCCACTTGGTCAACATGACCGATTCTATCTTGGATGTTAGCCGCATGGAATTGGTCTTCTAATGGCAATAGAGTCCACCTAGAAAACTCTTCCAATTCTATCCACTAACTACACAAGAGAACTGTATACATGTGTTTTTTCTGACTAAGTGCATCTGCTATTACATTAGTCTTCTCAAGGTGATAGGAGATGGTGAAATCATAATCATTCATATACTCCATCCATCATCTTTATCTCAGGTTTAGTTCCTTCTGAGTTAGGAGGTACTTCAAGCTCTTGCATTCATTATTTTGGTTACCAGATCCAAATATTGTAGGTATAGAATTCAAATTCCACTAGATAATTATATTCTTATTTGAAATTTTAATTTGGTGATTTCTTTGTTGTCCTCATTTTCCAAACTCTTTATCCATATTTTCTCTTAACGGTATGGTAATTCCTCCAGTTCTCAATTATCATAAAAGATTTCCATCTAAGCATTTATTCCTCATATCATTTCTATCTCTGGTATGGCATGCATTTGTCCCATCTCTCACACCCATAACAAGATGAAGTAAGCATTTAGCTACAGTCTAAATACAAAGCTCATCCCATTCCAAGAGTAGAGATGGTGCATCACACATCACCATTTATTTTCAAATCTATGTTGAATCATTCTCCTCATATTAGCATTCTATGCACATTTGTAAGAGAAACCTTCCACATAACCTTTGAGTCTTATCATAACTTGTATATATGATCCTTAGTCATTTCCTCAAAGTCTCTAGGGTGTCGATACTTTTGGGGTGATCTTACCCTTATGCATCTGCCTATCATATTTACCCCTCGGGCCCCATGAACTCATGAAGGTGGACAACCTCCTAATCCATGGGCCTTGGACAAAGGCAGTTGTTACCTCTCGACCCTATGGTCTTATGCATTTAGGGAACAATCAACTCCTACTTCCATCAGTCTGATCCCTACTTGACCTTAGTATTGACTTAGGGTTCTATCATAGCTTTATTTATTTCCTGACACATTTTTCTTGTGGTTCCTTTAATGATGTTAAAGCACATTTCATATTTTAGAATCATCACCCAAATTTCCATCATATGTCTAGGCACTCATAGTTCTTCTTATGTCCCTTCATGGGAAACATGTTGACTTACCTATCTAGGCTTGTCCCCATTCTACTGGTCACTCTCATAGTAAGTTTTCTTTATGTCCCTTGGAGACAGTCATACTTGGGTCTAAAGATTCATGCTCAATCTAAGTGCTTTTGCGCTTCATGCACTTCATATGTCATGTTCTTTTAAGTGACCTTTAAAGTTACCTCAACAAATTTTGGTACTCACTCCATTAGGAAGGGTCCTTTTTAGGACAGGAGAAAACTACCACTCGATAGTACCAAGGGTCACAAAAAAATTCTCCAATCCAAAATTTACATCATTACATGTAGGCATATATCCTATCATTCCACCCATACATGTGGTTGGCGAGTAGACAACTTATTAAATCATTTCTAAGTTTTTCGTGATATCATACTTGTTTGTCATTTCTCAAGGTTGGACCAATTTCATACATGCATATGACACCAACTTGTGCAAATGCCTCATCAAACATATACCTTAGTTAAATTGGGGTTTCCTTCTACCCAAAATTTAAAGGAGGTGCCATGCTTATTCCTTATGAATTCACTCAACCTTGTGAGCATTATATGCACCAGATACTTCTACTTTTCCTCTTAAGTCTGGGAACCTCATAATTATCACCTTTGCAATAGTTATCTAAACTGCATGACTTAGCCGCTCAAGCACATATCGAACCAAAATATGTTAGGCAGATGTTCCCATCTTTCTATTTCACATTAACAACCCTTAGAGTCCTACACAAGGACTACTAATCTGAGTCTAAGGCTTCACATCTCATTACCATTCCTTACCTCTCTAGGATCTTAGGACTCTCTTTCCTGCACCTAGATGGTAGGTACTCATATCATCTATACATCTGTATAAGGGGTTTGGCCCCTCCAAAGACATTTAGGGTACGAAAAGCCTCTAGAGATCATGCATGAAGCAACTCAACTCATCCACTCGGGGTAGTCTAGTCTAGGACACATCATACAAATTTTTCTCATGATTCCTCATGTCTTGGATTCTAGGTTCCCAACCTTATCCTTCTAGGTCCCACTCTCTCCTGAGTTAACCCTATAACCAATCCTAGCACCAGACGTTCCCTCTTTGTGGATGAGGTTGAGTCCCTTAAAGATACACCTCTGATTCTGACCTAGCCTATCTTAGATGATGAAGTGTAAATATTTGTAATATCAGATCTTATGTCCAACTGAGATCATCATATACCATATTATCTCATTATGTAACGCAAAGCTTCTCATTCAGTATCTTCAATATGCATGACTCATACTAGAATCCAACAGACATTACCTCTCTAGCTCAGAATTAACCCTATTGCCAGCCTTGATGTCGCTCACTTCCATGTAGGTGCATTCCTACCTCCTACTTGTATTTGAGTGGGAACACATTTTTGTTAGGGTTCCTGCCTGGAGGGGTTTAAACTTTCTAGTCAACACTAACCTTCCAATTTAGGGTGTTATCCCTCTCTTAGATCTTTTCTCCCTTTTCTGTATGACCCACCCTAGGTCGAGTCACCAAAACCAAAAGTTGCACTAGGAGTCATGCAACCATTATGGTCTATGTTGCTCATGCATACACAAATCCTCCACATATATCATGCATGTGTAACCTATGTACTCACATACAGGGACAAACTAAGTATCAACTTATTGCGTCCTCTCTTTCCCTATTCACTACTTAAGGTTTTGGGTTGAGAATCACCCTCAGAGGATGCATCGGGCATCTTCCCTTCCTGGAGGCTTCTGCCTGCATAGCTATCCTTCTTCTCTCCAGAGACCACCTCTTCCTACAAGAGAGTCTAACCTCAGCATTCTCCTGAGGGGTGTCTACGGGCGTTCTAGTTGTCTTAACATAGTCCATGATGCCACCCATAAGCACGTAATTAATCTCAGTCTAAGCTTTTTTATCATTAAAACTTATGTTCCTGACGTATTGCTTAGATGCTTTTTATTATTTTTTGGAGGACTCCTTAATCCTTAGTACTCTTAACCCCAAAACTCAAGAGGAGGTGAAGAGAGAGAAAACCCTAAACACTTATAATTTCTCAGTGAAAAGGGGTAGAGAAGGGATGAAGATAGATTAGAAGACCTAGAAATATCTTATTTCAAGTCAAATCTTCATATTTTGGTCTGGCAGTCACACAGATTCTGGGAGTCCTTGTAAACTGACTAGCAGGGTGGAGGAAAATCTTACCATCCCTCAGATTGTGATCCTTTTATAGACGCCTCCATCTTTAGAAAATCCTCTAATAACTCCCTTGGGCTCTAATGAATTTGTAAAACTTAATAATTATTAGAGATTATATGAAAAACCATGATCTGATACCAAATGTAATGACCCCACCCCTCAGCAACCCCCAATTAAGGAAGGCCAAGAAGCTCGAGTCGTTATCCCAAAATAGGATCGTATGGTTTTGCAAATAATAAAAAATAATTGATAAATTCTACCACAACTAAGCTTAAAGTAGTATAAAAATTTTCTTTTCACATACCTTTCAAAACATAGGAATTGAGAGCTTTACCAAGGAAAAGATCTAGCTAACTATAATCTTCTGAACATTATAGTTAGCTAGATCTTTTCCTTGGATAAAGTTCTCAATTACTATGTTTTGAAAGGTATGTGAAAATAAATTTTTTATCCTTCTTTAATCTTAGTTATGGTAGAATTTATTAATTATTTTTTATTACTTGCACAACCATATGATCCTATTTTGGGATAATGGCTCTAGCTTCTTGGCCTTCCTGAATTGGGGGTTGTTGAGGGGTAGGGTCATTACACTTCCCTCCTTGGATGTTTCTTCTAATAATTGTGGCACCTGGGAAACATCTATGATAAGGAAACAACATCAAAATACACTTGACTATACTACACTATCTCTTCAATGGTGACCTACAACTATAGATGCAAACCCTATATACCTTGATTTTAGCCATCCTCCTTCTGACTTCTTGACCCGACCATTAACCAAACTTCCAATTATAGTATCATCATTGGTAGACTGGATAATGAGATCTTGACTAGTTCCCAGTCTCCAAAGATCACCAGGCATAAACTAGAGGTCAAAAACCAATCACATCGCCTTTTCATTTCATACCTACAACCCAATGATGATCAAACACACCACCTCATTGAGAATATCAGGTATCTATAAGGCCCCTAAACTTGCTTAATGAGTTGAATAATCTTAATTATCATAATTGAATTATTATAACACTAATATAACCTTGTGATATGCTTTGAAATCATAATATAAGATTAAGCTTCAAATTTGGTCCAATTTGGACATTGTTTGAGCAAGTTATGCAATTTTATGCACATTTTGGACTTTTCTACAATTTACCCAATTGAGAAGTTTTATTTGCAATTTATCAGTTGCATTATGTTACTTGGATATTCTATCATAATTCTTAATCTTTTTGAGCCATGGGACACCTATTTAATCCTTGATTTGAAGGTGTTTCCTCCAAGGGTATTTTAGGGTTTACCCCTTCACGGATGAGCTACATTTAGTAGATATCAACTAATGAATTATTTGATTGGCTTGGAAATTTGACAAAGTAAATCTAAGCATGTCTATATGGACGGTGGGGGATCTTCTTGTGTGTGTGTCCTTGTATATTCTTGATAGTTTAAGTCCATAGACACATGGGGAAGCTATTTTTACACCTCATGCTTGCTTCCATCCTTATCCATGGGCTATATTTACCTCTTCCTTGCCCAAGTACGAAACTTTGCTTGATTTCTCTTTCCTCTAACCTGAAGCAATGACTCCACTCTATTTTTCTATAGAACCAAGTGCTCTAAGGTATAAGACAACCTCTTTTTGGAGAAGGTCTCCTAGAGCTCCATCTAGCCCCACTTAAGGTTTCCAAGGTCATCTTCTAGGGATTTCGACCAAGGCAAGTTGTTTTCTTCCTTTCTTCTCCATTTATCTTTCTATTCTCCTTCCTTAGACCTTCCTCCAGGTCAGAACATTTCTTTTCAATGGTAGAAATTTCTCTAAAGCACTAAAACCCTACCTTTCTTGCTCCTTATGCTTAGGGTTTGTTCATTTGATGAAGAAAGGTACTAGATGGACGAGTTCACAACTTATTCTTGGATTTTCTACCCTACCTATTCGAGTTTTCTTCTGTTTAGAGTTTAATCTTCTAATTAGAGGCAAGTTTTATAACTTGCTCCACGTTTATTTCTTACCACAATCTTTCTGGATCATGTTCTTGCTTGAAAATGATGATACATGCACTAAAAAGATATGCTTGACTTGGATTTCACTGTTTATAATGTTTCCTATTCTGATTTCAGTTCTACATGAACCTGTGATCATGTGTACATTATTACTAAGGTATAATATGGCTTGTATCATATTGGTTTGACAACCTATGGTGCTAAGCACCTATCAACCAATGGCCAATTTTAGGGTTTAAAGCTGATTTCTTCTATAAACACATGACTCGATGGTGGTACCATTGCAACAACCAATGGTGTTGTCTTCATGACAACTGATGGTGGTGACCAAGGGTGTCAACTTATGTTCACCCCTTAGGTCAGGTGTTGGCCTAATTAGAATCCTAGTGATTAACAACTAAGTACCCTAATGATGCTATCAATCAATGGTGATATTAGTTTGATATTTGATGTTGATTAATGAATATAGTGCTGAGTAAACAACCTATGGTGACTTAATGGTCACTAATGATGGTGTATTAGGTCTCCACAACCTATGGTGAGTTAATCATATAGTTTTATCATCAATTAAGCCTTATACCAATGGTTTCTTTGGTCATTTGATACAATGGTCAGACCTATACTATAATTCATGGTTTTAACATATGAACTTGACCCAATGGTCAAGATCTAATGTTTATTCCTCTAATAAAGTGGAATGATGACTAATGTAATGTGTTGGTCCTAACAATGTTATTTATATGGTTTCCTTTATATGATCAACTTAATGAGCTTACTTGATGACAATGGATGGCTTGTTTTAAATGAACAGTCGATTGTGGGTTTTACCCTACTCTAAATGGAACTTTTTGTGTTGCTAATCAAGGGACGTATAGGATTAGATGGTGGATCTTTATAGAGAACAAATCAAGGACTTTATATTTGGTTTATCCAAGGTGTTTACTTATGTAAACAACCAATGGTCATACCTTTTAAACATCCAATGGTTCTGGGAGACATTGTGGTATAGTGATATGGGTTGAATGATGATGGAACAAATGGATGGCTACCCTTAATAAGGTAGTCTTACATATTCACTCATATGAATAGAAGGGATGATAACCTTATTGTGTTGATATGTAACCCTAATGAGGTATATCTTATTATACGTAGCTTTAAAATTAACTAAATGATGGTAATTGGTTATGAATAGTCCTTGAATGACTAATACAATCATGAATTACTATGTTATTATTTTTGAAACCCTAGTATGCTATAACATGATGGTTACACCTTGATTTATGTGTGGGTTCATACTCGAGAATGGTATGGAATGTGATCGTGATGCTTCACCTTATGCATCCATGATCCAATGGGAATGTCGTAAGTTAGGGTTTGGGTATAAGTATTGATTAGTAACATTAAGATAATTTATCTGGTTGAACCTAACTCTAATGTAGATAGATAAAGATGAGTATTCATGTTTAACATTATTATATGATTGTATGATGGTGTAATAACCTCCTTAATATGATCATAACCTTAATATGTCAATTGGTGGTTATCATAGCCATATGGTTGATACTTTCTTATGCTAAACATATGCATTATGAATATGATAAGGGTTAATCATATCTAGATTCCTTGCATGTTGATGTAATAAAGGAACGTTCTTAATGTTAATATAACCCTGCTATGATTTTTTATGAATATCTCCTAGCTCATTAATGCAATATTGTGCTAATCTGGTGTATTATATATAAGTGATGTTGTTGAGCCTTGTTATAAGGCATGGAAAGATAATGATAATCTTGCAGGGAATAGCATGATGGTCTTAATGACCTTTGGGCATGGTTGAGCCCTGAATGAGGTGTAATCCTATTATGTTAATAAGGGTTGATACCCAGTGATATTTTGAAAAGGATTTATATTTAGTTATAGTATGATGGTCTTAATGACCTTTGGGCATGGTTGAGCCCTGAATGAGGTGTAATCATCTTATGTTGATAAGGGTTGATACCCTGTGATATTGTGAAAAGAATTTATATCTTGTGATAGTATGATGACTAGTGTGATCTCATGAATGGTAAGTGAATAGTACCATGTGATGATGAGATGATAAATTATGTTTCATACATTTTATATCTCTTACAAGTTGTGATATTTGTATGCTTGCTAGAAGTGAATTAGGGTTTGTATGTCCACTTGTTTGATGCAGCCGTAATTCACCCAATTAGCATAACTAATCCATTGCAACTCTAATCATGTAGTGCCCTGTGCCGTAGAGACATTTTCAGTGTCAGAACTTACTTGATGGCAAAATAAGAATTCCTAAGGGAAACTCAGAGCACATATTGTTGAGTATGTGGGGGTGGCAAGTTGAGGATATATCCTTGTCATCAACATACATGTTATGGAGGTCGGCTATGGTCATGCCTCATACATCTGATGTGAATTGAGGACAACTGTGGTTGTACCTTAGATTAGAGGGTTTTGTACACCCTGGTTTCTAGTGTCATGACATGTACCAAGGGCGGACTAGTGGTTAGAAGCTTGACTATATGTTGTTATGGTGGCAGCTTTGACCGATATGTCACTGCCTATTTACTCGTACTAACCGAGGGGAAGAGATCTTAAGATACTTACACTCCTAGATCTTGTACGGAACTGAATAGCCCTATGTAGGGGTCGGTTGGACTTTGAATGGTACGATTCAAATTCCCAGGGCATAATAAAAGATGTAATACAGTCATGTAGCATAATTTTTTAGGGTTATACATGACGTTTCACATTGGATGATAACCCTTGTTTGTTATCTTTACATAAAGATGATGCTTATTGCAATTAAGAGATAGTAGATATACTTAGGTTGTGGATATGTTTAAGATTGTAGATGCATACATACTGTAGATATGCTTGTGTTGATAAATATACTACTACTGCTGATTATAATCATGATGCTAGATATCTCATGTTGTTAGTTATGTTTAGCATGCTAGCCATGCCTTTGTTACTAGAGATGCATATACTGCTAATCATGCTTATCCAAATAGTTTTGCTTATGTTTTTAGCTCTTCTTATGATGTTGATAAGTTCAACCAATTAGACATGCTCATGTTGTTATCTATGCTATGTTACTAGACTTGCTCATGATGCTAGATATGCAGATCCTATTGAATTGCTTATATTGTCAACAAGATAAAGGATGATAGTTTGGCTAATGATGATAGTTATTATTCGATCATTTATGTATTTTGTTAATCATCAATACTGCTGAGCTAATTTGTTATATCTGATTTAACTGCTTAACTATTTAATTACTTAAAAATATTGTAATCAATAAATATTGCTGGAGGTTATATCTCTTGTTGGGTCACCCTTGTGGTTCGCCACATTTTTTAGGTAATCGGAAGTGACAATTAAAACATGTGGTAGAAAAGAGGAGCTATAGTAATGAATCTTTGAGAAAATTGATTAGATGTCTAGTATGTCCTAGAGTCATCTATGTACTCTCTGGTCCGGGTAGGAAAAGTTTATATATGGTGTTTCAAATGAATCAGAATTTTGTTAGCATGTTAATGCTTGTTTGTGTGGCATATACAAATGTTGTTCTCCTGTGTATATATGTTGTAGCTAAGGTGATAGAAATTTTTTTATCAAATTCTTGGCATAGTATGGATATAAGAAAGATGTTGGGCTCTTATGAAAATGTATCTGAGCGGGTGCTTACGTTGAAGTCGGTTTTAATTTACCCATATTTTTGGGTATGCAGTTAATTGGTGATTGATTGTGTTTTATGTTTTGAGTAATCTTGTTTAGAGTAATGGGTTATCACAAGTTGGTATCAGAGCTTTAGGTTCATTGAGTCTATAGGACACTAGGACTTAAGATTAGGATGATGTCTAAGTTAAGAACGTGACATAAAAACATGGTGCATATTGCCTAATCTCAGTACTTGGATGCCCTGGACAGGTATTCAATTGTTGAAGAAAATGTAAGTATGGAACTCTTAGATTGTTATCTTTCTGATTACTCTGATCAAGTATTCATTTTGAGACAATCTAAAGAGCATAATAAATAAGAAATCATGGTGTGAATATCTCAATCCTACCTCAACGAAGATAAGAACTGCATCATAATCTATCAAAACTTGAATGTTTGGTAGCTAAAGAGAAAGACACAACACCAAGAAATCTAAATCTGAATACAAATAATCAAAAGAGGAGTTCTTAAAGATGTGATTCAAGAAGAGAATAAAGTAAAAGACAAATAAGTCTATGCTTATAAAGTGATTCAAGGTATGAAATCCACATAAGATGGAGAGAACTCCAACGATAAGTATAAAATGAGAAAATAAATGAGAACAATGACAAAGGAATAAGGTGGAACCTGAGTTAATCTTAGACCAACATATGTGTGTAAGAAAGTGTTCATATAAAATTAGAATGGCATGTGAAAGAAATTAAGGGAGATGATCCATGTTTAATGAAGAAAATGTGGAATATGAGTATTTACCTGTTGATAAGTGGTTGAAAAATATAATGAAATAAGATAACATACCCAAGTGTGATAAATATTCATCAAGGTGAAGGAGTAATGAGATATGTTAATCATGATGATTCCTATGCTAAGGGCAAGGAATTCAAAATGAAAAAGGTAAAATAATGCATAAGAAGTTGTAACCTGCATAATGAAAATAGAATTGGTTACCTTTCTGCTAGTGACCCTTGAAATATATTACTATGGTATGGGAAGTGTGTTTCCCTTTGTGTCTTTCCTTTCTACGACACAGCTTTCAAGTGGATCACTGCCGCTTGGTACATGTGGATTCACTGCAAACATGAGGGTGGATATTTTATTATAGCATAGGTTGCTTGGACTATGGTTCCAAGATCATAAAGTTTGTTATGAGTTTTCTTTTGAGCCTTCCAACAATTAGGAAGACTCCTCTTATATTTCTTGATATTTTTAATGTTGGTAAAAGTGGATGAGATAATTATGTGAGTTCCTTATAGAACATGAGGTGGATACCAAGGTAATGAATCCTATTATCCAAGATATATGAATAGAATGAGAAATATGTGAAGGTTGGAGATGTTTATTAAATGAAAATTCCATGTATTCCTCTCCCATAGAGAGAGAGATAGTTGATGATGATCCTATAAATGTTGTTTGGAAGGAAAAACAAAAGTGACTCTATAATGTTGTGTATGGTCAAGTGATAGCTGGGAAAGACCATTATCAAGGATAGATGGTTTGTTGATCCAATAGATATAATTTTAGTATGATAGCTAGAATTTAAAGTTGAAAGTTACTATTAGATTTATATAGGTGGCACAATAAGTTTCTATGTTCTATACTTGCAAATGTCTTCTTGTGTGGGGTTTTTTGTGTTGACCCAAGATGAGATATGTATGAATGATGTGACATCAGCATGAAATGCAAGTAACCATGTGAATATAATAGGATGACGTGCAAAGGAAGTAGCCATCTTTGTTTACCTTGGATTTCGGGGGTGAAATCCCGTGAGGGGTTTATAGTTGTATGGAGCAAGAAAGGTTCTAGATGGACGAGTTCACAACTTATTCTTGGATTTTCTACCCTACCTGCTCGAGTTTTCTTCTGTTTGGAGTTTGATCGTCTAATTAGAGACAAGTTTTATAACTTGCTCCACGTTTATTGCTTAGTATAGCAACCAAACTATTTTGTTCACAAAACCATTTTCCACATCTCTTTCACCATAAACTATCCAACAACTTTTTATTTTAATTACATACTATTGCTTTATTGTGAGCATTAATCTCAAAACTAAAGTATACCCAATATGAAATCTTTTAGAATCACACTTATCTCCTTTCTATTGATGACCCAATATTACTTATGATTCATATTTGTATGGCTACTAGCAAATTTATAGTTGCTGAGTTGGAGAAGATAGAGAAAGTGAATGGTGTTAATTTTTAAATGTGGCACTGCCCTTATTTATAGCAATTTGGAACAATAGAAAGAGCTACTCTAGAATTTGACATTGTTGCCTCTGAGGTGGACATTAGGAAACATGAGAATAGGAATGTTGATGGAAAGAAGCCTAATGCTTATGTTCATGGAGGATAGACTCATTAAATTATTTGAAACTTATGATTTGTCACATAGATGTTGGAAATAATTGAAGGATAAGTATGACAAAATGACTGAGGCAAACACTTAGATTATCCTAAAAAGTAAAACTCTTATAAATATACATGAGGGATAAAGAGTCATTAAACATGTTAATAATATTATTGTTATCTCTAAAGTTTCATCTATTGCAGGAACTCAAGTGAGCAATTAGCCATAAGTGTAACCACAAACCTGATTTTGTAGTCTCAAAATCAATCAAGGTAGATAACCCAATCAAGAAGTCCAATCAACCAAGCCAAGCAATAGATCAAGCATCTTGATCCTAAAAAGCATATATAACACCTAATCACATCCAAACATATTATATTGACTTGGGATTCTATTCTAGGGTTTCTAAGCCTTATTAGGGTTTCCTGGTTTCCAAACTTTCATTTTCCAATTTTACCCTTTTTAGGTCAAAAAACCCTAAAAACACGTTTCCACTTAGAAAAACCCTAGGTACTCAAATTATCCAAATTAAGGGTATTTATTCACAAATTAGTTCAAGAACATCATTTTCATGTCATTTTGATTGATGTTCACAATTAAAACCATTAAAATCCACAATTATCAAAATTTGGGTTTTTAAGTCCATTAATGCACATTTACCATTATCAAACCCTAATTAGGCAAATTATGCACAATTATCATCCAATTTGATATAATCCACCTTTTCAAGTCAAAATTCTAAACTTTGCTTAATAAAAACCAAGGAACACAATAAGATAATTTAATCTTCAAACCTAGGGTTTTAAATTCATTAAAACCATTAAAGGTAGAATCTTTACATACTTTTCGACTTATAAGAAATGTTAATTGGTGGTTATCATAGTCACATGGTTGATACTTTCTTATGATATAAACATGTGCATTATGAATATGATGAGGGTTAATCATATCTAGATTCCTTGCATGTTGATGTAATAAAGGAATGTTCTTGATGTTAATATAACCCTTCTATGATTGTTTATGAATATCTCCTAGCTCATTAATGCAATATTGTGTTGATCTGGTGTATTATATGTAAGTGATTTTGTTGAGCCTTGTTATAAGGCATGGAAAGATAATGATGATCTTGCCAGGAATAGTATTATGGTCTTAATGACCTTTGGGCATGGTTGAGCCCCGAATGAAGTGTAATCCTCTTGTGTTAATAAGGGTTGATACCATGTGATATTGTGCAAAAGGATTTATATCATGTGATAGTATGATGGTCTTAATGACCTTTGGGCATGGTTGAACCTTGAATGAGGTGTAATCCTCTTGTGTTGATAAGGGTTGATACTCTGTGATATTGTGAAAAGAATTCATATCTTGTGATAGTATGATGACTAGTGTGGTCTCATGAATGGTAAGTGAATAGTACCATGTGATGATGAGATGAAAAATTATGTTTCACACATTTTATATCTTTTAGAAGTTGTGATATTTATATGCTTACTAAAAGTTAATTAGGGTTTGTATGTCCACTTGTTTGATGCATCCTTAATTCACCCAATTGACATAACTAATCAAGTGCAACTCTAATCATGTAGTGTCATGTGCCGTAGAGCCATATTTAGTGTCAGAACTTGTTGGATGGTGAAACGAGTATTCCTAAGGGAAACTCAGAGCACATGTTGTTGAGTATGTGGGGGTGGCAAGTTGAGGATATATCCTTCTCATCCACAATACAGGTTGTGGAGGTTAGTTATGGTCATGCCTCATACATCTGATGTGATTGAAGACAACTGTGGTTGTACCTAAGATTAGAGGGTTTTGTATACCCTGGTTTCTAGTTTCGTGAGTTGTACCAAGGGCGGACTAGTGGTTAGAAGCTTGACTATATGTTGTTGTGTTGGCAGCTTTGACTGATATGTCACTGCCTTTTTACTCATACTGACTGAGGGGAAGAGATATTAGGATACCGGCACTCCTATTTCTTGTACGGAACCAAATATCCCTTCGCAGGGTTCAGTTGGACTTTGAATGGTAC
Source organism: Alisma plantago-aquatica (assembly GCA_963693085.1). NCBI lineage: Eukaryota > Viridiplantae > Streptophyta > Magnoliopsida > Alismatales > Alismataceae > Alisma > Alisma plantago-aquatica. The sequence continues at coordinate 372,311,809 of OY856412.1, forward strand.
AATTCAAATTCCCCAGTGCGTAATAAAAGATGTAATACAGTCGTGTAACATATTTGCTTAGGGTTATACACGACATTTCACATTGGATGATAACCCTTGTTTGTTATCTTTACATAAAGATGATTCTTATTGCAATTAAGAGATGGAAGATATACTTAGGTTGTGGATATGCTTAAGATTGTAGATGCGTACATACTGTAGTTATGCTTGTGTTGATAACTATACTGCTATTGCTGATTATAATTATGATGCTAGATATCTCATGTTGTTAGTTACGTTTAGCATGCTAGCCATACCTTTGTTACTAGAGATGCATATATTGCTAATCATGCTTATCCAGATAGTTGTGCTTATGTTGTTAGCTCTTCTTATGATGTTGATATGTTCAACCAATTAGACATGCTCATGTTGTTAGCAATGCTATGTTACTAGACTTGATCATGATGCTAGATATGTATATGCTATTGAATTGCTTATATTGTCAACAAGATAAAGAATGATAGTCTGGCTAATGATGATAGTTATTATCTACTCATTTATGTATTTTTAGTCATCAGTACTGTTGAGCTTATTTGTTATATCTGATTTAATTTCTTAACTATTTAATTATTTTAAAATGTTGTAATCAATAAATTTTGTTGGAGGTTATATCTCTTGCTGGGACATGGGTCTCACCCTTGTGGTTTGCCGCATTTTTTAGGTAATCGTAAGTGACAAAAACAAACATGTGGCGGAAAAGAGGAGATATAGTAATGAATCTTTGAGAAAGTTGATTAGATGTCTAGTGTATCCTAGAGTCATCCTTGTACTCTCAGGTCTGGGTAGGAAAAGTTTGTATATGGTGTTTCAAATGAATCGGAATTTTGTTAGCATGTTAATGCTTATTTGAGTGGCATATCCAAATATTGTTGTCGTATGTATATATGTTGTAGCTAAGGTGATAGAACAATTTATATCAAATTCTTGGCATAGTATGGATATAAGAAAGATGTTGGGCTCTTATTCAAATGTTTCTAAGTGGGTGTTGATGTTAAATTCGGTTTTAATTTACTCATATTTTTGGGTATGTGGTTAATTGGTGATTGATTGTGTTTTATGTTTTGAGTAATATCATTTAGAGTAATGGGTTCTCACAATATCTGCCTCCAATCTAGATCCCCACCATAGCTACAAGATGCCAGAGAATATTAGTGTTGCACTGACATAACCTCCTCAAATTCTATTGTCTCCCACAACATCAACGACATGAACCCTGATTAGCAACATGGATAACAAGGGTACCAATTGTGTTGAGACTCATATTTGACCAACCTTTGAGCCTTAAACCCCATCTGAAGTTTTACAACCAGTAGATATTTGCTATGAGTTCTAAGAAGACCAATGAATCAACATGATGAATCCTTTCACCATGATCGTCACTACCCTCATAAAAACACAAGTGATTAGAACCTTCTCAGTTGATAACTTGAATATACTACCACAAACTCTAGGCACATGCCTTCCATGACGATTACCTTCAAGATAGTTAGATTTTAGATAATAGTGAGCTATAGAGAGGTATAATTGTCATAGAAAAGACAACCCCTTAAGAACATGTATAACAGACATGTTGATCTTTTGGTCAGGTATTCTACTATTTAGAGTTATGAAATATAGAAATCAATAAGATTATAGGACTAAATATAGTTGTGCGTTAATAACTAGTTTGACAAAATAACTATTTAAGTATATGCATACATATATTACCATAAGAATCAGAATTTTCAAGGTTATGCAATGTTACTATATGTTATAATTGATAAAAGCCAACTAATACGTGTATGCTTAACAACTAATTACATGTATGGGTCTTTAACCTCCATATTTTATATAGTAGTACATTGATATTTGTACAAATAAACCTAAAATTTTCTATCTTCACATTATTAAAATGGTTACACAATACGACAAATTAGCTAATAATATAAAGACTTCATACATATTTATATTGATTAATCAAGTTACCCTAGTATCTAGGCATATATGATTGTGTTAATATGTAACTAATAACAGCATATTAGTAATTTTTTATTTCAATAATGAGAACATTGTCAAATACTTGCATTCATTCTTGAATTGAATTTAATATCCTACACATATTTATACATTAGAAGTATTATAGAAGTGAAAATGGATAGATCTATCTATTTGGGATACAAGCAGTAGTAGAGAGAGAATATTAGATCCCAAACCTCAAAATTTGAAAATATCATGTATTTAGTTCATGGTGTGGAACTCTCAAAGGATTATTATGTAAGGGCTACTTCTATGAATAAAATAAAACTATGATAGCGTACGTAAAATGTGATATTGAGTATATGGAACCTAACTATATGCCCTAGAATTACAGTGATGGGAAAATTATATAATAGTAATCCTAGATAGATAACCTAATACTACATAAGAAAAATGGAACTACGTTGATATGAAGACAATTGTAATTAATATCATTCTATATTTATAAATCTCTCGCTCTCTTGAAATCTCCTTTTTGAGCTTTATACCTAGAATCTTTGGATTTTATACGATTGATTCAAGTTCAAAATTTCTATTCTATATTTGGAAAGCTTATTCCTTCTTGAAACCATACATAGTAGATAGGTTGGTTGGCCCAAATTTTTTTTAGAAACCTTAGCCTTACTCTTTGAAAGGCCACCAACAAATACCTAGAGATAGCAGCACAATGTTTAAACATCAAAGAAGGGAATGCTACTTCCCCTACTTTAGTGGAATTACACATCCATACCTATGTGCAAAGTTGAAGGACATATTATCCCTCAATATACTCAGAAATTCAGTTGGTGTGTTGTTTTTCTCCATAGGAGAGAACATATGGCTTCTCAAAAAAATCAACATTGACATGTGCTATCTATTTGAAAATTAAATTACTAGTCTAAAAAAATTGGATATTGAAGCTTACTGAAATTTGAAAACCCATTGTTTCCATTTGATACTTGCCTACATTATTTAACTTTTTGCATTTTGTCATGAAGACACTTTGTAAATATTTTCATACTTTTACTTCCCAAATATCCATTTTAACTTGTCATTTGACTGACCTATGTGTGGTTTTGGTCCCTCTAGGGATGCACAGAAGCAAGATCTAGAAGAGACATGCAAGACATATCACCTATTGAAGAGTATACATGAATCAACAACCATGATTAATTTTGTAATCTTACGTATAAGCTTCTATGACTATGTGATATAAAGCATGATTGTAAAAAAATGTTTATATTTTTTGATATAATTTTATAAATATTTGATTGTAAGGATAATATTTTAGTAGAAATTTCTTTTGATTTCTTTTTAAAGGGATTTTACTTGAATTCGACTTAGAACCCATCTTAATCTTAACTTTTAAATATGCCCCAACTTCTCATTTTGACCCTCAAAATAGAATATGGGTATGAACTATAAGTGTTGGTCTTAGTTGTTCATAACATCAAGAGGTGACAATTATCTAACCACATCATTCATAATGTTTGGCTATATGATATTTGCAACAATTGCGTATTGAAGTCCATGTCAAGTTTTGTCTAAGGGAAGTCACATACTCATCGGTTCGTCTATGTACTCAAATTGTTTGGATCTAATGGGAGTGGGATCACGAGGGAAATATGGCTCACTCTCTATCTTGAAAATACTTCTCAATTTCATGTACGAGTCCACAAAATTTATCTCTTCAATAATGTATGCTCAAGAATTTATTGCAATCTCCGGTGGTTCTTGTATTGTTTCTAGAATACTGTATGAATTTTAACTTTGATTTGATAAACATTTGCATGTAATTTGACCTTTAATTAAATGGTTACTCCCACTATTCTATTTGAGTTAATGCCCCTAACTATCAATTTGATAAGTTAATGTGAATAACTTTTTAGTAGATTGGGACACTAGGAATGGTGGCAGATGGCCTCTAGGAGTGGCAGAAGAACTAGGGCACCGACAGCATCAGGGCAAAGAAGGCCTTCCCAAATAAGATCCAATCCCACCCAATCCGATATTCGAGTCGCATAAATGCATACATCTTGGACCTCCTTCTTTAAGGAACAAGTGGGAGCCATTAACACTAGAATTTTTGAAGAGTCGGTCATGATTGGAAATGATGAGATTATCATCCCTCAAGTAGATGTAGATGAGATGCAAGCCCTCTTGACAAACACAACGATGGGTTATATTATAGGATTCCACCCCCACATACCAACATTATAGGACTACCTCATAGGAATATGGAAGTCGAAGAGATCCATTGAGACCATGAGAAGATCCAATGGTTGTTTAATCATCAAGTTCTAGAAAGATATAGACCTCAACATCACAATCGAAGGTTGCCCTTGGTATGTCAAGGGCAAGCCAATTATTCTGACAAAATGGGAGAAGGGTGAGCCTCTTGAACAAGAAAGACTCACAGATTTTCTTTTTTGGATAAAAATCCTTAATCTCTCGTTTATCTATGGAATGAGAGGATGATTTCAAGGGTCGCCACTTTCCATAGAAAAACGCAGACTCTTGAGAAACAAACAAAAGCTAGAAGATGAATGGAGTATGCAAGAGTAAACGTTCTGATGAAATCAAATTGCCTAGGCAGTTAAACTCCGTAGTAATTGTAGCACTCCCTACTTTGTTTGTATCGGATATGAATGGATCCCTAATAGGTGTATACATTGTGGAACCTTTGGTCATGAAAGCAAGTTGTGTAAAGCTAAGAGGAAGACAGACACAGGGGCGATGACAAGTGTTGATTCAAGTAGCTCCCAATCTGTGGAGAAGCCAAACCAAACTCCATAGACATCCCACAGTTCTACTCAAGGATCAGATGGTAGAAGACCTCTTGAGGAAAGTGAAAATTCAATCCCCTATATTCCACCTACTTCCATGCTAAATGTTCGATAAAATGACACTAATGTCTTCTAGAAACCCAAGCGCACTTAGTTTCCTACCAGAAGAATAACCAGAAGTAGTAACACACAAAACTCAACCACCAGATACAGACCTCTCAACAATGAGTAAGGAAATGGGACTCTTGGCCCGAATTCAGGTGGTGTGTCTAGCCACAAGCCAACTCCTGCCCATCCATGATAAACCCTCCACCAATCTTAGCCTGGAACATCTGAGACTTGTGTGCATGGGGTAAACAAGACTTTTTCGGGGATGAGACATAGAGAGAAAGGGTGGACATCACCTTCCTTGTTAAAACTAAAATTAAAACAAGGAAACTTGTTAGAGTTGTTCAACACATCTGGCCTTCCCATTGGTTGGCCAACCTCTTGCTTGTAGGAAAGTTTGAACCCTTTCCATTTGGGAAAATGAGAGTTACGATGTCAGAATCAAGTTCCAATCTAAACAACTCCTCCACTTCTACCTACGACATGAGGATTGTACTCTGGAAATCTCTATTATCTATGCATCAAATAAAGACACTAAACGATGTGAGTTATGGAATGACCTAGTCATTATAGTAAAATCCATAGCCAAATCATGGATAGTCCTAGGGGACTTTAATGTTGTTAGATACTCCTCTAAGAGATGTGGTCTACGTATGCCCATCTAAACATTCAATGGAATACTTCAATGGATCCATAGTTGTTGCAGACCTTATAGAGCTCCAGGATAAAGGCCCTTTCTTCACTTGGAATAACCAACAATTAGGAAACAAGAACACTAGAAGTTGCATTTATCGATCCCTTGGTAATACTAAGTTTTTGAATACTTTTCCCAAGAACTGGTTGCAAATCAAGTCAACTATACATAGTGACCATTGCATACAAGTTCTTCATTTTGGTGATGTTCAAAAGAAATATACTATCCTTTCTGCTTCTTCAATGTACACATTGAGATGCTAGGGTACAAAGAAATCATTCAACAAGCATGGATCACGCCTATGGCTGGTTATCCTATGTACAAAGTTAGTTAGAAACTAATATTTATCAAATAAGCAATCTAAAAATGGAATTGGGACTCTAGGGGAACATTATGAAAAATTCCAGAAATCTAAAGGAGGAATCCCTAAAAGCATGAATGGATTTTGACCTCTACACAAATGATTAACTATTGTTGGAGATTGCAAATGAAAAAGTTAAAATTGTCTAAGGTTGCACGGGATATAGAGGAAGCCATCGTGAGACAAAAATCTATATTTTTTTTGGCCCAAACATGGTGACAAGAACACAAAGTTCTTGTAAATGTCTTTAAAGAGTAGAAGAAGTCATGACCAAATTAGGATGGTGAAAAATAATGATCATACAATCACAGATGACAGATCATTTTTCATTGAGCACTATAGTGCTATTTTCAATAGAGAGCATGACACAAGGCCCACATTATAGATCCCAAACCTGCTTCAGTTGAAATCATAACAGATCAAGGATATCTCTAAAGAAGTTAAAAATTAAGAGATATGTCAGATTGTGATGAAAGAAGACAAAGACAAGTCGCCTGGACCCGATGGGTTCAATGCATGTTTCTTCAAATATGTTTGGTCATTGATTGGAGGAGACATTATAAAGGCAATCAAAGATTTCTTTATGAAAGGGAAACTACTAAAAGAAATGAACAAAACATTCATTACCCTTATACCTAAGGTCAAATAGCCAATAAAGGTGAGTGAGTGGAGACCCATCTCCCTTTGTAATTTTGTCTATAAAATCATTTCCAAAGTCATGGAAAATTGACTAAGGGACATTATGCCACACATTATCAGCAATAACCAATGTGCCTTTTCAAGGGAAGGCACATCTCAGAAGTTATCCTCTTGGTGAATGAGATTATCTCTGATTTTAACAAAGCTACTTCAAAACCAAAATTGTCATTGAAAGCTCACTTGAGCAAGGCATATGACACCATCAGAATAGGATATATTATAGATGTGATGTGTACTATGGGGTTTAATCCATGTTGGTTGAAGTGGACTGAAGAATGCCTTATTACAACCTCCATTTAGATCCTTGTCAATGGTAACCCCTCTCCTATCATACAAGCAACAAATGGAATTAGACAAGGTAACCCTTTTATCTCTTTGTTGTTGGCATGCAAGGCTTCATAACCATTTTTCAAAATGCAAAAAAAGTAGGAACTATAACTCCTATAGTGTCGAGGATTGTAGTGTCTCCCTTATGATATTTGAAGATGACCTACTACTATTCACACAAGATGATGAGAAGAATGTAACTGGCATCCAAGAATGCCTCGATGTATTTAGTTCAAGACCAGGTCTTCACCTAAACCAAACAAAGAACCAACTATTCCCAAGTTCCTCAGCTCTAGATAATATTCAAGTAAAATTGGGTGTTATGACTACTCAAATGCATGTTCGATACCTTAGAATTCCCATGTTCATAGGAAGACTTGCAAACAGCATGTGTCAACCCCTAATAGATAAAATTTAAAACATGTTGGATTCATGGAAATTAAAGCTACTATCCATGGTAGGAAGACTTGAATTGATCATTTCAATGTTGTCCTCCTACCACCTCTTCTGGACAAGCACTTTTCCACTCCCAAAGTCAACTATTGGGGAAATTGACAGCTAATAGAATATTTCTATGCATGACTTCGACACAACCAACCACTTTCATATTGTATCTTGGGACACTATTTGCTCAATATAGGAAGAAGGTGGTCTTAGCATCAGAAATTTGGAGGACTGGATTCAGGTAGGACTCATTGAGAATTTGTGGGACATTGCAAACAACAAACATTCTTTGTGGGTCAAATGGATTCACAATAAATACCTAAATGACTCATGTATGATATGGTCTTCTACATCAAAACCAGACCATAGTTGGTATTGGAGAATGTTGATTAGACATAGAGACATCATTTAGACCAGGGGTGAGATTCAACATTGGCCTCAACTCCTCTATATCTCTTTGGAATGATCCATGGATCCAAGGTGATTTCCTTGAAAATAGAATTGGTAGAATTCTAATGTTGAAAATAGGATTTGACAAGTCCCAAAAGATTAGAATTTTTCTGAAAGACAACAAATGGTACATACCAGAAAAAAGAGGCACAATTGATTTGCTTAAAATTTGTGACAACACCAAAATTGCATGCAATTACAACTGCTACCTTCATGGTCTCTCTGATTTCACTTTGAGAGGAGCTTGGGATTGGATTCGAGTCAAGAAAATGCACCTAGCTTGGATAAATTGGCTATGGAAAAGCAATACCCCTAGAAGAATTCTCATTCATGCTTGGAAAACCTTCCATCACAACCTTTTGAATGAAGGCCAATTACAACTAAGAGATATCTACCAGCCTCTAGAAGCCCCATATGTGAGAGGTCTACTAAGACAAATGAGTATGTTTTCTAGAATCGCAAGTTTGTAGAAGATGTGTGTAATTATATTAAGAATAATACTCAATCCTACCCCAAAAAATGGATGAGATAATTCCACAACAAGGTAGGAACAAACACCTTATAAACATTCTTGTTCTATGTCATATCTGGTATATGAGGAGCGGAGTGCTCTTCGAAGAAAAGAAACCTGATGTAAATCATGTTTGGAACCTTATAGAATATGATTTTTATAGCATCAATTTGTATATATAGGGTTTCTTTTCATTTCCCTACTCTTGTAAGTTCTTTTATTTTGGTATAAATATATGAGGAACACGCTTAATGATAAAATAAACTATCTAGTAGACCAAGGTCCATATTTCATTGAGTCATGAGTCGACTTTGGTTGGCCCATCACAACTCAATTATTTAGCTAGGCAACTTTTTCTTGTTGCATCACATGAAACCCTTGGATGGATGGGGAATAACTATGGTCAAATTCCATTATATGAAACACCCATCCACATGCCTCTAGGTGCTTAATCCTATCAAGGTTACCTAGTTAAGCAGACCTTACCCCTAATACTAATAACACCATGTACCCTACTTTGGAAGACCCACACATTTACTTCACACCTCACCAAGATGGATAATGCACCTCTGTGACGTCCCCAGATTTTGACTTCTCCAAACCCTATTGGGAATGAGTGCCCATAATCCGAAGACATCAACAATCATATCTTTCATGTTTCATATGAAGGGGAAGAGAATATTTTAAAGTCAATCTTATCATGATTTCAATCTTTGGTACTACATGTATGATATAGGGGGGAAATATAGAATAGGTCAAGCTTATACGAGTGACTCCTCATATATAAATCATCTATATAGCTCAAGTGAGGTTTCTATCATCATATATTAAGAAAGAGAAGAAGAAGAAGGCAGAACATATATTTTGAGTATCTTTTGCACAAAGCATCATACTCTCATAACTAGAGTTCATATATTACCTCACTTGCAACTAATGATGAGATTCACAAAATATGTCACTCCAGCTAGGACCTAACTCAGCCAAATGATTGACTTTATCATATGGGTCATCTACCCATCCTTTTCTTTTACCCAATTCTCACATATAGATTTGAATCATGCATAAGGACTCAACTCAACACTCAAGAGTAATCTAGTGTTGGACATTTTTTTTAAAACACATATCCCATATATTGGAGGCTAGGTCCTATGACCTTCTCCTTGTGGGTCTTACTCTCGCTAGAGTTCACCACATATCTCATCCTACCACTAGATATCCTCCTTGTATAAGAGCTTGAGGCTCATACACACTCATCTCTATCTTAACTTAGCTTATCCTAATTAGAAAAAGGGAATGTACTTTCATCATCAAGATTTTGCTTAAATTCTCCAAAATTGGATTCAACAGGTATACAACTTAAACCTATATAAGGAAAGTTATACCATCAGAGATCAAACTTAGATAAGATTTCACATGCTTATTTCAACTATCATTCTATCATCTACTCTATGTATCACATATCTTGATAAGGCTCTAGACATCTAATCTAGACTACTCTCTCTTCTAGACTGATGCCACTCCCTTTCACTTAGGTTGCATGAACACCCACTACTCTCCTGTGTGAGGGACACATTTTTATATTTACATATATATAATAAAATATGATATAGTTTTTCCCCGAGAAGACAGACGACAGAGAAAACTATCGAGGCTCGAGCCGATTGGAAAACAAAACCAAATCAGCAAAACGAGTGTCCCATACACAGTAGATAGTCTAGTGCCATGTCACCTAGTGAAATGGTGAGAATGAGATGTAGACTAGTGTAGCTACCCAATACATATGAGCTCTATATGGAAAGGGTCTCACACACTTGTCTAAACCTAGTTCTCGAACATCTAGGTTCTAACCTAGAGGCTAAGTCAGAACGTATTCCTATAAAACAACTTACTAAGTTTCTAGGGTTTAAAGTGAAAGGTGAGATTAAGATTTTATGTTTTATGGTGAGCAAATGTCAGGTGTAGCTATTGTTCATGCTCTGATACCAACTGTGACGTCCCCGGATTTCGACTTCTCCAAACCCTATCGGGAATGAGATGTCCAAATCCGAGAACATCATCCAATCATATCGGAAAGCAATGCGGAAGCATAATACGCATACATGAACATACAACCATAACATTCTCAACATTCAACATGTAAATTTATACAAATGAATTATTACAACATGATTTACAGTTACATATTGAAAGATGATTTACAAGTCTAAGAACATGTATGCTAACTAGGATCTTCACAATAGGTACAACCTGAACAACTTGCTCACATCCTGTACTTTTCCTCCCATGCTATCTCTGAACCTAAAACATACATGAAACAATAAATCAACACACAAGGTCTTATGTACGTGGGAAGAAAGATACATATATTTATGGCTTGCGTAATTTTTGAAAAAGATTTGCAGAAGGAAGGAAAATCATAGAAAACACTTCTTTATTAAGCGAAATACGCCAATTTAAGTCATTTTCCTAGATGAATTGCATTATCAAGGTGGACTAGTACCAAAACATAAATATTGGGCCCATCCCCGTGTACCAAGTACTCTAGGGAAACTCCCCGTACACTGTGTGCTCTAGGGAGGTGTACTAGCCAACATTAATCCATTCCCTCGTAAGGGGGATAATGAACACCTTAAATAACTACAAAGCATCTACTTATCATTTATGTTTACAAGTGATAAAACATCGAGTACTAAATAGTGCTACTACATCCAATATTTGCAAATAGAAGAGAGCATACATACATATCATGATTGCAAGCAAGAAAACCATAGTCATATACTTAAATAAAACCCCACGTACCTGAGTTCAGAGATTCATATATATCTTTGATCATCTAGAAGTCTGGTCATCACCTGATTAAGATAAGGCCACATACTATCATCAGATTCTAATCATCTTAACCCTAGTCGTGTTCATTAGGGTTTATATTATCTCATTAGAATATTCCAACGTTTACTTGCATTATTGTCTTATATTTATCTTACTGATGTCATTTTTCAGATAATAAATCATAATCTGAAAAATGACATCAGTAAGATAAATATAAGACAATAATGCAAGTAAACGTTGGAATATTCTAATGAGATAATATAAACCCTAATGAACACGACTAGGGTTAAGATGATTAGAATCTGATGATAGTATGTGGCCTTGTCTTAATCAGGTGATGACCAGACTTCTAGATGATTAAAGATATATATGAATCTCTGAACTCAGGTACGTGGGTTTTTATTTAAGTATATGACTATGGTTTTCTTGCTTGCAATCATGATATGTATGTATGCTCTCTTCTATTTGCAAATATTGGATGTAGTAGCACTATTTAGTACTCGATGTTTTATCACTTGTAAACATAAATGATAAGTAGATGCTTTGTAGTTATTTAAGGTGTTCATTATCCCCCTTACGAGGGAATGGATTAATGTTGGCTAGTACACCTCCCTAGAGCACACGGTGTACGGGGAGTTTCCCTAGAGTACTTGGTACACGGGGATGGGCCCAATATTTATGTTTTGGTACTAGTCCACCTTGATAATGCAATTCATCTAGGAAAATGACTTAAATTGGCGTATTTCGCTTAATAAAGAAGTGTTTTCTATGATTTTCCTTCCTTCTACAAATCTTTTTCAAAAATTATGCAAGCCATAAATATATGTATCTTTCTTCCCACGTACACAACACCTTGTGTGTTGATTTATTGTTTCACGTATGTTTTAGGTTCAGAGATAGCATGGGAGGAAAAGTACAGGATGTGAGCAAGTTGTTCAGGTTGTACCTATTGTGAAGATCCTAGTTAGCATACATGTTCTTAGACTTGTAAATCATCTTTCAATATGTAACTGTAAATCATGTTGTAATAATTCATTTGTATAAATTTACATGTTGAATGTTGAGAAAGTTATGGTTGTATGTTCATGTATGCGTATTATGCTTCCGCATTGCTTTCCGATATGATTGGATGATGTTCTCGGATTTGGACATCTCATTCCCGATAGGGTTTGGAGAAGTCGAAATCCGGGGACGTCACAACCTCGCTTTGTTGAGCCCCAGAAATCGATGGAGGCTTTGATGTGCATCACATGTTGGAACGAATCTTAAGCCTATAATTTGACTAGGGATTTTGTATAATACATATACATACACAATCACCACATACACATATATTGTATATAATATATATAAATAAGCATCGCAAAAGATATATTTAAAATGCAATGATTATGACCTCCTAGCATAATCATTCCAAGCTAATGGAAGACTGAGGCCTACATCACACACATAAATAAAATACATAAACTGTGATCTTGGTATTCTTTAATCACAAGTGGCCACCTTGGATGATCCATTATTGTGGATGGTTATTTTACACTCATCCTTCTTCATGTCCACCATGTTGCATAGCTTATATCTGAGATTATCCTAAACTATTTCATCATATGTAAGAGAAACCTTGAGTTACATTCGATGGGAGTAAGGTGGGAATTCATACATTTAGAATCATCAGAGAAGGTATGCAAGCCATATCCAGAACTACAAACAATCAACCACATGTAATAAAAGCAATAACAATCAGGGCTTGCCCATAATCATGCATATCACACAAAACAAAATTCTGGCATTGTTGCAGATTTGCATATAATATATATATATATATATATATATATATATATATATATATATATATATATATATATATATTATGATATCATAATATGCTCAAGATAATATTAATTGGAACATTCCCATTAACCAAAGTTGCACATTGATCAATTTCATCATATGAAATGTACGCTATTGTTGTCTAACAACAAAAACTTGATTCATAATAAAAACATCTGATAACAAGACTAGATGTACCCTAATACCACTTTAGGAATCTCATGAGTAGAAAATGCAAAAGAATAATTTTTTTCTAAGAATCCTTCGAGCGGGATCCATCTAATGCAATAAAATAATATTAGGATTTACAGGTTAATAACTTATCATGGAAGAGATTACAATAATTCAACTTGTAATGCTTGGTGTAGATATGGCCTAAAATCTATACTTCTCTTGAAATTCTCCAAATCAACAGTCATAACTCCTTTTTGGTGTCTCAAGAACTTTGGGAGTCACATCGAGATGCGTGTAGAAAACTATTTTTCTGTGGCTTATCATGGCAATCCATTGGTGATTTTCAGTGTTGAATCATTGGAATCTGTTGACTCATAGATCCCAAGGTCACAAAGTTGTCTTTGATGACACTAAATCTAACCCCAAAGTCACCTTTGGTGGATTGCACCGTTCCACCCTAGACATGTGCAGCAGATTGCCTTTTTCTAACCCAAAGATTTCTCACATCAATTTTTCATTATATTTGTTGTGGATCATGGCATTCTGCTGTGGAGACCTTCTCAGGTCAGTTTCTATGCCCAGTGGATCATATTGTTTTCTTTATCCACACTTGTGGAGCATTGTGTTGTTCCGCCATTACCTCAATTCACATGTCATTAGTGAAGATCTTCATCCTTAACAAATTCACTATGAAAACTCATTTCCACGGTATCTGCATAAGCACTTGAAGATGACTGGAGTTGCTAGCCTTTGACTCTCCTTATTTGTCCCTCTAATTTCCACTTAGGATTTTTCAAGCCTTAGTGAAAACAATGACAAGATCGGAGTGCATACCCCGAATGCCTCCTCTCATATCATATATATAGAGGAGTCAAGAGTCAGGATTTCCTAAACCCTATTTGGAAATGTATAATCCTTTGGTCACATATATGTAGATTGAACATGAGGCATGGACACATCATCCTCGTAACATTCAATCTTAGTTCCTTGATCTCCAAGTAGACTAGCAAAATACATATGAGCTCAGTATCATATACTAACACACATTAGTATGGATATGCATTTAATCTAGTCCCACTTATCAAGAGGCCTTGGGTATCATTCACGTTATATGGGAGGGACACGTTCCTTCTACATCACTCACAATACATGATATGATTCTTATAACACCCAATCACTACTTTACACTAATTGTCTTCAAGATCACATTGGGTGGTGTCAAAGCATGATGATTTTCATATCACCATCATAGTAACTCTAGGGTAAAGGACCACAACACCATTGGTGCATTTGGGAGTTGATTATGACTATCATATAGTGGTTCATGTAACTCGTAGGGTGGGTCTGTTTCTTACACTTGTTCTCTAACAGCACCTATGTGTCTGACTTGGTATCCAATACATATGACCCATGAGACATGGTCATCAGTCACCCCACATACTCGTATCAAGTGTAATATCATTTTCAAATCCACAATAATACTAGACTAGTTTTGGTTTAATAATATTATTCTTATCATCCATTAGGATCTCATGTGCAATTCACACACTTGAAGTCCTATGGCTTTGAACCAATCATTCCAAAGATATATATTATGTACATTAATATCATAATAAGTAAATGTGCATTAATAGTTTGGAATTACCTTTAATCAAAATTTAAAGTGCAAAATATCCCTACAACCACCATTCAATGATTGACTTCTAGGAAACATGCACTAATAACAAGATTTATAATAGGCCAATCAATTGTATGGACTGTTAGCCATAATTGAAATATTGGTGCCCAATATTTCATAATCCCAGTGATATGTAGAATCACCAATGTTGCATGAGATGAAACTAGATAGCATATTCTTAAGCTTTTGGGGTCATCTTGGCCTATATGATATAAAAGTTGTATTTTCCAATTTGACTATCTCATACTCTTGAGTTGTGTATTTGCATGTGAGCCTGGAATAGAGAAATTTTGACAAAGAAGGTATCTTGTTCATCTCAAAAGGTGATATTTAAATGTATGTGCCATCTACAAACTCATAAATTGAGTGTTCAATGATGTGCTTTCTAGTTTTGGAAACTAGCCTCAATTTATGCACAAAAATCATGCCTCTATTGTATTATACAATGTCTTTTTCTAACTTTACATGTCACAATACTAAATATTCATCATGTGATATTGTCTCTAGGGTGACCTCAATATACACTTCAATGATGTCACTGCATCGAACATTATGGTGAGGCTCTCAAATAGTATCAACCCTAATATCAGAGTAGCTACCTTTTCTTATTCTTATTTCTTTGGGTTATTTTCTAGATGACCCATAAATGACCCTTTGGGGAGAAATCTACGCAACTATCTATGCATGGTGACACTCCATTCTTTTGGTTATAGACTTGGGATTAAGAGAGAAAGATTCCCCCCTCCCACGCCTCTGGCGGAGGCCAATGCCTGGGAGGGTGGTAAATCTCAGTAGTAACTGGGATTCGAACAAGGTATTCTCAACCATCTTCGGTCAAGAATTACCCCTAACCCAATGAACTTATTGTATCATCATCTTAGATAGAATCTAGTTCTTAAGTTCATGTGAGACATATGATCACTTTATGGTCAAAGCAATTTCATTCTCAATAGGAATTTGAAAAGATAAAACTATGTCATTTTTGAAACCAAAGCTTGAGATCGGTAAAATCTAAGGTGTTCAAAAATTCTACTATTGAAAAACTTATTCTTTGCATTAAATCATGGAGCTATATCGTCAAATATGACACAATTAAGTGTAATTGCATGATTATCCTTACGTAGCCCATTTGGACAAGAATCACCCTTCTCCTATGACTATTCCAAGATTGCATATGTGCTCAGGGCGCCACTATTCTTTTATTAAACCTAAACCTTTATGGTATCTTCTACCTCTTTCTTCAAGAAAAGTTCTTATCTTAATTAACCATTTCAGTTTAAGTTGAGAGACCATTGAACCAGTCATATGTGTACACATCATAACGTGAATTTGTTCTTGGTTTTCTTTTTTCATTGTGTTTACAGTGCTTCAACCTGAGTTCTCGTTCTTTCTAATCAATATGATTATCCCTATGTTTGTAGAAGGAGATCACAAAATACCATTAAATAAGTCAATCATAAGTGTCTAATAATTTTGTTGTGACACAATAATAGCAACTACCTAGGGTGATGTGTAATTTTGAGTTTTTTTTTTGTTTTTTTCTTGTTTCGGTTTAAGAATTAGGTGGCAACTCCATAATATTTTTTCCACCTGCTCAACTTTATTTTTCATTTTTAGAGGGTAAGTGTAACACCTGGGATCACAACCTAAGGCTCTAATAAAGTTTTAGGAATGACTAATGGCCCCACAGATCACCACTAGCCTTAACTGCACACTTTGTTCTCACTCACGCACAAGCCATGATAAACTTTTCGGCTGGTCACCTATCCTAGTACTACTCTACGTTGAGCATGCTCAACCACAATATTCCTTAATGATGGGCTCCCTGAAAAGGAGGTTCACCTTGGTGATATTAGTAGTTCAATCATTCCTTTTCAGATAATTTTATCTGAGGCCTCAAATCCTGAGACGTTAGAATCTCCCCTACTTAGACTCTTGACGTCCTCATCAAGGCTCAACTATATGGCATATAATATTTCCCCATTTTAGTGCAGACTCAGAATGGGCCATGGACACCCAGCTCCCAATCACGAATACCAGTGCAAGGGTGGCTACATCACCATATACAACCCTATCCAACATGTCTGGACCGTACAACTCAAGACTGGCATGCCTCATGCCCATGTGGGCCCCACCTACTAGAGGGGTTTTGGATCTGATACAAATGTAACGACCCCCTCCCCATGTTATCCCCTATTCAGGCAGACTAAGAGAGAAAGGGCCATTACCTTCGTTACAGGACCGAAGGTTTAGCAAATAGCCAAAAATAATTAATAAATTTCAATAATAAAAAGGAGTTTAGTACAAGACGGATTTTACATAATACACTAAGGAATTACATGACCTGGATATCTAAAGTTGCAACATGAAATAAAATATATCTAATGTAACTAAATCCTCCAATGATTACATTATTGTCTTTTCATCTTGTGCCTTCTTTTTATGAATATCTATTTTCATCATGCTTACAGAATAGCATTTTATCCTAAAATGGTGTGAAATCAAAATCACGATCAGTATAACAAGTTATATTGGTATGTGGGAGAACTAAAATGTTTGCATATACTTGTAACAACATATTCACATCAATTATTATTACTGAATCAAAATTTATCATTTCTTAATAACTTCTCAACCCGTTTTACTCAACCTCTAGGATACCCTCTCTTAGGGTTTTGTTCCTGTAGTGGACTTTAGGCCACCTCTCAATCTGGATCCAGGTGCCTACATTGTCCAATGCTCAATCTGGAGTTAGGTTCCATGTCAGTCTTCCCAATCTGGGGCCTGACCTCATATGACCTTCCCAAAATGGAGCATGGTCTAACCTTATATGACCTTCCCAACATGGGGCTTGGACTGACCTTCCCAATCTGGGGGCTAGTGTTAAGCCATCATCCTTTCCAACTTCAAACCTCTAGATTTGGTATGCGGGACTTGAGAAAGTTATAAGCATAATTTGTGATAGCCATAGTGACTTTATAGATTTCATGAAACAAATATCATTCAAACATTTAATTTCAAGAAATTTGATAAAACCTTGTAGAACACCGGGAAACTAAAGAGATTAGTCATAGGCATGACCACATACCTTGATCAGGTGTACGGGATGTACAAGAAAGAGAAATCAAACAAGAATCAAGCAAATTATCCTGGAAGTTAAATCAATGCACCCATGTATTATTATTTTATCCAAATAATCATTAAGACTCACTTGGGTCTCAAGTTAGGGTTTCAAGGTCAACTTTAGGGTTTCGGTAGGGTTTTGGATTTCTAAACCCTAAGTACCACTTTTTATGTCCTTTGAGTTTATAAATCCTAATTATCATTGATTACACCTTTTACCTCAAGGAAACCCTAGCTATCCAAAACATGGGTTCCTAAGTTCAGAGAACTTCCAAGTTTCTCTTTATATTCATAAAAGATCTTTTCTTATATTATCAATATTGATTGAACGCATTAGGATCATCAAAACTTAGAACTTAGGGTTCTAATTTATTAACTACATTAACGTTACTAACTTTTGGTACTTTTCAAACTAGAAACATATTCATGCATTGCTTATATTTTTATCCTTGCATTCTCCTGATCAATTTGCATACATAACATGTCTTCATTGGACCATCCTACTTATTACTACAATTTTTACAAAAATTAGCATATTTGGACCAATCACATGAGGCCATGTCAGCGTTTAGTTATTATTACCTTATATTCCATGTGACTTGTTTGGTTCCTTAGAAATCTGCAACATCGCCCGTGATCCACCTGAGCAAGCCGCAAAAAAAAAGATTGAAAAGACTTCATTACCCTTACTTCTTTACATCGGTGTCGGGGGTAATGAGGTTTTCTCCTCCTATTTCATCTTCAACCTTCAGCTCACCTCCCATTTGTGAGCCAGGGCCTGATGTCGATCAACCGGGGTGTTGAATCCATGAACCAACACGTCAGAGAGTTGGGTAGAGGCACAAGAGCTTCCGCAAAGCCTAGCCAAACTTATTAGCGGTTTCAAGCACGATGCAGAGGTATGGAAAGGGGAAGAATAGAATGTGTTCTCTTCGGTGGATGGCAGGGGATCTCAATAGGCCATGGAGGGGTTGTAGGGTGATTTTCTTATTTCCTGGGATCGTAGAAATTGCCTCCCCAAATTCGTGAGAGAGCCATGCCTTTATATTGGTAGTAGGTAGTGTATGGGAAAGCCATTGATATACCCATGGAGTCTGACTCCTTTGGCTAAAAGGATAAATCCTGGATTTCCTTTGAAAGTAGGTTAGTCTTAGGGTAGGCAGGTGTGGTTTCCCCTTGTCAAACTATTGAGAACGTTTCCAGAGCCGCTCATGAATTAGAAAGGAGTAGAATCAAAATAGGAAGTTCATATGTATTGTTCCCTATTTCCCCTTTTGACTCATGGTAGGTGATCAACCAGGCATCGTTGGATCGAGAATCCAACGACTGCTATACTATGCACACTATTAAAGGGGTCGCGTAAGGTTTTCCTTCTAGGAATATATGTGACATTTAATTCATATCCCCTTTAAATCATCACTTTATAGAAAAATATCAAGTTCATAACTCTCTCTCTCTCCCTCTTTATCCTTTTAATCTCAAATTTTGAGGGAAAGTCTTAAATGACTTTATCTAACCGTGGGTAAAGCTTGGAAAAAAAATCAAAAATAAAGATTTCTTTTCCTAACATACATCTATTTTCTTAAGGCATATATTATGCATTAAAATACATCTTATTTTCTTTCTTTCTTTTCTATTTTCTTTATTTTGGTCATTCTTTTTTTAGAAACCATGTGCAACTAGAAACTAATTAATTGTGGACATCTATGCCACTTTCTATAGAATTCTACACCATTCTCTTAAGCACATATAATTATTATTTGTTTTCTTTTGTTGTTTGCTTATTATGGGATTTTCTTCTCTCCTTTTTCCCTTTTATTCATAGTTGGATTAATAATTCAATAGAAATCACAAAATCAATCATCCAAGGAAAATTTGCAAAGAAAATCATCCTTTAAAAAAAAGCACACTAAATTTCTCATGTCTCATTTATTCAAATAATTTCATTTCAGTTTTATAATTGTATGGGAAGAACAAAGTCATAACAGTAAGGATGGAAAGAGAACTAATCCCATTACCTTTATTGGAAAATTATCTATATGCAAATATTTCCTATTGATGAACTACATTATTGACATCCAACCACGGCTTAAAATTCAATATAGAACGTTGAACAGTTTTGCAATCACTGCATATGGCATAAGTATCTAATGATAGTGAAAGTTTATAGATGGCGTACTACAATCAAAAAACTATCTTGGAAAAGTGATCACCTGCTTGAGTTATCAACATTCACCTCTCACTAGATAATTGTGTTACAGTATTTTGAATGTGGATACACACCTCAACCTTTGAAGGCAGTGCCTATCGAAATTGACTAAAATCCTACCGTAATAAAAACATCGCATGGAATAAAACAGCCAAAAATTGCAATTTCATCCAATAGTCGCACCAAATGGCACCGTGTGCGTAGGCAACATTGCTTGGGTTGTCCCTCTCCCACGCAAATTAATCAGACTTTTAGTATTTACACTCCGACTCAATTTGATCTAAATTATGAATTGACATCGTGAAGGTTAAGCTTATGTCAAGCTATTCTTACTGTTTAAGGATGTATTTGGTAGGTGGTGAAAAAATAGATGGTAATGGGCAATGGGATGGTGGTGGGGAAAGGAAAATCATTAAAATGTGTTGTTTGGTAACAATTGCATGAGAAATAAGTAGGGATTGAGAAAACTTAATAAGTGTTGTTATTACACAAGTATAAAGATGGGAAGAGTTTTTTTGTAGAAAACACTATACACAAGTATGAATCTTGGTTATACGAAATTTTTTTAGTATGAATAAATAGGGAAGTCTTGACAAAAAAAATTCATGATTCATTATTCTTTTTCATGAAGACAAAAGCATATATATAGGGTATATCTTCGCTACCCGTGCGGGTAACTAAGATTCGCTACCCGTGCTTCAGTTTTGTAATGGGAAGGTATGCATTTGTAATGAGACAATCCAAATCTGTAATAAGACGATCGAAATTGTAATACAAAGACTCGTTTTGTATTATAGCGTTGTTACAGTAATAAATATATATTTATTACTGTAACAGCATTGTAATACAAAATGAGTCTTTGTATTACAATTTCAGTTGTCTCATTACAAATTTGGTTGTCTCTTTACATATATGTATCATCCCATTACAAAACTGATGCACGGGTAGCGAATCTTAGTTGCCCACACAGGTAGTGAATATATACCCATATATATATATATATATATATATATATTCCTGGAAACCCATATATATAGGGACTAGGGACTAGGGCCTAGGGTTTAGGATATTAGGGGTTTAGGATTTAGGGTTTATGGTTTAGATTCAAGTAAGTGCATATCAATTTTGGTCAGTCAAGTTAAGCTAGCTAATTTCAGTTCAATGTATTAATTTTAGGTGTGATTCTTAACATTCAAATTAAATAATGTACCCAATATAGAGAATAAAAAAACATTCATTGTAGATGATTTCATAGATTTACACATTATAGAAAAATCAAACAATTGATTATGCATGCATTTTAAATTCTAATTAGGCAAGTAGAACATTCTACATGAATTTCAACTATTCAAATAATTAAATGTAAACTCAAGTCATACACAAAGAAATGAAACAATAAATTATACATTAATTCTGATTATACAAAGGATAAATGCAAATCCTAAAACCTAAGCAAATAAAAAAAGGAGCAAAAAGAAGACAAAAATCAAGCAAAAATGACCTCAAGAATAGAGGCTAGCAGTAGCTAATAGTCAAGGGAATTGTCAGTGTCAAAGTAGTCAAAATGTCTAGAAGAAAGGGTGGCAGTAGCAACGTCAACAAAAATAACAATATCGGTTGACAATATTAGCAACATTAGTAGCTCACAGTAGTAGTTGCAACAGTTGTGGCATGGATAGAGCTATAGGTAATAACTACGGTGAGTGAGAGAAAAGAGGGAAGGAGTCGATTGTGGAGACAACATCAAGGCATCAAAAACAATGTTAGGGGCATCATCAGTGAAGTGGGGGAATGATCAGAGAATCAAGAAGAAGAAGCAATTCACAGTAGATAGAGACAAAGAGAAACGAGGACAAGAAGAATGTATATATTATATTAACAAAGCTACAATGATATTTCTAGGGAAGAAATTGACGATGTAGTTGAAATGACATCCGATTTATTGATATTATGTCAATTTTCATGAAAAATCATGTAAGAATGTGCTTTAGTTTTGGATCCAAAATCAATGTCACACTTCTATAGAAACTTAAACTTTCCACAGTAGTTTACCTTATGAAACTAAGGCAAAAGGATAATTTGGATGGAGTAATTATTTTACAGTGAGCATATCAGGAACACTATCTTGTCATTATTTTCCCAAAAACTGACATTGCAGTCGATGAGAAAATAACATCATATTTAAGGTTTGATGTTAATTTTGATAGGGAAAAACGATACCAAACGTTTTTTTGGAGGGAACAATCTTTTTGCGTGTAGCATATCTGGGAAGGCTATTGTGGCATCCAACTCACAAAAACAATATTAACTTAAGCGGAAGCGAATTATTTGCAGCGGATTACTGAAAATCACTAAAAATCAAAACTTTTTGCAAAGTGATCCATACATAGGAAATCTTTCCCATCAAGAACCATTGTATAACATTTACATTCTGGTTCAAACGTACATAACATGTACCATCTCTTTTCAGAGACTACATCATCAACTGTCTTATAAACATTATATACAGACAGTATACGAATCTCGAGGCATCAAGCCAAAACGTCAGATTGATTCATAAAACACTGACTAAAAACTCTGAGGACCTGAGAGTACAAAGACAACACATAGGACTTTCTAACTACATAAATTGACATGCAGTATCTCCACCTGAGATATTACTGTTGTCCTTGTTGTCACTCCTGTTGTCTATTCCCTACAATGGAATTCTGCTTCATTGATCGCGTCCACCTAAAAAGTTGGATCTCACGGGGGTGAGACAATTGTAAATTGCCCCAGCGGAAGATATAACTCTCTGCCAAAACATTGTTATAGCAGTTTATTAAAATAAACTGAGTAGAAAGATTCATATATATAATCAACAACAGGTAAGTCATTGTATGAACAAAGTGAAGTAATTCTCTTTTTCCAAGGATAACATTGTATCTACTCATGGTAGACTCATAGTTCATTCATCTACTTGTAATGAATACAAACAGATATGAATAACATCAACAAACTACAGATATATAACAGAAAGGTAACATCAGCCAATGAATTTCCGTATTCAATCCTTAAGCAAACATGCTATACGGTTGATTTCATTTTACAAACATACTTATGCCCTGAGGAGATGAGGTATACCGCTCATACTCCAACCGACCACTGTGAAGTCGAAATCGGTACCATACATAGGTCAATGGAAGAGCCAGAATCCAAGACCTCAACTTTCTCGGTCAATATGAGATAACATGCATGACATCTTGTGTCTCTGCTAGATAGCTTTCCATGGTATACTGGCAACATCGCTATTAGAGTCATAGCCCGTAGCATATACTCTTTTTAGGATATGGCCCGTAGCCAATGCCTGATATTATATTTTGGAGTCATGGCCCGTCGCCATACTCTTATTGGGGTATGGTCCGTAACCAATCCCATACATAGGACATAGCCCGTAGCCATTATGGGGCATAAGGATATAATTGTCCAATTACCCCCACATATTCAAAAATATGTGTTCCGGGTTTTGCCGTAGAGCACCCGTTTCACCATCACCTGTTCCTGACGATGATGGATCTATGGTCAAGGCTTCTACATGAAAAGATTTCACGTGATTAATTAAGTACATTTTCATATTCTTTTAGCATCAGCCAGTTTCTCAAACAAGACTTATTACAACAATGCTATAAAGAGACATGTACTACTTTCATCAGATACTTATCAGTCTTTCAAATACCTTGGGAACTCACTCCCTCATTTCAAAACTGGGGATTCTCATCCCTTCACATTATCATCACCATAATCATATGGTTCTGGGTATTCAAACCCTTAACTCATCATTGAGTACCATTACCATTTATTAGGTAACTATCACCTTCAGGTCATCTGACCAAGGCATTCATGATACTTGTTACACATGCATCACACTTGGATCACAAGGCCATGAGATATATTGTCACCTCTTTCTAGGTAACAACTTACTCATATGACTCATAAAAGTCCATGAACATTTGTTACTTTTATTAAGCAACAACAATATCAAGGCACAAAAGGCTAGTCAACATTTATTATATAAACGTCACCGCTCAAACTATATATATACATCATCTCATAATATATGTATGGTTATTAGGCATGATAATAGTCATACAAGATATTCATCACATCATGTGACACAATAGTAACACCATTGTTCCTTTACCAGGAATTAGGGTTTACTATCAAATAAGGCTTTTCATTCCCTTTACCCAAATTAGGGTTAGGGTTCCCCATTTCTCATCAATTAGGATTTCATGATCACATTATCTGTCCAACCCTTAATTCATTATTCCATACCTCTGGGGAATTCAAGGATATCATATTTGATTATTCCAGAACATTACTTTCATCATATAGCATTAATGATCATCAACTCATGGTATGAGTTCATTTCTCATCCTCATCAAGGTATGACTATGTCATACTCATCATTTTGGCCTAACCCCATTCTCAAGGTACATGAATTAACACTCATCAAAGTGCAACAACTCATTACATTTCATTGTAATAGTTGCATAACACACTTCATATGTTTCTTACCCAATTACATTGGATTTGGAGTATATCAAGGTATATAAACCCTGGAGTGCTGAATGTGATAACTATCATATCTTGATGTATCACTTTCTCATCATTTCAAACTCTCTTGAGTTAACCAAATTATCTTGTATTAAGGTATTTCCCTCTTAATACATTCCATTACTAAACTCTCACCTTTAGCATATAATACATAGGCCACACATTAGAATTGTCCAACTATCTTTAATGATATGGACTTGTCAAATGGTAAAGACATTGCTTACAATTAGATTGCATATAATCAACCACATGAAATGCTTCACCTTTATAAGGTCATTCCTTCTATCTCATCATTAGGGTTTCCTTATACCCTTACTTAAAATTAGAATATGATTCATTGTCATACTGCCCAAGATTAGGGCTTTATGCATTATGACTTCACATTAGAGTCTCATATACCTTCACCCTACATGGGGCCTCTCATCACAACATAGCATTAGAACATCATGTGGTGTTAGTACTTAGTCAGGATTTCTCATGGAATCACCCTCAACTAGGGTTTCTCATGGATTCACCCTCAATTAGGGTTTCATATGGAATCATCCTCAACTAGGGTTTACATGTCATTACATGACATCACCTTAAGTTTGATTCTCATATCACATCACCACATCAATGTTCCATATACCTCATTCTAACTTAGGGTTTCTCATAACATAACCCTAGAATAGGATTTCACATGGAATCATCCTTAATTAAGATTTCCACTATAGTCACCCACAATTTGGGTCCACAATTCATCTCCATTAGGATTTCATTCAATTATCCATAATTAGAGATTCACTATTCATCTGAATTAGGGTTTTACATCTCATTTCCCTAAATTGAAGCTTCACACATCACTACCCTGGATTAGGGTTACATCCTCACCCTGGGTTAGGGTTACATTTAGAATTGCCCTCAATTAGGGTTAGGACTCAATAGACCTGTCAATTAGGGTTTATGTTCATGATTAGGGTTTCATGATCTCTCTACTTAAGGATCATACCCTTAAACACCAGATGAATCATATTCATGTGAATTCATGTTAACATCCTCTCAACTTGATTAGGTCATATCAACCCTTCAATCAAGTACATACAACTATGATTAACATAGTGTACCAAGTCATTGATCCTATAAGCAATTAGGGTTCATCCCTTAATTGGAATTAATCAGTTATGTACCATTAGAGTTTCAACCTTTGTACCTTCATTTATTATTATTACTAATCATTGGATCAATGTATCATTCATCATCTTTAATTCTCAAGAGATTCAATCACATTGGACCTTCATTTCATAAGGTATCCAATTGAATGGACCAATTGAATCTTCAATAACAATAGGTGTCCAAGTGGATTAACCAATTGAATCCTCAATCAACCTTGACTACTTGAGCCCCAAACGGTCTTGGTCTTTCAAAGTTCAAATGGTTTGAAACCATTTGGTAAAGTTTCACACTCAAGACCATTTGCTAAAGTAGTAGGTGAAGACCGTTTGCCCAAGTTTGACTTTTGAAACCGCATGGGCACAAACGGTTTGGGATCATTTGGTCCCAAACAGTCTTGAGACTGTTTGGACTCAAACAGTATTGAGACCATTTGGTCCAAACCTCCTCAAAACCGCATGGACCAAATATGATCTCAACCAATTGAATTGGATTAGGATTTCCGATGTTGATTCCTTCAATCATTAAATTCATGGGACCAATCATCAATTGGACCTATCCTCATTCTTCAATTGAGTTTAATAAGTAAACCTTAAACTGATTTGACCCCCAATTGACCCTCAATTGATTATCAATTAGGGCTTGAATCAATTGAATTAGGGTTTGAAATTGATAATTCTTCAACAGTATTCAATGCATGATTAGTTACTTTGAAACCATTGAACCATCATCCAAATTGAACATGACCTGACCCCAAACGGTCTTGAGGTCGTTTGGATAACCACCAAATGGTCTTGAGACCGTTTTACCATGACATCATCAAAATACAAGTCAACCAATTAGGGTTTGGATCATAGATTGATCACCAAATCAACAAATGATTACACTCCAACTTAGTATCTTTGGATCTTCAATTGCTTAACCATACCCAACCCTAGACCTCCAAACGGTCTTGGGTGACCTCCAAACGGTCTTGAGACCGTTTGGATGAGCTCTAAATGGTCTTGAGACTGTTTCTCATCCAACCCTTGGATTCTAGTGAAAAATCATTAGGGTTTGAGCTATTGAGTTGATCATCAAATCAGCACTTAATTGCAAAGTGATTTGGTACCTTTAGACCTTCAATTGGTCAACCATGTTTAACCCTAGACCTAAAAACGGTCTTGTGTGATCCGCAAATGGTCGTGAGGCTGTTTGGGTGATCCCCAAACGGTTTTGAAACCGTTTGGGCCAATCAACCCAAAGTATTAACTCATTCAATTTTAAAATCAGCACTTAGTCGATTAGGGTTTATACCATATGTTTGAATCTTCAAATACTTAACCATACTCAACCCTGGACCTCAAAATGGTCTTGTTTGACCTCCAAAACGGTCTTGAGACCGTTTGGGTTATTCCCAAACGGTTTTGAAACCGTTTGGGCTAATTAACCCAAAAAGTCAAATCAATCAAGTTGAAAATCAGCACTTAATCCAATTAGGGATTGCCTAATTGATTAGCCTTCAACTCATGATTCCTTTGGAATTAATCCATCAAATTTGGTGGTTTATCAACCAACAAAATTAGGAACAGGATTCTCAAACTCTCAACCCTTGTTCAACTCTTTAAAACGTTTTTGAAACCGTTTTCTCTCAAACGGTCTCAAATCGTTTGCTCTCAAACGATTTGGTGAAACCGAATGGTCAAACATGTTGAAACCGTTTGGAACAAGATTTCTTTGGTAAAAGTGTCCAAAATGATGTCATCGTCATCTACCTTCGTCCCTGAAACTCCTAATGCATCTTATTTCATGGATTTACCAATTACAACAAGCAATTAACCAAAAAGATGAAGAAATCAACGAAATTGCAAGATTGATAGTTGAATAACAATGTAGAAGGGTTCAAGTTATAAAAACCACCTCCAATTGAGCTACAAAGCTCCATGTTCACGGAAACAATGGTGTATGAAACTCCCTTATCCATTCCAAGGCTCGTCCTCAAGTTTTGAATGAAAAGGAATGGTTAGAATTGAAGAGGAGATCGAAATAGGAAGAAATCATGCATTGATTTGTGATTTCCACCATGAAATCGTGATGAAACCAAGGTCAAGAAGCTTACCAACAGGTTGGGGGTCGTCCTCCTGACCCTCCCAAGATCCCTTGGTAGTTACACAAGCAAGGAGAAGAAGTGGGGTCGAAAAAACCTTTCATTTGGCTTGTAAAAGGTTCTTTTATAATAATAAAAAATCGATGAGAGAGAATATATTTTGCAAAAAAAATCCAATTAGTACCAAAAATGTGACCGCCTCTTCCCCTCATCTTACTTAGGGAAGAGGCTATATTGTTTGATTTTTATACCTCTCAATTATCTATGATTTAAAGAAAAGCAAATCAAGCACCTTAAATAATATTTTATTAATATCCATATGTGAGTGGATATTTCTTTTTCTTATAAAATTGTGTGTGTGTTAACCACTCCCTTGGATATTTTCGTGGTCCTTGCAAAGCTCAAGGACTTCACACACACATATGAATCCAACCATTCTAATTTTGGTTTAAGGCCCTTTAATTAATACATTTATTTTTTCAGGAAATCAAATTAGGGTTTCAATTAGGATTAAATCTTGATTATTTTAATATCAAGATTCTCTCTCCTCAAACATAATTCAAATGAGGCACCCCTCTAATTTTCTTTGCTATACTTGATTCCAAGAAACATTAGGGACCTTATTGAAGTGGTAATTTACATATTGCACCCTGGGTTTTGGGTAAATTGCACATTACACCAAAACTAAGTTTTCATGCACATACATTGCTTTATGAGTTCTTTCTTGGTATTCAGGCTTCCATAAGCCAGACCTCAGAATCATCTTTACTCCCATGATTCATCAACACATGAGGAACATATAACATGCATTGCACTTAAACCCCTCAACTTGGGTAATTTGCACTTTAGTCCAAAACAGGCAAAACATTAATTTCAACAATGTTCAAAAAGGACTAGAATTGCAACATAAGTTCCTCTTGAGCCATAATTACTTTGCACAAGATGATATAAAGCATTTAATCACCTTTCCTAGTCAAAACACCTAGGTTAGAGTATATCCCAGGTCAGGGATGTTACAACTATGGTGCTGCTTTACTCAAAATGACACAATATTTATTGTCCCAAAATTTGTCAAGGAATTAAATTTACTAGGTTATATATCAGTTTCCTCTTATAAATGAATGTCGTTTCTAAATCTATACCCAAAATTTTCTACCAATTTCTGTTTATGAACTATTATGACTCTTTCATTTTAGTAATTGAATTTGAACTCTTATAGTGTTGGTCTTTAACAAAACTGACATTACACCATACAACGCCAGAGGCCAAAAATGTACTAATGTATTTTAATTTTGAATTTTGGGATGGGAGCTAGAGCCTCCCTAACCCCTAGATCTGCCCCTACACTACTTTATATACTTTCAGGTCGCAAGGGTGTTATGTGAACATTTTGTTTACTATTTTTAGTACTAATTTCTTACATAAATGTAAAAAAGTGTTGATAGCAAATGGGCTACCAACCCTTTTTTAATAGAAACCTATGATGTAAATACAAAAAATAGGATGTACGTGGAGAAAGCATAATATTCCTATTTATACATTTTTAAGGTGTCATATAAGGGAAATCGCATCACCAACCAGCCTTCCAAATCTATCAAAAGTAGAAGGAAAAAAAGGATTATGATTTGTGTCACAACTTTACATATTGTGGACTTTTTGTACTATGGCGCTAGAAGCTGTCTAACTTGCCTTTAAGTTGTTTGAAAGGATGCTTTCCATGGAAAAGTTCTAATAAATTCACATATATGTATTTACCACACGTCCAATTATACAAAGTATGAGTTCATTTATTTGGACTTGAGCAACCCTAAAACTAGTATATATATATATATATATATATATATATATATATATATATATATATATATATATATATATATATATATATGTGTGTGTGTGTGTGTGTGTGTATGTGTGTGTGTGTGTGGGTGTGTGTGTCGGGGGGGGGGGGGCTCTGAACCATAAATCTCGAAGTAAACTCAGCGGAAGCGATTAATTAGTAGCGAAATATGATTAATCACGAAAAATTAAAACCTTTCAAGCAAAGATTTTTAAAACATAAAACTCCTTTAATAGAATAAGATAAACAGTTTAAATCTCTGTTAAATCACCTCTTGAGTGATTATATACAACTAGATACAAAATCTCAAGATTAAAAACCAAAATCTCAGATCTATCAACTCCTAGGACCTGAGAGTACAGAGACGTCATAAGACCAACTAACTATAGGACTTGGCAGTCAGTATCTCCACTTGAGATTCACTGCTGCCCCTAGTGTTGATGTTGCCGGTACTGCTCACCCGCAGACTGGTTCCTTCGTCCTCGACGTCCACCTAAAATGTTGAAATCTACGGGGTGAGACGATTTTAAATAATTTTCCCAACGAGAGTTATAACTCTCCGCCAGAAACTTTGTTAATGAATTTAAGGGATAACAAAACAACATAAGCTTTAAGACATTCAACAGTAGATCTGATACTAAGTAAACATCTTTACTAAGGAATATAAAGAACATGTATGCCAGTTACTTGAACAGAACATTAACATAAACAATGTAACATCAATCATTATTTCTCGTAGTTTAACCCTAGCAGATATGTTACGCGGTTGATTATGTTTTACAAACATCTTTATGCCCTGCGGAGATGAGGTATACCGCTCATACTCCAATCGATCACTACTAATTCGCATCGGTATCATACTAGGTCATGAAAAGAGTCGGATTCTTATGACCTCATCTTCCTCAGTCAGTGTGAGTATCTACTTGCAGGACATTTAGTGTCTCTCCTACTATAGCTCACTAGGGTATTCTGGTACTTCGCTATTAGAGTCACAGTGGCATTCTGTACTCTCTTCACCATCGGAAGATCTCTTTTTTATCTCTCACCGGTGCGGCATAAAAGATTCCTCAGGTGATTAGTGATACATCATCCCGGCATAGCACATAGTGAAGGGTTGATAGATTAAAGTACATCTACATCAATCCCTATACTAGGACGTAAGGATATTCGCGTCCATATTCCCCCACATACTCAAAAGTATGTGATCCAGGAGTTCCCTTATGAAAACCTATTTAACCATCCTTAAGCTACTGACAATGATGGATCTATGATTAGGGCTCTACATGATATGATTATACTTGATTATTATGTACATTTCAGTATTCTTTTAGCATCAAGCATTTTTCCAATAATTAATCATTAGAATAATAGCTATAAAATAAGAATACTAAATGTATCAAGTTTAACTCACATCAATTACCAAATAGATCTCAATTCATTATTAGTCATCTTATCAGCATGACCTTGATGTTACTCATGGCTCATACAGCCCATCATTCTCATATGTGCCACTTAAACTTAGGCAACATAACATACATCACTATTCATAAAGTCTACAACATGCTTTCAATGTATCATATCATAACCCTTACCTGGTTATGATCATTATCTTATAAGAACCTGCATAATCAATTCAATTGATAATAATAAACAATTCATCTCCAGATCAGCAATTTACAAAGCAGAAATAACATTCCAGTTCAAAGGTTGTACCTTTTTGCCTTCACTAAGGCTAGGTTCCCTCATTAATATCAATTAGGGTTATTCAATCCCTTTCATTATGATTAGGAATAGTAATTCCTCATCTCATACTTTAATTATAAAGATTCATGCTTAAAAGCATAACCTGGAATTAGGGTTTATTGTACATTTCATCACATCACCCCCAATTAGGGTTTACTATTCATTTTACATATCATTACCCTAGAATTAGGGTTTACTATTCACTTCATAGTGAATTGAGCTTATAGCATCACCATGTATGAAATTATCATCCTTGATGCCTTCAAATTAGGTTAAGATTCATCAATTATCATAATTAGGGTTTTCATGATCTCACATAGGTGGATCATATCCTAATCATGCACATTCATATACATTGGAGGTACTTTACTTGAGTTCCAATCATACATGGAGCCTTCTCTCTCATCTTACTAATAGATGGTGATTACATCACTCTAGATTAGGTTAGGTCAAATCAACTTTGATTAACATGATCCAAGTCACCACCATCATGGTCATTGGGGTTTGCTTGATCAAGGGTTGTTGGCTACTTGAACCCTTCAAGGGTACATTGATAAAGTTCACCATTTATCAAGACATGGGTCAATATACTAATCACTTATCCCTCTAGGTGTCATTATGGTTTAGATTGGACAACCATTGAACCATCTAAGCTCTCAAGTCACTAAGCAATCTCAAACCTAAAAGTCCCCAAACGGTTTCACACTTCAACCTCCAAATAGTTTTGAAACCGCATGGAGGCGTTGACCGTTTGGTTACTTTGACCTCTAAGACTTCATGAACCCTCAAGACCGCATGACCCTCAAGACCGTTTTCCCTTAAACGGTCTTGAAACCATTTGATCAAACCGCATGGGTTAAACCGCATGAGCTACAAACCGTATGGGTTGAAACCGTATGTGATTTCCTGGATTTTAGGGTTTTGACATCTAGTATAGTATTTAAGGCCAACGATGTAGTGAAATAGTTTGGCATCAAACTAAGGAATTAGTTGTATATAATGGATGTTTTTATCCTAATTTGAAGGCATTTTACAACATAATGCATTTGAGGAATATTAGTTGCATCTGTGAGTTACCAATATCAATTATTAATGGTCATGTGAGTACTTGTGAAGTTAAGTGATATGTATGAGTCAAAAGTGTTTAAGGATCGATCTTCAAGTATGACTTGGTGAAATAAAGTAAGTTACATTATTTTGCTAATGTTGGATGCTATTTGAGATGCATTGGGATTCAATATACCTATACACAATCCTTAATGAAAAACTAGTATCATATTGGTCAAGGGCAGAAGATTCGGATGAACTTTGTGGTATAAAGTAGATTAGATGATGGTAAACCTATCATTAAATTTTAATGAATAAATGATGCTCCTACAGCAAGTAGGTTTTGATATTGCAAGTAGATGACAAATCAATGCATTGAGGACTACAGTCATCGAAATATTATTAGTTGAGCCTAGCTTAGGGTGTTTATATCTTTTGGCCTTTGATATGAGTTGGTTGGGTGGTCTTTCCCAGGCACCCAATGGAATAAATCCTTTCAGTTTTGATGAGAGGATATGTGGAGCCTTGATATACATAGACCAGCTTCCAACAATACACGTATATCCTAACCCGAAGGATGACCACGTCAAACTTGACCGCCTCTCTCGCGAGATTGGTTTCTGTTGTGAAGAGAGGGATCACAGAGCATACGTGACCTGAACTACCCCCTTGCATAAGTTCTGGGCATCTACAGAAGGATATGGGACTCCCGTTTCCTTACCCCTCTCCATTCATCTTACATAATTGGACCAAGGGAGGATCAGGGAGGGTAGTCCTCGAGCAAAGCCTCACCATGGAGGATCAGACCTCAGACCTCGACGTGATTCTTGTATTCTTAGATTCGAGGATGGCGAGGTAGTAACATGCGGCGATCCCAGTTTCCGGCTCTGGCAAAGCGGCGACGGGCCGGTCGAGGTTGCAGGAGTGCTCGGTTTGCATCGGCAATTTCGAGGATGGTGAGGTGGCTGGCGTCCTCTCCAGTCATGAGACCCAGAACTGAAGAAGGGCCAAAGGTCACGCGGCGATGAGAACTGGAGGTTGGCCGATCATGAGCTGGTGATCCTCTTGTGGGATCAGCAGTGGCGGTCCAGGTCACGAAGACCAGATGGCGTGCAACGGCCATTTTCCAGGCGGCTCACGCACGAAATAGTCGGGCGTCGGGCTGAGAAACGATAGAGAGAGATCACAGAGCCCTGAACCGTCCCAATCCCAGACCTCCAAACCAATAGGACCCAGACCTGCCGGCTCACAACTGAACCATAGACAACCAGCCAACCCAGCAAAGAGGGCCGCATCCTCTTCTTGTACACGTGGCAACGTGTGATTCGCCGAACAAGGTAAATATCTCAGAAATTCTCATATCTTGCATAATTCCTAGTAATTAGCTCAATTATCAGAAAAATGCAAACAAGGTATCGTTATTCTCAGAAAAATGTGTAGAACAAAATGGAAGCAAAATACCAGACTTTTGATGCACTAATAATAGTGATATCATGTAAGATGTGTAATACTTGTTTAATGGATATTAAATACCAAATGATGATATAAAATTATGAAAAAAATGTCAGTAAATCTATAATCATGTTTATAGTGCATATGATGTCAGATATGGTCATATTAAAGCATGAAAGCATATAATTTGATTAATATGACTAATTAGGGCTAATAACACTAAAGATAATGAAATTAATGCATACATGCTCAATAAATGATGAAATTCACAGAACATTCTCATATCTGTAACTGAAAGATGATATGTAAATATGAGACCAATTTTGTACACGAAATTCATGTTGTAAGAAGATGAACCTTGATACATGGGTTGTAACCCTAACTTGAATAATGTATATAAACTAGGGTTAATATGTGCACCAAAAAGGATATGGGACCTAATATTCATATAATGAATCACAATCTGGAAAATGACATCAGTAAGATAAATATAAGACAATAATACAAGTAAATGTTGGAATATCCTAATGAGATAATATAAACCCTAATGAACACGACTAGGGTTAAGATGATGAGAATATGATGATAGTATGTGGTTTTGTTATTAACCAGGTGTTGACCAGATATCTAGATGAGCAAGAATGATTAGAAATCTCTGAACTTAGGTACGTTGTATTTATTAAGTATAAGACTAGTTTTCTGGTTGCATATGATATGTGATATCTTGAATGCTCGTATTTGGATATGATTGCTTGGTTGAACTAGTATGAGTTATACTTCGCCAAATCTAATAGAACATAAATGAGTGTGATGGGTTGTAGCTACTAGAGCACATAGCCTGGTGTGGATGTATGTTGCCTAACATGGATGTATGATTCCTTGGCCCATGTTAGATGTGTGATGATCCTATATTGCCCACACTAGATGTAAGTCAAGTGCAAGTATGTGTAGTACAACCGCATCAAAGTGAAAGAAATAAAAGGAATGTTTACCTGATTATCACTTTAAATAATGTTTTCTTTTACTCTTTCTTTCTCAAGTTATTTAAATTATGCAAGCATATTAGTATGTATCTTTCTACCCACGTGCACAACACCTTATGTGTTGATTCGTTGTTTCACGTATGTTTTAGGTTCAGAGCTAGCTTGGGATAAAAGACGTGAAGTGAGCAGTGTTCAGGTTGTACCTATTGTCTAAGATCCTGTTAGCATACATGTTCAGACTTTTAGAATTTTCATTCAATATGTAATTGTAAATCATGTTGTAATAATTCATTTGTATAAATATACATGTTGAATGTTGAGTATGTTATGGTTGTATGTTCATGTATGTGTATTATGCTTCCGCATCACTATCTGATATGATTGGATGATGTTCTTGGATTCTAACCTCTCATTCCCAATAGGGTTTGGAGAAGCCAAAATCCGGGGACGTCACAGTTGGTATCAGAGCATGAACAATAGCTACACCTGACATTTTCTCACCATAAAACATAAAATCTTAATCTCACCTTTCACTTTAAACCCTAGAAACTTAGTAAGTTGTTTTATAGGAATAAGTTCTGACTTAGCCTCTAGGTTAGAACCTAGATGTTCGAGAACTAGGTTTAGACAAGTGTGTGAGACCCTTTCCATATAGAGCTCATATGTATTGGGTAGCTGCACTAATCTACACCTTGTTCTCACCATTTCACTAGGTGACATGACACTAGACTATCTACTGTGTGTGGGACACTCATTTTAAGGATTTGGTTTTTTATTCCAAACGGATCAAACCTCGACAGTTTTCTCTGACGTCTTCTTTCTCGGAGAAAAACTATATAATATTTTATTATATATATATGTAAATATAAAATGTGTCCCTCACACTAGAGAGTAGGTAGTGTTCATGTAATCTAAGTGAAAGGGAGTGACATCAGTCTAGAAGAGAGAATAGATCTAGATTAGATGTCTAGAGCCTCATAAGGTTATCTGTTAGATAGATAGACAAAAGAAAGATGAAGGAAATAAGCATATAGAATCTTATCTAACTTTAATCCATGATGATATAAGTTTCCTTATTAAGATTTGAGTTGTATATGAGCCGAATCTACTTTTAGAGGATCTATGCTAAGTCGTGATGATGAAAGTACATTCCCTTTTCCTACTTAAGATAAGCTAAGTTAAGATAGAGATGAATATGCATGTGCCTCAAGCTCTTTTACAAAGGAGGACCTCCAGCGTTAGGACAAGATACGTGTTGAACTCCAGAGAGAGTGAGACCCATAAGGAGAGGGTCATAGGACCTACCCTACAATATATGAAATATGAGATATATGTGAAATTATGTGTCCTAAGCTAGGTTACTCCTGATTAGATGAGTTGAGTCCTTATGCATGATTCCAATCTATATGTGAGAGTTGGGTTATGAAAAAAATGATGGGTAGGTGACTCATAATGAAAAAGTCAATCCTTTTGATTGAATTAGGTCTTAGCTTGAGTGACATATGTTTGTGAATCTCATCATTAGTTGCAAGTGAGGTGATATATGAACTCTGGTTCTAAGAGTAAAATGCTTCGTGCATAAGATACTCATAAATGTTGTTCCTTCCACTTTTCTGTCTCTCTATATATATGATGCTAGAAACCTCACTTGAGCTATTTGGATGATTATATATGAAGAGTCACTCATATAAGCTTGACCAATTCTAGATTTCCTTCATGTATCATTCATGTAATATCCAAGTTTGAAATCATGAGGTGGACATAAAGATATATATTTGGATCATAGGTTACATGATCACAAAATATACTTCTTAACCTCAATCTTTCTCAATCTATGCTTCTAACTTTGAGGATAACTCTCACACAATAGGGTGAAACCCTAATAGGTAAATATGAAAATAATCTCCTCTAATGTTGAAATACTAGTATGATGTTGATCATAAACCACACTAAAGTTGTTAAGCCTGATAATTTTGATAAACGATGGCATGAAACTTGACATCACCATATGATTAATAGGGTGAAAAATGAAGCACTGAGTAGTACCTTCTTAACTTCATTTATGAGTAAAACCTTTATCATTAAGGGGCTATGGAATGTAAATCCTAAGAGAGAAAGGAAAATTTGTTTCATGATATGACTAAGACATTAAATGATGCTTCAACCTATATAAGGTGGGGTGGGTACACCTCCTATGCTCTAATACCTTAGTTGATAACTTAGGGTACGTCTAGAACTATGATAGCCTTAGCACCAAAAAGCAGTGACTATATGAAGCTATGCCTCTTGATACCACCTTGAGTATAAGATCAATTGAATTTCGAGGACGAAATTCCACATAAGGTGGGGTGAATATGATAGCCCGGATTTTAGGGTTTTGACATCTAGTATAGTATTTAAGGCCAACGATGTAGTGAAATAGTTTGGCATCAGACTAAGGAATTAGTTGTATATAATGTATGTTTTGATCCTAATTTGAAGGCATTTTACAACATAATGCATTTGAGGAATATTAGTTGCATCTGTGAGTTACCAATGTCACTTATTAATGGTCATGTGAGTACTTGTGAAGTTAAGTGATATGTATGAGTCAAAAGTGTTTAAGGATGGATCTTCAAGTATGACTTGGTGAAATAAAGTAAGTTTCATTATTTTGCTAATGTTGGATGCTATTTGAGATGCATTGGGATTCAATATACATATACACAAGCCTAAATGAAAAACTAGTATCATATTGGTCAAGGGCAGAAGATTCAGATGAACTTTGTGGTATAAAGTAGATTAGACGATGGTAAAACTATCATTAAATTTTAATGAATAAATGATGCTCCTACAGCAAGTAGGTTTTGATATTGCAAGTAGATGACAAATCAACGCATTGAGGATTGCAGTCATCGAAATATTATTAGTTGAGCCTAGCTTAGGGTGTTTATATCTTTTGGCCTTTGATATGATTTGGTTGGGTGGTCTTTCCCAGGCACCCAATGGAACAAATCCTTTCAGTTTTGATGAGAGGATATGTGGAGCCTTGATATACATAGACCAGCTTCCAACAATACACGTATATGCTAACCCGAAGGATGACCACGTCAAGCTTGACCGCCTCTCTCGCGAGATTGGTTTATGTTGTGAAGAGAGGGATCACAGAGCATACGTGACCTGAACTACCCCCTTGCATAAGTTCTGGGCATCTACAGAAAGATATGGGACTCTCGTTTCCTTACCCCTCTCCATTCATCTTATAGAATTGGACCAAGGGAGGATCAGGGAGGGTAGTCCTCAAGAAAAGCCTCACCATGGAGGACCAGACCTCGGACCTTGACGTGATTCTTATATTCTCATATTCGAGGATGGCGAGGTAGTAACATGCGGCGATCCCAATTTCTGGCTCCAGCAAAGCGGCGACGGGTCGGTCGGGGTTGCAGGAGTGCTGGGTTTGCATCGGCGATTTCAAGGATGGCGAGGTGGCTGGCATGCTCTCCAGTCATGAGACCCAGACCTGAAGAAGGGCCAAAGGTCACGCGGCAATGAGAACTGGAGGTTGGCCGATCATGAGCTGGTGATCCTCTTGCGGGCTCGGCGGTGGCGGTCCAGGTCACGAAGACCAGATGGCGTGCGGCGGCCATTTTCCAGGCAGCTCATGCACGAAACAGTCGGGTGTCGGGCTGAGAAACGAGAGAGAGAGAGATAGATCAGAGAGCCCTGAACCGGCCCAATCCCAGACCTCCAAACCAATAGGACCCAGACCATACCTGCCGTCTCACAGCTGAACCGCAGACAACCAGCCAACCCAGCAAAGAGGGCAGCATCCTCTTCTTGGACACGTGGCAATGTGTGATTCGCCGAACAAGGTAAATATCTCAGAAATTCTCAGATCTTGCATAATTCCTAGTAATTAGCTTGATTATCAGAAAAATGCAAACAAGGTATCGTTATTCTCAGAAAAATGCGTAGAACAAAATGGAAGCAAAATACCAGACATTTGATGCACTAATAATAGTGATATCATGTAAGATGTGTAATACTTGTTTAATGGATAATAAATAGCAAATGATGACATAAAATTATGAAAAAAATGTCAGTAAATCTATAATCATGTTTATAGCACATATGATGTCAGATATGGTCATATTGATGCATGAAAGCATATAATTTGATTAATATGACTAATTAGGGCTTAAAACACTAAAGATAATGAAATTAATGCATACATGCTCAATAAATGATGAAATTCACAGAACATTCTCATATCTATAACTGAAAGATAATATGTAAATATGAGACCAGTTTTGTACACGAAATTCATGTTGTAAGAAGATGAACCTTGATACATGGGTTGTAACCCTAACTTGAATAATGTATATAAACTAGGGTTAATATGTGCACCAAAAAGGATATGGGACCTAATATTCATATAATGAATCACAATCTGGAAAATGACATCAGTAAGATAAATATAAGACAATAATACAAGTAAATGTTGGAATATCCTAATGAGATAATATAAACCCTAATGAACACGACTAGGGTTAAGATGATGAGAATCTGATGATAGTATGTGGTTTTGTTATTAACCAGGTGTTGACCAGATATCTAGATGAGCAAGAATGATTAGAAATCTCTGAACTTAGGTACATGGGATTTATTAAGTATAAGACTAGCTTTCTGGTTGCATATGATATGTGATATCTTGAATGCTCATATTTGGATATGATTGCTTGGTTGAACTAGTATGAGTTATACTTTGCCAAATCTAATAGAACATAAATGAGTGTGATGGGTTGTAGCTACTAGAGCACATAGCCTGGTGTGGATGTATGTTGCCTAACATGGATGTATGATTCCTTGGCCCATGTTAGATGTATGATGATACTATATTTCCCACACTAGATGTAAGTCAAGTGCAAGTATGTGTAGTACAACCGCATCAAAGTGAAAGCAATAAAAGGAATGTTTACCTGATTATCGCTTTAAATAATGTTTTCTTTTACTCTTTCTTTCTCAATTTATTTCAATTATGCAAGCATATTAGTATGTATCTTTCTACCCACGTGCACAACACCTTATGTGTTGATTCGTTGTTTCACGTATGTTTTAGGTTCAGAGCTAGCTTGGGATAAAAGATGTAAAGTGAGAAGCGTTCAGGTTGTACCTATTGTCTAAGATCTTGTTAGCATACATGTTCAGACTTTTAGAATTTTCATTCAATATGTAACTGTAAATCATGTTGTAATAATTCATTTGTATAAATATACATGTTGAATGTTGAGTATGTTATGGTTGTATGTTCATGTATGCGTACTATGCTTCCGCATCGCTGTCTGATATGATTGGATGATGTTCTTGGATTCTGACCTCTCATTCCCAATAGGGTTTGGAGAAGCCAAAATCTGGGGACGTCACACCGTATGAACCCCAAACCGCATGAACCCCAAATGGTTTTGAAATTGTTTGAGCCCAAATGGTCTTGAGACCATTTGGACTCAAACGGTCTTGAGACCGTTTGGTCCAAATCAGCTCAAAACTGCATGGACCTCAAAGGTGTTTCAACATGTGTAATCGATTAGGGTTTTCAATGTTGAAGCCCTAATTGATTTCAACCTTGTTAACCACTTATCAATTGAGCTAATTAGGGTTATCCTTAACCAATTGCACACTCAATTGACCATCAATTGATAGCCAATTAGGGTTGAAACTAATTGAATTAGGGTTTGTAACCATTCAACCATCAACATTCATCAATGTAAGTCTATTTTAAGTTGAACCCATCAATTAACACTCAATTGGGACACAACTTGGCCCAAACGGTCTTGAAACCATTTGGACATCCTCCAAACGGTCTTGATACTGTTTGCCCAAGGTTTCATCAAAATCCAAGTCCATTCGTTATGGGTTGAACCCTAATTAAGTTACAAATCGACACTTTTGATTAATTCAACAATCTATTGTGATTGGACCCACAACTGGTAAAATTACCTTAATGCTAGACCTCCAAACGGTCTTGGGTGATCACCAAATGGTCTTGATACCGTTTGGGTGATCCCCAAATGGTTTTGAAACCGTTTGGGCCACTCAACCAAAACTTCAACAAGATTGGTCCTTAAATTCAGCAATTTGAACTCGATTAGGGTTTAGGTGATTAATGTGCCTTCAACTTGATAATTACTTGCAATTAGATGTTGATTCTTTGTAGATAGTTAATTCATGATGTGTATAGAAGACCCTTAAATGGTCAAACTTTGGTCAAACCCCTCAAACGGTTTTGAAACCGTTTGAGTCCAAACGGTTTTGCAAACCGCATGAGATCAAACGGTTTTGAAACTGTTTGGTCCCAAACGGTTTTGCAAACCGTTTGAACCATGGGTGAGGGACCGTTTGAAAAAATCACCTAGGTATTCACGCCCATCATCATCTACCTTGAGACCAAAGTCTGTTCTTCACCGTTTTGCTTGCAAAGTGCAAGAGAAGATGGGGAAGAAGAAGAACAAGCTAGTATATGCAAGAAAGAAAGTATGCTTAACAAAGTAAGAAGTTTAGAGTTATAAAACCCGCCTCAAATGTCATCCCTAGAGCTTCAAGATTCCAAGCTTCAGACCTTTAATGGAATATTCAGCTCCACAGGTCGGACCAAGGTGTTTCTCCAAGAAAAGATTGGGGAAGGTCGGCTAGAAAGAGAAACCTAAGTAAGAAATCCATAAAACCAACCTTGTAACCCAACTTCCTCCATGAATCCGAGCAAGGTGATGGTCTCTTATTACCTAGAACAGGTTGGTCATCTCCCTATGCTCCAGATCTCTGCCTTGAGTCGGTTTTGCAAGAAGATAAGTGAAGGAGAAAGGAAATGGTTCCCTTGGTTGCAAAGAAAAAGGACCTATATACCTTGTGGCTATTTTCATCATAAGGACAACTAATTTTCTTGAATCACAACTAGATCCCTCCTTCCTTCTAAGGCACGTTTCTCCTCATCATAGATAAGAAAAAATCCTTATAATCCCAAGATCTAAAGGCAAGGAAAGCCAACTTCTTACGAAGTTGCACATATAAGAGGGTCTTTGTACTTACAACTTGGTGATTCTATTACAAAGGTTATTCTTCTTATCTGATTATTTAATTGAAGTGTCCTCTTCATCATTCTTACGTTAAATGATGCCAATATTCATATAAGATACTCTAGAAGGTTTATTTTACAAGTTGTACCCCACATTTTGGGTAAATTGCACTTTACTCCAAAAAATAGGGTTTCAAGCACAAGGATTGCTCCACAAGCTGCATCTTGATGCCCAAGCTTGGAGAATCCATCAAACTTCATCATACTCATTCATATGATGTCTCATCATCATAGGAACATCTCAACATGTTAAAATTGCAAGTTAACCCTTCTAATTGGGTAATTTGCACATAGGTCCTTGCATTACAAAACAATACTACAACATTGTTTAAAAAGGGCAGAAATGAGAATGTATGTTCCTCAGGAAATTTAATTACATACTAGGAGATAATTACAAGCATCCTAATTACATGATTAAGCAAAACACCTAGGGTTAACTCATAACCCAGGTCAGGGATGTTACAAATTATCCACCCCTTGCAAGGATTTCGTCCCCGAAATCAACAAAACATATTAAGAGAAAAGAGCAGGGTATTTCCTTCTCATCTCTTCTTCTAGTTCCCAAGTGGCTTCTTCAACACCACGGTGATTCTAGAGGACTTTCACAAGACTTATATCTTTCTTCTTAAGACTTTTAATTCTGTTATCAAGGATTGACACTGGCCCTTCTTCATAAGTTATATCATCATTCAATTCTACCTCCATAGGTTGTAGAACTGACTCGGTATTAGGGTGACATTTCCTCAGCATAGAAATGTGAAATAGAGGGTGTAACCTCTGCATCTCTGGTGGCAACTCTAGTTTATAAGCTACCTTTCCAACTCATTCAATGATTGGATAAGGCCCCATAAACCTAGGAGCTAACTTTCCTTTCCTCCCAAACCTCAGAACTCCCTTCCAAGGTGAGACCTTGAGATACACTTTGTCTCCAACCTGGAACTCTAAAGGTCTACGACGTCTATCAGCATATGACTTCTGCCTATCCTGTGCAGTCTTAATCTGTTGTTGTATTACTTTGATCTTCTCTGTGGTTTGCTGCACAAGATCAAGACCTAACAGCTGGTATTCACCAGTCTCATACCAACATACGGGAGATCTACAACGTCTACCATACAAAGCTTCATAAGGATCCATGTCAATGCTATGTTGATAGTTATTTTTATTAGCAAACTCTATCAAGCTTAGGTGTAGATCCCAACTCCCGGTGAACTGAAGAACACATGCTCTCAGCAGGTCTTCCAAGGTTTGTATAGTCCTTTCTGACTGTCCATCCGTCTGTGGATGAAAGGTTGTACTAAACCTTAACTGGGTGCCTAGAGCTATGTGCAGTCATTCCCAAAAACGACTCGTAAACTGGGGACCTCTGTCAAAAACTATAGTGATTGGAACTCCATGCAGTCACACTATCTCCTGAACATACAACTGTGCTAACTTCTCAGCAGAATAGGTTGTTTTGACAGGCAAGAAATGTGTTGTCTTTGTCAACCTATCAACAATTACCCAGATGGAATCATGTCCTTTGCTTGTCCTGGGTAGGCCAACAATAAAGTCCATGGTCACATGGTCCCACTTCCACTATGGTATGGGTAAAGGTTGCATTGTTCCTGCAGGCTTCTGGTGTTCAGTTTTGACCTGCTGACACACAGGGCACCTCAGAACAAACTCTGCAACGTCCTTCTTCATCCCCAGCCACCAATACATATCTTTCAAATTTCGATATATCTTGGTGCTTCTTGGATGCATGGAATACATCAAAGAATGAGTTTCTTCCAGAATTAACTTTCTCAAGTTGTCCACATCAGGCACTATCATCCTCCCATGATAGCATGCCACTTGATCATATGAATCATAAAAACCATCTCTCTTCTCATCACCATACTCCGATATGATCTGCTGAACTGCAGCATCAACTTACTGTGCCTCCTTGATCTGCTCTCTTAAGGTATGTTTTATGTGCATCTTAGCTAACAACCCGGCTAACAATGACACCTTCAACTATACATTGTCTTGCCTTAAAGAGATAAGCATATCTCTTCTAGAGCACACTAAGGAGTTTAGTTGTGCCCTATCTACTGCTGGTGCTACTGATTTCCTACTTAGAGCATCTGCAACCACATTGGCCTTCCCTAGATGGTAATCAATTGTACAATCATAGTCCTTGATTAACTCCATCCAGTGGCGCTGCCTCATGTTGAGCTCGTGCTGAGAGAAAATATACTTAAGGTTCTTGTGGTCTGTGAAAATATAAAATGTTTCTCCGTAGAGATAATGTCTCCAAATCTTCAAGGAATGAACCACAACATCTAACTCCATATCATGTGTCGGATAATTCTCCTCGTGTTTCTTAAGCTATCGGGAAGCAAAAGAAATCACTTGTTTATCCTGCATCAACACGCATCTGAGTCCGTTCTTGGAGGCATCACAAAAACCACGTATCCTTTGCCTTGCTCA
Source organism: Alisma plantago-aquatica (assembly GCA_963693085.1). NCBI lineage: Eukaryota > Viridiplantae > Streptophyta > Magnoliopsida > Alismatales > Alismataceae > Alisma > Alisma plantago-aquatica. The sequence goes on from OY856412.1 coordinate 372,356,521, forward strand.
GGTAACACGAGTACAGGTGCACTTGTCAACCTCTCCTTCAACATCTGGAAAGACTGCTGACACTTATCACTCCAGACAAAAGGAGCATCCTTCCGGGTCAACTTTGTCAAGGGTAAGGCTATGGAACTGAAGTTCTTAATGAACCTTCGGTAATAGCCAGCTAACCCTAAGAAACTACGAATCTCCATTGGTGTCTTCGGTTGTTCCCACTATAGGACATATTCTACCTTCTTAGGATCAACAGGAATACCCGAAGCAGATATCACATGTCTAAGAAAAGATACCTCCAGCAACCAGAACTCACACTTGCTAAACTTAGCGTATATCTTGTATTCTCTTAGCAAAGTCAGAGCCTGTCGAAGGTGTTGTTCATGTTGCTGAGCATCTCTGCTATAGATCAAAATGTCATCTATGAAGATGACAACACACTGATCGAGGAAAGGTCAGAAGATTCTATTCATAAGTTCCATAAATGCAGTCGGTGCCTTAGTTAGTACAAACGACATAACTGTGAACTCATAGTGACCATACTGAGTCCTAAAGGCAGACTTGGGTATGTTACTGTCCTTAATATGAAGTTGATGATATCCTGACCTCAAGTCTATCTTTGAGAAGATGGTTTCACCACGCAATTGGTCGAAGAGATCATCAATCATCGGCAGAGGGTACTTATTCTTTATTGTTACTTTATTTAGTTGTTTATAATCAATGCAAAACCGCATTGATCCATCTTTCTTTTTAACGAAAAGAACCGGAGCACCCCAGGGTGAGGTACTCGATCAGATGAAACCCTTCTCAAGCAACTCCTGAAGCTATTTCTTGAGTTCTGCCATCTCAGTAGGCGCCATCCTATACAGTGTTTGTGCTATGGGTTGCATATTTGGGATCAAATTGATTTCAAAATCAATTTCCCGAGGCGATGGTATACCTAGAAGTTCTTCAGGAAATACGTCTTTGAATTCCCTGACTATAGGAATTTTAGCAGGGTTGGGACTCTCCATGGTAGTATCTCCCACATGGGCTAGGAATGCATAACATCCTTACCTCATCAGCTTTTCAGCAACCATAGCTGACACAAGACATGTAGGTAGAATCTTTCTCTCTCCTTGAAAGATCCATGAGCTGTTATCATCAGCAAACACAGCCTGCTTGGATTCACAATCTAAGACAACCTTATACCTTTCTAAGGTATCCATCCCTAGGATTATATCGAATCCTTGCATCTCAAGTGGTATAAGGTCCACTTGAATGTGATGATCAGAAAAGAAGAGGATGCAAGGAGAGAATACCTCCTGCAACACAGCAGACCCTCTCAATAGAGTCTCAAGCAACAGGCTATCTGCCCTATGACTGACTGTCATATGGCAGTTATGAATCACTCTTCGAGTGATGAAGGAGTGTGTAGCACCCGGGTCAATCAAAATAGATACAACACAGGATGTAGACATATTAGAATATAACAACTCCATCTGACCTACAACAACCCGAGGGTTGATCACTGCATCAGGTGGGTTCATGGCATAGAACCTCACTGTCTCCTGGGGTTGATTTGGTGCTGACGATCCAGATTGGGATGCTTGCCCACGTCCTCTAGCTACTCCTTGAAACTACCTCCTCTGGGATCCTTGATGACTCTGCCTCTGTGGCTGTATCACACTAGCTGGTCTAGCTCTACAGTCCTTCATCAGGTGCCCCACCTTTCCACAGTTGTAATAGCTTATGTCTTGTTGTTGTGGTCTAGGTGGTCATGTGACCGACATCGATGTTGAACTGTGAGTCTCTTGTAGCGGTAGGCTTCGTCCTCTACCTCTACTCAGTGTCCACTGTGTCTCAGCACCAGGTCTGGGTGGTGGAGGTGTAGGTGAAGAAAATCTAGGCTTCTTGAAGTCTCTAGATGGAGACCCTTGGAACTGAGGATACCTCTTATGGGTTCATCTCTTCTCGGCTACAGATCTCTCTATCCTTCAGACTGACTCAACAAAGGTAGCGAACCTCTCCCGGTTCTCTAGGGTAGACACGGGAGTAGTTAACTCAGCGTTCAACCCTTTCTCAAACCACCTAATCCTTTCCTCCTCGGTAGCAGCCATGTGTGGACAAAACTGCAGCAACTCCATGAACTTAGTTGCGTACTCGCTAACGTTCATCAAACCTTGCCTCAATTTCTCGAACTGAGAGATTTTCTCATCCAGGAATGTCTTTGGGAAGTATCGGTTAACAAACTCCGGACGAAAGACCTCCCACGTAGCCTCTTCACCAGGCCTCTTCTGTTCTTCCATGGTCCACCAGTGACCAGCACTTCCCTTGAGAAGATAGACAGCATGTCTAACCTTCTCAGCTTCATGGGTGTTCAGGATCATGAAGGCCTTCTCCAACTTGGTCAACCACAGATCGACATCTACAGGGTCATCCGTTCCGAAGTACTCAGTCGCTCCGACGCGGCGAAGTCGTTTGAACGTCTTACTGATACCTTGTCCTTCTGACTGAGTAGGTGCCCTAGGTGCAGGCATGGGCATCCTGTCAGTGATGTGCGTCATGGCAGTCATAAACTACCCGAACATAGTCTGGACAGTTGGGTTTGCCATGTCAGCTGGGTCAAACTGAGGTGGCTCCATTGGTGGCTCAGGTACAGGTTGCTCCACTTCTAGGTTCCTTGCACCTTCTCGAGGTGCAGCGACACTACTCTCGGCCACATACTCCTCGTGTGGTACAGACATCCTTACTTATCTTCTTCTTCTGAGGAGCAGAAGACTTTATTAGATATACTAGAAACACTAAGAACAGACTCGACATCCTAAGTCCTATGTCTATGTAGACTCAGCAAACCTAGAGCTCAGATACCACTAAATTATGGGCTCTGAACCATAACTCTCAAAGTAAACTCAGCGGAAGTGATTATTTAGCAGCGAAATACGAAAAATCATGAAAAAATAAAACCTTTCAAGCAAAGATCTTTAAAACAGAAAACTCCTTTAATAGAACAAGATAAATAGTTTACATCTCTGTTAAATCACCTCTTGAGTGATTATATACAACCAGATACAAATTCTCAAGATTAAAAACCAAAATCTCAGATCTATCAACTCCTAGGACTTGAGAGTATAGAGACGACATAAGACCAACTAACTACAGGACTTGGCCATCAGTATCTCCACTTGAGATTCACTATGGCCCCTGGTGTTGCTGTTGCTGGTACTGCTCACCTGCAGACTGGTTCCTTTGTCCTCGACGTCCACCTAAAAAGTTGAAATCTACGGGGTGAGACAATTTTAAATAATTGTCCCAACGAGAGTTATAACTCTTTGCCAGAAACATTGTTAATGCATTTAAGGGATAACAAAACAACATAAGCTTTAAGACATTCAACAGTAGATCTGATACTAAGTAAACATCTTAACTAAGGAATATGAAGAACGTGTATGTCAGTTACTTGAACATAACATTAACATAAACAATGTAACATCAATCATTGTTTCTCGTAGTTTAACCCTAGCAGTTATGCTACACGGCTGATTATGTTTTACAAACATCGTTATGCCTTGTGGAGATGAGGTATACCGCTCATACTCCAACTGATCACTACTAAGTCGCATCGGTATCATACTAGGTCATCAAAAGAGCCAGATTCTTATGACCTCATCTTCCTCAGTCAGTGTGAGGATCTACTTGCAGGACATCTAGTATCTCTGCTACTATATCTCACCAGGGTATTCTGGTACTTCGCTATTAGAGTCACAGTGGCATTTTGTACTCTCTTCACCATCGGAAGATCTCTTGTTCATCTCTCACCGGTGCGGCATAAAAGATTCCTCGGGTGATTAGTGATACATCATCTCGGCATAGCACATAGTGAGGGGTTGATAGATTAAAGTACATCTACATCAATCCCTACATTAGGATGTAAGGATATTTGCGTCCATATTCCCCCACATACTCAAAAGTATGTGATCCAGGAGTTCCCTTGAAAAAACCTGTTTCATAATCGTTAAGCTACTGACAATGATGGATCTATGATCAGGGCTCTACATGATATGATTATACTTGATTATTATGTACATTTCAGTATTCTTTTAGCATCAAGCATGCTTTCAAGCATTAATCATTAGAATAACAACTATAAAAGAAGAATATTAAATGTATCAAGTTTAACTCACATCAATTACCAAATAGATCTCAATTCATCATTAGTCATCTTATCAGCATGACCTTGATGTTACTCATGGCTCATACATCCCATCATTCTCATATGTGCCACTTAAACTTAGGCAACATAACATACATCACTATTCATAAAGTCTACAACATGCTTTCAATGAATATCATATCATAACCCTTACATGGTTATGATCATTCTATTATAAGAACTTGCATAATCAATTCAATTGATAATAATAAACAATTCATCTCCAGATCAGCAATTTACAAAGCAGAAATAACATTCCAGTTCAAAGGTTGTACCTTTATGCCTTCACTAAGGCTAGGTTCGCTCATTAATATCAATTAGGGTTATTCAATCCCTTTCATTATGATTAGGAATAGTAATTCCTCATGTCATACTTTAATTATCAATATTCATGCTTAAAAGCATAACCTGGAATTAGGGTTTATTGTACGTTTCATCACATCACCCCCAATTAGGGTTTACTATTCATTTTACATATCATTACCCTAGAATTAGGGTTTACTATTCACTTCATAGTGAATTGAGCTTATAGCATCACTATGTATGAAATTATCATCCTTGATGCCTTCAAATTAGGTTAAGATTCATCAATTATCACAATTAGGGTTTTCATGATCTCACATAGGTGGATCATACCCTAATCATGCACATTCATATACATTGAAAGTACTTTACTTGAGTTCCAATCATATATGGAGCCTTCTCTCTCCTATTATTAATAGATGGTGATTACATCACTATAGATTAGGTTAGGTCAGATAAACTTTGATTAACATGAGCTAAGTCACCACCATCATGGTCATTAGGGTTTGCTTGATCAAGGGTTATTGACTACTTGAACCCTTCAAGGGTACATTGATAAAGTTCACCATTGATCAAGACATGGGTAAATCTATTAATCACTTAGCCCTCTAGGTATCGTTAGGGTTGAGGTTGGACAACAATTGAACCATCTAAGCCCTCAAGTCACTAAGCAATCTCAACCCTAAAAGTCCCCAAATGGTTTCACACTTCAACCTCCAAACGGTTTTGAAACCGCATGGAGCCTTTGACCGTTTGGTTACTTTGACCTCTAAGACTGCATGATCCCTCAAGACTGTTTTCCCTTATATGGTCTTGAAAATGTTTGATCAAACCGCATGGGTTGAAAACGCATGAGCTCCAAACCGCATGGGTTGAAACTGCATGAACCCCAAACGGTGTTGAAACCGTTTGAGCCCAAATGGTCTTGAGACCGTTTGGACTCAAACTGTGGGCTCTGATCTCCAAAAAACAAGATAAACATGGCGGAAGCGAATTGATTAATCAGCGGAAAGTGGAAAATTATGAAAAATTAAAACCTTTCGAGAAAAGACCATAAGAGCAAGGACACACCATTCATAAAGGTATGATAATCAGTTTATATCTCTGTTGAGTCACTTCTTGAGTGATCAAATACAACCATATACAACATTTCAAGACTCCAAAATTCAAAAATCTCAGATCTGGCTCCAAGGACCTGAGTGTAAAGAGACGACATAGAACTTCTAACTATCAACATGACAACTAAGGTATCAACCTGAGGCTCACTGCTGCCCCTGGTGCAGCTGTTGCTCTCCTGCAGACTGGTTCCTTCGTCCACGACGACCACCTATAAGGTTGAAGCCTACGGGGTGAGACAATTACAAATAATTGTCCCAGCGAGAGTTATAACTCTTCGCCAGAAGCTTGCTAGAAGAAAGTAAACAGCATAAGCAAGGTAGTTTATCCTGCAAGGCAGACTTAGAAATATATAAACAGTAACTACTTCTATGCAAAAATATGAAAGACAGAAACATAATATTTGAGACAGTATCAAACATTGCTTCTCATTGTTCAACCTAAGAAAATATACTATTCGGCTGATTACATTTTACAGACAACATTATGCCCTATGGAGATGAGGTGTACCGCTCAAACTCCAACCGACCACTGTTAAGTCGCCTCGGTATCATACAAGGTCATCGAAAGAGCCGGATTCTCATGACCTTCAACTTCCTCAGTCAGGTTGAGGTTCGTCATGTAGGACATCTCGTGTCTCTGCCACTATAGCTCACCAGGGTACTCTGGTCCTTCGCTATTAGAGTCATAGTGGCGTTTTGTACTCTCTTCACCATTGAAAGATCTCATGTTTATCTTCATCAAGGTGGCACCACAATTTTCCTCGGGTGATTCGTGATACATCAACCCGGCATAACACATAGTGTAGTGCTGATGGAGTATTCTCCACATCAACCACTACACCAGGACGTAAGGATATACGCGTCCATCTCCCCCACATACTCAAGAGTATGCGCTCCAGGAGTTCCCTTAGGAAAACCTGTTTCACCATCATTTTACACCTGACAATGATGGATCTATGATCAGGGCTCTACATGGTTATTCTTGATTAGTTAGGTACATTTCAGTATTCTTTTATCATCAAGCATGATCTCAAGCATTCAAACATAAAACATGAATATAACAGAAGAATACTAAATGTAACTAACTCATCCTCATCAGTTATCAAATAGGTATCAGTTCTCAATCATCTTCTCACCATGATCTGGGAATCACATGAGTCAACCCTCAGGTTGTCGCAGTACTTTCTATTAAATAGCACATAGCCATCTAGTCATCATGACTTTGAAAGAAGCAATGAATTCATCAAATAAGTATTCCTCAATGAACATAACATCATAACACTTACTGGCTATGATCACCTTTTTATCATGGACCTGCATAGTTTGCAATAAATGGAACATACATAGATAATAGCACAAACAGAGTATCCAGAATCACTTCATTCATGTAATTCTAGGGTTTGGCATCCTCCTACTCAAACCAAGTTGTCACCCCTTCATATACACAAGGGATGGAGTTCCTTCATTATATATAACATTCATGGGGTTTCATACTTCGAGGCATCTCCTAGAATTAGCCTTTCCATGACATCTATTCAAATTAGGGTTTACTATTCACTTACATGACACCCCTTCAAATTAGGGTTTATAGTATGATTCATGGTGAATTGATTTCATGGCATCATTTGTATGATATTAGCATCCTTGATGTCCTTAAATTAGGTTAAGGTTCACCCATTATCATAATTAGGGATGCCATGATCTCACATAGGTGGATCAAACCCTAATTGTGCACATTCAAGAACATTGAAGGTTCTTTATTTGCATTTCAACTAGTTAAGGGACCTTCTCTCTCCTCTTGTCTAAGAGGTGATGGTTATGTTACTCTTGATTAGGTTAGAACAAACCTCCATAGATTATCTTAAGCCAATTAATCATCATCATGGCATTAGGGTTTTGATTAATCAAGGTGTCACCTACTTGAACCCATCAAGGGCACATTGGTAAATGCACCACCATCTCTCATCATGGTTCACTATATTAGTCACTTAGCTCCTTAATGTATTAGGGTACCTTTAGGGTTTGGATTATACCACCATTGGACCAATTAGAACCTTCAAAGAAGTAAGCAATCACAACCCTAAAGTCTCCAATCGGTTACACACCATCAACCTCCAAACGGTCTTGAGACTATTTGGGTGCATTGACCGTTTGGGGAGGGTTGACTTCCAAACCGTTTGGGGTTATGCGGTTTGAAACCATTTGATCTTAAACGGTCTTGAGGTTGTTTTAGCCCAAACGGTCTTGAGATCGTATGAGCCCAAATGGTCTTGAGACCGTTTGGCCCCAAACGGTATTGAGACCGTTTGGCCTCAAATGGTCTTGAGACCATTTGGATCCAAACGGTCTTGAGACCGTTTGGTCCAAAAGGGCTCAAACCGTTTGGACCTCAAAAGCGATTCCAAGGTTATAATCGATTAGGGTTTCTCATGTTGAAGCCTCCAATTGGATATGTCCTTGTTATCCACATGTAAATTGAGGTGATTAGGATTAGCCTTAATCAATTGGACACCAAATTGACCCTCAATTGAAAGCCAATTAGGGTTGAACCCCACTCAATTAGGGTTTATCAACAATTTACCTTCAACGTAGATAATTAGGGTTTCAATTGAAGTTGAACCTATCAATTGGCACTCAATTGAGCCCCAAATTGGCCCAAACGGTCTTGCGATCGTTTGAACACCCTCCAAACGGTCTTGAGACCGTTTGCCCAAAGTTGGACCAAAATCTAGGTCAAGATGATTCGGGTTGAACCCTAATTAGGTCTAAAATCAGCACTTTTGTTCAATTACTCAATCCACTGTGATTAGGTCATCATTTCATCAAATTTCTTTAACCCTAGACCTCCAAATGGTCTTGGGTTGACAAAAAACGGTCTTGAGATCGTTTGGATGAACCCCCAAACGGCCTTGAGACCGTTTGGTCCCTTCAACCCAAGGTTCACCAAAAGCTATCATAGAAAAACAGCAATTTCAATCGATTAGGGTTTAGGGGATTGAAGTGCATTCAACTTGAAATTGGTTTGCAATTGGGCTTCAATCTGTTGGGGTTATTTAATTCAATATGTGTCCAACAGACCTCCAAATGGTCTTCCCTTGGTCAACTCTTCCAAACGGTCTTGCAAGACCGCATGAAATCAAATGATTGTGAGACCGTTTGATTTCAAACGGTTTGCAAACCGTTTGGACCAAATGATCCAAGGTCGTTTGGTAAAGTGACATAGGTATTCATGCCCATTGTCTTCAACCTCAAGACAGGTCGGTTTTCTCCATGAATATACTTGCAAGAAGGCCAAGAAGTTTGGGGAAGAAGAAGAACTACAACTACAAGTATGAACAAGTATAAGTATTGAGAAAGCAAAAGGTTTAGAGATATAAAAACCACCTTAAGGACGTTCTTAGAGCTCCAAGATTCCAAGATATCAAGTCTTTAATGGAACCTTGAGCTCCACAGGTCGGCCAAAGACTTTTCTCCAAGAAAAGGTTGGGGAAGGTTGGCTAGAACAAGAAACCTAGGCAAGATGACCACAAAAACCACCTTAAGAACCATAATCCTTCATGAAACTGAGCTAGAAGATGATCTTTCCTTAGCTTGGAACAAGATGGTCGTATCCTCTAGATCCCTAGCTCTTCCTTGGATGGACCAAACGAGGTGTGAAAGGAGAGAAATGAAGGGAACGTTCATGTGTTTGTAAGGAGGGTTGTATATATAGCTAGGATGAGTTTTACCCAAAAGGACCTCTAAACTCCTCCATTTCTCATCTAGGTCCTCCCTTTATTTCTTGCACGTACCTCCCCCTTCTCTAGGTGGGAAATCTTACTAAAACAAGGGCCCAAAGGTAAATAAGAGGTCACCTTATCACTAAGGTACACATACTTAGGGTTTCTTACTTAAAGATTGGTGATCTTTTTACAAGGGTTAAACATCTTATCTGATTAACTAATGAAGTGCCACTTTTCATCAAATCTATTCTAAAAGATATAAAAAACTACACAAGATACTCTAGAAGATGTATTTTACAAGTTGTACCCCACACTTTGGGTAAATTGCATTTTATCCCAAAATTAGGGTTTCAAGCACCAGGATTGCTCCACAAGCTGCATCTCGATGCCCAAGCTTGGAGAATCCATCATACCTCATCATATTCATCCACATAATGTATCATAACCTGAGGAACATCTCAACATGTGAAAATAGCAAGTTAACCCCTCTAATTGGGTAATTTGCACATAGGTCCCTGCATTACAAAACAATACTAAAACTTGTTCAGAAAGGACAGAAGGGTGAAAGTATGTTCTCAGGAACTTAATTACATAACAAGGAATAATCACAAGTGTTTAATTACATATTTAGGCAAAACTTCTAGGGTTAACTCATAACCCAGGTCAGGGATGTTACAAATCATCCACCCCTTACAAGGATTTCGTCCCCGAAATCGATAAGACATATTAAGAGAAAAGAGCATGGTATTTCCTCCTCATTTATTCCTCTAGTTCCCATGTGGCTTCTTCAACACCACGATGATTCCAGAGGACTTTCACAAGACTTATATCTTTCTTCTTTAACTTCTTAATTCTGTTATCAAGGATCGATACTGGTCCTTCCTCGTATGTTACATCATCATTCAATTCTACCTCCGTATGTTATAGAACTGACTCGGTTTCCGGGTGACATTTCCTCAACATGGAAATGTGAAACACAGGGTGTAGCTTCTGCAACTCTGGGGGCAACTCTAGTCTATAGGCTACCTTTCCAACCCGTTCAGTGATTGTATAGGGCCCCATAAACCTAGGAGCTAACTTTCCTTTCCTTCCGAACCTCAGAACTCCTTTACAAGGAGAGACCTTGAGATACACCCTGTCTCCAACCTGGAACTCTAGGGGTCTACGACATTTATCGACATATGACTTCTGTCTATCCTGTGCAGTCTTAAGCTTTTGCTGGATCACTTTGATCTTCTCTGTAGTCTGCTGCACAAGCTCGGGGCCCAACAACTGATATTCACCAGTTTCATACCAACAAACCGGTGATCTACAACGTCTACCATACAAGGCTTCATAAGGTGCCATATCAATGCTATGTTGATAGATATTGTTATAGGCAAACTCTATCAAGCTCAGGTGTAGGTCCCAACTCCTGGTAAACTGGAGAACACATGCTCTCAACAGGTCCTCCAAGGTTTGTATAGTCCTTTCCGACTGTCCATCAGTCTGGGGGTGAAAGGTCGTACTAAACCTTAACTGGGTGCCCAAGGACTTATGCAGCTGTTCCCAAAAATGACTCGTAAATTGGGGACCTCTATCCGATACTATGGTGACTGGAACTCCGTGCAAGCGTACTATCTCCTCTACATACAACTATGCCAACCTCTCAGAAGAATAGGTTGTTTTGACAGGTAAGAAATGTGATGTCTTTGTCAACCTATCTACAATTACCCAGATGGAATCATGTCCTTTGTTTATCCTGGGTAGGCCAACTACAAAGTCCATGGTCACATGATCCCACTTCCACTATGGTATGGGTAAAGGCTGCATTGTCCCTGCAGGTTTCTGGTGTTCAGCTTTAACCTGCTGACATACAGGACACCTCAGAACAAACTCTGCAACATCCTTCTTCATCCCTGGCCACCAATACATGTCTTTTAGGTTCTGATACATCTTGGTGCTCCCGGGATGCATAGCATACATCGAAGAATGAGCTTCTTCCAGGACTAACTTCCTCAAGTTATTCACATCAGGTACTGTCATCCTTCCTTAAAAGTAGGCTACTTGATCACCTGAGTCATAGAAACCATCCTTTCCTCCATCACCATACTCTGACCTAATCTGCTGAACCGCGCTATCAACTAACTGAGCCTCCCTAATCTGCTCTCTTAGGGTGGGTTTGATATGCATCTCCGCCAACAACCCGGCTAACCATGACACTTTCAACTGTACATTATCTTGTCTCAAGGAGATGAGCATATCTCTTCTAGGGCATACCAAGGAGTTTAGATGTGCTCTATCAGAGGATGGTGTTGCTGACTTCCTGCTCAGAGAATCTGCAACTATATTGGCCTTCCCCGGATGATAATCTATCGTACAATCGTAGTCCTTGATCAACTCCATCCAGCGACGTTGCCTCATGTTCAGTTCATGCTGAGAGAAGATGTACTTAAGATTCTTGTGGTCTGTGAAAATCTGGAACGTCTCTCTGTAAAGGTAATGTCTCCAGATCTTCAAAGCATGAAATACTACTACTAACTCCAGATCGTGTGTTGGATAGTTCTCCTCGTGTTTCTTAAGCTGTCAGGAAGCAAAAGAAATCACGTGCTTATCCTGCATCAGCACACATCCGAGTCCGTTCTTAGAGGCATCACAGAAGACCATGTATCCCTTGCCTTGCTCAGGTAGTACTAATACAGGTGCACTTGTCAACCTCTCCTTCAACATCTGAAAAGACTACTGACACTTGTCACTCCAGATAAAGGAAACATCCTTCTGGGTCAACTTCGTCAAGGGTAGGGCTATGGAACTGAAGTTCTTAATGAACCTCTGGTAGTATCCAGCTAACCCTAGGAAACTACGAACTTCTGTCGGTGTCTTCGACTGTTCCCACTGTAGAACAGGTTCTACCTCTTTGGGGTCAATAGGAATTCTCGAGGCAGATATCACATGCCCGAGAAAGGATACCTCCGTCAACCAAAACTCACACTTGCTGAACTTAACATATAGCTTATGTTCTCTTAGCAAGGTCAAAGCTTGGAGAAGGTGTTGTTCATGCTGTTGGGCATCCCTACTATAGATCAGGATGTCATCTATGAAGACGACAATGCACTGATCGAGGAAGGGTCGAAAGATTCTATTCATGAGTTCCATGAATGCAGCTGGTGCATTAGTTAGTCCAAACGACATAACTGTGAACTCATAGTGACCATACCTGGTCCTAAAGGCAGACTTGGGTATGTCACTGTCCTTAATACGGAGTTGATGATAACCGGACCTCAAGTCTATCTTCGAGAAGATGGATGCACCACGCAACTGGTCAAAGAGATCATCATTCCTCGGCAGAGGATACTTATTCTTTATTGTTACCTTGTTAAGCTGTCTGTAATCAATGCATAACTGCATCGATCTGTCTTTCTTTTTAACGAACAGAACCGAAGTACCCCAAGGTGAAATGCTCGGTCGGATGAAACCTTTCTCAAGAAACTCCTGAAGATGTTTCTTGAGTTCTGCCATCTCGGCAGACGCCATCCTATACGGAGTTTGGGCTATGGGTTGTGTACCGGGAACCAAGTTGATTTCTAAATCAATTTCTCGAGGCGGTGGTACACCAGGAAGTTCTTCAGGGAATATGTCTTTGAATTCCCTGACAACAGGAACTTCAGCAAGGGTGGGACTCTCCATGGTAGTATCTACCACATGGGCCAAGAATGCATAACATCTTTGCCCCATCAACTTCTCAGCAACCAAGGCGGACACTAAACAGGTAGGCAGAATCTTTCTCTCTCCTTGAAAGATCCAGGTATCACTACCATCAGCAAACACAGTCTGCTTGGATTCACAATCCAAGACAACCCTATACCTTTCCAAGGTATCCATACCAAGGATTACATCAAATCCTTGCATTTCAAGTGGTATAAGATCCACTTGAATGCGATGATCGGAAAAGAATAGGATACAAGGAGAGCATACCTCCCTCAAGACAGCAGACTCCCTCAACAGAGTCTCAGGCAACATACTATTAGCCCTATAACTAACTATCATATCGCAGTCATGAATCACTTTCTGAGTGATAAAGGAGTGCGTGGCACCTGGGTCTATCGAAACATATATTATGCAGGATTTAGACATATCATAATATAAAAGTTCCATCTGACCTATCACAACCCACGGATCGACCACTGCATCAGGAGGATTCATAGCATATAACCTCGATGTTGCCTGAGGTTGGGTTGGTGCTGACGATCCGGCTTGGGACGCTTGTCCACGTCCTCTACCTGCTCCTTGGAACTTCCTCCTCTAAGACCCCTATAGACTCTGCCTCTGAGGTTGTGTCACACTGACAGGCATAAACATGCAGTCTTTCATCAGGTGTCCCACCTTCCCACAGTTGTAGCAGCTTCTATCTTGCTGTGGTCTAGGTGGTCCCGTGACCGACACTGATGCAGAACTGTGAGCCTCCTGAGGCGGTAGACTCTGTCCTTGACCTCTGCTCAGGGACCACTGAGTTTGGAAACTCGATCTGGGTGGTGGAGGGTTAGGTGCAGAGGATCTAGGATTCTTAAAGTCTCTAGATGAAGACGCCTGGAACTGCGGGTACCTCTTGGGGGTTTGTCTCTTCTCAACTATCAACCTCTCTATCCTTCGGACTGACTCAACGAAGGTAGCAAACCTCTCCCGGCTTTCTAGAGTAGACATGGGAGTGGATAAGTCGGTGTTCAAACCCTTCTCAAACCTCCTAATCCTTTCTTCTTCGGTGGCAGCCATGTACGGACAGAACCGCAACAACGCCATGAACTTAGCCTCATACTCGCTAACGTTCATCATACCTTGTCTCAGCCTCTCAAGCTGTGATATCTTCTCGTCCAGAAAGGTCTTCGGGAAGTACCGGTTAACAAACTCCCGGTGAAAGTCTTCCCAAGAAACCTCTACTCCAGGCCTCTTCGCCTCTTCCATGTTCCACCAGTGACCAGCACTTCCTTTGAGAAGATAGACAGCATGTCTCACCTTCTCAGCTTCGGGGATAGCTAGGATCCAGAAAGCCTTATCCAGCTCGATCAACCACATATCCGCATTTGCGGGGTCAGCTGTGCCAAAGTATTCGGTTGCTCCGACTCTGCGCAGTCATTCGAACGTCTTCCCGATACTTTGTCCCTCATGCTGAGCAGGTGCCCTAGGTGCATGCATGGGCATCCTGTCAGTGATACGTGTCATGGAAGCCAGAAACTGCCCAAACATAGCTTGCACAGCTGGGTTCGCCATATCGGCGGGGTCAAACTGGGGTGGCGGTACAGGTGGATCAGGTAAGGGTTGCTCTGACTCGGGGCTTCTCACACCTCCTCGTGGTGCAGCCACACTACTCTCGCTCCCCGACTCTTCTCGTGGCTCAGACATCCCTATATATATCTTCTTCTCCTAAGGAGTAGAAGACTCTATTAGATAAGAAGGAACACTAAGGACAGACTCGACATCCTAAGTCCTATGTCTCTGTAGACTCAGCGAACCTAGAGCTCTGATACCACTAATTGTGGGCTCTAATCTCCAAAACACAAGATAAACATGGCGGAAGCGAATCGATTAATCAGCGGAAAGAGGAAAATCATGAAAAATTAAAACCTTTCAAGAAAAGACCATAAGAGCAAAGACACACCATTCATAAAGGTATGATAATCAGTTTACATCTCTGTTGAGTCACTTCTTGAGTGATAAAATACAACCATATACAACATTTCAAGACTCCAAAATTCAAAAATCTCAGATCTGGATCCCGGGACCTGAGTGTATAGAGACGACATAGAACTTCTAACTATCAACATGACAACTAAGGTATCCACCTGATGCTCACTGCTGCCCCTGCTGCAGCTACTACTCTCCTGCAGACTGGTTCCTTCATCCACGACGACCAACTATAAGGTTGAAGCCTACGGGGTGAGACAATTACAAATAATTGTCCCAGCGAGAGTTATAACTCTTCGCCAGAAGCTTGCTAGAAGAAAGTAAACAACATAATCAAGGTAGTTTATCTTGCAAGGCAGACTTAGAAATATATAAACAGTAACTACTTCTATGCAGAAATATGAAAGACAAACATAATATTTGAGACAATATCAAACATTGCTTCTCGTTGTTCAACCTAAGCAAATATACTATTCGGTTGATTACATTTTACACACAACATTATGCCCTGTGGAGATGAGGTGTACCGCTCAAACTCCAACCGACCACTGTTAAGTCGTCTCGGTATCATACAAGGTCATCGAAAGAGCCGGATTCTCATGACCTTCAACTTCCTCAGTTAGGTTGAGGTTCATCATGCAGGACATCTTGTGTCTCTGCCACTATAGCTCACCAGGGTACTCTGGTCCTTCACTATTAGAGTCATAGTGGCGTTTTGTACTCTCTTTACCATCGAAAGATCTCATGTTTATCTTCATCGAGGTGGCATCACAATTTTCCTCGGGTGATTCGTGATACATCAACCCGGCATAACACATAGTGTAGTGCTGATGGAGTATTCTCCACATCAACCCCTACACCAGGACGTAAGGATATATGCGTCCATCTCCCCCACATACTCAAGAGTATGCGCTCAGGAGTTCCCTTAGGAAAACCTGTTTCACCATCATTTTACACCTGATAATGATGGATCTATGATCAGGGCTCTACATGGTTATTCTTGATTAGTTAGGTACATTTCAGTATTCTTTTATCATAAAGCATGATCTCAAGCATTCAAACATAAAACATGAATAAAACAGAAGAATACTAAATGTAACTAACTCATTCCTCATCAGTTATCAGATAGGTATCAGTTCTCAATCATCTTCTCACCATGATCTGGGAATCACAGGAGTCAACCCTCAGGTTGTCACAGTACTTGCTATTAAATAGCACATAGCCATCTAGTCATCATGACTTTGAAAGAAGCAATGAATACATCAAATAAGTATTCCTCAATGAACAGAACATCATAACACTTACTGGCTATGATCACCTTTTTATCATGGACCTGCATAGTTTGCAATAAATGGAACATACATAGATAACAGCACAAACAGAGTATCCAGAATCACTTCATTCATGTAATTCTAGGGTTTGGCATTCTCCTACTAAAACCAAGTTGTCACCCCTTCATATACACAAGGGATGGAGTTCCTTCATTATATATAACATTCATGGGGTTTCATACTCCAAGGCATCTCCTAGAATTAGCCTTTCTATGTCATTTATTCAAATTAGGGTTTACTATTCACTTACATGACACCCCTTCAAATTAGGGTTTATAGTATGCTTCATGGTGAAATGAGTTCATGGCATCATTTGTATGATATTAGCATCCTTGATGTCCTTAAATTAGGTTAAGATTCATCCATTATCATAATTAGGGTTGTCATGATCTCACATAGGTGGATCAAACCCTAATTGTGCACATTCAAGAACATTGAAGGTTCTTTATTTGCATTTCAACTAGTTAAGGGACCTTCTCTCTCCTCTTGGCTAAGAGGTGATGGTTATGTTACTCTTGATTAGGTTAGAACAAACCTCCATATATTATCTTAAGCCAATTCATCATCGTCATGGCATTAGGGTTTTGATTAATCAAGGTGTCACCTACTTGAACCCATCAAGGGCATATTGGTAAATGCACCACCATCTCTCATCATGGTTCACTCTATTAGTCACTTAGCTACTTAATGTATTAGGGTACCTTTAGGGTTTGGATTAGACCACCATTGGACCAATTAGAACCTTCAAAGAAGTAAGCAATCACAACCCTAAAGTCTCCAATCGGTTACACACCATCAACCTCCAAACGGTCTTGAGACCGTTTGGGTGCGTTGACCGTTTGGGGAGGGTTGACTTCCAAACCGTTTGGGGTTATGCGGTTTGAAACCGTTTGATCTTAAACGGTCTTGAGGTCATTTGAGCCCAAATGGTATTGAGACCGTTTGGCCTCAAACGGTCTTGAGACCGTTTGGTCCAAAAGGGCTCAAACCATTTGGACCTCAAAAGGGATTCCAAGGTTATAATCGATTAGGGTTTCTCATGTTGAAGCCTCCAATTGGCTATGTCCTTGTTAGCCACTTGTAAATTGAGGTAATTAGGATTAGCCTTAATCAATTGGACACCAAATTGACCCTCAATTGAAAGCCAATTAGGGTTGAACCCCACTCAATTAGGGTTTATCAACGATTAACCTTCAACATAGATAATTAGGGTTTCAATTGAAGTTGAACCTATCAATTGGCACTCAATTGAGTCCCAACTTGGCCCAAACGGTCTTGAGATCGTTTGGACACCCTCCAAACGGTCTTGAGACCGTTTGCACAAAGTTGGACCAAAATCTAGGTCAAGATGGTTCGGGTTGAACCCTAATTAGGTCTAAAATCAGCATGTTTGTTCAATTACTCAATCCACTGTGATTAGGTCATCATTTCATCAAATTGCCTTAACCCTAGACCTCCAAACGGTCTTGGGTTGACACCAAACGGTCTTGAGATCGTTTGGATGAACCCCCAAATGGTCTTGAGACCCTTTGGTCCCTTCAACCCAAGGTTCACCAAAAGCTATCATAGAAAACATCAATTTCAATCAATTAGGGTTTAGGGGATTGAAGTGCCTTCAACTTGAGATTGGATTGCAATTGGGCTTCAATCTGTTGGGGTTATTTAATTCAATATGTGTCTAACATACCTCCAAATGGTCTTCCCTTGGTCAACTCTTCCAAACGGTCTTGAGACCATTTGGATCCAAACGGTCTTGCAAGACCGCATGAAATCAAACGGTTGTGAGACCGTTTGATTTCAAACGGTTTGCAAACCATTTGGACCAAATGATCCAAGGTTGTTTGGTAAAGTGACATAGGTATTCACGCCCATTGTCTTCAACCTCAAGACAGGTCAGTTTTCTCCATGAATATACTTGCAAGAAGGCCAAGAAGTTTGGAGAAGAAGAAGAACTACTACTACAAGTATGAACAAGTATAAGTATTGAGAAAGCAAAAGGTTTAGAGATATAAAACCCGCCTTAAGGACGTTCTTAGAGCTCCAAGCTTCTAACATCTCAAGTCTTTAATGGCACCTTGAGCTCCACAGGTCGCCCAAAGACTTTTCTCCAAGAAAATGTTGGGGAAGGTTGGCTAGAACAAGAAACCTAGGCAAGATGACCACAAAAACCACCTAAAGAACCATAATCCTTCATGAAACTGATCTAGAAGATGATCTTTCCTTACCTTGGAACAAGATGGTCGTCTCCTATATCTCCCTAGATCTGCTTTGGACGGACCAAACGAGATGTGAAAGGAGAGAAATGAAGGGAACGTTCATGTGTTTGCAAGGAGGGTTGTATATATAGCTAGGATGAATTTTACACAAAAGGACCTATAAACTCCTCCATTTCTCATCTAGGTCCTCCCTTTCTTTCTTGCACGTCCCTACCCCTTCTCTAGGTGGGAAAGCTTACTAAAAAAAGGGCCCAAAGGTAAATAAGAGGTCACCTTATCACTAAGGTACACATACTTAGGGTTTCTTACTTAAAGATTGGTGATCTTTTTACAAGGGTTGAACATCTTATCTGATTAACTAATGAAGTGCCACTTTTCATCAAATCTATTCTAAAAGATATAAAAAACTACACAAGATACTCTAGAAGATGTATTTTACAAGTTGTACCCCACACTTTGGGTAAATTGCATTTTATCCCAAAATTAGGGTTTCAAGCACCAGGATTGCTCCACAAGCTGCATCTCGATGCCCAAGCTTGGAGAATCCATCATACCTCATCATATTCATCCACATAATGTCTCATCACCTGAGGAACATCTCAACATGTGAAAATTGCAAGTTAACCCCTCTAATTGGGTAATTTGCACATAGGTCCCTGCATTACAAAACAATACTAAAACTTGTTCAGAAAGGACAGAAGGGTGAAAGTATGTTCCTCATGAACTTAATTACATACCAAGGAATAATCACAATCGTTTAATTACATATTTAGGAAAAACTTCTAGGGTTAACTCATAACCCAAGTCAGGGATGTTACACAAACGGTCTTGAGACCGTTTGGTCCAAATCAGCTCAAAACCGCATGGACCTCAAAGGTGTTTCAACATGTGTAATCGATTAGGGTTTTCAATGTTGAAGCCCTAATTGATCTCAACCTTGCTAACCACTTATCAATTGAGCTAATTAGGGTTATCCTTAACCAATTGGATACTCAATTGACCATCAATTGATAGCCAATTAGGGTTGAAACCGAATGAATAAGGGTTTGTAACCATTCAACCATCAACATTCATCAATGTAAGTCTATTTGAAGTTGAACCCATCAATTGGCACTCAATTGAGACGCAACTTGGCCCAAACGGTCTTAAAACCATTTGGACATCCTCCAAATGGTATTGAGACCGTTTGCCCAAGGTTTCATCAAAATCTAATTCCATTTGTTATGGGTTGAACCCTAATTAAGTTACAAATCAACACTTTTGATTAATTCAACAATCTATTGTGATTGGACCCTCAATTGGTCACATTACCTTAACCCTAGACCTCCAAACGGTCTTGGGTGATCAGCAAACGGTCTTGAGACCGTTTGGGTGATCCCCAAATGGTTTTGAAACCGTTTGGGCCACTCAACCCAAACTTCAACAAGATTGGTCCTTAAATTCAGCAATTTGAACCCGATTAGGGTTTAGGTGATTAATGTGCCTTCAACTTGATAATTACTTGCAATTAGATGTTGATTCTTTATAGATAGTTAATTAATGATGTGTACAAAAGACCCTTAAATGGTCAACCTTTGGTCAAACTCCTCAAACAGTTTTGAAATCGTTTGAGTCTAAACGGTTTTGCAAACCGCATGAGATCAAACGGTTTTGAAACTGTTTGGTCCCAAACGGTTTTGCAAACCGTTTGAACCATGGGTGAGGGGCCGTTTGAAAAAGTCACCTAGGTATTCACGCCAATAGTCATATACCTTGAGACCAAGGTCTGTTCTTCACTATTTTGCTTGCAAAGTGCAAGAGAAGATGGGGAAGAAGAAGAACAAGCTAGTATATGCAAGAAAGAAAGTATGCTTAACAAAGTAAGAAGCTTAGAGTTATAAAACCCGCCTCAAACGTTGTCCCTAGAGATTCAAGCTTCCAAGCTTCAGACATTTAATGGCGTCTTGAGCTCCACAGGTCGGCCCAAGGTGTTTATCCAAGAAAAGATTGGGGAAGATCGGCTAGAAAGAGAAACCTAAGTAAAAAATCCATAAAACCAACCTTGTAACCCAACTTCCTCCATGAATCCGAGAAAGGTGATGGTCTCTTCTTACCTAGAACAGGTTGGTCGTCTCCCTCTGCTCTAGAGCTCTGCCTTGAGTCAGTTTTGTAAGAAGATAAGTGAAGGAGAAAGGAAATGGTTCCCTTGGTTGCAAAGAAAATGGACCTATATACCTTGTGGCTATTTTCATCATAAGGACAACTACTTTTCTTGAATCACAACTAGGTACATCCTTCCTTATAAGGCACGTTTCTCCTCATCATAGCTAAGAAAAACTCCTTCTAATCCCAAGATCTAAAGGCAAGGAAAGCCAACTTCTTACTAAGTTGCACATATAAGAGGGTCTTTTTACTTACAACTTGGTGATTCTATTACAAAGGTTATTCTTCTTATCTGATTATTTAATTGAAGTGTCCTCTTCATCATTCTTACTCTAAATGATGCCAAGAGTCATATAAGATACTCTAGAATGTGTATTTTACAAGTTGTACCCCACATTTTGGGTAAATTGCACTTTACTCCAAAAATTAGGGTTTCAAGCACAAGGATTGCTCCACAAGCTGCATCTTGATGCCCAAGCTTGGAGAATCCATCAAACTGCATCATACTCATTCATATGATGTCTCATCATCAGAGAAACATCTCAAAATGTGAAAATTGCAAGTAAACCCTTCTAATTGGGTAATTTGCACATATGTCCTTGCATTACAAAACAATACTACAACATTGTTTAAAAAGGGCAGAAATGAGAATGTATGTTCCTCAGGAACTTTAATTACAGACTAGGAGATAATTACAAGCATCCTAATTACATGATTAAGCAAAACACCTAGGGTTAACTCATAACCCAGGTCAGGGATGTTACAATATATATATATATATATATATATATATATATATATATATATATATATATATATATATATATATATATATATATATATGGAAAATTATTTATCCAACACCACCTCTACTAAATATCACCCATACATTGATAACACATGAATAAACCAATATTTCTTTATATTAGCAATATGCAACATGGTCTTTTGGGCAAAAATTTCTCTAGTGCTCTTTATATGGCATTCATCATGCAATGCCATTCTCTCATCCAACTACCAACCACCCAACCACCATAAATATTCCATATCCTAATAATAAAAGAGCTAATTTCAAAATTGAACATTTGTATCTTCTCTATTTGTCAACGGTATATAATATCTAATTCGACCGTTGATGTGTTTCTATTTTGCTACTAAATCCAAACTCACTAATTAAATACATGAAAGATAGTATCAAAATTCATCACCGACTAGACCACCTAAAGACTAACACAATCGTCACATTTAGAATTTTAGTTATTTTTTCTTTTTCTTCTCATTTCTTAAATGGATATAATTGGAGACTTGAACAAAGTCACTTTTCTACACATTTTGATGTTAAGTTAAAAATTAATTCTTAAATACATTCATCACTATAACAATTATACATAGACACCATACCGACAAGTCACAACTCATGATATATTTCTTCCAAGACATAAACCCTTACTCTTCATGAGCATGGAGAAATATGTGCATATCATTATTTCATTTAGTACTTTATAAAATATATATTTTTCACGATAAATATCAGTCACAACAATTTCATACCAAAAAGTCAATTAATTGACATGTCACAATATAACATTTCATAATGTATAATGATTGAAATATTACCATTCATTATATTAACATCATTATTTGATTTTATACACAAATATTTTTATTTGTGATAAGTGATTAGTTTTATTAGATATGTGAGTCACGTCTTTCTACATGTTGCTGCTAATTCTAAGTACAATACTAATCAGTGGTCATTGTAATACCAAAAGACATTAAGAATTGGACGTGACATAAACTAGTACATTGATTACATTTAGGGAAATTCTATGCTCAGTGAAATATAATACCATATAGAGTACAAATTTATTAATTTTTACATAACTTTTGTAGTTTTATTCATGACTCGATGTTATTGCACATGACCCATACACTCATATTCATCTACATACAACATAAACAATACTCATTTACTATTAATATAATAGCAAATCATCCAACAACTTTCTGATTTTTTCATAGTTATAATGTCAGGTATGGGTGGCTGACCAACAACTAAGGATGAATAAAATGAAAACAACAACTAGTGATCTGGATGGCCACTTCCGTTCAATTCTTGGTCATGAACCTCTATCTTCCCTACTAGTGATGCTGACAGATGGGTGTTTGTGTGTAACATACCCAACCTTAGGTCAATCTTTAATCCCCTCTTTTTCTTCTCATGCTAAGTCTAATTATTCTTAATTCTAGAGTCAGACCACAATAAGTAATTATTCCTGACTTTTGGACTATATCCTAAATATTACACCCTTTGCATGAAAATAATTAAAGGTTTGAATACATGAATGATATGCTAGGGCTAGTAGCATAAATACACCTATTGAGGATAACCACCCAGGTTAATACTCTAGAAAGTTCCTAGAGGTATTTGAAAGAGGGTGTGTGGGGAATTTCATACTATGAGTTATAAATATTATTATAGTAATGATATTTGTACATTGATTATGTTAAGACTCGAAATATTAAATTCCAACCAAAGGGGGCCCAAAAGACAAAAATTGATGGAATAATTGAACTTATCACGTCTTAATTGGTCAACATGTCAAATTTCACTTTATTTGGGCATAATTTTCCACACCCATTTGAGTAGAGAAAGAAATACACCAATTGTAACCTAATCTATTTGATTAAATGCATGTTATCTTCACTAAGTGTGTTATTTTCTCCCTGTCATGCCCTGTGAGTGAATTGGTTGCACGATCAGGCTGTCCATCTGGGACCGGGCAGTGGGAGAATTGTCACCCACCTCGTGTTTCCGTTCCCCAATGAAGCTACCACGACCGTTATGTCGTTCCTCCTCTACAAAGGGTCTTGTCTCCCCATTTCTTCTCCCTCGTATCTACCTCATCAGTCTGCACCACCCGAGCCCTCTCATGCCTTCTCTGGTCCCTCGTCTAAGAAATACCCATACTCCCTCATAAGTCAACCACCGCCACCATCGGCTGAAACCTGACCTATCCTCCTCTTTTCTTTGCACTCAATCCTAACCACCCAAAATCGACACCCGCGTGATCGTGCATTGTCTGAAGCCCTCAATTTTGCTCGAGGCGGCCTGTGTCGCGCTAAGAGGATCACAATACCTTGGTGGTCATCAGAGCTCCATTGCAGAAGTAGCCTTTATCTCATGAAATTATGTGGCATGTAACCATCTTGGGCTTCCTATCTACCTATCTACGCTCTCGATCTTGGAGTGTCGTGTCTTGGATCGTTGGGTTGACTATCTCTCCTCACTGCTCTTATGTCACCTCTAACCTTTGGAGGAATTTATCAGGATGCAATAATTTTTGAGACCATCACGTACTCTTGGGAGGTTGGGGAAGATTACTGATGTCTCGTGTGAGTGTCTTAGTCGTTGGTACCTCATTTTTTGTCACTGTCATACATGTTCTACTGGTAACCTGCACAATTTTTCCTCACCTATCAAGGTGAGCCCCTGGTCTTAGACTACAAGGGTGGTACCACCAGTGCTCCATGAAAAGGCCTAGGTCTTTGGGCAGTGTCGCCAATAGGTGTGGTAGTCGAGTCTCACCTCTCTGTGGTTTTGTTGACCTTCTTGTATCCATCAGCAATGTCGCCACCGCTTGTCAGTGTCCTGATGGGGCTAGCTATGGGACAAGTCTTCATGATGACCACTCTACCTGGCGATTTTGTTGTCGATGTTTTTGCACTGATCGTCCCCTTTGGTTTGCCACTAGCGATTGAGTCCTAGAGATCAGAGAAGGCCATCGTGGTTTTTACAGGTCGATATCTAGCGCGCCAGTCAGTGAAGAAATTAGGGAACAAAACTCCCTTCATCCTGCACGAGTATGATGACCCAATTTATTTCACATGGGTAAAATCATCCATTAGACTTTTATTTGTTTGGTGGGGAAAAAATCTTAATCTAGGGTCAAATTTCATATACTATCATGTCATGCCAGTTAACAAATAATCAGATGCAGAGGCATTTTGGACAATAGAGTCAGTCTTTTTCATTTACATTTATTTTATTAAAAAGATGACTTAAAACTACGAAAATTCATAACTAATTATTCACTTATTGGAAAATACAAAATTATAGGTTTTTTAATTAAAAAAAAAGATTTCTGATTTATTGAAATGGGGTTTAGAGGCTAATTCTAAGGTTTTATAAAGTGAATATTTTTGGGGTAAAATAATTAAATGATTTAATTATGACCTTAATACCCATGTATATAATTTGTAGGAGGTGAATTTGCCTGAATCTGAACCTTAGAGTATTGTGGGAATAAATAGGCTTGTTTGTGAGGTATGTGCCACTCTATTTCATTTTGGGCATTTTAAACGACTAAAAACCCAATATTCCTATTATGAGACATTCGTTTGTATAAACTTTATTTGTGACTCTATTGAATATATTACCATTCTTATTGATTGGGTTTGTAAACCCTACGACCATGTTATCTTTTATTGTGCTAAATGTCTCTTGAAATGTGATTCTGACTTGGCCAAAATTGTCTTGCCACTCTATTATGTGTGCATTGTATTAGACTAGTTATCTATTCTAGATGCTTATGCATAACCATTAAGACGTGTCTATTTCAGTCTGGGGTGTGCCTTTTTCCACCCTTATGTTGTATATTTGGGTGCGTCTGTTTCCGCCCGCACTATGTATATTTAGGTGTGTCTGATTCTACCTTGGGTGCGTTTGTTCCGCACACTTTTAGGCCAAAGTCTCATTGGTGTGTTGGCCCTACATAGGCAGACTTGGCCTATACTAAATTGCATGCAAATTGTTTTATTTTATGAATTGGGATATGTGAAATGACAAGAGTTTTATTTATACTATTTGTGTAAGGAGTGGGACCCACTAGGGGGGCACTCCCTAACTCTAATATCTTGAGACTACTATAGTGAATCCCATACATTGGAACACAACATACAGATAGAAGGGAAGCTATATCATTCTCAAAATAACATGGCAAATTGAGCATAAAGCAAAAGCATGGGAATGTAAAGTGTAAATTTATTACATGATCCAATTATTTCGAAGAACTTGTCCACATGGACATAAAAGAAATAGAAATTAAACTAAATCTAATGGATCGGTCACATAGGGAAACCTAGGCATCTCAGAAACTCCACGAACTATTGCTGATCAGGTTCCTCAAACCATGGGTCCTCAGGTGCAGGCTCTTCCTCTAAGGTCACCACATGATCCTCTTCACTTGGGTGGAAGGGAACATCACCCAGAAATATAAGAAACAACAAAAAAGTCAACAAAGGATGAGTATGTACATATATAAAAATTACTTTGGGCATTATAAAGTGTTACGAGTATAAAAGAGATGTTCACATAAGAAAAAGGGGGCTATTTGCAATTAGGTATGTTCAAGAGAAAAGTAACAAAAGAAATGAGGCGTATAAAATTTCAGATTACAAACATGATAATAAAAGAGTGTCTTGCCATAACAATCATCCACATATTCATATTAAAACAACAAATATATGCATGCATAACAATGTAGACTAAATATACCTAAAACATGACCATAACACCATAGGATCATGGCCTAGAAATAAATAAGGGTGGAAATGCACACCCCGGGCGGAAACGCACACCCTTTATAAGTATGGTTGTACATAAGTACCACTATTATAGATATTCTACTCAAACATGTAGCATGCATAAAATAGAGGGGTATGACTAGCATTTCAGTCAATTTTTCATAAAAGGGAAATCATAGCAAGGGGGTTCAAGAACCCATATAAACAAGATAGTCCAGAAATTGCATGAATATAATGAGTCAACATCAAGAAATATAAATGTCCAAGAAATTGGATTTTCATTAGGAATAACAGTTCAAAAGATGCCTCATTAAAAGAAGTAGGTTTTAGTCAAATAATGCCCAAAATTAAATGGAGGATGTACATACCTTATGATCAGACCTAGATATTCGATAACACCTCCTAAGCACAAGGTCAGAGTTGTCTCAACCTAGTCATAATATATGTGCATTCGATTAATATAATATGCATTAAATCTTTTGCTTAGAGATCGGCCCTACATTAGGTTACAAATGTGGGCATGAAACCTATCCCGATAAATCAGTTGTATTTTTTGATTTCAAAAATGTATATATGCCCTATTTGGATAGATGAATAATTTCTTATGAATTTTACAAGTTTAAATCATTTCTGGTTAAATACAAAAATTGAATTGTGAAATGACAAATTTACCCCTGAATGATTATACAAATCATCAGGGTTTGTTGTCATGTGAACTATAGAGAAATAAAAAGGGAAAGTATGTTTCGGTCAATCAAGTCAAACGATACTAAATTACCAATATGCCCCCATGGACGTGACATTGATATGTTGGCCACCATGGGTTGAATTGAACTTTTGTCCTAGGGATTGATGCCATGTGTTCAGTGCCATGGCTGCTCCACAAAGCTCGAGCCAAGGTATGATTCTTCGATTCAAGCATCTAGATGAGTGGGAGGACATTCCATTGACTCCGCCTCATCACTCTGGACTCAAAGAGCTTTTGCTCAGGTGCTGTGAAGGCTAGGAGACGAGAAGGGAATCTGAGAAAGCAGTCGATCTATGGGTCAAGCAAGCCCTGTGAATGCGATACTCTGAGGTCCCAAGAAACAACTTTTGATCCATGCTCTAGGCGAAGGAGCACAAGGCTCTCTGCACGTGACTCTCCACCCTGGACCTGGAGAACGACTGCTCCGGTCCTGAGGTAGCCAAGGTCAAGGTGAGCCCCACGGAGGGGGCGGCCACAAATGGACCTAGCAAAGATGAAGTAAGGGGAAAAACTCACGAGCATAGCCTATGATGCTATGATTCAGTAGGGAAACACCTCACAGGGAGGTTCACAAAGGAGCAGGCAAGAGGAAGATCGGCGGTGTCAGGAGTCATAGAAGACCATCGCTGATCAGACAAACGACATCTCGTTGTACTAAAACTAAACACCTAGCCAGGGGATCTAGGAGGCATATCAATCTCAATTGGAGGCACCTCGTGGTCCATTCGTAGCCGATAAAAAGGAGACAATTGAGTGTTAGGTTTGTGTGGTAGGACCGAGCACAGAAATTTCAACGAAACACGGACGACGGCCAAAATAGGGGAAGGCAGGGGTGCCTGGTCGACCGAGCAAACCAGGCAACAATGGAGTAAGGCGAGTACACAGACAGAATGGAGGAGTGTCCTAGATGGTTACCTCACGAATGATTGAACCGAGGAAAAGGATCCCAGTAGCTATCTACCGTCCTTACCGGAGAAAGAGACCAGCATCAGCAGTATCTCCAAAGCACCAACACAATCAATTCACCGAAGAGAACGAATGAGGGGTGCTGGAGATTGATTCTGGAATGGAAGAGGCGAGGTGGAGGCACCGGAGTGGGGGTTTTGGTGAGTTAGAAAAGTGGCAGCGGCGGTTGCTCGGGGGGGTAGAAAAAGATCTTTTAGTTTTAGGGCACCGAAAGGAGTGTATGAGGACTCGTTGGACTCATGGGAGAAAGAGTATTTCGTTGGTGAAGAAAACTCAAGGAAGCGTTCATCCTGACGTGCGAGAGAGATCAAGGAAATATCTATGTATTCTGCACTTAGTGCCCGCGAGAAGTTCGGAGATAGGAGATGACTGAGTCTCGCTACCTAGAGCTCTGCGGACCCGACCCGAGAACCCGCATGACCAAAAATCGTGAATTGGAACAAAGTTCGACTGTGACACATGAAATTAATAAAATCGACCAAACTTTAGGGTAAATGCATACATAATCTAATAGGGTCTAATTAAGGGTGCATTTGATGTCTAATTGATCCCAAATTTTGAGGGTTGACTAATTAAGCTATGAGGAACTCAATTATGGTCTTAGATTTGGTTTTGAGGTTACTTTATCTATTATTTAACCATAGTGCATAAATCATTCAATTAATGAAATGAACTAAGTCTGATGGTCAAAATGGTCAAACCTTCCACCTAGACTCGATCCTAGTCCTATATGATGTCCAAGTCTATCTTAATTCACAAATTGAGGATAAAGTAATCTAGATTATCATTATTGCTTATAAGTTTGCTAATTGAGGTATTAAGATAGCAAATTCACATGATGTCAACTCTATGGATCCCAACTTGAGTCAACCTAGGGTTTGAAGGTCAAAATGTTATCTAATTCAGTGTAAAGTACAAAAATGATCTCCAAGATGTATCTATTAAGGTAAGGGATAAAGAAAGAGGAAATAATGATTTGTACATGGAATTGGGGATGTTACAACACACCACCCCTTAAAAAGATTTCTTCCCAAAATCTCAAGCAAAGAAGGAGGGGTAGGTCTGCAACATCTCTTCTTTCAACTCCCAAGTAGTTTCATCAAGGCCATGGTACTTCCAGAGAATCTTCACAAGTTCAATCTCCTTGTTCTTCAGTTGCTTTCTTCTGGAATCTAGGACCTTCACTAGAAACTCTTCATAGGATAGATCTTCTCGTAGCTCAATAGGCTCAATAGTCAGCACATGAGTAGGATCCTTCACATACTTCTTCAGGATAGGTACATGGAACATATTGTGAATCTTATCATAACTGGGAGGTAGAGATAGGAGGTAGGCACATTCCCCAACTTTGTCTAAGATTTCAAATGGTCCCACTATTGAGGACTCAACTTGCCCTAGACTTTAGACCTTACAATAGAGCAAATTGGCTTTATTTTAAGGAACACATAATCTCCAACCAAGAAGCTCACATCAGATCTCTTCTTATCAGCATACACTTTCTGTCGATCTTGTGCGGCCTTCATCCTCTTCTTGATCAAATAGATCTTATCAGTCATTATCTACATGTCATCACTCTTCATCAGTGCTCATTCACCCACATCATCCCAGTGTAAAGGTGAACGACAAGGTCGGCCATAAAGTGCTTCAAATGACGGCATACCAATGCTGGCTTGGTAACTGTTATTATAAGCAAATTTAGTCAACATAAGGTATTTGTCCCAAACACCTCCCCAATCCATCACACAAGCATGCAACAAGTCCTCCAAAATATGTATGCTCAGACTGACCATCCGTCAGAGGATGGTATGCTGTGTTGAAACATAGGTCAAAACCCATCTCCTCTTATATCTGCTTCCACAAACGAGAAGTGAACTTCGGGTCTCGATTAGAAACTATCGCCTTGGGAACTCCATGCAGGCGAACAACCTAGTCTACATACAATTGTGCCATATCAGGAACCTTGCATGTGCTCTTGAACGCGAGAAAGTGAGCTGAATTGGTCAGGCGATCAATAACAACCCAAACTGCATCATACCCATGCTTTGACTTTGGAAACCCAATAACAAAATCCATAGTGATTTTATCCCATTTCCACTCTAGTATTACAAGTGGATGGAGGAAACCACCAGGATGTTGATGTTTAATCTTCACCTGTTGGCACGTCAAGCACTTTGAAACATATGTAGCAATATCCTTCTTCATGTTCTTTCACCAGAAACCCCGTTTTAAGTCTTTGTACATCTTCATGGTATCGGGATGAATCATGTACTTAGACCCATGGGCTTCACCCAGAACTCTCTATCTCATACCAGCAACATCAGGTATCCACAATCTATGGTGGAAGCGGATAACACCATCCACTCCAACAGAAAACTCAGATTGTGGTTTCTTTGTCTACATCTTCATCTCATAAAGCTCAGGATTATCCAGCTATGCAACAATAACTTCAGAAATCTAGGTGGAAGTGATAGCCAAACTAGCCATTTGCACTCTCACCTTCTCTACAGAAGAGTCATCACCAACATTAGGTATCTCAGGTCTCCAACTCAAAACATGTTCTAAGCCTCTCCATAAGAAGCAACTGATAGAAGCACAAGTTGTATCTTTTTTCCTACTTAGGGCATCAACAACAACATTGGCTTTATCGGGATGATAAGTGATGGTAAAGTCATAGTCCTTGAGGTATTCCATCCATCGTCTCTGGCACAGATTCAAGTCCTTCTGAGTCATGAGGTAGCGTAGGCTCTTGTGGTTGTAGAAGACTTCAAAATGTACCCCATACAAGTAATGTCGCCATATCTTCAGTGCATGAACTATGGCAGCCAACTCCAGATCATGAGTAGGCCAATTACCCTCATTAGGCTTTAATTGGCATCAGGCACATGCAATCACTCATCCTTCTTGCATAAGGATGCATCCCAACCCTAGTTTAGAAGCATCAATGAAGATAACATAGGGTTTACCCTCAACAGGTAAAGCAAGCACAGGAGCAGACGTCAAACACTTCTTCATATCTAAGAAATTGTTTTCACACTCAGGAGTCCAGATAAACTTTGCATCCTTGTGTGTCAGCTTTGTCATAGGAAGATCCAACTCAGAGAAATTCTGTATAAATCTCTGATAGTAGTCTGCCAAGCCCAGAAAACTATGTATCTACGAGGGGTTCTTCAGTGATTGCCACTTTGTCACAGCTTCGATCTTGATAGGATCCACATCAATACATCCTGCTGAGATAACATGGCCAAGAAACATCACCTTGTTGAGCCAAAACTCGCACTTTGAGAACTTTGCATAGAGTCGATGTTCTCGTAAGGCCTGAAGAACGATTTGTAGGTTCTCACAGTGTTGGTCCATAGACTCAGAGTAGATAAGCATGTCATCAATGAACACTAACACGAAGTTGTCGAGGTAGGGGAGGAAGACCCAATTCATCATGTCCATGAAGGTGGTAGGGGCATTGGTCAAGCCGAATGGAATAACTAGGAACTCATAATGCCCGTAACGAGTGTGGAAAGTTGTATTTGGTACATCATCATCCTTCACCCGCATCTGGTAGTAGCCACTACATAAGTCCATCTTTGAGAACACAGTAGTAGACTTTAGCCGGCCGAACAAGTCATCGATGTGCGGCAGGGGATAACGATTCTTGATCGTCACTTGATTCAGCATACGGTAATCCATGAACCCGCAAGGACCTGTCTTTCTTCTTTACAAATAGAACATGTGCTCCCCATGGAGAGATACTAGGGCGTATAAACCCCATGTCTAGGAGGTCTTACAACTTCTTCTTGAGCTCAGCCAGCTCAGCAGGTGTCGTGCGATAGGGTGGCTTGGAGATAGGTGTTGTGCCTGGTACGAGGTTGATAGAAAACTCGACTTCACGTGAGGGGGGGAGTCTAAGCAGCTCATCGGGAAAGACATCAAGAAAGTCCCAAACCACATCAATGTCATCTACAGCCGATGGTGTAGGATTAAGGGCAACCAATGCCAAGTAGGCCCTAGAGCCCTTGGCGATGAGCTTCTCTGCCTTGAGTGCAGAAATGATGAACTGTCGATGACCTTGCTTTTTTCCCTTGATGAAAAAACTCTCGCCGTCAGGGTGCAGCAGACTAACCTTTTTATCTTCACAAAAAAGGGAAACCTTGAACTTCTTGAGCCAATCCATTCCCAAGATAACGTCGAAGGCCATCATATTGAGGATGATGAAGTTTGTCTCGAACATCTTGCTAGAAACACACAGGTCTATAGTAGGGATTTTTAGGAAAGTAGAAGACATTTTACCCATAGGAGTTTCAACCTCTAGGATATAGTCCATGTACATAGTTTTTAACTCTAACATGGTTACAAGCTTATAAGATATGAAGGTGTTTGAAGCTCCAGAATCAAATAATGCTTTTATCGGTTGTTGAAATAAGTGCACAATACCTTCAATGACTCTATTATCATCGGTGGCTTCCACGACATCCATGGCAAAGACATGTCCTACATGTTTCTCAACAGGTGGGCGACGTCCTTGCTAGTTGTTGTTCTTCAGGGGTTGTTGTGGACGACGTTGCAGTTGCGGTTGCTGGGGTGCTTGTGGCTGAGTTGGTGCAACAACCTTCTGGATCTTGGGGCACTGTGGCCTGATGTGTCCAGCCTGGCTACACTCATGGCACGTCAAGTGCCTCACATCTGATCAAGTTGTAGGTTGTATTGTAGGGCACCTGCCAGGAGGGTGGTGATGTTGTCAATGGTTGCACTTGTCACGGCGATCATAACTGAAGCTCTTCCACCTGTTGGGATTCTGAGTCGAGGGCTGAAAACCTGGATAGGCCTCCACAGTGAGGGCCTTATCCACCATCTGCTGGAAGGTGAGAGGGAGTTGTGGAATAAGAGCTCGCCCAACCTGGTAGCTCAGTCCCTGTAGGAAGAGTGTAGCTCAGTGATCCTCTCCAAGTCCTGTAGCATTACACTCCAAAAGCAGGAACCTCTGAACATAAGTAGAGACACTCATGGATCCTTGCTTCAAGCTATAGAATTCTGCCTCCTTCTTCCTTAAGGCGGCGGTGCAGACGTACTTCTAGTGGAAAAGAACTAGAAATTTCTCCCATGACATGTCGAAGGTGTCGCGAGTGTGGGTGACACTGTTACACCAAACGCGTGTTGGCCCGTCCAAAAAGTAGGTGGAGAAGCGGACCTTCTGGTGAGGAGGGCATGCCATGCCCTTGAAGGTACACTCGATGACCAAGACCCAGTCATTGGCCTTGTCCACCATCACAGAATTGGCCAAAAACTGGCGCAGGATACCAAATCTTGATCTGGGGTAAGTGGAGGTGGAGGACGAGGCTCCGAAAAAGGAGGAGGCGCGGTGATGACCTGGTGACCCCCAGAGGTGGCATGTGCATCTGGTGTCGTCAGCGACGGCTCCATAAGTGGCATCCCGTACTGTGGATTCCGTGGTGTAGAATATCCATCTCCTAGCCTCTCACGGGGCTGGGAGGACTCACCGCTCTTGTCCCCAAACAGATCGGTTATCCTGAAAACATAGACAAAGATAAGAATCCTAACGAAATTCTGAGATACTAGAATGCCGACTGCTAAGTCTCTGATACCATTTTGTAAGGAGTGGGACCCACTAGGGGGACCACTCCCTAACTCTAATATCTTGAGACTACTATAGTGAATCACATACATTGGAACACAACAGATAGATAGAAGGGAAGCTATATCGTTCTCAAAATAACATGGTAAATTGAGCATAAAGCAAAAGTAGTGGAATGTAAAGTGTAAAGTTATTACATGATCTAATTATTTCTAAGAACTTGTCCACATGGACATAAAAGAAATATAAATGAAACTAAATATAATGGATCGGTCGTAGAGGACAACCTAAGAATCTCAAAAACTCCATGAACTACTACTGATCAGGTTCCTCGAACCCTGGGTCCTCAGGTGCAAGCTCCTCCTCTAAGGTCATCACAGGCTCCTCTTCATATGGGTGGAAGGGAACATTACCCAGAAATATATGAAACAACAAAAAGTTCAGTAAAGTTTGAGTATGTACATATATAAAAATTACTTTGGGCATTATAATGTGTTATGAGTATAAAAGAGATGTTCCCATAAGAAAAAGGGGGCAATTTGCAATTAGGTATGTTCAAGATAAAAGTAACAAAAGAAATGAGGCATATAAAATTTTAGATTACAAGCATGATAATAAAAGAGTGTCTTGCCATAAAAATCATCCACAGATTCATATTAAAATAACAAATATGTGCATGCATAACAATGTAGACTAAATATACCTAAAATAGGGCCATAACACCATAGGATCATGGACTAGAAATAAATAAGGGTGGAAACGCACACCCCGTGTGGAAACACACGCCCTTTATAAGTATGGTTGTAAATAAGTACCACTATTCTAGATATTCTAGTCAAATATGAAAATAGAGGGGCAAGACTAGCATTTCGATCAATTTTTCATAAAAGGGAAATTATAGCAAGGGGGTTCAAGAACCCATATAAACAAGATAGTCTGGAAATTGCATGTATATAATGAGTCAACATCAATAAATATAAATCTCCAAGAAATTAGATTTTCATTAGGAATAACAGTTCAAAAGATGCCTCGTTAAAAGAAGTAGGTTTTAGTCAAATAATGCCCAAAATAAAATAGAGGATATACATACCTTATTATCAGACCTAGATATTCATTAACACCTCCTAAGCACAGGGTCAGGGTTGTCTCAACCTAATCATAATATGTGTGCATTCGATTAATATAATATGCATTAAATCTTTTTCTTAGAAATCAACCCTACATTAGGTTGCAAATCTGGGCGTGAAACCTATCCCAATAAATCAGTCGTATTTTTCTAATTTCAAAAATGTATATATATGCCCTATTTGGATAGACGAATAATTACTTATGAATTTTACAAGTTTAAATCATTTCTGGCTAAATACAAAATTTGAATTGTGAAATGACGAATTTACCCCTGAATGATTATACGAATCATCAGGGTTCGTTGTCATGTGAACTATAGAGAAATAAAAGGGAAACTATGTTTCGGTCAATCAAGTCAAACGAGACTAAAATTACTAATATGCCCCCATGGGCGTGACATTGATATATTGGCCACCATGGGTTGAACTGGACTTTCGTCCCAGGGATTGAAATCATGTGTTCAGTGACATGGCTGCTCCACAGAGCTCGCTCTAAGGTACGATTCTTCAATTCAGGCATCTAGACGAGTGGGGAGGACATTCCATTGACTCCGCCTCATCACTCCGGACTCAAAGAGCTTTTGCTCTGGTCCTGTGAAGGTAGGAGATGAGAAGGGAATCTGAGAAAGTAGTTGATCTGTGGGTTAAGAAAACCCTATGAACACGATACTCTGAGGTCCCAAGCAACAACTTTCGATCCAGGCTCTGGGTGAAGGAGCAAAAGGCTAGCTGTGCACGACTCTCCACCCCGGACTTAGAGAATGACCGCTACGATCTTGAGGTATCTAGGGTCGAGGTGAGCCCCACGGAGGGGATGGCCACATATGGCCCTAGAAAAGACGAAGCGAGGGGAAAAACTTGCAAGCATAGCCTATGATGCTATGAGTCAGCAGTGAAACACCTCGCATGAAGGTTTGCGAAGGAGCAGGCAAGAGGAAGGTCGGCGGTGTCAGGATCCATAGAAGACCATCACAGACCACACAAACGGCATCTCGTCGTGCTAAAACCAAACACCCAGCTAGGGGATCTAGCAGGCATATCAATCTTAATTGGAGACGTCTCGTGGTCTAGTCGTATCCGATAAATTGGAGACACTCACATGTTTGGTGTGTGTGGTAGGACCGAGCATAGAAATTTCAACGAAACACAGGCGGTGGCCAAAATAGGGAAAGGCAGGGGCGCCTTGTCGATCGAGCAAAGCATACAACAATGGAGCAAGGTGAGTACACTGACATAATGGAAGAGTGTCCTAGATGGTTACCTCATGAAAGATTGAACCGAGGAGAAGGATCCCAATAGTTATATGTCGTCCTCGCCGGAGAAAGAGACCAACGCCGACAACAGCTTCAAAGCGCCAACACGATCAATTGATCGAAGATAACGAATGAGGGGGCACTCGAGATCGATTCTAGAATAGAAGAGGCGAGATGGAGGCACCAGAGTGGGGGTTTCGGTGAGTTCATAAAGTGGCAGCGACAGCTGCTCAGAGGGGTAGAAATAGACGTTTTAGTTTTAGGGCATCGAAAGGAGTGTATGAGGACTCGTTGGACTCAGGGGAGTGGGAGGATTCCATCGGTGAAGAAAACGTGAGGAAGCGTTCAGCCTAGCATGCGAGAGAGATTAGGGAAATATCTATGTAATATGCACCTGGCGCCCCCGAGAAGTTCAGAGGTAGGAGACGACTGAGTCCCGCTACCTGGAGCTCTACAGACCCGACCCGTGCACTGACGTGACTGAAAATCATGAATTAGAACAAAGTTCGACTGTGACGCATGAAATTAAAAAAAATCGACCAAACTTTAGGGTAAATGCATACATAATCTAATAGGGTCTAATTAAGGGTGCTTTTGATGTCTCAATGACCCCAAATTTTGAGAGTTGACTAATTAAGCTATGAGGAACTCGATAATGGGCTTAGATTTGGGTTTTGAGGTTACTTTAGCTATTATTCGACCATAGTACATAAATCATTCAATTAATGAAATGAACTAAGTCTAATGGTCAAAATGGTCAAACCTTCCACCTAGACTCAATCCTAGTCCTATATGATGCCCAAGGCTATCCTAATTCACAGATCGAGGATAAAGTAATCTAGATTATCATTATTGCTTATAAGTTTGCTAATTGAGGTATTAAGCTAGCAAATTCACATGACTTCAACTCTATGGATCCCAACTTGAGTCAACCTAGGGTTTGAAGGTCAAAATGTTATCTAATTTAGTGTAAAGTACGAAAATGATCTCCAAGATGTATCTATTAAGGTCAGGGATAAAGAAAGAGGAAATAATGATTTGTACCTGAAATTGGGGATCTTACAATTTGGCACACTTATATTTATGCCTCATTCTTTTATTGAACACTTCTCTTGAACTTACATGGATGTAAATAGCCCCCTCTTAAGAGAACACCTTCTTTTGTACTTCATATGCCTAAAATTCCCAATTATTTTATTTATGCACATATACCAATGTTTATTGATGCATATGATTTGATGTCTATTTTCTGGGTTGTTCCCAAACTACCCAGGAGTGAAGGCATTAGCTGAGCAAGCTATTGTAGACCAGGGACTTGAGGAGCAGGTTGCCCAAGGGTAATGCACAAGAATAATATTATGAGATGACTAGGTGGCTCACTGCTTCCTTCCCTTGTTAGAGGAGACAATAGTTCTCTTTTTAGTTTATTGTCTTTTATACTTTACATGGACATCTTATGGACTCATTTAAACTCATGTAATAACTTAGTTTCCTTTTCGTTGCTTAAACACATTGTTGCTTGATGTTCATGTTATTTTGGAAAATATTATGCAACACTTCCTTTTAATTATGATGTGGATTTTGATTGGATTGTGTTGTTTATTATTATTCAAAATTAAAAGTAGGGAGTAGATCCCCTCGTGGGTCCCACTCCTTACAACATGGTATCAGTGCTAAAAGCAGTCGGTAGCTATATATCTCATAATTATAATATTATGTTCTTATAGTTGTCTTCCTAGATTTTAGGAGGGGCAACCTTTTTGGGAACAACTAGTCCTCTCAATTGTAGGATAACCCGACTGGGTTCAATACCCTTTTTCAACCACAATTTGAGATGTCACCAATATACCCGTTGTTGTTTACTCCTTTTACATCAAGAAATACTGGAGGACAATCGATGGTCCCCGTGCCACCTCTTTCTTCCAAGCCTCCTCTTCTCAGCCTCACACCTAAGCAAGAGTTGGCATTTCAGTGTCCTTCTTTCTTCTACATTGATGGGTCAGGCCAATTCTAGTTCTGGGGCAGACAACCCCTAGGAGTAATCCCTGACCGAGTTCATCAAGATGCAGCCACCTTACTTCAAAGATGAAGGAGATATAAATATGGTAGACAAGGCCAACAACTGGGTTCTATCCATTGAGTAGACATTCGAGGGCATGGTGTGCCCTCCTCATTAATTACAATGTCTGCTTTGCCTCTTATCTTCAGGATGGGCCAGCTCACGTATG
Source organism: Alisma plantago-aquatica (assembly GCA_963693085.1). NCBI lineage: Eukaryota > Viridiplantae > Streptophyta > Magnoliopsida > Alismatales > Alismataceae > Alisma > Alisma plantago-aquatica. Next base: position 372,394,683 of record OY856412.1, read on the forward strand.
GTGGAATGGTGTCACTCACACTTGTGATACAACTGTCATGACTTGGGAGTAGTTTCTCACTATGTTCCATGAGAAATATATCTGCTTTGGTGCACTCAGGAAGAAGGAGGTCAAATTCTACATAATGAAACAAGGATCCCTAAGTGTCTATGACTATGTACACTGATTCTTGCTATTGGAGCACTATGCCACGGGACTGGGAGAAGACTGTCATGCTACTTTGTTCCTGGAGGGGCTGACATAACAGATTGGATGAGCACTAATACCTCAGCTCCCCCTCACCTTTTAGCAGAATGCGGACAAAGCACTGGCAGTGGAGAGTTATCCTGGTTTTCAAAACTTTTTGGACTATGGTGACTATCGGTGTGATAAGTGTAGGCATTGCATGCACCACCATCCTCCTAGAAAATTCTTAATGGGGAATCAAGGAGCATCTAGAGATGGCAAGCAGGTGACCTGCCATTAGTGTGGCCAGGCTGGGCATATCAGGCCTCAGTGTCCTTAGCTAAAGTTTTTGCCATGTTCCGACCCAGTCACCTATCTAGGAGAAACAACCACATCAACACCAGAATCAACCATTGAGAAACAATCATAACAAAAACAACCAGTAGGGGAGGTGTCCACCTGTTGAGAGGTGCAACGGCCGCGTCTTTGCCTTGAATGTTGAGGAATCTGAAGAAGGAAGTCAAGTTATCAAAGGTGTTGTGCATTTACTTCAACAACCTATTAAAGCCTTATTTTATTCTGTCTCATTGCACATATTTATAGCACCTAAGTTAGTAACTATGCTGGAATTTAAATGTGAGTACATGGACCATATTATGGATGTTCAAATTCCTAGAAGTAGAGTGTGATCTTCTTACCAAAAAATCCCTCATGTTGACCTTTGTTTATCGGGTAAGATGTTCGTAATGGATTTCATCCTCCTCAACATGATGGCTTTTGATGTCATCATGGGGATGGACTGGCTGGCAAAATATAAGGTGAACTTATTATGTGGAGAAAAGAAGGTTAGCTTGCTGCATTGAGATGGCGAGCATTTCTGCATCCAAGGTAAAAAATAAGAGTATCAACAATTCATTATCTTAGCTCTTAAAGCCAAAAAACTCATCTCTCATGGGTGTAGGGCCTATTTGGCCTCAGTTGTACTCAATTCAACACCTCCTGAGCTTGATGATATCGAGGTGGTTTGAGATTTTCCTGACGTCTTCCCTGACAAACTGCATGGGCCTCCTCCTTCTCGAGAGGTTGAATTCTCCATCAACCTCATACCAAGAACATCTCCTATCTCAAAGGCACCTTGTCACATGGTGTAACACCCCTGACCTGGGTTATGAACTAACCCTAAAAGTTTTGCCTAAATATGTAATTAATGTACTTGTGAACACTCCCTGGCATTTAATTAAGTTCCTCAGGAACATTTATTTTCAATATTGCTCCTTTTTGTATAAAGTTGTAGCATTGTGTTGTATGTAGGGACCTATGTGCAAATTACCCAGTTTAAGGGTTGAACTTGCAAAATTCACAAGATAAGATGTATCTCTGATGTTGAAACATCATGAGAATGGTTATGGTAAAGTTTGAGGGTTTTCCCAAGCTTGAGCACCAAGGTGCAGCTGTGGAAGCAATCCCCATGCTTAGAAACCCTAATTTGGGGTAAAGTGTAATTTACCCAAATTGAGGGGTCCAAGTTGTAATTATTCATATCTAGAACATCTTTTATGACTCTTGTCATCATTTAGAGTAGAAATGATGAAAGGGATACATCATTTAATAATCAGATGAGAAAAATGGTCTTTGTGATAGAAATCACCTAAAATGGGTATGAAACCCTTTCATGTATGTACCCTAGTTGAAGATTGGATTCCTTTACCCTTAGATCTTGAGATTTCATGAGATTTGCATAAGGATAGATGAGTTTGGACGTGCCTTTGAGCAAGGAGGGACCTAGATGTGATTGCCAATTTTGTGAGGTCCTTAGAGTGTAAAAGAGGCTAAAGTATATAAGCCCTTTTCCCTTGCAATTAAGGGAACGAACTTCCTTTCCTTCATTCTCTTCTCTTCTTTCTCAAACGGCCAAGCAAAGCTCTGGAGCTCAGGGGGGGAACGACCAACCTGTTCTAGGTAAGAGAACCCCACCATCTAGCTCGAATTCATGGAGGAATTCACTTTCTAAGGTTGGTTTTATGGTTAGCTTACTTAGTCTTCTTGTTCTAGCCGACCAAAGCAACGTTTCCTTGGAGAATTCACCTCTGACCGAGTTGTGGAAGATCAAGGACGCCATTAAAGCTTGGAGCTTGAAGGCTTGGAGCTCTAAGATCAACCTTTAGGCGGGTTTTATAACTCTAAACTCATGCTTTATATGTATGCTCAATTCTTGCAATTTACTTGGTAAATTCTCCTTCTACCTCCCTTCTTCCTTGCACGTTTGCAAGCAAATCAGTGGAGAAACCGACCTTGTAAGAGGTTGAAGATGAGGGGCGTGATTCCCTATGTTACTTTATCAAACGACCTTGGACCCTTTTTGGTCCAAACGGTTGCAAACCGTTTGGGTTCAAACGGTTTCAAACCGTTTGCTCTCAAACGGTCTTGCAAGACCGTTTGGATTGAAACGGTCTCAAGACCGTTTGAAAGAGTTGACCAAGGGAGGACCGTTTGAGGGTCTGTCCCTAACATATTGAATTTCATCTCTACGAAGAATCAAAGTCTAATTCTTAACCAATTGAGAGTTGAAGGCACTTCAACATGAAACCCTAATCGGGTGGAAAAGTGCTGATTTAACATATAGATCTTGTTGAGTTTTGGGTTGAAGGACCCAAACGGTCTCAAGACCGTTTGGGGATTCCTCCAAACGGTCCTAAGACCGTTTGGGCACAACCCAAGACCGTTTGAAGGTCTAGGGTTGAGCTAATCTAATGGTTTGAGGGTCCAATTGTAGGAAATTGATGAATTGATGAAAATTGCTGATTTTGACCTAATTGGACTTCAACCTTAGTCAAAACGACTTGGATCTTGGTCAAACTTTGGGCAAACGGTCTCAAGACCGTTTGGATGATGTCCAAACGACCTCAAGACCGTTTGGGCCAAGTTTGAGCCCAATTGAAGGTCAATTGATAGGTTCAACCTTGAATTGATTCACACTGTTGAACATTGATGACCAATTAACTTGAAACCCTAATTGAGAACGATTGAACCCTAATTGGCTTGCAATTGAGGGTCAATTTGATGTCTAAGTGGCTAAGGCTAACCCTAATTGACTCAATTTATAAGTGGTTAGCATAGCTTTGATCAATTGAGGGCTTCAACACACATATCCATGAACATTGGTGATCTTTGAACCCCTTTGGAGGTCCAAACGGTTTGAGCCCATTTGGACCAAACGGTCTCAAGACCGTTTGGGCTCAAACGACCTCAAGACCGTTTGGGCTCAAACGACCTCAAGGTCGATTGGTCCAAACGACCTCAAACCGATTGAAGCTCCAAACGGTTTGGAAGTCAACCCTTCCAAACGGTCTTCACCTCCAAACGGTCTCAAGACCGTTTGGGTGGTTGAAACCGTTTGAAGGTTGAAACCGTTTGGAGATTGGTGATGGTTTGTACTTAACCATTTGATGATGTAATCAGTTCAATGGTGATCCAATCTAAACCCTAATGGTAACCTAGATCATTAAGGGACTATGTGATTAGTGAGTTAACCCATGATGGTGATCATGTGGCAAATTACCAAAATACCCTTGAGAGGTCTAAAGGGATAAAACCTTGTTCTAATCAAACCCTAATCACATGATGTTGATGTTTTTGCTTATGTTAGTCAAAGGAGACTTATCTTAACCTGATCTAGAGTGGTGTTGCCACCATCTACTAGTGAGAGGAGAGAGAAAGTATTTTCTAGAGAGAGAAAGTATCCTAGAGAGAGAAAGTACCCTTTTTAAGGTGGAAACTCTGGTGAGATACTTCAATTACACATGAATGTGCATGTTTAGGGAATGACCCACCTATGTGAGGTCATGGAAACCCTATTTATAATATCTAATGGATCTTAATCCTAATTGAGAGCCTTAATGATGATGTTTCTCTTACGTGATAATGTAATGAGTACAATTCACCATGGAGTGAATAGTAAACCCTAAGTTTAGGGTAAAGATATGAAAGATGAATAGTAAACCCTAATTGACAGGGTTATTGAATTCAACCCTAGTTGAGGGTAAATCCATGTGAATCTCTAGTTGAGGTGATTCCATGTGAAACCCTAGTTGAGGGTGATTCCATGTGAAACCCTAGATAAGAGTGATTCCATGTGAATCCCTAGTTGAGGGGGATTCCAAGGGAAACCCTAATTTGAGAATGCATCCTTAATTGTTGAATTGTTTACTATTGTCTGTTGAATGTACCATGCAGGTTGTTATGAGATGATGGGCATATCCAGATATGGAATGCCATGTTATATTAATGAACCATGCAGGTTGTTATGAGATGATGGGCATATCCAGGTATGGAATGCCATGTTATATTAATGAACCATGCAGGTTGTTATGAGATGATGGTTATATCCAGGAATGGAATGCCATGTTATATTCATTAAAAGCATGTCTTAAGCTTTATGAATAATGAATCATCTTGATGCACTGTTAGGTGACATCTTTTGTGGTTTATGGGCTGTAAGAGCCATAAATGTTATCAAGGTCATGCTTGATAGATGACTTGAGATGAAATAACTGATGTTTGTGATAAGTTAGGCCTGCTACATTTTAGTATTCTCATATATAGCTGTGTTGTTGTATGATGATAAGAATACTGAATGTACCTAACTAATCAAGTGAAATGTAGAGTCCTGATCATAGATCCATCATTGTCAGAGTCTAAATGATGGTGAAGCAGGTTTTCCCCAGGGAACTCCTGGATCATATACTTTTGAGTATATGGGGTACATGGATGTGTAGAACCTTACATCCTAGTGTAGGTATTTGATGTAGATTCTTGTAGTCCGTCATACCTTCACTAAAAGAGAAATGGTGAGAGGATTTGATGTAGATTCTTGTAGTCCGTCATACATTCACTAAAAGAGAAATGGTGAGAGGATTTGATGTAGATTCATGTAGTCCATCATTCCCCACCACACAGTCTAAAAGGTGAGATGCATCCCTATACTCCCTTAAAAACATAATCAACAGCGTAGTATATCTGTTAGAGTTATCTACGAGTTATTTAATTGATGTTACCTTGAATAGCATAGATGTTCTCATATTTTATTATTGGTTGAACTCTTGCTTACCATCAAACTGCTAGTGAATACCTTGAAGGCTTTTATTGCTTTAGTTATTCCCTGCTTTGCTTATAAAGCTTCTAGTGGAGAGTTATAACTCTCGCTGGGGCAATTATGTATAATTATCTCACCCCGTAGACTTCTACTTTTTAGGTGGTCGTCGAAGACGGAGGGACAAGAACTCAGGTGACCAATCCCAGCAGCATCAGGAGCAGTAGTTATCTCAGGTGGAGATCTAGCCTGCTTCATGGTGTAGTATAGAGTCAGTCTTATGTGTCCTCTGTACTCTCAGGTCCTGGAGTGTTTTGAGTATGAATTCTTGAGAAGTTTTGTATCATGTTGTATATAATTACTCAAGAAGTAATTGTCAGTGATGTAAACAGTTAAATCCTTTTTCTATGGAAAAGGTTTGAGGTTTCAAGCTCTTGTCTCAAAAAGTTTTAATTTCCAGTGATTTTTGGTCTTCCGCTGTTTACCGAATGCTTCCTCACATGTTTAAATCGAGATTAATTCGTGGTTTGGAGATCGGAGCCCACACATGGTGTCGGTAGAACTTGTTGAGTTGAAGAATCAACTACAGGAACTCCTCAATTTGGGGTTTGTACGCCTAGTATTTCACCTTGAGGAGCTCTGATTCTCTTCGTGAAGGAGAAGGATGGTTCATTGCGTATGTGTATGGACTATTGCATGCTTAATCAAGTGACAGTGTAATTGCTACCCTCTCCTGCACATCAATGACTCGTTCGACCATCTAAAGTCAACCAAAATCTTCTCAAAGATAGATTTACGTAGCGGCTATTATCAGATGCAAGTAATGGATGAAGATGTTCTGAAGACGTCCTTTTGCTCACATAACGGGAATTATGAGTTCTTGGTCATTCCCTTTGGCTTAACGAATGCCCCTGCTACCTTCATAGATATGATGAATTGGGTGTTCTGTCCTTATCTGGATAGCTTCGTGGTGGTGTTCATTGATGACATACTTATATATTCTGAGTCAGTGGACCAACACCACGAGCACTTATGAGTTGTTCTCCAAACCCTATGAGAACACCATATGTATGTAAAGTTCTCCAAGTGTGAGTTCTGGCTGAAGGAAGTTATGTTTCTGAGCCATGTAATCTCTACATACCACATTGTTGTTGATCCAACCAAAATTGAAGCAATGATGAAGTGGCAATCCCCTAAGAACCTTTCAGAGATACGTAGTTTTCTTGGCCTTGCGGGCTATTACTGAAGGTTTGTGCAAAATTTCTCTGAGTTGGCTCTTCTTATGATGAAGGTGACACACAAGGATGCAAAGTTTGTCTGGTCTCCCAAATGCAAGAAGAGTTTCCAGGAGCTAAAGCGATTCTTGACTTCTGCACCTGTACATGCCCTACCTGTCGAGGGTAAACCCTATGTTATCTACATTGATGCCTATAAACAAGGGTTGGAATGCGTCCTTATGAAAGAAGGATGTGTGATCACCTATGCATATTGCCAACTAAAGACAAATGAAGGAAATTGGCCTACTCACGATCTAGAGTTGGCAGCTATAGTGCACGCTGTAAAAATATGGAGACATTACTTGTACAGAGTACAATTTGATGTCTTCTCTGATCACAAAAGTTGGTCGTACCTAATGACGCAAAAGGACCTGAACCTATGACAAAGGAAATGGATGGAGTATTTAAAAGATTATGACTTCACTATCACATACCATACTGGAATCAGTTAGTGCTTCACTTCGATGTTTCTTATGGAGGAGTATGGATCAACTGCCCCGCTGGAGACCTGAATTTCTAGAATTTGCCAATGATACAGTGATAGACAAGTTGCAAGTGCACATGGATTGCTTATCTATTACCCCTTCATGGATCTCTGAAGTGGTTGCTGCTTAGTTAGCTAGTTTCAAGCTAAATGACATGAAGGCTCTATTTGAGAAACCACAAACTAAATTCTCTATTAGAGTGGAAGGTGCTATATACTTCCGTCATAGATTGTGGATTCCTGATGTTGAAAATCTAAGGCAAATAGTTCTTAGCAAATCCCACGGGTCGAAGTACACAATCCATCATGGCATGACAAAGATGTACAAATACCTTCAAAGGGGCTTGTGGTGGAGGAATATGAAGCATGACATCGCCACATTTATTGTAAAATGTCTGACATGTCAACATGTCAAGATAGAGCATCAACAGCCTGGTGGTCTTCTACACCCACTTGAGATACCTGAGTGGAAGTGGGAAAAGATCACTATGGATTTTGTGACTGGTTTTTCAAAGTCAACAGGTGGATATGATGCGGTATGGGTTGGCGTTGATCACATGACCAAGTCTGACCACTTTTTGCCTTTCAAAAGTACATACCAGGTTTCTGACCTAGCAAAATTATATGTTGACTGGATTGTTTGCTTGCATGGAGTTCCAAAGGTCATAGATTCTGATCGTGACCCAAAGCTCCACCTCACTTCTTAGGATATGGGTTCTGACCTTCGTTTCATTACAACTTACCATCCACAAATTGACAGGCAATCTGAGCGGACAGTTCAAATTCCAGAGGACTTGTTGTGAGCTTGTGTGATGGATTGGGGAGGTGCTTGGGATAGGTACCTTCCATTTTCTGAGTTTACATACAATAACAACTATCAGGCTAGTATTGGTAAACCACCATTCGAAGCACTCTACGGTCAACCTTGTCGCTCCCCATTGCATTGGGACGATGTGGGTAGCTATTTGTAGAAGAGAGTGAAACATTAATGTACATATGGAAACAAGAAGAATAGGAGGGGGGAGAGGAGGCTATTGTTGTTGTTGGTGGGGTGGTAGACAAATAGAACATCGATATTAGAGATGAAGTAGATGAGATCAAGGAGGAGGAAGAGAGAGGTCAACAACATTTAAAGAGAAGATAGGTAAGAGACTGGAGAGAGGATAAGCAAGAGTCTATAGGTGGAGGAAGAGGATTAATTAACTAATTACCTAGGTGGCGACGTGATAAGGAGGGGTAGACATGTATTAGGAGTGGTGAGGAGGAATTTTATGTGCAACATGATGTTTTCCCTTCTTAATTAGTAATGTGTTGTCTTAGTGTCTCCAAGCTGCGTCCGGGAGGTGTCCAACTCCCGATAAAAAATTGGGGAGTTGGACATGTTTGGGGCGTGTCCACCACATGTCCACGTGTGTCCACAACATCTCCATGTAGGGCATGTGTCAGACACGAACATGAAAGCCTCCAGGAAGTGTACATGCTTCCTAGTAAAGAAGAAAAAACAAAATAAAACTGCAATAAGTCTACAAAGATGATAAAAAGGTAGACATTTAATTTTTCACTTAGTGGATCAACAGTAAATTAGTAATAGAGAAGTTGCAGTCAACAACGTACCGTGATGAAGAATAATGACATACAGATGATGACTGATAAGATTCAATTGATAAAGAAAATAATGAAGGCCGCACAAGACAGACAAAAGTTGTATATAGATAGAAGAGGTCTGATGTGATCTTCCTCGTGGAGGATTATGTGCTCTTGAAAGTTAAGCCAATTCGATTTATTGCCAGGTCAAAGGTGAAAGGCAAGTTAAGACCTAGGTATGTGGGCCCATTCGAAATATTAGATAAGATTGATGAATGTGCTTATCGCTTAGTTGTCCCTCCTGTATATGAAAATATTCACAATGTGTTTCATGTATCCATCCTAAAGAAGTACGTAAAGGACCCCTCTCATGTTCTGAGTTTTGAACCTATAGAGTTACGAGAAGATCTGTCTTATGAGGAGTTCCCCGAGAAGATCTTGGACTCTAGAGTCAAGAAGTTGAAAATTAAGGAGATCAAACTTGTGAAGGTTCTATGGAAATATCATGGGTTTGAACAAACGACATGGGAGCTCAAGTATGAGATGCTACATACATATCCCACTCTCTTTGATTGAGATTTCGAAGAAGAAATCCTGTTTAGGGTGGTTTTTTGTAACATCCCCAACCTTAGGTAATTCTTTAATCCTCTCTTTTTCTTCTCATACTAAGTCTAATTATTCTTAATTCTGGAGTCAGACCACAATAAGTAATTATTCCAGGCTTTTGGACTATATCCTAAATATTACACCCTTTGCGTGAAAATAATTGAAGGGTTGAATACATGAATGATATGCTGGTGTTAGTAGCATAAATACACCTATTGAGGATAACCACCCTAGTTGATACTCTAGAAAGTTCCTAGAGGTAGTTGAAAGAGGATATGTGGGGAATTTCATATTATGACTTATAAATATTATTATAATGATGATATTTGTACACTAATTATGTTAAGACTCAAAATATTAAATTCCACCCAAAGGGGGCCCAAAAGGAAAAAAACTGATGGCATAATTGAACTTATCACTCTTAATCGGTCAACATGTCAAATTTCATTTTATTTTGTTGAGACCTAGGTATGTGGGCCCATTCGAAATATTAGATAAGATTGATGAATGTCCTTATCGCTTAGCTGTCCCTCCTGTATATGAAAATATTCACAACGTGTTTCATGTATTTGTCCTAAAGAAGTACGTAAAGGACCCCTCTCATGTTCTGAGTTTTGAACCTATAGAGTTATGAGAAGATCTGTCTTATGAGGAGTTCCCCGTCAAGATCTTGGACTCTAGAGTCAAGAAGTTGAAAATTAAGGAGATCGAACTTGTGAAGGTTCTATGGAAATATCATGGGACATGGGAGCTCAAGTATGAGATGCTACATACACACCCCACTCTCTTTGCTTGAGATTTCAGAGAAGAAATCCTTTTTTAGGGTGGTGTGTTGTAACACACCCAAATCTAGGTAATTCTTTAATCCTCTCTTTGTCTTCTCATACTAAGTCTAATTATTCTTAATTCTGGAGTCAAACCACAATAAGTAATTATTCCAGGCTTTTGGATTATATCCTAAATATTACACCCTTTGCATGAAAATAATTGAAGGGTTGAATACATGAACTGATATGCTAGTGTTGGTAGCATAAATACACCTATTGAGGATAACCACACTAGTTGATACTCTAGAAAGTTCCTAGAGGTAGTTGAAAGAGGATATGTGGGGAATTTCATATTATGAGTTATAAATATTATTATAATGATGATATTTGTACACTAATTATGTTAAGACTCAAAAGATTAAATTCCACCCAAAGGGGCCCCAAAAGGAAAAAAAAACTGATGGCATAATTGAACTTATCACTCTTATTTGGTCAACATATCAAATTTCGTTTTATTTGGGCATGGTTTGCCGCCCACTAAATGCACGTTATTTTCGCTGAGTCCGTTATTTTCTCCCTGTCACGCCTTGGGAGGGAACCGGCTGCACGATCAGGCCGTCCATCTGGGATCGGGCGGTGGGAGTGTCGTCTCCCACCTTGCGTTTACGTTCCCTAGTGATGCTACAACGGCCGTTACGTCGTTCCACCTCCACAGAGGGTCTCGTCTCCCCATTTCTTCTCCCTCGTGTCCGCCTTGTCAATCCGCACCGCCCGAGCCCTCTCATGCCTTCTCAGGTACCTCGTACGAGAAACGCCAATACTACCTCATAAGCTAGCCACCGTCACCATTATCAGAAGCCTGGCCTTCCCTCCTTTGCTTCGCACTCCATCCTAACCACTCAAAATTGACACTCGCGCGATGCATTGTCTGAAGCCCTCAATTTTGTTCGAGGCAGCATGTGCCGCGCTGACGGGATCACAATACCTTGGTGGTCATCGGAGCTCCACCGCGGCAGTAGCCTTTATCTCAGGGAAATTCCATGGCAGGTAACTATCATGGGCTTCCTATCTACCTATCTGTACTCTCAGTTTGGAGCATCGTGTCTTGGATCGTTGGGTCGACTAGCTCTCCTCACTGCTCTTACGCCGCCTCTAGCCGTCAGAGGAGTTTATCAGGCTGCAATGATTTCTGAGACCACCGGGTACTCCTGGGAGGTTGGGGGAGATTATTGATGTCTCGTGTGAGTGTCTTAGTCGCCGGTACCTTGCCTTTTCGTCGCCGTCACGTCATACATGTTCTGCTGGCGATTTGCATGGTTTTTCCTCGCCTGTCAGGGCGAGCCCCCGGTCTTGGACGGCGAGGGCGGTACCACCTCTGCTCGGCGAAGAGACCTGGGTCTATGGATAGTGTCGCCAATAGTTGCGATAGTCGAGTCTCACCTCTCCAGGGTTCCGTTGACCTTCTCGTATCCATCAACAATGTCGCCACCGCTCGCTAGTGTCTCGATGGGGCTAGCTATGGGACAGATCTTCGTGATGATCACTCTTCCTGGCGATTCTCCTGTCGATGTTTTTGCGTTGGTCGTCCCCTTTGGTTTTCCGCGAGCGATTGAGTCCTGCAGATCAGAGAAGGTCATAGTGGTTTTCACAAGTCAGTCTCCCAGCGTGCGAGTCAACAAAGAAACCAGTGGAACAAAACTCCTGCCCGCACGAGTATGATGACCCGATTCATTTCGCATGGGTAAAATCGTCCACTGGATTTTTATTTGCTTGCTGGACGAAAATCTTAATCGAGGGTCAAATGTCATGTACTGCGCTGTCACGCCGATTAAACAATAATCGGATGTAGGGACATTTTGGACAGTAGGGTCAGTCTTTTTCATTTCATTTATTTTCTTTAAACAAAAGGATTTAAAACTACGAAAATTCATAACTAATTATTCTCTTATTGGAAAAATACAAAATTATATGTTTTTGAAATCAATAAAAAGATTTTCTGATTTATTGAAATGGGTTTCAGAGGATAATTCCGAGGTTTCACTAAAGTGAATATTTTTGGGGTAAAAGAATTAGATGGTTTAATTATGACCTTAATACTCATGTATATAATTTCTAGGAGGCGAATTTGCCTGAATATGAAGCTTATAGTATTGTGAGAATAAATAGGCTTGTTTGTGAGGTATGTGCAACTCTATTTTATTTTGGACATTTTAAATGACTAAAAACCCATTATTCCTATGATGAGACATTCTTTTGTATAAACTTTCATTGTGAGTCTATTGAATACTTTTTTATTTTTATTGAAAACCCAACGACCGTGTTATCTTTTATTGTGTTAAATGTCTCTTGAAATGTGATTATTACTGAACCAAAATTGTCTCGCCACTCTATTTTGCGTGCATTGTATTAGACTAGTTATCTATTCTAAATACTTACGCATAACTATTAGGACACGTCTATTTCCGTCCGGGGTGTGCCTTTTTTCACCCTTATGTTGTATATTTGGGCGCGTCTGATTCTGCCCTGGGTGCGTCTGTTTCGGGCCATTTTTAGGCCAAAGGTTCAATGGTGTCTTGGCCCTACATAGGTAGACTTGGTATATGCTAAATTGCATGCAAATGGTTTATTTTATGAATTGTAATATGTTAAATGACAAGAGTTTTATTCATACTATTTGACATTCTTATATTTATGCTTCATTCGATTTGTTGAACACTTCTCTTGAACTTGTCTAGATGTAAATAGCCCCCTCTTGATGGAACACCTTCTTTTGTACTTCATATCCCTAAAATGTCCAATTATTTTATTTATACACATATACTCGTGTTTACTGATGCATACTATTTTTATGTCGATTTTCTGGCCTGTTCCCAAACTACCAAGGAGAGTAGTCGTTAGTTGAGCAAGCTATTGTGGACCAGGGACTTGAGGAGTAGGTTGCCCAGGGGCAGTGCACAAGAATAATATTCTGAGATGACTAGGTGGCTCACTGCTTCATACCCTTGTTAGAGGAGACAATAGTTCTCTTTTTAGTTTACTGTCTTTTAGACTTTACATGGACATCTTATGGACTCATTTAAACTAATGTAATAACTTAGTTTCCTTTCCGCTGCTTAAACACATTGTTGCTTGATGTCCATGTTATTTTAGAAAACATTATACCACCCTTCCTTTTGATTATGATATTGATTTTGGTTGGATTGGGTTGTTTATTATTATTCAAAATTTAAAGTAGAGAATGAATCCCCTCGTGGGTCCCACTCCTTACAACATGACTTTGGAGTTGTTGTGCTGTTTTTGTCACTGAGCATGATGATCAAGCATCTTGTAGACGTAGATGTTGTCCCCCTGCTCTAGCCATCGACAACAATTTCTATAGATATATAATAGGTGGTTTGGTAGATTTTCATGCTTTTCATTGTCTTAGTGGCGATGGCATCGATGCTCGTGCTCCTGTACTTCCCACAATGATCCCGATGGTGATGCCTCACACAACACAGTCGATGTGTGGGGCACCGAGGAGGTCGTCGAAATGTTGACGGTAGAGCTGTTGTTACTCTACCATATTGCCAGAGTTACACTACACACAGTCCCCCTTACACCCGGGTTCCCATCTGTTTTTTGGGAAAATAGATCTGCAGCATTTGCAGTTGTCTTTATATTAATACTCATGCAAAGTCCATGCAACAATATGTCTCTCCACTTTTCTCTCCAGAATATTAATACTCATGCAAAGTGTATTAATTCGTTTTTTCTCTTGTAATTATTCTCTCCCATTCTAATCCACCCACCTGCATTCCCGTATTAGTACAATATCTACGGAATCCAATAACAACATTGATCTGGAAGCATAAGTACAGTACCGACGAAATCCAGTAGTAACATTTGTCATATGGACATAAGTACAGTACCTACGGAATCCATGCAAAATAAGTACAGTACCCACTTGTTAATTCCAACTCAGTTTTTTCAAACATAAGTACAATACTTACCAAATTATAAAACCAAGCATAAGTACAATACTTAACAAATTACAAAATCAAGCATAATTGTATAACTGATCTGGAAGCATAAGTACAGTACCTACGGAATCCAATAACAACATTTTTCGCATCGACATAATTTTTTTACAAAAACGTAGTGCACATCTGGTCCATAATCAACTATAAAATACATCTATAAGTATTGTACCCAATTATTAATTTTCAACCCAGTTTGTCAAATATAAGTACAATACCTCTCAAATTTCATTTGTGAATGTATATGTTTTTATTGTAAGTACAGTACTTACATAATATGCAGTAGGGATAAATATGTAATGGATTTTTTTTGTAAGCTATAGTGGATTGATATCTGCCATTTTCATAACTGTTGCATGGAGTAGGTGGCGAGATAATTATCTCATGCATCCTTTTTGCATGTAAAAACATACAGAATCGCTGCTGCAGATATCCATTTAATTGTGCATGCGACAACAGAGGTTAGTGGGCGTGGCAGTGGGCTGGCGCAGCAGCTGGTGGGAGTAGGAGTTGGTGAGTCCCGATGTCCGGATAAGTGGTCGGGTATGTGGGGTGTTATGTGTAGAATTTTTCTATTGCTATGTCATCCATTTATGGTTAAATGGCGACTTGGATGCTTTTTCATCTTCTCCGACTTTTATTTTTAACTAGCATTGTGTATCTACTTGGTACCATGCACACAAATTAGGGCAAACTTCTGGATTTATTGTTTGATGCGGATCTCGATTCTAGATAGAATGTTGGTGTATATAAGGCACATTTGATTTTCCGTTTTTTCCCATATTAGATTGTATTTCTGTGTCCGTCAGTAGAAAGTTTATATTAGTTTACATGATTTGGAAAACGGAGCTGATCTCGTATTTTCCAGATATAATGGGAACCCTACATTTTGATTTCCATCAAAATTCTTCCGGACGCCATATCCAATTGTGGCCAACCCACATAAGAAAAATAAACATATATTCACAAATTCACAAATCAAATATAAAATTTGAATTTACAGAATTTTAACAATGCAACATTTACAAATGTGTGATGGCCGGTGTGCAATTTTTTTGAAAAATTCAACAAACCAAGTATGTGCGTAGTATATCACTACTCTAACGAAACGATGGGTACTTTGCAACAGGGACATTATTTAATGCTCCTAGTCTCCTATAGCTCCGTCACTTTACTGCGTTTTCCGTGTCCTGTCTCCTGCTGCTTTTTAAAAGCAGCACTGTACTCGTTTCTCATAGTCCACCCGCTTAGTTGACGAGGCGCTTCTGCAAGCTGCTGAGCGCCTGCGAGCCCGCGGCCGCTATCCTGTTATTAGGGTTTTGCGGGTTTTAAAATTCGACGGCACTCCCTCCATTTTCCTGCTCCCTGCACCAACAAGCTAGAAGGTGAGTTTTCTCCATCCTTTCTGTTTTCCGACTTCATTTGCTCCAACTTGTTTCTGTGTAAACCTTAGCGGCGACTCGGATCTGCATTCTGCTTTCCCTCATACAAATTTGAAATGGGTTGGATTGAACCTCGACTGAAATGGAGTTTTTCTCAGTCTCCTCACCCCTGTTCTTTCGTCAATGTCACATTTACGAGCTAATATAGTAGTAAATTTGGTTATGTTGGGTCTTCCATCTTAGGTTTCCTTGGGTTCCTTTTCCAAAATTAGCAATGTTATTTACGTTTTCTTTAAAGGCGTCGACTTTCATTACCTTTCTTTCCTATTTTTTGACCAAAAAACTATTTTCTCTCACGTATGCCACACTCTGTGATCTATACATTCTGCGTGACACAGGGCAACGCACCGACTGGGTCTGAGCTGAAAGGATTGATCTTCTACCCATTGCTCCTCTAGATCGTTTTTCCATGAGTGCAGGAATGAGCGCCACTGCGAGGGAGTTTAATCTGACTTCTTCTGAGCCCCCCTCCAAAACCGTGCCCATGATGGTGCGTCCCCATTCCTACTGCATGCCTCCGCCTAGCTTTCAGCAGCACAGTGAATCTCAAGGGCTGAGCCAGAAGGGCGGCTACTCGCAGTTCAGTGGTGCTGCAGCGCCTCAGGACCAGGAAGGTACTGGGAGGCATGGATCTCCTTATTCAGGGGATTTTATACCAGGACGGGTATCTCATGATGGAATGTACATTGGGGGAATGCTTAGCAGCAAGAAGAGAGGAAAACCGAGGCGATATGGGCAGTATGGTTCTCGGCAATATGGTAACATGGAACTGGGTTTATCTCCACTTTCTTCCAATTCTGCTGGATATGCATCTCCGTCTTCAGAATTTCTTGTCAAGAGCCGCCCCCCAAGCTCCACAAGAAAGCGCCAGCTAGAGGCCTTGGGTACTCATGTTATATGCCTTCAATTTGTATGCTTGTTAATTTTAAACAGCTCTGAAACCTACGATTTAATATAGTTACACTCACTATAGCCTTACAAGTTGATTAATAGATAAAACCCTTAAGATGGTGTTTTTTAGTTGCCTATGTTTGAGTGAGTGCTCTGCATGTACCCTTAAATTAGTTGCCTATACTTTTTTATGCTTCTCGTGAATAATAGTTTGTAATTATTTCTCAGGACCAGCTGGCACTGGTTTCCGTCCACACATGATCAGTGTTGAAGCTGGAGAGGTATGTATAGTCTCCAAGTCCAGTTTACTTCGATATGAAATTGAAATGCTTGGTTTAAAAGTGAGATTGGCACTTGGGTATTTACCTGCAATCTGCATATAACTACAATAATTGTATATGATTTGATGTTTTGACCATTTCAAAGCTATTCACATGCATGATGGTTATGATTGTTTGTAACTTGGGTTTATGCTCTCTAGAATGTAGTTTCTAAAATCATGGCCTTCTCCCGGCAAGGAGAGCATACAGTCTGCATTCTCTCTGGAAATGGCGTTTTAAGCAATGTAGCGCTTCGTCAACCTGCAGTAGCTGGAGGCACAGTGACATACGAGGTTGGGTGTAATTTGGATATCTTTTCCTTTTACAAATAGATCGACATGTTCATCACAGATATATTCTAACAGTAATAAATCTTTACTCAGATTTGATTTTTTACTGAATGAGTACCCATAGAATACAACAACGTTCCTGTACCTCAACTATCTTTCTGTTCCACTTGAGTCTACATAGATAGGGAAGAATCCCAAGTAGGAGATTTGTTTCCTTTTTGGGACCCTAATAAGATTTTATAAGAATTTAATTGATTAACTTATCTGACGAGTGGCTGCTGCTTCCAAAGAACTCCAATTTTAACAAGTAAATGCTCCGTTGAGGATGCAACTGTTTCTTCCTCACACATATTTATTGGTATTCTAAATGAATGGTGTATCGAGCTTTAGCACAAACTTAGAAGAGATTTTGTGTCAAATAGCAGCGGCGACAAGGCTTCCTCCCAGGAAGGAGAGGTCAGAGTGGATGTCTTGTGGAAGATGGTCATGTTGAAACAACATGACGTGTTGCATTGGGTGACATATCTCATGGTATATCCAAGATGGTCATGTTGAAACAACATGACGTGTTGCATTGGGTGCCATACCTCATGGTATGATATAGGCAATACTCTACTGTGGGGAATATTTCACTAATTCACTTGCATTGTACATGGGTAAATTTGTTTCTACTGCAATAGGAGGACATAAGATTTCACCGTTGCTTATATTTACAAGGGCTTTGTGATAGAAGAAACTTGGCTGTAAACCTTTAAATTTGTCTAGTTCTCTCTATAAATCTCACAGTTAAGCATCAGTTCCTAGTACTCAACTAACATGTGTCTAAGTCATTTACATAAACGGGCCAACTTTTTGGGGTTTTAGTTGCTTGGGGTTAGTGGGGTCTTAATCTTAGAAATCAATTAGACTCGAGTGTTAGTGATCGACTTGAGTTTGCTACATATAGTATCAATGCTTCACTCTTGTTTGCTTCACATGGTATAGAGCTAAGGCCTTTTTAGTATGCCTAGGATTCAAGTGGGTGTGACACATTAGTTGGGAATTGTGCAATTTAAATCTGGGCATGTGTAATGGATTTTGTTGACACAGAGGTGAGATGGAGCTATTGTTTATATTAGGAACTATGAAAGGGCAAGTATGTGGAGGCTGAGGTGAGATGGAGTTTGATGATATTAGGAACTGTGAATAGGCCAGTATACATGGGCCAATTTGAACTTGACTTGAAGTAGAAAAGGTTATGGGCCTATCTGGCCAAGGCTTGACAAAGACATCAATTGGCCAAGTTGGCTTCAACCCAATAACTAGTGAGTGGACTCATGGAGAGCTTTAGGAGTGTGTCCCTATGACCTGAGTAACATGGGCTTAAGCAATTTACATAAACAGATCAAGTGTTGGGTCTTGATGGCGCTTGAGGCTATCTGGCAACATGCTTGGTAACTAGGAAGCACAAACACTTCCCGTAGGCTGCGGTGTCCGCGTCCAACATGGACACACCTTGGACATGCTTGGACACGTGGCGGACATGCCTCTGGTTTGTCCACTTTTAATTTTTTCCAATTGCAGTGCTGAACAAGGCTTGGACACACCGTTGACACATCCAAGACATGACATGCCAACCCACTTAAGCCTAAGCACATGAAAAACCCCATTCCTTCTCCACATCCCGTCTCCTATCCTGAACTACTCCTTTCCCATCTACCATCAAGTGATTAAGCTTTAGTTGCTCAGGCAAGCCGTCAACACCCTTCTTTAGCAACTGTACCAGCCATAATCAGCTGTATAATCTCCACCAACTGCTACAACATTCAGGGACTGGTACATCAATCGCGAGGACGAAAGCAGTTGGATTCATCACCTTCTCTTCCAATTCCATGTAATTCTACCTCCTATCCTGCTTCTTCTTGCCCCCCTCTTCTTTTTCCTACTCTAAATTTGCAGTAGCTGCAAAAATATTCCTTCACCTCCTCTTTTTCCAGCTCCTCTATGGCTTCCTCTCCCTTATCTATTTCACCTTCTTCCCCTCTTGTTCCTCTTCTCATTCATGCCCCTCCTTTTTCCTATTTGAATGTGGCAACAATCGCAAAATTGCTCCCCAGTAAGTCTTCAAGTGCAGATATGTCATAAGAGATGAAGATCCAATGGCTGTAAACTTGGGTGTATATGAGCACCAATACACTCGAGTGTACCGGAGACGCCATACACCTCAGTCATTTTCCATCATGCAACAATTATTTTGAAAATCCAAACTTTTGATCTTCGTCAATATCTTATAATAGGCTACATATCAAATTTGAGGCCGTTTGGATATTCATAGGTCATACATATGAAGGAAACAAAAATGATGCATCCAAAATTAGTTTTGTGCGTTGATTCTGTTGTCCTTGGATGAGTGACTTATAAGCATCCAAATAAACTCAAATTTTGTGTGTAGCCCATATGTAATATAATAGTGAAGATCAATGGTTTGGATTTTAAAAAACTTGGTCTTGATAGGTAAACACCATTGGGGTGTATGGTGTGATCCGTACACTCAAGTGTATTCTGCCCCCCCCTCTCTCTCTATATATATATATATGTTTGTATACATATGTGTGTGTGTATATATATCATTGTATTGAAAAACGTTTTGAGGGGCCGCTTAATCAGTCAGGACCTCCTGCCGCTTAATTTTGTTTTTGAGCGCCCGCTTAGCATTTCTAGAAAAAAGGCCGCTTTTCGGCCGCTTAGCCCGCTTTTTTCTCCGCTTTCTGGCCGCTTTTTGCCCATTTTTGTAAAATAATAGCTATAACCTGAAGTAAATTTTATGGTCCAAGTATTGGCTATAAAATATTAAACTCATATACATTAAATATTCTATGATAAATAGTTGTTCTAATTTAGAACGCATACTTTGTACGTTTTGATAATAGGGTACTGCTGTAATGTATACAAGTAAATTACATGTAATTATTATCTACTTTAGAATACATACTTTAATTAAATGTACTGCTCTAATGTATGACTAATTAATGATGTGCACATATAACAATAAGTTTGTAAGGTATTCATGATAAGTCTATTATTTACTGTTTAGCTATGTAAACATGTGATGCAAACTTTTTGCTGTATCATGTATGTAGGGTGTTTTATCCATGTCAAATCTATTGTTTACTATTTATGTCTATAATCTTGTTTTATAGTTGTCTTATAGACTATTTGGGTGTTTTATATTGTTGGGTAGAGTGTTTAGATATATAAAAGTTCCAAACAGTATAGTATTTATATACATATGTGTGTAATTTTATATAAAATATATAGGAAAGTAAAACCCATTTTTACAAAAATCGGCCGCTTAGCGCTTAACCGGTTACAAGGTGTTGTCCGCACACTTACCACTTAACATTTTTTAAAACATATATATATATATATATATATATATATATATATGTGAGCACGAACTTAGGTGTATATGGGCATCAACACACTCAAAGTGTATTTACTATGTAAAGGTTTGTGGTGTAATGATCCCCTTAATCGTTACGAATCTGTTGACCTAATAAACAATATAAACCATAGTCACAATATACTCCGTTTTTTTTTGAAAAAAACGCGTTTAAAACGCGAATTATTCATGTGCCGTATATGACGACCGTTTTAAACTCAAAACCGAATAATACGTTTTAAACACGTTTAATTCATGTTTTATCTGCGTATTGCGTTTTAAACGCGTTTAATACGTTTTTTTGCCGTTTTAAACAATTCTGTACTTTTGCTTCACATTTATTTTATCCACATCCTTTTTAACTTGTAGTAGGGTTCCACTAAACCGTCCAACCTTCCTCCTCTATCCCTCGACACACCAGGAGGAGTAACCCTCGACATTCAACATGTATGCTCTATCTTTCTCCTCCATTCTCCCCCTTTCTTCCCTGATTTGTGCCTGCTGCTTGCTGCTCCCACTTCTTCCCCTTCTTCTAATATTGAGTAATCAGTTCGATGTTTAGTCATTTTCAATCATTATATGTGTGGATGTGTGTGTGTGTGTGTTTATATATATATATATATATATATATATAATATTCCGCTTTTTTGCCGACTTTTTTCCGTATAGTTGACCAAACTTTTACCGTACGTTGACCGTTTTTTATCTGAATTTTCCGCATAATTCTCAATTTCCGAATTTTTCAACTTGGCCGTATGTATCCCGAATACCGAATTTGTGACTATGATATAAACTAAAAAGCATCTACATTTTGTCATGTTTTTTTCCTTCAAAAAGCTACATCTAAGACATGTCTGTATCCATGATGAACATGCCTAGTCGTATTCTATTCATGTCCAAATTGTGTCCTAGTTGTAGAGAGGACAAAATATGAAAAAGATGCTAGTGTTCTTGCATAGCCTTGAAATTTCCAACAAAAATTCAAATTTTAATCTCTGATTAGTGTTAAGAATTACTGGTACCAAAATCTTACAATAAACGAGGATCGTCCATTTCATAGCTAGTTTTATAATGGAATAGACTATTCATAATCATCATGTAACTCATGTACTTTTTATATTTTGTTTTGTCTAATAATTTATCCCATTGTTGCTTGACGGGTTCGGTCAGTTCTAATGAAATGCTCCACATCGTTTTGGAATATAGAAGAAAAGATACACTATGCATATGAATACCACTACTCTCAACTCTATGGTATTTAAATATTAATCTCGACGTCAAAAATCTGCATTTTTTTGTGTGACTAACTGACTATTTTGTTGCAGTAATTATGAATGCATATCCGTAAAGTTTTGTGTTTCTAAACATATATTTATAGTTGATATGTACAACTGTTGTTGGCGTGTCCTATATATAGACACCGTCATGTCCCAGACTGCATGTGTCTAGAACTGTGTTCTACTGTTCTGTAAGATTTGTACCTTTGAAGCTCATCAACTTTGAAAGACCACATGTGTCTTGAACTGTGTTCTGTAAAATATGTACCTATTAAGCTCATCAACTTTTAAAGTAGGCTAAGGATCTGAGTTCCACATTGGGAATTTTACCATATTATTTTGGCCTGCTTCCTATGTACCGATTACTATCCTTTGGCACTGTATATTTTTGTCGTTGCCATGCAAGGGCCAATGCAATGAGAATAATGTTAATATATCTTTACTTTGTGTTTATTTCATATTTCATATTACTGTTGTACCTACATGTAATTTTCCCTTTACTATAAATAGAGAGGAGAACCCTATTGGGTCTCTCACGTTGCCACTGTGCAACAACGCTCCATTACGTCTCTTCCGCTTACATGGTATCAAGAGCAGGTTAGCGCTCCGCCCAGCGCCGCCCCTCCCTCCCGCCCGTTCTTCTTCGGCGCCGCCCCTCCCTCCCCGCCCCTCTCTTCTCCCTCCTAGCCGGCCGCCGCCGCAGCAGCAGCGGCTGCTCCTTGCCGCCGGCGCGCGGCAGGAGTGCAGGAGCCTCCCTGCGGCGCTGCTGCTAGCTGCCTAAGGGAGGGTTCCCACCGCCCGTCCATCGCCGCTGGACTTCGGTAGTCCATCTCATGCTGCTGTAGGTCCAGCCGCAAAGATCTAAAGGCTCCGTCTACGTCTCTGGGAACTTTTTCAGCACCTTTCGGTCCCTTTTTCGGACGCCGACCCTGCTGCTTGGGGATCTCCGGTTAATCCAACGACCTTCTAAAGCCCTACCCGGAGGTCTCGTCTCTTTCACAGTGCTTTCCTAATCACATCTCCTTCATGTGTGATTAGGAACCTCTCGTTTGAAGGCTGTCGATGCGTCAGTAACGCATCCTCTTTCCAGTTTTTGTTGTGACGTGTATCTCTCCGTCACGGGACGCGTATCTGTCTGTCCACTCAGCCTTCTTTGTGACGTGTATCACTCCGTCACACATATCCCAGTTACATCATCGAGAACAAGACCTATTATGAGGTCTCGCCTATTCCTATCAAGCTCAATGTGAAAAACTTTTTGCTATGGATGAATGCGGTTCATACTGTCTTGGAATCGCGCGATCGGACAAAGTTTGTTGATTCTGCACCTCTCACTAGCACTGACAAAGAGTATGCCGAGTGGAAACGTCTAGACAGCCTAGTGAAGACTTGGCTATGGGGTAGCATGGAACCTTCTATTGCTTCTAGGTTCATGTTCTACTCCACTGCTAAGGAGATTTGGGATGCCGTTAAGCAGCACTATGCTCAAGAGAAGAATGCTCTTCGCCAGTTTATGATCTATGATCGTCTGTTTGCAGAGAAACAAGGTGATAGATCACTTGAAGAGTATTTCGGTGTGATTCAAGCTATCTCCCAGGAGTTGAGCTACTATCATCCAGTGAAAGTTGCTGAGCAGATTAAAGATAGAGATGATCTTGTCACTGCTAAATTTCTATCTGGCCTTAGCTCCTCATTTGGTTCAGCAAGAAGTGTGATACTTGCGTCCGATAAATTACCGAGCCTTGCAGAAGCTTTTTCTAGGATTCAGCAGTCCACCTTTGAGTCAGTTGATCCTACTCCTGTTGTTCCTTCTGGAGATTCTCATGCCTCCATTGCTGCAGCAGTTCGCGGAGGACGACCTGCACCTACACCAGCTGACAGACCTGGCTTGAGCAGAGGACGTGGGACTCGTCCTCAATGCACTTTCTGTGACACACCTGGACACACTGTCGAGAAATGCTGGAAGAAACATGGGCGACCTGCCGCCCCACCTGTTGGAGCTGCCAATTGTGCTACTTCAGACTCTACTACTGCGAGCTCGAGTTCCTCTGGCATCACACTTACTCAGGAGGAATATGACAGATTTATTCAGGCAACTCAACATTGGAGTATGGGCGCCTCATCTGCTTCTAAAGCAAACCTTGCATCTACTGCGGGTAATCAGGCTACATCTTTTATGGCTTCTGGATCCGCAACTCCCTGGGTGGTTGACTCTGGTGCCTCCCAGCACATGACTGGTATGAGGCGATTGCTCCGCACACTTGACTCATATATTCCTCACCCATCTGTTACTTTGGCAGATGGTTCTGTGAGGAAGGTGGTAGCTAGTGGTTCTGTGTCACTTACACCAGATATTGATTTGAAATCTGTTCATTTTGTACCTGAATTTCCATTCAATTTGCTTTATGTTGCCAAGTTGATTGACACTGTAAAATGCACAGTAACATTCGGGCCCTCTTGTTTTGTTTTACAGGGTCTCAAGAGTTTGAAGATGATTGGTGGGGGGCCTAGGAAAGGTGATCTCTACCTCTTTCCTGGTGATTATCTACCTCGCCATCCACCTCCTGCTCTAGTTTCCTCCGCCATGCTGAGTGGTTCCCCCTTGCTGTGGCATTGCAGATATGGACATCCTTCCTTAGAGAGATTGAAGAAGTTGGAACCAGATCTAGCTCATGTGTCCTCTCTAGAGTGTCAGTCATGTCAGTTGGGCAAACATCATCGGTTATCATATCCTGTTCGTGTCAATAATCGAGCTTCTAGTCCGTTTGAGTTAGTCCATAGTGATGTATGGGGTCCTGTTAAAAACCAGAGTTATAATGGTTTTAGCTATTTCATTTCCTTTGTGGACGATTACTCTCGCATGACATGGATTTATCTTTTAAAAAGTCGTGAATCTGTGCTTTCCATTATCAACCATTTTCATAAACAAATTCAGGTTCAATTTAACTGCAATATCAAAATTTTTCAATCTGATAATGCCCTTGAGTATGTTCAGAAAGCGATGAATGAGTTTTGCAGTTCGGTTGGTATGATTCATCACACCTCTTGCCCTCACACTCCTATGCAGAATGGCGTTGCTGAGAGAAAGAATCGCCATCTTTTGGATATCACTAGGTCTATCATGTTTGAATCCAATGTGCCTAAACGTTTCTGGTCTGAAGCTCTTCTCACTGCCTGTTTTTTGATTAATCGGCAGCCCTCTTCTGTTTTGCATGGACGCACTCCCTTCTCTGTCTTACGCCCTATGGATAAACCGTTTCATGTTCCGCTTCGGGTTTTTGGTTGTACATCCTTCGTTCATAACTTTGATCCCAAACAAGACAAACTCTCTCCTAGATCCTTGAAAACCTTGTTTCTTGGTTACTCTGGTACGAGTAAAGGTTACAAGTGTTATTGCCCGAGTTTGCGTCGTATGTTTGTTTCTAAGGATGTCACCTTTCATGAAACCAGTCCCTATTTTGCAAATTCTATGAGCAAGGGGGAGCAATTGAGTGAGGGAGTGCCACCCGCAATTCCAAGTGAGGGAGTGCCACCTATCATTGTTGAGGACATACCGCATGATCCACCTACCATTCAACCCTATAACCAGGTTTATCACAGGCGAGGTAGACAGGATCCAGATGAGGTAGCGGCACAAGTCCATGAGCCTCCTTCGCCATCTTCTACTCAAGAGATTCCTGCAGAGGCTTCTGACCTTGATCTTCCTATTGCTGTACGGAAAGGTATACGTTCCTGTACTATTAGACATCCCATATCAAATGTATGTTGTTTGTCGCACTTATCTACACAGGCTCGTGCATTTGCTGTTGGGATGGACTCCATTAAGATACCAAGAAACCACTTAGATGCTCTGAAGGACATTGGGTGGCAGCAGGCAATGCAGGTGGAAATCTCTGCTCTGATTGACAATGGCACATGGGATCTTGTTACTTTACCTGCGGGAAAGAAAGTTGTGGGCTGTAGATGGGTCTTTACAGTCAAACACAACCCTGATGGATCGATTGAGCGGTTGAAGGCCAGATTGGTAGCAAAAGGCTACACACAGACATATGGAGTGGACTTCTTTGAGACTTTTTCTCCAGTTGCTCGTCTCAATTCTGTGCGGATCCTTATATCTCTAGCTACTACCTTTGATTGGCCTCTTTTCCAGCTGGATGTCAAGAACGCCTTTCTTCATGGAGATCTTCAAGAAGAGGTACATGGAGCAACCACCAGGTTTTGTTGCTCAGGGGGAGTGTCAGAAAGTCTGCAAATTGAAGAAGGCTATCTATGGGTTAAAGCAATCTCCTCGAGCTTGGTTTGACAAGTTCAGTGCTGTTGTTTTACAGATGGGCTTCTCTCGTTCCATGACTGATCACTCTCTATTTTATTCAAATTCTTCTGGTGGGTCCATCATTATTGCTGTCTATGTTGATGATATTGTGATTACTGGTAGCGATTCTACAGGCATATCACGTGTGAAGGAAGGACTACAACAACACTTTCACGCGAAGGACCTGGGGAAGCTGAGATACTTTCTAGGGATTGAGGTTCTTAGATCCCATGCAGGTATAAATCTCTCCCAGAGGAAGTATGTGCTTGACTTGCTACAGGAAACGGGTATGACTGATTCTAAGCCCGTATCCACTCCTATGGATTATCACATCAAGGAGGTGGACGATGATACTGCATATTCAGATCCAGGTCATTACAGGAGAATAGTTGGGAAGTTGATTTACCTAACTGTCACAAGACCTGATATTTCTTTTGCTGTTGGAGTAGTAAGTCAACATATGTGCACACCACGACAGTCACATTGGACAGCTGTATGTAGGATTCTGAGATATCTGAAAAGTGCTCCTGGAAAGGGGATCACTTATTATAAACCAAAGAGTCCTCTATCTTCTTTGACTCTCACAGGTTATGCAGATGCAGATTGGGCTGGTAATCAAGTTGATAGAAGATCCACATCTAGCTACTGCACATTTCTTGGTGATCATCTGATTACTTGGAAAAGCAAGAAACAACAAGTGGTAGCACGGTCTAGTACTGAGGCTGAGTACCGTGCTATGGCACATGCATGCTGTGAACTACAATGGATCAAATCTGTCTTATCTGAGCTGAAGATTTTGATTCAAACTCCCATGATTCTCAAGTGTGACAATCAATCTGCTATACATATTGCCAGGAATCCTGTCTTCCATGAGCATACAAAGCATATAGAAGTTGACTGTCATTTCATCAGAGATCAGATAAAGAATGGCAATGTTGTGACGCCATATGTCAAGTCTGAAGACCAACTAGCTGATATCTTGACAAAGCCATTAGGTCCAGCAGTGTTCCAGAATTTATGCGGCAAGCTGGGCATACACAATGTGTACACTCCAGCTTGAGGGGGAGTGTTAATATATCTTTACTTTGTGTTTATTTCATATTTCATATTACTGTTGTACCTACATGTAATTTTTCCTTTACTATAAATAGAGAGGAGAACCCTATTGGGTCTCTCACGTTGCCAGTGTGCAACAACGCTCCATTACGTCTCTTCCGCTTACAAATAAGTTTAAGCTTAAGACGTCACTTTTAAAGCTGATAAAGATGTGAGGTCTCTCGTCTTATCACTGCTAATGATTTGATGATCTTCCTGAGGGTAGGTAGATAGAGAGAATGTGCTATTTGCAGCAGGTGGATCCTGGATCAATTTTGAAGGATATTGGGTTTGAAGTTGAATCCTACTAGAAGTATACCTTTTCTAAGCAAGTTGACTAGAGGCTGAGATATACAAGTTGTTTTGATGATTACTCCTTTGTCTCTACTGTCCCACTACTTGGGTTTTAGCTTTGTCTGCAGGAAGGATGATTTTGAAGATGTGTGCTCCCCTGATCAATAAGAACATCTATCCTTTGCAGGTAGAGTGGAGTTTATCATTTTCACCTTATCCGCCTATCACTTTTCTGAACCTTTGCCTTTTCAATTCCTGCAGAAGTTTTTGAGGAGTCGATGAGGAGTGACCTGGTAGATAGGAGCCGGCACAATTAATGAAGTGACCTGGGATTGATCCCACCAGATCATAAAACACCTGGGAAATGATTTGACCCCGTCACATAGCCGGTCTATGCATGGCTTAATGGGCTCCCCTGGTTTGCAGGCTATTACGGGGGATGGCACCTTGCTGGAGTGGGCCAAAAGTGACCCTTCCTACGAATTACCCACATAAAAAATGAGGAAGATGTCGAAGAGATTGAAATGTTTCCTACTTTCTGTGGGCTGACAACAATAAAAGAAGGAAAGTACATATTGCTGCCTGGGATGTGGTTTGCTGCCCAAAGAAAGAAGGGTGAATTGACACGTGTAAAGTTGGGACCTGGTGCAAGCTGGCCTTGCTAAGAATCTCTGGAGTATTACCATTGAACACATTTGTTTGTGGTTAAGTGGATACTCAGTAGTCGGTAAGCATATGAAAATCTTCTCCGTCTGGAGAGTATGTACTGAGCAGTCTTGTTCATGGATGCTCATGCATTTTATTCTCCACGTGGAAACTGTAACCAGTAGAGTGAAGTTTATCATAGGAGATGGAAGTAAAACATACTTATGGATTGATCCTCGGCCTTCTGATGAGATCCTTCCTCTAATTATTTGGAACAGAGGTGCAGATCCAACAGGCAAAACTCTATCTTGTTTTGCATCTGACTGTATACCCACAAATAAGTGGAGCATTCTGACGGAAAGAGGGCTGTAGACTTTAAGTAACTTCCTGTTGGCGCACAATAAGCCTGCTGAGGCAGACATATACGGATTCTTGAAAAAAATGAACAACATTCTGTAAAGTGAGCTTGGTACTTGAATAAAAAGAGCATCCTGAACTAAGATAAGCGAAGTGGTTTGGCTGCATCAATGTCCATGCAAAATGCAAATCCCACTGGTGGAAATTCTCCCTGTAGAAGCTTCTCAGGGGTGATGGATTGCAAAGGAAAGGTTTTCTACATTATATCCTGGTGTCCTTTTAGCAGGCCTGCAAAAATGCCTTGCATCTGTGTTTCGGGTGCTACATGTAAATGACGTTCATTTCAACAATTAGTACATTGACAGTACATGGACAGGTTTTACCCAGAAAACTGTGATACCAGGGCCTTCTTGTCTTTTGGTCCTTACCAAACTTGGTTGGAGAGAATTGATGCATTTCTGACAGCAAAGCTATAAATTTGGGGCCCTTGTGGCACTTTATTCATATACAACACAGAGCTTTCTATAGCATACAATGTTTTGACGGGTTCCCTGCTTTTCTTTTTTGCTCCAGAAAAATGTAAGAGTTTTCTTTCTATTTGCTGCTGAATAGAAAGGAGGCACTTTGGTTAAACCAAAGAAAAAGTCTACTACAAATGCTTCGTGCTCACCACCTTTATTATAATTATACCTCATCTTTACGTAAAGTTATCATGTAACTTACAATGCTTTTGCATTTATTTGAACAACTTGTTGTATATGTTTTGCCTGTGCTATTAGAGGCTCAAGAAAAGTTCTAAGAAACAAATACTCATCTTGGTCTTTCTCAGTGTTTTAAGGCTTTCAACAACAAAATTGAATGGAACGTAGAGTGGAGATACGGATTAGAGAGTATGAGGAAGGTCTTGATAAAACGAAACCCTGTTGCAAATTCAAAATTCGAAAAGAAAAAAAGGACTGGTTTACATTTATGCTTTGAAGTGTGAGGCACACCAAGGTTTTTTTGTCTTACTGAGCGAGGTGCAAGCATCAGATTGTATAGAGGCATGCACACAGCCACACATTCATATCATGTGTGTGTACATTATATATATATATATATATATATATATATATATATATATATATATATATATATATATATATAGAGAGAGAGAGAGAGAGAGAGAGAGAGAGGCTAGAATACACCAGAGTGTACAAATCGCATTATTACACTCAAGTGTGTTTGCATATCAAGACTATTTTTTGCAAAATGTAAACCATTGATCTTCACTGTCATACTATAAGTAGGCTACATACAAATTTTGAGCCCATTTGGATGTGTGTAAGTCGCTCATTCAAGCGCAACAAAATCGACGCATGAAACTAATTTGAAATGCATAATTTTTGCGGTCTTTATAACATGACCTATAAATGTCACCCACTCAAGTGGCGTTTAAATATTATGACTTTTTTGAAAATCTAAACCATTAATGATCGTTATTATGGATATAGAATGTACAAAATTTTGAGCTTGTTTGGATGCTTGCAAGGCATTCATCCGTAAACAACAAAGGTGGCACATAACTTATTTCAAGTGCATCTTTTTGTTGCCTTTAGATGCATATGACCTATAAGCGACCACATGAACTCATTTATTATGTGCGCTATTCATGTGATATCTAAAGAGATCTATGGTTTGAAATTTCAAAATAATGATTGGATACAAAACAACTTGAGTGTTTAGCGTCGTCAGTACACTCGAGTGTAGCTTAGCCTCTCTCTACACACACAGATAAGTGTAAACCACATATGTATATGTCTGTACCTATAGATATCACAAACACACATCTATACACATGTAAATACACAAATATGTATTCATCTATCCGTTGTTTTGATTCATGCATACATACATACACGCACGCGCACAAGAGAACGTACAATATCACTGAACTGCTTTAATAGACTTTTTTTGACAATTGATAGCATGCTTTTTAGTTTCTCCTTGAGCACCATGCCTAATATGTTGCTTTATGTAAACCCTTATAAGAATATATAAAGAAAACACACATTACATGATTAATGTCGTAGAGAAACTGTATGACAAATGTTTGTGTAAGACTTTGGGAAGTGAGCTTGCCCTAGGTTGCCCAACAATATAATTTGGGTAATATGTTCCGTACGCATTAATGATACCTTGCTATGTCTTCTAGAAAGTAATGTATTACTTTGAAAGTATACCGTGAGAACGAAAAGTTTTAATGCCAACATCTTTTGTGCAGTTGCAACTTTAATTGTGCAAAACATAAACACAAAGGTGAAGCATTAAAGCAACAAGATGAACACTTTTAAAACAAAAAATAATGGGGTAAATGAAAGAGTGCAATCACAAAAAAATCGGTGTTTTGAAACAAAGCTTAAGCAATAGGGATTAGGAAATGAGTCTGTAGTAGAGCGAATTCAAACTAAAACCTTAAAGGTCTACATAGAATCTATGGAGAGATTGACACCTAATCATAATGAACGAGTTTATATGTTGTGAATGGAGGTGATTAGTGGTTATGGTGAGAACGATAATGACTGAAATAGGCTGTGGCGAAGGTACAATCATACTATATTGACATTAACTACACATGCTGTTCCATGTGAAATTACAATATAAATGGAAGAGAGTCATGATCCATTAAGCGGTCAGATACCATGCCATTGGATAATGGTTGACAAGTAATTATATGACAATGGGTTTCTGATGAGTATCATGGCTTTAACCATTTTGAATAAATGAGCTACGTTGTTGGGTCCTAATACTGTTTAGCATACAAACAATGTGTTTAGTTTGTAACAAAGCCAAATCATGATGCTTGAATCTGGTTCATCACCAATGCTACCAAGAGATCCATATTCACTGTTGGTGGAAAGTTTAACTACCAATCATGACTTCATATCCATGTAAGAGGAAAGAGTTATAAATGTAAAGTGGTACTACACTTGCATTGTGGCACATGCATTATTACTTGTGTGTACACGAGACACACCTGCTGTATATCAAGAATAGGTTGTGGGTCTACATATTGAAGTCTTGATGATGGCATAAACAATGTAAATGAGAAGAGTCTAATAGGTAGTAGTCAAATAACTCAAGTGAGAGAGATAGAGAGAGAGAAAGTCATTAGTAATTTTTTTCGTCTCCTAT
Source organism: Alisma plantago-aquatica (assembly GCA_963693085.1). NCBI lineage: Eukaryota > Viridiplantae > Streptophyta > Magnoliopsida > Alismatales > Alismataceae > Alisma > Alisma plantago-aquatica. The sequence continues at coordinate 372,426,192 of OY856412.1, forward strand.
TGCTAATCGTTTGGACAAGTGGGGCATAAGTATGCACTCTCCACTACCCAAGAGACATGATCTTGACCGTCATATTGAACGATTTTTTGGATGGTTATGTCGCTTGAGCTTGTAAGCAAATTATGCTTGTTGATGACACAATATGAAGTATAGGGCTTGTGTACAAGTCATTACAAATGATTTTCTTATAAAACAGTGTCATAAACGACATATATTTAGGGATCCTTATAATTTGAATTTTGGCAGATGGAAAAATGGTAAGACAAGACGAGGCAAGCTACAACCATCCTTATATTATGAATCATGTGCACTAAGTCCAACATACATGAATCATCAAGGCCCTCTAATCCACAAAGGCAAAAGCTGTAGGTTTGTGATGTTACATCCTTGTGAAGGTATCAAGAGGTCAAATGAGACCCCTATTTAGAAAGCCTTGCAATTTGAATTTATGCAGTTGAAAATGCTAAGACAAGACGAGGCTAGCTACAACTATCCTTATATTATAAATGGTGAACAATAAGTCCAACATACATGGATCGTCACGACCTTTAATCTGTGAAAGGCAAAAGTTAATAGGTTTGTAATGTAGAGCCTTGTCAGGGTATCCAAAGGTCAAATGAGAGATAACATGATACCCATGGGTTAATTTCTTAGGTTTGGAGGGACCTCAATGATGGTTCGTGACATGGCTTTTTTGGATATGGAGGGAAATATCTCATAAGGCTTATGCTGAGAACAGAGGGAAACATCTGATAAGGATTGTGTTGAAACCAATCTCGTGAGGGGTTGTCTTGCCTAGCCGATGCACCTCAACTAGCTACGTTAGTGCATGTAGCCGATATAGAGGTCTTACATCCTTTACATTAATTTGAGCTATATTATCAACATGGTTTGCAACTACTCAAGTAACATAATCATGATAACTTTTATCTGAAAATTTGATTATTACATATTTGTGTTTTTGAGGTTAGAAGACATCATATGCTAATAATTACCAGGGCAAATAATCACACTAGAATTTGATTGATATAGGGCACGTTTGGTTAGCAAGATTTACTGAAATCCTGTATTCTGTCCATCCTGCATTACTGAAATACTGCATTCTCAAAATCCTGCAAAATAAAATTTTATATTTGGTTTGCTGGATTTTGTAAGTGTGAGATTTTTTTTTGTGTGTCTACCATCTTGCCCATGATGGATTTTGGCGTCCGGGAGAATTTTGATGAAGACCAAAATGCGGGATTTCTATTATGTCTGAAAATCCCGGGATTAGCCTCATTTCTCCAATCCTGCAAACCAAACATAAAATTTGCTGAACTGGAGTCCAAAATACAATCCAATACGGCAAAATCCAGGTAAACAAACATGCCCATAATTGATAGTTGGCTCTAGAATCCACCATATGCGTTGGTGATTAAGCCATACCATTAAAGTACAAATTCCCATGGTCTACTTCTTACAAGACCCTCTCTTGAATTTGATACAAGAAACAAGCCACACATTTTGCTAGTTGCATCACCTCCAAGCAAAGTAAGTCATGAAACATGCTCTCCCTTAACTCAATAAAACAATTTTTATACGTAAAGTGTATCTATTTTTTCAAAAAATATTTAGTTGTCAAAATGTGACACCACTTGCATTAGTTGTTTCCTTCCGGAATTCACAAAAAGCTACTGGTAACATGCTTCCTATATAGATATTAGTATATAGACTTTCCTGTGTTTTTACTTAGTCTATTTCTCTCTTTTCCTTGTCTTGTTTTGTCCCATATTGGTTATATCTAAACCATGTGTCTTTCTCTTGTCTTATAAAAGAGAACCACTGTACTCTGTTTTTATCATCTCAATAATAAGACAATTAGTCTCATATTCTAGATGGTATCAGAGCCACCCGATCCACCCTAGCCCTTTCTCCCTAACCCTACCCCAGCCACCCCCCTCCTTCTCCGCCCACCCCGCCACCCCCTCTCCCTTCTCCACCCGCCGCCAGCCCCCCCTTCCCTTCTCCTCCACCCGCCGCCGACCCCCCCCCTGCCGCCGGCCGGCCCTGCTGCAAACAGCCACCACCGCCACAAACCACCACCCTTTCCCTCTCCTCTAACCTCCGTACCCTAAGCACATCTTTCCTTGTGGCTTAGACAACCACAGGTTCTCTCTTCGGTCTCCGTTTCCTTTCCGAAAAGCTTATGTACAGCCCGATCACTTTCCAGTCTGGCACGTTGAAGGCTTAAAAACCAGTTTCCGGCTCTGACTGCCTACGCCTCATGGTGGAGTGATCTCTTCTCCATGTTGGCGTAGGTTCTGTTTCCTTCTTCCTGCCCTATAAGGGTTTTCTGAGGTCCATGCTCGAATCTCCTATCTACTGCTACTAGTCCATGTGTTGGACTTCTACTGTTGTCTACTACTGCTGCTGACTACTGTCTGGATCTGTGCCCGTGCTGCTTCTCTTCTTCTGCTACTGCTGCGATGGCGACTTCCGATCTCCCGCCACGCACTCTCTGTGTTACTACGGTGAAGTTGGATCACTCCAACTATCATCTATGGGCTGCCTCCTTCGGGTTATATGTCAAATCCCAAGGACGCTACTCTCACCTGACTACCAAGGGCCCTGATCTTCCTGCTGCAGACGCTGATGAGAAAACCAAGCAAGCCTATGATCTATGGTCCAAAGAGGACTATGGGGTCATGACCTGGATGGTGAATAGTGTTGAAGCAAAAATCAGCCAGTCCTTGCTTCGACTTCAGACTGCCAAAGAAATGTGGGACCAGCTTTCCCATGTTTACTCTCACCAGCAGAATCCGAAGAAGGTCTTCGAGATATTCAAACAGCTTGCTAAACAGGACGGCCACCGACTCCGTGGAGGACTACTACAACTCCTGCTGTGCTCTCTGGGATGAGTTCCAGGTATATCACCCTCTGACTGCTGATATTGAAGAAGTGCACCGACAACGGAATGAACTTATGTTAGTTCAATTCCTCGCCGGCCTACCTGCGTCCTTCGCTGGTGTTGTGGACCAGATTCTCTCCAGCGACCCTTTGCCTACTCTCCGTGATGTTCTCAAACGGGTTCAGCGTCTACCCTCTGTGTCTCAACCTGTGCCTGACACCTCTGACGGTGCTGCTCTTGCTGTCCGCTCTGGTGATTCCTTCCGTGGTCGTGGCCGTGGTAGAGGTCGTGGTCGCGGAGGACGGTTCTCTGCTCCTGGTCGTGGAACTGGATCCGATCAAGCTGAGTCCCGCTATTGCACTCACTGCAAACGTACCAACCATAATGAAGACAAGTGCTGGATCAAATATGGCAAACCGGAGTGGGCCAACAAAGTGACAACTGATGAACCTGCTCCGCCGACGGCTGACTGGATCCGCTCCGAGTTTGAAAAACTCCTACAGGCTCGTCTGGCGTCTTCTACTGAGGCTTCAAATACTGGCAGTGCTGCTCTTCTGACTACGGCTGGTAAAAATTCCTGGGTTATTGACTCTGGTGCGACTTCTCATATATCTGGCAATCCTGCTTTATTTTCTAAACTGCAGCAGACTTCTTTTATACCTCCTGTTACCTTAGCTGATGGTTCTAAATCCCCTGTTACTGGCATTGGTGATATTTGTCCTACTGGTCGTCTGCCTCTGCGCTCTACACTTTATGTCCCGAAGTTTCCTATTAATCTTCTGTCTGTGAGTAAAACTGTGAAGAGCCTTCGTTGCTCAATTACATTTGATCCGGATGGTGTTTTATTTCAGGATCTGCGCACGAGGATGACGATTGGTTCGGGCCATGAGGGACCGGATGGACTCTACTACCTGGACGAGCCAAAGACAGCTGCATATCTGACATCATCGGTGACCGACATCCAGTGGCACTATAGATTGGGACACCCTTCTATTGGCAAATTAAAAGTCGTGTTACCAGATATAGTTAGTTCTGATTTTCATTGCGAAACTTGTCAGCTTGGCAAGCAAACTCGTGCTACTTTTTCAAAAAAATTTTGTATCAGCTCTAAAGCACCTTTTGATATTATACATGCTGATGTTTGGGGTCCTTGCTCTGTCACTAGTACTTCTGGTTTTAGATATTTTCTGAGCTTCATTGATGATTTTTCTAGAACTACCTGGCTGTTTTTACTTAAAGATAGATCCACTATCCTTGAAAAAATTACTGACTTTTTTACTGAGATACGCACTCAATTTGCTAAGCCTATCAAAATTCTTCGTACTGATAATGCTTTGGAATTCATGCAAACATCTGTTAGCTCTTTCTGTCGTCGCCAGGGCACAATCCATCAAACCTCTTGTGCTTACACCCCACAACAAAACGGTGTTGCTGAGCGCAAAAATCGTCATCTTCTCGAGGTTGCTCGTACCCTTCTCTTTCACTATCATGTTCCCCAAGCTTTTTGGCCCGAGGCGATAGCCACTGCTTGCTACCTAATTAACCGCATGCCTTCATCTGTGCTCGGCAATCAGATTCCTTTTCAAATTCTGTTTCCCGATGCATCTCTTTTCTCTGTCCCGCCTCGCATTTTTGGGAGCACCTGTTTTGTTAAAAATCTTCGGCCTGGTCTTACTAAATTGGATCCTAGAGCAACTAAGTGTATTTTTCTGGGATATTCTCGCACTCAGAAAGGATATAGGTGTTATGATCCTGTTTCTAGAAAGTGGTTTGTCTCTGCGGATGTGGTGTTTTTTGAGCATATGCCTTTCTACTCCACGGGTGGTTCTGCGCTCACTTCTGATTTACTTGCTGATACACCTTTGCCTGTGATGGACGATGTACCTGCTATTTCTGAGGATCTGATTGAAAAGCCACCTCTGAAAGTTTATCAAAGAAGACCGAAGCCGACAGCTCCCTCCATGGCCCCTCCATCGTCCTCTTCCTCGGTGCCAGATCAACCATCCTCGCAGGTATTTTCTGATCTTGATATTCCTATTAGTCTGAGGAAAGGGACCCGTACCTGCACTATGCATCCGATTGGAAATTTCTGCTCTACTGATAATTTGAGTGCTAATTTTGCTAACTTCACTGCGGCACTGTCTGCGATATCTGTACCTAAGAATGCTACTCAGGCTCTTAGCCATCCTGCGTGGCGTCAGGCTATGGAAGAAGAGATGAAGGCTCTTACTGATCGTCATACCTGGACCCTAGTTGAGCCACCTGCTGATTGCTCTCCAGTTGGATGCCGATGGGTGTTCACTGTCAAATACCATCCTGACGGTACTGTCGAACGACTTAAGGCGCGACTTGTGGCAAAGGGGTATACCCAGACCTATGGAGTTGACTACTTTGAAACTTTCTCTCCAGTAGCGCGCCTGAACTCTGTCCGGATTCTGATTTCTGTTGCTATTAATTCTGACTGGCCTCTGTATCAACTTGATGTCAAGAATGCTTTCCTGTATGGTGATCTTCATGAAGAGGTATACATGTCACAACCTCCCGGTTTTGTGTGTCAGGGGGAGGCTTCCAAAGTCTGCAGGCTAAAAAAGGCTATCTATGGCTTGAAACAAAGCCCTAGAGCGTGGTTTGACAAGCTCAGCAATATTCTTCAGCACTTTTCCTTCAGACGTTCCCAATCTGATCACTCTGTTTTTGTGAAAAATACGTCTGCGGGTATTGTTATTCTTATTGTCTATGTTGATGATATTATTCTCTCTGGCAGTGATTCTGTTGGTATTCAGTCTACAAAGCGCTATCTGGAGAAACACTTTGTTACCAAGGATCTTGGCTCACTTCGGTATTTTCTTGGGATAGAAGTGTCCCGGTCTTCTTCTGGTCTCTGCTTATCTCAACGGAAGTATGTCCTGGACCTCTTATCTGAATCTGGTTTTTTGGGTGCGAAACCTGCTAGCACACCTATGGATCCCAACATCAACTGGGATGATGAGGAGTCTCCTGCTTACCCTGACAATCAGCAGTATCGACGTATGGTTGGGAAACTCATATATCTTACTGTTACTCGGGCTGATATCACTGCTGCAGTTGGACTGGTTAGTCGCTACCTGGATAAGCCTCGACAATGCCATTGGGATGCTGTCTGTCATATTCTGAAGTATTTGAAAAGTTCTCCTGGAAAAGGTCTACTTTACAAAAAAAATGGGCATTGCAAACTCCTTGGCTATTCTGATTCTGATTATGCTGGCAGCAAGGTTGACCGTCGGTCTACTTCTGGCTACTGTACCTTTGTGGGAGGTAACCTTGTGACTTGGCGAAGCAAGAAGCAGTCTGTAGTTGCTCGCTCTAGTGCTGAAGCTGAGTATCGTGCCATGGCACATACTACTTGTGAGCTATTCTGGATTCGGAGCCTGCTGAAGGACTTTGGAGTTTCTGATTCATCTGCTATTCCTATGTATTGTGACAATAAAGCAGCCACTTTCATTGCTAGCAACCCTACCTTCCATGAGCGCACGAAGCATATTGAAGTGGACTGTCACTTTGTTCGTGAGGCGGTTCTATCTGGTCAGATTTCTACCCCTTACATTCATACTGATGAGCAGATTGCTGATATCTTCACAAAGATTCTTCCGAAGAAGCGCTTCACTGATATGACATCCAAGCTGGGCATGCTTGACATCTATGCTCCAGCTTGAGGGGGAGTATTAGTATATAGACTTTCCTGTGTTTTTACTTAGTCTATTTCTCTCTTTTCCTTGTCTTGTTTTGTCCCATATTGGTTATATCTAAACCATGTGTCTTTCTCTTGTCTTATAAAAGAGAACCACTGTACTCTGTTTTTATCATCTCAATAATAAGACAATTAGTCTCATATTCTAGAATAGACAAACACTAAGGAGTATGAAATGAAAATGCATTTTGCCCCTAATCCATGACAAGGCTGGACAAATCAACTGTATTAGTTGAAGAACTTGGTCAGGAAAATAGATACAACATTGGACACATGAATATCAATGGAAGTAGTGAGGACATGCCTATGACGTTGTGGCTTGCAAAGAAGCAACCTCAGTCGGGAAATCAAACACCACATTCTACTAGTGGTTGATTACATGTGAAAAGTTACTGTCTTTGACAAGCGAGTGAATCTTTAATATTGATTACCACACCACCACACTCGAGAATCACAACTATGACAACTATGGCCTCGACTATTACTGTTGCAACCTCAAGCTTTGGTCTACTCAGTGGGAAAGGGATGATAGGGCTTGAGGAGTCGAGCTAGGTCGCCGTAGGTTATCGTCGTAGGAGATGCGAACATAGTTGAGGAAGGAAGGAGAGGGAAATCACAGAAGAAGGAAACATGTCACAAATGTTGACTAGGGTAGTTTGTGGCTGTTGCGATGCCATTGCTAGGCCGAGAGGCTAGGTCTTGATTAGGTCATGCGACTCATAGCTGAGAGATGAAGGTGGCAGAGAAGGTCTTGACTGTGTGGCTAGAGTAGGTCATGATTGGTGCGACACCACTTTTAGGCCACAAGAGGGGAGGAATGGGTCAAGAGGGGTCGAGGGGGGATGGATGGGTCATGGGGTCATATATGTGGGTAGAGTTAGCATGATTACTGCTGATTAGAGTGGTGTGCATGTGACCCCATTGGGATGGGGCAAATGACCAACGAATAACGAGATGATTGAGCAAAACAAGGCTCAATCCAGGCTGAACCATGTAATTCAGATAGGGCTTGAGGAGTCGAGCTAGGTCGCCGTAGTCGAGCTAGGTCGCCGTAGGTTATCGCCGTAGGAGATGCGAACATAGTTGAGGAAGGAAGGAGAGGGAAATCACAGAAGAAGGAAACAACATGTCACAAATGTTGACTAGGGTAGTTTGTGGCTATTGCGATGCCATTGCTAGGCCGAGAGGCTAGGTCTTGATTAGGTCATGCGGCTCATAGCTGAGAGATGAAGGTGGCAGAGAAGGTCTCGACTGTGTGGCTAGAGTAGGTCATGATTGGTGCGACACCACTTTTAGGCCACAAGAGGGGAGGAATGGGTCAAGAGGGGTCGAGGGGGGATGGATGGGTCATGGGGTCATATATGTGGGTAGAGTTGGCATGATTACTGCTGATTAGAGTGGTGTGCATGTGACCCCATTGGGATGGGGCAAATGACCAACGAATAACGAGATGATTGAGCAAAACAAGGCTCAATCCAGGCTGAACATAGTTGAGGAAGGAAGGAGAGGGAAATCACAGAAGAAGGAAACAACATGTCACAAATGTTGAGTAGGGTAGTTTGTGGCTGTTGTGATGCCATTGCTAGGCCGAGAGGCTAGGTCTTGATTAGGTCATGCGGCTCATAGCTGAGAGATAAAGGTGGCAGAGTTCTCGACTGTGTGGCTAGAGTCAAGGAATAAGGTTTCGGCGAAATCATCGAAATTTCGCCCCAAAATACCGATTTCGGTAGCATCTAGTACCGAAACATGCAACCATACCGATTTCGATCGAAACTGCCAACAAGATTGCATTTATTGAAATTTCGATAAAAATTTCGACGGTTTCGATGAATTTCGCCAATTTCGAGATTTTTTGTACACAAATTGAAAAATTTCGATGGAAATTTCGATGGAAGTTTCGATAATTGCAATCCTTTGTGTTATTGTCGTTTTTTGAATAGGACTAAAGGGGGATTGGGGTTATTTCACCATTTATTACTCATGCATAGCATATACCTATAATATATCATAATTACATTGCATTCCCTAATATTTGCTACTCAAATTATCAAATACTAATACGATGCATGCTTTATGCTATATTTTATTTTCTTCAATGCGGATGACATGTATCCTAGTGGTGGTTAATAGACAATGAGGGTCCTAGGAAGCCAAATACACAATAAATAATGATTTTACTTGGAAACATTGCATTAATGTTCTTAGGGCCAATGAAATGGTTGACTGTCGAGTCAATATCAACAACAAACTATCAACCCAAGTAAAATGTGTGGGGGACGCCCTACATATCGAATATGTGATGTTAGAGCACAAATAAGTACATGCATGTATATAGCTCATAATTGCAAAATTCCATAACTTAATTCCTACATTTTGTCATCGAAATCCTTCATCGAAATCCTCAATAAAAGGACAGTTCCCTTACCTCCCCACATGAAGGACCCCTCCCTAACCTACCCCCACATAAAATTTTATTGCATAAAACGATGCATTTAGGTGTAGAGGTCACGCCTGTAAAATTTCATAAATTAATTCGTTCATTTTGGCGTCGAAACGGGCACAATTGCATTTATCGAAATTTTTGTCGAAATTTCTATAAATTTCGGTTTCCATGCTGTCGAAACGGTATCGAAATCGGATACCTTATTCCTTGGCTAGAGTAGGTCATGATTGGTGCGACACCACTTTTAGGCCACAAGAGGGGAGGAATGGGTCAAGAGGGGTCGAGGGGGGGATGGATGGGTCATGGGGTCATATATGTGGGTAGAGTTAGCATGATTACTGCTGATTAGAGTGGTGTGCATGTGACCCCATTGGGATGGGGCAAATGACCAACGAATAATGAGATGATTGAGCAAAACAAGGCTCAATCCAGGCTGAACCATGTAATTCAGACTCCACCCAAGTACTTCCAAGCAATCCATGGGCGTGATCTGGACTGTGTTACGCTAACGTGGCACGAAACTATTACAATCGGATTTCAGACTGTTCCCTAACAGGGGCATAAGGCGTAATCCCTCCCTAATTGATCATGTTTTTAGATTTGCTAATTCAGTAGCAGCTATAAATAGCACGAGGTTGCTAATCTGGTACATTTTGATTTTGGATATTGTAAATACATAGGCACTTAATAAGTTAAAGTTATGTTTTCTTTTTAATTTATGTTAGTTTTTATATCTTGTTCAATTCATCAATGACATCTTTTATTCAGAAACATGCACCCGTGCTTTGAATTCGACCAATATAATTCTGGAATAGTTAACCACATTTATATATGATTTTACTAATTGTCATAACATTTGTGAGTGACAAGTTCTTTTTGCTCGCCTAAGGAATTCTGTGTTTGTAACTATATGACAGAGTGGGAAAGGATGCACGCTAGTGTGTGTATGTGTGTGTGTGTGTGTTGGGGTTAAATCTGGAATAGATTGGTGTTTCTTAATGTCAAAATGGTTGGGTTAAATCAGAACAACTTATCATGCACTGGACACTGTTTTGAACCACTGATCATGGATTGAACACCATCTTCTGGACACGGATTCATGCACTGGACACCCTCTTTCAATTTATATTTTATGTTAGGATAGGTGTTGTACACGAGCCATTTGTAGTACCCAGCTATCCATACTTATCCTCTATAAAGTCTTTCTCATGTGTCATGCGACATTGCTAGTACAAGGGTGGGATATTAATAGAAAATGAAAGCGAAGTGACACCTTTGAATTATTTGACGTGTTGGGATGCTGGCTAGGTCGTGTGGAGTTGGGAGCAAATCACCAGTGAAGGGACGTAAAGCTAGAAATCACAAACACTTCTATACAGCTTCCGTGTCCATGTCAAGCACTTTTTGGACACCGGCCCTAAACATTTTGGACACATCCAAGGCGTGTCCAGTCCATTTTGGCCCATTTGTCTAGCCTGGACACAGCTGGACACGGACAGGACACTTCGTGGACACGTCTGCGTAGCAGCTGCTGCAGCAGATGCTTAATTTTAATACTGTAAATTCTGATATACAACCACTATTTAAGTACGTGTTGTCATCGGAAAAATAGAAGGCACAACTAATGTCTAATCAAAATTGCAAGATATCAGTTATTTATGGTCGATATGGTAAAGTCTAAGATGAATCAGATTTATGACTCACATTTTGGTCTAATAAGTGCATTATTGAGCGGTTGGTTCATTTATATATTCTTAAAATCTACTATATTGCTATTGAAAAAAATGTAACATGCCTAGTTGTCTACTTCATATTGTCTCTGCCACAAACAAACATATATTCATATTCATATATAATTATACATACATATGTACTGTGGAGTAAGATGGATGCTAATAAGTTGATTTTATTAGGTAAACCTTGCTCCCATACATAGCATGCGTAATACAAGACATTGACGAAACCATGATAGGCCGAATACACTTAAGCTTATTTACAAATGAAACATAATAACTAATAACTCTAACACTCCCTCTCAAGCTGGAGAATGGGTCATGTCCAACTTGCCAATACATAAAAAAACGATGTTAATAGCCCATACAAGAAACTTGATCTCCCCTAAACTCACGTACAATTATTTAAACACTTAGGGAGTGTTTGGTTCTAGATTGGGATTTTGTAGTCAAAACGGGGTTAGTCAAAATATTTGGATTTGTCTGATCTGGATTCAGTTTGATTTTGTTTGCTAACCTAATTAGCACCCATATTGGATTGGTCTCATTTTCAGTGTTACATGTAAAACAAAATAGCATATAAGATAGAGCTAAATCCAGACTGAGATTTCCGATCTTACTAAAGGCAAGGCTGAGTTGGTCTGGACCAAAGGATTATGGAATCCCAAACGGATCTCGTTAGTCCAATTTTTGCTAAACAGTGTCAGACTGGATCCTGACTGAGCTGGTAAAGATCTATGCCTACGTAGATGCAAAAAGATAGTGACTGATCCATATTAGATCCTGAACCAAACATGGGATTAGACACCTTGTGAATCAAATAGTACATAGCAGATAGTCAGTAGGTCTTCTCCCCATGACGAAGGTGACACCAAGGCAGAAGCAATGACAACAAATGAGACTCCCCCTGAAATTGATGATTGTCATGCTCAAAGGTGGAACATTTGAAACTTTCACAACCATATGAAGCCGTAGGTGGAAATGATATGTAAACATCATTTAAGTCGCCATTGTTGTCAAAGTAGTTCCACATAAGAAACACCAAAACTGGAGTGATGCACGGTGGTTGGGATAAGAGCACCATTACATGAATATTATGCTATAGCAGGTTGTAACTGTGCTTGAGACATGTGATGTTGTAGGAAAGATGCACTAGAGCTGGTGCCAACAGAGCACAAATCAATAAGCAAAAATTGAACAACATAGTGGGATGAATGATCTTTTTTTGTATCTTCCTTTCACACAAACCACAAAGAACTAGAGAGAGGTTGTGGGTGGACAATGGTAAGGGGACTCCTTGACAAATCAATCGTAGCATAGCTCGTGGGGTAAGGAAAACAAATAGCTCGAGGGCGTGGGGCGTTACCCCACATTTAGGGGGACTCATCAGGTTTTGGTTTGAGATCATATATATATTTTTGTAAAATTAGGATTTTGAGGCATAATAGCAGGCAATAAAGATGCATGCATTATTGGGAAAAGAACAAACTCTACTAGAATGATAGTGTTGTAAGGAAAACAACTTATATAACAGGTGATTAAGAGAAAAAGATACCCTTGAAAGAAAGGCACTCCCCCATATATAAAGGCTTGAATGAAGAGCATAAACATCCACACTACACCTTTTATTAGTCTTTTCTTTCGATTCTCGTCTCGACTTCTTTATTCTTTCCTTTTGCTTTTTTAGATTCACCGCTTGTCCTTTTTTAATTGATCTCTCACTTTGATCGTGCACACATGATACCTTTTATTTGTTTAGTAACATACCATACCATCGGTTCTAGAGATCTTGTTATGCTGGTAGATAACAGCGAACCCGCAACCTTCACATCACATGACTTTTGTTCATGTGACCACTGAGTAGGGATGGCAATGGTGTTGCGGAAAAATCATATCCGCAGATAACCACACCACATTTTACACCATGTAACCGCATCAAGTGGTTGTGGTGCGGATATGGTTTTAAATTTTTAAAACCACTATGGTGTGGTGCGGTTATGGTTCTAGAGCAAAAACCATGGATAAAAATTGCACACAGATAATTCGTGTGAATTATATACAAATATATGTAGAATACTATCCTAAACACATTGTTTATTGTCTTTTTCTAATAAATATTAATATCTCTATTATAAAATTGGAATTTAATGTATAGAAAAGTAGACATTTTCAATTTTTCTACAATTACTATATGCATGGTTGTCTTCTTTGTACAACTACTAAGGATAAATGTGCCCATTATTTTTTGTCTATGTTGTTATTTCCATTTATTGCATACAATTTCAATTTTTTTGGGTATAATGCTACTGTTGTTAATAGAAAATTGTTCACAATGTGGTGTGGTGCATTACAATTAACCACTTTTTTTGGTGGTGCGGATATGGTACCTCATATTGAAAACCACATTGGATATGGTGCGGATATGGTGTTTGATTTTTCTATGTGGCATGGTTATGGTTTTGCTATAAAACACTCCATATCCGCACCATACCATCCCTACCACTGAGTGGTTAAGCAAGCAACGTCCAAAAGATTAAACTGACACGAAATTGAAGGGGTGCTTGGCCTGAAGCAACACAGAGAAAGGAGCTAGGCAACGGTCCAACGAACGGGATTCACAACGAGAAAGGCATCAACATCTGGAGTAGAGAACAAGAGGAGCAACAATGGCTTTTGGGCAATGACGTGCGGCTAAGGAGCAAAAAGGAGCAACAAGTGATGACCTGTGGGAGGCGGACCAGAGAGGAGAGATCTCGAGCACCTTGTTGAAGATGTATGGGAGTTGACAAAGCTTCTTGTGATGGGAGGCGGAGGGAGGGGGAGGAACACATCACAATTGACGTTCTTGGATTGTGTTTTTTTGCCTACCGCTGTGTAGTGGAAGGTCATGTTACTAAGTGAGTCGGTGCGACATTTTGTTTGGAATTGTGGCCGATGTTGTTCCTGTTCTCATTAGGGAGAGTGGAGTGGACGAAAGGGCTTTTGCAAAAGGGGTGGTGATTGCAGAAGGTGGACACAATCATGGCAAAGAAAAGGGGAAGTTGCAATCAGAAAGGAAATCCACAATCAGGGAAAAACGAAAAGGTTGATTGGAGACAAAATGTAAGTAGGGGGGAATGGGACTAGAAGCAAACTAAATTTTCAAAAATTGATGAACATGGCCGTTGTAAAATGAAAAGGGAAAAACTAAGGTTGCTGACCAAAAGGAAGATTGTCACTTATATTGGATCTAGGCATACATGGATATGACACATTGTGAGATGTTGGTTTGCACAACAAAGGGTTTATGGTTACGGAGGAAGGGGGAATGGAGGACACAAACATTCGAAAGTTCGAGTGGCATATGACTGTATGTGGTGGCGACCAAACAAGTTGGTTGGGAAAATGCCTAATCGACGACCAAGCCAACAACCAATGTTCAAAATTTCACCTAAAATTTCTGTTTCTGTGGCAATCGAACATTGAAATTGACTGACGAAACTCTCGAAACAGGCAGGTTATCGATTTTTTTCTTCAACTTTATCATATACTATGTACTACCTATAGCATATTTTTTGGACAGTTTTGTGTCTTTAAGTCTATATATTGTGCTTGCAAACTATAATGACTTAATTCATTGATTTCACAATTGAAAATTGACATAAAAAATCCCCATCGAAATGCCCATCGAAACAGTTCAGGGTCATTCACTAAAAAATGACGAGACCCCACCCCCACGTATCCAATATAAAATATTATTACATATTTGAGTAGATCTACGCTTGCAGATCATTCTGGTAAAATTTCACAAATTAATTCGTTTACTTTGTCGTCGAAACACCATGAACACATTTATCAAAATTTCTATTGAAATTTGTCAAAATTTCTGTTTTTGTGGCCACCGAAACGGCATCGAAGCCGGACATTTTCTTCCCTGCCAACAAGAAGAGATGACAACCACCCATAGGCGGAGGCACTCTACTTTTTTCTCTAGGGTTATGTTTAGGTCATAGGATGAATGCTTTGGTACCATGTAGAAAATAAGATGGAGGCGGATAAGTTAATTCTGTTATATAAAGCCTTGTCCTTAATATACGAAGCATTGACGAGTCCCTAATAGGACGAATACACTTGGGCCCATTTTCATAAGAAGCATAATAACTAATTACATATGTAATTCGAGTTAGTTTATAAGTAATTGTGTTGCTTACAAAAAGGTTACTCATGTTCGTGTTTAGAAATGTGTTCGTGCTTCCTTGATGGTGATTGATTAAGTGAGGCAAGTCAAGCAACAACATCGCGGTGGGCAACAAACAAGTCAGTGTAAGTGCGGTTGGGAAGGGGTTGCTTGAAACTGGCATCTTGCATGTTCTCTTCTACAGGCTCTATATACCATCCTCTATGTTCTATTCTTGTACAATAAGAAATATGGAATTCAAAGAAATAAAGAATGCTACATTATAGAAATGACTCTCTCTGTAGTGTCAGCCGCTTAGGGTGACCTAATAGGGCACAAATTGTCTGAATTTATTCCATTAAGATTGTTATTAGTTACATGTTTGGAATAAGAATATACGTCATGTTTCTTCCATTAAGATTGTTGCAAAGTATTGATGGTCTATTTAGTTAACGGGTTCACTTTTTATGCATGCCTTATTGTCTTGGTCCATTAGGGTTATGTCCCCTTGTTCTTGCCTCCTCTTCCATATATAGGGGTGGGAGTTTGCCTTCTATCAATAAGAAATACAACACATCTTGTGTCAACATTTATTAATTATATGTCAGGGAATAACAACATACATCAGTAATCATGCATTCATGATTACCTCAAACACTTTCCCCAACTGTTTAGTAACCTTGTCAGTGCAAGATTTACCTTTAACTCTGTTGAAGTTATTTTCTCTAATTAGCTTTTCTTATTAGTCTACCTCAACTTAGTCGCGATTGTGGTTCAGATGAGTTTTCTTTTTATGGTGCATACCTAGATCGAATTGACTGGTAGATAGCTTCAACATCACACATTATGGTTTAGCTTCAACTTCACACGCTGACTTGTGATCCCACACTATCACATATTATTATTTAGCTCCAAATTCATACATTGATATGTGGTGGTGCACCAAAGGAAGTTGGAAAATCTATCTTCAGTGAACATCTCAATTGAGCAATGAACTTGTAATTCTTAATAGCACTCTTTATGTTAGCTTGCTGATATATAGCCTGCTAAAACCAGAAGTTTGAATTCATATGCATGGTCTGTGGGCCATCTTTCTTGCAGGGTCATTTCGAGATAGTGTCTCTATCTGGCTCTTTTACGCTTAACGATGATGGAGGAATTTGGAGTAGAACAGGGGGATTGAGTGTTGCTGTGGTGGGTCCAAATGGGCGTGTCATTGGGGGTGCTGTTGCTGGGGTGATGGTGGCAGAGATGCCTGTGCAGGTTTATCTAGCTAATATATTTTGTCCTATCGTTGAGTTTATGTTTCCACAAAGATTTTTACCTTTGCCGGTTACTTTCTCAGGTAATCATGTGCAGCTTCCTGAAAGAAATAAAGAAACACGTACCGAATGTCATGAAATTTGAAGCTATACCTACTCAACCACCAGTATCAGGCTATTCTACCCAACCACATGTATCAGGCTTTTCGGGGCACTGTCATGACAGCCAGCAAGGTCAAGGTACTACTGCAAGTGAGTTGTCCTCGTTGTCATCAGACGAAAGTGAGGATGAAGGTGACGAAGAACATGCCAATGGTGTGTCTGAAAGTTTGAATGTCCAAAATCAGAACCTCTCATCGCATGCTTCTCCTTTCTGGATGCACTCTGGGTGATTCCAGATAAACATGTTGATGACTTCTAAAAGGAATCAATACGAATTTCAGAAAGGCCTTTCTTTTTCTACGATTGGGGCACAGTTCCTATGGAGAATGGTTTAACTGGTCTGATTTGAAGAGTGATTCTTATTGCCACTATTATGATGATTAGTCCACTGATAGTAATATGTATGTTTATGTGCAATTTTATGCTTGGGATTTGTATTAGTATAGAGATCAGTGAATGGGTGGCTAGCACGCCAATGATTGTAACACTTCTGTAGACTGTACGTAGTTGTCTTAGAAGTTGTATAAGATGCTCTATTTAACCCAAGTTGTGGCTGATGTGATATAATCAAATCTACGGCTATCCATCCCAAGCTTGTATGTGATTTTAGCTCTGACAAATGAATACCTGAACACCCTTTCTTTCTATCATAGTTGGGAAGCTAATTTAAGGACTCCTTGAACACCAGTAAGCTGGCACACAATCAAGCAAAGCCAGACATTTCTTTGAGTAGTAGTAGAAGTGAGAATGAGATGGCCTTGTAGGTAGTGGTGTGAGCGAGAAAGAAGAAAGCTGTAGTGCAAGGAGAGACGAGGAAGAAAATGTTTTATTTTTCTTTGTCGAGGGAGAAGAGGGAGGGAGGGGCGAAAGAAAGATGAAGCTGGAAGATTGCATAAAAACTTACGCAGCATAAATTATGTGATTGTGCAGATATTTTGCAAAATTACAAATAACACGATACACATAAATTTTTGAAAAACCTTCCTTTTACTCTAATTCCATCAATCCTTTAGAAAATTCCGAAGAACACCTTGTTACAAATAGTTTCAACTTTACATTTTTCATTACCATGCTCAACTCGTTATTCTCCAATTTATTTTTGAGTTTTACTTTTACGTTTTTAGTTCATTATTATATGGTTGTACCAATACAGATTATTCATCTGACATATAGTGGGCGAGGTCGAGTTTTCTTTGCACAAGACTCGATTTCTCACCGCGTGTCCGTAAACCCTCGACTTCAACTATCGTGGGTAATGAAAAAGTCACTCTTCTAGCCCAAACATGACCCTTACAACAAACCCAAGCCAAATCTACGATACATATATCAAATCGTTTAAATATATAGAACTCATGTGAATAAAAAAAAGAATTATTTGAAATGTAAGTAGAATAATTGAACACTACGGATTTCACATAGTAAATCCAAACATATACTTTGTTGTTTTCACTTACTTTTTTTTTGATTGATTTGAGTGTTATGTAATTACGGTCCATGTTTAGGTCTATACATATGTATTTTCCATGATTGCATAGTTTGCCTCGCCAAGATCGACCAACCCACGCGATAAGAGAAGACCCCCTTAAGATTGCCCTCGTCTATGATAACGTCAAAGACCTTTCACATCGACGATGTTCTCCTATGACTAGGCAACACTTCTACAATTTCATCAGATGCATCATTCAAAGAGTTGAATGTGATCTCCACCATTATGAGCTCGACCCAAGTGAAGGACATCTCCTCCATCAAGAACAAGCTACAAATTGCTCCCAACTGAAAAAGCAGTTGCAAGAGGAGGTGATGAGGCTACACAATGACAAATTCAACTTCCCTATCGGCCAAGTCCTAAATCCCTTCATCCTCTTCTTGATCACAAAAAGGTGGTCTTCACATGCCCATATGGCACTTTCTTGTACCGTCAAGTAATGGACAAGCGGAGCAAGAGAGTCAGAGATGCAAAAGTCACATCCTCGGATGCCACATCAACAAAATAGCGGAGATAAGGTTGAGCTCAAGACCTAAAACATAGAGTGGGACCTGGAATCACGTTCACTCCTTGCTTTTATTTTGAGAAAAGAACAAAGCAACCCCATCCAAGATACATCATTATATAATTAAAGGAAAGGGGTGTATATTATTTCAGAAAAATATACAAACATAGAGCAATTATGAGTAGTAAAGAAAAAAACTCAGCTATTACCAACTTAAAGCATTGTCCATCAACATGGACCAAAAGGAAAAACTGAAAGTAACTAGGGATTTATCTAAAGAGATCAGTTGTACTGGTCAACTTGGCCATCTCATAAAGATCCTCCAATCACTACTCATAAGCAGGCTCCTTGAGTTATTGCTCTTCGAATTCTTGATCAACAACTGCTCAACCTTTGGTTGAATATGGAACATCATCCAGAAAGAGATCAGAAAAGTATTTCTAAAAAATACTGATTTATGTACACAAATAAGAATATTTTGACATTATATGGACTTATATACAAAAAGAGGGTGTTCCATATAAGAGGGTCTACAAGTGTATCTTCATATTAGATAGCTAGTTAGATTTTACTTGAATGATTATATGCTTTACTAGATTGGTCCTTATTTAAGTCTAATTAGTGGATAATATTCTTATTATATAACATGTTGAACTTGATGAGACATTAAAACATGCTTTAGTTTTAGTTAATTAGAGTTTGTAAAGTGAGAACCCTAATTAGTCAAAATTAGGGTTTTGATAGTGTATGTATCAAGAATATGATAGGTACAGTGGTGTAGCAAATGATTTTTATTATTTTCATGTAATCCAGATAGTTTGAAATATTAACATTAGATCGAATAATTCCACTATATTGTTACACAAAAAATCACAATTTTAGATGTAATTTGGAATTGTAGTTAATTAAATATTCCCAAGACAAATTCAACCAACCACGATATACAAATTGCATTATAGCAATGTGTTATTTGATATATATTTTTATCTTGGTAAATATGAAAGAACCAAAATTTTAACGATAGATTGGAAAATTGATCAAATAATATAATCAATTTTTATGTCATTTAGAGCAATCACGTATGTCCAAAGATTGTTCATCGACTGGGTTTTATGACAAGAAAAACTCATCCGACGACACATGTTGTTAAATTGAGATATATATTTAGAAGTCGCTTGTAATTGTAACAAAAACCTAAATCAAGATATATATAAACAAAGTCACACTATAGTAGATTTCATAATACTTTATTCATCTCAAAGGTATACAACTCTAGAGAGAGAGAGAATTCAAATTTTGGAGAGAAAAGAGGTGGAAATGCTTGTGGAAAACAAGATAGAGGCTAATCATTTAATTCTATTCGAAATAATCCCATTGATATATATATATATATATATATATATATATATATATAGAGAGAGAGAGAGAGAGAGAGAGAGAGTCAAGTAAGAATGCACTCGAGTGTATAGATTGCACAAATACACTCAAGTGTGTTGGCATATCAAGACTATTTTTTACAAGATGTAAACCATTAATCTTCATTGTCATATAATTAGGATGCATACAAATTTTGAGCCCATTAAGATGAGTGTAAGTCACTCATCCGAGGGCAAAAAAATCAACGCACGAAACTAATTTGAAATTTATAGTTTTTGCAGTCTTTATAACATGACCTATAAATGGCCAAATGTGCTCAATTTTTTTTATACGAGTTATTCACAAGATGATTAAGAAGATCAACGGATTAGATTTTTGAAAAAATATTGCATCACGAAAAACTACTTGAGTGTATTCTACTCCGAATACACTCGAGTGTATTCTAGTATGACTCTCTCTCTCTCTCTCTCTATATATATATATATATATATAAATGATAGGGGATACATACAAGTGTAATCAAACCCTAATGGTATAAGTATAATTTGTCCCATATACATAGTAAACTACCAAATCCAACACAGCCCCTAAAGCTATAACATATGCGGAAGAAATGTCCAACTTGCTATTATACAAAAAGATAACAAAAGCACATATAGAAATTGACCACCCTCTGAATTTCATAATACAATAGTGAAAATACCCAAACACTCTCCCTAAAGAAGCTAGCATGTAGCAATGAACATTTCATATACTCTTAACAAAGATGAGATTAATGTAGAAGCAATAATATCAGAGTAGACTCCCCCTGAAACTGATAATCAAAGAATTGAAACACTCAAACACCCCCCCTGAATAAGATAACAATAGAAGGTAGTTAGCATGTGTTATCCCCACGATGAAGGTGACACCAAGGCATAAGCAATGATAGTAAATGAGACTCCCCTGACATTAGTAATCACTAGACCCGAAGGAGCTTGAAACTTTCATGAGCATCTGGAGCACAATAGATGGTTGAAGATAATTTTTATCAAAGTAGTTCTGCATAAGAAGCACTGACACATGGATGATGCATGGCAATTTGGATGTGAGAACTTCTGTAGGAATATTGTACTATAACATGTAGATCTACATGTCTCAAACGCACTAGTATAGGAAAGATGCACCACAACATGTGTCAACAAGGTAAGAATGAATATGGAATAACTTGATAACATGGTTGGATGTCTAATCTTCATTTCTCTACTATATTTCTGCCTCAAAAAAAGAACGACGAGCAAGACAATGTTAGCAGTGGAAAATGACAAGGGAAATCTACAAATCAGCTGTAGTGTTACTGGAGTCTCCATCTATTGGGGTATGGGGCTCACATTTTGTTAAAAAAAAAGCTATGAGAAACTGTGAGCACTAGAGAGATCTGGTGGTGTAGGCTTGGTTAGGAAGTATTACTCAGGGTTGCTTCATGGCTATTGGAACCACAATAATGAAGAGGAGTTTCCTTAACATGCACATAGATATGACATGATGTTGTAGTGGAAGCATATTTGATGGTGGCTACAAATATGGTAGGCATCCTAGTGCTTGATGAAGGTATCCATCCTAAAGGAAAATAGGTCTGTATGGAAGGAGGTAGACATGAGCACATCCTTCTAGTATATGGAGGTGAGGCAGTGTCATTGAGCATGCTGTTGGAAAAAAGGCAACGACTAATGGAAGCATTGGAGTGCCAATAATTGGGATGTACCTTGTTGATGGAGCCCTAGATTGGGTCTTCATATCGAGTCCTTTTCCGATTATTTACACCTGATGAATCATAATGTGTGATGTTTTCTCAATAAACTCTTTTTTTTGGTAAGTCAAAGGATTTTTATTCATCTCGCCCCTCTCATGCAAGCAAAATCTTGGTTAACATTACAATTGGCAAGGATATGAACTGAATTAAACCTGGTAGTACTACTACCATTACATGATTCTTGATTGATAATATCGAGAAGACTACTAGGTGGCGTCCAATAAACATAGAACTCCCCTTGGGTTTTTTGGTGTGATTTAGCAAGGGCATCCGCGACCTTGTTTCCTTCTCTAGGAACACTTCTACAGAGCCAAGTATGTTTCCACTTCCATCTGATGTTAGATAACCACGGGGCCAACTTTGGATAGTGACCGACCTAAATCGCGCGTCCAAAAAATGGAAGCGGATTCGAAGTAGTCGGACTTTTAAATTTATAACGCGAAACCTTCTAAGCCCTCGTAACTTTGTTTACGGGGTCGAAGTAGATATACGGGGTTGAACACATGGACAATGGTGGTAGTGTTGAGAACGCTGAATCGACACGTTACACTCCGGCAAGGGTAAAGAGTTTGTAAAATTCCCTAAAGGGAACATCAGGATAAGACCGATAAAACAAAAGTAAACTATCTCCAACTGGAGCTATGAGGAAGATTAAGGTTTTAAGCATTTATCAGGTTTTAGGGGTTTTCATGCAATGGAAACAGAGAAATAATACTAATGCTAAAGTAAGGTACGAAGGAGAAAACTTCGGTAAAACAAGCGGCAACAGAAACATCATGTACCCCTCCTCTCGAAGCAAGTACCTCTAACCAAGCATCAACACCCCTCTCGAGGTTGCTGGACTTAAGTTAGAGTGGAAAGGTTACTAAAGCAACTCCGATTCTGGGCACTCTCGTACTCCAGAATCGGACCAAACACTAGAGCCACAACACCTCTCTCGAGGCTGTTGCAACGGGAAAACACGATTCAGTAGCTAATCGAAATGCGATCCAAGCGTACAAGCTAGAGTTCAGATGTTAAACATAGCAATCATCCAACAAAGGTACCAAACATAAAGTAGCAGATAATTAAACTCTTCTATTTCCAAAAACATATATGGGTCTGATTACATTGCATAAGTAAAAGAAGTAAATGATTGAAATAACAAAGAAAAATGTCACCTTCTTGATTTAGAAGTATGACAGACAACAACAGACCCTCCAGCCCGATACCGGGCAGGTCCTTGCCTGATACAACCGTGTCGGGCGGTACACCCTCTCGGGCGACACGCTCATGACAGGCGAATTGTATCGTGCGAGGCGCCCTTGCCCGATACGATCATGTCGGGCGGCACCCTCTCAGGCGACACGCCATGACTGGCGATGCGTATCAGGGTTCGGTATTGTGCCGGGCTAGAGTGATGCTTCTAGTATCGGTCACTTGTATCAGGTATCCTTTTTGGCCGATATCAGCCTGCAGTGGTGCCCGGGATGACCCTAAGTGAACCATTTCCTACCTCTCAGGATGGGGAAGTGCTCACCTGGAATCGCCCGGCACAACCACTGAGGCACGATACACTAGCTCTTGCAGCTTTCCCGAGTTGGCTTGCGCACGGTTCTGACCTCTCTTTTCGGCTTCCTGTAGCTGCTATTTATAGGCAGCAGTTGGAAGAAGTTATGGTGCTCCAGACGCCATGTGTCCTTCATCAGCTCTTATTATCGCAGAGTCGGTGGATGGCCGATATCAGTATCGCCCAGCACAAGGATGTCGGCTGTCGGTCATCGTGACGAGTGGGGCCTGCCGTTGGGTGGCCTGTATCGCGCGACACGCTTCAGTTGTCGTGGTGAGCCCGGCTCCCTATCGGGTAAAAGGCGTATCGCCTGTTAGTTCCTTCTTGCGTGGCATCCTCATGTCGCACGTCTGTGTATTGTGCTACCTTGTCAGGCAGTGAACGTATCAGCCGACTGGTGGGACACGTTTGTGGGTCGGGACGGGCCTTATTGCTGATAAATGAGTCAAAAATGGAGGAAAACTCTGCAAAAGATGGAATTATTGAGTTAAGAGCGTAGCTTGGTCTGTTATTGCAAAAGTACATATAAACAGAGAGGAAAACAGTTTAAAAGGGCAGTTTTGATAATGTAATAAGAGTAAAAAACATCACAAAATTTGGTGTTATCAACTCCCCCAAACTTAGCATTTTGATTGTCCTCAATCAATATTTAAACCTTATTTTGTGATGCTTCTTGTTGACCGGTATAGTTTTCAGTCCATGAGTTAAGACAAGTATTGCGATGTCCTTAGAGAGAATACTTCCGGACTATAAACAACAGACCTTGCATTTCCTGCCTTATTATTTCATCAAAATTTTTCTCTACAGCTTCGGCGAGACTTTGGTGCATGATTCCGAAGTTAGCTTTCACACCAAACAGCTTTAGGGACAGAAAGTTGTGTGCTGGGTAGGCTAAGGCTTTTTGGGTTTTTCTTGTTTCCCATCAGTCCATCCAGGTACGGGTCCTTTAATGGGCAAGTGGTCCCTGCAGTCCAAGCCAATTGGCTTTAGAGCAGTGATTTCACATCCTACGTACCACCGCCCCAGATCTACCATGCCTAAAGATGGGTACTTTTGGAAAACAAGTGTGTATATATATTTTTTTCTTTTTATTTGGCACAACTCTCATGCTTTTATTCACTCTCATAAGGCTGCTTTCTCTTTTTTGTATTTTTGTTGGGTAGGGGAAAAGAAGAGGGATTTTTGCTGTTTGGGCAGCTTTTTCCTTCTCCATACTCATCTCTTAGCTGTTGCGAGATTATTATATATTTTTTTTTCAAAATTTTTGGCGTGGAAATACGTAGTATTTTGTCGTTTGAGGCTGCATTATCAGAAAGACATAACAAAACTTGCATCTCATTGGGCACATAGAAAACAAACTGTCAAGAAGTCGTATCAGGTTTTTACTAATATAGCGACTTTGTACATATGTATGGAAACAAAATAAGCAATTTTTTTTTTAAATTTTTATATGAGCATGTATACGTACACATGATATAAGAGAAGAACAAAAAAACACAAAGGGTGGAGTTGAAGAAGAAAATTTTATACCTCCCTCACTGGTACATGGGTACCCCCTAAACTTACTCCACACTCTATCCCAGAGTAGTGAAGTAGATAGGGTAAGGTAATGTTAACCCAGTGAGGGTTAGTTGGTGATCGCGCCTGCGCTAGATAGAAGCTCCCATACATTCTCCTTATTTGCTGTCAGAGTCGATGTGGGGGAGTTGGTCAGGCCTCTCTTTATTTGATAGAAGTTCCAAAACTAGTAGGCATTCCCTTAAACCAGGTAGACTTTTTAAGATACTTCCGTTGTGAACATGAACAAAAGGACTGATCATCAATCTCAGTTTTAGTCCATTTGAGTCCATTTTCTTTCCCAAGAGGATGCAGCCAGAACAAGTGCAAAGCTCTCAAGAAGGAAGCATAAGGCTCATGCAGATTATGACAATGAAAACCGACCTATGGTAGACAGAGAGCTCTTGAAAACACTTGTGGATACTATATCAGAAGAAGATACCCCCCATGATGAAGGTGATTTCACGGCTGATGGACCCAAAATACCCACATTCAATCCAGAGGCCACTGGAGAAAGACTTCCACTGATTTTCTCTTTTGGAGATGGTCCTAAACCACCGCAGAAGACAAACTATAATAAGGAAATGGACCTCTCTTGGGGCTACCAAATCAAGAAACTCCGTCCTTGCTCTCTTTTCGGCGGTTGATGGCCCAACTATCTCAGGATTCTCGTGTTTCTGTCTGACTGTTGTTGCTTCAGCTGCGGCTGTAGTGTCGATTCTTCTACCGTGTTTGTCAACTTGACCAGAGGTTTGCTTTGTATGAGACATACATGTTATCAAGTTCATTGATCATTTAAATGTTAGGTAGGCAAAACTGATATCACGATAAAACTTGTCTCGTTGCAAAGTCTGGGTATCGTCCATCAAAAGAAAATCCAAGGCGATACAAGACTGGACGATATGGAGGAAAAGCTGCGCATCAAAACACGTTGCCCGACACGGGTGTGTCGGGTGATATGGTCGCATGAAACAACTTCCCGATAGGTCCTCTTGACGGAAAAACGTATCGACCGATATGGCGTATCGCTCAAGCGTTAATCGGAAGACATGTCACGCTTCATACGTGTCGGGCGATACAAGAAAAATCAACTTAATTCGTCAACCCAATACGCTGTACGCGATATGAAGCCCGTACCGGGAAAATAGGCTGTCGGGCTATACCTTTACTCTTTGAAGCTTTCGCCCGACACGAGAGCAAAAGCTAGCTGGTCGACATGCGAGCAAAAAGGGGGGGAATTACTACATGATATAGGTAGTTGGAAGAGTAAGTGTAGTATCCCAACATGATAAATCCTCCGTACTATATATAGCAATCTCAACCGGGGGTAAAACGGGTAGTTCCGGGGCGCGTGTCAGCCGTTGAGACAAGCTATTCCCGAGATGAGCGGTCCCACGTATAATCAAGGGCAATTACTCATCTTGCACGATAGGGGTGCACGCCGCCCAGGGATGCCATCCGTCACGGTCTTTGCGATGCCCGAAATACCATCGCCCGACACGAGCGGTTCTGCTTGTCGGCTGAGTTGCTGCCCGATACGGTTAGTAAAAGGAGATACATGTCCGATACGTGGCCTGAAAACTAAGAACAAGTCGAAGAAAAAACGATTGATGGGTAAAACATCATTGGCTTAGGGCCCCGACCCCAGATAGTATTACTCCTCAATGCTTCGTAAATCAGAGCGATGGCCCATAAAACAAAAGAGTCAGCGCATGTGGCGCATGTACTGGCTCGGGCCTTATTACAGTCCAAATGTCCATAATGTTTGTTTTGCAGGAAAGAAAATTGCATCCTATTCTAGGAAAGAAAAGAAAGCTCAGGCTGCCTCCCGAGGAGCACTGTAGTTTGCGTCGCCAGCTCGACCGGTTTAGGTTCTTTGCTTTTAACCTTCAACAATATCCATGTCTTGCAAGTTGATCTCTGCCCTACTAACAAAAGCTTCGTCTTCATAGTACCTCTTCACTCTGTGCCCGTTTACTTGAAAGACCTTGGTCGGATCATCTTTGTCGTAAAGTTCCATCATTCCTGATGGGTATATCTTTGATACAGTGAACGATCCCGACCATCTCATTTGTAACTTTCCAGGAAAAAGACGGATGGAGGATTTAAATAATAAAACTTTATCCCCTTCACTTACATACTTTCTCCTTAGGTGGGCATCATGACACACCTTCATCCTTTGTTTGTAGATTTTTGCGTTCTCATAGGCGTGCATCCTTAACTCTTCAAGCTCTTGTAGCTGCAAATATCTCTTTTCTCCCGCTTTCTCTAGATCCATGTTCAAGAATTTAATTGCCCAAAGGGCCTTGTGTTCCAGTTCAAGAGGTAGATGACAGGATTTTCTGTATATCAACTTGTAGGGGTGGTTCCATTTGCATTTTGTAGGAAGTCCTGTAGGCCCAAAGTGCGTCGTCAAGCTTCATTGACCAGTCCTTCCTCGTCCGCTTGACATTCTTTTCTAGGATCTGCTTGATTTGTCTATTTGAAACCTCTACCTGCCCAGAAGTCTGTGGGTGGTAGGGTGTAGCGATCTTGTGCTTAACTCCATACTTTAGTAGGAGTGCCTCAAACTGCCTTTCTCCGAAATGCAACCCACCGTCGCTTATTACAGTGTGTGGTACACCGAACCGAGGAAAAATTGTTTTCTCGAACAACTTGATCACTGACTTGGCATCACACGTTTGGGTTGCCACAAATTCTACCCATTTCGATACATAATCTACTGCCACTAGAATGTATTGATACCCCCTTGATGGGGGAAACAACCCCATGTAATCAATCCCCCATACATCGAAGATATCTACTTCAATCCAATTTGCCATCAGCATTTCGTTCCTTCGCCCTATATTGCCCGTTGACTGGCACTCTTTAGAAACTTTTACAAACTGTGCAGCGTCTTTGAATAAAGAGGGCCAGTAAAAACCTGATTGTAGCACTTTTGCAACTGTCCTTTCGCTGCCCAGATGTCCCCCATAAGGGGAGGCGTGGCACTCCTTCAGGATGTTTGGGGTTTCTTCTTCAGGAGTGCATCTCCTGTACAAGTTGTCAGCACATCTTCTGAAAAGGAGAGGATCATCCCAATAGTAATTTTTCACATCCGTGAACAACTTCTTTTTCTGGTTGTAGGTGATGTCAGGGGGCAGTTCTCCATAGGAAATATAGTTGCAGATATCTGCGAACCAGGGTAAGTCCTCTTCCTTGGTTTCCATTAACATTAAAGCTTCATCAACATAGTTGTCATTGATGGGCGGTTCCCCTGGCCACGATCCTTGATAAGTGGTCAGCGACCACATTTTCTGCACCCTTCTTATCGATAATCTCATGGTCGAACTCTTGTAGCAATAAGGTCCACCTCAACAGTCTGGGCTTTGTATCTTTCTTTTGCATTAGGTATCTTATGGCCCCGTGATCTGTGCATACTTTGACCTTTGCTCCAATGAGGTACGACCTAAACTTATCAAAGGTGAAGACAATTGCGAGCATCTCTTTTTTGGTAGTCATATAATTTACCTGAGCTTCATCCAACGTGCGACTAGCGTAGGAGATCACATGGTGCTTTTTATCCTTTTTCTACCCCAGGACTGCTCCTACTGCATAGTCGCTGGCGTCGCACATAAGCTCGAACGGTAAATCCCAATCTGGAGCTTGGAGGATGGGTGGTGAGACAACAATGTTCTTCAAAGCCTCAAAAGCAGTTAGACAGTCATCAGAGAAAACAAATTCAACATCTTTTACCAGCATATTGGATAAAGGTTTTGAAATCCTTGAGAAGTCCTTTATGAATCTTTGGTAATAGCTGGCGTGTCTGAGGAAACTCCTCACTCCCGTCACGGACTTCGGTGGAGGAAGCTTGGATATGGCTTCAACTTTGCTAGTGTCCACCTCGATGCCACACCTTGAGATCTTATGTCCCAGAACGATGCCTTCTCGTACCATAAAATGGCACTTTTCCCAGTTTGAAACCAGACTGTTTTCCTCGCATCTTTGCAGAACCAAAGATAGGTTTTTCAGGCAGGTATCTAAGTCCTTTCCATAGACTAAAAAATCGTCCATGAAAACTTCCACGATATCTTCTAGAAAATTCGAAAACATTGATATCATGCATCATTGAAATGTAGCGGGAGCGTTGCAGAGGCCGAAGGGCATCCTTTTGAAGGCATAGGCGCCGTAGAGGTAGATAAAGGTTTTCTTCTCTTGGTTTTCGGGCAGGATGGGGACCTGATAAAATCCTTAAAAACCATCCAAGAAACAGAAAAAGTCATGATGCGCTAATCTTTCAAGAACTTGATCAATAAAAGGTAGCGGAAAATGATCCTTTTTGGTAGCTTGGTTTAGCTTCCTGTAATCAATGCCCATTATCCATCATGTGACGGTCCTAACCACCACCTCATCGCCCTTCTCTCCTTTTACCACTGTCATACCGCCCTTCTTGGGTACTATGTGGATCGGGCTTACCCAGTTACTATCGCTGATTGGGTAAATGATCCCCGCATCCCTCAACTTGATTACCTCTTTCTTGACGACTTCCTTCAACATCTGATTTAGCTTCCTCTGGGGTTGAGCCAGAGGCTTGGCAGATTCTTCCAGATTGAAAGCGTTTTGATACATAAAACGGGGCTAAGGCCTTTGATGTCTTCCACTAAGTATCCTATAGCCCGCCGGTGGAGTCTTAACTCTTCAAGAAGTCGGTCTAGCTGGTTCTTTGAAAGATTGGCGTTGACGATGATAAGGTTCCTTTCTTCTTGATCTAGGAATTCGTATTTCAAACCTTCAGGTAACGACTTCAATTCAGGCTTGGCCCTGGATGTCTTTTCTTGCGGCTCCCCCTCAAGAGAGGCATACTTGACAGATTCCACCACCTCATCCTCGTCGCTCAAATCTTCATCAGACAGGTTAAGAAGGCTGAGACACTCCACAACTTCAGGACTTTCAAAGTCAGAATCCTGACAGCTTATCGCCCTCGCAAGGGGGTCTACTATCTCGATGTCCTCTTCTATCTCCTTGTAGAACTGGTCGCAGCTGTCCATAAGGCAAGAAAACTATGACAGGGAAGGTCCTCTCATTGCATCCTTCACCTTGAAGTCTAAGTGATCGTTTCTGACCCTCAGAGTGATTATCCCCTCAGAAACATCGATCAACGCCCTTCGTGTAGCCAGGAAAGGACGTCCAAAGATGATCGGGCAGCGGATGTCTTCCACGGTGTCAATGACGACTATATCACATGAAATGAAGAAATTACCTACCCTGATCGACACATCTTCAACAACTCCGACATGTCTTTTGAAGGTATGATCCGCTAGTTCAATCCTCATATTAGTTCTAACCATATCGGTTAAACCTAATCTTTGCGCGAAGCTCAGGGGCATGAGGCTGATGCTAGCCCCTAAGTCGGCAAGACCTTTCCGCTCGATGTTATCTCCGATGGCAAAAGGGATTGTGAAAGCCCCAGGATCTCTCTTTTTGTTGGGCAAATCTGGTTTTATGAAAGCAGAGGAAACAGCTGCTAGGTGCATAGTTTCAATCCTTCCACCTCTTCTCTTCTTCGTAATCAGATCTTTGAGAAACTTGGCATAAGTTGGCATCTCTTCCAAGGCGTCCAGAAAGGGAACTTCAAGATAAAGTTTCTTGATGGATTCCATGATTTTTTCGTGACGCTTCTTCAGGTTTGCCTTTATCAATTTGTATGGAAAAGGTATCCTGGGAGCATAAGGGTTTCTCCCACCAAGTAGCTCCTCGAAGGATCTCTGTTCAGGCTCTCTGGCATCAACTTGTCAATTTTCATCTTCTGCGGGATTCACACCCACAATCCTTGATTCAGGTTCTGGTCTGGCCTCCTCATTACGCTCAACTGTCTTCCCGGATCTTAGCACTGCCATTCTGGCAGTTTTGGGGCTGGAGAGTATCTTTCTTGAAGGGTTCTTCATCAAAACGGCCATCTGGGCCAACTGTTGATCGACCTGGCATTGGCGCGTCTGCAAATTTGCCATCTGGAACTGCATGGAGTTTAAAACTCCTGGATTGGGAAGTGCACTCTGCGCCAACTGTATCTTATCTCTTTATAAAAGCAAATAACTGTCCAACCAATTTGGTTTGGTGTGAAACCTCGTCTTGGCCATGACTGGTGCTCGAGAGAGGTCTGGCCCTCCCTTGGCATTCACCTTCAGAAAGAGGTTGCTCAACGCGAGGCATGTTGGATGGTGTCGGTGCTCAGTAGAACATAATGCCTTTCTTCTGAGTACCTGAACATCGCGTAATAATCAAGTTAGAAAATCTGTTATTAATAATACGAATTATTTATTTCAGGCAAATAATAATAATAATAATGAAAAAGAAGAAAAAGAGAGTGCTGTCAAGCTCATTTTTAAGCTTGAGGCACGGGAGTGTAGTTAGTGGATTCGGGTCCGTCAATAGTACCGTTTTGCCTTGTCCCCGATAACGATGCCAAAAAGTTGACCAGCCTAAATCGCGCGTCCAAAAATGGAAGCGGATTTGAAGTAGTCGGACTTTTAAATTTATAACCCAAAACCTTCTAGGCCCCTGCAACTTTGTTTATAATGTAAAAGTTGATATACGGGGTCAAACACAGGGACAAGGGTGGTAGTGTTGAGAATGTTGAATCGACACGTTACACTCCGGCAAGGGTAAAGAGATGGTAAAATTCCCCAAAGGGAACAACAGGATAAGACCGATAAAATAAAAGAAAACTATTTCCAACTGGAGCTAAGAGGAAGATTAAGGTTTTAAGCATTTATCAGATTTTAGGGGTTTTCATGCAACGGAAACAGAGAAATAATACTAATGCTAAAGTAAGGTACGAAGGAGAAAACTTCGGTAAAACAAGCGGCAGCAGAAACATCCTGTACCCCTCTCGAAGCGAGTACCTCTAACCAAGCATCAACACCCCTCTCCAGGTTGCTGGACTTAAGTTAGAGTGGAAAGGTTACTAAAGCAACTCCGATTCTGGGCACTCTCGTACTCCAGAATCGAACCAAACACTAGAGCCACAACACCTCTCTCGAGGCTGTTGCAATGGGAAAACACAATTCGGTAGCTAATCGAAACGCGATCCAAGCGTACAAGCTAGAGTTCAGATGTTAAACATAGAAATCATCCAACAAAGGTACCAAACATAAAGCAACAGATAATTAAACTCTTATATTTCCATAAACATATAAGGGTCTGATTACATTGCATAAGTAAAAGAAGTAAATGACTGAAATAACAAAGATAAATGTCACCTTCTTGATTTAGAAGGACGACAGACAACTGTAGACCCTCCAGCCCGATACCGGGCAGGAGCCTTGCCCGATACAACCGTGTCGGGCGGTACACCCTCTCGGGCGACACGCTCATGACGAGCGAATTGTATCGTGTGAGGTGCCCTTGCCCGATACGATCATGTCGGGCGACACCCTCTCGGGCGACACGCCGTGACTGGCGATGCGTATCGGGGTTCAGTATCATGCCGGGCTAGAGTGATGCTTCTAGTATCAGTCACTTGTATCGGGTATCCTTGTTGGCCAATATCGGCCTGTAGTGGTGCCCGGGACGACCCTAAGTGAACCATTCCCTCCCTCTCGGGATGGGGAAGTGCTCACCTAGAATCGCCCGAAACAACCACTGAGGCACGATACGCTAGCTCTTACAGCTTTCTTGAGTTGTCTTGCGCAGGATTCCAACCTCTCTTTTCGGCTTCCTGTAGCTTCTATATATAGGCAGTGGTTGGAAGAAGTTATGGTGCTCCGGACGCCACATGTCCTTCATCAGCTCTTATTATTGCGGAGTCGGCGGATGGCCGATATCAGTATCTCCCGACACAAGGATGTCAGCTGTCGGTCATCGTGACGAGTGGCGCCTGCCGGTGGGTGGCCTGTATCGCGCAACACACTTCAATTGTCGTGGTGAGCCCGGCTCCCTGTCGGGTAAAAGGCATATCGCCCATTAGTTCCTTCTTGCGCGACATCCTCATGTCACGCGTCGGTGTATTGTGCTACCCTGTCAGGCAGTGAGCGTATCGGGTGACTGGTGGGACACGTTTGTGGGCCGTGACATGCCTTATTGCTGATAAATGAGTCAAAAATGGAGGAAAACTCTGCAAAAGATGGAAATATTGAGTTAAGAGCGTAGCGTGGCCTGTTATTGCAAAAGTACATATAAACAGAGAGGAAAACGGTTTAAAATGGCAGTTTTGATAATGAAATAAGAGTAAAAAACATCACAAAATTTGGTGTTATCAGATAGTCATCTTCCTTTCCTACCACAACATCTTTAGCACGCTTTGAGTCTGTCTCAATGATAAGATGGTTATAGGTGATGGATTGTCCGACCTCTACTTCCAACTCAATCGCTCTTAATTCAAAATCTAACACACTGTGGGCCTTGACTTTTTTCCCCCAGCCACCCACCCACTGCCCAATATAGTCCCTACACACTAATGCAACTGATGATGAGTTCATTGTAGGATTGAAGGTAGCATCGATATTGAGTTTTAAGCAACCTTGGTGTGGCGTCTCTCATCTCGTGCTCTTTGGTAGGTCTTTCTCTGTCAGAGTATCTTTACCTGCCCACGCCTGAGTAGTAACGGGACAAGTAATTTCCAGAGTGTTTTTATATTGTCAAATACCTATGAATTCCTACTTTTCTAGAGTTTCCAGCACCCTACCATGAACTTTGTTCTAACTGCATTGTTCACCTTCATGTGCTCCTTAATCCATGTCCACACATTTGTACTTGTGAAGAAATCATTCCGGATTTGCCTATCAAGGATAGCCTTCCAGACTTCAGTCGCCTTTGTGCAATCTCTTAGGGCGTGGAGTATAGTCTCCTCATGTACTCCGTAGATCGGGCAGGTAGCATTGGTGACCAATTGGCATATCACTCTTTTACTATTAGTAAGAACGGCATTATGGCCGACCAACCAGAAGAAATATTTAACCTTCATTGCTACTTTAGCATTCCATATGATTTTCCATTTGTCGGGGACCCTGATATCTTTATTCTGTCTCAAGATTTCGTATGCACTCCTGGTTGTAAATTGTTCCATCATAACAATCTTTTGAGTAATTTCTTGAGGCAGCCAATTGTTAAGAATCTCCTTGTCCCACTCCTTGGTCAGATTGATGAGGTTTGACACCTTTAGATCTTGTAAGAATTCTGGTATGGTCTAAGAGCATGCTCCATCAATGTTCCATCAACATTGTACCATTTATCTTTCCATACATTTATGTCTTGACCGTTGACCCGGATGTATAGTGAGTTATCAGTGATGAACTTCTTATAGTTTAATACCGATCGCGCCAGCCTGGAAACTCCAGGTTTCTTTCCGTCTGTGTACCTCACATACTTGGTGTTCATGCTCATACACCATGTAGATTTGCTCCTCGTTGCAGTCTCCCAAGCATGTTTAGCGATGAGGGCTGCATTCAGTTCTCTCATGCTGTGGATACCCAGCCTGCTGTGGTCCTTGTTACACGTTATCTTATTCTAAGCCACCAGGGACATAGGGTGGATCTTATGGTTACCCCCCCAAATGAAAGCTTGGATACTGTTGTCAATACGATCACATACCTTAGCTGGAATGACCGCTATTTGCATAACATAACTAGGTATCGCCGTAAGAATGGCTTTCGCAAGACATACTCGTCCAACCAAGCTCAAGCATTTCACCGACCATACCGTGATGGAGAAGTCAACTCTGTTCAACGTACTGCTATAGGTATTTTTAAGCACTCTTCCATGGATGAGCGGTACTCCCATATATGTTCCCAAATTGTTCGTGACAGTAAAACCACTTACCCTTCCGACTCTGTTTCGCATACGGATTGGGACACTCTTGGAGAAGAAGATGGATGACTTACTGACTGATATTGCTTGCCCCGATACATGACCAAAGCTCTTGAAGCAGTTTATTATCATCTTCATCTCTTTGACCTCAGATTTAGCAAATAGTAACATGTCATCTGCAAAGCACAAATGAGAAACATTTGGTCCATTGTTGTACAATTTAAAGGGGGTCCATTTCTTTTCAGCCACTAGACCTTTGATAGATTGACATAAATTATCCAGACAGAATACAAAGAGATAGGATGAGAGTGGATCACCCTGTCTCAGGCCCCGGGTAGCTCTAAAGGAACCTGCCGTCCTTTGATTCCAGAGAATTGAGATTTCCCCGATGGATATCTAATTAAGAATATAGTTACGAATAGGGTTGGGAATACCCAGTTTCTCAAGGGTATCCGAGACAAACGTCCATGCCATCTTGTCATAATCCTTCGACAAGTCTATCTTTATATCCATCATCTTCTTAGATAAGGCCCTTCTCATAATATGTATAATCTCCTGAGCCACTGTAATGTTATCCGAGATTTTCCTTCTAGGGAAAAAAGCACTCTGTGCAGGGGAGACCCATTGAGATAGATAATTTTTCAGTCTTTCAACAATGATTTTGGACGTCTGTTTGAGACTGATGTTATTAAGTGATATGGGATGGAAATGTTTGCATACTTCTGGCTTGGATCTTTTTGAGATCAGGACAATACTTGCATCACAGAGGTTGCTCTCCATAGGTCCACCTTGACGTGCATTGCTGATCGATTTTAGGAGGGGATGTTTCACCACATGCCAGTTTCTCAGAATAAAACCTCCATCAATTCCATCAGGGCTCGTGGCCTTATTGGGTTTTGTTTTGCTCAGTATATTATGAATCTTGTTAAGGGTGGGGATGGACATAAATCTTGTTGTGCCTCTGCATTTAGGCCATTGAACTTATCGATAAACTCCTTAATTCAGTAGCATTGTGGCTAATCGGTTTAGTAAATAGCTTTTTAAAATAATCAAGGATGAGACTACGAACTGTGTCCACTTCAGTAATCCAATTTCCATCAATGTCTTTAAGCATAGTTATCGTATTATGTCTCCGCCTTTTTTGATGTAAGAATTGTAGAACTTTGTATTCAAATTACCATCCGTGTGCCAGTTTATGTGACTCCTTTGTTTAAGATCTGCCTCCTCATTCTTAAGGATTTCACCGTATTGAGCTTCCATATCAACAATCATGTTAGAGGTTGTAGCATCATATCTTTCAGCCAGGCTTTTCTGAAGAGTGTTGAGGCTTTGTAGAAATATTTTCTTCTCCTGGGCAATCTATTTATGGTTATTTGATACCCATCTATTAATTTCGCCTTTGGACTGCGGGTTCCATATCTCTATAATAAGCTTTTGAAAATCACTGTCCTTAGACCATGATTCCATGATGAAGAAATAGTGGGGAGCCGGGTCACTTCTAACCGCTTGTACCAGGATAGGGTAATGATCGGAGAACGCCTTGGGCAAATGTTCTACAATGTAGTTGGGATAGGAATGTATAATATAAGAATTTTCCATGGCTCTATCCAGACGTTCTTGTAATCTACCACGAATGTAGGTGAATTTCGACCCGCAAAAGCCAAGGTCAGATAATCCCACTTATAAGCATATTATTAAAGAGAATGGCCTCACTGAAATTGTAGTGCTTGCTTCCAGACTTTTCCTCGGGTAATAAGGTAGTGTTGAAGTCCCCGAGAACTACCCAAGGGAGGGTGAAGGACTCACCCATAGAGACCAAATTCTTCCATAAAAATTTACGAACTCTGATGTGAGGATTTTCATAGATAAAAGTGATAATCACAGTGTTGTTAACTTTGCAAGTTACAAATTGATGGTGACAGTTGATAATTTGTATGTCACACACTCCATCTTTCCAGCAAATCCAAATTCCGCCCGAGAAACCCCTAGCTTCGCACCTGAAGGACTTCTTGAAACCCAGCTCCTTAGTAGTTTTAGTGGCTGCATTTCTACTAATCTGTGGTTCAAGAATCCCCACCAGATGTGGTTTCTTCTGTGAGACTAAGTCTCGAAGGACTCAACATGTATCATGGTTGCTGATCCCTCTTGTATTCCAGCAGAGCGTATCTAACATTAAAACAAAGAGGAAAGAGGATGACAAGGTAACCTATAGACACACACTTATGCGTCCAAAGAAGTTGTCTTCTCTCCAACATCTACAACAACTCCCCCCTCCTCAACCTCCTGACGTAAACATGGGCTTTTCCGCCTCTATTCGTAAGGAGGTTTAGGTCTGGATGACTTCATTTTCGTGACTGAACCCTTCAATTTCCTGCCTGGAGGTAGATGTGAGTGGATTGTATTTGGGTTTATTTCAGCTAACATGTCTGGTTCCTCTGACACTCCATCATCCTTGTTGTCTTTTCCCACCTCTGTCTCGTTGTTTTCAGTATGAGTTGTAGTAGTACCTTTGATATCTATATTCTTGGTCTTTTCCTCAGTTGGCTTCATTACATTATTGACTTCCTCTGGTACGACTTTGTTAGCATTCGTTGCTTCAAGGTCAATCACCTCATTAATGTCAGAAGTAACAACAACATCATCATTTTTATTTGCTTGCTTAGCGTTCTTGGTTTTGTTTATCTCCTTCAACACCTCTCTCTTATCGTCTGCTATTTCAACATTCTTCTTCTTCGATGTCTTTGGAGCCTTGTGTGTCATCTTAACCCTATCTTTGGTTTTCGTCACACCTTTTTCAACACCTATTTCCATGAAGTCTTGACCTCCCCCATCATCGTCCTGATCAGCAAGCTTGGCGAACATATTCTGGTCCTTCGTAGTATCATTGTTGTTTATAGCTTGTTGCTTTGGTTTGGGTTTATGCACTGTGGCCTTCCAGCGCTATGTTTGCCACATGGGTCCACTGTTGTCATTATGATTAGAAGGGGATCCTCCTTGTTCCTTGTTGGGCTCATCCCTGTTCTCGTTCAGTTCCATAGCTTTGGTATTGGACGGGCACTTAGACTCCAAGTGCCCTAGCTTCCCACAGTAGTCACACGAATCTGGGAACACTTCATACTCGACCTGACAGATCTCGTTATTAATGCAGATGGCATGTATCAAGGGTTTGGAGGTATCAACTTCGATAGCTAATCTGGTGAACTTACTTCTCGTTCTGGCTACTATGTGAGTATCCACTTTGATCAAGCAGCCTAATGCCAGCCCAATGTAGTCGAAGAGAGTCGACACATAAAGATGAAGATGTAGATCTAGGATGTGGACCCATGTGACTAGAAATCTTGGGAGATCGCTAGTTGGGCAAAATGTGGGGTCCTACTTCCAAACATCTAAGCATTTGCCAAATAATTTCCATGGTCCCCCAAACAAGGCAGTATCAAAATTGTGCTGACAGGAGAACTGCACCATGTAATGGCCTAAATCAACTTCATAGATATTAAATCTACCTACGGGGTTCCACAAAGATTTTATCCAATCCCTCATAGTCATGTACCCTACATCAGATCAGATGAGTCTCGCCACCACCGTGTATTTCCATGGTCTCGCCAAATCCTCCTCGACATCACGATTAATCTCTAGTATCGGTTGTCCACTGGCCACTTTTAGAGATACGTCTATAGTGGCGAGTCTACATTCATAAAGGCTTTCCAAGAAGCATTCAACACCCTCATGGGTTTGTGCGCCATTCAATGGGACATATGAGTTTGGTACACAAGATCCCTCATTATGTTGGCTTGTCTCCTTCGTTCCCTCTTCTAGTGAGATATTTTTTCTTCCCCAACTAGCGACATCGTTAGCAGCTTGATGGTTGTTGCTCAACGGGGGAAACAAATCGACATATCCTTTTCTTTGATTATTGATATCCACTGATCCCTCATGCTCGTACTGTCGGCCATCACCCCTCATTCCTGCAAACTGGAACTCAAGTCCTACGCTTGGTATAGCAAATTTGACTCCTTTGCTGCCTTTGTTTGAATGTCCCCTAGGTCCGACTGGAAAGTCTTGCCCTTTTCTCGAGCCCCCTTCTAGATCCATGAACTATGTAAGATCCTCCCGATGCTAGTATTCTCTAGGCACTTATTTACCTCCTCCGGCTCCTCCCCCATACGAGTTGTCGTTGTCGTCTCACCCTCGCCCCCGTTCTCTAGAGCCCCCCGAAACCCTAGCCGCCCCCCGTCATTGGTACTTCTTGAGTATGGATGTGTATCCCTCCTCTATTACTATTTAACAAATTTATGTAGGATTTTTTTCATGTTTTATAGATACTTTGACCACTCCTTGATGGAAGGGAGAGAAGAAGATCGAATCTAGGGTTCCTAAGGCTTGGAGGAGTCAGAATAAGGAAAAAACACTCTTAACCTACCCCAAGAGATCAAATAATGGATTGAAGAAAGACCTCCATAGATGAACAAGTTCAAGGCTCAAGTGCAAGGGAAGGACACCAAAACATCCATGGTACTTCAT
Organism: Alisma plantago-aquatica; assembly: GCA_963693085.1. Lineage (NCBI taxonomy): Eukaryota > Viridiplantae > Streptophyta > Magnoliopsida > Alismatales > Alismataceae > Alisma > Alisma plantago-aquatica. Next base: position 372,465,132 of record OY856412.1, read on the forward strand.
AAAGCCATTCTAGACATGTTCCAATCACAAACTTCTCACAAAACTTTAAAAAATGACCCAGTTGGCCAAAGTGATCACTTTGCATAGAATTTCTGGAACATACCAGATCTAGAACCCTACCCTAGAACTTTAACCTTTTGGTCTTAGGCCAAACAAGGTTGAGGTTAGAGTGATCCTAATAATCTAATTCATGAATAATGTAATCAAACATGTTATATAACTCATTTGGTTATAATAAGATGATAAATAACTTAATCGAAAGAGTAATGTAGTTAATGGGCCTCTAATGGGCCAGATGACAAAACTCATGTAAGAAATTCTTAAAAGTGGAAATAAACTCCAAATTCGTAATCTACACATCAAAATAAGCCTACATGTCAATTTTCATTTAACTTGGACAACCTTGAAATAATATGATAAGTTAAGAGAGAGAAATTGCCTAAAAGGTGTAATTAATAAATAAATATAATAATTGACTCCAAAAGAGGAAAATAATCTTATATTCGTGATCTACATAATAAATATAGCCTTTGGGTGAATTTTCATCCAATTTGGAGAAAGTTTGCTTCAAAGGTAAAATCAGGAGAGAGAAAGTGTGAAGAACCTTCAAAATATTAAATAAATATTCAAAAAACTTCAATATGTAAAATTGATGGCAAATTCGTAATCAACACATTAAATATGACTTGTGTGTCAAGTTTCATAAAATTTGGATAATCTTAATACCATAAATGAAAGAGGAAAGAGAATATATTAATTGATTTATTTAAACACATTAAAAGTTACCAAAAGGCAAACTAAGTGCATAATCGGAATTTCCATGCCTTTATTGGCCTCTGTGCAAAATTTGGCTTAATTTGGATTATGTTTGAGCCCTCAACTTAAGGGAGAGAAAAATAGGAAATAATGCATTCACACTTTGATTTAATCGGATTCGAATTTTGATTTATTGTGTCACGCTGGCTTTGGAATCTCAGGCTTCTTTTGGAGCGTTGGATTTAGATCGTGTGGTATCTTCTTTTCTCCTACCTTCCCCCCTTCCTGTTTCGCACGGCTACAGTGTTGCCGTAGATCTTTCCTTCTCCTTTCCTCTTCTCTTTCCCTCCTCATCTTGATTCCTTATCTGAGTATCTTCCCTACTTATTACTCTTGCTTTCCCGCACCTTCTAATCCCAATTTCTTGGGTATTTATACCCCGATATCCCCAATTTGTGAGGCGCCGCCATGGTCCCCTGTCTTGCCGCCCATACTCTCTGTTCTTCCCCTGTTCTCCTCTTCCTTGCCCTCTCCCAGCGAGCCTCCACCATCGGACCCTGGTGAACGCTTCCTTGATCAATCTCGCACCTCTGCGCGCTGATCCAGTGGGTCAGTTTGGTCTCTTCGCGCCCCACACATCTTTTCCGCATCTCTACCATTTCTGAACCTGTTACCAGTGAGGACTAGTTGGCCGCCCCGACTTTGACCCCAATCGGTGCGCAGCCACTTCAGGAGCTCCCTGAGTCCGCCCGACCTTCAGGTATTGTGCGGTAGTTGGCTTTTGTTCTCTGGCTAAGCGCGTCTGTGAGCTTGATTTTGGGCATCGCCGCCCAAGCTGTTGTGCCCAACGCCTTTCTTCGTCTCCGTGTTCTATCAGCGAAGAAGACGATCCTTCGTGGATTTCAAAGTATACCCCCTCCCGTTTCTTTACCTCTTTGTTTTCCCGTTAGGGGTATTTTGGTCATTTCATTATATTTTGTTTTGCTTTTAGTCGGGTCAAGTGGGCCTTTGGCTGAGTGACATGGCCGCTTCTGGTTGGGCCATGTCAGCTGGGCCGACCCGACTCCTCTCCCTCTTTTGCTTTTTCTCGGTGCAACTTTATTTGATTGGTTGGATTCGGAAAATTAATAACTAATAATCGACTGATCGGAAAAATACAAATAAATAGTCGATGGATTCAGAAATATAAGAGCTTTCTTATGGTGTTAGTTTTGTCGCCTGAATCTGATGTTTTAAATAGGTGTTTTTAATGGATCTAATTAATGATGAATTAACTTGTAAAATTCATAACTAATAATTTATAAGTCAGAAAAATAGAATAAAATATGTTTTATAAAAGCATAACCTAAAATATGGAATCGTTTTGGGAACCTAATTCACACATATATAAAAAGGTGGTTTTTAGGGTTTATGAAATCAATATAAATCTAACCCTAATTTCACATATATGCTAAATAGGTGTTTCGGATGCCTAGGCTTGGACCTAGTTGGACTTTGGACCTGTTTGACTCTGAAGTTGAGGTATGCTTGCATCCCACATTATTTTTATATTGAGCAATAGCCTATCTTTATCATTCTCTTGGTCCTATGGACAATAGCCTATACACATTGCTCTTTTCTTTTGATATATGGTTCTTGTGAACTATCTTATTTATTTTTGATCTTATGATCATGGATATTCTCTTGGAATCTTATCTTGTTGCCTTGGTGCAATTTGAACTTTTGATCTTATATGCCCACTGTGATGTGGAAGTTTACTTGGTGATATATGCCCACTTTGAAGTGGATTTGTTTATAAATTTGAGTTGTCCATTGTGTAATGGAAACCTTGATAATTCTGACTAAACTATTTACTTGCCTCTACATTTAACATGCTATGTGATTCAGTAGCACTAGAGTAGTATAATTTCATTGGTTTTGTCTCATTATACAACATGGCAACATTGTGATATCTTTGGTATGGAGGATGTGTGATTCCCCATACTCGGGCAGGATGTGTGATTCCTGGCCCATGTTATATATATTTGGATGGTGGATGTGTGATTTCCCATGCCAGGGCAAGATGTGTGATTCTTGGCCCATGTCCCACCAGGTTCAATATGTGTGATTCTTGACCGCCATTGTTATTTATATTGTTCTAGGGCTATGCTTATCTCACATGCATGCAGGTTGATGATGATATGTGCTTTGTTTCCCACCATGGTAGTGGATGTTTATATTGATAGCACATTCTTATTTTTTTTGTTGGTTATGGCAAGTATCCTTTTTGTTATGATTCTTTATCTTGATACCCGTTTGGGTGGTACTTATCTCTTGCATGGGAAGCCTTTTTATGTTGATGTCCCTAATTCCTTATATTTCTCAAAGTTTTCTTTTTAGTATGCACATACCAGCCTTTGCTGATGTCTCCTTTTGTTTCTCTTTTGCTGGGGTATGCTTCCAACCCTAGGTGGAAGACTTGGATGCATGGCATGTTGACCTGGACTTAGTTTGTGATGATGAAGCTTGGAGACAATCTTGAGGTGGTTTAGATTTCCTCTACATGGATCCTTGTGATGTAAGTTTAAGTTTGTAACCCTTTGTTTTATAATTGAATAGTCAAATATTTTATTCCGCTGCTATACATTGGTCTTTTGATTACCATTATATAAAGATTTGAAAATTTTACACCCACTCCTTCACACCTTTCGAGTGTGTTTGGATTGGAGGTTCTATTGTTCAATTTTTTAGTAGAGAAGTGGTTTCACTTCTTTACAACATGGTATCAGAGCCCATGGTAGTCGGAATCGACTATTTCAATTTTGTCTCCCTTTAAGAACACTTGACTTAGTTAGTTGCCTTTAAGTGAGATGTTGACCCTAGATCTGATATATGATGATCTTTTATGCAATAAGGTTTGGTTTGAGGTCAAGATTAGGTTATGAGGAAGTACTCATATGGAAATATTGTGACTTGGTTTTCGCTTTGATTTTGAGCTCACCATTGTTTCATATCGTATGATTCTTCGAAGGAAAATATATTTTCAATTATATTACTATATGTACAAAAATTTCTCGGTTTTATTGATGTTTTCTTGAACTAAGTCACAATGAAGAGAAACTATAGTTTGAGTAGAATCTAACCCTAGTTTTATGACTAGGAATGATATAATGGTATAGTTGACCTACCCTATGACTTTTTGGTGGTTCATGTAGGGTTGTTAGGTTAGTGACACGAGGACCTAAAATCTCAACCCTAGATGGTGACTTTATAGTTGAATACATGAAAAACATAAATCTCTAAAACTCTTTCACAACTAAGAGATGTGGGTAGATCTAAAAAAAAGTTGTTTAGTTTGACTTGTTAAGTTGAACCCTTTAAGGGGTGGAGAATAGTTGATAGTTGATGTTTGGATCTTTAGATTTCGAGGACGAAATCCTTTTTAAGGGGTGGAGTGCTGTAACATACCAGATCTAGAACCCTACCCTAGAACTTTAACCTTTTGGTCTTAGGCCAAACAAGGTTGAGGTTAGAGTGATCCTAATAATCTAATTCATGAATAATGTAATCTAACATGTTATATAACTCATTTGGTTATAATAAGATGATAAATAACTTAATCGAAAGAGTAATGTAGTTAATGGGCCTCTAATGGGCCAGATGACAAAACTCATGTAAGAAATTCTTAAAAGTGGAAATAAACTCCAAATTCGTAATCTACACATCAAAATAAGCCTACATGTCAATTTTCATTTAACTTGGACAACCTTGAAATAATATGATAAGTTAAGAGAGAGAAATTGCCTAAAAGGTGTAATTAATAAATAAATATAATAATTGACTCCAAAAGAGGAAAATAATCTTATATTCGTGATCTACATAATAAATATAGCCTTTGGGTGAATTTTCATCCAATTTGGAGAAAGTTTGCTTAAAAGGTAAAATCAGGAGAGAGAAAGTGTGAAGAACCTTCAAAATATTAAATAAATATTCAAACAACTGCAATATGTAAAATTGATGGCAAATTCGTAATCAACACATTAAATATGACTTGTGTGTCAAGTTTCATAAAATTTGGATAATCTTAATACCATAAATGAAAGAGGAAAGAGAATATATTAATTGATTTATTTAAACACATTAAAAGTTTCCAAAAGGCAAAACTAAGTGCATAATCGGAATCTACATGCCTTTATTGGCCTCTGTGCAAAATTTGGCTTAATTTGGATTATGTTTGAGCCCTCAACATAAGGGAGAGAAAAATAGGAAATAATGCATTCACACTTTGATTTAATCGGATTCGAATTTTGATTTATTGTGTCACGCTGGCTTTGGAATCTCGGGCTTCTTTTGGAGCGTTGGATTTAGATCGTGTGGTATCTGCTTTTCTCCTACCTTCCCCCCTTCCTGTTTTGCACGGCTACAGTGTTGCCGTAGATCTTTCCTTCTCCTTTCCTCTTCTCTTTCCCTCCTCATCTTGATTCCTTATCTGAGTATCTTCCCTACTTATTACTCTTGCTTTCCCGCACCTTCTAATCCCAATTTCTTAGGTATTTATACCCCGGTATCCCCAATTTGAGAGGCGCCACCATGGTCCCCTGTCTCGCCGCCCATACTCTCTGTTCTTCCCCTGTTCTCCTCTTCCTTGCCCTCTCCCAGCGAGCCTCCACCATCGGACCCTGGTGAACGCTTCCTTGATCAATCTCGCACCTCTACACGCCGATCCAGTGGGCCAGTTTGGTCTCTTCGTGCCCCACACATCTTTTCCGCATCTCTACCGTTTCTGAACCTGTTACTAGTGAGGACTAGTTGGCCGCCCCGGATTTGACCCCAATCGGTTCGCAGCCACTTCAGGAGCTCCCTGAGTCCGCCCGACCCTCAGGTATTGTGCGGTAGTTGGGTTTTGTTCTCTAGCTAAGCGCATCCGTGAGCTTGATTTTGGGCATTGCCACCCAAGCTGTTGTGCCCAACGCCGTTCTTCGTCTCCATGTTCTATCAGCGAAGAAGACGATCCTTCGTGGATTTCCGAGTATACCCCCTCCCGTTTCTTTACCTCTTTGTTTTCCCGTTAGGGGTATTTTGGTCATTTCATTATGTTTTGTTTTGCTTTCAGTCGGGTCAAGTGGGCCTTTGGCTGAGTGACATGGCCGCTTCTGGTTGGGCCATGTCAGCTGGCCCGACCCGGCTCCTCTCCCTCTTTTGCTTTTTCTCGGTGCAACTTTATTTGATTGGTTGGATTTGGAAAATTAATAACTAATAATCTACTGATCGGAAAAATACAAATAAATAGCCGATGGATTCAGAAAAATAAGAGCTTTCTTATGGTGTTGGGTTTGTCGCCTGAATCTGATGTTTTAAACAAGTGTTTTTAATGGATCTAATTAATGATGAATTAACTTGTAAAATTCATAACTAATAATTTATAAGTCAGAAAAATATAATAAAATATGTTTTGAGTTCATAAAAGCATAACCTAAAATATGGAATCATTTTGGGAACCTAATTCACACATATATAAAAAGGTGGTTTTTAGGGTTAAATCAATATAAATCTAACCCTAATTTCACATATATGCTAAATAGGTGTTTCAGATGCCTAGGCTTGGACCTAGTTGGACTTTGGACCTGTTTGACTCTGAAGTTGAGATATGCTTGCATCCCACATTATTTTTATATTGAGCAATAGCCTATCTTTATCATTCTCTTGGTCCTATGGACAATAGCCTATACACATTGCTCTTTTCTTTTGATATATGGTTCTTGTGAACTATCTTATTTATTTTTGATCTTATGATCATGGATATTCTCTTGGAATCTTATCTTGTTGCCTTGGTGCAATTTGGACTTTTGATCTTATATGCCCACTGTGATGTGGAAGTTTACTTGGTGATATATGCCCACTTTGAAGTGGATTTGTTTATAAATTTGAGTTGTCCATTGTGTGATGGAAACCTTGATAATTCTGACTAAACTATTTACTTGCCTCTACATTTAACATGCTATGTGATTCAGTAGCACTAGAGTAGTATAATTTCATTGGTTTTGTCTCATTATGCAACATGGCAACATTGTGATATCTTTGGGATGGAGGATGTGTGATTCCCCATACCCGGGCAGGATGTGTGATTCCTGGCCCATGTTATATATATTTGGATGGTGGATGTGTGATTCCCCATGCCAGGGCAAGATGTGTGATTCTTGGCCCATGTCCCACCAGGTTCAAGATGTGTGATTCTTGACCGCCATTGTTATTTATATTGTTGTAGGGCTATGCTTATCTCACATGCATGCAGGTTGATGATGATATGCACTTTGTTTCCCACCATGGTAGTGGATGTTTATATTGATAGCACATTCTTATTTTTTTTGTTGGTTATGGCAAGTATCCTTTTTGTTATGATTCTTTCTCTTGATACCCATTTGGGTGGTACTTATCTCTTGCATGGGAAGCCTTTTTATTTTGATGTCCCTAATTCCTTATATTGCTCAAAGTTTTCTTTTCAGTATGCACATACCATCCTTTGCTGATGTCTCCTTTTGTTTCTCTTTTTCTGGGGTATGCTTCCAACCCTAGGTGGAAGACTTGGATGCATGGCATGTTGACCTGGACTTAGTTTGTGATGATGAAGCTTGGAGACAATCTTGAGGTGGTTTAGATTTCCTCTACATGGATCCTTGTGATGTAAGTTTAAGTTTGTAACCCTTTGTTTTATAATTGAATAGTCAAATATTTTCTTCCGCTGCTATACATTGGTCTTTTGATTACCATTATATAAAGATTTGAAAATTTTACACCCACTCCTTCACACCTTTCGAGTGTGTTTGGATTGTAGGTTCTATTGTTCAAATTTTTAGTAGAGAAGTGGTTTCACTTCTTTACATTTTCCATGCCATGTGGTGACCAACAAGATGCGGTGGCCACTACAAATATGCTACCCTTGAACCCTAACCATTTATCACTTCATATCCCCATTATTCCCCAACTTTACTCTAGACACCCAAAACCTCTATATAAACCTTGATGGCAGTTGGGGGTTGAAGGTTGGCTCCCTTAGGTATGCATTTCAACTCCCCATAACCTACCTACCTTGCTTCACTCTCATTTCATCATCTTCCACCCCAAATCCCTAACTTTTAGGGTTTTGTCTGTTATCCATTCCATTTCCATGCCATTACACTTTGAAGGAGGGAGGTGATCAAGCTTGTATCTACTAGAAAAGAAAGTTTAAACCTCTACGTTGAGATCCACGACTTCTTTTATCTCTTTCTTATCCATTTTCGTATTTTCCATTGTCATGAGTAGCTAATCCCCTTGGTGGGTTGTTTGGGGGACTAAATGTGACTTTGATACCATGTTGGGAATTATTATTGTAAACACTATACTTTCATTTAGAAATGTTATCATTATGCTTATATTTCATTTATCATCTCTTTATATGGTTCAACCACCTAAGACTAGAAGACTGCATGTGGCCATTTGGGTAAAGATCCTAAGTCCAACTAGTGGATTCATATCTAGCTACCCCTCTTCCTACACATCCATCTACTCTTCTATCCCTAGGTGTGATATTTAAGTAGCTATTAGTGCCTCATTTAATGTTCTTATAGGTTGGATGGAGTGTAAAGGAGGTGAAATACCCTTCTCCTACACTCCATGCCACCCTTTTCCACTAGTATGTTAGGAAAATCACTCCTAAAGACCTAAACTAGTGTGAACGTGATTGAATTATATCTATACCCTAGTCAATTGAACCTTGTAAGGTTGGATAGGAGGTAATAGAGACTATCTATATACACCCTATACCACCCATGGCCAACTAGTAGTATAGGATAACTCACCATCATCCCACTATGTTGTTTGGTTAGTTAATGTGGTTGATTGAATGAACTGCATGATATGTCCCTAACCAGGTTGACAATCACATTTTCCTCTAAATGACCGACTTCCCTAATAATTGCTTAAACCCAAATTTCTCTTTTCCTTAGCCAGTGTTACCTAGTTAGATTCCTTGCTTGTTTACTTAGCTAATTGTCTTGCTCATGTTAGTATGCCCTTTCTAGAGTAGTTGACTCTTGTCTTTAGTATTTTATGATATGTTATTATACTTCCATTTATTTTTTGCCTTCCTTGTGTAATTTCTAGCTAAGTGTAACTAGTTTACTTTCCTCACCTTGTTTAGCCAAATCATTCTCTTGATTGCTAATTAGGATTGCTCTTTCCTAGTTTAATGTAGTTGTCTCTCTTTCTTAGTTTGATAGAATTGTTTGTGTAGGGTTAGCTTATGTTTGATTCTTGCATCTCTCTATTTCTTGTTCACATCATGCAATTCATACCTCCAAGTCAAACCCTAAAACTCTACACTCCACAATAAGAACCTAGTAACACAAGCTTATGTCTAGTGCCCCCCTCTCCCTTGAGTTCGACCATATCATGCCTGTGACACCCCGTCATCACAGAGACAACGAGATGACATGCAAAAACGTACGGAACCACATATTACCAAAAACACGGGTTAATTAAAACCAATTGCGGAAAGTACACATGAGAGAACTTTTGCAACCAGATCCTATAGAGAAACATGTTATATAAACATTCACAAGACATGTTATAGATCCACAGCTTATCAGAACCAGCTGTACTACCAGCACCAGAGTTCAACACCTGTTTATACATTCATAACGGCCACGTACGGCCAACAACAGGGTATACAAAAATTACAACTGCTAAACATCGCGAAATGTCGTCAAAACACTTCCAAGGACTTGAGAGTACATGGATGCCTCTAGGACTCTACCACAAAACACCAAAACAGCAACAAGTCCATCTCTTGCCTTCTACTGCTCTTCTTGCTGCTCGGCCGCAACCTCACGACCACCACCACGTCTAGAACGATCACCTAAAAAGGGTGTAAACCAGTGGGGTGAGACACACAGTCCCAGCGAGAAACATAACACCCCTCCAAAACTATAAAACCTTAAAAGGTTAAAGTAGATAACAACAGATAACTGATAAAGCATATAACAAGAGCAACATATTGAGCAAAGCTATCATTACCATCAAGCTCACCAAGATATATGGGAGGCATATAACCAAGTATTTCTTTATGGAACATGATTGACAAGATAAGCTCTATAAAAACTTATCACAGAATATAAGGATCGTACACATATATGCAAGGTGTAACTAGATCAGCTATATAAGCAAGGCCTCAATCAATGTTCCATGTTTTGCTTTAAGCAAGATATACTATTTAGCTAGATTATATTTTATTATGCCATGAGGAAGTGAGCCTTCCCTGCTCAATTCCAACCATTGGCTGCGGAGCCCAATCCGGTACCATACAAGGTATAAGGAGATCCAGACTCCATGACCTTACCTTCTCGTGGTCAGTACAAGAATCATCAAGCGAGACCGCAGTCTTATGCTGATAGGGCCTCAGCCTCTGGGTCAGCTCCGCAAGCTACCCATATCTCGAGCTCACCTCATCATAGGTGATAGCACATACATTCGAGCCATGAATGCATCATGTTCATCATCCCATATCCCGAGCCATGGGCCTGTTCAGCATGCTCTGTATAACCCGAGTCTGCAACCGCAGCTGCACTCAACCCTCCTATTTTAGGCTAGGGGAAACCTCACATATTCAACAATATGCGCTCCAGGTAATCCCGCAGGATAAACCTGTTTCACCATCACCAAATACCGACAGTAATGGATCTATGGCCATGGCAACTACATGATATGTTCATCTATAATTGATTAGTATATTTTAAGCCAATTGTTGAGGCAAAACAAAGTATAACATAGCCTTATAGAATTACATCATTATTTCCATCAACATACTGTCCTGGGACCTCAATCCCTCATGATATCAACCACTACCTCTCAAGGCATCACAACCATGCATCAACATCCTGGGAACGCATCCCTTATCTCATCATCAGAGGATAACACCTCAACTAGGCACTCAGCCTTATATCAGGTCCTCAGACCTATCAACTTGTTTCCACATCACCACATGGTGCTATTCCAGCACATACATCTCATAGCTCTTATCAGGCTATGAATCCACATGAAATACCTGCATGGTTAGTATACACATTCATAGAGATTACTGAAGCCATCATGGATTAACAGAATGATCATGCTATCAAGTATAAAGAAGCATCCATGAGTACATCACACATAAGCTTTATCATTCATAGTATTATTATCAATCATGGGCATATATTATGCCTTATACTTGTGACCATAAGCATGTGTCACGTCATCATGTGAAGCAACATCATAAGCTTCCAAGCTTCCTAATTCACAACCTATCATTTTAACTCATCATCATATTTGCAGGATTCAAGGTGATTGCATCATATCACTTGTGTTATTATTACTAATAGAGGACTATCAACTATATACGTTCTGGGTTATCAGAACCCTCACCAAAACTCCTGCAACCCTCACTATAAGTATGGCGAGCAGCGCCAACCCTCACCAAAGGGTGTATCGGCTAGGGTTCCAAACCCTAAAGCATATCTACCATCAAAACAACCAACAACACATCATCCTATCGTGCACTAGGGTTAGGGTTTCTATCAGCCAACCCTCTCAACAAGAAGCATGTCGACCAGGAGCATGGCGCCCAAGATTCCCTAACATTCAACCATCACCCATATCATTCAAAAGACCCTTATGTCGGACAAGGCACTCTATCGGCCAAGTCCATGGTGACAACTCAGGCACAACAACAGCCAACTCACAAAGGGTGTGTCGGGAAAACACAAACCCATACTCGACACAAGGTTACCCATCCTACTCATATCGTCCAAGGAAAGGGCTAGGGTGTCGCCCACCTAACAAGCAACACCTTAAGAAGACCTGTCATCCAACTAGGTCAAACACCTCATATCGGACACCACTAAGGCGTCGTCTAGGGTTCTTATACTACCATCATATCGGGCACCAAGTCACCAAGCTCATAATAGCATATCGGCCAAGACCATCACAAGGTGTGACGTACAAGGCACACATCAAGGTGTAACGCCCAAGCCTCAACTCCACAAAGAGTATCAGCCAAGCCCATCTAGGCATATCGATCAAAGGATCAACACCACTAGGATACTCACTATGGTGCACCATTCAACCCATATCGAGCATCACCACAACTAAACCCTATCGTCCAACACAAGGATAACTTACTAGGCTCCATATCAGCCAAAGCATAATGGGCATCAAGCCAACTATCTCAACTCCATAATGGATCGTCCAAAGATCAACATAAGGTAGGGGTATCGGGCAACCTTACTTCAAGATGTATCGATCAGAGCACAAGATATAAGGTGTATCGCCCAAACTCTACCCCAAGCCATGAGGACCATATGGGCATCAAACCAACCATCTCAACTAGGTGTGTCGCCCAAGGGTACAACTCCAAACAAGGCTATCGGGCAACACTATCCCAAGGTCATATCATGCAAGACACAACCCAACAAGATCATCTTCAACCTCAAGCACAAGGGCACCAAACCCTAATTGATCAAGAAGGTTGGCTCACCTCTCAACAACCAAGAGAGAGGGGTTTTGTACAACCTCTATCACAAATTGGGCAACCACAAGGACCAACCTAAACATAGGTCATCATCTATTCAAAAGATCACCTCTCAAATCCATGGTGAGAGGAGGGTGTCGCCCAAGCAACTAGAATGTAGACTCACCTCTCAACTAAAATGAGAGAGAGAGGGGTATTGTCTACATCACTAGATCTCAAACTCACTTCTCTTGACCAAGGAGAGAAAGGGGTGTTGCTCAACAAGGAAACCCTAAACCATGGTTCGGCCAACTAGGTGTAAATGCATATAAACCATCAACAACATCATGCCCATATATCTATAAGATCAACAACATATACTAGAGCAAGAAACATAACATGCAATGGCCGATCATCATCATATATGAAACATACAGCATGGAGAAGGTAGTATAGCTAGGGTTAGAAGTTATGTAACCCGCCTTAAGAAAACTCCTCAAGCTCCAAAGCTCCAAGCTTTAAACTCCTAGCTCCAAGCACACCACTTTCGGCCACCTCAAGAAAAGGAACAAGAAGCATAAACACCATGGCCGAAGAGTAGGCAAGATGGAGAAGAAGATGCTAAGAAGAGAGGGAAGATGCTTACCAAAGAACAAGACCCACCTAGGGTTCGGTCACCAAGCTAGGAAGAAGAAGAAGAACTCCTTCAAGGGGATCGACCACCAACCTTAGCTCCTCCAAGGGTATCGACCACTAAGGTTGCAAGGGAGAGGTGTATCGTGCAAACAAGGAAGAAAGGAGCAACAAAGAGATAAAGGGTTCCTAAGGAAGAGAAAGGCAAGGCATATATAGATGGGGGTCAAGATTAAACCAAGGCAAGGTGTCACCTTACCAAGGGACACTTGTCCACACGTTTTACCACCTTGCAAAACTCATGCACTTGCCATGCCACTACTCACCCAAGGTTCAGCCACATGTCCAAGCTAGGGTGACACAACCAAGGCAAGGAGGTCAACAAAGATCAAAGGCCGACACACTACTCCTCCATGGCCGACACACCCCCATGGGCGATACCCCATGGCCGACACAAAACATCCTTGCCTGATACAGCGCTCAACCAAGAAAGGCAAGGCCCAAACAATGGAAAACAAGGCCCAAAAGAGCTCAACCAAGCCCAAGACAACTCAAGACACAAGCCTGAACCTTCCTCTCAACCCTAGAGGAAGCAAAGAGAGAGAAAGACATCTCTCTAGGTGGAAAACTTTCTCTTCAACCCTAACTCAGGTTATTTTGCAAGTAGCACCTCCAACTCTCAACTAAGCAAAAGCAAACCCTAATCATCACTAAAGATGATTAGCAAGCAACCAAGCACAAGGTTTAGGCAAAACAAACAGGGTAAGCCCAAAATGAAGGTCAGGGTCCTTACAAGCCATAAACCTCTACAAAAGGATTTCGTCCTTGAAATCCGAAGAGAAAAATGAGGGATACTTCACCTCATCTCTGACTCAAGCTCCCACGTGGCTTCCTCAACACCACAGTGATACCAAAGAACCTTCAAAAGAACCGGGTCCTTCCTCTTCAACTTCTTTATTCTTCTGTCAAGGATCGCCACAAGACCCTCCTCGTAGGTCATGTCTTCATCAAGATCAACCTCAATTGGCTGTATAACTGTCCCTGTGTCTGGATGACTTTTCTTCAGCATACTGACATGGAACACTGGATGCAACCTGTGTAACTCTGGCGGTAGTTCCAACTTGTAAGCTACTTTGCTAACACGTGCTATTAGGTATGGCCCCATATACCTGGGTGCCAGTTTGCCTTTTCGAACAAACCTTAGCACGCCTTTCCAAGGTGAGACCTTAAGATACACTTTGTCTCCCACCTAGAACTCTAAAGGTCGTCGATGATTGTCTGCATAAGACTTTTGTCTGTCCTGTGCTATTTTTAACTGTTGTTGTATGACTCTGATCTTTTCTGTTGTCTGTGGTACTAACTCAGGACCCAAAAGCTGATACTCACCAGACTCATACCTGTATAAAGGGGATCTGCAATTCCTTCCATATAGAGCCTCATAAGGACCATGTCAATGCTCCGCTGATAACTATTGTTATAAGCAAACTCTATCAAACTGAGATGCACGTCCCAACTGCCTAGGAACTGCAAAACACAAGCTCAGAGAAGATCTTCCAGAGTCTGAATAGTCCTTTCAGACTGTCCATCCGTCTGTGGGTGGAAAGCGATACTGAACCTCAACTGCGTTCCCAATGCTTTGTGCAACTGTTCCCAGAAATGACTTGTGAATTGAGGACCTCTGTCGGAGACTATCGTTTTTGGTACACCATGCAAATGTACTATCTCGTCTACATACACCTGAGCAAGCTTCTCTGCTATATATGTTGTTTTTGCGATATGAAATGAGCAGATTTTGTCAATCTGTCCACTATTACCCAAATGGAATCATGATTCCTTGCTGTCTTTGGTAGACCAACTACAAAGTCCATGGTTATATGATCCCATTTCCGTTGTGGTATCGAAATGGGTTGCAACGTACCTACCGACTTCTGATGCTTAGCTTTAACTTGCTGACATACTGCACACTTAGCCACAAGCTCAACTACATTCTTCTTCAAGCCAGACCACCAATACAAGTTCTTCAAATTATGATACATCTTGGTGACTCCTGGATGCATAGCATACATTGATGTGTGTGCTTCCTCGAGCACTATATTTCTTAGATTATCACCGTCGGGGACCACCATTCTACCATGATAGCAAACTTATCCATCCTCAGACTCATGGAACCCATCACGCTTTTCACTTCCAAGCTCTGACATGATCAACTACACTGTATCATCTACCCGCCGTGCATCTTTGATCTGCTGTCTTAGCGTAGGCTTGACTTGCATCTGTGCCAATAGTCCTGCCAATAAGGAAACTTCCAACTGCACATTCATCTGCTGCAAAGAGACAAACATATCTCGCCTATGACATACCAATGAGCTCAACTGTGCCTTCTTCATGGAGAGAGAAGAAGACTTTCTGCTAAGCACATCAGCTACCACATTTTCCTTACCAAGATGATATTCAATGGTGAAACCATAATAATTTATTAGCTCCATCCAACGACGTTATCACATGTTCAACTCACCCTGTGAAAAGATATACTTCAAGTTCTTATGATCTATAAATATTTGACACACTTCCCCATAAAGATAGTGTCACTAAATCTTTAACGCATGGACCACCACTGCCAACTCTAAATCATGTGTTGGATAGTTCTCCTCATGTTTCTTAAGCTGTCGTGAAGCAGAAGAAACCACATGATCTTCCTGCATCAGCACACAACCTAAGCCTTTCTTGGAAGCATCGTAGAAAACAACATAGCACTTCCTAGGCTCTAGCAGCACTAGCACTGGAGAACTAGTCATCTTTCCC
The DNA here is from genome assembly GCA_963693085.1 of Alisma plantago-aquatica. Taxonomy (NCBI): domain Eukaryota; kingdom Viridiplantae; phylum Streptophyta; class Magnoliopsida; order Alismatales; family Alismataceae; genus Alisma; species Alisma plantago-aquatica. The sequence continues at coordinate 372,480,823 of OY856412.1, forward strand.
TTCAAACTTTGGAAAGCCTACTGACAACAATCATCTCAGACAAAAGGTACATCCTTCTTGGTCAAATTTTTCATCGGCAACACGATTGCACTGAAGTCCTTGATAAACCTCCATTAGTACCCGGCCAAACCCAGAAAACTACAAACTTCCATCGGTGTCTTTGGTTGCTCCCAATCTTCCACTGACTCCACCTTCTTAAGGTCCACTCTGACTCCTTCTGCAGATATCACATGACCTAAAAAAGTCACTTCCTTCAACCAGAACTCACATTTACTGAACTTGGCATACAACTGCTGTTGGCGAAGAAGAGTCAAGTCTTGTCGAAGATGTCATTCATGCTCTTGCCTGTCCTGACTATAGATCAAAATGTCATCTATAAAGAATACAACAAACTGATCTAGGAACGAACGGAAGACTCAGTTCATCAGGTCCATGAAAGCAGGAGGTGCATTGGTTAGCCCAAACGGCATAACCACAAACTCAAAGTGACCATACCTCGTCCTAAACATTGACTTTGGTATGTCGTCCACCTAAATCCTCAACTGATGATATCTAGACCGTAGATCGATATTTGTGAACACTGTAGCACCATGCAACTGATCAAACAGATCATCTATCCTCGGCAATGGGTACTTATTCTTGATCTTGACTTTGCTCAACTTTTGGTAATCTATACATAGTTGCATCGACCCGTCCTTCTTCTTAACGAACAACACTGGAGCACCCCAAGGCGACGTGCTCAGTCAGATGAAACCTTTCTCCAACAACTCCTGTAACTGCTTCTTCAACTCCGCCATCTCTGCTGGAGCCATCCTATACGGTGTCTGTGCATCTGGTTGTGTTCTTGGTACCGATTGATCTCAAAATCAATCTCTCGAGGTGGGGGAACACCAGGATACTCATCAGGAAACACATCTGCAAACTCTCGGACAACCATCACCTCCTCAAGGCTAGGACCTTTCGCCTTGGTATCCACAACATGAGCTAAGAAAGTCTTACAACCTTGCCGCATCAACTTTTCTACCACCATCGCTGACACTAGACATGTCGAAAGAATCTTCCTATCTCCTTCGAAGATCCACTTCTTTCCATTGTCATCAAACATCGCCTGCTTGGAACCACAATCCAACACAACCTTATACTTCTCTAAGGTATCCATCCCAAGGATGACATCGAATGCATGCATATCAAGTGGTATAAGATCCATTTGTATACCGTGTCTTGAAAAAGATAAGACACAAGATGGACACTCCTCTCGAAGCATCGAGGAACCATCAAGAGGGGTTTCTAAGAACAAGCTATCTTTCTTACAACTAACAGGTAAAGGGCAACTATCAAGTAGGCTATGTGAGATAAAAGAGTGCGTAGCACCCGGGTAAACTAAAACAGATATAAAGCAAGAAGAAGACAAATCAAAATGAAATAACTCCATCTGAGCTGTCACCACTCACGAGTTGACTATCGCCTCCGGCTGACTCATAGCATAGAATCAAGCCGTTGCTTGTTGTCCATGTCCTTTGCTTCCTTGAGCAGACAATCCCGCTTGCGACGCTTGACTGCGTCCTCACCCTCTGCTAGCACTGAGCTGTTGTCTGTCTGACCCTTGTTGATTCTGTCTCAGCTGTTGTGTTACTTCAACATCTCTCTTTGGGCAATTTGACCTTAGGTGCCCAGTCTATCCACAGTGGTAGCATGACCTGCCTTCTATCTGCGGCCTAGATGGACCTGACACTGCCACAGAAGCTGTACTATGTGCCTTCGACATCAAAGAAACATGACCTCTTCCCGTACTCAGAGACCACTGTGACGGTGCATGAGAACCTCTCATCATGGAAGGTGCTGTAAACCTTGACTTCTTGAAGCCACCAGATCTTGGTCCCTGGAATAGAGCAGGCCTTTTCCTGGTCATGGACTCCCTTTTCTCCCTAACAGAACATTCAATCCTGTGGACATACTCCACAAACGTGGCAAACTGCTCCCGATTCTCTAAAGCAGTAGCAGGTGTCGACAACTCAACACTCAAACCTTTCTCAAACCGCCTGATCCGCTCATCATCTGTTGCCGCCATGTGAGGAAAAAACCTCAACAAGTCCATGAACTTGGCTTCATACTCGGTGGTTATCATCGTTCCTTGGCGTAGACACTCAAACTGATTGATCTTCTCATCTAGATATGTCTTCGGAAAGTATCTACTGATGAACTCTCACCAGAAGATCTCCCAACCGATCTCCTCACCGGGTCGCTTCTCCTCCTCAATGGCCCACCAGTGGCCAACACTGCCCTTCAAAAGGTAGACAACGTGCTTGACTTTGTCTGCTTTGGGGATGTCAAGGATCCAGAAGGCCTTCTCAAGACCTGTCAGCCGTAGATCAGCATCCGCTGGATCATCCGTTCCATCATAATATGAAGCTCCGACTCGGCGAAGCCGCTCAAAGGTCTTCCCAATACCCGATGTTTCACCATGGGGAATCTGTGATCTTGGCTGAGGCAATGACACTCGTTCTACCATGTTATTCATCATAGCCATCAACTGCCCCATAAGCTGTTGGTAGGCAGGGTTTTCAAGAATGGCTGGGTCAAGTTGGGGGACCTTAGGCACCCGATCTCCATGTGCCTGCCCTCCTGCTCCATCAACTAATGCATCATCACTGCTGTCGGCAGCATGCTCTTCATGATTTCCATACATCTTTAAGATTTATCTTCCACTGAGGGCAGAAGGTTATGACCCACCTAAATCGCGCGCCCAAAAAGAGAGAGGATTTGAAGTAGTCGAACTTTTAAATTTATAACCCGAAACCTTCTAGGCCCCCACAACATTATTACGGGGTTGAAGTAGATATACACGGTCAAACACAGGGACAAGGGTGGTAGTGTTGAGAACGCGTAATCGACACGTTACACTCCGGTATGGGTAAGGAGATGATAAAGTTCCCAAGGGAACAACAGGCGAAGATCGATAAAATAAAAGAAAACTATCTCCAACTGGAGCTCCAAGGAAAAATATAGGATTTTAGACGTTTATCAGTTTTTAGGGTTTTTGTGCAACGAAAACAGAGAGGATAACACAATTGCAGTAGTAAGGAACGAAGGAGAAAGCTTCGATAAAACAAGCAGCAGCAGGAACTTCCAGCACCTCTTCTCTCAAAGAGGGTACCTCTAACTAAGCATCAACACCTCTCTCAAGGCTGCTGATCTTTGGTTAGAGTGGAAAGGTCACTAAAGCAACTCCGATCTAGGGCACTCTCGTACTCCCGTATCGGACCAAACACTAGAGCCACAACACCTCTCTCGAGGTTGCTGCAATGGGAAACACGATTCGATAGCTAGTCAAAACATGATCCAAGCATACAAGCTAGAGTTCGGATGCTAAACAAAGCAATCATCCAACAAAAGGGAACCAAACATGAAGCAACAGATTTTTAAAGCTCCTCTGATTCCACTAGCATAATCATTCATATAAAAGGGTTTAGTTACATTGCATAAGTAAAGAAAGTAAATGACTGGAAAAGATAAAGATAAACATCGCCTCCTTGATTTAGAAGAGCGACATGCAGCAACAGATCCCTAAGATTTCTCTAGCCCGATACCGGGCGGGAACCTTGCCCGATACGCCTGTGTCGGGCGGCACACCCTATCGGGTGATAGGCCATGATGGGATGGCGTATCGTGAGAAGCTCTCATGCCCGATATGATCGTGTCGAGTGACACACCCTCTCGGGCGACACACCATGACGGGCGACTCGTATCAGGCTTGGTATCGTGTCAGGCTAGAGACTGCTTAAGGTGTCGGGTTTCTCATATCGGGTGTCCTTTACGGCCGATATCGGGCTGCTGCGGTGACCGGGGTAGATTCTAAGGGAACCATTCCCGCCCTCTCGGGTCAGAGAAGTGCTCACCTAATATCGCCCGATACAAATCTGAGACACGACACGCTAGCTCCAGGTGCTTTCCCAAGTTAGATTTCGCAAAATTCCGACCCGTCCCATCGGAGTCCTGTAGCTTCTATTTATAGGCAGCGGTTGGGAGAGGTTGTGGTTCTCCGGGCGCCACATGTCCTCCTTCAGCTCCATCATTGCGGCTTCAGGGATGCCCGATATGCGTGTCGCTCGACACAAGGGTGTCAGGCTGTAAGCGTTACCGGGTGTCGTGGTGAGTTCGGCACCTGCCGGTGGGTGGCTTGTATCCCGTGACACGCTACAATAGTCGTGGCGAGTTCGGATCCCGGTCGGGTAAAATGGCGTATCGCTCATCCGCTCCTTCTTGTGCGACATCCCCGTGTTGCGCGGTAGTGTATCGTGCTGCCCTGTGTCGGGCAGCGATCGTGTCGGCCGACTGGTAAGAAGGCTGATGCAGGTGGAACACGTTCGTGGGCCGGGACAGGCCTTTTTGCTGATAAATGAGTAGAAAAATGAGGAAAACTCTGCAAAAGATGATAAAATTGAGTTAAGAGCGTAGCGTGGCCTGTTTATTCAAAAACATGACAAAAAGGAGAGAGAATCACTTAAAAAGGGCAGATTTGACAACAAAATAAGGGCCAAAAACATCACAAAATTAGGTGTTATCAGGTTATTGTAAGAAAATCTGGATAACTCACAAGAACAGATGAAAACCTAGTCCTAGATCCCTGTAGACTCAGCGAACCTAGAGCTCTGGTACCAAACCGACTGTGATACCTCACCATCACAGAGACAATGAGATGACACGCGAAACGTGCGAAACCACATATTACCGAAAACACAGGTTAATTAAAACTGATTGTGGAAAGCACACATGTGAGAACTTTTGCAACCAGATTCTGCAGAGAAACATGTTATATAAACATTCACAAGCCATGTTATAGATCCACATCTTATCGAAACCTGCTATACTGTCAGCACCAGAGTTCAACAACTATTTATACATTCATAACGGCCACGTACGGCTAGCAGCAGGGTATACAAAAATTATAACTGCTAAACGTCGAGAAACATCGTCAAAACACTTCCAAGGACTTGAGAGTACAAGGATGACTCTAAGACTCTACTACAAAACACCAAAACAGTAGCAGGTCCATCTCTTGCCTTCTACTGCTTTTCTTGCTGCTCGGCCACAACCTCACGACCACGACCACGTCTAGAATGATCACCTAAAAGGGTGTAAACCAGTGGGGTGAGACACACAGTCCCATCGAGAAACATAACTTCCTGCCGAAACTATAAAACCTCAAAAGGTTAAAGCAGATAACAATAGATAACTGATAAAGCGTATAACAAGAGCAGCATACTGAGCAAAGCTATCATCACCATCAAGCTCACTAAGATATCCGGGAGGCATATAACCAAGTATTGCTTTATGGAACATGATTGACAAGATAAGCTTTATAAAAACTTATCACAGAATATAAGGATCGTACACATATATGCAAGGTGTAACTAGATTAGCTATATAAGCAATGCCTCAATCAATGTTCCGTGTTTTGCTTTAAGCAAGATATACTATTCGGATAGATTACGTTTTATTATGCCCTAAGGAAGTGAGCCTTCCCTGCTCAAGTCCAACCATTGGCTGCGAAGCCCAATCTGGTGCCATACAAGGTCAGTACATGAATCATCAAGTGAGACTGCAATCTTATGCTTATAGGGCCTCAGCCTCTGGGTCAGCTCCGCAAGCTACCCATATCTCTAGCTCACCTCATCATAGGTGCTAGTACATACATCCGAGCCATGAACGCATCATGCTCATCATCCCATATCCTGAGCCATGGGCCTGTTCACCATGCTCCGTATATCCCGAGTCTGCAATCACAACTGCACTCAACCATCCTATTTTAGGCTAGGGGAAACCTCACATATTCAACAATATGTGCTACAGGTAATCTCGCAGGATAAACATGTTTCACCATCACCAAATACTTTCGGTAATGGATCTATGGCCAGAGAAACTACATGATATGTTCATCTATAATTGATTAGTATATTTTAAGCCAATTGTTGAGGCAAAGCAAAGTATAACACAACCTTATAGAATTACATCATTATTGCCATCAACATACTGTCTTGGGACCTCAATCTCTCATGATATCAACCACTGCCTCTCTAGGCATCAAAACCATGCATCAACATCCTGGGAACACATCCCTTATCTCATCATCAGAGGATAACACCTCAACTAGGCACTCAACCTTATATCAGGTCCTCAGACCTATCAACTTGTTGCGACATCACCGCATGGTGCTATTCCAGCACATACATCTCATATCTCTTATCAGGCTATGAATCCACATGAAATACCTGCATGGTTAGTATACACATTCATAGAGATTACTGAAGCCATCATGGATTAATAGAATGATCATGCTATCAAGTATAAAGAAGCATCCATGAGTACATCACACATAAGCTTTATCATTCATAGTATTATTATCAATCATGGGCATATATTATGCCTCATACTTGTGACCATATGCATGTGTCACATCATCATGTGAAGAAACATCATAAGCTTCCAAGCTTCCTAGTTCACAACCTATCATTTTAACTCATCATCATATTTGCAGGATTCAAGGTGATTACATCATATCACTTATGTTATTATTACTAATAGAGGACTATCAACTATATACATTCTGAGTTATCAAAACCCTCACCAAAACTCCTGCAACCCTCACTATAAGTATGGCGAGCAACACCAACCCTCACCAAAGGGTGTTTCGGCTAGGGTTCCAAACCCTAAAGCATATGTACCATCAAAACGACCAACAACACATCATCCTATCATGCACTAGGGTTAGGGTTTCTATCAACCAACCCTCTCAACAAGAAGCATGTCGACCAGGAGCATGGCGCCCAAGATGCCCTAACATTCAACCATCACCAATATTGTTCAAAAGACCCTTATGTCGGCCAAGGCACTCTATCGGCCAAATGCAAGGTGACCACTCAGGCACAACAACAACCAACTCACAAAGGGTGTGTTGGGCAAACACAAGCCCATACTCGACACAAGGTTACCCAGCCTACTCATATCGTCCAAGGAAAGGGCTAGGGTGTCACTCAGCTAACAAGCAACACCTTAATAAGACCAGTCGTCCAACTAGATCAAACACCTCATATCGGCCACCAATAAGGTGTCATCTAGGGTTCTTATACAACCATCATATAAGGCACCAAGCCACCAAGCTCATCATAGCATATTGGCCAATATCATCACAAGATGTGTCATGCAGGGCACCCATCAAGGTGTAACGCCCAAGCCCCAACTCCACAAAGAATATTGGCCAAGCCCAACTAGGCATATCGGTCAAAGGATCAACACCACTAGGATACTAACTATGATGCACCATTCAACCCATATTGAGCATCACCACAACTAAACCCTATCGCCCAACACAAGTATAACCTACTAGGCTCCATATCATCCCAAGCATAATAGACACCAAGCCAACTATCTCAACTCCATAATGGATTGGCCAAAGATCAACACAAGGTAGGGGTATCGGGCAACCTTACTTCAAGATGTATCGTTTAGAGCACAAGATATAAGGTGTATTGCCCAAACTCTAACCCAAGCCAAGAGGACCATATGAGCATCAAACCAACCATCTCAACTAGGTGTGTCGCCCAAGGGTACAACTCCAAAATAAGGCTATCGTGCAACACTATCCCAACGTCATATCGTGTAAGACACAACCCAACAATATCATCTTCAACCTCAAGCACAACGGCACCAAACCCTAATTGATCAAGAAGGTCATGTCACCTCTCAACAACCAAGAGAGAGGGGTTTTGCAAAACCTCTATCACAAATTGGGCAACCACAAGGACCAACCTCAACATAGGTCATCATCTATTCAAAAGCTCACCTCTCAAATCCATGGTAAGAGGAGGGTGTCACCTAATCAACTAGAATGTAGACTCACCTCTCAACTAAAATGAGAGAGAGGGGTATTTCCTACATCACTAGACCTCAAGCTCACTTCTCTTGACCAAGGAGAGAAAGGGGTGTTGCTCAACAAGGAAACCCTAAACCATGGTTCGGTCAACTAGGTGTAAAGGCATATAAACCATCAAAAACATCATGCTCATATATCTATAAGATCAACAACATATACTAGAGCAAGAAACATAACATGTAATGGCCGATCATCATCATATATGAAACATGCAACATGGAGAAGGTAGTATAGCTAGGGTTAGAAGTTATGTAACCCGCCTTAAGCAAACTCCTCAAGCTCTAAAGCTCCAAGATTTAAACTCCTAGCTCCAAGCACACCACTTTCGGCCACCTCAAGAAAAGGAACAAGAAGCATAACCACCATGGCAGAATAGTAGGCAAGATGGAGAGGAAGATGCTAAAGAGAGAGGGAAGATGCTTACCAAAGAACAAGACCCACCTAGGGTCCAGTCACCAAGATAGGAAGAAGAAGAAGAACTCCTTCAAGGGGATCAACCACCAACCTTAGCTCCTCCAAGGGTATTGGCCACCAAGGTTGCAAGGGAGAGGTGTATCATGCACACAAGGAAGAGAGGAGCAACAAAGAGCTAAAGGGTTCCTAAGGAAGAGAAAGGCAAAGCATATATATATGGGGGTCAAGGTTAAACCAAGGCCAGGTGTCACCTTACCAAGGGACACTTGTCCACACATTTTACCACCTTGCAAAACTCATGCACTTGCCATGCCACTACTTACCCAAGGTTCGGCCACATGTCCAAGCTAGGGTGACACAACCAAGGCAAGGAGGTCAACAAAGGTCAAAGGTAGACACACTACTCCTCCATGACCGACACACCCCCATGGGCGATACCCCATGGCCGACACAAAACATCCTTGCCCGATATAGGGCTCAACCAAGCAAGGCAAGGACCAAACAAGGGAAAACAAGGCTCAAAAGAGATCAACCAAGCCCAAGACAACTCAAGGCACGAGCCTGAACCTTCCTCTCAACCCTAGAGGAAGCAAAGAGACAGAAAGACATCTCTCTAGGTGGCAAACTTGCTCTTCAACCCTAACTCAAGTTATTTTGCAAGTAGCATCTCAACTAAGCACAAGAAAAACCTAATCATCACTAAAGATGATTAGCAAGCAGCCAAGCACAAGGTTTAGGCAAAACAAACAGGGCAAGCCCAAAACGAAGGTCAGGGTCCTTACAATGCCATTCCTATGCTACTCCCAAGCCTATAAACTTGTGGAATTGTATAAGAGTGTGTCCAAGTTGGATTTAAATAATATCAAAAGACCCAAGTGTGTGCCTAAGGGGTGTTTATGCACATCAATTGGATAGGGGTCTTGTGGATGCATCACTTGTTGCCACCAACATGTATGAAGGTGTCCGCAAGCTGGTCCATGCCAGGTTGAATGGCAAGCAAGGTGGAGTTTGGCGGCAGCGATAAATGTCCCACATATAACGACAATCTAGACAACGCATGCCTCAACTGCCTTATGTGTTGGCTCTATTAAGGGATGCTTGCTTCATGAGGATCACTCTCTATGGTGGCACTTAACCAGGGGAAGATAAAAGGGAGGAAGCCGATGGTTGGTTCTTGTAGCTAGATGGTCCTTGGCGAGGCATACAATGATGGTATGTGTTGATAGAAGACAACTGCCCTTACGCAACAATAGGTGTTGGCATCAGATTGGAGATGGGGTGGAAAGGGAGGAATTATGCATGGTCCTAACTGCATGGGTATGATAGGAAGGTCCAACAGGGAGGGATGAAACTTGGATGGAAAGGCCACACAACCCTCAACTGATGAAGGTGGTGCTAGACTAGGCATCTGTTGCTTTGCATTGGGAACATGCAACATCTTGTTGTCTTGTGGATACATGAATAGAAGGAACACAATGTTTATGCTTAAAGGGAATCACTAATAACTTCTTCTTTCTTATGTGAATTGCAAAATATATTCCTTTTGGTATAGTTTGTCTAGGTTTTGTTGAGTATAGTTGTATGAGTTTGCAATGTGAAAACATACATCAAACTCGCACTTTGTCATTCAAATAAATCCTACCAAATGGTTCCTTACTCTTATGGATTGAGTCAACAAGATTTACCATAAGGTCAACAAAAGAAGAGAGTGCAGAAACAATTGATTTGAAAAATATGATGCCATTTTTATTATGAAACAAATTCATTCACGAAAAGCATGTGACCCAAAACTATAAACTTGTTGTGGCAGAACGCGTCCTTGATGCTCAACCTTTACTCAAAGCTATATAATGGAAACATAAGGAATCCTCACCAGATTATCTGATGGAGTCCCCCCCTTTCCTTTTAATACCAAATTGCAAAGCCTATTCACCATTGATAAACCCTTAGGGAGAGTGGATGCAAGTGATCCTCCTATGCACGTGGAGAACCAAGTGGGACATCAACATTTTTATTATCAACTACAAAAAGAGGCAACATAGTAATAAGATGATTATGTCTTTGAGGGTAATGGTCTTCATGGTTTGCCCGACGAGGTAGACACTTGTAGGTTCTTCCTTGACAGTGAGTGATCAAAACACACCATCCTAAATGGCTTCATGTCTTTGCATTAGAGTCCTGTGTGCATAATTAAGTTGACACTAAGAATGACCTGAGTTGCTCTCAGTGAGGTCCTCATTATGGGACATTGAGGGGAACACATATGAAGAATGGGGAGACTACATAGTCAATATTTGTGGAGGGGGTGACTAGGAAATTATGAAAGAAGAATAAGAGAGGAGATGACCATGGAGTTTGGGATGACGCTTGGGGGGCAGATAAGACAATAAAATACAACTTCTTTGATAGAGAGCGACTCTCCCTTTTCTCCCTAGGGTTAAGAGCATACCCCGATATCATGTAAAAATAAGATTAGTGGCTAAATATTTAATTTTATTAGACAAAAACCACTTCTATTTTTAGAAGAGGAGCAATGCTTACAAATGGAATCAAACCATAATGAGTCAACTATTGAGGTGCATATAAATAATACAAAAATCACTCTAATAACGTTGATTTAGGATATAAACTTACAAAGTCTTGCAAAATCATGTAAGATGTCAACCATGTCAATAACAAATCTACTTTGCTACGTCTAAAATCCACAATCCCTCTAATTTGGATAAACTATCATATCACCTTTTTTCTTATTCTTTCTCTCCAATTCTCTATTTCAGGTTCTTGAGTTGAAAAGAGTAAGAACAAGAGCCGATTTCTAAGATCTTGATGGATTTCTAGGATTTTATATCATAGGATACACAATTGAGGCTTTTAACACCTGAGGTGAGTGGTTGTGTAATGCCTAGTCCAATTACCCAAGGATCTAGTAGAGTTTTAGGAATGACGACTAACCCCATAGATCGCCATTGGCCTTAACTGCACGCTATCCTCAATCTGCATAAGACAAGATCAACTTTCTAGATAGTCACCCATCCTAGTACTACTCTGGTACAAGCACACTTAAATGCAATGTTCTTAGTGATGGGATTCTTGAACAGGAGGTACACCTTAGAGATATGAATAGTGCAATCATTCCTTTTAATATTATTTTATCTGAGACCTCAGACCCCATGGATGTTACAATCTCCCCCACTTAGACTCTTGACATCCTTGTCAAGGCTCAACTATGTGGCCTCCTAATATCTTCCTATTTCAATGCAAACCCAGAATGGCCCATCAACACCTAGTTCCCAATCACAACTACCAATGCAAGGGTGACTACATCACCATGGACAACCCTTTCTAACATGCCCAGACTGCACGACTCAAGACTGACATGCTACATACCCATGTGGGCCCCACATACTAGAAGGATTATACATTGATAGTGGAACCATTCTTACCCCAATCTCAATCACATTGCCCATACAATGTTAGAGGATTGAGGCACTCGTCCCTAGGCGGCATGAAGGAAATAATACACTGACATATACAAAAAGAAATAATAACTCAAAACATAAAAGGATTTAACAAAACTAACCAACCACTTTTATGATTTTATGGACTTGTCCTTGACATCTGAGTTTGTTGAGTGTGGAAGCGATCTTAGTCAACTCTTTATAATTCATCATGTTTGCTTAATCGGGGAAAATCATGGCACACAGTCAATGCGAAATGCACATGGCAACTACCAGTGAAACAAAACAAGTTGCATAACAAAATAGGATCTTGGCATTTACCAAACAAACAAAGTACATAATTTAATCAAGGAAAACTTTAAAGAAAGCATTATGTATTTTATAACAAATTTCCATTATACAATTTGTATGCCATTATTTCCAAGTATAGAGGTATTAAACCCTATCAACACCCAAAGGTGTTCGTCAGTTTACCTCTATATTAAATCCATTTACTATACCCAAGGGTGTGGATCTATTTGTATTAGTGTACATTAGGCCCTTTCTACACCCAAAGGTGAGGGCTTGTTTGTACCTACACATTAAAACCTATCTATATCTGATGGTAAGGGTATGTTCCATGTTAGAGTTCAACATCAATGTATAATGAATTTCTATTTTTATGTACACGTTTTTTAGAATATACTTATAATGGAAAATCAGAATATTGTAACATAGAAAGTCACTTAGTTTGTCCAAATATTACTATATTCCAAGAGAAATGAAATAACTCATACAATACAAGCAAGCACTGCGATACATATAGTCAAGGAGTATAACATGTGTACCTTCACAAAAATTCAGGGTAAAAGATAATTGGAATTCAAGAGTATGTCAAAGTCAAATCCATGTACAATAACAGGTATGTAGGTACTAGTATTCTAGTCAACAACATGGAGGGTCAACAAGAACCAAAACGATCAATATGTAGAATCAGAACAAGTAATTGCTGAGATTCGTACCAGAGTATCCACTTTGAATTTAAAGTTTCTTTAGTCTCATTACCGTTCTTTGGTGTGGTATATCTTCAATGAGTAGTAATTCCAATTTATCATGTTTCCAAGACCAACATCATGTTCAGATATCATTATTATCAATATTGATGGATGGTCCACACCTAATCCATTATGTGCACTTAATCCCTAAATCATCATCAAAGGTGAAGTCTAAGGGTAAAAAATAGGGTTTTCACAAGTTTTCAAGATAATATCGTCAAGAGATTAGATAAATTTATAATCTTTGATTTGAAAGTCACCATTAAAGTCCATTAGTATATATCATTTGGAAAAGTATTAGGATTTAGATGTTGAAAGTATTTCCATCGCACCTAGCTCACTCATGCAATCAAAATGGACTATAAATTCAACCATTTTTGAGATTGTATGTATAATTTATGATCAAAACAAAACTTGTAGTGTGTGTGTGTGAGTGAGTACTTCAAAGAGATAGGTGGCGTTGCGCCACTATAGAAGAGCACAAACAACACAAACATGGGGAAAAATTGCATGAGAGATGACAATAGATCAACTGAAGTTGATGGTTGGTTTTGTGGGTGTGTGAGAAGTCAAAGGGAGTTTCAAATTGGTAGATAAAACCTAGGGTTAAGATTTTAAAAGCTTAGAATGTTAGGATTCAACCTATTTCTCCTCTTCACCAAGGAGGGGACTCGATTAGAGCTAGATATTCCTAGAGATATCATGGTCAAGGAAAGGACATGGGAAGTGGAGAAGAAGGGGGATGCTAGGATAAGAGTGGGAGTCAAGACAAAGGTACTGACCCAAGTCTGATGATCTATTTTATTAATATCTCGAGTCTTTATACAATTCCAGCTAAGTCACAAATTCTTTGATAGCTATCCCCTCTATTTAGGAGCTAGCGAACAATCACAACTATTCGTGTAACTAACTGGCAACAAATGCTTATACATCATTGTATCCCACCTCATGCCACATTGACATTACAAGGACCTCAAACTCATAAAATTCCCTCCCTCTTATTTTCTGCCATCATCCTTGATGGCCAACTAAGAAGGAAAAGCCATCCTCAACTGTAGCGCTCCTAGTTTGCCTCCGCCTCAGTCTCTCTGACCCACTAGACTAATACCGCCGATGCGGCTTCCTGTCCCTCTTGCACCATGCACTCAGTGAGTATCCTTTCTAGAAACCTCATCCCCATCACCCAATTCCAATTCGGTGGAGATGGGCATTCCTTGTAGAATGGCTTTATCTATGAATCATGGAAGACTGGATGCACCTTTGCTTCCTCCAACAAACTCATTTAGTATGCCACTACCCCAATTCACATCAACACTTCGAAGTGTCCAAAATACCTCACTGCCAACTTCTGTGAGGCTATCATGACCACTATGTTATGCATGTATGGTTGAATATTCAACCATACCCAATCTCCAAGTCCAACTGCAAACTCCCTCTCCCTCATTTGTTATCAGCCTGTTACTTCATCCGTTCTCGTGCCTTCTTCAGGTTTGCAGTTAGCATCCTCAAGGACCTCAACACCTAATCCCTTACTTTGAAGAGAACCTCCACTGTTGGAGATTCTGTAGTTCCTTCCTCATGAGGAACTACTCATGGATCCATGAGCTGTATATAGGGATTTATTGTAACAATACTCTTCCCATGGAAGCAAGCGCAACTAGTCCCTCAGTTGCTGATCATAGAAGCATCTCATATATTTCTCCAGGAACATATTTAAAACCTCTATTTATCTGAAAGATTGAGGGTGATAAGCCGAAATCCTACTCAATTTAGTCCCACTCCGACTACAAAATTCCTCCCAAAACTGGCTTGTGAAAACTAAATCCCGATCAGACACAATGTTTAGTGGAATCCCATGAAGACGAACCACCTCTTATATAAAAATCTTGGATACTGATACCGCCATATAAGAATGTCCCATTGTAATAAAATGACCATATTTTGATCGGTTATCCATGACTACTAGAATTGTGGATTTTCCCTTGACTACTGACATCCCATCAATGAAATCCATGGAGATTCCCTCCCAAATGGCCTGTGATGGTGGAAAGGGCTGTAGCAATCTTGTAGGTGCATGAGCTTCATATTTGTTCTGCTGACAAACATTGCAATTGTTCACCATCACTTTCGCACTTCCTTTCATACTAGCCAATAGAAATCACTTCTCATGCTATGAAGAGTCTTTTCATACCCCGAGTGCCCTCCAATTTTAGAACAATGACCATCTTCCATAATCTTCTCCAACAATGCTGACTTTTGGATTAGGTTCAACCAGTTCTTGTAGTATATCAAATGCCCTTTCCTTGAGTATGTTTTGTCATTCAGCCTCCCTTCCTCCCAAGCTTTCATCATCTCCTGCAGGTCAAGCAAGGACTGATAATGTAAGGCCCTTGAACTTACTCAATGAGTTGAATGAGCTTAATTACCATAATTGAATGCTTCGAACCCTAATACAAACTTTTTATATGTTTTGAAATCATAAGACAAGCTTAAGTTTCAAATTTGGTCCAATTTGGACACTGTTTGAGCAAGTTATGCAATTTTCTGTACATTTTGGACTTTTATGCAATTTACCCAATTGAGGGGTTTTCCTTGCAATTTTTTCACATACATTATGTTCCTTAGTTGTTATATTATCATTCTTGAGATTTTTGATCCATGGCGATCCTAGTTGAGACATGGTTTGAAGGTGTTTTTATCAAGGGTATTTTAGGGTTTTTCCCTTCATGGATGAGCTACCTTTAGTAGCTATCAACTAAGGAATTATGTGATTGGCTGGGAATTTCGCCAAAGGAAAGCCAAGCAGGCCTTGAGGGACGGTGGGAGAGCTTCTTGTGTGTGCGCTTATGTATTTTTAATAATTTAAAGCCATGGACACTTGGATATATACTAGAATTGCAACTTTTTCTTTTTCTTAATATTAAAGTGTCATATACTTATCCAAAAGCCCCCAAAACGAGACATTTACTCTCCATTATCTATCTCCTTCTCCCAGATTCGTACTCCCTCTTTTCAGCTGCAATTTTTGCTGCCCAAGGAAGAAGAAAGTGGGGATTCTCTTGGAAAACAATTCTAGGGTTGAAATTGATTCTCTTTTTGGATGTATGAAGCTTCCCCCTAGTGATATTGACCTAAAAGTGTAAGTTTTTCCTTATTTCCTCCATCTAATTCTTTGTTACTCTTCCTCCTACATCTCTCCAGGTCGGAACCATGGTTTTCCATGGTGAAAGTTCCTCTAGAACTCAAAACTCCTTCCTTCTTGTTTCTTTTCTAGGGTTTTGCTTGTTTGTGAAGAGAATTGCATAGTTGGCCAAGTTCAGATCTGAATCCAAGGTTTCCTTGCCCTATTTGCTCGATATTTTTGATGTTGGATATCTGAACTACTCCATAGAGGCGAGTTATATAACATTCTTCACTTATATTGCTTATTAGAAGCTTGTTGGATCATGATTATGCTTGAATGTGATGATCTAAGCATAGAGAAATTATGCTTGGTTAGAATTACGAATTTTATTGTGTTCCCTGTTTTTTTCCAGTTCTATATGAACCTGTAAACATGTGTACATCCTGTATAAGGTGTAACATGATCTGGGACAGGTTGATAGCAACAACCTATGGTGGTATGTACTAAACAAATGATGGTTCAAATTAGGGTTTTCAGGCTATTTCCTTCCCTATCACATAACTGATTGTCATACCATTCAAAAACCAATAATGTTGCTATCTTGGCAACTGATGTTCGTGATCAAGAGTGTCCAATTTATGGTGACAACCTATAGTCACCACCTTAGTTCAGGTTTTTACTCAATTAGACATTTAATTATCATCCACTAAGTATTCTAATGATGTCATCAATCGATGATGATATCGGCCTATTATTTGATGATGTTAACTAAATGTATTACTGATCTAGCAACCAATGGTGACCTAATGATCACAATTAATGGTGGATCAGGTCATCACCATATATGATGAATTAGGAATGTAATTATAGGTTCGATTGATAACCTTGAACCAATGGTTCCTTGGTTCAATTGATCTAATGGTTAGACCTATACTTCGATTGATAACCATGAACAATGAACCTGATCCAATGAAAAATATTGGATGTTTTAACATCTAATGGATTAGAATAAATCATGTTATTATATGTGGGTCATAGTGAATATAATTCAATGGTTCAATACCATTAATTGGTAGTCTTACCTTTACCATTATATAGTTATATTTGATAAATCAATGTAATGAGTGGATGCGTAACTCCCATGTGATCTAGCCTATTATCCTAACCTTGATGTAATTATATGATGTTGATTGGTTATAATCAGACCTCTTGAATGATTAATGTGATAATAAATTACACTCTTCTTATGTTGAAACCACAATGTAGTATTATTTGAATATCATAGTGCCTTGCCATGTTAAAATCTATGGACATACATGTGCTAATGATCTTTTGAGCCTTGTTTAAGGCATGGAATGTTGATGATAACCTTACTATGAATAATGTGATGGTCTTAATGACCTTTGGGCATGTTTGAAGCCATGATTGTGGTGAAATCCTCTTCATGTTCCAATAAGGGTTAAAACCCGGGAACTTGTGATAAGATATTGGTATCTTGTAAAAGTATGATGATAAGGGTGGTCCATTAATTTGCAATGGATGATAGCATGTGGTAATGTGATTAAGATTTATATCTCAAATGTTTTATATCTCTTGAAGTTGTTATACATATACTCTTGTTAGAAAAGAATTAGGGTTTTAATGTCCATTTGTATGATTTAGCTTTAATTCACTCAATTGGCATAACTAATCAAGTGAAACTCTAATCATGTAGTGCCCTGTGCCATAGATCCATCTGAGTATCAGAACTTTCCAGATGGTGAAATGAGTATTCCTAAGGAAAACTCGGAGCACATACTGATGAGTATGCGGGGTGCTTGTCATCCTAAATTCAAGTGTTTAGGGAGGATGACTGCGGTCATACCTAACCCTCAGTTTGAGAACGACTACGATCATGTCTCGGTGATTATATATGTGATGAGATTGGAGGACAACTATGGTTGTACCTCGGATGGTAGGGTATGCATACCCACCTCCTTTTAATAGTGCCATGATCTATACCAAGGACGGACTAGGCTGTTAGCAACTTGACCTTATGTGTCGCTGTGGCGGACCCATACTGACCGGGGGCGGAGAAGATATTAGGAATCTGACTCTTCCTAGATCTTGTATTGCACTGGTTTCGACTTAGTAGTGGTCAGTTGGGACGTGAGTGGTATTTCTCAAATCCCTCAGGGCAATATAATAAAATAAGTGATATAAGCCATGTAGTATACTGACTAGGGTTAAATACATTTCACATTGCTTGATTAGTCTTTAACTAGTCCTTATACTATTCAGTGTTTACAAGATGATATCATATGACATTTGAGTAATTATACTTCTTGTCAAGTTAATTTGTTTAATGGCTTAGTATGCTTAACCTATTTAATCTGCTTAAATTGCTTATTCATTTCTATATCTTCTTAGTTCATTTACTGTCAATTAATATGTTATAATCAATATATGTTGGAGAGAGTTATATCTCTCGCTGGGACTGGGTCTCACTCGTGGTTCACCACAATTTTTTTTAGGTGGCCGCGGGCAACGAGATCGAGGTTGTGCTGTGGAAGAGAACCAACCTGGTGATCAATAGATTCAAAAGGTTGGTTAGTTGTAGATGTTAGTTATATATGTTAGTAGTAGAGTCCTAGTGTCGTCCCTGTACTCTCAGGTCCTAGTATGGGATGTGTTTTCTAGATGATATATTTGTATCGACACAAGATTTTGGTAGTATGCCAATGTTTGTAAATAAATGGCACGTACATGTGAAATATCTTTTGTATGCAGGATGTGACTGAGGTCTTTGGACCCATATGCAAATACTTGTTATAGTATATGAGAATAGAATGATGAACCTTTTATAAATGTTCTAGAGTTTATTTACATTGTTGGAATCAGTTTTAATTGTTTCACATTTTTGACTTTATGATTAATTAGTAGTTGACCGTGTTTTGTGTTTTGAGTAATCTCATTTAGCGTGATGAGGTGTCATAGTTAAGTTGGTATCAGATCTCTAGGTTTACCGAGTCTACAGGGACATAGGACTTAGGTTTGAGTTTGTTCTTATGTATCCAACATATCTGATCATAGTTTATGCTTATGCAAATTTGTCTGGAGAACATGAAGAACATGTTGAGAGTAGCTATGTTGCACCAGGAGGAGGTGCAGGGAGGCAGGCACGCGATGAGAGAGTGCCAGAAGAAGGGCCAGAGCAGCCCAAAATGCCTCATCTAGACCCGTCAATGATGGCCAATCCTGAGTTTCAGCATATGTTTAGACAGATGATGGCCACAATTACACATATCATTGACAGAGCGCCAACACCTCCATCTTGGGAAACCACCTCTAATGTGGAGTCCCAAGGTGTCGGGAAGACATTTGAACGTCTTAGACGTGTTGGAGCGATTGAATATGCAGGTACTTCTGATCCATCAGACACTGACATGTGGTTGATTGAGCTGGAAAAGGCTTTTAAAATCCTAAACATCGCCGAAGAAGACAAAGTTAAGCATGCTGTATACTTGTTGAAGGATAGTGCTGGCCACTGGTGGGCCATAGAAGAGGAGAAAAGGCCAGGAGTTGTGATAGGATGGGAGGAGTTTCGGAGGGAATTTGTTAGTCGATATTTTCCAGAGACCTACCTAGACGAGAAAATCTCTCAGTTCGAGAAGATTCGTCAGGGAGCTATGACTATCAATGAGTATGAATCAAAGTTTATGGAACTTCTGAGGTTATGCCCACACATGGCAACAACAGACAAGGAAAGGATCCGGAGATTTAAGAAGGGTTTGAGTACGGAGTTGACTACTACATCATAGACCTTGGAGAATAGGGAAAGGTTTTCCACCTTTGTGGAATATGTCAGGAGGATTGAGAGGTCTGCCATAGAGAAGCGTGAAGCTAATGCTATGAAGCGACCTATGCAGTTTCAAGGGCAATCATCTGGAGGCTTTAAGAAGCCAAGGTTTTTCCCATCACCGTCGCAACCAAGGTCAACCTTCACTGAACCAAGATCACATGCACCATCACAGTGGACCCCGAGTCGGGGTAGAGGTCACAGTTTTCCATCGGCAGGAGCTCGTAGTTCATCATCAACCTCAGTTACAGGGCCGTTTAGACCACATAGTGATAACCGAGTGTGTCATCAATGTGGACAGACAGGGCATATTAGATGGAACTTCCCTATGAAGGTTGAGGAGGTGACTCAACAGCCAAGGAAAAATCAATATGGATCACAACAACGACAATTTGATACTGGTAGTGTTAGAGGACGTGGTCAGGCATCCCATATAGGATCCTCAGGACATGTGAGCAGAGGATGTGGACAACAGCAGGCGACAACTAGGTTCTATGCCATGACCCAACTAGAAGCAGTGGTCAATCCACGAGTCGTGATAGGTCAGATGGAGTTATTTCATTCAGATATGTCTTCTTCTTATTTCGTATCTGTGTTAGTAGACCCGGGTGCAACACACTCTTTTATCAACAGAGAGGTGATAGATAGTTGTTATATACCTGTTACTCTTAGATCTGATAGCCTACGGCTAGAGACTTCTTTGGTTGATTCTACTAAGTTGTGGGAAGTGTGCCTTTCTTGTGTTCTTTCTTTTTCTGGACATAACATTCAAGTGGATCTTCTACCACTTGACATGCATGGTTTTGATGTAATCCTAGGAATGGATACCTTGAAAAAATACAAGGTAGTCTTGGACTGTAGTACTAAGGTGGCGACGTTCCATGATGGAGATGTACAGTGGATTTTTCAGGGTGATAGGAAGATTCTTCCTACATGTTTGATGTCAGCTATGACAGCTGAGCGGTTGATGAGACAAGGATGTGAGGCTTTCTTAGCCCATGTTGTGGATACCAAGGCACTAGGTCCTAGTATCCAGGAGGTACCAGTGGTGCGAGAATTTGAAGATGTCTTCCCTGAGGAATTTCCTAGCATTCCCCCTCCTAGAGAGATTGAGTTTGAGATCAATCTTATTCCTGGAACACAACCCATAGCACAGTCAACATACATGATGGCACCAACAGAGATGCAGGAGTTAAAGAAACAGTTACAAGAACTGTTAGAGAAGGGTTTTATCAGGCTGATCACTTCCCCTTGGGGTGCTCCCGTGTTGTTTGTTAAAAAGAAGGATGGTTCAATGAGGTTGTGTATAGACTATAGACAGTTGAACAAGGTGATAATAAAGAATAAGTATCCTTTGCCGAGGATTGATGATCTTTTTGATCAGTTGAGAGGTGCCATGTGTTTTCAAAGATAGACCTGAGGTCAGGTTACCATCAGTTGAGAATTAAGGCTGATGACATACCCAAGTCAGCATTTAGGACTAGGTATGGTCATTATGAGTTTGTGGTTATGCCGTTTGGGCTAACCAATGCACCTGTAGCTTTTATGGATCTAATGAATAGGGTGTTTAGACCTTATCTTGATCAGTGTGTGGTTGTGTTCATAGATGATATCCTGATATACTCTAAGGATAGTCAACAACATGAGCAACACCTTCGCCAGGCATTGACATTGTTGAGGCATCATCAACTATATGCTAAGTTTAGCAAGTGTGAATTCTGGTTATCTGAAGTGTCTTTTGTGGGCCATGTTATATCTGCAAAAGGCAGTTGTGTTGATCCCAAGAAAGTGGAATCTGTACTAGAATGGGAACAACCAAAGACACCGACAGAGATCCGTAGTTTCCTAGGTCTGGCATGTTACTACAGGAGGTTCATCAAAGACTTCAGTTCTATAGCGTTACCCCTAACTAGGTTAACCAGGAAGGATGTTCCTTTCGCTTGGAATGACAAGTGTCAATGTTCTTTCCAGATTTTGAAAGAAAAGTTGACTAGTGCACCGGTGTTAGTACTGCCAAAGCAAGGAAAAGGCTATATTGTCTTTTGTGATGCTTCAAAGAATGGGTTGGGATGTGTGTTGATGCAGGATAAAAATGTGATTTCTTTTGCTTCGCGGAAGCTCAAGAAACATGAGGAGAATTACCCAACACATGATCTGGAGCTTGCAGCAGTGGTCCATGCCTTAAAGATCTGGAGACACTATCTTTATGGGGAAAAGTGTGAGATCTTCACTGACCATAAGAATCTACAATATATCTTCTCAAAACAGGAGCTGAATATGAGGCAGAGGAGATGGATGGAGCTGATTAAGGATTATGATTGCACAATAGACTACCATATAGGGAAAGCTAATGTGGTAGCTGATGCATTGAGTAGAAAGTCATCTTCATCATCAATGGTAGATAATGCACAATTAAATTCCTTGACGTGCCATAAGAGAGATATGCTAGTATCTCTTCACCAGATGAATGTACCGCTAGAAGTTTCCTTGTTGGCAGAATTTTTGGCACAGTTACAAGTGAAAACTACCTTGAGACAGCATATTCATGATGCACAACAAAATGATACTATGATACAGAATATCCGATCAGGGATTGGCAGTGAAAAGTATGATGCCAGATGAATGTACCGCTAGAAGTTTCCTTGTTGGCAGAATTGTTGGCACAATTACAAGTGAAACCTATCTTGAGACAGCATATTCATGATGCACAACAAAATGATACTGTGATACAGAATATCCGATCAGGGATTGGTAGTGAAAAGTATGATGGCTTTCACGAGGAAGATGATGGTACAATTTCTTACCATAATAGGATAGTAATTCCTGATGTTGATGGGATGAGGAAGATGGTACTTGAGGAGGCTCACTCCTCCATGTATGCAATGCATCCTGGAAGTACTAAGATGTACCAAAATTTGAAGGACATGTATTGGTGGCCAGGTCTAAAGCGTGATGTGGCAGAGTTCATTGCCAAATGTCTAGTTTGTCAGTAGGTGAAGACTGAGCACCAGAAGCCTGCAGGGACATTACAACCCTTGCCAATACCACAGTGGAAATGAGATCATATTACTATGGACTTTGTAGTTGGTCTTCCTAGGACAACCAAGGGTCATGATTCCATATGGGTGATAGTAGATAGATTGACTAAGTCAGCTCATTTTCTGCCAGTTAAGACGAAATTTACAGCAGAGAAATTGGCACAAATATATGTTGATGAGATAGTCCGTTTGCATGGCATTCCAGTGACTATAGTTTCTGACAGAGGTCCACAGTTTACAAGTCATTTTTGGGAGCGTCTGCATTCAACAATGGGAACACAACTGAGATTCAACACAACTTTTCATCCGCAGACCGATGGCCAGTCTGAAAGGACTATTCAGACTTTAGAGGATCTCTTGAGGGCATGTGTGCTGCAATTTCTTGGTAGTTGGGATGTACATCTAACTCTGATAGAGTTTGCGTAAAACAATAGCTATCAAAGAATCATAGATATGGCTCCTTATGAGGCTCTTTATGGGAGACAATGTCGGTCTCCTCTTTGCTGGTATGAGAAAGGTGAATATCAACTTTTGGGTCCTGAGCTAGTACAAGAGACTACAGAAAAGATTAAAGTGATACAACAACAGTTGAAAGCAGCCCAGGACACGAAGAAATCTTATGCAGACAACCGACGCAGAACACTTGAGTTCCAAGTGGGAGATAGAGTATATCTTAAGGTTTCTCCATGGAATGGTGTGTTGAGGTTTGGAAAGAAGGGTAAGTTGGCTCCTAGATTTATGGGACCATACCCTATCCTAGCTCGTGTTGGAAAGGTAGCATATAAGTTGGAGATACCACGAGAGCTACATAGATTGCATAATGTCTTTCACATCTCTATGTTGAGGAAATGCCATCCAGATACTGACCAGACAATCCAATCAGTAGAGGTTGAGTTAGATGAGGATATCTCCTATGTTGAGGGTCCTGTGTTGATCCTGGATAGAAGGGTGAATAAGTTGAAGAGAAAAGATATTATACTAGTGAAAGTTTTGTGGAATAATCGTGGCATAGAGGAAGCCACATTGGAACTAGAGAATGAGACGCGTAGAAAATACCCATCTCTTTTTGCATAGGATTTCGGGGCGAAATCCTTGTCAGGGGTTTATAGTTGTAAGACCCTTGAACTTACTTAATGATTTGAATGAGCTTAATTACCATAATTGAATGCTTAGAACCCTAATAAAAACTTTTGATATGTTTTTGAGATCATAAGACAAGCTTAAGTTTCAAATTTGGTCCAATTTGGACACTGTTTGAGCAAGTTATGCAATTTTCTGTACATTTTGGACTTTTCTACAATTTACCAAATTGAGGGGTTTTCTTTGCAATTTTTCACATAAATTATGTTCCTTAGTTGTTATATTATCATTCTTGAGATTTTTGATCCATGGCGATCCTAGTTGAGACATGGTTTGAAGGTGTTTTTATCAAGGGTATTTTAGGGTTTTTTCCTTTATGGATGAGCTACCTTTAGTAGCTATCAACTAAGGAATTATGTGATTGGCTGGGAATATCGCCAAAGGAAATCCAAGAAGGTCTTGAGGGACGGTGGGAGAGCTGCTTGTGTGTGTGCTTATGTATTTTTAATAATTTAAAGCCATGGACACTTGGATATATATACTAGAATTGCAACTTTTTCTTTTTCTTAATATTAAAGTGTCATATACTTATCCAAAAGCCCCCCAAACGAGCCATTTTCTCTCCATTATCTCTCTCCTTCTCCCAGATTCGTACTCCCTCTGTTCAGCTGCGATATTTGCTTCCCAAGGAAGAAGAAAGTGGGGATTCTCTTGGAATAAAATTCTAGGGTTGAAATTGATTCTCTTTTTGGGTGTATGAAGCTTCCCCCTAGTGATATTGACCTAAAAGTGTAAGTTTTTCCTTATTTCCTCCATCTAATTCTTTGTTCCTTTTCCTCCTACATCTCTCCAGGTCGGAACCATGGTTTTCCATGGTGAAAGTTCCTCTAGAACTCAAAACTCCTTCCTTCTTGTTTCTTTTCTAGGGTTTTGCTTGTTTGTGAAGAGAATTGCATAGTTGGCCAAGTTTAGATCTGAATCCAAGGTTTCCTTGCCCTATTTGCTCGAGATTTTTGCTGTTGGATATCTTACCTACTCTATAGAGGCGAGTTATATAACATTCTTTACTTATATTGCTTATTAGAAGCTTGTTGGATCATGATTATGCTTGAATGTGATGATCTAAGCATAGAGAAATTATGCTTGGTTAGAATTACGAATTTTATTCTGTTCCCTGTTTTGTTCCAGTTCTATATGAACCTGTAAACATGTTTACAGCCTGTATAGGGTGTAACATGATCTGGTACAGGTTGATATCAACAACCTATGGTGGTATGTACAAAACAAATGATGGTTCAAATTAGGGTTTTCAAGCTGTTTCCTTCCCTATCACGTAACTGATTGTCATACCATTCAAAAACCAATAATGTTGCTATCTTGGCAACTGATGTTCGTGATCAAGAGTGTCCAATTTATAGTGACAACCTATGGTCACCACCTTAGTTCAGGTTTTGACTCAATTATACATTTAATTATCATCCACTAAGTATTCTAATGATGTCATCAATCGATGATGATATTGGCTTATTATTTGATGATGTTAACTAAATGTATTACTGATATAGCAACCAATGGTGACCTAATGATCACAATTAATGGTGGATCAGGTCATCACCATATATGATGAATTAGGAATGTAGTTGTAGATTCGATTGATAACCTTGAACCAATGGTTCCTTGGTTCAATTGATCTAATGGTTAGACCTATACTTCGATTGATAACCTTGAACAATGAACCTGATCTAGTGAATAATATTGGATGATTTAACATCCAATAGATTAGAATAAATCACATGTTATTATATGTGGGTCATAGTGAATATAATTCAATGGTTCAATACCATTAATTGGTAGTCTTACCTTTGCCATTATATAGTTATATTTGATAAATCAATGTAATGAGTGGATGCGTAACTCCCATGTGATATAGCCTATTATCCTAACCTTGATGTAATTATATGATTTTGATTGGTTATAATCAGACCTCTTTAATGATTAATGTGATAATGAATTACACTCTTCTTATGTTGAAACCACAATATATTATTATTTGAATATCATAGTGCCTTGCCATGTTAAAATCTATGGACATACATGTGATAATGATCTTTTGAGCCTTGTTTAAGGCATGGAATGATGATGATAACCTTACTATGAATAATGTGATGGTCTTAATGACCTTTGGGCATGTTTGAAGCCATGATTGTGGTGAAATCCTCTTCATGTTCCAATAAGGGTTAAAACCCGGGAATTTGTGATAAGATATTGGTATCTTGTAAAAGTATGATGATAAGGATGGTCCATTAATTTGCAATGGATGATAGCATGTGGTAATGTGATTAAGATTTATATCGCAAATGTTTTATATCTCTTGAAGTTGTTATACATATACTCTAGTTAGAAAAGAATTAGGGTTTGAATGTCCATTTGTATGATTTAACTTTAATTCACTCAATTGGCATAACTAATCAAGTGAAACTCTAATCATGTAGTGCCCTGTGCCATAGATCTATCTGAGTGTCAGAACTTGCCAAATGGTGAAACGAGTATTCCTAAGGGAAACTCGGAGCACATACTGATGAGTATGTAGGGTGCTTGTCATCCTGAATTCAAGTGTTTAGGGAGGATGACTGCGGTCATACCTAGCCCTCAGTTTGAGAACGACTACGGTCATGTCTCGGTGATTATATATGTGATGAGATTGGAAGACAACTATGGTTGTACCTCGGATGGAAGGGTATGCGTACCCACCTCCTTTCACTAGTGCCGTGACCTATACCAAGGACGGACTAGGCTGTTACCAGCTTGACCTTATGTGTCACTGTGGCGGACCCATACTAACCGGGGGCGGAGAAGATATTAGGAGTCCGACTCTTCCTAGATCTTGTATGGCACTGGTTTTGACTTAGTAGTGGTCAGTTGGGACTTGAGTGGTATTTCTCAAATCCCTTAGGGCAATGTAATAAATGAAGTGATATAAGCCGTGTAGTATACTGACTAGGGTTAAATACATTTCACATTGCTTGATTAATCTTTAACTCGTCCTTATACTATTCAGTGTTTACAAGATGATATCATATGCCATTTGAGTAATTATACTTCTTGTCAAGTTAATTTGTTTAATGGCTTAGTATGCTTAACCTATTCAATCTTCTTAAATTTCTTATTCATTTCTATATCTTCTCAGTCCATTTACTGTCAATTAATATGTTATAATCAATATATGTTAGAGAGAGTTATATCTTTCGCTGGGACTGGGTCTCACGGTCTCACCCGTGGTTCACCACAAATTTTTTTTAGGTGGTCGCGGGCAACGAGATCGAGGTCGTGCTGTGGAAGAGAACCAACCTGGTGATCAATAGATTCAGAAGGTTGGTTAGTTGTAGATGTTAGTTATAGATGTTAGTAGTAGAGTCCTAGTGTCGTCCCTGTACTCTCAGGTCCTGGTATGGGATGTGTTTTCTAGATGATATATTTGTATCGACACGAGATTTTGGTAGTATGCCAATGTTTGTAAATAAATGGGACGTACATGTGAAATATCTTTTGTATGCAGGATGTGACTGAGGTCTTTGGACCCATATGCAAATACTTGTTATAGTATATGAGAATAGAATGATGGACCTTTTATAAATGTTCTAGAGTTTATTTACATTGTTGGAATCGGTTTTAATTGTTTCATATTTTTGACTATGTGATTAATTAGTAATTGATCGTGTTTTGTGTTTTGAGTAATCTCGTTTAGCGTGATGAGGTGTCACAAATACTCCTTCCTCACACCTTCCAACCAACACCCCTCGTCATACCACAAAGAGCATCATCCTCTTCACATCTAGACAAGGCATCTACATCCTAATTAGTACTCCCCTTTTGGTATACAACCACGAATGAATATTCCAAAAGTTTTTGCAACAATATCTCCTAAGTTGGAGTTTGAATCTTCAACTTTAGGAAAGAATTCAGGCTACGATGATCCATCTGGATTATGAATTTAGTACCCAATAAATATTGCTGCCATTTTTGAACACATTCCATAATGACAAGGAATTTCTCATATGTTGACAAATTAAGTTATCTCCATTTGAAAGATCGGCTTTCAGAGGCTATGGGGTGTCAATTCTGAGAAAGAACACCACAAACTCTGATACCAGATGCATCACTCTCTAGTTAGAATGTCTTCATAAAGTCTGGCATAGCCAGTACAGGGGTTGTAACTAGAGCCATGTTCATTTGTTCAAATGCCTAGGTAGCTCTATCCACCCATTCAAAGGCATATGTAACATCCCAAATTTTCATAATAAATTTAAGTCTTCAATAAGATTTTTCCGAACGGGGGTTAACTAATGGATCTAGTGACTAACTATGGCTGAATATGTAAATTTATCAATTTATGATGCTAGCTTGGATAAAACCAAAAATTTCAGTTGATTGTTATATTGAGCATATTATACTACCCAATTTTGGTGACATTCAGATGAAAGAATAAAATAATATGTGGTAGAGAGTCTTTTACTAAATTTGGCCAATTTTGAGGTTTAGATATCTTTTTAAGTTTGATAACCTTTTTGATGTTTATTATAATATGATGTGATCAATATTAAAGTTTGAAAAAGTCCTTAGTTGATATGGTCATGCAATTCACTGATTTAGGCTATTAAACCAATATATTCACAATCACCACCTTAGAAGTATATTGGAAATTTTATAAAAAATCATGGTAGTAAAGTAGGCCCTACAAACTTTCTTTTTGTTCCTATATCTGAAGTACAAGAAGGTAATATGATGTTTTAAATTTTTATGTGAATTGAATGCCCCTTATGTCCCATGGAGTTCAGAAAAAAAGATAAGTTTGTAGATAGAAATTGGTTACCAATATATTTAGGCTGATCAAAACCTTAGTAGAATGACGGTTTAATAAATAGCCCTTGTTTTGGGGCTAGTGAAGTCAAATACAAATAACTTGGTAAGCATTGTATCCCTACTCATAAAGGATGAACATGGAGGGATAAAGTTCCCTTCCATTTCAAAACACTAGAGCAAGGAAGATATCTTACTCCATCTACAATTCACAAGTATAATATATCAATTTCATTTTTTATTACAATCTCAAGGAAGCAACATACTAATCCTTGATGAATTGAGACAATGGACTACTAATTGTGATCACAATTTTTGTGTGTGTGTGTGGGGGGGGGTGGGGGTGGAGATTAAAGATGGACTCTTGGCCTATAAAAACAAACTATCGTGAGGAGTTGATGTCTGTAAATCCATGAGAGAAAATGAGAAAGAAAAAACTGTTGGGTTTTGAGGGAGGCAGAGAAGCAACGGAAACAAAAATTTGCTCCCAAAACCCAGAACAAAAGGAATCGCGTCAACATCTATACAATAGGAAAGATGGTTTGTGAATGCATACCTTATCCCGAGGCTTTCTCGGTGACAGTACCTCATGCCTTGCATGGTCTTCACCTCTGGTCTTGGACGGTGTCTGTGCAGCTCCTGGTCGCACCGAGACTGAAGACTCCTGGTCTCACAGGGACTGTCCAGATTGATAGTTGTCCTCCGAGCGGCAGAGGTCTCCCGCCTCTGTAGTCGTCCACACAGACTGCTTGGAACTCCGATCTCCTTGTCCCACAAGGAATCATAAGGAGTCACACCCTCCTGTTGGCGTACTAGTCGCCAACACACTCTCCTGCCACCAGTCGCTTTTGTAGTTGTCTTTCCCTTGCTGTGCCTCCCTTATCAGGTAGCACTTGCTCGGGCTCTCATAGTTACCAAAACCAGAGAGAACGATAACTTCATAGAGTAACTAGTTGCACAGAGTTGAACTATGAGAAGCCCCCAATACCCCTATATATATAGGAGGGTCATGAGACAGGGTTCTCTATCCCGGGCAATGCGGGACTAAAGCAGGAGTAGAAGGGTTCGAGATTTTCCACAAAAACAACCAACTGCTTAACCTGAACTGATCGTTTCACAACTGAAACGGTCGGTTGGGGATCTGAGCCGGTCAGTTGACACCTCAACCGATCGGTTGGGACCCATGAACCCGTCGGTTCACTTCTGAACCGGTCAGTTCGTGGTCCTGATCAGTTCCCGATTGACTTTTCTTCTTTTGTTTCTAATTGGTACCAAATACCAATCCTTGTTCCAATCAAATTGGGCAAGTGAAACGAAAGGAAATTTCTCACCAATCTTACTTTCCCAACTTGTTCGGTTGGACTTGAACCGATCGTTTCAACACTTGAAGCAATTGTTTCACCCTATCCATGAGCCGATCGACTCACCACCTAAGCCGATCGGTTCACCAAGCTGAGCCAATCGGTTCATCACATGAGCCAATCGGTTGGGAGTGCAGATTGTGCAGAATCAGTCAATTGCAGTTTCAATCAATCCGATACTCTAATCAATCGGTCCAACACCTTGAACACTATGATATTGAGCTATCAATTAATTGAGTGTTTAATTGAACTACTAAACTCCTTTAGTAATCAATCTAAACATTGTTTGTGGACAAAACTCCTTTTCCAGGTTAAATCCTATGTGTGTGACCCTGCAGGTCCATTTCACGTTGGCAGTCAAAGTCCATAACACTTATGACTTCACAAGCAAAGAGCGGTGCCTAGTCACACATCACTGCTACCCAAGTGAAATCAAAAGTTGGAGAACAACTTTCAATCCTACAATCCGTGAATGGTGTTACAGTGAATGTATAATTCCTTTGTCACTGATATCCTGAATGAACTCGAGACATGGAACAACCATCCTGTCAACATTCATTCATTTCCTTGATCTCAGAGCAGACTGGGTGAGATGTGTGTGACATTAATATCACATATTAATTCACACGTGCATGCGCATGCCTTTCTCAATCCTACTCATCAAGTGGCCAAGGACATCAAACTCCCTTAGGAGGGAAAAATCCCATATCTATCACTCACCCCTCAAAAGCCCCATGTTTCAAAGCCACCCAATCATCACCTTTATAACAACCCATGTTTCAGGACTGCGTTTGATGATGTCAAAGTGTACCCAACGACATGTGTTGAGTGTAGTGATTTTAGGTCTAAGAATCACACTCATCACCATCACTGTGAGAGCTGACTGTGATTACCAAGTCATGGTTCCATGTGTCACTCTCACGGTGGGTCTGTCCGGTACCTTGTTCTCTAACAAGTATCTATGTGCTTGGTTTGATATCACTATATCATGACTAATGAGATTATGTCATCAACCAACATACAATCTAGTCTTTAGTGTTATTGATGTCTATGGTTATTTCCACAATAACAAATAACTAGGGACATAACAAAAATGTATACTCTTTACATCTGCATGATCTCATCGTTTAGGTCCTTAACCTAAAAGCATACGTCATTGAGTAAAATCATTGTTTAGACATATATCATGCTACACTATCATCTCAGAAACAGTTTAAACATATAGATCAGAAATTGCCTTTATTATTATTCAAATCATTTACAAAGTATCCCATTACAATCATCATATGACTTTCTCTATGGGCATACATACCAACAGACTCCCACTTGCACTTAGAGCCAATCACCAAGGAACCTCAGTCCTTGTGACCTAGCTTGACTATCATGCTTCTGCTGAGAAAGGGCCTTAGTCAGTGGATCAGCTATGTTGTCTTCAGTTGGTACTTTGCAAATCTTCACATCTCCTCGCTGTACGATCTCTCATATGAGATGGAAGCGCTGCAGTATGTTCTTGGACCACTGATGTGATCTGGATTCCTTAGCTTGTGCAATAGCTCCATTATTGTCACATTAAATCTCAATTGCATCACAGCTACTGGGAACTACACCAAGTTCAGAAATGAACTTCCTGATCCACACAGCCTCCTTTGCTGCATGTGAAGCAGCAATATACTCGACCTCTGTAGTAGAATCGACAACTATTTCTTGCTTGGAACTCTTTCAGCTCACAACTCCAATATTAAGGCAAAATACAAATCCTGACTGCGATCTATAATCATCTTTGTCGGTTTGGAAGCTTGCATCGGTGTAACCCTTTACAACCAGTTCTTCCTCGCCGCCGTAAACAAGAAACTGATCCTTAGTCCTTCGCAAGTACTTGAGGATGTTATTTACGGCTGTACAGTGAGCATCCCTGGGATCTGACTGGTACCTTCTCGTCATGCTGAGAGCATACGAGACATCTGGGCGTGTACACAACATAGCGTACATGATAGATCCGATGGCTGATGCATATGAGATCCCATTCATACGCTCCCTCTCTTCACAAGATTGGGGACATTGAGCTCTAGACGGTGACTCTATGTAGCATGGGGATGTTGCCTCTCTTTGAGTTCTCCATGCTGAACTGCTTCAACATTTTGTCGATGTATGTGCTCTGACTTAGTCCGAGAAGCCTTCTAGATCTATCTCTATAGATCTTAATTCCTAGAATGTATGATGCTTATCCTAAGTCCTTCATTGAGAAAGTATTCCCAAGCAAAGTCTTTACCTTCTATAAGGCTAAGACATCATTCCCCATCAAAAGTATGTCATCCACATACAATATGAGGAATGTGGTCGAGCTCCCACTAACCTTCTTGTACACACACGGTTCATCTTCATTTTGAATAAAGCCAAACACTTTGACTTCTTCATCAAATCGAAGATTCCAACTCCGAGATGCTAGCTTCAATCCATAGATTGAACTTTGCAGCTTACAGACTTTATTGGCATTCTTTGGATCTACAAAACCTTCAGGCTGCTTCATGTACACATCCTCATTTATATTCCCGTTAAGGAATGCGGTTTTAACATCCATCTGCCAAACCTCATAGTCATAATAAGCTGCAATAGCAAGCATGATCCTGATGGACTTAATCATGGAAATTGGAGAAAATGTTTCGCCATAGTCAACACCTTGAACTTGTCGAAATCCCTTCGCAACCAATCTTCCTTTATAAGTTTGCACATTGCCATCCATGTCGGTCTTTTTCTTAAAGACCCACTTGCACCCTATGGGTTTTACCCCTTCAGGTGGTTCCACCAAAGTCCATACTTTGTTGGAGTACATGGATTCCATCTCAGATCTCATGGCTTCAAGCCATTTCTCAGAATCTGGTCCTTCCATAGCCTCTACATAGGTAGTTGGATCATCATCTATGACCAATTCTCCACCTTCCTGAGTTACAAGGTATCCAAACCTCTCAGGTTTAAGGCGAGTCCTACTCAATCTACAAGGTCCTTGTGTTACCTGAGGAGACTGGGATTCCACAATACCTTGTGAATCTCCATTTTCCTCTTGTACATCTACCGGTTCTGTTTTCTTGTTGGGCTTGAACTTCTTCAAGATTGATTTTCCTCCCACTGCTTCCTTTAGAAATAAATTCCTTCTCTAGGAACACAGCTGTCCTGGTAACAAACACTTTGTTGTTAGTAGGGTGGTATAGATAATATCCCCTCGTTTCCTTGGGATATCCAACAAAATAACATTTATCAGCCTTGGGTCCAAGCTTATCAGGAAACATTTTCCTAACATAAGCCTCACAACCCCAAATCTTTAGGAAAGACAAATCGGGACGCTTCTCGTACCATATCTCATATGGTGTCTTTTGAACCGATTTAGATGGTACACGGTTAAGTGTAAACGTGGCGGTTTCAAGAGCATGACCCCAGAAGGAAATCGGAAGATCAACAAAACTCATCATCGATCGCACCATATCTAACAATGTGCGATTCCTTCTTTTAGACACACCATTATGCTGTGGTGCTCCAGGCGGAGTCCATTGTGATACAATACCACAGGCTCGCAAAAGGTCCTCAAACTCTTGGCTTAAGTATTCTCCACCTCGATCGGATCGAAGTGCTTTAATACTTTTACCAAGTTAGTTCTGTACTTCATTCATGAAATCCTTGAACCTTTCAAGGGTTTCTGACTTATGCTTCATCAGGTACACATAGCCATACCTATTGAAATCATCAATGAAGATAATGAAGTACTGATACCCATTTCTGGTATTAGTTCTAAAAGGCCCACATACATCGGTATGTATGTGTCCTAATAGATCACTAGCTCTCTCACCTTTACCTGAAAAGGGAGTCTTGGTCATCTTGCCCAACAAACAAGATTCACATGTCTCTATTGATTCATAATCAAAAGAGTCTAGATAACCATCTTTATGGAGTCTAGAAATGCGCTTCTCATTTATGTTCCCTAGACAACAATGCCAAAGATATGTTTTGTTTGAGTCGTTGAATTTTTGCCTTTTGGCGTTTACGTTGTATACACTTGTCTCCAAATCTATCAAGTATAGACCATAAGACATTGGGGCACTGCCATACAAGATCCCATCTTTAGAAATGGAACATTTTCCATTCTTAATAAGAAATTCAAATCCATCTTTGTCCAAACAAGAGACAGAAATGATATTCCTATTTATGGCAGGTACATAATAGCAGTTCTTCAACTCTGTTATTAGCCCACTTGGTAGAGTTAACTCATAGGTTCCTACGTCACTGGCAGCAACTCTTGCCCCATTGGCAACACGTAGTTCAACCTCGCCTTTCCCCAAAGGCCTACTTCTCTTAAGATCCTTCACATTTGAACAAATGTGAGATCCACATCCGGTATCAAGTACCCATGACGAAGAAGTAGTAAAGTTAATCTCTATCATGTATACACCAGAAGTAGAGATCTCTATCTCTAACTTCTTCTTCCATCGTTCCTTCCATCCTCTCCATGTAGAAGAAATTGGTTTGGCGAGAGAACCCTTCTCTCCCTTACCTTTCGTTCCATTGATCTCTATCAATGAACTTTCTTTCTTCTTCACTAACACATTAAGTGTACATAGAGTGGATTCAAAGGCTCCTGGTATATCTGGATTGTGCAGAACACTTCTAACAGTCCTCAACCAGTTATGGAATTTGTTCTCAATTAATTTGCTCATTTTAAAAGATGATTCTTTTGCCATTCTACAAGAGAAAATTGCATTTTGTCAAAACTCCTTTTGATTTGATTTGAATAAAATTTGATGATAGTAAATTAGGCCTTTAATTAATTACCCACAATTTTAACTCAAATTGACAACCCTCACCATCAATTCGGAAGATTGCAGTGTACAATCTTCTAGTGGGTCAAGATCCTGAAATCCTCTGAGCCATGGACCAGCTAGGGCTGTCACCCACAACGCAGATCTCCCAGGTAGGCAACTCTTTCCAATTGCATCATATGCAACTCTTGAAAGATTTCACATGCAACTCCTTGCCATGATCATCTCCATGCCTCAAGGTGCTATATCCTATCTAGGTCACCTTATTAAGTCCGACCCAAAGACAACGCGATGAATATGCACCCTGCTAGGGCAGACCCACACATTCATCCTTCACGCTTCCATGAGATAGATGGTGCACCACGCTAGGATGTGCCCACACTTGGTCGACCAAGCTTTTCACATGTGTCGCATTTGGAAGGCATCTAAAACTTTAATATTTAATGATGGATTTGGTTTTTATATACATATACATATCCAATCACCACAATATATAGTAAGTATCATATACAGGATATATCCCACAGAAAACATGAAAAACGATAAAAGCAATGATTATGGCCATCCTATTATGATTCCTCGAGCCAAGAGGAATTACAGTCATCTAGGTCTACATCACATGCAACTTGTATAAGATGAAATATGTGCCTGCCTTTCTGGGTTTGATCAGCTCATCTCCATGAATGATCGAATCGCCATCAAGTTGGTTGTTCGGGTGCCACCAGTCGATCGACTGGCGCCTCCAGCCAATCGGTTCACCGGTCGTCATGCATCTCCTTAGGTCACCACCCGCTTGTCTCACTCCTCGAACCGGTCATCTAGAACACCAACCGATCGGTTCACGCCTTGAACCGATCGTCTTAGGTCGTTCGCCAGGTCATTCGCCATTCTTTTACATAATAGGAAGTAAAATCTATCCTATTTACAACTGAATTGTGAAACCCCGAGTTACATTCGGGGGGAGCAAAGGTAGGAAAATAGATCTCGAATTATTTCGAGTTACATCAGGAATAGGAGAAATGGAATCGGTGCGTAGAACGAGATGCAAGCAACCACATACAACCATACACAAATATAGGGTTTATAGGCCATAACCATGCTACACATCCACTACAAAACTCGTTTAAGGGCGACGCGTATCAAGTGCATTAATATTACATATCATATATGTATATTTCGGATTTGTGGATTGGACATGCATAAAGCGAATTTTATTCGCATCGTATGCAATAAATAAAGGCGACAAACCAAAATTGATCATATCGATAATCCTAAAATATAGAGCAGTCGACATGGCTCTGATACTACTATTGGGTTTTGAGGGAGGCAAAGAAGTAACGGAAACAAAAATTTTCTCCCAAAACCCAGAACAAAAGGAATCACGTCAACGTCTATACAATAGGAAAGATGGTTTGTGAATGCATACCTTGTCCCGAGGCTTGCTCGACGACAGTACCTCGTGCCTTGTGTGGTCTTCACCTTTAGTCTTGGACGGTGTCTGTGCAGCTCCTGGTCGCACCGGGATTGAAGACTCCTGGTCTCACCGGGACTGTCGGGATTGACAGTTGTCCTCCGAACGGCAGAGGTCTCCCGCCTCTGCAGTCATCCATACAGACTGCCTGGAACTTCGATCTCCTTGTCCCACAAGGAATCAAAAGGAGTCACACCCTCCTGTTGGCGTACTAGTCGCCAACACACTCTCCTGCCCCCAGTCACTTTCTGCAGTTGTCTTTCCCTTGCTGTGCCTCCCTTATCGGGTAGCACTTGCTCGGGCTCTCTCGATTACCAAAACCACAGAGAGTGAAAACTTCACAGAGCAACTGGTTGCACTGAGTTGTACTATGAGAATACCCCAATACCCCTATATATAGGAGGGTCATGGGACAGAGTTCTCTATCCCAGGCAATGCGGGACTAAAGCAGGAGTAGAAAGGTTTGAGATTTTCCACAAAAACAACCAACTGCGTAACCTGAACCGATCGTTTCACAACTAAAACGGTCAGTTGGGGATCTGAGCCAGTCGGTTGACACCTCAACCGATCGGTTGGGACCTATAAACCAGTCGGTTCACTTCTGAACCGGTCGGTTCGTGGTCCTGATCAGTTCCCGATTGACTTTTCTTCTTTTGTTTCTAATTGGTACCAAATACCAATCCTTGTTCCAATCAAATTGGGCAAGTGAAACGAAAGGAAATTTCTCACCAATCTTACTTTCTCAACTTATTCGGTTGGACTTGAACCGATCGTTTCAACACTTGAAGCAATCGTTTCACCCTATCCATGAGCCGAGCGACTCCCACCTGAGCCGATCGGTTCACCAAGCTGAGCTGATTGGTTCATCACATGAGCCGATCGGTTGGGAGTGCAGATTGTGCAAAATCAGAAAATTGCAGTTTCAATCAATCCGATACTCTAATCAATCAATCCAACACCTTGAACACTATGATATTGAGCTATCAATTAATTGAGTGTTTAATTGAACTACTAAACTCATTTAGTAATCAATCTAAACATTGTTTGTGGACAAAACTCCTTTTCCATATTAAATCCTATGTGTGTGACCCAGCAGGTCCATTTCACGTTGGCAGTGAAATTCCATAACACTTATGACTTCACAAGCAAAGAGCGGTGCCTAGTCACACATCAGTGCTACCAAGTGAAATAGAAAGTTGGAGAACAACTTTCAATCCTACAATCCGTGAATGGTGTTACAGTGAATGTATAATTCCTTTGTCACTGATATCCTGAATGAACTCGAGGCATGGAACAATCATCCTGTCAACGTTCATTCATTTCCTTGATCTCAGAGCAGACTGGGTGAGATATGTGTGACATCAATATCACATAATGATTCACACGTGCATGCGCATGCCTTTCTCAATCCTACTCATCAAGTGGCCAAGGACATCAAACTCCCTTAGGAGGGACAAATCCCATATCTATCACTCACCACTCAAAAGCCCCATGTGTCAAAACCACCCAATCATCACCTTTATAACAACCCATGTTTCAGGACTGCATTTCATGATGTCAAAGTGTACCCAACGACATGTGTGAGTGTAGTGATTTCAGGTCTAAGAATCACACTCACCACCATCACTGTGAGAGATGGATGTAATTACCAAGTCATGGTTCCATGTGTCACTCTCACGGTGGGTCTGTCCGGTACCTTGTTCTCTAACAAGTACCTATGTGCTTGGTTTGATATCACTATATCATGACTAATGAGATTCTATCATCAACCAACACACAATCTAGTCTTTAGTGTTATTGATGTCTATGGTTATTTCCACAATAACAACCGACTAGGGACCAAACAAGAATGTATACTCTTGAAATCCGCATGATCTCATCGTTTAGGTCCTTAACCTAAAAGCATACGTCATTGAGTAAAATCATTCTTTAGACATCTATCATGTTACACTATCATCTCAGAAATTGTTTAAACATATAGATCAGAGATTGCCTTTATTTATATACAAATCATTTACAAAGTATCCCATTACAATCATCATATGACTTGCTCTATGGGTATACATACCAACAAAAACAATAGCGGAAATTGGCAAAGAGAAGAGAGGCATAAGCAAGCATTGCTGAAGAGGTCTGGATGTGCGATGGTTATGGTCGTCCACATGAAGAAGATGATGAAAGAAGAAACCTTGATCTCCAGTTGCTTTCCATTACGATTAGAGAGAGAGAGAATAACATGGAGTCTGATCTGATGTCGTGGTGTCTTTAACATGGTGGTGGGGCACCAGAGGCCTGACAGAGGCACTTTGTTCTTCTAGGCAACCGGGATAACCACAATGCCTACAAAAGTCCTTGCGGCCAATGAGAAGAGATGCGAGTCGGGCTGGGCTGCACTCCCTCAGCCACACAGTGTTTGGGCCGAGCCAGGAAAGGGCCGTACAAGCCGTGCTCAACCAGCCTATGGATAGGAAGTGTCTTAATTCTAATCTTCTAATCCATATTCAACGGCCCAAACAATTTGAGCTAAGGCAAGAATCTTATTTAATGCTCAATTTTTACTACAATATCAAATTATGGCAATAATATACATAATTGATTAGGAAAATATTTAAAATCCATAATTTTTTTTGTAATGCTTAATTTATGATCCTAGTGATAAAGTGGGCTAATTCATGAATATAAGTAAATCCTATAAATCAAGCTGATATTAACTGTTAATGAATGCTAATTGTTTCAACATGGTAATTAGGGTTGAACCAACCATAAAAACGTGATAGGGTTCATCAACCTTAGAATAGAAACTAGAATCTTATCTAAGAGAGAAGTAAGTTTTTCATGCACTTTGAACATAAGTATTGATTGATTTGTAGTATATATGTACAATGATGCTATAAATGTATCATTTACTATTCTAATTGCTAAAAGTCAATGAATCTATAATGAATTGAAGACCATAATTTATCAACATAATTCTATCATCTTTCATGCACATTAAGAGTAAAGCCAAGAACAAGATCTTAGAGCAAATTAAGAATTTTCTAGAAAAATATAATGATAAAAGATAACTTATATAAGATCCCCACCAAGAGGATCCTCATAGCAAAACTAAGAGGCATTTGGTAAGTAAGTGATGAAGCACTTTGGTGAAACCCAAGAGTCACTTCAGTGAATAAGAGAAGAGCCATTTATGTACAAATCCGATGATTCTTATATAACTCAAGATAAATGATACGATTTAAAAACAACCGTGTTCTTTATTAATGTTTAATGTTTGCTTTCAATTTAGTAACCAAATGTTTTAAAAAGACAATGATAGGGGGACTCAGGGGGTGGAGACGACATGGGAAATAGCAACAGAACCCTAAAGGACGACGAAAGAGCTACAAGTGGAGGTAAGGAAGGAAAAGCCCTGTCCGAAAGGCGGTAGGAACACATACACTGGCCAGGGAGACCGGACTAAATATCACTTATAGGGATATGCAAGGCGAGAAGCCTGGGATGCACGATGGAACAACCACAATGGTTGATACGATATCTATGGATATTGACAGAATATATGCAGAAGATGGAAACCCCCTTCCGTAGAAGGAAATGTTAAACTACAAACATGCATGCACAGGAGGAGGAAACAGGGGTGTGACAAACCCCGTCTTCATTGAAGACGGACTGGAAGAAATCTTAAATCCAGAAGATATAGAATTGATTAATGTTCATGGATATCCAGAGATCTATGTCGCGCCGGAGGCTAAAGAAATCCTAAGAAGGCCATTCAAGTACTCTGTAATCACCAAAATTAAGATAGATCCATGGGGTTCTCACAATGCAGGAGCGGTTGAAACTACTATGGAGGCCGACGGGCAGATTTGATCTATATGAACTAACGAATCAATATTATGTTGCCCAATTCTACAACAAGAATGATCATGATAAAGTCCTCATGGCAGGGCCTTGGTCTTTATTTGGAGGATGTCTAATGGTGTGGCCCTGGGATGGATATTGTGAACCATTAAAGGGAATACCTGATCATATCGTTACGTGGGTCCGAGTGGTAGGATTACCAATCCACTACTACAACACGGAGATCTTTAAAAAAATTGGGCAGGCTGTGGGTAGATTGATCCAAGCAGATGATCACTCTGTCCAACGAACAAGAAGTAGATTCGCCAGTGTGGCTGTTGAATTGGATACAAAACTCCCTATCCATCCGATGATTTTGATCAACAAGAGAGAATATAAAATGGAGTACGGATCACTGCCTCACTTCTGTGTAAAATGTGGACGATTGGGGCATAATGAACAAGAATGTAAAGGACTAGTGAAACCGCCAGCTACAAAAGAACCTACCCCCATGGAGGAAGACACCAACGTGAGGTGGGTTTGATGAGGAGGATAAGTGGCAGGTATACTATGGAAGGAAAATGATAACAAGAAGAACGCCAAAGAAAAAAGAAAAGGAATCAAACCGGAGAGTCAAGATACATGGGAAAGAGCAGGCTAATAGATATCACATCTCGGATGAGGAAGACGAAGAAACTACAAAATCCGAAGGTGAACAGACTAAAGTTGCAGAAAAGAAACATGATAGTGAAGGGAGCCCCAAGGTATGGAACAAGAAATAGAAGAGGGAGAAGGACACTGATGTAACCACTACTATACAAACGGAGACACAAAGTCAAGAGATAGCAACAAGCAAAGAGAAGACAACACAAAGAAATGTTGCCACCACTGAGGAACCTCGACATACTGTGGTAACACTTGTTGGGGATGAGATTGTCATGGGAAGACCCGAAGAAAAACTAGAGAGTGTTGTAGAACCAAGAAATGTGGAGTCTGAAAACTCCAAAGAAGTAGGTGAAACCTTGAGTTCATCCATGAGGACAACAACTAAGCAACCTATAATGGCGGGCAGAAAAGCAAAGGAGAAAGGAGAAGCCACATTGACGGGTACTTCACATAAACACCATCCCTATAGTACCCGAGGAAGGACGAGAAGAGGAGGGGAGGAGGAGGGTTCCTCTACTGCAGGTACAAGTCAATAACCATCTTTTCCCAAACTCCTTAATGATTAATACACTTGCGTGGAACATAAGGGGTGCTGGAAAGAAGAAGGCCGGACACTACCTCAAAAACATGATTAAGAAACACTTTGTTAAGATTGTATCTATATCCAAACCTCACATTTCTGGAGAACATGTAGAAAAAGTTATGAAGGACATTGGGTTTTCAAGCTCACATAGAGTTGAAGCTACAGGCTTCTCTGGTGGCATCTGGGTGCTATGGAATGAATGAGAATGTAATGTCCAAATTATCCAGAGTAATAGATACTTCATCCATCGTTACCTACTTCATCCATCGTTACCTAAATGGCACTATGTATATCACTTTGATATATGCATCTCCTTCTCCTGTACGATGACCCATCCCGTGGGATCATCTGATACATCTCAGCAGCTCCATAAAAGAACCTTGGATCACACTAGGGGACTTAACTACATGCTCAGTCCAGATGAGAAAATAGGCAGCAATCCCTTCAACCTACGTGAAGCAGCAACATTCAACAACACTCTCATTCAGGTGGGACTCACAAACATAGGCAACACCGTGTATAAATTACCTACAGAAAGGGCATACTGCATGAAAGAATTGATAGAGCAGTAGCCAACGCTGAGTGGATTTAGAAATTTCCTAATGGTGGGTGTGAGAACCTACCTCGCATCGGCTCAGATCATAACCCAATTGCCATTTTCTACAAAGCTTCCAAGCAATTTTTTTCTTTAAAACAAAGGAGAGCTGGTATGCTCAACCTGACTTCAATAGCTTCATGAGAAGGGCATGGAATCCAGAAGCTCTCTTTCACAAAGCCACAAATGGAGCAAGGCAGTAGCTTATGCGATGGGATAAACAACTCATCATGATGAAACACAAGAAAAAGAATGAGCTCATCCAAAGACTTACTACAGCTAAAAAGGATTTAGAATCCCACTACTGCGACAAGGGAGACAAAAGGTGCATCGAGCTAGAAGGAAAGCTAGACACTCTGCTGCAAATTAATGGAAGAGGAGACTTGGAAACAACGCAGTCATATAAACTGGCTCCGTAATGGAGACAAAAATAGTAAATATTACCATGCCTTTGTCAATAACAAGCGACGAACTAATCACATTTCTACACTTCAGAACAGTAATGGGGAATGGATTTCAGACCCAGCTAAACTCAGCAGTTTAATCCAAGGATACTTTAAAGATATGTTCACAACACCTACACATCAGACTTCTCAGTACATTACAATGCCGACAACCTTCAAAAGATTAAGCAACAACCAACTCATGAATCTTGCTTCAGTTCCAACCGAACACAAAATCTGGAAAATTATAAAAGAAGCAGATCCCTACAAAGCAGCAGGGCATGATGTGACTTATAATCTTTTCTTTAAAAAACAATGGAAAAATATCAGAAGTTCAATTATGAAAACCGTTCGCAATATGCTCAATGATCATACCATTGACGAAGCACTAGCTAATTCGACCATTGTACTAATTCCCAAGTGCAATAATCCAATGAATTGCATCCAGCTATGAACTATTTCCCTAAATAATACCATTATGAAGATAGCATCTAAAGTGGTGGTGGAGCGAGTCAAGCACCATATCCCCAAGTGGATCTCGCGAGTCCAAACAAGCTTTGTGCCTAGTAGAAGTATAAAAGAAAACATAATTGTGGTCCAAGAGTTAATTCATAATATGTGAAGGAACTCAAGTGCACCCTATATGGCTATTAAAGTGGACCTTTCTAAAGATTATGACAGACTTTCTTGGGACTTCATCAAGGATAAATTGGAAAAATTAGCTTGGCCAAGCAACATTCAAACTTACATAATGAATTCGTTTCATGCAGGTTGAGATAGTATACTCCTAAATGGGGAGACTCTCCCATCTTTCAAAGCATCTAGGGGATTTTGAAAAGGAGATCCCCTCTCCCCCCACCTCTTCGTGCTATGCATGGAGAGATTCACACAGATGATCAACAACTCAGTGAACAATAAAAGATGGAAACCGGTGAAAATGTCACAACAAGGTCCGGCTATAACCCACATCATTTTTGCGGATGATATTGTTATCTTTGCCCACGCCTCGCTGGAACAAATAACCACCATCAACAATTGTTTCAAGAATTTTGAGTCAGCATCCGGTCAACAATCTTCTTCTCTAAATCTATTAACCATACTCTACGTACACAAATATGTCAAGCCAGCAAAATTGCTGAAATCCATGATGTGGGAAAATATCTCAGAGTACCACTCCTCCACAAAAGAGTTAACAAGGATACTTATGCATATCTCGTGAAAAATGTATCTTCAAAGGTAAATGGATGGGCGTCTAAGACACTGTCACTGGCAGGTAGGATTTGCCTGACTAAATTAGTCCTCACATCCTTACCTACATACACCATGCAAACAGCTATGCTTCCTATCTCTGTCTGCAAAAAAATGGACAAGACCATTCAAAATTTTGTGTGGGGAGGGGCCCATAAAGATCACCCATCTTCCTTGGTAACCTGGCAAAAAGCTACATCCAACATGGACGACGGAGTATTGGGAATCAAATCAATGTCGGATTGGAACAAAGCACTCTTTTGGAAGAACACAGGTAATATCCTTAATGACAAATCTTCCCTTTGGAGGGAGGGACTACAAAACAAGTACAAACATTATAGTAACCAGAAATGCAGCCGTTCTACACCTTTTTGGAGAGCCATTTTCATTGGCAAGGATTTTGTTATATCAAATGACATCAAAGCAGTGGGTGATGGCCTGGACACATCTGTCTGGACGGACAACTGGGTGCCAGTATACAATAAACTTGAAGACATCTGTACAAGACATATCTCAAAAGATATCAAAGACATGAAAGTCTCCAACATGGTGAACTAACG
The DNA here is from genome assembly GCA_963693085.1 of Alisma plantago-aquatica. NCBI lineage: Eukaryota > Viridiplantae > Streptophyta > Magnoliopsida > Alismatales > Alismataceae > Alisma > Alisma plantago-aquatica. The sequence goes on from OY856412.1 coordinate 372,525,165, forward strand.
AGTGGGATGTTGGTTTCCTAAATGAATACCTTCCACCAGCCTGTGTACAGAGGATAACTAGCTTACCTATACCTCATCTTGATTATGGGCATGACATGTGGAGCTAGAAGTATGACACCAGGGGGAAGTATTTGTCTAAAACAACATACGATATGATCCACACTGGGGGAATCGATCACTAGAATGATATGTGGCTAAAAATATGGAAAATACATGCACTTGCAAAAGTAAAAACCTTCTTATGGCTGGATGCTCATGAATCCATAATGACAAATGTATGAAGAAGACAATGAAAATTCACAGACTCATCAATCTTCCCAAGATGCGACAACTATGAGGAATCAACACTGCATGCTCTAAGAGACTGCCCATACACCGCTGAGGTTTGGAACCAAGCAAATTTACCGAACATCTCACAAGCAAGTATAGGAACAAAGTTTAAAAACTAGCTATCACAGATACTGAAGGAAGATATGAAAGCATAGTACACGTTTGCTCAGACCTGTTGGACAATATGGAAAGCTAGAAACATGTTAGTTTTTAAGAAAGTTATCCTTCCCATGAGCCGCCAAATTCTTCAAATCACTTGGCACATCAATTTAATAACAGAAGCATGGAGCAACATGGAAGAATCTCACGATGACGCTAGTATAAATGAATATGCCCTACCTCAGAATGATGAAAGGTGAACTATATGGATGACAGATGCAGCTGTCCATGGAAACACTGCAGCAATAGCGGCAGTAGCCATCGACCACAATGGGAGGTGGCTAGGGGAATGTGCGACGAAGATCAAGGTCCAATATGTAGTTGAAGCGGAAATAAGAGCTCTACATCTGGCTGCAGTGGCAAGCAAACAAAATCATGTATCTTGCGTTGAGCTGATATCAGATAGTGTTATGGCAGTGCATGCACTAAAGGACATAGCTGGGAGTGCACTAGCTATTAGATGGTGGGTGACGGAAAGTCAAGCATTACTTGTTGATACTCAGTATGCTACCATCACGAAGGTCAATAGAAATGTCCTACACCTGGTGGACGACCTGGCCAAACACCACTTTAAAACCTTCTAGGATGATCAGTTATATATCAATCCTACCCTCGACCCTGTGGGTCACCCTCTCCCCCATTCAATCTGTAATGGTAGGAGTCCTACCAAAATTAAGTTTTCAGTAGGCTTACCTTGTGATAATTGGCATTTCCCTGCAAGAGGAGAGTAGTTTGAATAATAGCATCTCCTGACTTATATAAAAATGTTTACTTTCAATTTATATGTTCTCTCTAAGATATAATATGTACAATTCCACTTACCAATTTGTTTGATGCATGACTGGGGGTGCGATTCCATCATGTAAGGAGCAAGTTTAGATGGCAAAGTCAACTGATGCTCAAGGACTAGTTTGAGGATCTTCAACAAGGAAGGAAATGGCGGGGGTTCCAGCTATAATAGAATGATCCATTTAGTTTCGTTTCGAGTTATGAGAACAATGTAATATTTTAGAGTGTAAATTTCGATTCATGACCTTAAGATATGATAAATTAAATATTTTATTCCACATCAGTTAAATAAGTTATATTTTTATGCAACGATTATCATGTTTGTGACACCCCATTGAGAATTATGATTTTGCTATGAAATTGATATGCTTGAAATAGTGGGGTGTTACATTGTGGTATTAAAGCTAAAAATATAATTGCCCACCACGCCTTTCTCATGATTCCCTAGGTAGCATTTACATTCCTCACTTGATGATAGGAGACATATGTGTAGAGGATACAATTTCAAGGAGTTAAATTGCATATCCCTTTTGTTAGAGAGGTAGGAACCCTAAAATATACAAGTTTAAAGAGATATCTAGGGACATATATGTTAGAATAGTAGTTTGTCTCATTTGGAATTTCTATGTTAACTCCATCATATCCAATGACATGTCCTTTCTTATCCTCAATGGTGATGGCCAACCAATTGAGAATTTTAGAGGAAATGTCAAGGCAAATGACTTATTATGCATATGTTTTTCTTCTTGCTAGAAAACATGTTATGGGACATGTATGCTACTAAGATCTTGAAAATTGGTATAATGATTTCTCACACCTTTAGATTCGTGTCTAGAGAACACATATGTGGAGGTTCCACTGAGAGAGTTGATATTGAAGACCTAGATTAGATTTTTACCTAAACCTAATGCATTTGGAAAGTAGATATTCATTTCATGGTTAGAAATCCCAAACTTTGAGGTTAAATTGAGGATGAAGTTAATGGAGATATGCCCTATTTAAAACTCTATCTTAGATAAAAGTGTATGCCATGTATTTGTTTCATAACCTAAGGACAAGTGAGGCCATAAGGTGGGGAGTACCATCTAAATTCTGAGGAAGAATTTTTTATGGGGTTAAATTTATTATGAAATTTGGGATGTTTCAATTCTTTCAACCCAACATCATAAATTGATAAATCTACATATTCAGCCATGTTTAGGTCACTATGTCCATTAGTTAACCCTCATTAGGAAAAATCATATTAAATTCTGAGAAGGAAAAAATAGGAGAAAGAATAGGAAAAGAGAAGAGAGGGATAAGCAAGACTCTTAGAGAGGCCTGGATGCATAATAGTTTTATTTCTCCACATGAAGAGGACGATGAAAGATAAAACCTCACTATCTGGTTCCTTTCCATTAGGACCAAAGAAAGAATAATAAGGAATCTGATTTGACGTGTAACTAAGTACATGAAACAACTATGGTGAATGAGACAACAATTGGTCACATGGGGGGAGGTCAGGGATGCTAAACTTGTCTAGGTTCTATGATAGGGAAGACAATGGCTTGGGGTCTTTCCTCGGATGTTGAGAAGCACTTGTGATCCCCTATATGGGCGATGTTGATGGAGTTGGGGCCAACATTTCCCTCTTTGATAATGCTGACCCCCTTCAGCATGGTAGCAGGGCACCAAAGGTATGATGATGGCACTTTGTTCTTCTGGGAAAACAAAGTACCTATGACGCCTATGGAAGTCCTTGAACCCAATGGGAAGAGCCAAGATGGGCCACACTCCCTCAATTACACATTGTTTGGGTCAAGCCCAAGAAAGGGCCATGTAGACCGCACCCAACCAACCTGTGAGTAGGCCGTGGTTCAATTATAATTTTTTAATGCATATTAAACAACCCACTTAATCTGAGCTAAGGTAAGAATCTTACTTAATGTACAATAATTAGTAGAAGTATCACATTATGGAAAAAATGTATACTAGATCGATTAGGAAAAATGTATCATCGCAAAAAAACATTTCTAGTACTTAATTATGATCCTGGTGGAAAAAAGTAAGCTAATTCATGAATCTAAGATGATGAATATAAGTAAATCCTAGAAATCAAGTTGATATTAACTATTTATGAATTTTAATTATTTCAAAATGGTAATCAAGGTTCAATCAACCATAAAAAAGTGATTAGGGTTCCTCAACCTAAGAAGAGCAGCTAGGAACTTCTCTAAGAGAGAAGTAAGTGGTTCACACACTTCAAACATAAGTTTTGGTGCATTTTAAGTATTCATGTACAATGAATTCTATGAATGTATTATTTAATGTTTCAATTGTAAAAATTCAATGAATTATAATGAATTGAAGGTCATTTTTATCGTCAATAATCTATCATCTTTCATGCACATTAAGAGTAATGTCAAGAATAAGATCTTAGAGAAAATTAAGAGTTTTTGAGATAAAGATAGCAAGAAAAGATAACTTACATAAGATACCCACCAAGAGGCTCCTCAGAGTAGAACCAAGAGACACCTTGGTGCATAAGATGAGAGGCATTTCAATACAACCCAAGAGGCACTTTGATGCATAAAAGAAGAGGCACTTATGTACAAACCTGATGGTTCTTATATCAAGATAAAGGATATAATATATCAAGAAAATGTGGTATGTGGAATTGAACATATTATATCTTAGAGAGAACATGTAAATTGAAAGTAAACATTAAACATTAAACATTAAAAAGGGACACAATTCCTTTTGAATTAAGTCCTTTATCTTTTTTTTACCGACCAAAAAAAAGATAAAGGATATAATTTAAAAGGAATAGTGTCCCTTTTTCAATGTTTAATGTTTAATGTTTACTTTAAATTTACATGTTCCCTCTAAGATATAATATGTTCAATTCCACATACCAAATTTTCTGGATGGGGGCACGATTCCCGCAAGTAAGGAGCAATTTTAGAGGAAAAAATCAACTGACGCTCGAGGACTAGTTCAAGGATCTTCAACAAGGAAGGACATGGTGGGGGTGAACACTATAATAGACGGTCCATTTAGTTTTCCTTTAGAGTTATGAGAATGATTTATTATTTTGAAGTGTAAATTTCATGTTATGGCCTTGAGAAATGAGACATTAATTTTTTTATTCTATGTTGGTTTGATAAATTATATCTTTATGTAATGATTGTCATGTTTGTGACATCTCTTTGACAATTATGCTTCCACTTTGGAATTGATATGTTTGAAAAAGTGGGGTGTTACACTGTGGTATCAAAGCTATACATAGTTGGCCACCATGCTTTTATCATGATTTGTTAGGTAGCACTTACATTCATCACTTTATGATAGGAAAACATATGTGTAGAGGATACAAAGTCAATGAGTTAGAATGCATATCCCTTTTATTGGAGAGGTAGGAACCCTAAAATAAATACAAGTTTAGAGAGACATCCATGGAGATATGGGTTAGGATAATAGTTTATCTAATTTAGATTTTCTATATTAACTCTATCATATCCAGTGGCATGTACTCTCTTAACCTCGACAACGATGAACAACCAATTGAAAATTTTAGAGGAAACAACAAGAGAAAAAGACTCAATATGCATATGTTTTTCTTCTTACTAGAATACATGGTATGGGATATGCACGCTACTAATATCTCAAACATTGGCATAATGATTTCTCACGCCTTTAGATTTGTGTGTGGACAATGCATATCCATAGGTTCCCACTGAGAGTTTTGATATGGAAGACTTAAATTATAAAGTTACCTAAAACTAATGAATTTGGAAAGAAGACATTCAATTCATTGTCAGAAATCCCAAACTTTAGGGTTAAATTGAGGATGAAGTTAATGAAGGCATGCCCTAGTTCAAACCCTATTTTAGATAAAAGTGTATTTCATGTATGCATTTCATAACCTAAGAACAAGTGAAGCCCTAAGGTGGGTAGTACCATCTAAATTTTGAGGACAAAATTTTTATAAGGTGAGTAAAATTGTAACATCACAAATTTTCATAATAAACTTAAATCTTTAATATGATTTTTTCCTAATGAGGGTTAACTAATGGACCTACTGACCCAAACATGGATGAATATGTATGCTTATCAATTTATGATCCTAGCTTGGATCCAACCAAAATTTTAAGTTGATTGATACATTGAGCATTCTCTACTATCCAATTTTGGTGATATTCAAATGAAAGAAGAAATAATATGAACTAAAGAACCTATTATGCAATTTGACAAATTTTGAGGTTTAAATATCTTTTGAAATTTGATAACTTTCCGATGTTTATTAAGGTATGATGTCATCATGAATACAATTTGGCAACATTCTTAGTTGGCATGGTCACACAGTTCAATGATTTAGGCTGTTAGACCAATATTATCACAATCACCACATTAGCGATATATTGGGAATTTTATAAAAATCATGGAAGTAAGGTAGAACCTATAGAGTTGTTTTGTATAAGTGAAGCAAAATATGGTAAAATGATGTTTTAAAATTTGATGTCAATTGGATGTCCCTTATGGCCTATGGAGTTTTTGAAATACGATAAGTTTGTTGAGAGGAATTGGTTACCAATATATTTAGGCTGGTAAAAATTAGTTGAATGATAGTCAAATAAAGAGGCCATTTCTTTGGGGTTATTTAAGTTAAATACAAATAGAAGGGGTAAGAATCATCTCCCTACTCACAAAGGAAGGATAAAGTTCACTTCCAATTTGAAATGCTATAGAAAGGAAGATCTCTTAGTCCATCTAAAATTCACAATAATAATCTATCAAATTTTGTTTTTCTTATGATCTCAAGGAAGCAACATTCTAATTTTAGATGAATCGAGGCAGTGGACTACTAACTCAGACTGTAATTTTAGGGGGTGGGGGCAAGATGAACTCATGACCTATAAAAATAGGCTACTATGACAAGTTGAAGTCTGTGAATCCTGTTGGTATGTATGCCCATAGAGACAATCATATGATGATTGTAATGGCATATTTTGTAGATAATTTGATTAATAATAAAGGAAAATCTTCCAATTATTCTTTTTTATTCAGCTATGAGATAACAATGTAACATAATAAATGTCTAAAGAATAATATTACTCAAATGACGTATGTCTTTAGATTGACAACCTGAACAATGAGATCATACAAACGACAAGAGTATATACATTCTTATTATGTCCCTAGTCAAATGTCATTGTGGAAGGCCGTTAGAAAACATTTTGACATAAGATTAGAGCATGTGTTGCTTGATGACAAAGTCTCATCAGTCATGATATGCGATATCAAACCAAGCACATAGATACCTGTTAGAGAATAATGTATCAGATAGAACCACCATAAGAGTGATACATGGAAACCATGATTGGTATTCATGATCATCTCTTATAGTTTTGGTGGCGATTGTGGTTCTTAGACCTGAATTCACTACAATCATCACATGTCATTAACGTGTATTTTGACATCGTCCACCTTGACCTTGAATAAGGGTTGCCATAAAGGTGACGATTGGGTGCACTGTGACACATGGGGATGAATGTGAGTGATTTAGATGAAATTTGTCCTTCCTACAAGAGTATGATATCCTAGCCACTTGATAATTGAGACAAAGAAATGCATGGCCATGCACATGTGAGTCAATATATGATATTGAGCTTACATGTATCTTAGACAGTCTGCTCTAGTTCAATGAACATAAATTGAATGTTGAAGAGGATGACAATTACATGCCTTGAGTTCAATCTGGATATCAGTGACAAAGGAAATTTACAAATACTATAACACCAAAGGCATATGGTAGGTTGAAATTATTCTCCAACTTCCCAATTAGCTGGGTAGAAATGATGTGCTGCTAGATACCGCTCATTGCTTGTGATGTCATAAACTAGTTATGGACATTCACTACCAACGTAACTTGGAACCTATAGGGTCACACACATAGGAAACACTTGGCATTGGGAGGTTATTCATGAATAATGTTTAACTTTATTACTAAAGTTTTTAGATATTTGATTTAAATAACAATTTACTGATTAAACCCTGAACCGACTAGGTCAAGTGTTGAACTGATCAGTTGGAGTGTCAAGTTGATTGAAACTTCATTTTCTAAATGTTGGATGAGTTGTGGCATGAACTGACTAATTCCCTAAGTGAACTAATCAACACAAGGTGCCAAAAAACCGTTTGATATGATGAACCACTCAGTTCACAGATCATTTTGATTGGATCAAGGATTAGTACTGACATCATGTTATGCATTAATTGAATATTAGTTGTCAATATAATGTGATTGGAAAACATGATGAAATGACCGGTTCAAGGGTTGAACCGATCAACTCACATGCCAACGATTGATTAACCTATGAACCAATTGTTTTCCTGCTTGTAAGATTTGAAAATTTGTGAAATCCTGTACCCTCTGATTCCTGTACAGGATGAGAACCCTTACCCTAATCCTCCTATTTAGAGGGGCATTGGGAGCTTCCTAAACACAATATAAGTTGCTTTGAGAATTGTTGTCTTTTCTAGTTGTGGTAAGTAAGAGAACTCAAGCAAGTCCTATACAATAAAGGGAAGGATAAAAATGGAGAAACTTTCTAGGAGAGCAAGTTGGTGCTAGTACACCAACTAGAAGGGAACAACTCCTTCATATCTATTCATTTAGAACGAAATGAGTTCTCGGTGATCCATTGGACTACTATAGAGGCGAGGAGGCCATTTCCTTCCACTAGGAGAACAAGGTCAACCTGATGTCCATGGTGATCAACCAAGAGATGATGCAGACACTATCTGGGTACAACTTGAAGAAAGGTGCATAGTACATCAAGGGAATTGTCACTGGACTTGATCTAGGACCATGTATGATCTCAGAAACCATCTTTTCCATTACATAGTTGTTGACATGATCTATTATTTTAAGGGGAATATTGTAGTTAATTTTTGTTTCCACTGGTGGCAATGTAACCGTATTTTCCGACAGTGGTATCAGAGCCACATCAATTTACTATGTTTTGGGATAATTAATATGATCAGATTTTTGGGTTTTCATTTATTTATTGTATATTATGCGAATACATAAATTGTTTAATGTTAATATCCAATTAAATACCACATATGATCCAAAACTTTTATATATATATATATATATATATATATATATATATATATATATATATATATATATATATATATATATATATATATATATATATATATATTCAGGCTGGAATCCACTTGAGTGTACCAGAGACTCTATACAACTCAATGATTTTTCATCATGCAACAATTAATTTATAAAGTCAAAACCCTTGATCTTCTTAGATATCATAAGAACATACTACATGAAAAATTTGAGCTCATTTGGACACTTTTTGGTAATGCATCTAAAGGCAGAACAATTAGCATTTCAAATTAGTTATGTGCATCGATTTTGTTGTCCTTGGATGGGTGAGTTACACTTATCCACATGGGCTCAAATTTTTTATCTGGACTATTATTATGATTAAAATGAAGATCAATGATTTAGAGTTGTTGAAAATTTGGTCTAGATAGGCAAACACCATTGAGGTGTACGGTGTGATCTGTACACACGAGTGTATTCTATCCTGACTCTCTCTCTCTACACACACATAGATATATATAGTCAGGCTAGAATACACTCGAGTGTACAGTTCACGATGCACACCCCAACAATGTTTCCTATATAGAACATATTTTTCTAAAATCTAATCCATTGATCTCCATGGTTACAATAATAATAGTCCACATACAAAATTGGATCTCATTTGAATGAGTGTAAGCCACTCGTCCAAGGACAACAAAACTGATGCACAAAACTAATTTGAAATGCATGATTTTTGTCTCCTTTTGATGCATGACCTATAAGCACCCAAATGAGATGAAATTTATTATATAGTATGTTCTTATGATATTTAAGAAGATCAACGGTTTAGATTTTTCAAAAAAATATTAAATTTTTGAAAACGACTGAGGTGTACAATGTCTCTGATACACCCGAGTGTACACTAGCCTGACTCTCTCTCTCTCTCTCAGTATATATATATATATATATATATATATATATATATATATATATATATATATATATATATATATATAGTGTGTGTGTGTGTGTGATTTACAAGCTTCACCCTAGAAGTTGGTTTTGATGGTGAATGTGAAGCATGGTTATGCCCAATAACCTTAGATATCTATGTATGGTGGTTGTGTTGGTGTATTTCTATTTATATATCAGTTTGCATATCGAGCCTCTACCTTTTCTTTTAGTTGTAAAAGTATTATTCTCTCCTACCCATACTCTCTTATCATGTAATATGTAATAGGACTAGGATAGTTTAATTATTGTTACAATGAAGAAGGCGTTCTAGACCGGTAAGCCACCCGCTTCAGAAGATGAGCCTATCAACTGGAGGACTGATGGGGACTAATGATAGGAGGAGCCAAACTAATCGGCTGGAGGCCCAACTGATCAACTAAAGGATCCATAAGATGGTGGTCCAGAGACCAGATAGCTAGGGAGATGACCAAATGACCAGACAAGAGGCAAGCCGACCAGTTCAAGGGTTGAACCAATCAATCTAGTCTGGTTCAAGAACAAATCTTCATCAACAATAGGTTTCTACATGTGATGTAGACCTTAGATGGTCATAATTCCTTATGGCTTTAGGGAATCACAATAGTATGACCATAACCATCACTTTTATTTTTGATTACATAATTTCATTTGTCGGATATATCATGTATATGTTACATACTATAAGTATGTGGTGATTCAATATATATATATATATATATATATATATATATATATGTGTTAAATACAACTCCCTCAACAACATATTAAGTCTGATATGCTTTCCATTAGCAACACCCATGAAAATCGATCGACTATGCGTGGGAATGCCAAGCATGGTGTGTTAACTTGAGAGTAATACATTGTCCATATTTTGATAATGACTTAACCGTTCCATTCATATGTATCTCATATGTTTGTTTAAGATTGATTTTAGGCTTTAGGTACATGAAAAGGATCAAATTACACATGCTCTACCTTGTCCAAGTTCAAACCAAAAGTAATGCAAGCATACAATTTGGGAAATCACTCCAAACCACCTTGAAATAATTTTGTAATCATTTGTATTGATGATATGACTTTAAGATGAGAAAAAAATTAAGGACACTTAATTCCAATGTTTGATCACTCTAAAATCATTTTGAAAAATTTGTCATAGCAACTCTATCGGTCGAGTTGGATCTTGACCGACCAATGATGGATTTTTAAGAAATGGATCAATCAGTCGAGTTGTACAATCACATAAATCGAATGACCGAGCTGTAGGGTTTTAGGGGAGACAAAGAAGGTAGCGGAAACAAAAAATTTCTTCTCCCAAACCCAAAATAAAGGAATCATGTCAACGTCTATACAATAGGAAAGATGGTTTGTAGAGGCATACCTTGTCCCGAGGCTTGCTCAGTGACGTTACCTCGTGACTTGCGCGGTCTTCACCTCCAGTCTTGGACGATATCTATGCAGCTCCTGGTCTCACCGGGACTGTCGGGATTGATAACTATCCTCTGAGCGGCAAAAGTCTCCCGCCTTTGAAGTAGTCCCCACGGACCACCTGGAACTCCGATCTCCTTGTCCCACAAGGAATCAGAAGGAGTCGTACCCTCCTGTCGGCGTACTAGTCACTAACACACTCTCCTGCCACCAGTTGCTTTTCTGCAGTTGTCTTTCCCTTACTGTGCCTCCCTTATTGTGTAGCACTTGCTCGGGCTCTCTCGGTTACCACAACCAGAGAGAACGAAAACTTTGCAGAGCAACTGGTGTTCTGAGTTGTTGTTCCTGAGAAGCCCCCGATACCACTATATATATAGGAAGGTCATGGGATAGGGTTCTCTACCCCGGGCAATGTTGGATTAAAGTAGGAGTAGAAGGGTTTGAGATTTTCCACAAAACAACCAACTACGTCAGTTGAACCGATTGATTCAAGCATGAACCGATCGGTTGGAGACTTGAGCCGATCAGTTCACACCTGAACCGATCGGTTGGGACACCTGAGCCGATTGGTTCAAGCATGAGGCGATTGGTTCGTGGTCCTGGTCCAAATTGAATTGACTTTTCTTCTTTTGTTTCAAATTGATCCAAATACCAATCCTTGTTCGAATCTAATTGGACAAGTGAAACAAAGAGAAATTTCTTGCCAACCTGACTTTCCCAACTCACTCGTTTGGACCAGTTGAGCTGATCGGTTCAACCCTTGAACTGGTCGTTTCAACCTGTCCTGAGCTGAGCAGTTCATTACATGAGCCGATTGGTTCAACAACCTGAGCCGATCGGTTCATCACATGAGCCAATCGGGTAGGGAGTGCAGACTGCACAAAATCAGCCAATTGCAATTTCAATCAATCCGATACTCTAATCAATCGGTCCAACACCTTGAACACTATGATACTGAGCTATCAATTGATTGAGTGTTTAATTAAACTAATGAACTCCTTTAGAAATCAATCTAAACATCGTTTGTGGATAAAATCCTCTTCCAGGTTAAATCCTATGTGTGTGCCCTGCAGGCCCATTTCACGTTGGCAGTGAAAGTCCATAACACTTATGACTTCACAAGCAAAGAGCAGTGCCTAGTCACACATCATTGCTACCCAAGTGAAATAGAAAGTTGGAGTACAACTTTCAATCCCACAATCCATGAATGGTGTTACATCGAATGTATAATTCCTTTGTCACTGATATCATCATTCAGGTCCTCAACCTGATCTCATCCATCCATATGAGCATCCATATGATCTCATCATTCAGGTCCTCAACCTGAAAGCACACATCATTGAGTATTGTCATTCTCTAGACATTCAATCTGCTCTATCATTATCTCATATGAATGAACTAGAAAGAATTTGAAGCTTGCCTTTGATGTTTATCAAATCAATCTTAATGTATCTCACCAATCATCCCATGATTGTCTCTCATGGCATACATACCAAAAGACTCCCACTTGCACTGCGAGCCAATCACCTTTGAATCATATTCTTAGTGATCTTTAAACATGTCCCACATGTTACTATGCTCTAGTGCTAACATAGTGAGTTGTGGCAACACCTTGCCAAAGTCGGTATTAACTACATGTCTCTCATCTCTTCGCTGTACGTCACACGTATGAGATGGAGTTGCAGTAATATGTGATCTAGTATTCCTTTTCTAACCTTTAGCCATATTGCATGATCAAGTACTCCTTACTTGTCATCAAAGATTGGAATATCTATAAGTTCATCTCATGAACTTCTAGATCCATATAGCATCCACTAATGTTCTCTAACACACAAATACTCGACTTTTCCTTTTAAACGGATGTATTGGAACGTTTCCATTTATCAACAAACATTCACTTTTATATATCCCATATATATTTTGCGATTAATTTTCTATCCTTTTTGGAAGTTCACATCAGTGTAACTCTTTACAGTGAACCCTTCCTTATTTCCATAGAACTAGTACTTCTCAAGTACTTTTCAAGTTCTTATGGTATTCCAGTAACCCTTACTGGAACTAGACAGACATCCACTCATCATGTCCCACATACGAGTTATCAGGATGAGCACATCATATTGTCATGTCCTACATACAAGATGATGAATGCATTTTATTCTTGCTATGTCCATACATGCAAGATAATGGGATGATTACATACATGATAGATCCATATATATTCTTAGTGTTCCCATTCTTCATAAGAATTGGACACTTAGCCTTGGGATACTAACTCCATGTAACATGGACAAGTTTTCTCCAACTGAATTTGTGCACATTGAACCTTTCAGTATAGATTGCCAATGTATGCTCTCTCTTTTCAGGTCAAGAGGTTTTTGAGAACTATCTCTATAAATCTCCATTCCTATTATAGGAAACATCTCTATCTTCCTTAAAGATAATTTCCACTTTGGATTTCCATTCTAGAACATTTCCATTTCACATCAACATGTGGAATGTGAATACGCTCCCACTAAATCACAGATCCCTTCTTTATCTTTGACATATCAGTCAAACCCTTTGACTATATCATCAAAGTAAAGATCATAGTTCTGAGTTGCTTGTACTCAATCAATCACATTGATTAGTCCATTGTAACTTATATACTTTATTTGCATTAATGGATTCATAAACATTATAGGTTGTGTCATGCACACATCCTTGTTTTATTCCTTATAGGAATGTGGTTTTAGTATCAATATGCCAAATCTCTCAGTCATTAAGTTGCAATCAACAAGCATCATCCTTCTCAAAATGTCATCCATGTAACACTTAAGACTCATTCACACTTATGGATTTCATCCCAATGGGTGCTACTATTAAGGTCATGCCTTATGGTTCACAAGGAAGTCATTTAGGATGTAATGGTCATAAACCATAACTCAAAATCCGGTTCCTCATATTCATCTAGATATTTGATTCATCACATGACCAACTCATCACTTAGATAATCGATGTGTATTTGTCAAGTATATAAGAACTCACAACTCCTTGTGATTCTTAATGTCCATTATTAGTGTGGGGTATTCTTTATTTAAGAAGAATTTAGTTATTTGATAATCATCCTCTAACTCCTTAGAGTATGACTCCTTCTTGATTTAGACATCACCATGCCTTAATCATGAGTTCACTATGATACACTATCCTAATCACTCATAAGGTTATCAAACATTTAGTTCAAGTATTTCATTCATTGATCTCATTAAGAATTAACACTTTACCAAATTCATACTTCATCTATGATATTCTTGAACACTTCAAGATATTCATATTGATATTTCTCTAAACACCGCTTGAAGTATTAGCATTAACTCTAATAGGTATGTAAATACATCACATGTATTATACCTAATAGGATAATCATTCTCCCACTACCTTAGTGAAGATTGATTAATCATGTCCAAGAGATTCATGTCTCTTACTGGTTCTCTAACCAAAAATAGTCTAGACTTATCCAACATATGGAATCTAGAGATGAATTTCTCATGATTTGTGCTAATTTGATTGTTTGAGTTATCAATAACTTTTAGGTATCATTTTATCTTATGCATACCAAGTACCACAAGATAAACAAGGCATTGCCACAAAGATCATATCTTTGAAATTGAAATATCAACTATATTGATAGCCATCCTTGTCTCAACAAGATGCAATAATAGAGTGTTTCTATTGGAAAATTGAAATAGCAGTTCTCAACTCTATTTTGTGCCCTTTAGGCTAAAATAAACTGAAAGGTACTCCTATCTATGGCAGCATCACTTGCTCCAATGATGGGTACTCCTTTCTTGGTCCTTTCACAAAGGCCATCACTTCTTTGTGGATCTTGTATATCAAATATAACAAATCCATATCTTGGTATCATATACCTCAGATAAAGAAGTGTTTATATCATGATACCTATGATGGAGATCTCCATCCCCTCCTTCTTCTTCTTTTGTTCTTCCAGATATAGAGGGCAATTCCCTCGTTCACCCTCCTATGTGCCTTGAGGCTGAAGATGACTTGGGCTACTGGCTAGCATCAGAACCCTTCTTAGCTTTGCCCTTGACCTTGCCCTTGGACCTGCCTTTCTTTTTGCTGATCAGCATCACATACTTAGGCTTGTCCTTTTTGTGCCTCGAGGCTAAAAATGGCTTGGATTGTTGGCTAGCATCAGAACGCTTCTTTGCTTTTCTCTTGTCCTTGCCTTTGAGACTTACCCTTCATCGATCACATTAAAGATTAGGGTTTGTCTTTCTTCATCTTTGCCTCTACTGTCCTCAACATGTCCAACAACTTTGTCAATGCTTGTCAAAGTTGTTCATGTTATAGTTCATCATGAACTGTATGATTCTTGCAACATTTGCAATATCATACCAATAGCCAACTATTGGGTAAGAGGAAATCCTAGTTTAGTCATACCCAATCACATTGAGTGTGTGAATACCTACTGGATCTTCTTCGATCATGACATACTAGGATAGTGTCTTGGAGACATCATATGTATCATGTTGTCTCTACAACTCATAGTTCAGAGAACAGAACATTAAGCACTCCACATCAATGGCATCTTCAGTATGCTTCCTTTAAGCCATTGGTGTGGTGGGATCAAGTTCATCTGGTTCTGGTATAACTAGGACTTAGAGCTTTCGCTCTTTGATTGAGAACACTTCTCAACGTCCTAGCCATTCATGGAAATATTCCTATTTAATTTGTCTATCTTAAGGACCGATCGCAAATAAAGTGATTATTGTGGATTAACCATTTATTGTACAAAAGGAAATATGTGCAACTTAGTCCAAAAACTCCTTTTTGACTTGATTGATTTGAAAAGGTTTTACAATATAATTAGGACTTTAATTAATTATCACTCCCACTATTTTGTTCAAATTGATAGCCCTCACCATCAATTCGGAAGATTGCAGTGTACAATCTTCTAGTGGGTCAAGATCCGTATTTCATCAAGTCATGAGTCAGCTTTGCTTGATCGCCCATAATCTTGACTATTTAGGTAAGCCATCATGCCAATTGCATCATATGCAACTCTTGATGAATGAACATGCACAACACCTTGCCATGAACATTTCGTGCCTCTGGGCTTAGACGCTCTAAGAATCACTAGTTAAGTCTAACCCAAAAGCCGAACCGATAAACATGCACCCTGCTTTGGCAGAACCTACATGTTCACCCTTCACACTTCCGTGAGATATACGACACACCACGCTTTGGCGTAACCTACGCTTGATCGATCAAGTTTTTCATGTGTGTCGCTAATGGAAGGCGTAAAAGACTTAATATTTAGATGAGGGATTTGGTTTTTATAGGTACATATACATATCCAATCACCACAATATATAGTACATATCATATACATGCTATATCCCACAGATAACATGTGAAATGACAAAAGCGATGATTATGACCATCCTAATGTGATTCCTCGAGCCAAGAGGAATCACGGTCATCTAGGTGTACATCACATGCAACCTATCCATGATGAAGTGCTATAGCCGTCCGAGTTGATCAACTCATCACGTAAATGACCTGCTCGCCCTGGCCGATTGTCTGGGTGCTACTAGCCAATCAGTTGGCTCCTCCAACCGATCGATTCGCCTGGTCATCGTGCATCTCCTCAGGTCACCACCCACTCGTCTCACTCCTCGAGCCGATCCTATGGATCGCCAACCATTTGGTTCATGCCTTGAACTGACTGTCTCAATCGTCATCAGATTGTCCTCCGTTCTTTAACATAACATGAAATATAAAAAGATCTATCATATTTACATTTAAATTGGGAAATCCCTAGTTACATTTGGGGGGAGAAAAGGTAGGAAAGAAATCTCGAGTTATCTCAAGTTACATGAGGAATAAGGAGGTAGGGAATCAGTGCGCAAACCGAGATGCAAGCAACCACATTCAACCAAGCACACATAGATAGGGTTTATTGGACATAATCACAATATACATCCACCACAAAACTTGTTTAAGGGTGATGCGTATCGAGTGCATCTATATTACATATCATATATGTATATTGGGATTTGTGGATTTAGGATTGGACATGCATAAAGCCAATTTTATTCACATCGTATGCAATAAATAAAGGCGACAAACCAAAACTGATCATATTAATAATCCTAAAGTATAGAGCAGTTGATATGGCTCTGATACCACTGTAGGGTTTTAGGGGAGATAGAGAAGGAAACGGAAACAAAAAATTTCTTCTTCCAAACCCAAAATACAGGAATCGCATCAACATCTATACAATAGGAAGGATGGTTTGTAGAGGCATACCTTGTCCCGAGGCTTGCTCGGTGATGTTACCTTGTGGCTTGCACGATCTTCTACTCCGGTCTTGGACAATGTCTGTGAAGCTCCTGGTCTCACTGGGATTGTCGGGATTGACAGCTGTCCTCCGAGCGACATAAGTCTCCCGCCTCTAAAGTAGTCCACACGGATCACCTAGAACTCCGATCTCCTTGTCCCACAAGGAATCGGAAGGAGTCGCACCCTCTTGTCAGTGTACTAGTCACCAACACACTCTCCTGCCACCAGTTGCTTTTCTGCAGTTGTCTTTCCCTTGATGTGCCTCCCTTATCGGGTAGTACTTGCTCGGGCTCTCTTAGTTACCACAACCAGAGAGAACGACAACTTTGCAGAGCAAATGGTGCTCTGAGTTGTTGTTCCTGAGAAGCCCCCAATACCCCTATATATAGGAGGGTCATGGAATAGAGTTCTCTACCCCGGGTAATGCAAGATTAAAGTAGGAGTAGAAGGGTTCGAGATTTTCCAAAAAAACAACCAACTGCATCAGTTGAACTGATCGTTTCAAGCATGAATCGATCGGTTGGGGACCTGAGCCGATCGGTTCAAACTTAAACCGATCGGTTGGGACACCTTATCCGATTGGTTCAATAATGATCCGATCGGTTCGTGGTCCTGGTTCAACTTGAATTGACTTTTCCTCTTTTGTTTCCAATTGATCCAAATATCAATCCTTGTTCCAATCAAATTGGACAAGTGAAACGAAGAGAAATTTCTTGCCAACCTGACTTTCCCAACTCACTCATTTGGACCAGTTGAGCCGATCGGTTCAACCCTTGAACCGGTCATTTCAATCTATCCTAAGCCGATCGGTTCATCACAACAGCCGATCGGTTCACCAACCTGAGTTGATCGGTTCATCACATGAGCCGATCGGTTGGGAGTGCCGACTATGCAAAATCAGTCAATTACAGTTTCAATCAATCTGATACTCTAATCAATCGGTCCAACACCTTGAACACTATGACACTGATCTATCAATTAATTGAGTGTTTAATTGAACTACTAAACTCCTTTAGCAATCAATCTAAACATCGTTTGTGGATAAACTCTTCTTCCATATTAAATCCTATGTGTGTGACCCTACAAGCCCATTTCACGTTGGCAGTGAAAGTCCATAACACTTATGACTTCACAAGCAAAGAGCGGTGCCTAGTCACACATCATTGCTACCCAAGTGAAATAGAAAGTTGGAGAACAACTTTCAATCCTACAATCCGTGAATGGTGTTACATCGAATGTATAATTCCTTTGTCACTGATATCCCGAATGAACTCAAGGCATGGAACAGTCATCCTGTCAACGTTCATTCACTTTCTTGATCTCAGAGTAGATCGGAGGTGATATGTATGACATCAAATACACATACTAATTCACACATGTGTGCGCACGCCTATCTCAATCCTACTCATCAAATGGCCATGGATATCAAACTCCCTCAGGAGGGATAAATCCCATATCTATCACTCACCCCTCAAAAGCCCCATGTGTCAAAGCCACCCAATCATCACCTTTATAACAAACCATGTTTCAAGACTGCATTTAATGATGTCAAAGTGTACCCAACGATATGTGTTGAGTGTAGTGATTTCAGGTCAAAGAATCACACTCACCACCATCACTGTGAGAACTGACTGTGACTACCATGTCATGGTTCCATGTGTCAAACTCACGATGGGTCTGTGCGGCACACTTATTCTCTAACAAGTACCTATGTGTTTGGTTTGATATCTCCATATCATGACTAATGAGATTCTGTCATCAACCAACACCACAATCTAGTCTTGTGTGTCATTGTTGTCTATCTACCTTCCATAATGACATCCGACTAGGGACATAATAAGAATGTACACACGCTTAGAATCCATATGATCTCATCATTCAAGTCCTCAACCTAAAAGCACACGTCATTGAGTACTGTCATTCTCTAGACATTCAATCTGTTCTATCATTATCTCATATGACTGAACCAGAAAGAATCGGAAGCTTGCCTTTAATGTTTATCAAATCAATCTTAATGTGTCCCACCAATCATCCCATGATTGGCTCTCAGGGCATACATACCAACATGATCCACTGATCAAAACTGATTTTGTGTCATCGATTGAGTTTTTGAGGACAAATTCGACCAATAGTTTGAAAACTAGTTTTGTTGATTAGTGGACCGACTGTGTTATCTTTATTGAAACTCTATCAAATGTACTGTATGGAAAACATATAAAAAGTGATTCTAACTGTTGGAGAGTTGTTAGAAATGAATATAGATATGTTGTAAGTTGTAAAATGGCTATTTTTCATTCTTAAGTGATCCCACACTCAAAGAAACACCACCAACTATAAATAGGACCCCTTGGAGTTCATTCCATGGTTTCTCATTCATGCTATCCTTGATACTTTCTATAGTTGAGTGTGATACAACCCTTTGAGCCCCTTTATGTCCCTCATTTACAAAGCATTTCACAATTATGAGTGAGTTAGGCATGTTGTAGGAGAGATACCTCCATATTATCTTGTAAAGCTCTCATTCCTTCCATCTTCCCAATCCCCTTTCTCAAAGAGCAATGGTTGAAGTGATCTTCTCCAAGTGAAGGAGGAGTTGCTGTTCTTCTTCAAGGTTGATGAAGGTGTGAAGATCTTCTCTAGATGAAGGAGAATGGAAAGGTGAAGATTCAAGAAGAGTGGGTAATTCCTTCAAGGCCAAAGACTTAATACAAGTGTGGGTAAGTCCTTGGTGAAGGTTGAAGACATCTTGATCAAGTGGGTAAGTACTTGCGTAGGTGAAAGTCTCTTGTCTTGAATAGGTAAGTCCTTGGATGTATGGCAGTCTCCTTGTATATCTTACAATGGAATATAAGTATACATGGGTTGCAAAGTCCTAGAGGTTGACCTTTCTAGGTAGTTCATTAAGAATCTCCTAGTTTGGAGATTGGAACCACTCTAACCACCTTGTCTAAGTGTATGTTTCAATATCTCTTATCCTTTCTATTCTTATTTAGATAGGACTTTAAATTGTTCTTAAGCATTTAGTTTAAATTGATAAAATTTGAAGGTCTAACTATTCTTGTGAGAATTTTGAATCTGTATTCACCCCCCTAGAGTCCTAGATCCAACAAGTGGTATCAGTGCAAGGATCTTCTTCAAGAAATCTCCTATGAGATGAGAAGATGGGTGAGAACCTACTTGGTTCCCTCAACCTAGAGGGAGGCATATCCATGCACCCCTCCGGTCTTTGACAACGCCAACTTCCTATATTGGAAATGACACATGCAGTTCTACATTCAAGGAATGAACTTTGACATGTGGAAGGTGATGATAACATCCTAGAAGGATCCAACTGAAGACGTGTCAACATGATATGAAACAACTTCAAACAATGCCCAACTCAACGCCAAAGTAATTAAACTATGCAGCCCTTGCCCCATCCAAGTTCAACTACATCTCCTCATGGGACACAACCTATGATATATGGGACAAGTTTTTCATCAATTATTAAGGCACAAAGCAAGTGTAGGAGGCAACAATCTACATGTTGAACAACCTTCTACAGAACTTCAAGATGGGAAAGAAAGAAGGGGTTGCCGAGATGTAATCAAGCCTCAACATAATCATCAACAACCTAGCTGCTTTGGGACACACTTTTGATAGAGGAGCAATTAACTCAAAGATTTTGAGGTCTCTAGCAAAGAGATGGTAGTCAAAGGTGACATCCATTGAAGAAGTGAGAAGTCTTAGTGACATTCCACCCAAGGAGCTTATTGTCAATTTACAAGCTCACGAGCTAAGACTTGACAAGAAAGAAGAGGAAGCCAAGCAAGAAGAGAAGGAAGCAAGAAAGATCAAAGATAGTGCCTTTAAATATCAAGTAGAGGTTGTCATCCTCCAATAACAACTTGCTTGATGGACCTCTCCCTCCTCCTCTAGTGAAGATGATGGCCCTAGTGAGCATGAAGCAAACTTCTCCAAGGGAAAGGATAGCAATCTTCTTCTTCTACTCCAAGGTGATACAAGTGTGGTAAAAAAGGACACTACAAGAGTGAATGTCCTAAGGCTAGAAAGTCACACCACCAGAGCAAATCCACGAAGGAGAAAGATTACAATAAAGATAACAAATAAAAGAGGAAGTACAAGAAGGAGAGGATATGCAAAGTCACAACTTGGGAAGGATCATCCTCTAGTGGCTCAAGCTCCAATGAAGATGGAGAGTGCCACCTTCCACTCATGACCTCTACCAGTGAAGAAATTGGTGAGGTAAGTGAGGTAACTGAGGTAAGCTTGCATGAGTTAGCTAAAGAAACTCTTATTGACATGCTTGTTATTACCCATTCTTCTTATTCTAAATGTAAATAAAAAATAAGAGGTTAGGTAAAATCATTGATTATTTGTATGTCAAACTTGATATTCTTGAGCAAAATGAGAAAATTCATCTTGAGAGCATTGATAACTTGCAAGGCCAATTTCTTGATCTTGAGCTCTAACTCAATGGAGTTGAAATAAAAAATGGTGTCTATCTTAAAAACATTGAATTTCTTAAGGAATACAACCAAAAGTGCCTAAATGAGCTTGAGACACTTAATCTTGTTGTTGATGCTCGTAGAGATGAGAAGGATGTTTATCTAAAAGAAATTCAACTTCTTAAATCTAAAAATTCTAGGTTACTATGTCAAGTTAATGATTTGTCTTCTAGACCTATTTTGCCTAGTAATGATGTTGCTTCCATCTCTCTTGAAAAAGATTCTTATTTGATTAAATTCCTCTATTTAGAGGCAGACCTTGTTCATGCTAGAGATGATCTTGCTAGTTTGTCTTCTACTGTGATATCTATTAATGATGACAATCATAGACTCAGAGCCTCTCTGTAGAAATTCCTCAAAGGGAAAAACTCCCTAAATGAAATCCTTGACTATTCTACCAAACAAAGTGGTACTAGTGGTTTGGGATTTGTAGGGGAGAACCTAAGGGAAAGAATAAGGCCAAAGGTAAGAAAAAGAGTAAGGAAACCTCCTTTTTCATTGGAGAGTCTTCTGTCACTAAGAACCCTATGATTTGCTCTCATTGTAAAAGTGATGTTCACTAAATGGATTGTTGATAGTGGCTGCACTAAACACATGACAGGTGATATATCCATTTCAACAATTTCACAAAGAAGAAAGGAGGTCTGATTACTTTTGGGGACAACAAGAAAGATAAGGTAAAAGATGAGGGTGATGTATTTACTTCTTTTGAATGCTTGCTTCTAGACTCCCTCACTTATCATGTCATATATAATGGAACTAGAAATGGTAATATTTATGTAATTGTGCTTGACTCTATTAAGCCTATTGTTGGTAGATGCCCAGTAGTCAATTCGAATGAAATTTCTCTTTTGGCATCGTTGGCTTGGTCATGTAAATATGCATCAATTTAAGAAGTTGAGCAAAAAGGATTCTGTCAAGGGAATTTCCAAATTAGATTTTGAAAAGGATGAGGAATGCCAATCTTGAACCCAAGGAAAGCAAACCAAGTCCTCCTTCAAATCCAAAGGTGTCATTAGTACCAAGAGAGTGCTTGAACTTATCCATATTGATCTGTTTGGACCTATGAGAACTCATTCGCTTCGCGGTTCCAAGTATTATCTTGTTATTGTCGATGATTCTCTCAATATACTTGGACCGTATTTCTCATTTCCAAGAGTGATATGTTCTGTAGTTTTTATTAATGAGTTTAGAACAAAATTTCTTTCCGTATTGTTTCCATCCGTAGTGATCATGGGGGAGAATTCGAAAATGATCTTTTTGAGCATTTTTGTGAAGAATCTGGATATGCACATAACTTTTCTTCACCTCAAACAACTCAAAAAATGGGGTCATAGAGAGGAAGAACATGTAAATACAAGAAATGGCTAGGACTATGCTTTTAGAGTATGATACTCCAAAGAAGTTTTGGGCCGAAGCTGTTAGTACCTCATGTTTTGTGCAAAATTGAGTTTTCACACATCCTTCTTTGAAGAAAACCCCCTATGAGCTATGACATGGAGGAATACTTCTATCAAGTATTTTCACATTTTTGGATGTCCTTTTTTTGATTTGAACATGAGATATTCTCTCGATAAGTTTGATCTGAAATCATACAAGTCTTTCTTTCTTGGATATAGCACTACTAGCAAGGCTTATAGAGTGTTTAATGTTGATCTTTCTAAAGTAGACGAATCTATTTATGTTAATTTTGTTGAGAATAACCCTTTTATTACCAAAGATATTGTTCCAAATGATTATGTTGTATGTGAGGTGATTCCTATCTTAAAAGAACTCAACATCACCCAAAAGGGAAAAGAGGTGGGCACTCAAGAAGAAGAGAAAGATGGAGAGAAGAAGGATCCAACTCCCCATTTTGCAAAGAATCATCCTAAAGAGATGATATTAGGTGATCCCTTTTGAAAGAGTGAATATGTAGACTGCCTTCAACAAAGAACAAGAAAACAACACCTTCATCTCACAACTCGAGCCAAAATATGTCAAAGAAGCTCTTGGGGATGATGAATGGATCCTAGGCATGCAAGAAGAATTGGAGCAATTTGAGAAGAACAAAGTGTGGACTCTAGTGCCAAGGCCATATGATAGAAAGATCATTGGCACCAAGTGGGTCTACTGCAATAAGCTAGATGAAAGTGACAAGGTGGTAAGAATCAAAGCAAGGTTAGTGGCTCAAGGCTACAATCAGTAGGAAAGTATAGATTTTGATGAAACATATGCAGTTGTAGCTAGACTTGAGTCCATTTGTATGTTGCTTCACTTTGCTAGTTATAAGAACTTTCTTCTTTATCAAATGGATGCTGAAAGTGCATTTTTGAATGGTACAATTGCGGAGGAAGTGTATGTTGTACAACCCCCAAGATTTGAACATGATAGTTATCTAACCATGTTTATCTATTACAAAAAGCTCTCCATGGACTCAAACATGCACCTTGCTTGGTAAGAGAAATTAAATAACTTTTTGTTAGATCATGGGTATATCATGGGAAAAGTGGATTCTACCTTGTTTCATAAGCACATTTCTAACAATTTTTTTATCATTCAAATTTATGTTAATGATATCATTTTGGAGAAACTAATCATGATCCTTGTAATGAGTTTAGTGATCTTATGCAGAGTGAGTTTGAGATGAGCATGATGGATGAGCTTACATTCTTCCTCGACTTTCAAATCAAACAAACTAAATATGAGAACTTCATCAAACAAGGCAAGTAAACATGTGAGCTACTTAAGCACTTTGGGATGGAGAACAACAAGTCGATCGACACCCCCATGTCAAACACCGCCAAACTTGATAAAGATGAAGAAGGTGAGAAAGTGGATCAGAAGCTCTATAGAGGTATGATTGGAAGTTTACTTTATTTAACTGCCTCTAGACCTGATATAATGTTTAGTGATGGCTTGTGTGCAATCCCAAGAAATCACATCTTATAGTTGTTAAGAGGATTTTAAGGTACTTATCCAAACCCAAAATTTTGGACTATGGCATCTCAAGTCCAGGGACTTTACTCTTACGACTTATAGTGATGCGGATTACATAGGATGCTTGATTGATAGAAAGCACACAAGTGGAACTTGTTTCCTCCTAGGACCATGCTTGGTGTCTTGGTTTTCCAAGAAACAGAGCACAATGTCTTTATCAACTACGGAGGCTAAATATATTACAATCACGAGTTGTTGTGGCCATGTTCTATGTATGAATCAAATGCTCCAAGACTTTAACATTTATTTTGACTCTTCTCCTATCTATTTGATAACACTAGTACAATCAATTTATCTTACAATCCTATATTTATTGGTAGAGACAAGCATATATAGGTTCATCATCATTTTCTTTGTAATCACATTGCCAAAAAGGACATTTATATCATGCATGTGGACACTGAAAATTAGTAGACAGACATTTTCACTAAACCTCTATCTAGAGAGCAATTCAATTTTATTATATCTAAATGGATCATATCTGCTTTGGATGAATCTGATATGCCTTCTAGTTAGTTTCTATCTAGCATATATGCTTTGGTCATGTCTTGATCACCCTTGCTTGCTAAAGTGCTAAAATTTCATGTTCTTGTGCCTTGTTTTTTGGTTGGTTTTGGGTATTTTTCACAAAGGATGGTTTTATCGCTAAACAGAACCCAATGATGAGTGATATGTGCCTAAGTATGTTTAAAATGCAAAATGGACTAGAAAAATAAATTTAATTAGTACTCAAATGGATAGAAATTAGGATTTCTAAATTTGGGGTAACCTTTCAGTCGGTCGAGTCACAAACTCCACCGATGGGTGGCTGAGGGATTTTGTGAAAAGCCATTTGGTTGAGTTTCCTTATCTCATAACTCGACCGATGGATGGGCTAGAGCAAACTTAAGTGTGGTTCGACTGACTTTTCTACCTCTCAACTAGAGAAAAATCGATTGATTCATTCTCCATCTCCCTCAAGCTCTCAACCCTAGCCCCGACCTTCCCTTTCCTAGCCCTAGACAGTCCATGCTTGACCTACATAGCTCTCTTGCACATCAACCCTAGGTGTTTGCTTAGTTTTTGGTGGTGTTCCCTACATTTTTGAACTCTCTTTTCCTCTTATCTCGCCTCCTGGCTTCCAATAGGAGAAAGAGAGTCGCCCCCTCCAAAGCACCATCCTCCTCCTCCAACTCTCGCCTCAACCCATTCAACGATACCTTCTTTGTATCCAATGAAGCTCTAAATAGGTACAAGGAGTTTCTTCCTAGGAACCCCTTCCCTTTTTGTGCCTTGTTTGATCCTTGTCCATGTAATCAAAAGGTCATAGATTAGGTTGCCGAGTTGATGTATGAGCACCGCCTGTCTGCCCTGAGTGTTGAATGCCAGGGCTATAACAATTCCATCACAACCACTAAGGCAGTTCAAGAATTCTATGAAAATTTATCATGGAATTATGACACTCTTGTACCCTCGCCAAATACTCAAGTCCTTCTTACTTCCATGATTTCCGGTAAGAAATTCCAGACCTCAGAGGATACCTTGAATATCTTTTTCTCAGGTACTAAGGTAACGAACACATGGAGGAAGGATTACCCTGAGTATTTTGACCTCCTAGACCCTGAGGCCTTCTAGAAGCAAGATGATATCACTCTCCCTAACATACATAAATTCTTTAAGAAGACTCAGTTTCCCAATAGGAAGAAGTCCACCATTCCCTTCTCTACCTTAGACCTAAAAAATGCATTCTCACCCTGGTAGCCAACTACAATATTCATCAAAAGAAAAACCAAACTAAAATTGTAGAGAATACTACATTGATTATGTTTTGTATCATGAAGAACATTGGATTCAAGTGGTCTCGTCATATTCTCCACCACATGACCTGCTTCGACTTTGGTAAGAACACTTGTGGTACCCACACACCCTACCCGACCCTAATCTGTGATCTTTTTCAATCTGCCACTGGGAAGTTTCTTTTTCATGATCTTCATCACAAATCTACTAGAAAAGGAGTCTGTATTAGTGAGACCAAAATTTAGAAAAGCATGCCTACTCCTTCTCTCACACCTGGAGATTACACCTCCACCTAGACACCACCACCTCCTTGGACATCCCTGCCTGCGCCTTGTTTAATATATCCAATGAAACCCTCATGGGTTACTTGATAAATCAGTAGGCGTATAACCTTCAGGTTCAGGAGCATATGCATCATGATCTCTGTGCTATCATGTCCACCATGAACCTATCCTGTACCCATCCTTACCCTGCCTACCAGTCCTACCCATGTGGTGATTATGCATCCTATGCATATAATGACTTCTACCCAGCTCCTCCACCTGCTGCTTCTGCTTCTACACCCTATGTTGCTGGTGGATCTTCCCCTAGAATGCTACCTCTCCCTATTAATCCCATAGATACCTTTCTTGCCCGACTTGGCACTTCTGCTACTACTTTTCCTCAAGCCATGGAGTTGAATGACCTTGGTATGTCTTGGGCTGAGCAGAATGCCATGTGTCCTGGTCGTGGTTTTGCTCCTTCAACCGATGAGGAGATGCCAACCAGGTTGATGAGGAAGCTATAAGGAGTGGGACCCGATAGTGGGCCCACTCAATGGTATAAATATGAGCCATGAAATAATTTTACAGCAAAAAACATAACTATATATAAAGTTACAAACTATCCTATATAAATAAGATTTTCACCCTAAGGGTGGTACATTAAATGAATAAATATTACATCTACTTTCACAAGAGTCCCAGTAGAAAAGGGAAACCCAACCATTCCAACCTATCCTCAAGTCAACTCCAAATGTACTACCTTCATATGTTCAAGTCCTTGAAAGCACCTATACCTGGGTAGTTTTTGGAACACCCAAAAAATAGACATAAAAATGGTATGCATCAATAAAGACTGGTACATGTACACAATATAAAGTAATTGGGCATTTAGGAATATGAAGTATAAAACGGTGTTTCCTCAAGAGGGGGCTATATGTGTAAGGACCCATTCCTAAATTTACTTTAATTCCTAGTTAGATCTTACTAAGCATCAATATTTATTGATTTATTTTTCTCCTAATCAGATCAAATATTAATAAAAAATATAAACCTTGTTTGTTAGATTAATGTTGTGAATGATTAGGTTAGTAGGGTTATAAATTTAAAACCCTAGTTGCATGAAATCATCAATAGAGAATGTGATGATGAATTTGGTGTTAAGTATAGCAGTCTAGTAAAAGAATTTTATTATTTTGTGTGTGATTCATATTACTTTGAGTTTTGGATATGTATTGTATAACTCAATTATTCATGTTACTTAAAAATTTCATATTTTTTAGAGTTTTCTGGACCTATTGATCGGTCGAGTTTTCCCCAGGAAAAACTCAGCCGATCATGCTATATAGGCTTAAGTATAGAGTGTAGTATTTTATTTTTATAATTTATTGCATTATCCAATTAAGCTCAAATTTTAACTGAAGGATTGATACTAAGTTTTCAACAACATATTAAATTTTCAGAATTTTTGGAAGAAGTTTTGTATCACAATAGAACCTTGATCGGTAGAGTTCTGAGAGAGACAAACTCGACCGACCATATTTTTATGGAAAAATAAAAAAGATTGAAGAATGTTTATAATTAATTATTCCAAGCACCTTAATGAGTATATAAGACTCTATTACAACCCAAGCACCTCTCATTTCCGTCCCACACTTCCAAATTTATAATTCTTGAGAGAGGAGGGGATTCTAGGGTTTGGAGAATCTGAAGTGGAAATTTCATATTTCTGGGTTTTCTCTTTCCAAGGTTGGTAAATTCTGTATAGATCATTAATCTTTACTAGGTTATTTGCTTCTATTCTCTCTTATGTATAGAACTCGTCACTTCCCTGATTTGGATCAAAAGAATTCAAATTGATCTCTTCCACTAGTACAGAAATGCGTTATAACGTCACTACATGTAGGGTCGGTTTTACCAAATAACCGACTTTATATGTCTAAAAAAAATGCGGGCACCACTTAAGACCTCTTAGGTCGGTTTTTTTTTTAAATAAATCGACCTTGTAGTGTAACTATACAGGGCCAGTTTTCTAAATAACTGACCTTATATGTGTATAAAAAATGCGGGCACCACTTAAGACCTCTTGGGTCGCTTTTCTTAAAATAACCGACCTTGTAGTGTATCTCTATAGGGTCGATTTTCCAAATAACCGACCTTATATGTCTATAAAAAATGCGGGCACCACTTAAGACCTTTTGAGTCACTGTTTTTGAAATAACCGACCTTGTAGTACATCTCTATAGGGTCGGGTTTTCCCAAATAAGAGACCTTATAGACAATTTTTCCAACGACAAAAATTTGCTTGGTTTTTGGCTTCCCGCCTCGATCTATAGGGTCGGTTCTACATTATAACCGACCTTACAGGGCTCTTCGGTCGACAAATTCATCGACCGAATAAGAGCTGAATTTCACGTATACAAGCACCTATAGGGTCGATTTTTTCTTTATAACCGACCTTACAGTCCTCCTCGGTTCAACACCTCTAAGGTCGGATATTCTTACAAAACCGACCTTAAAGGCCCCCTCGGTCGACAAATTTGTCGACCGATATCTATTCTGGATCCAGATTGTTCATGCATGTATAAGCACATCTAGCGTCAGATATGCACTTATAACCGACCTTAGAGCCTTCCTCGGTCGACCTATATTTCGACCGACACCCTCGGTCGACAAATTCGTCGACCGATATGTACCTCTATGGTCGGTTTTTTCCTTAAAACCAACCCTAGAGGTCCTTATGCGAAGGAAATCTGGCTCTTTCTCGGTCGACAAATTCATCGACCGATATCTATTCTGGATCCAGATAGTTCACGCATGTATAAGCACCTCTAGCGTCGGATTTGCACTTATAACCGACGTTAGAGCAATTTTCGGTCGACAAATTTGTCGACTGATAAGGAGTCAATTTTCATGTGTGTAAGCAACTTTTAGGGTCGGTATTTTCTTTAAAACCGACCTTAGAAGTCAATTCGATCGACAATATTGTCGATCGAAACATTTCGGTCGACGAATTTGTCGACCGAGAAATGACTACAAAACCAACCGCCGTAACGGCTAAAAAAATCAACTGTCGTAACGGCTAAAAAAATCAACTGTCGTAACGACTAGAATTTCAACAGTCGTAACGGCTATAAATAGGACCATTGACCGTCCTAACGACTATTTTTTCGATCGACCATTGGCCGATTGATAGACGACCGTTGCGGCCGTCGGTCGACAATTCGTCGACCGAATTTGGCTCTATTTTGCTATAAATAGCACCCAAAATGATCCATTTCTTCACACCTTCACATTATCACTTCTCTAGCTCCTCTCTAGTGTATTCTTGTGAAAATCTTCAACTTCTCTACATCCAATTCTTGCTTGCTATTTCTCCATTTCAAAGCAACGAAATGGCTTCATCATCTACGCGTGGAAAGAAGCAAGTTGCAGGTAGGAAAGGAAGGACGGGTGTTGCACCGCTGTCGTTCATCAACGACGTCCCTTTCATCGACCAAGCTGCAGGCGACCGCTACCTCAGGCTCTCCGCAAAAGCTCCTCTTCCACGACGGCCAGTCGACGTCATGGACTTCCAAAGCATTGTTGATTTGGAGGAACTTTTCGAGGTGCAACATTTGACTGATTTTCTAAATCCCTCCTTCCAATCCTACTCCTCCAAACTAGTTAATGAATTCTATGCCAATTTAGCCGAACATCCTGAACATGATTCCTTCTCCTCTATGGTTGGTGGGTAAGGATTCCATTTTACTGAGGAGGGTATTCTTGATATGCTTGACATAGATATAGAAGAATATAAAATTTTATTGATCTCACTAGAGGAACTTCACTCAACAAACTCTCCCAAGATAACACTACAATTAGCCTTAGTGATGTCAAAAGAGCCATCTTTCAATCAAATATGACTTGTCATGAAGATAGGGGTACCTATTATGCCATAAATTTAAAACCTGAAGCTAGGGTCATAAATCTCATTGTTGCCACCAATATCCATCCTAGAGCAAACAAATCTGAACTACCCACCTTTCGTATGTACCTTATCTATGCCATTCTCAAAAGTATTCCCATAAACTTTATTCATATCATCATTAAGAATATGTTTGAGTTTTCTGGCAATCCACCATATGCTGACTTTGTATGCCAAATCACTCAACATTTTCTTAAGAAGAATATTGAGGACGACTTAGGTTACACATGGGATAGAAAACCCCAAAAAATAAGTAAATATACGGTGGAAAAGATGGGAATTGACTTTGGCCACAAAAGGGCTAGGACTGAAGGGGATACATCCACCCAAGACATACCTCCACCACCTCCTCCTACAAACCAATCCCATGATCCTATTACAAATACCTTGACATACATTGCTGGCTCCCAATATCACCTAAGTAGGCAATTGGATTATAATCACCATGCCATGACTTATTTAAACCAAAGGATGCAAACTCTCTCTCCTAACCAACCTGATGAATATCCCTATTCCCTTAATCCTGGCATGATGAATCCCTACAATCCTTCCTACAACTACTATCAAACTCCACCTCCACCATCTCCTGATCTCACACATACTCAGTTTTCCCCAATTCAACTTCAAGACATTTCTGCCAACTTTCGCTTTGATCATGTTCCCACCTTCTTGGAGGCTTATGCCTTAACCATGACAGGTGCCTTGGAGTGGTAGACACTGGGCAAATATTATGGAGCTGAGCCCTTTCTTGGAAAAGACCCAGATATTGATGTAATTCTTCGGTCTTTCCAGTGAGATTATGAGATATCTTTGTAACGATGTAATGTATATCTTTTTATAAAGCAAGTATGTCATGTTTCATCTTATAAAGTGTATGGGCATTAAATTGTTATGAATAAAAGTGTTTTCCATCGCTTCATTTGGACATATACATGTTATATAAGAATATTGTTATTTCAAATGATTGAAAAATAAATTATAGCTAAATTTGACAAAGCATCACTTGGTTAATCTCATACACACACACTTGGTACTTAATTTAAAACATTCAAATAGGGTTAATCTCGTTCGATAATATTGCCGACCGAGGATGACTGTAGGGTCGGTTGTTTCCTTATAACTGACCCTAGAGCTCTTTCGTTCGACAAATTGTCAACCGACTGAATTTTTGAATAGAGTTTAGTACTTTTCAAAAGGTTATAAAGCATTGGGATCTCAATCTATTGTCTCATTGTTGGGAATTCACATCCCTCAATACCACCATCATCACATTTGCTGATTCTGGGTATTCAAACTCTTAATTCATCACTAAACATGGTTATCACTTATCAGGTAACTATTACCCTTCAGGTCATGTGACCAAGGTATTCAGGATATTTGTTACACAATCATCTCAATTTCATATCAACCATATCAATTTCATATCAACATCATGCAATACAAAAATAACATCTCTATTCCCTCATTAGGGTTAGAGTTTCCTGTCTTTTAGCAATTAGGGGTTCACATATCATCATCCCATATTAAAATTTCACATAACATTATCCCATATTAGGGTTTTACACAACACCACCCTATATTAAGGTTTCACATAACATTTTCATATTAGGGTTTCACATAACATCATTCCATATAAGGGTTCACATAACATTATCCCATATTAGGGTTTCATACGACATCACCATATATAAAGTTTCACATAACATCATTATTAGGGTTGTGGAAGCACTTTAGAGCTCCCCGATCGACGAATTTGTTGACCGAGACCCCTTATAGGGTCAGTTATTAGAAAAACCGACCCTAGAGGTGCTTCTAAGAAAGAAATCTGGCTTCATTCGGTCGACAAATTTGTCGACCGACACATTCGGTCGATGAATTTGTCGATCGAATGAAGCCAGAATTCATTTTTAGAAGCACCTCTAGGGTCGGTTTTTCAAATAACCGACCCTATAGGCGGTCTCGATCGACAATATTGTCGACCGACAATGTCCAGTTTAGTTATTCACACATGTATAAGCACCTCTAGGGTCGGTTATACGAAACAACCGACCCTAGAGGTGCTTGTACGAAGGAAATCTTGCTCCTTCTCGGACGACAAATCATCGACCAAAACGAGTTAGATTTCTTTGTATTAGCACTTGTAGCGTCAGATTTACCTATTAACCGACCCTAGAGGTCATTTTGGTCGACAAATTCATCGATCGAGTTTGCATTTGATTGTTATTAAACAACCTGACACGGGCACCGTTTATCTGTAGAGTCGGGTTTTGTTTGTTAACCGACGCTACAGTTTTTTGCTCCGTGCAAAAAGCCAAAATTTTAGTCTTTCTTCCTTCCCGCGAAACCCTTTTCTCTTTTCTAATCTCTCTCTCTCTCCCACGGCACCACAAAACCCTTTTTCCGCCGTTGTCGTGAACGCTTCTCCGTGAAGCCGTTGCCGCCTCTCGTTGTCGCGAAGAGGATCGTGAAGCTCGTCGTCGCCGCGAAGAGGATCGTGAAGCTCGTCGTCGCCGCCTTCCCCTCTTTCTCCACGAAGCCCGTCGTTGCCGTGAAGCTCCTCTTTGCCGTGAAGCTTTTCGTTGCTGTGAAGATCGCCGTCGCCGCCTTCCACTCTTCCACGAAGGTCGCCACCTCTCTGAGAAGTTCTTCTCTTCCTCCACGAAGCTCACTGCCATTTACAAGTAAGTTTGAGCTTCCTTCATTTCTTGTTCCCCTTCATTCCCGCCCGCCGCCATTTCTGCTTCCAGGTCCATCTCGGTCGACAATTAGTCGACCGAGATCCCACCTACGCACAGCGTCCAGGTCCACTCTCGATCGACAATTTGTCGACCGAGAGTGGACCTGGACGCTGCTCGCAGGTGGGATCTCGGTCGACTAATTGTCGACCGAGATGGACCTGGAACTTATTTATGTTGGAGCTATAAATGTTTTAATCATATTTTCTGTAATGTTCACAAATAGTTCTGAATATTATAATGATTTCAATCTTTGGACTGTTGGAAACGACCTTACTTTGCTAATTTGTACAAGTATTTTCCATTTTATATGATTTGATAACCCAATAATAATAACATGCATGTATTTTTTCATATGTAATCATAATATAAATTTTAGAAATTAATACTAGATTAGACATGTGTACTCCTAGATTGACACTTTAGGGTTGATGCATGATGTTTAACTTAATATATAAATATGAAAAAAATGCATTTATATATTAACTTAGAAACCTGGTCAAAATTTACTCATTAGGAGTAAACTTTGGATAGTCCCCGGTTTGGGATTGTTTTTGGATATTTTAATCTCACTTACGATGTACCTGTATAATGTATGTTTATTTTTGTAGATTATTTCAGTAGGATTTCTCCATTTGTTCTCTGGGTACATATGTGAGTGGTTATTTGCCATCTACATCGGTATACTTGGAGAACTTAGGGGAAATGCTGCTGAAATTTTCTTCAAAACTAAATATACATTATACAGTTACTAGTGAGATTAAATATTCAAAAATGGTATAGGTGGTACACTTTAGTATATAAAATTAACTTTCTATCAATAAAAACTTACATATTATTATAGTATCAATATTAAACTGTTAGTTTTATAATTAATTTTAATGTGATATAGAAAATGGATCGAAGTTGGATGTCTATCAAGAACCGTTGCAGTCCAGAGTTTGCCAAAGGTCTTGATGAATTTATCAAATTTGCTGAGGAACATAGGAAACTACCTACAGATAGGCTATATTGTCCATATAGAAATTGTTGTAACAATTTGAAAGTTGATACTGGTGAGGAAATTAAGAATCATATCATATGCAATGGGATCATACAAGGTTATAATGAATGGTATTGGCATGGAGAGAAATTGAATTATGGAGCAGAAAATGTCAATACTAATAGTTGTGGCATAGAAGATATAGATAATGATGATAATGTTAATGATGAACCGATTCAAGATGACCAGATTCAGGATGATACGATTGATGAGATGCTATGTAGTTGTCGGGACAATGTCATTGATCCACCTTCTTTATTTGAAAACATTGTCCATGATGCTGAAAAACCATTATATAAGGGTTGTACTAAGTTCACGAGGTTGAGTGCTGTGATGTGATTATACACTCTTAAAGCTCAAAGCCAGTGGAGCGATAAGAGTTTCACTTCACTGTTGTCTTTGTTAAAGGAAATTCTTCCTGAAGGCAACGAGCTTCCAATTTCAACATATCAAGCAAAGAAAATAATGTGCCCAATGGGAATGGAGGCTAAGAAGATTCATGCATGTCCAAATGATTGTGTGTTATTTCAGAAGGACTATAGTAATTTGATAAATTGTCCAAAATGTGGTGCGTCAAGGTATAAGACTACAAATTCAACTCAGGCTAAAAATGGCTCTCCTTCTAAGGTGATGTGGTATCTACCAATAATACCACAATTTCAACACTTATTTGCTAATACAGAAGATGCGCAAAATTTGTCTTGGCATGGGGAGTTAAAGGTCAATGATGATGGCGTCCTACGACATGCATCTGATTCACCACAATGGAAGAAAATTGATTTATTATACCCTCAATTTGGTAAAGAACCAAGAAACCTAAGACTTGGACTCTATACAGATGGAATGAATCCCTATGGTACATTAAGCAGCCAACATAGCACGTGGCCTGTTATGATTGTTATATACAATCTTCCTCCTTGGTTGTGTATGAAAAATAAGTATGTGATGTTGTCAACATTGATATCAGGGCCCAAGCAACCTGGATATGATATTGATGTTTACCTTCAACCTCTAATTGATGACCTAATGAAACTATGCGAAGAAGGTATTATGACATATGATGCTTCACGTAAAGAGATCTTCAATTTGCGTGCTATGTTATTTTGCACGATTAATGACTTTCCAGCTTATGGAAATTTGTCTGGATATAGCATAAAAGGATACAAAGCATGTCCTATTTGTGAGGAAAATACTGATTCAATCAGACTGAAACATGGTGGTAAAATCGTATATCTTGGTCATCGTAGATTTCTCCCACCAGTGCATCCTTATCGAAGGCAACGCAAAACCTTTAATGGGTCAACTGAGGAATGAAGTGCTCCTAAACCTATACCAGGACATGTTGTATATGATAGGGTGAAACATATTGTTAATGAATTTGAAAAGAGTTCAAGTAGTCATACACTCGCATGTGACAAATCTCTATACAAGAAGAGGTCAATATTCTGTGATCTTCCTTATTGGAGATCTTTGGCAATTAGACACTGCATTGACGTCATGCATGTTGAAAAAAATATTTGTGATAGCATCATTGGTACGCTATTGAACATACCAGGAAAGACTAAAGATGTCATCAAATCTAGAAAAGATTTAGAATTAATGGGTATTAGAAAAGAACTATCAGTGGAGATCAGGGGTCGCCGCACATATTTGCCACCGTCTTGTTACACTTTGTCAAAGAAAGAGAAAAAGACTTTCTGTGAGTGCTTGTATAATATTAAGGTTCCATAAGGATACTATTCTAATATTCGTAGATTGGTATCAATGAAGGATCTGAAACTGATAGGTCTCAAATCTCACGATTGTCACACCTTAATGCAACAAATTTTACCTATGGCTATTTGATCTATATTGCCGAAGCATGTAAGGTTTGCAATCACAAGACTATGTTTCTTCTTCAATGAAATATGCAACAAAGTGATACATCCTGATACTCTCGATAAATTACAGAAAGATGTAATTGTTACCATGTGTCATCTTGAAATGTACTTTCCTCCTTCATTTTTTGATATCATGGTTCATATTGTAGTACATATTACAAGGGAGGTGAAGATGTTGGGTCCAATTTTCTTACACAGGATGTATCCATTTGAATGCTACATGAGTATTTTTAAAGGTGATGTTCGGAATCGTTATCGTCCTGAAGGGAGTATTGTTGAGGGTTACGTGGCTAGGGAGGTGATGGATTTTTTTAATGAATTTTTGAATTGCAATGAAACTTGTAGCGATCAACAAAATTCCCATCACACTGGATCTTATTGTGGCAAAGGAACTCTGGGAGGACGAGTGAAAGGAATCAATCGTGAGTTGTGGGAACAAGCGCATTTGTATATTTTACACAACATCGATGAAGTTAGTAGCTACATCACAGAACACAATGATCTTATCAAGAGAAATCATCTGCGATCCAGTTCAATGTGGCTTGCAAGAGATCATAATCGAACATTTATTAGGTGGTTTGAAGAGAAAGTATTTAACCAACTATCTGAATCATCAAATAATGTTGTTGAGAACATAAAATGGCTCGCCTTTAAGCCAAAAATGGATGTCATGTCATATGAAGGTTATGACATTAACGGATTTTCATACTACACAAAGCGTCAAGATGAAAGTAGTGTAGTTCAAAATAGTGGGGTCATTGTTAAAGCTTGTTCATTGTATTTTGCTAGTGCCAAAGATAAAAGACCACGGGAAGCTGAGATGTCATATTACGACGTCATTGAGGACATATGGGAAATGGACTATACAAATTTTCGAGTTCCTATATTTAGGTGTAATTGGGGTGACAACAATAAAGGAGTTTTAGTGGATGAGTTGGGTTTCAAATTGGTGAATTTTGAAAATATTGGTTTCAAAGATGAGCCATTCATCATGGAAAACCAAGCAAAACAAGTATTCTATATTGATGACCCGACAAATAAAAATTGGTCTGTCGTTCTTAATGGAAAAAGACAGTATACTGTAGATCCTATAAATGACAAAGAATACTACGAAAAGTATGATGATTCTAGTCCATTCTCAGTTGGTTTGCCAAGTGTAAATGTTGAAGATAACACCGATGAATATTATAAACGTCAAGACCATGCTGAAGGAATTTTCCTTGACTAACAACTCAACCAATACTAAAGGCATGTATTCTTTGAATTATTTATTTTATTATCATGTATACCTTATCACTTGTGCTATTATTATCACTTATTTTTTTATCATGTATACTTGCAGGTTCTAAAATGGCGAGTGAAGATGAACATTTTGAGCATGAGCACCATGAAGATGAACATTCTGAGCATGAGCACCATGATGATGGTAGTGGTGATGCTAAGAACAGTAGAGGTCCTACATTGATGCGTAGGCTGCAGGAGCTCAGGGCTAAAGGGGATAAATTGGCAGTCCAGTTTGATATGACAGGAGCACCTGTTGGGGAACATGCTAGTTCTTTCAAGCATTATGTAGGGGCGACCGCACGTAGTAAGGTGCCAATAGATATAGAAAATTGGCATGATGTTCCTAGTGCCAAAAAGACCTCATATGGAAAGATATATCTGTGAGTGGAAGTGATATCATTTTAATATGTTTTTTATCTATTGATTCTAATTTAGTTTGCTTGGAATTAATTCCTTTTCAAAACAACATTATTAATTGCTTCTTTTGTATGTATAGGGTGTTTTTCATCTAAATGAAAAAGATCACAAGAAAAGAGTGCTACAACGTTGTGGTGTACGATGGAGGGGTTTTAAGACATATCTTGTAAGGGAATTTATAAATAATTCTAAACAAAAGAAGAAAGCTACAAATGTATATATTTTTATTGATCCTGAGGTGTGGGAAAGATTTGTTTCAGCTAGGAGATCGGAAGAGTTTCAGGTAATAAAGATTGTAATGTATTGTATGAATATTTTATACAATTAAGGAGGTGAATCTTTTTATACATGTTTGCCAAGTCTAAATTGCAATACCTCGTTTTAAATGATCAGGCTATTCACCAGGCTCAAAAGGAAAGACGAGCTAAAAATGTGCATGACCATCGCTTGGGGCCCGGTGGTTATGCCTTCCTCCGCCAACTACAAGAGAAGCAATCATCTTCTGGAGAAGAATCTAGTACAACTCAATTTGAGCGACCACCCTGACACATGACATGGATTGATGCTAGAAAGAATCGAGCCGGTGAAATTGTCAACCCTGCAACTAAGGAGGTGGCACAAAAGATGGTAGGTTGATCCCATCTAAGTAAAGAGTAACCTTCACAAACTTAGATTTATTTATATCTAATTGATATTGTGATTTAATATTTTTATTAACTATGAATAGATTGATCTCCACGAGCAAAGGAAGGAAGGAAAGTTCATCCCAACTAGCTACATGGATGAACTAGCAGTTGCTCTTGGTATAAAGGAGCATCCTGGCCGTGTTAGGGGATTAGGAGCTGGCATAGGATTCAAGTCTTATTTTGGCCCTTCACAATCTAAAAGAGGTCGTGCAAGAGGTCTTACATAAGAGGATGTTGAAGCATTAGTAGCGCAGAAAGTAAAATAAATAATGTCTTCATATCAGCCTACTCAACCTTTTCAACCTATTCATACTGCACGTCTCTCAAGTGATGAGGTACAAGCCCATGCTCCAGTTGTAGAAGGTCATGGGAGCACTCTCGATGAACCATTACAACAATCTGCAGTAAGTTTTTGTTCTATATGTTGTGTTATTAGTATGATAAATATATGATAATATATATAGTTGTAACATGTATCTGTTCTACTATTTCTTATATAACTTATATTATTTCAATCTAGGTTGGTATGAACTGTAAACTTGCAGTGGAGGTTCCAGAATACAATGTTGTGGCAGCGGGAAAAGTGTACAACCTTGGTGGTACATTGCATTGCCAACAAATTACTGATGACATCTGCCGTGTGTCCATCCATCTTGTATATGACAGAATGGGGGACAAACCACTACCCATACCTAATCCTGAATATAGTATAGTTGAAGAAGCTGAGGGTGCTATGGTGGGTTGGCCTAGACACTTGGTTATCAATGATAAGGTATACCTTATTTCTACCATATTTTTCATATTTGACTGCATATATGAACTCATGTAATATAAGTATGTAATTTAATTAACAGGTTTGTAAACCAAAAAGTAAAACTTTTGCTAGCCGTCCTCCTATGCCCAAGCCATCTTTCATTCCCGAAACTACATTCGAAGAATTGGGAAGCAAATCTAAATGTTTGTGTCGATACTTAGCTAACCAAAGACCGGGATCAAATATGATGGTCAAGTTAACAGAAGATGCAGTTGGGAGGGACTTTGAGAATTTTATTTTTCTTGATGATATTATAGAGTTGTTCCAGTATAATTGGCTGAACACTTCGATAATAGAAGTATGGATAAGGTAAGGATCTATCAATATATATATATATAAAATTCCAATACAATTTTTTAGCTTATTTCTACATATGAAAATAATTACAAATGTTTAACAACCATTTATATACCGAGGTCACCAACTTTGATATAAAGAATATTGCATTCTTAGTTCCTTCGATCACTAGTCAGGTGGAGACAAATATTGAGGATGTGAATGAGTACTTCTCTGATGCATTCAAATATTTTGCTAGTGAGGGGAAGGAAATTATCCTAATTCCTTTTAACGTCCAGTAAGTATTATTATTCAATATAATTTTAATAATGAATGAAACTATTTATTTTAATGTTTGTTTTATTCTTACTCAGAGCTAGACATTGGGAATTACTGGTGATTGTCCCAAAATTGATGACTCTTTTTTATCTTGACCCAATGGGTAAAACAACAAGGAGTCACAAACTGAAATTGTCAGCTATGGAGTAAGCATAAATTTAATCAATTGCTTCAACATGATATTTTATTTAGAATTTCTATTTTACCAACTATCGTTTAATTGATAGGGGTATAAAGGCTTTTCGTGAAGCTGGAGGACAAATACCCAAAAAATTAAAGACATTAACTTTGAAAAATGTCAAGGTAGCTACTTTGACAACTGCTTAGTCTTATATGTATTAATTTTTCAATTCTAATATGTCAACTCTTATAGTCTTATCTCAACTGCTGTTTATAGTAGTTTACTAACATTAAGTTTCGTTATTTGTAGTGTCCTATGGAAAATAATGACTGGGCTTGTGGCTACTATGTAATGAAATACATGCAAGCTATTGTGAAACAAGCATCACATGACATTCAGACTATAAGTCAGGTAATAAAGAATAACATCATAAATTTACAAGTGATTGTAGTCATTTTTATAAAATATTAGCATGTGCATTTTCTGTTACATATCTTTACAACTCATCCTTACACACATGTGGACTTGAAAGAATTCCGAGAAGAGTGGTCAAAGTGTTTTATAAGTG
This sequence comes from Alisma plantago-aquatica, assembly GCA_963693085.1. Classification (NCBI taxonomy): domain Eukaryota; kingdom Viridiplantae; phylum Streptophyta; class Magnoliopsida; order Alismatales; family Alismataceae; genus Alisma; species Alisma plantago-aquatica. The sequence continues at coordinate 372,565,954 of OY856412.1, forward strand.
AAGTCGAAATAGCATTGGATTAAATATGTCGGCTCCATTTATGTATGTGGTTTGAGTACGTACTCTTTCATATTTTTACTTTTGTAATATGTCATCTCAGACTTGCACTCTATCATTTTGTAAAATTATGATATTTATTATCATTTTTGTTATGAATGTGTGGTTTTGAATGGTGACGGTTGAGCATCAATGCTCCCCTCTCCCATAATATATGAATCTTCTTGTTCTTCTGTTCTATATCAATTTCTGCAGATTTTTTTTTAAAAAAATCGTAACTTCTAGCGTCATTTTTTTAAATAACTGACCCTAAAGATTGAATTCAGTGTACACTCTTCGGTCGGGAAAATTTCGACCGAAAGATAACTTCTACCATCGGTTTTTGTAAAAAACCGAGTCTACATGCCCTTTATAAGGTCGGATTTTTGAAAAAACCGACCCTAAAGATTGAATAAAACATTTCAGTGTAAGACTCGATCGACAAACTTCTCGACCAAAATACTATCGGTCGAGAAGTTTGTCGACCAACACTTACACTGAAATGTTTTTATTCAATCTATAGGGTCGGTTTTCTCAGAAAACCGACCTTATAGAGAGTTCTCAGTCGAGACCAAAATGTTTTCGGTCGACAATTTTCTCGATCGAGAGTTACCAAAGAAATGGTATTCAATCTTTAGGGTCGGTTATTTTATAAAAACTGACCCTGTAAACATTCTCGATCGACAATTTTCTCGACCGAGAATGTTTACAGGGTCGGTTTTTATGAAATAACCGACCTTACAGGCTCCTTTTTTCTCGCCTAGGTCAGAATTTTTACAACCTCTTGCGTCCGTGTTTACTCTGTAAGGTCGGTTTTATTTGGTTAAATAATCCGACGCTACAGACCAAATTCTGTAGTGACACCCACCTAGGCGTCGGATAAAAAGTGACGCTGCAGGATTTAAAAAACCGACGCTACAGACCATTTATGTACTAGTGTTCTTTCATTCTTTCTTCTTCAATTCTTCTTCTTCTAGGTTCTTGAGGAGCAGGAAGATTCTGTTTTCTTGAAGCAAGGACTTGATTCAAGAATTAACAATAGTAGCTGGGCTACGAAATTTAGGTGTTTCACACCTGAGGTGAGTGGTGTAGGTTCATTTGAAAACTATTAGTAAACTATAATCCTAAATCTCCTCATTAAATCACAATTGGTGGAAATTGAGAACTCAAATAATGCATATGACTGTTTGCTTATTTGACCTTGAATATGATTCTTGTATTGATCCTTGTAAATGAATGAAGTGGATGTTATATTATCTTGATCATGAGTAATGTAAATTTAATTGAATTCAGATTGCATATTCTTATTACATATACATTACAAATACCACATATTGTTTAAATATGGAGTGTTGTCTAGGATATGTGAATTTTTGAGTTGTGATTGTTTCATGCAAATTTATATGATGGAAAAAGGATATGTAGGGTATCTATAATCTGAATTGAAATATATATATATATATATATATATATATATATATATATATATCTGAAACCCTAATCTATATATCCTAGGATTAGAATGCAAAATCACATATGTGCCATATAATTAACCTGTATTTTCCTTAAAGTGAGTAAATGCACTTAGTATCCATTATAACCTAATCATCTAGATAGGAGCCCTGAACACTGTGATTTTCCCCTGAGGTCTGCACTGGGGAAATGAAAAGGATTCCTGCTAATAGCCCTTGGATTATTAAAAGGAATGTTGGAGTGTGATTCTAGACCTTGAAGGCTAGGTCACCAGAATTTAGAAAAGGTTTCAAGATGAGATGCCAACCTAAATTCTCTGTTGCTGAGTGAATGAAATGCATTGTATTTGAAACACTGTTATGGAAATTGTGATCTTGATGTGAAAGGGATCAATAGGGATATATTTTTTTTAGTATCTCATACGTGATTCCCTAGATTTGACATTTATGTCATTAAACCTATCTCATGTACCTGAGATGAGGTCTGTAAGGTAGAGAGGCTTTATGCTCTTACCTAGCCAGTGTTTGGCAACTCTGAGGCAGACCAGAGTCTGTTGTTTATCTTAGGGTTTCTGGTTAACCCTAAGATATGGACAGTGAGTCGTTGACACGAGAATCTGGCATGGTGACTTTTACTTGATTAGGTACAGATCAAGTAATTTTAGGGCAAACCTAATAATGAATCTTGATAATCCGAGAACAAGATTTGATTATCAATATCCGATTACATGTTAGTTCTATTTGTTATTTCATGTTCATCTTATGTAGTTTATATCTATTATTATCTGCATGGTATTTAGAATTGTTTGATTAAATCTGAAATATACTTGTCTCTGATAAAAAATAAAAGGATTAGTTCAATGCTAGTTTTGTCTTGAACCTGTTCCACTAACTCAGTGTGCTGATAAGTGGTGGTTCAAAATTTTTACAAGTACTAATTCAACTTCAATTCATCCAGGTGCTTCTCATCTGTAATCATCTTTTCTTCACCATCTGAGGTGGAGAATTGTCTCCTTGTTGTAGGTTATATGTATAGGTTGTCCTTGTACTAGGGAGTTTTGGGAGGGTATGCATGCTTGTAGTGATGTACTTTATCTTGATCTAGGTTTCTTATGTGTATGTAATAGTGTAAATTTCTACTTCATGTTGTATTACAGTTTTATCTTAAATAATGCTTACATCTTGGGCTTGCTTATATATGATCTATTGAAAATGAATAGTACTTAGTTGCTTATGCTAGATCTGGATTTAATGGAAAAAGTTATTTGTGTTCATATAATAGAATTTCTTGATTCCAAGTTTTAATTGCTAAGTTGAGATTTAGTGTGGTTAGTATGGATAGCATCGTGGGGTCTCTGACGTGGGGTCCCACAAAATTGTGGTATCAGAGCCTAGGTTATTGTTGGTGCCTATGTACAGGGATATTAGACGAGTCTATGAGTCGTATTGAATCCTTAAAATTATCTAATGATATATGGCATGCTCTCTTTTCTTTCAGATCATGGCTGGTAGAGGTGAAGAACAGGCAGAGAGTCGCTATGTGGCACCTCCATTAGGTGGTGCTAGGGATGAACCAGGGTAGGAAGATCCTATTGAAGTAATGGATCAACACCATGCAATGACTACCTTATCTACCACTGATCCTCTCTATGTTATTGCACAAAGACTAGTGTCAATGATGGCTCATGCAGCAACAGGGGTAGTCCCTCCATCTCCTCCAAGTGTTCCTGATCCATTGCGTGATATTAGCAGGTCATATGAGAGGCTGAGAAAGATGGGTGCCTATGACTTCTATGGCACAGATGATCCTACAGAAGCAGATGCTTGGCTATATGAAACTGAAAAGGTGTTTAAAATAGCTCATGTACCTGATGTAGAGAAGGTGAACCATGCTACTTATCTCTTAAAAGGTAGTGCAAGTCACTGGTGGAGCATGGAAGAGACACACCTGGTTATACAGAGTCTGACATGGGCTGAATTTAGAAAGAGGTTTGAGTCCCGCTATTATCGTGCCACATACATACGTGAAAAGATTTGTCAGTTTGAGACTCTGAGGCAGAGACAGATGACAATGCCCAAGTATGAGTTTCTAATTCTTTATTTGCTTAGGTTTTGTCCGCAACTATGTGTCACAGATGATGATAGATCAGGCATTTTGAACAAGGTCTGAACTATGATATGCAGGAGAGGATAGCTGTGATAGAATCCAGGTCATATTTTCATGCCTTTGTTGATGCAGTCAGACATATGCAGCATGTCATTCAACAGAGGCGGGAGTTTGAGACCCGCAAGAGGACATGTGGTGAATTGAGCAGGCCATGACCTAGTGTATAGTCGAGGATGACTAGGCCGCTTACATATCCTTCTAGGAAGCCAGACACGCCAGCTAGTGCACCGCACATATTTCAATAGGTAGGGGTACTACTACTTTTGCAGCTAGGGGACCAACACCACAAAGGACACATAGTACAGGAACTGTGACATGACCTCATAGGCTGAGTTTTCACTCAACACCACCACAATGTACATACTACAATAGGTTTCATAAAGGTCCATGTTGGGGCCCTGATTTCAAGGGTTGTTTTGTATGTGGTCAGGAAGGACATTCTATTAGGGATTGTCCACAGAGAACTCAACAATAGTCAATTACTAGAGTACAGAGACCGGTGTCACCACAAGGCTCAGGTAGAGGGTATGCATCACAGGCAAGTTCCAATACTTAGGGAGCCACAATACAATAGGGTAGAGGATGAGGTCGAGGTAGGAAGTAGGCGACAACTCGTGCTTATGCTTTGACTCAGCAGGAGGGAGTTGTTTCTCCACATGTTGTGACAGGTCAAATTTGTTTAGTTACATCCAGTCTTATACCTATTACAGTGTTGATTGACCCTGGTGCTACACATTCTTTTGTGACTCAGGATGTCATAACTAGAGGTCAGCTTTCTATTGAGAAGCTACCTTATGATATCTTATTGGAGATACCTACTGTACAACCTACAGTTGTGACAGAGGTTTGTCCAGGATGTGTTCTAAGCTTTAATGGACAATGCATATAATTGGACTTATTACTACTTGAAGTGCATATATTTGATATTATTCTAGGCATGAATTGCTTAGAGCAGTATCGAGTGAAGCTAGATTGCTTTACCAAGGAAGCTATGTTCTCTAATGGAGATATTTCTTGGATCTTTCAAGGCGACAGGAAAGTACTATCTTCATGTTTGATATCTTCTATAGCTGCTGAGAAAATGATGAGGAAGGGATGCACATGTTATCTTGCACATGTAATGGATACTAGGGTTGAGAACCTTATCTTATCTGATGTAACCATAGTAAAAGAGTACAATGATGTTTTTTCTGATAAACTGCCAGGTTCACCTCCAGTTAGAGAAATTGATTTTGAGATCAATCTAACTCCAGACACTCAACCTATTGCAAAAGCACCATATCGCATGACTCCAGCTGAATTAAGAGAGATAAAGAAGCAATTGCAAGAGTTGCTTGATAAGGGTTTTATTCGACCGAGCACATCGCCATGGGGAGCACCAGTGCTTTTTGTAAAGAAGAAGGATGGCACAATGCGTTTGTGTATTGATTATAGGAAAATCAACAAATTCACTATCAATAATAAATATCCTTTGCTTAGGGTCGATGACCTATTTGATCAATTAGAAGGGGAAACAATGTTTTCTAAGATTGATTTGTGACCAAGTTATCATCAACTCAGGATCAAGGTTGAAGATGTCCCTAAGACAACTTTTAGGACTAGATATGGGCACTATGAGTTTTTGGTTATGTCGTTTGGACTAACCAATGCACCTACATCTTTTATGGATTTGATGAATAGAGTATTTCGTCAGTACCTTGATAAGTTCATTGCTATTTTCATGGATGATATCTTGATATATTCTATAAATAGGGAGCAACATGAGGAGCATTTACGGTTGGCTTTGCATTTACTAAGACAAAATAAGCTATATGCTAAGTTTAGTAAATGTGAGTTTTGGCTATCTGAGGTGGCATTTCTAGGCCATGTGATTTCCTCTAAAGGGATTTGTGTAGATCCTAAGAAGGTAGAATTTGTAATCCAGTGGGAGCAGCCCAAGACACCCACTGAAGTGAGGAGTTTTCTTGGTTTAGTAGGATATGACAGAAGGTTTATATAGGACTTCAACATTATTGCCATGCCTTTAACTCATTTGACGAGGAAAGAAGTCCAGTTCATATGGACAAATAAGTGTGAGCATAGCTTTCAACAATTAAAGAAGCTATTGACATCTACACCAGTCCTAACTCTTCCTGATATAAGGAAAGGTTATGTTGTATATTGTGATGCTTCTAAGAAGGGTTTAGGTTGTGTTCTTATGCAAGATGGCAAGGTGGTGGCATATGCTTCTAGACAGTTGAAGAAGCATGAAAGAAACTACCCTACGCCTGACCTTGAACTTGCTGGAGTAGTCTTAGCATTGAAGATATGGAGACATTATCTATATGGAGAGCCTTTCCATGTGTATACTGATCATAAAAGCTTGAAATACATCTTCACACAGAAAGATCTAAATATGAGGTAATGTAGATGGCTTGATTTGATTAAAGACTATGATTGCACCATTGATTACCATCCTGGAAAGGCAAATGTGGTGGCAGACACATTGAGCAGAAAGTCATCATCTTTTATTCCTTCTATAGAGATGAATTCCATGGCATGCATTAGAAGGGACACACTTTTTTCTTTGAGGGAGATGAATGTGCATATGGATATGACATCTTCTGGTGGTCTTCTGGCACAACTCTAGATAAAACCTATGTTGGGGAAACAGATTAAACAAATGCAAGGCACCGATCCTTATATTCAGACTTTAGTGAAAGAGATACATCAAGGGAAAAGAGAAGGCTTGCACTTCACTAATAAGGATCTTTTATGTTTTGAGTGAAGGTTATGTGTCCCAGATCAGGAAGAGATAAGAAATATTGTGCTTGAGGAAGCACATTCATCTATGTATGCAATGCATCCATGTAGTTCCAAAATGTATAAAAATATCAAAGAATTGTATTGGTAGCCTGGAATGAAGAAAGATGTAGCTGATTTTGTTGCAAAATGTGGTATATGTCAGCAAGTAAAGGTAGAACATCAAAGACCCGATGGATATTTGTAGCCTTTGCCTATACCAAAATGGAAATGGGATCAAATGACTATGGATTTTGTAGTCGGTTTACCCCATTCCTCTAAGGGACATGATTCCATATGGGTTGTCGTAGATAGATTAACAAAGACAAATTTTGGGATAGACAACTTTTTCTACTGAAAGATTAGCTCAGATATATGTTGATGAGATAATTAGACTACATGGAGTTCCAATTTTGATTGTATCAGATAGAGGTACACAATTTACTTCTAGGTTTTGGGATAGACTACATGAAGCAATGGGAACTCAATTGAAGTTTCGTACTGCTTTTCATCCCCAGACTGATGGACAATCAGAAAGGACAATACAAACCCTAGAAGACATGCTTAGGGCATGTGTTCTACAGTTCCTTGGAAGTTGGTACTCACATGTTATCCTGATTGGATTTGCATATAATAATGGTTACCAATCTGGTCTTGGAATGGCACCTTATGAAGCTCTATATGGTAGGAAGTGTAGATCGCCAGTATGTTGGTATAAGACTGGTGAGAGACAGACGTTGGGACATGAGATGGTAAAACCTCTGAGAAGATCATTGTGATACACCAACAATTGAAGGCTGTAGAGGATAGATAGAAGAGCTATGTAGACCGCAGGCGTAGACCTCTTGAATTTCAAGTAGGCGACCTAGTATATCTAAACGTTTCTCCTTGGAAAGGTGTACTTAGGTTTGGGAAGCGGGGCAAGTTAGCTCATAGATATATGGGACCATACCCTATTCTGCAATGAGTTGGAAAAGTAGCTTACCGACTTGAGTTACCACCTGAGATAGAGAAGCTACATGATGTGTTCCATGTATCTATGCTAAAGAACTATCATCCTGATACTGATAAAATCTTCTATCCATCTGATGTACAATTAGCAGATGATGTGACTTATGAGAAAGGCCCAATTCAGATCATGGATAGACGTGAGATGCCTATGGTGAAAGTCTTATGGAGACATCATGGAGTTAAAGAAGCAACATGGGAACTTGAATATGAGACACAGAGATGCCATCTTGACCTTTTCTAGAGTTTCGGGACGAAACTCTAAAAGGAGGGGAGATTTGTAAGGATCCATTCCTAAATTTACTTTAATTCCTAGTTAGATCTTACTAAGCATCAATGGTTATTGATTTAATTTTCTCCTAATCAGGTCAAATATTAATAAAAAATATAAACCTTGTTTGTTAGATTAATGTTGTGAATGATTAGGTTAGTAGGATTATAAATTTAAAACCCTAGTTGCATGAAATCATCAATAGAGAATGTGATGATGAATTTGGTGTTAAGTATAGCAGTCTAGTAAAAGATTTTTATTATTTTGTGTGTGTTTCATATTACTTTGAATTTTGGATATGTATCGTATAACTCAATTATTCATGTTAGTAAAAAATTTCAGAATTTTTAGAGTTTTTTGGACCTGTTGATCGGTCGAGTTTTCCCCAGGGAAAACTCAGCCGATCATGCTATACAAGCTTAAGTATAATAGTGTAGTATTTTATTTTTTGTAATTTATTGGATTATCCAATTAAGCTCAAATTTTAACTAAAGGATTTATACTTAGCTTTCAACAACATATTGAATTTTTAGAATTTTTGGAATAAGTTTTGTATCATAACAAAACCTTGATCGGTCGAGTTCTGAGAGAGACAAACTCGACCGACCAGATTTTTCTGGAAAAATAAAAAAGACTGAAGAATGTTTATAATTAATTATTCCAAGAACCTTAATGAGTATATAGGACTCTATTACGACCCAAGCACCTCTCATTTCTGTCCCACACTTCCGTGCTTCATAATTCTTGAGATAGGAGGGGATTCTAGGGTTTGGAGAATCTGAAGTGGAAATTTCATATTTCGGGGTTTTCTCTTTCCAAGGTTGGTAAATTCTGTATAGATCATTAATCTTTACTAGGTTTATTTGCTTCTATTCTCTCTTATGTATAGAACTCGTCACTTCCCTGATTTGGATCAAAAGAATCCAAATCGATCTCTTCTTTCAATCTTTCTTCTTCAATTCTTCTTCTTCTAGGTTCTTGAGTGAAGAGGAGTAGGAAGATTCTGTTTTCTTGAAGCAAGGACTTGATTCAAGAATTAGCAGTAGTAGCTGGGCTACGAATTTCAGGTGTTTCCACCTAAGGTGAGTGGTGTAGGTTCATTTGAAAAGTATTAGTGAACTATAATCCTAAATCTCCTCATTAAACCACAATTGGTGGAAATTGAGAACTCAAATAATGCATAGGAATGTTTGCTTATTTGACCTTGAATATGATTCTTGTATTGATCCTTGTAAATGAATCAAGTGGATGTTATATTATCTTGATCATGAGTAATGTAAATTTAATTGAATTCAGATTGCATATTCTTATTACATATACATTGCAAATACCGCATATTGTTTAAATATGGAGTGTTGTCTACGATATGTGAATTTTTGAGTTGTGATTGTTTCATGCATATTTATATGATGGAAAAAGGATATGTAGGGTATTTGTAATCTGAATTGAAACATATATATATATATATATATATATATATATATATATATATATATATATATATATATATATATATATATATATATATATATGTGTGTGTGTGTGTGTGTGTGTGTGTGTGTGTGTGTGTGTGTGTGTATGAAACCCTGATCCATATATCCTAGGATTAGAATGCGAAATCACATATGTGCCATATACTAAACCCGTATTTTCCTTAAAGTGAGTAAATGCACTTTTTATCCATTATAACCTAATCATCTAGATAGGAGCCCTGAACACTGTGATTTTCCCCCAAGGTCTGCACTGGGGAAATGAAATGAATTCCTTCTAATAGTCCTTGTATTATGAAAAGGAATGTTGGAGTGTGATTCTAGACCTTGAAGGCTAGGTCACCAGAATTTAGGAAAGATTTCAAGATGAGATGCTAACCAAAATTCTCTATTGTTGAGTGAATGAAATGCATTGTATTTGAAACACTGTTATGGAAATTGTGATCTTGATGTGAAAGGGATCAATAGGGATAGCTTTTTTTTAGTATCTCGTAGATGATGCCCTAGCTTTGACATTTATGTCATTAAACTATCTCATGTACATGAGATGAGGTATGTAAGGTAGAGAGGCTTTATGCTCTTACCTAGCCAGTGTTTGGCAACTCTGAGGCAGACCAGAGTCTATTGTTTATCTTAGGGTTTCCGATTAACCCTAAGATATGGATAGTGAGTCGTTGACACGAGAATCTGGCATGGAGACTTTTACTTGATTAGGTACAGATCAAGTAATTTCAGGGCAAACCTAATAATGAATCTTGATAAGCTGAGAACAAGATTTGATTATCAATATCTGATTACATGTTAGTTCTATTTGTTATTTCATGTTCATCTTATGTAGTTTATATCTGTTATTATCTACATTATATTTAGAATTGTTTGATTAAATCTGAAATATACTTGTCTCTAATAAAAAATAAAAGGATTAGTTCAATGCTAGTTTTGTCTTGAACCTGTTCCACTCACTCAGTGTGCTGATAAGTGGTGGTTCAAATTTTTTACAGGTACTAATTCAGCTTCAATTCATCCAGGAGCTTCTCATCCGTAGTCGTTGACCGGCCTAAATCACGCGTCCAAAAATGGAGGTGGATTTGAAGTTAGTCGGACTTTTACATTTATAAACCCGAATCCTTCTAGGCCCCCAGAACTTTGTTTATGGGGTCGAAGTAGATATACAGGGTCGAACACAGGGACAAGGGTGGTAGTGTTGAGAACCCAGAATTGACACGCTACACTCCGACAGGTATAGAGATATAAATTCCCAAAGGGGAAACAACAAGATGTCACAAATAAAACAAAGAAAACTATCTCCAACTGGAGCTACTAGAGAGATTTAAGGTTTTAGTCATTTAGCGTTTTCAGGGGTTTTCATGCAACAGAAATAGAAAGATAAAAACTAGAGCTAGAGCAAGGTATGAAGGATAAAACTTCAGTAAAACAAGCGGCAGCAGTAACATCCTGCACCCCTCCTCTCAGAGCGGGTACCTCTAACCAAGTAACAACACCCCTCTCGAAGTTGCTGGACATAAGTTAGAGTGGAATGTTACTGAAACAACTCCGTTCCAGGCACTCTCGTACTCCAGAATCGGACCAAACAGTAGAGCCACAACACGACTCTCAAAGTTGTTGCGACGGGAAAACACGATTCGGTAGCTAAGCGAAACGCGATCCAAACATGCAAGCTAGAGTTCAATATCAAACATAGTAGTCCTCCAACATATTGCACCAAGCATAGAGAAGCAAGTAATTAAACTTTTCTATTTCAATAAATATTAAAGGTCTTAATACATTGTGTAAATAAAGAATTAAATAACAGAAATAAAGATATATGTCGCCTTATTGATGTAGAAGGACGACAGGCTACTGCGGTTCTCCAGCCCAATACCGGCCAGGAGCCTAGCTCGATATAGCAGTGTCAGGCGGCACACCCTCTCGGGCAGCACACTACGATGGCGGACAATATCGCTCAAGGACCCTGGCCGATACGCTCATGTCGGGCGGCGCACCCTCTCGGGCGGCGCACATGACGGGCGAAGCGTATCGGGTTCGATATCGTGACGAGCATGGAGCGACGCGTTCTACTGTCGGGCACTTATGTCGCTCATCTACGTTGGCCGATATCGGCCCGTAGTGTCGCTCGAGACAGTCCTAAGTGAACCATCCCCTCCCTCTCGGGATGAGGAAGAGCTCACCTAGAGTTGCCCGACACAAGCATTGGGGCACGATACTCTTGCTCTCACAGTTTTCCTCCGAAGATCGCTCAAAGTTCCCAATTGTCCGAACTTGTCTCTTCGGCTTCCTGTAGCTACTATTTATAGGCAGCGGTTGAAGGAAGTTATGGTGCTCGAAGCGCCACATGTCCTCCTTATTCACGGGTCGGTGGACGGCCGATACAAGTATCACTCGGCATAGGGGTGTTGGCTATCGGTCACGTGACGGGCGGCGCGCCTGCCGGTGGGTGGCTCTGTCGCCTGACAAGTTTGGGTTGTCGTGGCGAGCTTGGCTCCATGTCGGGTAGAAGACGTGTCGTCCATCAGTTTCTTCTTGCGCGACATCCCTTTGTCGTGCGTCATTGTGTTGCTCCACCCTGTCGGGCAGAGGTTGTATCGGGCATCAGGAAGGCCGAAACAGACTTGGACTTATTTGTGGGCCGAGACGGCCTTATTGTACCAAAATGAGGAAAAACTCTGCAAAAGATGGAAATATTGGATTAGGAGCATTGGTTGGCCAATTATTGTGAAAGTGCTTATAAAAGAGAGGAAAATAGAAGAAAAGGGCAATTTTGATAATAGAATAAAGGGCAAAAACATCACAATAATTGGTGTTATCAACTCCCCCAAACTTAGCGTTTTGATTGTCCTCAATCAATATTTAAACTATATTTAGTGATGCTTCTTCTGCTTGGAGTAGCTTTCTGTTCAAAAGGTGAAATAAGAATCGTAATGCCTTAAAGATAATGCTGTCTCACTACGAACAAAAGACTTAGTTTTTCCTGTCTTATTGTTTAAGTAAGATTCTTCTCTACAGCTTCGGCGAGACTTTGTTGTATGATTCCGAAGTTAGCTTACACACCAAACAACTTTATTTTTGGGGCAGAAAGTTGTGTATGAGGTAGGCTAGGGATTTTTGGGGTTTTTCTTGTTTCCCATTAGTCCATCCAGGTAAGGGTCCGTTAGCGGGCAAGTGGTCCCTACAGTCCAAGCCAGTTGGCTTTAGAGCAGTGATTTCACATCCTACGTACCACTGCCCCAGATCTACCATGCCTAAAGATGGATACTTTTGGAAAACAAGTGTGTATATATATTTTTTCTTTTCTTTTATTGGCACAACTCTCATGCTTTTAGTCACACTCATAAGGCTTCTTTCTCTTTTTGGGATTTTTGTTGGGTGAGGGGAAACAAAAAGATTTCTGCTGTTTGGGCAGCTTTTTCCTTCTCCATACTCGTCTCTTAGCTGTTTGCGAGATTATTATATTTTTCGAAATTTTTGGCATGGAAAAACATAATCTTTTGTTCGTTTGAAGCAGCATTATCAAAAAGATATAACAGAACATGTATCTCGTTAAGCACATAGAAAACTAACTTTACAAGAAGTCGCAATTGGTTTTTACTATTATAGCAACTTTGTACATATGTATGGAGAAGATATAAACAAAAGGGATTTTCAAAATTTTGGTATGAAAATATATATGTACACAAAAGAATAATGAATTTGGGACAAAAGAATGAAGAAATTGAGTAGAAGAAAAAATTTCAAAATTTTGTACCTCCCTCACTGGTACATGGTACCCCCCAAACTTACTCCACACTCTATCCCAGAGTTGTGAAGTAGATAAGGTGAGGTAATTTTTATTCCAGTGAGGTTACGCATGCATCAGATAGAAGCTCCCACACATATTCTCCCGTTTTGATGTGACAGAAGGTGTGGTGGATCCCGTCAGGCGTTTCTTTACTTGCTATCCATTCCAGGACGTAGATGCCCCAGTCGTTGGATAAGGGAATTTGCTACGGACTGCGGTGGCAGAACTGGAGTTCGTGCCACTTGCTTGCTTGCGTATCCAGGAATGGTTCAGATGCCACCTCGTCGTAGTATTTTCAGACCAAGCGTTCGAAGGGTGTCAAAGGTTCAGATGTACATGGCACTGGATGGTTCTTGTTGATGTCTGAGCTGTTGTAGAAAATTCCTGCTCGTTGCCGGGTGTACACTATTAGGAGCGTCCAGTGGTTGTAATGTAGAACGGGGAGGAAGATCTCACGGGGAACTTCGCTCGCCAATTTCTAGAGAAAAGCTTGCTTTACTCCTGTCTCATCAACGAGGCAAATGTCATTGAACAACATAGGATGGGCTATGTACGCATATTCTAGCTTTGGCTGTAGATACTGGATGTAAGCGGTTGCAACAGTTACAGCCAAGCACCCTCCTTCCTTCACCATGTCCCTTAGATCATCCACTGGGACTACGACATCGCCCGCCTGAAAGGCGACAACCGATGGGGTAGAATCAGCTAGCTTCAGCTGGATTTCGTTGACCTGCTCTTGTGTGAGAGTTGCACATGAAAAGCGGTCGAAATTTGTGATCAACCCCTCTGAAGCTTTGGGCAAAGCAGTGTCTTCCCTCCCATGCACTTTTTTCAGGATCGCCAGCTGCTTGCCCACCCCATATATATCGGTTGCTATCTCCTCTTCTTTTTCTGAGGAGCTGCTAGATTGAGAAGAGTCTTCTTCCAGATCACTGTCTAGCAGCTGCTCCGGTACCCCTGCGTCTCGGAAATAGCGCTTGTCCTTGATCAACAACATGGCGTAAATGCCCCTGTGTTGACAGAAGGACGTGCCTTTAAGGACTCCTAAGTTTCCAAATGTGTTGAGTGCCTCAATTGCACCCAGGATGGCGATAACACTATTTCCACTCCCTTCTTCTATATGGACGGGGAGGTCTCGGAGAGTAAAGAAGTTCCAAGGTCCTTGGTGACGTTGGCTTCCTCGCTTTGTAGCTCGTAGAAGACACAGTGGCAGGAGTCTCAGCTTCTTGTCCTCCGGGTGGCAGAAAACACCCCCGGAGTGTGGCACTTCGGCATTGCTACAACACAACAGCTGGATGTCGCGGTTTTTGAGGTCTACTATGCATAGAAACCACACATTCCAGTGCTTGTACGGGGCCAAAACTAGGTTCGGCCTATGCTCTTCAATGTGCTGCAGCATGTTGGCCACCGCACGGGAGTCTGGATCTCCCTTCATCAGCCTTCTTGCCAAGGTCGGGGTGGCTGTGTATAATGCTCTCCGACCTGTCCTCCTGCTGATATTCTTTATTAGCACATTCTCCAAGACCCTGAGTAATCTTTTGCCGACCATGGCCGGTGTACAAAACATGCCGCGAAGAACCTTCCGTCGCACGGAGAGGTAGCCGTCGGTCCAGATGATGTCATCTTCATCTACCTACGATCGTAAGACCTTATTCAGTAGCTTCTGGTCTCTGATCATCAGGTATTCGATGGCTTGTCTGTCAAAGTCGGCCATCTCGAAGGAGGGTATCTCGGATGGCTCACGGAATCTATCCGCCATCGAGCGCCTCCCCTCGGGGTAGATGTCTTTTATTGACTATGGAGACATCCCCCTTTTCTCCCTTAGACTCTTCAGAAGAGTCTCCCCCGATGCTGATATCAACGCTGTCATCTTCGACTTCATCTAGGGGGACGGAGATGTTTGCATCTCCCAAACCTAAGGAGCTCTCCTGTCTGGCTGGAGTTCCTTCGGCTGACCTTTGTTGTGTCCCCTCCTCAGGCATTGAGGATCGCCCATTGGAGGAGGAGGAGGAGGAGGACGCTGTTCCTGAGGGGGAACCTGATGAAGAAGGAGGAAAGCCCCGACTGGGAGGTGATAGCGACCGTCTCAACTTCCTTCGATGTGAATGGTCGTCACTTCTGTCCATCCTCTCCTCGAGCCTGTTGAGTCGTTGGAGAACTTGCTGCATTGTTGCATTCAAGGCCTCTAGTCTGCTGGGCAGGCTCGCTAGAGTCAGTAGCTCTCTTTCTTGGTCGTCCAGCCTGTTTTGGAAAGATGCCAATTTGCGGGTAAGGGAAATACAAGTAGCAGAGTTGATATCAGTTACCTCCCCCAAATGATCGAGCTCGTGCCCGATCATCTTTCTGAGCGACGGGGGAGCTTCGGTGGGTCTCCCTTCCGTCCTCGGGACATCTTGATTGCGCAAAGGTCTACCAGGCGAGGTAGAATCTATCAGAATCGTTCGCGATCCAGACACTGCCAGGCGAGGCGACAATGCTCTTTTAGTTGCCACCACCTTGCCTTCTCATCTAGGTAGGGATGGCCGTGGTGAGGGCAGACTATGCTCCACCTCTGCACTGTCAGCGATCTCCTCAACTGCTGTAGGCGGGGACTTCGGCGGTGGTGTTGGTGTTCTTTCGAGCTCCCTCAGGATCTCGTCGAATATCCCATTGCTGTTGCCGTGGTGAAGTTCCTCTTCTGCCTCTGCAGCCCTCGAAATAGTGACGGGAGCTGCGACCGTCTCTTCCGCGGCAGATCCCGTAGTTTCTGTCCCGGTGACCTCAACGATCACCGGCTCTTTCTCAGCTACCACCGTCCTTGCTGTGGCGGTGGCTGGTATGGTCAGAGCGACGACAACTCTATCAGCAGTTGTCGTCGGTATATCTAGAGATGCCCTCTCCGGGGCCCTAGTCATGGTGGTGAAAGCTGTGTTATTTGCTACAACTTCTATTTCGGCGGTGGTGAAGACCCATTTCTCTGCATCGTAGTCGGCGCAGCGAGGGAGGGGAGGAGTTTGTCCGTCCTTGAAAACTTGTAGAAGAAGTTCCTCCCCTCCAACCTGATGATGCTGGTCCTCATCAGGTACTTGGTGTCAAACACCTCATCGCCTTGCATCCTCGAAAGGCTGCGCGGCTCCTTTGGGTACCCGAGTCCTACTGCAATAAGGTTGACGATGCCGCCCATGCAGTACTCCTTGGTGGCTTCCTTCATCGGGTGCAGTCTGTTCAGGAAGAACCGACCAAGGTTGATCACTCAGACCTCCATTATGTGCCACATGATGTGGAGCTCTTCTCTGTAGATGTTACTGGACTCGTTCTTACTGAACAGCAAGCATGCCGCCAGTTTGTGCACTATCCTCCAGAAGTAGGAGTGCACTGCCACAACCTTTCTTCCTGGCTTGAACGAAGATTCGCCGATTAGCTTGCCCCAAATCTCCAGTGGATTGAACCCGTCTCCCTCGGTGATCCTCTCACTGTTATCCATCATATTCTTCTCCTCCTCGTTGGAAGAGAAGATCTTGTTTAAGAGCTTCTCGGAGATGGTGTACTCCAAATTGTAAAGTCGGGCCTGGAGTCTGTCTGGCCCGCCAAATTCTTCTCTCTCCGCAGTAGAGTTCTTCACCCGGTGGAGAGAACACATAAACTCCATCGTCAGTTTAGTGTACGAAGAAGACCGACTGAAACAGATCTTCTTCAGCCCTGCCGCAGCTAGGACGCCCTTCAGCCTCTCCACGATCCCTAGTTCAGCAAACGAGGCCCTATGGCAAAACCTGCGCGATCGGTAGACCTTGGTCACCGGATCAGCATATCGGCAAGCATGCTCGTCATCTCTTGGTTCGAAACTTCCCCACAAGAATTCCGAGAGTTCCGCTACTGCTAGAGGTGTTGGTGTTGGAATTGGAGCCGCCACCTCTCCAACCCTAGCCCTCTTCTCCGCTTCCGACGTCACGACTGATCCTGGGTTCGGGCGCTTAGGCCTGGCAGACTGACTTTCACCAGCAGTCTCTGGGTAGATTCTCCTGCCTTGTGCGTCAACATGGACAACAGTTGTCTTGATGCTGGCCATTTCTGTAAGACAATAAGAAAAATACCTTGATTAAATGTGTTGACTCTTTGAAGAAGTAAAGAATAAATGTGCGACTAGGTATTTCTCTTGTACAAAGACTGTCCGGCACCCCCGTATCGGGCGACACACTGGTTTTAGAAGTGAATCCTTGTGCCCGATACTCGAGATGGGTATCGCGCACTGTGTCAAAAGATCAAACACACAATGAGGACAGGGAGATAAAGACACATTAGGTCAGTCGTTCGATACAGGCATGTCGGGCGATACGTAGGCGACAGAATAAGATACCCGATATGGTCTTCTTGAAAAGGAAAGCAGCGTGTCACCCGATAACAAAAACAGGCAAGGTGGTGCAAAATGGGCGACACGGCTATCGCCCATCACGGAGTATCGGACGAACGTAAATCAAAGGTACATCGCGCGACATCCATATCGGGCGATACAAAACTGCTCAGCAAAGAAACCGTAAGACCGATAAGCTACTTGCTTAAAGAAAGAAACGTGTCGGGCGACACGGTCTGCCGGGCGATAGGGTCTGTCGGGCTATACCTTGCTGTGATCTGAACTTCCACACGATATGAGAGTAAGGCAGTCTTGCGCGACACGAGAGCAAAGGCACAAGTTCTTAGCACGATACGGGAGCGTGAAAATAGTAATGCAAGGAGCCCGACACGATAAAAACTCACCCCTTTATATAGAAAACTCAACCGGGGTGAAACAAGTAAATCCGGGGCACGTGTCGGCCGTTAGGGCAACACGTAAGTCGGGCAAGTCCATCCGTCAGCACGATCGTTGCAATCCCCAAGGTTCCACCGCCCGATAAGGGCGCATTCATAGCGCCGATTGGGTTGCTTCTTGATACGTCATGAAAACAAAGTGGTTCAAACTGTGGCTGATGAGTAAAACATCATTGGCATAATGCTAAGCACCCGACCTCAGAGTGTATTACCCATCGTGGTTGAGAAAGCTTAAGCGGTGACCCATAAGAGTCAGCGTATGTGGTGCATGCGCTGACTCGGGCCTTATTTCAGTCCAAATTGTCCATAATACTTGAAATGTTCGACTAGCATGAAAGTAAAAGCACCCTATACTAGGAATTTAAAAAGCAGCTCAGGATGCCTCCTAAGAAGAGCTGAGCTTCCCGTCCTCAACTGGACGTCTTTGGCTTCTTCTTCTTTCTTTTCCTCATCATTTACTGTCCCGCTCTCTTGGCTGGTTCAGTGTTGGATGGGATCTTCCCCGATGGGTTCTTTACGATCTCGGCGAGCTGAGCTAGCTGCTGGTCGATTTGGCATTGGTGTGTCTACATGTCTGCCAACTGTACCTGCAACGAGTTCAAAACACCAAAATTGGACAGCGCACGTTGCGCTAGTTGGTTATTGATGGTATCCTGTTTCTTAACAAAATCAAACAACTGGCCAATCACATCAGATTGGCTTTCTCCTTTATCCTGTTCTCGGTTTGGGCCTTGGTACTTTCCTGGTGCTTGGCAATTGCCTTTTTCTAGTTGGAATTGGTTGTTCTTGGTATATTGGTCGGATCCTCCTCTTTTCTCAAAAGGTTGCACTGGCTTGGCCGAGGTGTGCAGCTGATGCAAATTTTGGGATGCATCCTTGTTACCGTAATTAAAGCCAGGGTGATCTGGCCTCTTGAAGTTCATGTACGAGACATTCTCTATCCTCTCATCTTCTGAGTCGGAGTCGCTGTCCGCTTCTGGTCGTGTGTAGACACAATTGTCCACCCCATGACCTCCTTCTCCGCACGTAACACATTTCATTACTTTTTCAACTGGCTTTTTACCTTTACTGCCAACTTCTTGAAATTGTTTAACATCAGTAGCAATTCTTTGAATCTGCGAAGTGATTGCCTCCAATGCCTTAGACTCAAGGGCGAACCCTTCACCTACCTTCTTTGCTTGTCCTCTATCAGATCGATCAAACTCAGCACCGGCCATTAGCTAGGCCATGTTCTTTATAATCATCTCAGACTTCTTTGGCTTCTTTCCTAGGAAGTCACTGCCTTTCTTTGGGAGTCAAGCCGTTGTAGAAGGTGGTGATGAGGAATCCCTTCTTGTAATTATGATGGGGGCAATCCCTCAGGTACTCCTGGAATCGCTCCCAGGCGTCGTGGAGGCTTTCGTTCGACATTTGCATGAAGGAGGTTATTTTCTGCCAATTTCTGACTGTACTTTCAGTGGGGTAGAACTTATTTACAAATGCATCGGCTAAAGCTCCCCATCCGTTCAAAGAATGGTGGGGTAACCCGTAATACCAGGACAGTGCTTTGTCCTCCAGGAAAAAGATGAAGCCTTTGTAATATATGACCTCCTGGGGGACCCCCCACATCTTTATCGTGTCGCAGATGTTCTTGAAGGTATCGAGGTGATGGTAGGGGTTGTCATTTTTTGAACACCCCCTGAAACTTTTGTTCTGGATCATAGAGATCACATAAGGCTTAAGCTCAAAATTGGCTGCGTTGAACCGCGGGGTGATGACAAGACATCTGGAGTTGTTGGCTTTTGTGGATGCCAACTCTCTCAGCGTCTTTTCTTCCTCCTCGGAGTCGTCGCTGTCAACGTCACGTTGGTGATGCGCCTGATCTTGATTCCTCTGGTTTCGGTGGCGGTGGCGACACCTGGCTTGACAGTGTTCTTCCTCAGAGTGTTCTGACTCCTGATCTTCAAGCTGATTGTTGCCATCATAGCGGTCGTCGCCATCTGGCGAAGGTGATTCATGCCTAGGTCCTCCCTGCCGTTCCCCTTCAGAGTGCCATGGTTCGACGCGGGGAGGCATGGTGTTGATGATTGTGCTTGATTGGACAGTCGAGTGGTGTCGGAGCTCAGGGGAACAACTCACTGTTCTTCAGAGTTCCTGAAAATGGCACGAAAATTTAAGTTTAGAAAATTGAATTTTTACTTTTAGGCAAAGAATAACAATAAAAAAAGGAAAAAGAGTGCTGTCAAGCTCATTTCTAAGCTTGAGGCATGGGAGTGTAGTTAGTGGATTCAGATTCGTCTACAGTACCATTTTTGCCTTGTCCCCGGCAACCGCGCAAAAAAGTTGACCGGCCTAAATCGCGCATCCAAAAATGGAGGCGGATTTGAAGTTAGTCGGACTTTTACATTTATAAACCCGAATCCTTCTAGGCCCCCACAACAATGTTTACAGGGTCAAAGTAGATATACGGGGTCGAACACAGGGACAAGGGTGGTAGTGTTGAGAACCCAGAATCGAAACACTACACTCCGACAGGTATAGAGATATAAATTCCTAAAGGGGAAACAATAAGATGTCACAAATAAAACAAAGAAAACTATCTCCAACTGGAGCTACCAGAGAGATTTAAGGTTTTAGTCATTTAGCAATTTTAGGGGTTTTCATGCAACAGAAATAGAAAGATAAAAACTAGAGCTAGAGCAAGGTGCGAAGGATAAGACTTCAGTAAAACAAGCGGCAGCAGTAACATCCTGCACCCCTCCTCTCAGAGCGGGTACCTCTAACCAAGTAACAACACCCCTCTCGAGGTTGCTGGACTTAAGTTAGAGTGGAATGTTACTGAAACAACTTCGTTCCAGGCACTCTCGTACTCCAGAATCTGACCAAACACTAGAGCCACAATACGACTCTCAAAGTTTTTGCGAAGGAAAAACACGATTCGGTAGCTAAGAGAAACGCGATCCAAACATGCAAGCTAGAGTTCAGATATCAAACATAGCAGTCATCCAACATTTTGCACCAAGTATAGAGCAGTAAGTAATTAAACTTTTCTATTTCCATAAACATTAAAGGTCTTAATACTTTGTGTAAATAAAGAATTAAATAACATAAATAAAGATAGATGTCGCCTTCTTGATGTAGAAGGACGACAGGCTACTACAGTTCTCTAGCCTGATACCGGTCAGGAACCTAGCCCGATACAGCAGTGTCGGGTGGCACACCCTTTCGGGTAGCACACTACGACGACCGACAGTATCGCTCAAGGACCCTGTATGATACGCTCATGTCGGGTGGCACACCCTCTCAGGCGGCACGCATGACGGGCGAAGCGTATCACGTTCGATATCATGACGGGCATAGAGCGACGCGTTCTACTATCGGACACTTGTGTCGCTCATCTACGTTGGCCGATTTCGACCCGTAATGTCGCCCGGGACGGTCCTAAGTGAACCATCCCCTCCCTCTCGGGATGAGGAAGAGCTCACCTAGAGTTGCCCGACACAAGCACTGGGGCACGATACTCTTTCTCTCACAATTTTCCTCCGAAGATCGCTCAAAGTTCCCAACTGTCCGAACTTGTCTCTTCGGCTTCCTGTAGCTGCTATTTATAGGCATCGGTTGGGGGAAGTTATGGTGCTCGAAGCGCCATGTGTCCTCCTTATTCGCGGGTCGGTGGACGGCCGATACAGGTATCTCTCGGCACAGGGGTGTTGGTTATCGGTCACGTGACGGGCGGCGCGCCTGCCGGTGGGTGGCTGTGTCGCCCGACAAGCTTGGGTTGTCGTGGTGAGCTTGGCTCCCTGTCAGGTAGAAGACGTGTCGTCCGTCAGTTTCTTCTTGCGCGACATCCCTTTTTCGTGTGTCATTGTGTCGCTCCACCCTGTCGGGAAGAGGTTGTATCAGGCGTCAGGAAGGCCGAAACAGACTTGGACTTATTTGTGGGCCGGGACGGCCTTATTGTACCAAAATGTGGAAAAACTCTGCAAAAGATGGAAATATTGGATTAGGAGAATTGCTTGGCCAATTATTGCAAAAGTGCTTATAAAAGAGAGGAAAATAGCAGAAAAGGGCAGTTTTGATAACAGAATAAAGGGCAAAAGCATCACAAAAATTGGTGTTATCAGTTGTCTTTTCTTCACCATCTGAGGAGGAGAATTGTCTCCTTGTTGTAGGTTATATGTATAGGTTGTCCCTGTACTAGGGAGTTTTGGGAGGGTATGCGTGCTTGTAGTGATGTACTTTATCTTGATCTTGGTTTCTTATGTGAATGTAATAGTGTAAATTTCTACTTCATGTTGTATTACAGTTTTATCTTGAATAATGCTTACACCTTGGGCTTGCTTATATATGATCTGTTGAAAATGAATAGTACTTAGTTGCTTATGCCAGATCTAGAATTAAATGGAAAAAGTTATTTGTGTTTATCATATAATAGAATTTCTGGATTCTAAGTTTTAATTACTAATTTGAGATTTAGTGTGGTTAGTATGGATATCATCGTGGGGTCTCTGTGGTGGGGTCCCAAAATATGAATATAAGTTCAAGAAAAGTGTTCAACAAAAGAATGAGGCATAAATATAAGAGTGCCAAATGATATAAGAAAGTTCTTACCTTTAACATTTCACAACCCATAAAGTAAAGCTATTTTCATGCAATTTCGTATAGACTAAGTCTACCTATGTAGGGACAAGACACCACTGAGCCTTTGGCCTAAAAGTAGGTAAACAAATACACCTAGGGCGAAAACAGACCCGCCTAAATATACATAATACGGGCGAAAATAGACGCACCCAAGTAAACAACATATGGGTGGAATAAAGGCACACCCCAATCAAAAACATACATGTCCTAATGGTTATGCATAAGCATATCCAATAGATAACTAGTCTAATACAATCCACGCATAATATAGTGGCTAGAAAATTTTGGTTTAGTCATAAACACATTTCCAAAGACATTTAGCACAATAAAAGATAACATGTCAATGGGCTTTACAAACCCAATCAATAAGAATGATAAAATATTCAATTGGGTCAAAAAGAAAGTTTATACAAAAGAATGCCTCATTATAGGAATAATGGGTTTTTAGTCATTTAAAATGCCCAAAGTAATAAGGAGTTTCACATACCTGATTTCCACACATAAAGGTTAACTCGAATAGTATACTTTGGTCTAACAAGTCAACTTTTCCTCCTAGAAACACATTAGGTATGTTAGTCAAACCCCAATGAGCGTGTATTCATTCTTAACATAGCTATACATATTATTCTTACCCTAGTTCCAATCACATAATTGCATATTAGGGTTTATAATCTTATTAAGTGAACATATGATCCCTTGTATATTACTAATGTTCATGTTGTTGTTATTACATGCAAATACCCACTTTATGTCATGGTACTATATTTTCTCATACACATTTATTCATGGTCATATACATATCATCATATACTTAGATATCATTATATTTATGGGTTAGATTTTACTTACATACTTCATTCTCAAATTAAGTGACATATTTATATCTCAATTTCTTTGTCATTATTCATCATTTATATGGTGGTCTACACTCCCTCTCAACTTGACCATCCTCATAGTTATGTGTTTTCTTTGGTTGTGGATACGAATGTATAAGTACATCATCATATATAATTGCTAATACACTTACCACTTATTGAGTTTAAGCTAAAACATTCTAAGCATTATCTAATCTTCAATCTAGTACATATGTAGTCCTCAATATCGTAGGCAACTGAGAAATAGGTCAAGGAACATTGCATAGCAATTATTCATGTATGTATATGTATTAGTATGTATATTTTCATGGTCTACATCTAAAGAATGTTCAACCACTCTAGTTTCTATTAGAACTTAATGTCATCTGCAACACAACTTATACATGTGCATAAGCACTTAACCATGCATGCCATGCAATCAATTATGTTACATATACACGTTGATTTTGTTGGATTACCATAGTATCTCGATCTTATGCATATCTTATCTATTTACTATATTGAAAGCCAAGTTGATCTAGTTTGAGTATGAATCCCTTGATTAGATTTCACATGTATCTAGTCTCCCAATGAATGTAGTTACTCCTGATCTATTGATGGAAATCTACAAATAAATATAAAGGAAGCTGATAACTGACCTATGACTAATTAGTGAACATTGGACTGCAGAACTGGAGGTCTACATGCCTTTGACGCCTCTGCTGGGTCAAATACATGAAGAGCTAGAGTTTTGTAGCTAGGTAGTGGCTGTATGAGGAGGTGAGGGAGTTGTGACATGGTGCTGCAGGTGGGGGGCAAGGGTGGTAGCGTCGACGACATTTCCTGGAGGCGTCTGACACAATATGGTGACACATGCACTGCTTGGTGTTTCCTGGAATTGTTGGGTGCTGGTGGAGGAGAAACAAACATAGGAGATTCAAAAGAGTAGAGGAAATGTAGTAGCCAAATTTTGATTCAGCCATAGATGTTAATGACGAGTAGCATTCCATGACCCACTATTGCTGGGCGTACTAGCTTGAAGGGTTTGCAACCTCGCTGTGGTGGTGGTGTTGATGCCTAAGGGTTGCTGGCTAGCATCAGGTCATAGAAGAAGGCACACAATGTCTAGGATGTGCATAGGAGAAGGTGTTGAGGTGCCGAGAACCTCTCAGTAAGGAACTTTTGGTGCCACCATGACACCGTGGTAGATGGCTTTGTAGTAGGTGATGACAAGGAGTGAGGATCTTAGTGGTGGTGATGCTAGGAGAGTAGACGGGGTGTCGGGGCACAATTATGGTCAAGGTGGTTGCGGTGATGCCGACGCTCCTAGCGCTGACGCTGGTGAGGAGAGAGCGTGGTGATTTTTGGTTGATGGTGGGATTATCATGCACTTTGAAGTTGAACTCTTGACCATACAAGGTTCAAATAGATCTACATATCTATGAAGGTCTGAGGCTAGGTATGAGGGAGAGCTGGTGAGGGCGGCCTTCCAAAATATTAGGAGTTGATGGAAGCATTGTAGGTGATGGTAGGACTGAGTGGCGATCTCCTTGTTGGCAGAGCCGCTAGCAAAGGGGAAGGGAAAGGATGCTATCTGCTTAGGTTTTTGACAATTGGTGGTGGTGTTGATCTTTCTAGCAAAGAGATGTGATGCCCTCTTTTCTCACCAGAGCCTCCATGGTTCAGGGAGCTTTAGGCGGCGGCTTCACTGTTAGGCACACATCGATAACTGGTGGATGCGGCTAGGGTTCTGGGTGGCTAGGGCTAACATGGAGGCCGAGAAGGATGAGCGTAAGGGAAGGAATAATAAGGATAATAAGACAAGAGATAGACAAAAGAGAAGAAGAAGTGTATGGAGGAGAGAACGGCCGCTGACTGCAAGTCAAGCACTGTACTTTCCATGGGTAAGGAGACAGATAGACACATCCAAGGCACAAGAGGGAGGCGTTACACCTAAATGAAACATATGTGTTTTATTAAGTTTTGAATGTGCTAACATATATATTTAAGGTTGTATAATTAGAGACTTAATTAAGAGGTAATGGAAGTCCAATTGACTTGAAAATAAGTTCCTATGGTAATTAGGGTATCAGGAATTTGATTTTGGCCTCAAATTTACTTTTTGAAAGCGTCTTCTATAATATTTCATTACTTGTATTCTAAGTATTAGTTTAATGTACTTATGTCCTTTAATAACACCAACGTGTCACAATATCTTATATTAATTTAGTTTCTTGATCCTTTCCTCTTACTAGTATTCTAGAGGATCAAACTTCATTATTTCTTTTTATTATGATTATTTTACATTTAAACCATTCATGTAGTATATATTTGTGAAGCATGTTGAAACTAAATCTCTACTCATAACATAATTTTTGAGAATAATGATTTATTTTATTTTGATAAAATTGTTCTAAGGAAAGAGTAGGGATGAGTAAGATACCCAAAGTCGATATGTTATAGAAGCTACTACTGTGGATGAGGAGGCATTTGAAGATGATGACAAGGATGATTCAGATGATTCTTGTGATGGCTTTGCTGGTGCATTTGGTGATGAAGGTGAAGCTGCTATTTGTTGTGCCTTCAGATGGAGATGGTGACTATGAGCCTGAAACATCTGATGATGATGCCGATCATGATAATGATGCTGTGGACATAGATAGCCTAGATGTCTAGATGTTTTAGCTTTTAGTCTACATCTACTGATCGTATATATCATTCTAGACTATTTTGTACTAAAAATATGGGCACATTGTCTGAGATGTACTATTTCTATCATCATGATTGTTTTCATTATTGTTGAAATCTTCAAATGCCTCCTCATCCACAATAGTAGCTTCTGTAACATATCAACTTTGGGTATCTTACTCATCCCTACTCTTTCCTTAGAACAATTTTATCTATGTACTAATAAAGACTTAGTAGTTGTTTTTGAGGACATGGTTTTAGTGTTGAAATCTTAATCATATGTACACTTACTCTTTGGTTGACTATATCTCATGATTTGATGGCATGTTACCCATATTTTGATTATGACATAGATTGCTTGTCTATCTCTCTCATCTCTATTTGATGTGTGCTATGAGGTTGCATGTTTTATCTTGTAGTTATATGTTTTGGTTGTGCTTGGAGAAGAGTTGTTTTTGTGCTCTTCTACCCCCTTCCTTTTTGATAATGCCAAAAGGGGGAGATAAGTTCAATGTTTTGAGGCTCAACCATATTGCTTTTATTGCCTATGTGATCCTTTTCTTGTTCAATATATGCTTTATCATGTGACTTGCTAAAGAACCATATAGTATATACATGCTATATTGCTTTGTGTAGAAAGACTAACTATGCATGAAAGAGTGAGTATAGATTGAGGGGGAGCAATCACATTGCTAACATGGTGAACCCCTTTCAATTTACCAAATAAGGTATAACTTTACATATCCTTTTCATTATGTTGAGGAATGGTTTGTAATTTTCAAAAAAGGGGAGAATGTTGACTTGAGAGTTATACATCGTCTATATTTTGATAATGACTTAACCATTCCATTCATATGTATCTAATATGTTTGTTTAAGATTGATTTCAGGCTTTAGGTACATGAAAAGGATCAAATTACACAAGCCCTAGCTTGTCCAAGTTCAAGTCAAAATCAATGCAAGTGTGAAATTTGAAAAATCACTCCAAACCACCTTAGAATAATTTTGTAATCATTTGTATTAATGATATGACTTGTAACTAAGATGAGAAGAAACTAGGGACACTTAATTCCAACGTTTGATCACTCTAAAATCATTGTGAAAAATTTGTCACAACAACTCTGTCGGTCAAGTTTGGATCTCGACCGACCAGTGATGGATTTTTGGAAATGGATCAATCGGTCAAGTTGTACACTCACAGAAATTGACCGTCCGACTCACCAACCAAAACTAATTTTGGCTCATCGATTGAGTTTCCCAGGACAAACTCGACCGATAGTTTGAAAATTGGCCTTGTCAATTAGTGGGTCGGTCGAGCTATTTCTATTGAAACTAAACTGAATGTACTATACAAAAAATGTAGAAAAAGTAATTGTAACCGTTGGAGAGTTGTTAAAAATGAAAATAGATCCATTGTAAGTTGTAAAATGGCTAATTTTTGTTCTTAAGTGATCCTACACTCAAAGGAACACCCCCATCTATAAATAGGACCCCTTGGAGTTCATTCCAAGGTACTCATTCATGATATCCTTGGTCCTTGCTATAGTTGAGTGTGATACAACCCTTTTATATCCTTTCTCTCTCTCATATATAAAGAATTTCGTGATTATGAGTGAGTTAGGAATGTTGTTAGAGAGATACCTCCATGTTATCTTGTAAAGCCCTCATTCCTTACATCTTCTCAATCCCCTTTCTAAATGAGCAAAGGTTGATGTGATATTCTCCAAGTGAAGGAGGGTTTGTTGTTCTTATTCAAGGTTGAAGAAGGTGTGAAGATATTATCTATGTGAAGGAGAATGGTAAGGCAAAGGTTCAAGAAGAGTGGGTGATTCCTTCAAGGCCAAATACTTGATATAAGTGTGGGTAAGTCCTTGATGAGGGATGAAGACATCTTGATCAAGTGGGTAAGTCCTTGTGTAGGTGAAAGACTCTTGTCTTGAATAGGTAAGTCCTTATATCTATGGTGGTCTCCTTATATCTCTTTATATGGAATATAAGTATACATGGGTTGCAAAGTCCTAGAGGTTGACCTCTCTAGGTAGTGGATTGATAGTCTCCTAGTTTGGAGACTAGAACCACTATAACTACCTTATTTAAGTGTATGTTTCAATCTATCTCATCCTTTCTATGATTGCTTGGACATGACTTCAAATTGTTCTCAAGCATTTGGTTTAAATTGATATAATTTGAAGGTCTAACTATTCGTGTGAGAGTTTTGAAGCTCTATTAAACACCCCCTATAGAGCCCTAGATCCAACATGGTGCAATGTCCATCTCACGGAAGTGTAATGGTAGTTATGTGAGCCTGCCAAGCATGATGCATTACTATCATGTTGGCTTTTGGGCCAGACTTAACTAGGTGAGCTTAATGAGATTAAGCACCTAGAAGCATGCATATGACTATGGAAAAGAGTTCTGCATACCATGTATCAAAGAATTGCATTGAGATGCAATTGGAAAATGTTGCCTACCATAATGATAGACTATAGATGCTAGCGTTGTCCGGGTAATAATTCCATTGTTTTCATTCTTGGGTCACTAGAAGATTGTGCAATGCAAACTTACGAATTGATATGGGAGGGATGTCAAATCAAATAAAAAATTGTGGGAGCAATTTTTTAACTAAAGGCCTAATTAAATATCAACAAATATTATTCAAATAAAATCAAAACAAAAGTGTTTTGAAAAAATAATTTTTTTTCTCTTGTATAATCAAATGGAAACCAAATCATTATTGCGGTCAGTCCTTAGAAAGGACAAAATAACATGACAAATTTCCACGATTGGTTTTGGACTTTGAGAAGGGTCCTCAATGATGAGCATAAGTTCTATGTCGTAGATAAACTAGTGCTAGAAATACCTAATGCTAATGTGCCTAGATCTGAGTTGGATGCATACTAGAAGAATTCCAAGATGATTTAGACGTAAAGAACCTTATGCTGAGCAACATGAATTATGAGTTGCATGAGTAGTGTCATGACATGGGGATACTTGAGATGGTAACACATCTTAAGAACATGATAATCATATAAATAAAGAAAGGTATAATGTCTCAATGAATGCACACTCTTTGAGTGTAAGATGATAGAGGAGATCCAGTAGAGACCCATGTGCTCAATATGTTTGGACATGTGGAACATCTAGAAGAATTGGAATTCTCTTTGAGATAATAGTTGGCCACATATATGATTCTACAATCATTGCCTAAATCATATAGCATTTTATCAAGTGTTACCACTTGAATAACATGGCTATACCATTTTCAAATTTGCTTGGAATATTGATTAATTCCAAAGAAAGAATGAAGGACAAATCCATGATTATGATCAGTAGAGTGGAGTTCAAGGATGAAAGCAAGTCCCTGAAGAGTTATGAGGCTAAACATAAATCTAGATGTTCATCACTCAAGATAAGGAAAAAGGAAAGTACAAGAGGAATTTGTCTTGTATACTTGAAGGCATTAGGAATAAGAGGATGGGGATATAGATCTCTACTTTAGGTAAACACATTATTGAGACAAATTTATCTACTTCTTCATCTTGGGTACTAGATACTGGGTCTAGATATCACATATGCTCAAATATAAAGGATCTAAAAAGAAGTAGGCCTTTAAAAAAGGGTGAGGTCCAACTACAAGTCACAAATGGAGCAAGAGTTGTTGTCACTATAATTGGAACCTATAATTTGTCTATGCTCACATGACTTATAATAGAGTCAAAGAACTACTATTATGTACCTGTCATAAATAGAAACATCATTTCTCTATCTTGTATAGGCAAGGATGGATATGCATTTCATATTAAGAATGGTCGATGTTCTATTAAAAAAGATGAGATATTTTATGGCAGTGCCTCAATGTCTCATGGTCTTTATTTTATGGATTAAAGACAAGTATTTATAACGTAAATACCAAAAGATTAAAGTTCAATAACTCAAATTAGACATAATATTGGCATTGTCATCTAGGGTACATAAACAAGAGTTCCATATCTAGACTCCTTAAAGATGGTTATCTAGACTCTTTTGATTTAAATAAGAAGAGACACATTGTTACAACCCCACCTTCCGATAGCCGCCAATTAAGGGAGACCGAGAGGTCAAATCCGCACCCATAATTTCCTGATCAAAGGTTTGACAATTAACCAAGAACAATTATTAAATTTTAACAGATTAAACTGGAAAACTGTAAGAAAATAAACTTTTACATACCTTTTGAAAATTTGGATCTCTAAACTTCTATCCACATATGAATTCTACTCTAACTCATCCTCCTTGTATTTTACTTCATTTATTTCACAATATGACGATTTACTTTTTATCCTTTTGGCTTGTACCTAAAACGCCGACAAACAAAATGTCGACCAACCGAAGCTGGTATGTGGGGGAAACAATAATCGTGCAACTATGATAACAATGTATTGCAGCCAATTACCATTTAACAAACAATTTTATGTTTTAAATATAACTGCACGATCCCTGTATTCCCTATCCTCTGTGTTGTCCCTGCAGTGGACCTGGATACTACTTTCCTTATAGTAGATCCCCATTAAACCCCTCATGGTCCCACCCATAGGTGAACCAGTTTCTAGGGTTGAGTCACATGGCACTACCCGTAAGTATCCCACTCCTTAACTCATGGCATGCTAAAGGGTCTCATGTCACTACACTTGGTAGCCTAGTTTCTAACCCACGATAACCTAGACCTTACTCTAGGTTATCCCTTTTTAGCCTTTACAAGCCACAGAGGTGGATCCAGATCTAAGCCAGTTATATATGTATTCATAGTGATAATCATAGTCACTTTATAGTTGCATGAAATAAAAGGCATCCAACAGTTATTTTCAAGCAACCGATAAAACCATTCAAAAATTGCCGTGAAACTAAAGCGATTATTCATAAGCGTAACCAAAAACATGTTCAGTAGATATCTCAAGCTAATATCAATTCAACCAAGAAAGCCATCCAAGCAAGTAGTTCAACCACACAATCAAGAATCCTGAAAAACACATGCACTCTATTTACTACACATCTAATCAAGATTCTTTCTATTCAACTTGAAATTGCTTCCTAAGATTTTCGTATCCATTTTAGGGTTTTGTTTTGCAATTAGGGTTTCCCTTCATCTTTTACCATATTAAACCCTAATTTTATGCCACTACTCATAAACCCTAATTACTTCAACATTAAGGTTATCTTAACAACATGTAACCCTATGTTCCTATTAAAGGCACCATTAACCCTCAATTAATTTCATTAAGCTTCTTTTACATTAAAGATACTATTTTTATCCTTTTAATCCATGACAAGATCATTATACACATTTATCATCAATTCAAAGTTCATTATGGTCTAATTAACATATGAACTCGATTTCCATTAATTCTACCTTTTATTCATGAGAAAACCCCAATTACTACCTTTAGGGTTCTTATCCATAATTAGGAACATTAATGCTAGAAAGAGATTAGAACCATCATATAACAACATATTTTCACATTTTTCAAATTAAATATGATCTTATCCTCTTTGAACCTAAATTAGGGTTTCTAACTACTTAATCATTCTCATATGGGGTAACACACCTAAATTATGCAAATTTTACATCTAGATCAGGTTCGAATCTAACATTATCATTCAACAGGTTATTAATACTTCAATTAACCCATTAAGCATACTAGTTACAACCTTTAATCACAAAAAGGGTTTTTAACCTAACTTTAATGCACTTTGCATCAAATTATAATTCTTTTGCAAATTAGGAACGAAATATTTAAAATCATTTTTATTGGATTCCTCTCGTTCTCCTGATCAAAATTCATATATTACTTGTCTTAATCGGAGTTACCAATATTTAATTACGAATTAATACAGGAAATACCTTTCCGGCCAATCAGAGCGCGCCACGTCGATCTACTCCCATGCAACGTAGCTCCTTGTTTTGAAAACATTTTGAAAGGACCGTCCTACCCTTGGTTAAGTGGTTGATCCATTACACGCCAGAGGGGCGTTTCGGTCCAACGCGAATCCAAGTTATCTTCAACCTTGCAACTTCCGAACTGGTTGTCGATCGCAACCCTAGCCGCGATTGGGGTGGCCTCTCTTCCCCCTCCTGGACCTGAAGTGCACTGGGGAGTGCCGCCCTGCCTCCGACAAGCTCCATCGTACCTGCCCAAGCTCTAAACCATGACTCGGATGGTCGGGTGCTGGGTACGGGACCTGCAATCCATGGCTGTGCTGCAGCAATTTTGAGATCATTTCCCACATCCCCAAGGCATGAATCTCGCCGGAATTCATTGCCCTAGTTCTCCTGCATCGCCATGCATCCAAGGGTTCTCTCCGGTCATGGCCAACATCGCTAATATAGGTTGGTCAGGTCTGTAATTCGGAGCCGGCACGCAGCCGTGCTGTGGCCGTTGCACTTGCATCGTAGCCCAAAGATGTTGGTTGTGCACCCTTCTGACATCATATGACATCCCCCTTCTATTGAGGACTCCATTTCTCCTCGCTGCTCTATAGATAGAGTCATTCTTCAAAGGTTAGGGTTTGGATGAAAACTTGGAAGAAGAAGAAGAAGGTAGAAGAATGTGGGGTTCTCTCTTCCTTTCTAACCAAGGCTCTTTCCCTTATATAGGGGTGGGAAACCATGCCATAGGTTGGCTTAAACATGACTCAAAGAGTCTCTTTCCAAAAGGAATCATTTTCCTTCAAAGAGAAGCAATTCTTCTCTCTCTCTCTCTCTCTCTCTCTCTCCTATTTTCCTCCTTGATAAACTATACTCTTGGGATAAATAGGATTTCGAAAATACTCTCACTTTCTCTCTTGGTACTTTCCTCTTGTCCCATTGGTACGAAATTAGATTTTCTTTTAATAGAAAATATTTCCTTTTTAAACAATACCACATAATTCATTAATTATGCATTACATTGTCCTCTTATTTTGTAATTTTGGTATTTTCTCTTTCTTTCCTCTTTATTGGGACTCCTTGGATCCCAAGAAATCTCTATGATTTTGAAATCCTTCTTATTGGACACTCATTATCCTTCTAGATGCATCTAATTGCATTATTCTTCATTATTTCTCATTATCTTGTTTATTTCTTATTAAAATATCTCTTTTTGAGGATTTCTCTTTATTTCTCTTTTATTTTCCTCATTAATATTCCTTTTATCATTAGTAATCCTTGGGATACGAAATTCCACCAAGGATAACTCAATTATACTTCTTTTCCTTATTTTCCACATTTTGTCATTATTTTTCAATTTCTTTCTTAATAAAGAAATACTTAATTGATCTTTTCTTTTCTTATTGCACTCTTTATGCAACTTTGGACTCCTTGGAACCCAAGGAACCCAAGAGGCACGAAATCCCTCTTTGGATTTTCCTTCTAGAGGTTTCCACATTTTTCTTTTATCAAATATTCAATTATTCATTCACTAATTGAATTTTCTTGTTATTTGGGCCCAATAGCCAATAAAGCCCACAACACAATCATCAAGGCGATTGTAAAAGAAATCCATTTATTCAAAGAAAATTATATCATTATTTGTTCAAATATCTTTCATATGAGAAATTACATTTCTCACCGAATGAACCCAAAATCAGGGTTGTAACATCCTTCCCCTCTTATAGGAAATTTGTCCTCAAAATTCTATCAAGCATACAAACAATTCAGGATAAGACTTTTCCATGTCCATCATTGGCCCCTATGTGGCTTTATCGTACTCATGGCACTCCCAAAGAACCTTTACCATTTCATATTCTTTTCTCTGAGTTCTTTCATCTTGGCGTCTATAAACTGCACAGGTGACTCAGGCCATTTCAGCCTCCCTTGGGGCTCCTAGGTTCATTGCTCAGCACATGGTCTGGGTACCTCACATAGTGCTCTAAATTGGACACTTGGAACTCATCACACATTACTTTTATCCTGAGTGGTAAGATCAAGCTTAACCTTCTCCACCAAACCATGTCAAAAGAACCCATGCATTGGGGACTCAGCTCTCTTAGCTATAACTTAGAGGGGTCATATTTTCATGTCACATATTCTCCCACAGTGAACTGCATGTCGGTGTACTTTGCATCTGTTCACGACTCTCATCGTCTCTAGGCTCCTTTCATCCTTTGCACAATCAAAGCAACTTCATCTACACGCACTATTGTCCTTTTCTAACCATCACGTGGTTCTTTCACCAACATCACCTTACTGAAGTGGTAACCGACACAACCTCCCTTACAAAGCTTCTTTAAATCTCGATACTGGCTATGGTGATCATCTTCACATCTTTCATAGGACAAGAATTATCTCTAGCTATCACCCTAAATGAGCACATATGCTCTCATCAGACCCTTTAGTCTGGATCATACTAACCATTAGTTAGGGGTGATAAACTGTACTAACATTGAGTTCTTCATGTACCTACTTCCACCTTTTGGAAAGAACCTTTAGGTCAAACTCAAGAACTTTTGAACTCGCTTCATGGTGTAATTGAACCATCTCTCTCATGGGTAGTTCAACCAGATATGTCCCTTGACAGAACTCTTTCTTTCTCATGTCATCTAGGTAAGGTGATCTACCATAACCCATATTGCATCATGACCTTCCTTGGTCAAGGGGAGACTTTCCACATCATCCATAGTGATGAACTCCCTTTCTCTTTCAGGGACTCTTTATCCTTTATATCAATGCACTGGGTTACTAGTGTTCGTCCTTCACCCTCGGCTTGCATGGCCATATACCACATGCAACTTTATCTTAGGCATCCAAAGTCCTACTGTCACTTATTATCTTGATGGTACGGTGTATGGCGATCTTAAAATCATGATCTCATGTATGTCATGATTTCTCAAGATCGATACCTCAGAAACCCTAAACCACTCTAATCAGGGTTTCAACACCTTGCTCTCTAGAGAGGTGCAATTGAAGTTCTACAACCATCCTTTTATTGCACTAAGGCTGACTAACCAAACAACCACTAACCTATTCAACAGATCTCGTTACATCTGAGTGTTAGCCAATCACATATCCTTTCCAAACTTAGGGTTAGCTTAACAACCTCTTCTAGCCAAACTAGGTAGCTATATCTCAACCAGAGCGTCCATTACCACTTCACATCCTTAGGTATTAAGTAATATTGAAAACATATACTTCCATGCATTTCACTTATCATCTCAAACTCAAACTCTAAGTCTATCTTCATTGAGAATACTTTGAGATCATCTTCTGGGTGATCATCCTCAACCTCGTATGACTCATATCTCATGATAAAAACATCCTCATAAGGTGACTACCTCATTCCTTTTAGTGTTTGCAAACCATCCATGTATCATTCACTTTACCAGGGTATGCTATCATCTCTGTCCTCATACCTCATAGAAACATTCCAACTCACATCATCTTCTATCCTCTGTGTATGGCATGTGTAATGTCCTATCTCTCACTCCCATAACAGGAGAAAATAAGCATTTGGATGCAGTCCAAATACAAAGTTCTTCCTGTTCCAAGAGTAGAGATGGTACATCCCACCTTGCCAGTACACCTTTAAATCTAAGTTGAAACGTGTCATTTATGCCTCTATATTCCAATTGTCTTGCTATCAAAGTCCCCTCCATGGAAGACTGGTCTCGAACCTACATGGGTCACCACACAATCCTTGGTCATCTCCTCTAGGTCTATAGGGTGTCGACACTTTTGGGGTCATCCCTTTTCCCCTTATGCATCTAGAGAGTTCCCTACTCATCTGCCCTTTGGGTCCCATGAGTTCACGAAGGTGGTCAATCTCCTAACCCATGGACCTTAGACAATGATAGCTGTTACCTCCCAACCCTATGGTCATGTGCAACTAGGGAATTAGGCAACTCCTACTTCCATCAGTCTTATCCCTACCTGACCCTAGGATAGATTGAGGATTCTATTATAGTACATGTCCATCTTAGAACCTTACCCAATCCTACATCATCTCTCTTTCTGCATTCATGGGCTGACTTTCATCCATTCATAGGGATCATGGCAACCTGCCTACCTTGGTCAAGCCCCATACCTGTTACCTCCATGGTAACATATCCATATGCACTTAGAGATGGATATCTATGGGTCTACAGGTTCATCTCATACCATGTACTTTTCACTTAGCTTCTCAGGATCCTATGGGACCTCTTTAGGTTATCTTAAACCAACAAAACTGATATACACCCTACCAAAGGGTCCCTCTCCTAGTATGGGAGGAAAACTATCCCTTGACAACAAGGTCACAAACGCCCTTAGGTCTAGGGTTTACATCCATATGCTTAACCCTAGTAAGCTATCAAGGCACAAGAAGACCACTAAACCAGGCTAGGTCATCTGGGTTCTCATTCCTCAACATTAGATCAAGGTCATACCTTCCCACGTCATCAACTTAGCTGGGAGGGGTTTGCCAAACATACCCTAAACGTAAGGGGTTTTCCTTTCCCCCCAACATAGGAAGTTCCATGCTCACATCTATAGAAACTCAACTCTCATTATGAGCATTAGGTACACCACTTCCCCTCTTAGGCCTACGAACCCTAGGTTCACTTTTAGGTGTCCATCTGCACACTCTATCTCTTAACCATGAATCAGGCATGCAAAAGGCATGACATGCACTTCCTGGTCATCCTTCTATTCGAGCAACACTTCAGAGTTGAGTCCTCCTGAAGGACAACCAACAAGGTACAAGGTCTCACAACCTGTTACTAAACCTTTCTAGGGTATACAAAACTTCTTCTTCCTTTCTCAGGAGGTAAACACTTATACCATAGGCACATAGGTGCCAGAGGCCTCATCCTCTCTCTAGGGTTTGGTCCCTCCCATGGCAACCAAGACATCATCAACCTCTAGGGATCAAGCATGTGATGACCACTATCATCCACTTAGGTCGCATCATCCTCAACTCCCGACATCGCCTCGTATCTCGGAGTCTAGGATTCCAACCTTCTTGCTGGGTTTCCTGCTCTCTCTCTAGAGCTAACCCTACAACTACCCTCACCATTTGAGGTCCTCTCTTCATGAAGGATCAACCTTGAAAGCATGCCCCTACCTGGATGAAGCCTATGTTCAACTTATGTTTGCTCAAGGTTATCCCTAGCCCTTTATGCTCATCTCGTAAGCTATCCATCATACTTTCCTAGCTAGGGTTTTAGCTTACTGTTAGTACTACTAACGTACTCTGGTTTCATACTATGTCATGCCTATATAAGCCCATAGGGTTTCCATAGGTCCTTTACCAACCTCATCATTGAAGGGGTTATCCTTCACTCCAACATGACCCTTCCCAGGGTTAGGTCACTAAAGACACTCAATCATCCAACCAGTCATGGCTCATATGGCAGCATGTCCATCCAAACGCTTGGTCTAACTCATCATGCCATCTCTCTCTAACCTTCACTTAGGGTTAGGGTTATCATCATCCTCAGAGGATGTGCCAGATCTCTACTTGCAAAGGAGTTCTCTATCTCAAAGACTAAGTCTCTTTATCTATCCTCCTGACAAGAATATCTAGCCTCAGGTCTTTTCCAAGGGCATGACAACTTATGTCATACGACCTAAGCATGTATCTATCCTTTAGTTTGCGCTTAATCTATTAAGATTATGTCCATGACATCTTATTTACATACTTTTTCATTAATTTGGTGGAGGATTCCTTAGACCTTATTAACCTTGCCCATACCTCAAGAGGTTGAGGAGAAGAGAGAAAACCCTAATCCTTAAGGTCCTTAATAGAATTCGTGATGAGAAGGGATGAATAAGATGAGAAAGTCCTAAAGGTATCTTATTTCGATTCATACCGTAAGACTTTGGCCAGACAGTCACACAGATTTGGGAGTCCTCATATTTCAACTAGCGGTGCAGAGGAAAATATTTCTAGCCCCCGGTCATGATCGTTTTCTAGACACCTCTGTCTTTCGGATAATCCTCTAATAACTCCCGTGGGTTCTATGGAGTTTGTAAAATTTAATAATTATTAATGGTTAAGTGAGGAACCTACGCTTTGATACCAAATATTACAACCACACCTTCCGATAACCCCCAATTAAGGGAGACCGAGAGGTCGAAGCCTCACCCATAATTTCCGGATCAAAGGTTTGGCAATTAACCAAGAACAATTATTAAATTTTAACAGACTAAACTGGAAAGCTGTAAGAAAATAAACTTTTGCATACCTTTTGAAAATTTGGATCTCTAAACTTCTATCCACATATGAATTCTACTCTAACTAATCCTCCTTGTATTTTACTTCATGTATTTCACAATATGACGATTTACTGTTTGTCCTTTTGGCTTGTACCTAAAATGCCAACAAACAAAATTTCGGTCAGCCGAAGCTGGTATGTGGGGGAAACAATAATCGTGCAACTATGATAACAATGTATTGCAGCCAATTACCATTTAACAAACAATTTTACAATATAACTGTGCGATCCATGTATTCCCTATCCTCTGTTCTGTCTCTGCAGTGGACCTGGATACTACTTTCCTTATAGTAGATCCCCATTAAACCCCTCATGGTCCCACCCATAGGTGAACCAGTTTCTAGGGTTGAGTCACATGGCACTACCCGTAAGTAGCCCACTCCTTAACTCATGACATGCTAAAGGGTCTCATGGCACTACACTTGGTAGCCCAGTTTCTAACCCATGATAACCTAGACCTTATTCTAGGTTATCCCTTTTTAGACTTTACAAGCCACAAAGGTGGATTCATATCTAAGCCAGTTATATATGTATTCATAGTGATAATCATATTCACTTTATAGTTGCATGAAATAAAAGGCATCCAACAATTATTTTCAAGCAACCGATAAAACCATTCGGAAATCGCCGTGAAACTAAAGTGATTATTCATAAGCGTAACCACATACCTGTTTAGTAGATATCTCAAGCTAATATCAATTCAACCAAGAAAGCCATCCAAGCAAGTAGTTCAATCACACAATCAAGAATCCTAAAAAACACATGCACTCTATTTACTACACATCTTATCAAGATTCTTTCTATTCAACTTGAAATTGCTTCCTAAGGTTTCTATATCCATTTAGGGTTTTGTTTTGCAATTAGGGTTTCCCTTCATCTTTTACCATATTAAACCCTAATTTTATGCCATTACTCATAAACCCTAATTACTTCAACATTAAGGTTATCTTAACAACATATAACCCTATGTTCCTATTAAAGGCACCATTAACCCTCAATTAATTTCATTAAGTTTACATTAAAGATACTATTTTTATCCTTTTAATTCATGACAATATCATTATACACATTTATCATCAATTCAAAGTTCATTATGTTCTAATTAACATATGAACTCGATTTGCCATTAATTCTACCTTTTATTCTTTAGAAAACCCTAATTACTACCTTTAGGGTTCTTATCCATAATTAGGAGCTTTAATGCTAGAGATAGATTAGAACCATCATATAACAAAATATTTTCACATTTTTCAAATTAAATATGATCTTATCCTCTTTGACCCTAAATTAGGGTTTTAACTACTTAATCATTCTCATATGGGGTAAAAACCCTAAATTATGCAAATTTTACATTTAGATCAGGTTCGAATCTAACATTATCATTCAATAGGTTATTAATACTTCAATTAACCCATTATGCATACTAGACTCAACCTTTAATCACAAAAAGGGTTTTTAACCTAACTTTAATGCACTTTTCATCAACTTATAGTACTTTTTCAATTAGCAACGGAATCAATCTTTAACATCATTCTTATTGGATTCCTCTCGTTCTCCTGATCAAAATTCATATATTACTTGTCTTAATCGGAGTTACCAATATTTAATTACGAATTAATAAAGGAAATACCTTTCCGGCCAATCAAAACGCGTCACGTCGCTCAACTCCCACGCAACGTAGCTCCTTGTTTTGAAAATATTTCGAAAGGACCGTCCTACCCTTGGTTAAGTGGTCGATCCATTACACGCCAAAGGGGCATTTTGGTCCAACATGAATCCAGGTTGTTTTCAACCTTGCAATGTCCAAATTGGTTGTCGATCGCAGCCCTAGCCGCGATTGGGGTGGCCTCTCTTCCCCCTCCTGGATCCAAAGGGCACTGGGGGAGTGCCGCCCTACCTCCGACAAGCTCCATCGCACCTGCCCAAGCTCTAAACCATGACCCGGATGGCTGGGTGTGGGGTATGTGACCTGTAATCCATGGCTGTGCTGTAGCGATTTTGAGATCGTTTCACACATCCCCAAGGCATGACTCGCCGGAATTCATTGCCCTACTTCTCCTGCATCCCCATGCATCCAAGGGTTCTCCCTACTCACGACCAACATCGCTAATACAAGTTGGTCGGGTCTG
This sequence comes from Alisma plantago-aquatica, assembly GCA_963693085.1. Lineage (NCBI taxonomy): Eukaryota > Viridiplantae > Streptophyta > Magnoliopsida > Alismatales > Alismataceae > Alisma > Alisma plantago-aquatica. The sequence continues at coordinate 372,606,251 of OY856412.1, forward strand.
TAATTCGGAGTCGGCACGTAGCCGTGCTGCGGCCGTTGCACTTGCGTCGGAGCCCAAGGATGCTAGCTATGCACCCTTCTGACATCGTATGACATCCCCCTTCTATTGAGGACTCCATTGCTCCTCACTGCTATATAGATAGAGTCATTCTTCAAAGGTTAGGGTTTGGATGAAAACTTGGAAGAAGAAGAAGAAGAAGAAGAAGAAAGTAGAAGAACGTGGGGTTCTCTCTTCCCTTCTAATCAAGGCTCTTTCCCTTATATAGGGGTGGTAAGCCAAGCCATAGGTTGGCTTAAACACGACTCAAAGAGTCCCTTTCCAAAAGGAATCGTTTTCCTTCAAAGAGAAGCAATTCTTCTTCTCTCTCTCCTATTTTCCTCCTTGATAAACTATACTCTTGGGATAAATAGGATTTCGAAAATCCTCTCACTTTCTCTCTTGGTACTTGCCTCTTGTCCCACTGGCATGAAATTAGATTTTATTTTAGTAGAAAATATTTCCTTTTTAAAGAATACCACATAATTCATTTATTATGCATTACATTATCCTCTTATTATGTAAATTTGGTATTTTATCTTTCTTTCCTCTTTATTGGGACTCCTTGGACCCCAAGAAATCTCTATGATTTCGAAATCCTTTTTATTGGATACTCATTATCCTTCTAGATGCATCTAAGTGCATTATTCTTCATTATTTCTCATTATCTTGTTTATTTCTTATTAGAATATCTCTTTTTGTGTATTTCTCTTTTATTTTCCTCATTAATATTTCTTTTATCATTAGTAATCCTTGGGATACGAAATTCCACCAAGGATAACTCAATTATACTTCTTTTCCCTTAATTTCCACATTTTATCATTATTTTCAATTTCTTTCTTAATAAAGAAATACTTAATTGATCTTTTCTTTTCTTATTGCACTCTTTATGAAACTTTGGACTTCTTGAAACCCAAGGAACCCAAGAGGCACGAAATACCTCTTTGGATTTTTTTTGGTCTCCCAAAGCGTGTTACTCCCTTTTTTTGATATTTTTGAAAAAAGTACAAAACTATCACCAAGGCAGAAATAAGACTACCAAGGCATCCAAAAGTAAAACTGTACAAGGAAAGCAAAAAGACTATCTATACAAGTAGATCTATATCCTTTTTAACATGCTTCCAGACTTGAGAAGCACTAGTATCCAGCCCCACAAAAATCCTTTGGTTCCTCTCACTCCAAATAGCATTAGGCAACCAGCTGAGAGCAAATCCTGCTCTTCTGACCAGAAAAGTGAATAAGATCTAGGATAGAGGCAGGTATCAAAGGGAGAAAACCATCCCTACGAGAACAGTCCCATATACTCTGAGAAAAAGAACAAGCAAACAGAATGTGACCCAGATCTTCAACATCATCTCTACAGAGCTCACACCTAGAAGCAAATGCAAAGCCTCTATTCTTCAAATGATCGTGAGTAAGAAGTTTATCGAGCATAATCCTCCACATGAGAAACCTGCATCTCATCGGGGCTTTGGTTTTCCAAACCCAATAATTCCAACCAACCAGAGCCCTTTTCTCTCTAAGCAGCTCCCAGAAATCCTTCATCTTTCGAGGTTCAATGCCATCCAGATAGATGTGACTAACAAGATCAGAAGAAGGTGAAAAATTTGCTCTAATGATGCCCAAAATCCTTGTATAATGTCTGGACTTGCGCTCAACCCAAACACCATCATCCAAAATACTGCCAAAATTAGCAAATTTGCCTTTACCAAACTTCATAACGTCAGTATGATCAAGAAGACTTCCCCAAAAAACCCCGTTAGAGATCCAAGGCTCTCTCCAGATAAGAGAATCAGAATTAGGTTTAACATGAATCCTCCTCAGAACCCCATCCCTGGTTCGAAGAATATGAGACCACATCCAGGAGGAATTAGAAGACCTTCTGCAGCTCCAAATAGAATCACCTTTAAGATATCTCGAGTGCACCCAACGAATCCACAGAGAGTCCTTCTTCAGAGCTATACTCCAGATATTTTTAACCACACATGCTCTAACCATATCAATAGAATATTTGATCCCTAAACCTCCTTCTTTCTTCGGCTTACAAACACTACTCCATACAACAACATGAGAAAATTTCTCACCCGACACCCCATTCCACAGAAAATACCGACACAAATGATCAATCTCATCCGTAATAGAAATAGGAAGAGGAAAAGAGGACGCCCAATAGACATGAAATGAAGAAAGGATGGATTTAATCAGTTCAAGCCTACCAGCATAAGATAGATGAGCAGACTTCCAGCCAGCCAACCTACACTTCATCTTGTCAATAATGGGAGAGCATAAAGCCCTCAAAAGCCTGCCACTGAACAAGGGAAGCCCGAGGTATTTGAGAGGCAGCTTGCCGATCTTAATACCCAAACCATAGTTCTCGACATAAGAGATAACATCATCATTACAGATCACCACACTTTTCTCCAGGCTAATGTTTAGACCCGAGACAACACTAAAACATTCAATAACCTCCTTAACACCTTTGATCGATTTGGGATCAGCTTCAGAAAAAATGACTACATCATCCGCAAATATTGCATGGGAAATAGAAAAATCATGCGAGGCCTTTATAGGAGAGATAGACCTATTGGTAATAGCTGAATTCATAATACTCGTAAACCCTTCCATCACAATCACAAAAATATATGAGGCCAGGGGATCACCTTGTCTGATACCCCTCCCAGGAATAAACGAAGAACCAGGAACACCATTGATGAGCACATGCATACTAGCAGTACTCAGCAGCACATCAATCCAGTGAATGAAACACACAGGGAAATCCATGTTATATAGCATCAGCTTGACAAAACTCCAATCCAGAGAGTCATATGCATTCATAATATCAGTTTTAACACACATCTTAGTCTTATAACTCTTATGAACATTATTAATCAGCTCATTCACAAGGAGGATAGACTCATTGATCGACCTTCCCTTGATAAAAGCACTCTGAGAGGAGCTAATAAGACAGGGAAGAATCTTTTGCACTCTATTAGCCAGAATCTTTGATATAATTTTAAGCAACACATTGCAAAGGGGAATAGGCCTCCAATCCTTTATAGAAGAAGGGTTACCAACTTTCAGAATAAGAGTGATATGGGTCCTGTTGACCTCTTTGAGAAGCTTGCCACTCGAAAAGAAATTTAGAACTGCTTTAGAAACATCACTCCCTATAATATGCCAGCATGTTTTAAAGAAATGAAAGTTATACCCATCGGGACCCAGAGCTTTATCTCCATTAGAATGAAGAATAAAATAATCAATCTCCTCTTGAGTGAAATACCACAAAGGTTATCAAAACTCTCCTTAGATAACTTGGGTAAAATCCAAGAAGGATTCCACTCCATGGGGGAAGACCGAGCATCATTAGCAAATAAGGCCTGGAAATAGCCTGAGATGTGCCTTTCAATAGCCTCCTCATCCAAACATAAAGTATTATCAATCAAGATGCTTCTTATACTATTCCTCTGCCTCCTAGATTTTAAAGACGCATGAAAGAACTTAGAATTTTTATCACCCAAGTGCAGCCATTGCACTTTGGACTTTTGCCTAACAAAAGATTCCTCAGCATTATAGACATCAACAACCTCCTTCCTTTTCACAGCAGCTATAGATTGAAGAGAATCATCCGAGGGATTCCTATCCGCTTCAAGTTGAGCAGAACAAGCCTCACTCTCCTTAATTCTTCTATTATCATAAAGATTCCCAATGACTTTCTTATTCCAATCACAAAGAACAACCCTCATCTTCCTCAGCTTCTCACAAACCCGAAACATAGGGTTCCCTATCACTTCGGTCTTCCAGGATTCCTCAACTAGATTAAGGAAATCTGATCTATCGGTCCAAGCGTTGATGAACTTAAACAGAGTTTTCTTCTTCACCCCTTCCTCAAGATGAATGGCAAGAATTATGTGATCGCCATGAATAGAAGCAGAGATGACACCCCAAAGACGAGGGAACTTATCTATGAACTCCACATTATAAAAACTTCTATCAATCTTAGACATCACTAGGTTCGCTCCCTCTTATCTATTGTCCCAAGTAAAATCCGAACCAGAGAAAGAAACTTCCAAGAGACTGACATCGTTCACAAAACCATTAAAGAAGGACATAGATCTATAAGAAGGTTCAGCTCCACCAAACCTATCAGCAGAGAAGCGAACACAGTTGAAGTCGCCAACGATCAACCAAGGAGAACTCCCAACCGTATCTCTAATACTCAGCAGCTTAGGCCACAGAATCGCCCTCTTAGACTCCGGATTATGAGCATACACAACAGTGAGAAAGAAGAAAGAATCATCAAAGGAAACACTACAGTGAATGAATTGATCATCGTACACCAGAGGAGAAACCTTTATAGAATCATTAGACCACATAATCACCACTCTGCCCAAAGGATGCATATCATGATTAGAAATCCATCTTGCAAAAGGCCAACATCTATTAAAAGTTCTAAGCATTTTCTTCCTTCTAATCTTCATTTCATAAAGACAAACCAAAGAAGTAGAATATCTGGAAACCAACTCCCTCACAGCATCCTGGCGCCCAAGTTTATTCAAACCATGGACGTTCCAGGACAGAATAGAAAGAGGACTAACCATTAGGAAGGATAGATGGAGCACTCCCTCCCCCATCATCATGATGTAATCCATTCTCCCCAAGCTGACCCTCAGGATAGCTAGCTAGAGGAGAAAACTTATTCACATAAGCAGGAATATCTCTGGAATTACACTTCGGAACCACCCTAGGCGGAGATTTAGATTTCTTCCTCTTTTGCTCCCACACCCCATCAGGAGACGATACAGGAGTAACAGTAGAAGAAGAAATGATAGCTGACCCTGCCCCTCCTCCATCGGAGTGCACAGACTCACTAACCTCGCCAAGAGAACTAGCTAGCAGCTCAATAACCGGCTGATCCTCCACAACATCGATAAAGACTTCACTCTCTTCATCAATACTTTTCATCTTCGGGACCCAGATCTTCTTCGACGTCTTCTTATGAGAGCCTTCCTCCACAACTTTAGTAGAATCGCACAACGATGTTTCATGCCCGAACAACCCGCACGCCTGACATTTGGGTGGATTCCATTCATATTCAAACTCGATAGTATCACTGTGACCGTCATCACTCATGATTTGCAATTCTTCCGGGAAACTGAAATTAGAAGAGATGACCACCTGCAATCGAGCATACTCCAGCCTCCTAAACTCCGATGTAAACTTGTCCGGCCGAAGGGGCCTTCCCAGATAAGACCCGATGATGTTAAACATCTCAACATCCCATAATTCTAACGGAAGCTTATGAATCTTCAACCATATGGGAATCTCTGTGAGCTTCATCTTCTCTAGCGGCTCACCCCGCTCCCACTTCTTGATGATAAGCGGTTTCCCTGCCACGAACCACGAACCTCCATCCACAGCCATAGCGAGATCTTTGTCTCTCTCGAACATGACTATGAAGAAACCGCGCCCCCTGGATCTGACTTCAGTCGCCCCCTTAGCATTCTAGATCTGAGCCAGGTGCCTAGCAAGCGCCGACCAGTGAGGTTTCAGGCCAATCACGTACCCTTCTTCTGTTCGACTCCATCTTCCGAGGTTCCTTTCCGCTATGGACTTCAGATAGATCAGCTTCCCTTCCTCGAAATGAACCTCTTCCTTTCTCAGCTTAACAGGACCAACACTATCCGTCTTGAACAAATCTGACCATTGCTTTGGATGCTCCGTGATTGAGATGCTACCAGTGGATCTAGAGAACACCTTTGACCTAGCAGGATTCCGAGCAGGGTCAGTAGCTCCTGGATTTGGAGGATCTGCAGCCACTGCTGCATCAGTCGCCCCATCCGTCGCCCCAGCAATCGCCCCCTCAGACGCTCCCACAGAAGCCATCTTTCCCATTTTCCCCCTCTTTGGATTTGTCTTCTAGAGGTTTCCACATTTTTCTTTTCTCAAATATTCAATTATTCATTCACTAATTGAATTTTCTTGTTATTTTGGCCCAATAGCCAATAAAGCCCACAACACAATCATCAAGGCTATTGTAAACGAAATCCATTTATTCAAAAAAATATATCATTATTTGTTCAAATATCTTTAATATGAGAAATTACATTTCTCATCGAATGAACCCAAAATCAGGGTTGTAACACACGTGAATCTTGTTTATTGGGCAAGATAACCAAGACTCCCTTGACCAACAACAATGAAAGGGATAGTGATCTATTAGGACTCATACATACTTATGTATGTGACCCTTTTATAACAAATGCTAGTGGTGGGTATCGTTACTTCATTACCTTCACTGAAGACTTCAATAGGTAAGGTTATGTTTACCTGATGAAACATAAGTTAGATCCCGTGAAAGGTTTAAGGATTTCATGAATGAAGTACAAAACCAACTTGGAAAAAGTATTAAGTCACTTCATTATGATTGGGGTGGATAATACTTAAGCTAAGAGTTTGAGGACCTTCTATGAGCCCATGGTATCATATCACATTGGACTCCACCTAAAACACCACATCATAATGGTGTATCATAAAGGACGAACCACACATTGTTAGATATGATGCTTTCAAGGATGAGTTTAAATGGACTTCTAAATACCTTCTAGGGTTATTCTCTTGAAACCACCACATTTACACTAAACCATGTACCATCTAAATCGATTCAAGATACCATACGAGATATGGTATGACAAGCATCCCAATGTGTCTTTTCTGAAGATTTAGGGTTGTGAAGCTTATGTGAGAAAGCAATTTCCTGAAAAGCTTGACCCAAATTAGATAAATGTTCTTTTTTTATATATCCTAAGGAAACTAAGGGATAATACTTTTATTCCCTAGCTGAAAACAAAGTGTTTGTTTCCAGAGATGCTGCACTCCTTGAAAAGAAATTTATATCCAAAAGAATCAGTAGGAGGAAAGTATAACTCAAAGAGGTTTGAGACCAACAATAAAACATTGAACCAGTAGATGTACAAGAGGAAAAAGGATAATCACAATCATTGTGGAATCTCAAATTCCTCAAGTAACACAAGAACCTAATAGATCTTGCATGACACACCTTGAGCTTGAAAGAATTGGTTATCTTGTGACTCAAGAAGGCGGTGAGTTGGTCATAGATGATGAGCCAACAACCTATCTAGAAGCTAATATGGAACCAAAGTATGAGAAATGGCTTGAGGTCATGGTATCATCCATGTGAATGAACAAGGTATGGACCTTGGTGCATCAACATGAAGGGATAAACCCCATAGGGTGCAAATGAGTCTTCAAGAAGAAGACTGACATGGTGGCAATGTACATACTTACAAAGGACGATTGGTTGCAAAGGGTTTCAGACAAGTTCAAGGTGTTAACTATGACAAAACCTTTTTTTCACTTGCCATTTTTAAGTCCATCAGGATCATGCTTTCCATTGTAGCTTATCATGACTATGAGGTTTGGCAGATGGATGATAAACCACATTCCTTAATGGGAATGTTCTTGAGGATGTGTACATGACACAACCTAAGGTTTTGTAAATCCAAAGGATACAAATAAAACATTAATGTGACAAGATGACATTTCTATATCTTTTAATCTTTTATTTTATAGTATTTCAACTCTAAAACCCTAATTTCAAAGAGTGATATCTTGACCAATCAAAGTTTTTTTTTGAGCTCAAACTTTACCAACATCTAGGGATTACTATGATGAAACTACATTTCAAATTTGATATCAATATGATACTCCTATATCTCCCTGCAATTTTTCAAAGAATCATATAATGTCTCACTTTAATCATATTTACATGTTTTAGAACTTTGATTTTGATGTCACATTCATCAATCAACCTTGTCACGCGGATGTCTGACTCACCTATCCACGGGTCGTATAACATCCTGGACTTGGGTTATAACCTAACCCTAGATGTTTTTCCTAAGTAAGATGCTTACAAAATTTTTCTTATATTTTGAAAAGTAATTAAGGCTTTGTGATGTATTAATTTCAAAATTGAGCTTATATGCCAACTATGTGTGCACTATATGATAATCTAAGTAAAAGGTGCAATTTACCCAAGATGAGGGGTTATGTTACAAATGTCACATGTTGAATATATTCTGAGTGTTTTTTATGTCATGAAAAGGAATACAATGTTATGTGGTGGCTTGGGAAAAGCTTAAACTCTATGTGAGAACTTATGAAAATAATGCTAAGTGCTTGATGCATCAATTGTGGTACATTTACAATATGTACAAAATGTAGGGTTAATGTGTAATTATCACCTCTAGATTTGTTTCTGCTCTCATCTAGTGTTATCTAAAAAAAAGAGAAGAAGGAGGTAATATGTTTAAATCATCTTGAAGTGTTAGTACTCTTAATAATGAGGAAAACAAGAAAATTGCATAAGTTGAAGTTGAAATGCATGAGCCATATTGAGTTGAAGATTTGAGAATAGAGGTCCCTATCGGCCATAGAGCCATAAGGAGGGCCTCCTATCAGTTTGAGGAAGCCTTTGCTTGACCCATTATGGGAAAGGCACTCCAAGGGAGAATGTGGCATCATTTTGCTTTTACCTTGGAAATGATGGAATAGAATATTATAATAAGTTAGTGGAAGGAGAATTTCCCTAGGAGACAACTCAAGATCCACCCCCTTATCTTTTATTTATCCTTGTTGCATGGAAAAATAATAAGTGACAAGTATGTAAGAGCATGTGTTGACCTTGCATGGATAGGTGGCATGAAGTACCTTAGGATTATGACACCTATTACACTCTTTTCTATAAACCATAAGTATAAATACCCTAACCTTCATTTGTTGGCAAAATTTTTGGACCTAGCAAGTACATTCTCTCTTGTATCGTGCAACACCTTCCCTTGTGTGTTCCATGGAGGAGAGAGTGAATAAGTGAGGCTTGATATCGGCCAAAGAAGAGAAAGGATATCAGCCAAGGTAGGTTGAAGCAACCAAGCAAGGTGATATCTCCCAAGATAATTGGAAATATCATGCAAGGGCTTGGAGTTCAAGTCTTGGAGCTTGGAGAAGGCTCATCTTCAACCTTGGAATGTGTGGAGTAAAGCTTGAAGCTTGGAAGCCCTTCACGAGACGGGTTATATAACTCAAACCCTTCAATATTATTATCCTTTCCTCAATATTATTCAATTAGTTGATTAATTGCAAATTAAGGTTCTCTTTGATCAATTGAGATAATCTTGAGTCCCAATATGTAATTAGGACTGTTATCCATAGTTATGAGTCAATTGATGATTTTGAGGATGATGATGATAACATCATCATTGGGTACCCGATATGCATTGATCACTCTTGAACAACCTAATATGATTGAAGACCTTGCAACCCGATATGGGTCGAAGGCTTGGAGAACCGATATGGGACCCAACATGAAGGCTTTCCCGATATGAAAATGGGTTAGACTTTGTAAGACATAGTCCCACGAACGATATAGAGGATTCCTAACCACCACCTTGTACACGAGACTAGGGTGGAATAATACTCTTGTAACGACCCCGCCTCCCGGTAACCCCCAATTAACGGAGACCCGAAGGTCGGAATCGTTAATCAATTTATAGGATCAAAGGTTCATCATATAATCAACAATAATTATAAAATTCTACTAACTAAACTGAATATTGGCAGGAAAAATTAAAACTTTTACTTACCTTTATAAAATTGGGAAAACTAACTGTCCACAGCTTGAAGTACTCTATCTAATCCTCCTTGCACTTTATTTCTTATTTTCATGATGTGCCACTTTTCTGTTTGTGATTTTCAGGATGTTACCTAAAACGCCGACAAACAAAACATCGATCAGCAATTGCTAGTATGTGGAGGCAACCAAAATTTCACAATTAAGTCTAACAATTTAAGTACTGCAATCAAGGTAATTAACAAGTCAATTTACATTTTCCATGTGACAATCCCCACCGCTTTTGCCCTAACCCTAGATTTGACTTAAGGCCACCTTCTCAATCTCGAGCTTGGTGCCTGGGAGTCACCTCTCATGGTGCACCTTAGTCTTGCCTCATCAATCACCTTCTCATTCCCGAGCTTGGTGTTTAGGGTCACCTCTCATAGAGCCCATTGGTCTACCCTCCTGGGCCTGATCTTTATGGCATCTTGCATCAGGGTGGCATGTAGGTGCAGGATTTACACATTTATATTAAATGGTGATAGTCATAGTCACTTTATAATTGCAATATGAACATCCAAATAGTTTAGTTGCATTCAATGCGATTAAACATCCAAGAATCTCTCGGGAAACTAAAGCGGTTATTCATAATTAACCACATACCTGTTAATGAAGACTTGAATGCAGAATTAACTTAATCAACCAGGAAATAAGGCAAGCACACACACAATCTCCTAAAAAAGGCATTTAATTCTTCTTTTATTAATCATGCCATTATGATTTAATAATTCTAAGAGTTTCCTAGGTTATTTGCCCTTTTTAGGGTTTTGATCATAATTAGGGTTTTATTCCTTTTTATTGCCTTTACCTTACTTTTATCAAATTATACATCAAACCCTAATTTTCTTGCTGAATCATCCATTAAGATTCCTAAGACCAGACTTAGTCCATTAAACCCTAATTTCGAATTACTTTATCATTTCTTTTTCTAAATTAGGGTTTCCAACCTTTAATCTACATATGGAGTCACAAAACCCTAAACTTGTAATTCTATCATCAAAACAGGTTAATAATTATCTAAAACAGAAAATAAGTTAACCATCTTCGAATTATCTTAATTGCAAGACTAATTACCCTTTTTTATCAATAATTAGGGTGTTTATCCACAAATTAACTCTTTTTCTTATTCTAGAAATATACTTTTACAAAACGAGTCAGATTCAGGGTCTTAAACTATTTTTTATTAAATCCCTCATATTTTTCTGGTCATTTTTCAAGTATTAAGTTTTTCCATCCGAGCTTCCTAGCTCCAGATATAATTTTTCTAAGATAAATTGTTTTTATCAAATTATTAACTAATTAGGAAAAACGTGGATCACACGAGATCAATGGTCCGGTGGTCCACTTAGGATCCAGCGGCCATGATCGCGCGCTCTTTAAAACGAGGCCAAACGATGTAATGGACATGAATGTCCTTACCTACTTAAAGGGACGCGGAGGGCAGAATGGTAAAATACCACTCCGTCTTCCTCCTTGACCTCGCACGAGGTTAGCTGCTTTGACAGTCAACCTTTGAGTTGACTTCGAGCTCTAGTCTTTCTACGAGCGGGCTGAGGGCACAGGGAGCTTCGCCTCCTTCAACCGAAGTCGCCCCGGGGTTCAATTCCTCTTCAAACACGCGCCGACGTCGCCTCCAACTCGTCGGACTCCGACGACGTTTCGTGGGGTGTCGAGGATGCTGGTCAAGGTCGGGGCAGAATTGAAATTGAAAACTCGATCGTTGCTTTCCGCCGCAGCGATTGGACTAGGAAAAAGGGATGCCGGTGCCCTCTATCGCCCTCCCCTATTTATAGGGTCGAGGCATCGACCTGCCCAGTTGGGCGTTTCCTCATTTGGCGATGAAACTCAGAGATGTTAGGGTGGAATCTTCGTGATTCCTTCTCCTGAGTTCATTGGAACCAACATCCAGCTGGTATGATCAACATATCACGAGTAAAAAGGGTTGCAAAATCAACCTGTAAATCTCAGAGTCCTAGTCCCAGCGGGATATAGATGATGAGCGATCGCTGTTGGATCAAGATCCAACAGGCTGGATTGCTCGCGTTTAAAGGAAAGCAGATTCATTTATTATTTAATTCAGGGAAATTCCCAAATCTAAGATAATCTTGCAAAATTAATATCTCTCACACCATAACTCTAATTGGTCTCAAATTTTAAAGGAAAGTTCCTTTTAATATTCCCTATCTTTGTACGAAAATTGGAAAGCAATGTATGAAAAGGATTTCTTCTCTCCCAAGTTTTCTTATTAATTACTCCCAATTAATTCTTATCCTTATTTCTTTTGCCTTTATCTCATTATTTTGGTTCCCTTGGACCTCAAGGAAACCCAAAGGCACGGATTACCATATTGGGGAATATTAGTTTACCATTATCTTCTTTTAATTATTAATTTCTCATATTTCCCAATCAAAGCCAACTCATACGAAAATCATCACAATTCAAAGAAAAAGATCTCATTTAGTCATTAAAAGAGAAATACCTTTTACATTATATTTTCAGAAATTTGAGGTTATAACAACTCTTGCCCGATATAAGAAAAACCCTAGAATAGGGGATGGGAACCCGATATGCTAATGTCCTTAGAATCATGATACTCTTTCCTTACTTTGTGTCGAGTTAATGAACAACTTGGTGTCTATCTTGTCCCATTTTGAGTTCAAGGTCTTTACCATGGGTGGCCACACGATATGGGAATCAGGTATGACCTTATATGGATTCCCGATATGGTGAATCAATAGGGCAAACCAACATGATGCCCGATATGGTACTCAACACCATGCCCGATATGCTGCCCAATACACTTACAAAATATGGCAAATCTATGAGACAAACCAATATGGTTAAAACCGATATGATGCCCAACATGAGTGCACGATATGATCTCCAACATATGGCAAGTCCAATGTGAGTGCCTGGTATGGTATCCCTAGATAGATCCTGATATGGAAACCCAAGAGGCAACCTGATATGATGGAAGACTAATATGGAAGTCTAAATTGAAATAAACATGGCTAGCTAAGGAGAAGAGATAGTATTATATAGTTGCATGAAGTATGGCAAAGTCATATGGTATGCCCGATATGATGAATGCTAATATACGAAACAAGAATCCAATAACTCTTATACCCAATATGTGGTAGTGGTTTAATCCAGACATAACATGAAGATGACTTAAAATGAGAAAGGGATGTGTAACCCTACATGGCCACACAACATGGAGATAAGGGATACACCCTATATACAATATGAGGATGTGGTTCCACCATGTGATTAGATATTTACATGCATTTCCAAATAATAACATTATCAATCATGTATATTGATACGATAAGCAAGTCCTTAATTACTAAGCTCTTCTAAAGTGATGATTATGATTTATGCAATGTTGCGCTACAATGAGTTTAACTTAATTGTTAATGATAAGGGTGTAAACCTTAAAGATGTAAACTAAGTAATTTACATCCTAGTGAGAATGAGAGAGAGCCTAGGACTTGAAAGATAAGTATGTATTTAGCATACACTAATACCCTTGAGATGAGTGGAGTATGAGTTAGGGTATGATCTATGTTGATAAAATCTTGAAACCCTAATCGATTGAATATAACCCTAATTCATTAGAAGGATGTGTTCCTTTATAATCCATGGTTAAAGAAATATGTTGAAGTTGTTCATAACATGATATAATAATAATGCAAATATCTTAATGCAATAAACATGGTCAAGTAAGAGCTATGTGACTATGTGATACAAATCTAATGAGATATGTGGACTATGTGGATAAGTATCTGGGTCTGACGACCTAGATGTAATGATCGTATGCTAAGTGGTGACAATACTTAATGATGAATGAAGGGTTGAACACCCAAGTGTGATGATGACAAGAGGTTGAAATCCTAAGTGAACTATGTGACTCAGTGAATATGAAAGTATCTGATAAATGTAATTATGCTTCTTTCTGGTAGCAAGCAATTATGCTTCTTTCTGGTAGGAATTGTTATAATCCTTGTTTGTAACTTGATTGATACTAAAAGATATAATAATGCACTTAATTAAGCAAGATGAACATTATCATGTAGATTCCCAAACCATAGATCCATTCAGTGTCAGTAATTGCTAAATGGTGAAACGAGTTTTACCCGGAACACATATTTTTTTGAATATGTGATAATAGAAGGGTGCTTAGTGAACTCCCAACCTAAATAAGCGTGCTTAGTGGGCTCCCCAAGTACATCAGGATGCTCAGTGTACTTCCTGATAAACTCAAAATAGGATTGCTCGGTGGTCATCTTAATAATCCGGAAAAGCTAAGTGGTCTTCTCCCAAAGAGAGTGCATGCTACGACAATGACTCTATAGTGAAGATGCCGTTATACCATGTTATAGCTAATTACAACAGATACAAGATGTCATGCTAAACCTAAGTGTTACCTAAGTGTTCTTGTGCAGATCGAGAAAGGTGAGGTATTGACAACTGGCTATTCCATTGACCTTGTATGGTACCGATTTCGACTTACTAGTGGTTGGTTGGAGTATGAGTGGTATATCTCATCTCCTCTGGGCATAAGTATGAATGTGAACATGTAATCAGTCGTGTAGCTATGCTTGTTTAAGGAATAAATACAAAAACATTGGTTGATGCCTTATTATTTTCATACATATGAGTATATGAATGTTATACATGTTCTTCATATTTCCTTTCAAGCAAAAGAGAATTTATAGATGTGTTATTAATGTCTATACTTTGCACTTAAAGATATATCTATTAATCAATGAAATACCTGTAGTTCAATTTTATATTTTTTTTGATAATAATATTGTTGGCACAGAGTTATATCTCTCACTGGGACAATAGTCTCACCCTGTGGGATCCACAATTTTTAGGTGGCCGCGGACGAGGGACTAGAAACTTGACTATAGAAGAAGGATCATTGCAGCAAGAACAACTGTAGTGTTTTTTGTCGAGAATGCTATCATTCAAGGTTTTATAGATAGATGCCTAGGTGTCATCTCTGTACTTTCAGTTCCTTAGAAGATAGTTCTTGGTGATTTTTGCGAATTACTTGATATTTTGGTTTGCTTATCTTGAGGCTTTATAATATTGTTGTATATATCAGAGTCAAGTAACTAATACTTGTTATCCTCGAGAAGAGTCAGCATACTGAATGTATGACATGAACTATGTGTATGTAAAGCTTGGGTCCTTTTTGTAAAAGCTTATTGGACATGAATCTATGTGTAAGGATGATTTTAGTTTTTTAGTGGTTTTTTTTAACTCTATTATTTGTGATAATTCTGCGTTTTTACTGGTGATGGCTTGATTTGAAATCGGGTCGTCACAAATTTTTGGTATCAGAGCCTAAGGTTCGCTGAGTCTACAGAGACATAGGATGAAGTTTGTTGAGTCTGTTCTAGCGTCCTCCAGTATATCTTATAGTAAAATTCTCCTTATACATGAGAAGAAGTAGAAACAAAAGATGTCTGAAGTGCACGAAGAACACACTGCTGAGAGAAGTGTTGCTGCTCCCGAAGGTGGTGCAAGGGACATGATAGAGATGAACCAGTGCCTGAGGATCCCCAGCCTGACCGAACTCTGTTAGAAAGCCCATCTTTTCAAGTTCTTTTTAGATAGATTATGAATATAATAACACATATGGCTGACCGGATACCAGTACCGGCCCCTAGAACATCAGGATCTAGTAAGAGACATGGAGCTGGAAATACTTTTAAATGGTTGCGTCAGGTAGGAGCCATTGAATATGCTGGCATAGCTGACCCAGCAGATGCTGATTTGTGGCTCACTGAGATAGAGAAAGCCTTTAAGATCCTTGATATCTCTAAAGCTGATAAGGTTAAGCATGCAGTATACATTCTGAAGGGAAGTGCTGGCCATTGGTTGGTCATCAAAGAAGAGAAATGACTGAGTGTCGAGGTCGGATGGCAGGAATTTTGACAAGAGTTTGTCAATAGATACTTCCCCAAGACTTATCTTGATGAGAAGGTTTCACAGTTTGAGCGGATTAGACAGGGAACGATGAAGGTTAATGAGTATGAAGCCAAATTTATGGAACTTCTGCAGTTTTGTCTATACATGGCTACTACAGATGAGGAGAGGATTCAACATTTTGAGAAGGGTTTGAATGCTGAAATGACCACACTTGTATCTGCCTTAGAGAACAGAGAGAGGTTTGCTACCTTTTTGGAGTCATTTAGACGGGTAGAAAGGTCCGTGACAGAGAAACGAGAGGTGAATAGTAGGAGTGCACCTGCACAGTTTTAGGATCATAGGTCTGGAGGTTTTAAGAAACTGAGGTTTTCTACACCTGGGGAACCACAAAGGTTCAATACTCAGACACAGTGGACATCTAGATGAGGTAGAGGCCGTAGTTTTCCCTCAGGATGAGCTCAAAGTTCAACATCGATGTTAGTGATAGGACCACCTAGGTCGCAATGGGATAATAGAGTTTGCTATAGGTGTAGGCAAACATGGCATGTGATAAAGGACTGTCTAGTTAGGGACGTGGAAGTGACCCAGCCATCGAGGTAGAGCCAGCAGGGCTCTGAGAGACAACAGTTCAGTAGTGGCTCTAGGGGACGTGGACAAGCATCTCAGGTAGGATCATCTGCACTGGCCAATAGAGGACGAGGTCGGAAACCAGAAATGACAAGATTTTATGCTATGAATCAGCCAGAGGTAGTGGTTAACCCACAAATTGTGACAGGTCAGATGGAATTATTTCATTCTGATATGTCTTCCTCATGTTACATATCTGTTTTGATTGATATGGGCACTACACATTCTTTTATCACTCGAGAGGTGATTCATGACTGTAATATGGTTGTTAATCCTAGAAAGGACAATCTGTTATTAGAAACTCCGTTAGAGGATTCTGCAATGTTACATGAAGTATGTTCTTCCTGTGTTCTTTCCTTCTCAAAACACATCGTTCAAGTGGATCTTATACCATTGTAAATGCATGGGTTTGATGTAATTCTCGGTATGGACAACTTAGAAAAGTAGAAAGTTGTCTTGGATTGTGGGTCCAAGTAGGATGTATTCGAATATGATGATAAGACATGGGTCTTCTAGGGGGGAAGAAAGATTCTTCCAACCTAGTTTGTGTCAGCTATGACGGTTGAGAAGTTGATGAGACAAGGATGCTTCACATTCTTGGCACATGTGGTAGATACCAGGATAAAGGGCCCTAGCCTCTCTGAAGTTATAGTTGTTAAGGAATTTGAGGATGTGTTTCCTGAGGAACTACCAGGTATTCCTCCACCTCGAGAGATTGATTTTGAGATTAATCTTGTTCTGAATACACAACCTATAACCCAAACCCCTTATAGGATGGCACCAGATGAGATGGCAGAACTCAAGAATCAATTACAAGAGTTGCTTGAGAAAGGTTTTATACGATCAAATACTTTCGCGTGGGGTGCTCCAGTCCTTTTCGTTAAAAAGAAAGATGGGTCTATGAGACTATGCATAGAATACAGACAAATCAACAAGGTAACTATTAAGAACAAATATCCCCTACCAAGGATTGATGATCTGTTTGACCAGTTGTATGGTGCAACAATGTTTTCTAAGATTGATATGAGATCATGATATCATCAATTACACATCAAGGATAGTGACATACCTAAATCAGCCTTTAAAATGAGGTATGGTCATTATGAGTTCGTAGTTATGTCATTTGGACTAACTAATGCACCAGCCGCATTTATGGAGTTGATGAATATAATATTTCAACCTTTCCTTGACTAGTTTGTAGTGGTTTTCATAGATGACATATTGATATATATTAGAGATAGTCAACAACATGAGCAACATCTTTGTCAAGCTTTGACCTTGTTGAGATGAAATAAGTTATATGCTAAGTTTAGCAAGTGTGAGTTCTGGTTATCCGAAGTATCTTTTCTTGGGCACGTCATATCTGCTTCAGGTATCCGTGTTGACCCTAAGAAAGTAGAATATGTTGTGGAGTGGGTACAACCTAAGACATCGACTGAAGTTCGCAGTTTCCTAGGCTTAACATAATAGTACAGGAGGTTTATCAAATATTTCAGCTCTATAGCGTTACCCTTAAGCAAGTTGACAAGGAAAGAAGTTACTTTTGTTTGGAATGACAAGTGTCAACATTCATTCTAGTTGTTGAAAGAAAAGGTGACTAGTGCACTTGTGTTAGTTCTACCTGAGCAAGGAAAGGGGTATGTTGTTTTTTGCGACACTTTTAAGAATGGTCTAGGATGTGTGTTGATGCAGAATGATCATGTAGTTTCTTTTGCTTCTCAACGACTCAAGAAACATGAGGATAATTATCCGACACATGATCTAGAACTAGCTGCAGTAGTTCATGCGTTGAAAATCTGGAGGCATTATCTTTATGGAGAGACGTGCGATCTTCACATATCATAAAAAATAAAATATATCTTCTCTCAGCATGAGCTGAATATGAGACAACATCACTGGATGGAGTTAGTCAAGGACTGCGATTGTACAATTGATTATCATCCAGGAAAAGCCAATATAGTGGTTGCTGCACTCAGTAGAAAATCCTCGTCTTCACCCCTAGTTAATGCACAACTGAATTCCTTAGTATGTTGCAAGTGGGATATGATTGTCTCTTTGAGACAGATGAATGTGTGGTTAGAAGTTTCCTTGTTAGCAGGGTTGTTAGCTGAGATGCATGTGAAACCCACTCTGAAAGAATAGATCAAAGAGGCACAACAAGCTAATACTGTCAGCAGATTAAGTCAGAGTTGGGCAGTGAGAAACAGGACAGTCTCCACAAGTCAGAGGACGAGATAGTATGTTATCATGGTAGAATGATAGTTCCTGATAGTAGTAACTTAAGAAAGTTAGTTATGGAAGAATCTCACTCATCCATGTATGCAATGCACCCATGTAGCACTAAGATGTATCATAACTTGAAAGATATGTATTGGTGGCCCGGTTTAAAGAAAGATATAGCTAAGTTCGTTATGCAGTGTCCACTGTGTCAGCAGGTTAAAGCGGAACACCATTAGCCTACATGAATGTTACAACCCCTAACTATACCTCAGTGGAAATGGGATTATGTGACAATGGACTTTGTGGTTGGTCTACCTAGGACAGTTAAAAGTCATGATTGGGTAATAGTTGATAGGCTGACTAAGACAACACATTTTCTTCCGGTCAAAACAACCTACACTGTTGAGAAGCTTGAACAGATTTATATAGATGAGATAGTGTGGTTGCATGGAGTCCCATCTACGATGGTATATGATAGAGGTCCCCATTTTACGAGTTGTTTTTGGGAACGATTACATAAAGGTCTGGGTACACAATTGAAGTCTAGTACAACCTTTCATCCTCAGACAGATGGGTAGTCTGAAAGGACCATACATATCTTCGAGGACTTGCTTAGGGCATGTGTCCTTCAGTTTGTGGGGAGTTGGGACTTACACTTGAGCTTGATTGAGTTTTCTTATAATAATAGCTATCATGCCAGTATTGATATGGCACCATATGAAGCATTATATAGTAGACGATGTAGATCTCTGTTATGTTGGTTTGAAACCGATGAATACCAACTTCTAGGTCCTGAGCTAGTATAACAAACATCTGAGAAGGTTAAAGTTATACAACAACAGTTGAAGGTTGCACATGATAAACAAAAGTCTTATGCTGATAAATGCGGTAGACTTCTAGAGTTCCAAGTTGGAGACAGAGTGTATCTCAAGGTCTCTCCTTAAAAAAGTGTTATCAGATTTGGGAAGAAAGGTAAGTTAGACCCTAGATTCATGGGACCATATCTATAATAGCACGGATCGAGAAAGTTGGAATTTCCACCTGAGCTACATAGACTACATCTAGTGTTTCATGTGTCTATGTTGAGAAAATGTCATCCCGATACAGAGATGGTGCTGCAACCTGTAGAGGTCAAATTGAATGAAGATATATCCTATGTGGAAGGCCCTATGATGATTCTTGATAAGAGAGTCAAGAAATTGAAGAAGAAAGATATAGTTCTTGTGAAAGTTCTCTGGCATCACTGTGGTGTTGAAGAAGCTACATGGGAGTTAGAAGAAGAGATGAGGAAGAAGTACCCTTCTCTTTTCTCTTGAGATTTTGGGGACGAAATCCTTCTTTTAGGGGTTGATAATTGTAATACCCCTAACCTGGGTTATAACCTAACCCTAGATGTTTTGCCTAAGTAAGATGCTTACAGACTTGTTACTATCTTTTGAAAAGTAATTAAGGCTTTGTGATGTATTTATTTCAAAATTGAGCTTATATGCAAACTATGTGTGCACTATATGATAATCTAAGTAAAAGGTGCAATTTACCCAAGATGAGGGGTTATGTCAAATGTCACATGTTGAATATATTTTGAGTGTTTTGTATATCATGAAAAGGAATACGATGCTAAGTGGTGGCTTGTGCAAAGCTTTAACTCTATGTGAGAACTTGTGAAAATAATGCTAAGTGCTTGACGCATCAATTGTGGTACATTTACAATATGTACAAAATGTAGGGTTAATGTGTAATTTATCACCTCTATATTTGTTTCTACTCTCATCCCGTGTTATCAAAAAGAATGAGAATGAAGGAGGTAATATGTTTAAAGCATGTTGAAGTGTTAAGTACTCTTGATAATGAATAAAACAAGAAAAATGCATAAGTTGAAGTTGAAATGCATGAGCCATATTGAGTTGAAGATTTGAGAATAGAGGTCCCTATCGGCCATAGAGCCATAAGGATGGCCTCCTATCAGTTTGAGGAAGCCTTGGATTGACCCATGATGGGCAAGGAACTCCATGGGAGAATGAGGCATCATTTTGCTTTTACCTTGGAAATGATGGAATAGAATATTATAATAAGTTAGTGGAAGGAGAATTGCCCTAGGAGACAACTCAAGAGCCACCCCCTTATCTTTTCTTTATCCTTGTTGCATGGCAAGATAATAAGTGACAAGTATAGAGCATGTGTCGACCTTGCATAGCTAGGTGGCATGAAGTACCTTAGGATTATGACACCTATTACACTCTTTCCTAAAAACCACAAGTATAAATACCCTAACCTTCATTTGTTGGCAAAATTTTCAGACCTAGCAAGTACCTTCCCTCTTGTATATTGCAACACCTTCCCTTGTGTCGTCCATGGTGGAGAGAGCGAAGGAGTGAGGCTTGATATCGGCCAAATAAGAGAAAGGATATCGGCCAAGGTAGGTTGAAGCAACCAAGCAAGGTGATATCGCCCAAGATAATTGGAGATATCATGCAAGGGCTTGGATAAGGCTCATCGTCAACCTTGGAACATGTGGAGTAAATCTTGAAGCTTGGAAGCCGTTCAAGAGGTGGGTTATATAACTCAAACCCTTCAACATTATTATCCTTTACTCAATATTATTCAATTAGTTGATTAATTGCAAATTAGGGTTCTCTTTGATCAATTGAGATAATCATGAGTCCCAAAATGTAATTAGGGCTGTTATTCATAGTTTTGAGTCAATTGATAAATTTGAGGATGATGACGATGACATCATCATTGGGTACCCGATATGGGTTGATCACTCTTGAACAACCTGATATGATTGAAGACCTTGCAACTCGATATGGGTTGAAGGCTTGGGGAACCAATATAAGACCCAACATGAAGGCTTGCCCGATATGAAAATGGGTTACCCTTTGTAAGACATAGTCCCATGAATGATATAGAGGATTCCTATTATGACCCACTCCATGATTAACTAGTAAGTACCTTAATTAGTGATAAGAATCTTGTTAAACATCAAGGATAATCAAAATAAGCTAATATGTGAATCAATAGTTGAGATTGAATCATCTGAATTAATTAATGATAATTGCAATCGTAAGTTATATAATGCCAAGAAGCGATTACCATTTTGATTAGCTGAGACAAGATAATTAGCATGGTTTCTCGCTTCTAGGTTGTAGTGGATTCCGTGCTTGAAAGTTTGCAAGAAAAATCATTTTATTTGGACCCCCGAGGCCATAGTTATGGCAATTGTAAGAATTTGGGACTGAAATGTAATTTTACATTATTAATACCTATTCACTTGGGTTGGCAACCTGTTGTCTATCTTCTTCCTGTTAATACCATCCCGATATAACAGGGTGAGCGACGCACACCCAACAGACATGGACCGATTAGGCAAAGAGGAATCAGTGCGATTTCAGGGTGATTTCTGCCCTTGGCTTCGTCCAGCTACAACCCTGCCTTCGTTCTCCTTCCTCCACCACCCCCTTCCTTCTTCCTCGTCTAGCTGTGCCCTACTTGCAGGGCGACGCCCCCAAGGAGATGTGCAGCCGTAAGCTAGCAGTAGCAGCCGAAGGTTGAGCACTGACGGCCAGGAGTTAGCACGACGACGCCACCCTTCCTCCTTACCTCCTCATCCTTGCCCTAGCGGCACCCACCTACAATCCAACATGCTTGAGCGCTCCTGTAGCTGTGGCCAAAGCAGCGGTAGCAATGGCCAGCAACTAGGGCCGGAAACTAGGATCCTCTTGGGCACGAGAGCTGCACCAAGCAGTGTTAATGAGTTCGACCCAGAGACCTAATCAAGAATCATCAGTCAATAGCCAAGTTCCAGCACCTTTTGAGCTAGACCTCCTACCTGTACGTGTGTGCAGGTTACTGTTCGATTGCAGCAGATCGAGCAGGACTGAATCGGGGTTCGTTTGGCACACGAAAGAGCAAGGTAAGACCAGAGCGGAGTTCAGTTTTGAGGATAGAACTAGAATCCGTAGTCTTAGCTTAAGACCTAGTTTTTAATTGAACCAATTTCAATTCTGTGCGTAAAGAAGCCATTCTTCTGTCAATTTGCAGGAACATCATTTTGATCGGCCGAATTGGGTGTGATTCGGCTGCGTTTCATTTATAGGAAATTGATCAGGGTTTTGGTCGGCCGAGTTTCAGAACTGTGAGTGGCAGTTCATTCTGAAATCATTATTTAACTCATTTTAAATGCTTATTTGCTTCAGTATCAGTTGATATGACTCTTAAGCAGTGTAGCACATACAATAGTGTATGATTGATTCATTGGAAACTTGAAATATGCATGAAATGTGATATTCCTGTTTAAATGGTTATATGTTAATCAGTTAATAGACTTAGGTGCCCTAACACCGTAGAACCCCTTTGACAGATCTGCTTCTTAGGGGTGAAACTCGTGTTGCAACATTATCCGTGCGGAGTCATGGAGACACGAGGACAGAGAGCCAGTGTCCAACAACAACGCGTGCGATGTCACGGTGGCACTGGAGAAAATTGGGGGTTATTGCAACAAGATCCGTGCGGAGTCATGGAGGTAACCCCGTGAGACTCTCCACCTGTGTACTTAGGTTAGAGGAGGAGTCTAGAGCACTCGATGTAGTGCAGTGAGGCCGATGAGCCTGAAGGCCGATGAGCCTGGGGTCCTGTGGCAGAGCAGGGCTGGCGTCAAACTTAGCATTTCCCGGGTGTGTTGCTAAGTCTTGTACGGTGGGATCATAGTTCGCTACAGATCTTTATATGCAGAGTACACTGCATATGATTAGGGCATAATAATATAAATATGTAATAATATAGGATCACAGTAAATTAATATATTCGAACTTTTGTGCCAATTCTATACATTTGTTTATTTGTTTTAAATATCTGTTGTTGCATAGAAATGTGATTATTATCTGTAAATCTGCTATGTCATTAGAACTTCCCTGCTTGTACTGCACTTATGTTTTATTTCAATTTTATAAACCTGATGAGTTGTTTAGTGATAGCTAAGTGAAATGCTATTCACTGAGTGAGTAGGCTCATCCCTCTACTCAAACATTTTCAGGTCAGCATCAGCAACAGGAATCGGAAGGATCGTTTCATCCTAACGCCTAGTCTATAGAAGGTTTGTAGTTAGTCTAGTTAGAGGTCTCTTAGTCCTTTTCCCTCGATCCTTGGAACATGGTGTGGGTGAGAGAGAATATGTAAGGTGAATGTGAAAAAGATGTAAATTACCTGTTATGTTTTGCTCTAAGTTGAACAATGTAATATGCTATAGACTTTGTTTATATTTCTTGTCAGTTTAATAGAAATGCTTCTGCAGTTTGTTTAGCTTTAGTTTACAGCTTAAATCTGGTTATCTTTTAAATGTCTTTAAAATGTTTTAAAAAGTGAAGAGTAGTTGGCTTGTGTGTAAATCCCATATGTCACGCCCTAATCTCGTGGTTTGTGGTTAATGTGAGATCGGGGCGTGACAATTTTGGTATCAGAGCTTTGGTTTAAGTACATAGTTACTCAGAACAGATCAGGGGACGATAAGAGACCAATAGGATTAAGGTTTGGGAGTCTTTCTTCTATCTTTAATTTTCTAACAGGAAATGTTCTGTTATACTATTGCAGATGGTAGGAAGAGGACGTGGTTACGAGAATCAAGTAACAAGCTTAGGTTGAATCGTTAAGAATCATTAGGGTCAAAAGATAAAGTTATAAGTGAGGCAAATAAGAAGTGATGTGTTTCTAGCTCTGGGAAGTCTGAATGTTTAGATACCCTGGCCAGGTGTCTAAATGCTTAGATTGACCAGTATCAAGCTACTCTGTCTATTCTTCTCTGGATGCCCTGGCCAGGTATGCAGAGGGAGGATAGGCTAGAGAGAAACCTATAAATCATAGGGTTAAGAAATCAGAAATTAATGTAGGAGTAAGAGATTAAATAAAGGATGTGATATAACTCTTACTTTATATTGCTCATTTGATTAAAGATCACTAGAAACACTCTTATATGCATGAATTTAGACTTTCGGTTTGTACAATAAATATGATTCTTTTATATTGTTGTGACATGAAGTGAATTGTTTAATGTTTGTTTTATTTGTATTAAAGTAGACCCGAAATTATGTATAAATGAGTTTTCCCTAAGTGGATATTCTTTCCACATGTTTAAGATTAATAGGGGTTGATTAATCTCGAGTAGCTCTTGGCTTCAGGACTACAGGTTCGGCCTGGTCCGGCTGGCAGGATGCGTTACTGGGATCTAATGACTCCTATTAACAGTAAAATAAGAATAGACTCTGGTTGAATTAGACCCGTAACATAGTGAGAATGTATATAAACTAGGATGTTTTAATTATGATAAGAAGTCTAAGTGTTCTTTGTTCTTGAGAATTAGGGTTTGAGAAGCATAGATCCTAATTGGCCCAAATTAGGGTTTTAATGACATATGAATACAGAATTTGATAAATAGAATGTATCACTAAATGATTTTTAGTATTTTATTTGTAACTCTTATTTGGCTAAAATTGGGATATGATTTGGATATATAAAATGTTAACAACATTGGAAAATATCAGAATTTTTGAAGAATGTTCTGACCTGTTCATCGGCCGAGTTTCAAACTCGATCGATCACATTTTCAGATTGATATAGCAGTGTAGTAATTGAATTTTATCTTTTTATTTGTATATCCAATTGATCTCATATTTTAACTGTGCTTGAAAAACACAATTTTAGACACTCTGTTAAATTGGCGTAATTTTTGGATGACTTTTGATCTCTACAATAAGGGTGTCGGTCGAGTTTGCAACTCGACCGAATCTGCTGCAGACTGCTATATAGCAGCGCACTGTTTGATTTTTATTTATTTATTGGTAATTAGAAATGATCTCAAATTTTTACTGGAGTTCTGAAACTTCATTTGGTATAACATATAAAATTTCCAGAATTTTTCGAGCTTCTGTTAGCTATTTAGTAAGCAAATTACAGAAACTATTGTGAAAACTGAAATTTCAGCCAATATAATTAAAGTTGAGTGTTGGGTTAATATGCAATTGACCCAAGCAGCTCAAATTGATCTATATGATCGAACACACACACACACACACACACAATAATGCTATGTTATTGATAAGGACCAAACCCTAGAATGATTAGAGTTGAATAGTTCAAGGGATGTCGCTAGTAATTTGACCTTGAATACTAGCATCTCTATAAAACAAAATCATGAGAATTGCTCTATGAAAAGTGAACTAGTATTGATAGTAATCCAGGGTTTAAAGGTAGTTAATCTGAAAGGTAGATAAACAATATGAAGATGATTCAGAGAAAAGAGTAAGATACAAATTTGAAATGTAACAAATGTGATTGAAACAAAAGGAGAATTACTCGTCACATGATCTGGAATTAGTTGTTGTAGTTCATGTTCATAAGACACAACGTTACTATCCTTATGGTGAGGTGTGCCAGGTGTTTATAGATCATAAGAGCTTGAAATATATCTTTACCCATAAGGATCTGAATCTTAAATAGCGGGGATGATTAGAATTGATTAAGGATTATGATATAATGATTGACCATCATCCTGGAAAAAGTGAATGTGGTAGCAGATGCCCTCAGCAGGAAGTTAGGTTCTACAACTGATGCATTCTCTATGGCATATTTCAAGAGAGACCTGCTAGTAGAAATGCGGAAGTTGAACTTAGACTTAGGAGTGACAAAACAGAGCGGTTTGATTGCACAGATGCAAGTCAAACCTACTTTTTAAGATTAGATCAAGGAACCTTAGCAGAATGACAGTGGGATGCAGCAGATCGTGCATGACGTAATAGGGGAAAAAGACCAGAGTGTAGGTTTTTAGATGATGGTGTGTTGTATTATCATGATATGTTGTGTATCTCGAGACAGTGAATTGAAAGAACAAAATTCTTGAGGAGGCACATGCATCGATGTAAGCTATGCATCCAGGTAACACTAAGATGTACATGAATCTCAAGGAATTATACTGGTGGTCAGGTAAGAAAAAGGATGTAGCTGAGTACGTGATTATAAGTAGTGTGTGCCAGTAGGTCAAGGATGAACACTAGAAACTTACAGCTACCTTGTAATCTTTTTCTATGCTTGAATGGAAATGGGAACATATCACAATAGATTTTGTGGTAGGGTTACCCAGGACAGCTAGAGGTTATGAGTCGATATGAATGATTGTGGATAGACTAATTTAGTCTGCTCGCTTTCTTCATATTAAGTCAACCTTTGATGTCTCGAAACTTGATTAAGATATATATGGATGAAATAGTTAGGTTTCCTGGTAATCCAGTTTCAATCATATCATATTGAGATCCTAAGTTCACATCTAGTTTGTGGAAACAGTTGAATCGTGCTTCGGGCACAAAGTTAAGATCCAGTACAATCTTTTCACCCGCAGACGGATGGTCAGTCTGAGAAAATCATTCAGACTCTTGAGGACATGCTGAGAGCATGTGTTTTGCATTTCAGTGGAAGTTGGAAAGAACATTTAAGCTTTATAGAGCTTGCATACAACAATAGACATCATTTCAGTCTTGGGTTGGCCCCATATGAAGCTCTATATGGTAGAAAGTGTAGATTGGACCAGTAAATTTAAATAGTTCATCGAAACCCAAATTGTTTAGTGTGAATGTTGGGTTTAGAAATACACAACTGATAATGATATGGTTTGGGTATGAACCCAGACAATATAGATTTGGTAAATCATCAGGTGCATGATTTCAAGAAAATATGATAGCATTAAAATATGCAAATAAACCTAGTTGCATGCTTCCTTTTATGTTAATGAGTGTGACTTAACACTTATATGAATTGGCACATTTCTATGAGATATTACTAGAAATTCTCAAGCACTATTAATTATTTGTGTTATGATACGTAAGCAACTCTTAATTGAGTTATTTGATGCACAAACCAGGATTTGGGTTAATGTGCACGTTCTTTGAGAAATTTCAGATAATTGATAAATATTACAGATGATTTCTTATATGTGAAGTAAATAACTCTTATTGGTGTAATAAGATGATCAATTGCATGAATTCAGTATGTATGTGCCAAAATGTATACGAGTTTGGGATATTTATGAATTTTAAATCTGCCTGCATGCATGATATAAGGATTACTCAGTAATTACAATGATTTTGAATATACTGCTCTGCCAGTTCTAGAATGATACCATATTGTGTTTTGAACCGCAATCAAATAGATGAGATAACTGAAACCCTAAGGATAGGGTGTTGCCATGTGACAAGTGAATGAGGTAACTGAAACCCTAAGGATAGGGTGTACAATGAATCAAGTATTTTGATATCAAAATTCTCAGTATGAGATGTGGTGATGTTTAACAGTTCAATTGCATGATTTTTAGTATAAAGTGCCAAATTGACATGCATTCTGTTTATTTAAGAATTTTTATTTGTCTGCATGTATAATATGATAATTTCTCAATATTTACCATAATTTGAGTTACTGTTATAACAGTTCTAGAAAGACAATGTATTATGGTTCGATCTGGAATCAGATCAGATGTGTTCTATGTTGAGGGATCAATACAGATAGTTGATCAGAGGATCAAGAAACTCAGGAATTGTGAGATACCATTAGTGATAGTTTTGTGGAGAAATCTTAACCTAGAGGAAGCTACATGGGAACACGAGTCAGAGAAGAGTAACAAGTTTCCTTTCTCTTTTAGGAATTTCGGGATGAAATTCTTTTAAGGGAAAAAGGATGTTATGACCCACTCCATGATTAACTAATAAGTACCTTAATTAGTGATAAGAATCTTGTTAAACATCAAGGATAATCAAAATAAGCTAATATGTGAATCAATAGTTGAGATTGAATCATCTGAATTAATTAATGATAATTGCAATCGTAAGTTATATAATGCCAAGAAGTGATTAGCATTTTTATTCGCTGAGACAAGATAATTAGCATGGTTTCTCGCTTCTAGGTTGTAGTGGATTCCGTGCTTGAAAGTTTGCAAGAAAAATCATTTTATTTGGACCCACGAGGCCATAGTTATGGCAATTGTAAGAATTTGGGATTGAAATGTAATTTTTCCATTATTAATATGTGATGGAGTGGACTTTTAGAATCCTAAACGTCCAATGACATAAGTTAATTTATGCATGTTGAGTTATCTTGAGAGTTACAAGTGCTTTGGTAAGATTTGGATGGTGATTGATGTTTATATCATGACTAAGATCCTTAACTCTATGCCTTTTTGATGAATTTAATTGAGTGGTCCAACAGATGAGTTTTGTCACCAAATTTGAATAGAAGGTATCTAGAGAGGTATGGGAGCTATGGTTAAAATTTGGTGGCATTTGGAGGTTCCTAGAGGAAGTTATTTAAGTTTGAAATTGGTGAAATAATGTGCTTTTTTATGTTTATAGCCCTAAGTTGGGGCTTGATTTTCTGTGTCACGCGCCCCTTTGATTGAGGGCGGGTCATGTGGCCAGATCTTGGCCATTTGTGGCTGATCCAGTGGCTGTGATTGTCTACTTCAGCGAGCCCCGGATTTGGCCTTGTAAAGGACCTAGTACCACCGTTAGATGCTTTTTGGACGACCCTGAGATCACCTCCAAGCTCCGGATCTGGAGGAGTCATGGGAGCAGAGTGGCATGTGAGAATCCATGCCACCACGATCTCTAGACGTGCACCCAAAGGAAGGAGTGACCGAGCAGTTAAGTTCTAATCGAGTGGAGGAGTGCGGAGACCCAAAAAACGAGCTGTGTGATCGCTCCAGTAGAGAGAACGGGAGCCCGACTTCTAGGTCCTCTCCACAGCAACCTGCAGGCCATGGCCAAAGGCGGAATATGGAGCTAGAGTGGATGATGACTGGAGCTAAGAACGACTGAAGCAAGCACGAGTTCGGGGGAGTTGAACCCCACAGTTCCGGTGGTTTATCGTGGTAGTTTCAATGGCGGCCGAAGAGCACCTTGCCGGAGATGAAGGTGGAGTTGGGGACACCGACCCAAGGCTGTGCAACACAATCCAAGGGTCCCTCTAGGTCCGTGAAGCTCCGACGAAGGTGTTCGGTGCCTCATCCACGAGATTCGAGGGTGGGGAGCCCTTTTCCCTCTTTTCTAGTGCTGCGGTGGCTGCCATGGTCGGGGAGCTCGTGGGCATGGAGCTCCAGGCGTGAGCCCTAGGAGTGGAGTAGCCGCGGAGCTCCGGGAGGGAAGATAGAACCTGATGGAGGTGCTACAAGGACCTTCAGAGGAGAGTGCTGCTGTCGATCTCTCGCCGGAGCCAAGCCGTGCGGCGGCGGCTCCGTGAAACAGAGTCCCGTGGACTCCCTCACCGCGCGAGGAGGAGAAGAGGGGGTGAACCCTGGTCCACTCGCCCAAACCCAACCATGAACCGGGTCCAAGTGCCCTTGAACCGGCCGGCTCCACCAGCAATCAGGAGCAACAAGCAGCCGCTCCCCTTTTGGCCACGTGGCGCATGCCCATTGGTGCTAAAGGTAAATAATTTACTAATTTCCCAGATCTTCAATAATCTGTAGAAATTAGCTCTGTTGTCAGAAAAATACAAACAATATACCAAAATGTTCAGAAAAATGCATAGAACAAGATGGAAGCAAAATATCAGGCTTTTGATACACTAATATTAGTGATATCTTGTTAGTTGTGAAATGCTTAATTGATGGATAATAAATATCAAACGTTGGCCTAAAATTATGGAAAAATGTCAGTAAGTCCATAAACATGTTTACAATACATATGATGTCATATATGGTCAGGTTGATGTACAAAATCATGTAAATTACTGAGAATGGCTAATTAGGGATAATAATCCCAAATAAAATGTATTAAATACATACATGCTCAATAAATGATGAAATTTACAGAGTAAGCTCATATCAGTATTTGGAACCTCAGTTTTAATTATGAGATCATAATGATGAACATAATCCATGTTATATGTAGATGATCCTTAATACAGGTTATGAAACCCTAATTTAGGTTAACGATGTAACCTAGGGTTAATATGTGCACATAATCCTATGTAACCAGATAATCAGATTAGGTACCCTAATCTGGAATATAAGATCAGTAACCTAATTACAAGATGATAAGACAAGTAATAAAGTACATATACTAATGAGATAAGAGAAACCCTAATGAACATGATTAGGGTTAAGATGAGATGTATGATGACGAGAACCTGATGATAGTATATGATCTTATCTTTATCAGGGTTGACCAAGGTTAGAGTTGACCTGAGGGATATCTGATGATTATGTTTCTCTTTGGAAGGTACGCTATTACCTCTTACTTGGCTTATTATACAATATGCTTGTGTTATATGAGTAGTAAAATACTTGGCATATGGTATTGATTGAAATGATTATTCTTGTATGCTATGTTGCTTGATTCTGCATACTTATGGCTATGAACACATGAAATATAAGATATCTAATCCATCATATGATAGCACTAAACTCTTTGGTAGTACAGTGCATTGAAGTGATCTCAAACTCTTTGGTAGTAGATCACATGTGTTAGATCTCAAACTCTTTGGTAGTAGATCACACGCAATATGATCTCAAACTCTTTGGTAGTAGATCATAAGGCCTAAGAACATCAAAGCCCTTGGGGGCAGATGTACGAGATATATGATGGAAATGTGCTTAAAATATGTGTTCTCTTTTGTTAATGAATATCTCCGTGCAAGTATACGCTTTTCTTATATTCTTTTGTTACTGCTAAGTATATTAGTTTTATCTTATTGCCAAGATATGATGAGAGGTAAATAAAAGACACGTAAGCGTACTCAGTACAATATTCTTGAAATATTGTGCTGACGTGTACCGCATGTAATCTTTTGTTTAGGTTGTGGTTATGCTCTTGAAGATCCAGGATAGTGAGAGTTGTGTAGCGAGCTGATGTACATGTGGACCTGTTGTCTTAAGATCCTGTTGTTTAGATGTAGTACATGTATATGTTTAGTAGTTTGCCGATTCAATATGTAATATCAAATGTTGTAACAATTCATTATGTAATTATATGTTTAATGGTGAACATGTGTGTATGGTTTTATTATTGTTCATGTACATGTGCTACTGATGTATGTTCCTTTTGACTTCCTCTGATTTTCTCTTTCTTAGCCTCGTGTGGGATGTTTAAATTGGGATTCTCGCTGAGGTGAGGGTTTCAATTTGGACGTCACACATTGGATTAAGTTTTAGAAAATCCGGGGACGTCACAGGTGGTATCAGAGCATGAACAATAGCAAAGCCTAACATTTGCTCATTATGCAACTCAAACTAAAGAACAATGAACTTAAAATAAATCTATAGGGTTAGATTAGTCATCTTTTAGAGACTAGATCTGACCTAGCCTCTAGGTTAGCACCTAGATGTCTGAGAACTAGGTCTAGACTGGTGCTTGTTGAGTAGCAAGTCCTTAGATGTCGTTCTTTCCTTGTAGTGCAGCGGTATGGGACGTTGCACTATTTGGAAATGACGTGCATCAAGGGAAGAGAAATCCTAGACATATTGGCTCGTTGTCTAGAGTAGCTACACTAGTCTACACCATGTTCTCACCATTTTCACTAGTTTTCATGACACTGGACTCTCTACTATGTGTGGGACACTCGTTTTCAGGATTTGGTTTTGGATTCTAATCGAATCGAACCTTGGTAGTTTTCTCTGACGTTTGTTTTATCGGAGAAAAACTATATAATATTTTATTATGTATAAGTATTATAAAAATGTGTCCCCACACATGTACGAGTAGGAGGTGGTCATGTAACCTAAGTGAAAGTGAATGACATTAGTCTAGAAGAGAGAGTAGTTCTAGAATAGATGTCTAGAGCCTTGTTTGGTATATGTGATAGATGGAGTAGATAGAATAAGTTTGATGATACGATCTAAGTATTATATAGATGATATAATTTTTGATGATATGATGATCTAAGTTGTATATACATAGTATAAGATGGTTATGATGAGATATGTTTGTCTTCGAGGACTTAAGTTCAGTTTTGAGGTTTTGAGATAAGTTTTGATGATGCAAGTAAATAGGCTTTTATGAGATAAGATATGTTGAGTTAAGACTAGGTTGTGAGTCAGCATGAGCCTCGATCTCTTTTACCAAGGAGGACCTCTAGTGTTAGGACTAGTTTCAGGGTTAACTCCAGAGAGAGTGAGACCCATTGGGAGAAGGTTAGAGAACCTAAACTCTAAGATATGAGAATTTTGAGATATGTGATATGATATGTCCTAAACTAGACTACTCCTGAGTAATTGAGATGAGTTGCTTTATGCATGATTCTTATAGTCTTGTCGAACCCTAGATGTCCTTGGGAGGACCAAACCCTAGAGACAAAGAGAGGCTGGTTATATATGTGCATATGTGAACATCAATACGAGTGCCTGCCATCTGGGTGAGGGAGAGAGCCCAAGACCCTGGAGGAGGTGACTATGTTGGTTTTTGTGAAGCCTCATGCTCGGGTTGGTGGTTTCCCACATAGGAATCTAGTGGTGTATATAAGAGAGTTTTGGGTAAGCATGTTTCATGGGTAGAAGACTTGTGATGAGAACATAATGTCATATCATGTTTGGTTTGTGTTTATGTGGCATGATCTTGTGAAATTGATCACTAGTGACAATGAGGTAGTCTGAGAACCCTAGACTAAGAGAGGAAAGATAAAGTTTGTGCCTAGGATATACTCATAGAAATGAGTGAGCTCGGAGAGACTGAGCATGGCACTACCCTCATGATATGGGTCAGGATAACCTCAGTTGGACTAGATAATGTTTTCCTATGTGTTTGAGGAGCCACTTGTATAAGTTGGTTTAGTACAACCACGGTAAAACAAAGATAATAATGTAATATGATCTCGATGACATGATATATAGAGATGACCTGATGGAAACCTATAGATGGTTTAATATATATATATATATCAGTGCATAAATGGTTAACCATATACATGAATAATGGTGATAATATGATAGTGTTGGTTAATCTTGTGAGAATTCATTAATAAATGTTGCAATTTATTATGAACAATGAAATAGATCCTATGAATGAGAAATGTTACATGAGATGTTAATCATAGTGCTAATAAAGATGAAAAACATAGTTGACAATTAGCATAGCATAATGCTTATGACACCTTGATATGATCAGTTGGATAAAGTGGGTTAACTTTAGTTAACTCCCACCTAAAGGGCATACGTTAATGTTGAACATGTTCTAATAACTAGATCAATAAAATGGTGATGACACCTTGAGATAATGGGTTGACTATAGTTAAATTCTTTGGAACATGATAATATGATGTAGAAACCCTAATGCATGGATAAAGATAAGGATGCAATCTTAACATATGAGATATGTAATGACATAACCTAAGTTTCTAAATCTTGAGTTTAACCTTGAATGGAGTGTTTGTGCACCCAAGATGGTTGTAAACCCCCCCTGATAGTGCTTTGGATACATGGTTCTAGGTAACCTTTGTGGATATGTTACACATAGAATAGTGCCTACATGTGGATGAAGACATGGTAGTTTTTCTTGGAGTACGAGTATGGTTTACTTTCGAGGACGAAAGTTCTTTTTAGATGTATATGATGTGACAAACTGGATTTCTGGCTTAATTTCGAGGACGAAATATCTTTTAAGGTGTGTAGGATGTGATGGAGTGGACTTTTAGAATCCTAAATGTCCAATGACATAAGTGAATTTATGCATGTTGAGTTATCTTGAGAGTTACAAGTGCTTTGGTAAGATTTGGATGGTGATTGATGTTTATATCATGACTAAGATCCTTAACTCTATGCCTTTTTGATGAATTTAATTGAGTGGTCAAACAGATGAGTTTTGTCACCAAATTTGAATAGAAGGTAGCTCGAGAGGTATGGGAGCTATGGTTAAAATTTGGTGGCATTTGGAGGTTCCTAGAGGAAGTTATTTAAGTTTGAAATTGGTGAAATAATGTGCTTTTTTTATGTTTATAGCCCTAAGTTGGGGCTTGCTTTTTTGTGTCACGCGCCCCTTTGATTGAGGGTGGGTCATGTGGCCAGATCTTGGCCATTTGTGGCTGATCCAGTGGCTGTGATTGTCTACTTCAGCGAGCCCCGGATTTGGCCTTGTAAAGGACCTAGTACCACCGTTAGATGCTTTTTGGACGACCCTGAGATCACCTCCAAGCTCCGGATCTGGAGGAGTCATGGGAGCAGAGTGGCGTGCGAGAATCCATGCCACCACGATCTCTAGACGTGCACCCAAAGGAAGGAGTGACCGAGCAGTTAAGTTCTAATCGAGTGGAGGAGTGCGGAGACCCAAAAAACGAGCTGTGTGATCGCTCCAGTAGAGAGAACGGGAGCCCGACTTCTAGGTCCTCTCCATAGCAACCTGCAGGCCATGGCCAAAGGCGGAATATGGAGCTAGAGTGGATGATGACTGGAGCTAAGAACGACCGAAGCAAGCATGAGTTCGGGGGAGTCGAACCCCACAGTTCCGGTGGTTTATCGTGGTAGTTTCAATGGCGGCCGAAGAGCACCTTGCCGGAGATGAAGGTGGAGTTGGGGACACCGACCCAAGGCTGTGCAACACAATCCAAGGGTCCCTCCAGGTCCATGAAGCTCCGACGAAGGTGTTCGGTGCCTCATCCACGAGATTCGAGGGTGGGGAGCCCTTTTCCCTCTTTTCTAGTGCTGCGGTGGCTGCCATGGTCGGGGAGCTCGTGGGCATGGAGCTCCAGGCGTGAGCCCTAGGAGTGGAGTAGCCGCGGAGCTCCAGGAGGGAAGATAGAACCTGATGGAGGTGCTAGAAGGACCTTCAGAGGAGAGTGCTGCTGTCGATCTCTCGCCGGAGCCAAGCCGTGCGGCGGCGGCTCTGTGAAACAGAGTCCTGTGGACTCCCTGACCGCGCGAGGAGGAGAAGAGGGGGTGAACCCCGGTCCAGTCGCCCAAACCCAACCATGAACCGGGTCCAAGTGCCCTTGAACCGGCTGGCTCCACCAGCAATCAGGAGCAAGAAGCAGCCGCTCCCCTTTTGGCCACGTGGCACATGCCCATTGGTGCTAAAGGTAAATAATTTAGTAATTTCCCAGATCTTCAATAATCTGTAGAAATTAGCTCTGTTGTCAGAAAAATACAAACAATATACCAAAATGTTCAGAAAAATGCATAGAACAAGATGGAAGCAAAATATCAGGCTTTTGATACACTAATATTAGTGATATCTTGTTAGTTGTGAAATGCTTAATTGATGGATAATAAATATCAAACGTTGGCCTAAAATTATGGAAAAATGTCAGTAAGTCCATAAACATGTTTACAATACATATGATGTCATATATGGTCAGGTTGATGTACAAAATCATGTAGATTACTGAGAATGGCTAATTAGGGATAATAATCCCAAATAAAATGTATTAAATACATACATGCTCAATAAATGATGAAATTTACAGAGTAA
Organism: Alisma plantago-aquatica; assembly: GCA_963693085.1. Taxonomy (NCBI): domain Eukaryota; kingdom Viridiplantae; phylum Streptophyta; class Magnoliopsida; order Alismatales; family Alismataceae; genus Alisma; species Alisma plantago-aquatica. The sequence goes on from OY856412.1 coordinate 372,642,191, forward strand.
GCTCATATCAGTATTTGGAACCTCAGTTTTAATTATGAGATCATAATGATGAACAGAATCCATGTTATATGTAGATGATCCTTAATACAGGTTATGAAACCCTAATTTAGGTTAACGATGTAACCTAGGGTTAATATGTGCACATAATCCTATGTAACCAGATAATCAGATTATGTACCCTAATCTGGAATATAAGATCAGTAACCTAATTACAAGATGATAACACAACTAATAAAGTACATATACTAATGAGATAAGAGAAACCCTAATGAACATGATTAGGGTTAAGATGAGATGTATGATGACGAGAACCTGATGATAGTATATGATCTTATCTTTATCAGGGTTGACCAAGGTTAGAGTTGACCTGAGGGATATCTGATGATTAGGTTTCTCTTTGGAAGGTACGCTATTACCTCTTACTTGGCTTATTATACAATATGCTTGTGTTATATGGGTAGTAAAATACTTGGCATATGGTATTGATTGAAATGATTGTTCTTGTATGCTATGTTGCTTGATTCTGCATACTTATGGCTATGAACACATGAAATATAAGATATCTAATCCATCATATGATAACACTAAACTCTTTGGTAGTACAGTGCATTGAAGTGATCTCAAACTCTTTGGTAGTAGATCACATGTGTTAGATATCAAACTCTTTGGTAGTAGATCACACGTAATATGATCTCAAACTCTTTGGTAGTAGATCATAAGGCCTAAAAACATCAAATCCCTTGGGGGCAAATGTACGAGATATATGATGGAAATGTGCTTAAAATATGTGTTCTCTTTTGTTAATGAATATCTCTGTGCAAGTATACACTTTTCTTATATTCTTTTGTTACTGCCAAGTATATTAGTTTTATCTTATTGCCAAGATATGATGAGAGGTAAATAAAAGACACGTAGGCGTACTCAGTACAATATTCTTGAAATATTGTGCTGACGTGTACCGCATGTAATCTTTTGTTTAGGTTGTGGTTATGCTCTTGAAGATCCAGGATAGTGAGAGTTGTGTAGCGAGCTGATGTACAGGTGGACCTGTTGTCTTAAGATCCTTTTGTTTAGATGTAGTACATGTATATATTTAGTAGTTTGCGGATTCAATATGTAATATCAAATATTGTAACAATTCATTATGTAATTATATGTTGAATGGTGAACATATGTGTATGGTTTTATTATTGTTCATGTACATGTGCTACTGATGTATGTTCCTTTTGACTTCCTCTGATTTTCTCTTTCTTAGCCTCGTGTGGGATGTTTAAATTGGGATTCTCGCTGAGGTGAGGGTTTCAATTTGGACGTCACACATCGGATTAAGTTTTAGAAAATCCGGGGACGTCACATAATACCTATTCACTTGGGTCGGCAACCTGTTGTCTATCTTCTTCCTATTAATACCATCCCGATATAACAGGGTGAGCGACACACACCCAGTAGACATGGACCGATTAGGCAAAGAGGAATCGAGGTGATTTCTGCCCTTGGCTTTGTCCAGCTACAACCCTACCTTCGTTCTCCTTCCTCCACCACCCCCTTCCTTCTTCCTCGTCTAGCTGCGCCCTACTTGCAGGGCGACGCCCCCAAGGAGATGTGCGGCCGTAAGCTAGCAGTAGCAGCCGAAGGTTGAGCACTGACGGCCAGGAGTTAGCACGACGACGCCACCCTTCCTCCTTACCTCCTCATCCTTGCCCTAGCGGCACCACCTACAATCCAACATGCTTGAGCGCTCCTGTAGCTGTGGCCAAAGCAGCGGTAGCAATGGCCAGCAACTAGGGCCGGAAACCAGGATCCTCTTGGGCGCGAGAGCTGCACCAAGCAGTGTTAATGAGTTCGGCCAAGAGACCTAATCAAGAATCAGCAGTCAATAGCCAAGTTCCAGCACCTTTTGAGCTAGACCTCCTACCTGTACGTGTGTGCAGGTTACTGTTCGATTGCAGTAGATCGAGCAGGACTGAATCGGGGTTCGTTTGGCACACGAAAGAGCAAGGTAAGACCAGAACTGAGTTCGGTTTTGAGGATAGAACTAGAATCCATAGTCTTAGCTTAAGACCTAGTTTTTAATTGAACCAATTTCAATTCTTTGCGTAAAGAAGCCATTCTTCTGTCAAGTTGTAGGAACAACATTTTGATCAGACGAATTGGGTGTGATTCGGCCGAGTTTCATTTATAGGAAATCGATCAGGGTTTTGGTCGGCCGAGTTTCAGAACTGTGAGTGGCATTTCATTCAGAAATCATTATTTAACTCATTTTTAACGCTTATTTGCTTCAGTATCAGTTGGTATGACTCTTAAGCAGTGTAGCACGTACAATAGTGTATGATTGATTCATTGGAAACTTGAAATATGCATGAAATGTGATATTCCTGTTTAAATGGTTATATGTTATTCAGTTAATAGACTTAGGTGCCCTAACACCGTAGAACCCCTTTGACAGATCTTCTTCTTAGGGGTGAAACTCGTGTTGCAACATTATCCGTGCGGAGTCATGGAAACACGAGGACAGAGAGCCAGTGTCCAACAACAACGCGTGCGATGTCACAGTGGCACTGGAGAAAATTGGGGGTTATTGCAACAAGATCCGTGCGGTGTCATGGAGGTAACCCCATGAGACTCTCCGCCTATGTACTCAGGTTAGAGGAGGAGTCTAGAGCACTCGATGTAGTGCAGTGAGGCCGATGAGCCTGGGGTCATGTGGCAGAGCAGGGCTGGCGTAAGACTTAGCATTTCCCGGGTGTGTCGCTAAGTCTTGTACGGTGGGATCGTAGTTCGCTACGGATCTTTATATGCAGAGTACACTGCATATGATTAGGGCATAATAATATAAATATGTAATCATATAGGATCACAGTAAATTAATATATTCTAACTTTTATGCCAATTCTATACATCTATTTATTTGTTTTAAATATCTGTTGTTGCATAGAAATGTGATTATTATCTGTAAATATGCTATGTCATTAGAACTGCCCTGCTTGTACTGCACTTATGTTTTATTTCAATTTTATAAACCTGATGAGTTGTTTAGTGATAGCTAAGTGAAATGCTATTCACTGAGCGAGTAGGCTCATCCCTCTACTCAAACATTTTCAGGTCAGCATCAGCAACAGGAATCGGAAGGATTGTTTCATCCTAACGCTTAGTCTATAGAAGGTTTGTAGTTAGTCTAGTTAGAGGTCTCTTAGTCCTTTCCCCTCGATCCTTGGAACATGGTGTGGGTGAGAGAGAATATGTAAGGCGAATGTGAAAAAGATGTAAATTACCTGTTATGTTTTACTCTAAGTTGAACAATGTAATATGCTGTAGACTTTGTTTATATTTCTTGTCAGTTTAATAGAAATGCTTCTACAGTTTGTTTAGCTTTAGTTTACAACTTAAATCTGGTTATCTTTTAAATGTCTTTAAAATGTTTTAAAAAGTGAAGAGTAGTTGGCTTGTGTGTAAATCCCATCCGTCGCGCCCTAATCTTGTGGTTTGTGGTTAATGTGAGATCGGGGCGTGACAATTCCTAACCACCACATTGTACACGATACTAGGGTGGAATATTACTCTTACCCGATATAAGTAAAACCTTAGAATAGGGGATGGGAACCCGATATGCTAATGTGCTTAGAATCATTATACTCTCTCCTTACTTTGTGTCGAGTTAATGAACAACTTGGTGTCTATCTTGTCCCATTTTTAGTTCAAGGTCTTTACCATGGGTGGACACACGATATGGGAATCAAGTACCATCTTATATGGATACTCGATATGGTGTGTCCATAGGGCAAACCAACATGATGCCCGATATGGTACCCAACACCATGCTCGATATGCTGCCCAATACACTTACACAATATGGAAAATCTATGATGCTAACCAATATGGTGAAAACCAATATGATGCCCAACATGAGTGCATGATATGATCTCCAACATATGGCAAGTACAATGTGAGTGCCCAGTATGGTAACCCTAGATTGAGCCAGATATGGAAACCCTAGAGGCAACCCGATATGATGGAAGACTAATATGGAAGTCTAAATTGAAATAAACATGGCTAGCTAACGAGAAGAGCTAGTATTATATAGTTGATTGAAGTATGTCAAAGCCATAATGGTATGCTTGATATGGTGTACCCTAATATATGAAACAAGAATCCAATAACTCTTATACCTGATATGGGGTAGTGGTTTAATCCAGACATAACATGAAGATGACTTAAAATGAGAATGGGATGTCTAACCCTACATGACCACACAATATGGTGATAAGGGATATGCCCTATATCAAATATGAGGATGGGGTTCCACCATGTGATTAGATAAGTACATGCATTAACAAATAATAACATTATCAATCATGTAATTTGATATGATAAGCAAGTCCTTAATTACTAAGGTCTTCTTAAGTGATGATTATGATTTATCCAATGTTGGGCCACAATGAGTTTAACTTAATTGTTAATGATAAGGGTGTAAACCTTAAAGATGTAAACTAAGTAATTTACATCCTAGTGAGAATGAGAGAGACCAGAACTTGAAAGATAAGTATGTATTTAGAATACACTAATACCCTTGAGATGAGTGGAGTATGAGTTAGGGTATGATCTATGTTGATAAAATCTTGAAACCCTAATCGATTGAATATAACCCTAATTCATTAGAAGGATGTGTTCCTTTGTAATCCATGGTTAAAGACATATGTTGAAGTTGTTGATAACATGATATAATGATAATGTAAATATCTTAATGCAATAAGCATGGTCAAGTAAGAGCTATGTGACTATGTGATACAAATCCAATGAGCTATGTGGACTATGTGGATAAGTATCTGGGTCTGATGACCTAGAGGTAATGATCGTATGCTAAGTGGTGACAATACTTAATGATGAATGAAGGGTTGAATACCCAAGTGTGATGATGACAAGAGGTTGAAATCCTAAGTGAACTATGTGACTCAATGAATATGAAAGTATCTGATAAATGCAATTATGCTTCTTTCTGGTAGAAAGAAATTATGCTTCTTTCTCGTAGCAATTGTTATAATCCTTGTTTGTAACTTGATTGATACTAAAAGATATAATAATGCAGTTAATTAAGCAAGATGAACATTATCATGTAGTTTCCCAAACCATATATCCATTCAGTGTCAGCAATTGCTAAATGGTGAAACGAGTTTTACCCGGAATGCATATTTTTTTGAATATGTGATAATAGAAAGGTTCTTAGTGAACTCCCAACCTAAATAAGCGTGCTTAGTGGGATCTCCAAATACATCAGGATGCTCAGTGTACTTCCTCATAAACTCAAAATAGGATCGCTCGGTGGTCATCTTGATAATCCAGAAAAGCTAAGTGGTCTTCTCCCAAAGAGAGTACATGCTATGACAGTAACTCTATAGTGAAGATGTTGTTATACCATGTTATAGCTAATTACAACAGATACAAGATGTCATGCTAAACCTAAGTGTTACCTAAGTGTTCTCGTGCAGATCGAGAAAGGTGAGGTCTTGACAACCGACTCTTCCATTGACCTTGTATGGTACCGATTTCGACTTACTAGTGGTTGGTTGGAGTATGAGCGGTATATCTCATCTCCTCTGGGCATAAGTATGAATGTGAACATGTAATCAGCCGTGTAGCTTGCTTGTTTAAGGAAAAATACGAAAACATTGGTTGATGCCTTATTATTTTCATACATTTGAGTATATGAATGTTATACATGCTCTTCATATTCCCTTTCAAGCAAAAGAGAATTTATAGATGTGTTATTAATGTCTATACTTTGCACTTAAAGATATATCTATTAATCAATGAAATACCTGTAGTTTAATTTTATATTTTTTGTGATAATAATATTGTTGGCACAGAGTTATATCTCTCACTGGGACAATAGTCTCACCCTGTGGGATCCACAATTTTTAGGTGGTCGCGGACGAGGGACTAGAAACTTGACTATAGAAGAAGGATCATTGCAGCAAGAACTATGTGACTCAATGAATCTAAAAGTATCTGATAAATGCAATTATGCTTCTTTCTGGTAGCAATTGTTATAATCCTTGTTTGCAACTTGATTGATACTAAAAGATATAGTAATGCACTTAATTAAGCAAGATGAGCATTATCATGTAGTTTCCTAGACCATAGATCCATTCAGTGTCAACAATTGTTGAATGGTGAAATGAGTTTTAGCTAGAACGCATATTTTTTTGAATCTGTGATTATATAAGGGTGCTTAGTGAACTCCCAAACTAAATATGGGTGCTTAGTGGACTCCCCAAATACATCATGATGCTCAATGTACTTGCCGATAAACTCAAAATAGGATCGCTCGGTGGTCATCTTGATAATCTGGGAAAGCTTTGTGGTCTTCTCCCGAAGAGAGTACATGCTACGTCAGTAACTATATAGTGAAGATGTCGTTATACCATGTCATATCCAATTATAGCAGACACAAGATGTCATGCTAAACCTAAGTGTTACCTAAGTGTTCTCGTGCTGACCAAGAAAGGTGAGGTCGTGACAGCCGGCTCGGCCATTGACCTTGTATGGTACCGATTTCGACTTACTAGTGGTTGGTTGGAGTATGAGCAGTATATCTCATCTCGTCTGGGCATAAGTATGAATGTGAACATGTAATCATTTGTGTAGCTTGCTTGTTTAAGGATTAAATACGGAAACATTGGTTGATGCCTTATTATATTCATACATCTGAGTAGATGAATGCTATACATGTTATTCATATTCCCTTTCAAGCAAAAGAGAATTTATAGATGTGTTATTAATGTCTATACTTTGCACTTAAAGATATATCTATTAATCAATGAAATACCTGCAGTTCAATTTTATATTATTTTCTATGATCATAATATTGTTGGCAGAGAGTTATATCTCTCACTGGGACAATAGTCTCACCTCGTGGGATCCACAATTTTTAGTTGGTCGCAGACGAGGGACTAGAAACTTGATTGCAGAAGAAGGATCATTGAAGCAAGAACAATAGTAGTCTTTCAGGTCGAGAACACTTTTATAGATAGATGTCTAGGTGTCGTCTCTGTACTCTCAAGTCCTTGGGAGATAGTTCTTGGTGATTTTTGTGAATGACTTGAGATTTTTATTTGCTTATCTTGAGTCTTTATAATGATATTGTATATATCAGAGTCAAGTAACTGATACTTGTTATCCTCGAGAAGAGTCGGCATACTGAATGTATGGCATGAACTATGTGTATGTAAAGCTTTGGTCCTTTGTGTTAAAGCTTATTGGATAGGAATCTATGTGTAAGGATGGTTTTAAAATTTTTAGTGGTTTTGTTAACTCTGTTATTTGTGATAATTCCTCATTTTTACTGGTGATGGCTTGATTTGAAATCGGGTTGTCATAGGTCACCCACAAGGCACCATCATAGCCTCCCCCATGTGTGCTCCCACGTACCCAGGAAGGATTATATGTCTAAGGAGTCACCCTCAACACCACTGCTCGATCAACGATATTGTGGCTACATGCGAGGACAATGAATGCTTATCATGACTCCCCTCTCAGACCTTTCTTATAGAAAATCGATCGAGGCGTTGCCTCCTCCTCGACACCACAAACTTGCCAACCCCTCCTATGACCTCCACAGAAGCCTAGAACCACCTCAACAATTAACTTTGACAACTACCCTCTCCAGTGAGCCCAAATAAAATTGGGCTTACCGTGATCTATACTCTCTTGCCTATATAACACATCGAAAAGCATCATGTGGAAGCCTTTCATATCTTCCCCCCTCCAATTTGTCCAAACAAAGCCCTGATGACTCCATTCTCAACATAACTCACTCCAATCAGTTCCTCCTTGGCATAACTACTGACCAGGAAACAACCACCTTTACCACTCCAATTCAACCCTCCCTCTAGCCTTGAGTTGCTCCCAACTATCTCAATGGAGCCTCATAAAGGCTAAGAACCTCCTAAAACAAGCTAGCCTCCCCCTTCTTCTCCGCGAATAGTGCCCTGCTCCAACCATCTTGGTGGTGCATCACTCCATAGGGAGCCAACTGTCGAGATCTTACCGCCTTGACCTGGAACAACCTTATGAAGGTTACTACATGATCACTCTTGCACGAGAAGCCTCCTCCTACCTTCCCGAGCTTGCCGAAGTTGTGGTCAAGCTAGGAAACAAGTGAAACAGAAGAAGAAAAGAGGAGGACCCCCCTTTGCTAACTGGATCTGACCTGGACTAGTAAGGTAAATCGATGCTAACCTTCTAAATTCTATCACAAAAATCTCTCCATCATCCGATCTTCAAATTAATGGATGGATTGGTTCCCTTTTCATTTGTTTATCCATTATTTTCAATAATCTTCAGATAATACCCTGATCTTGGAAAGATCACTATAAACAGTAAGATTGTCATAAAAATACAAATCGGTACTCCATTTTGATCACAAAATTATTAGGATCACGATTATGACATAGGTTAACCCTAAATATAACTCATATAAATGCTCATGTTCAAATATGGTCCTACCTTATTAAATTATTCAGAAAATATTCATGAAAAAATAAATCACCAAAATCCCCCTTCTGTCTATTACATGTACCAAGATGATTATCAGATGTTCACTTCTATTTCATGTGACTCAAATATCATAAAAGTCAATTATTACTCTTTTATACCCTATTTTGTTCACCAAAATAGTTATAAATATCTATCATGATCTAAAGACTACCAAAATCATCTATAAATCCTACTCTGACATGATACTTCCAAATATGGACTCAAATCTATACTCCATGACTAATACTCTACACTCATGACCCTAACTAAGAAAAGAACCACTTTTTACTCTTTTAGACTAAAAGAATCAATTTTCCAATATATCTAATTAGTAGAAAATCTCTCATAATTTCAGGAGTACAAAGGTACCTGTGAGGAGCATCTCTAGACTCCCCACTTTTGAGTAGAAGGTACACTTTACCTCTTTTTTGGATATTTATAGGATATGTTTGTAGTATATATGTAAGAGACTTGGCATATGATATTGGATGAAATAATAAACTTGTATGTTACCTCTCTTGATTTTCCTATAGATATAATTATGAAAATTTGAACATAATATATCTGTTCCATTATATAGAAGCACTAATTCTCTTTGGTAGCATAGTGCTGGAAAGTGATCATTCTCTTTGGTAGAAGATCACATTGTACAATGATCTAACTCTTTTGTAGTAGATCATAAGGCCTTGAATCTCAAACTCTTTGGTAGCTAAGATGATGCATTATTCCCTCAGGCAGACAATGCATGGATCATATAATGGAAATTGTGCCTAAAACATGTTTTCTCTTTTTTTAATGAACATCCTTGTTCAAGTATATGATTTTGTTATATTTTCTACTTACTGCTAAATTCTAGTTTTATTATTTTTCCAAGTTATAATGAGAGGTATATAAAAGATACGTAGGCGTACTCAGTATAATATTTTATTATATTCTAATGACATGTATCAATTTCAAATGCTCTTTAGTTACTCTTGCTTATGATGATGATGATGCAACTTAATATGATGGATCAATGTAATTACTTCTTTCATGGGGATGCTAAAGTTAAAAGAGACTCTTAGTATAGGCTTTACTTCTTCTGCAAGTAGTTTTCTCATGTATTAAGTTTTCTTCTATAGTAATCCTATGCCTTCGGGCCCCTATGTAATTAACACTTGGTTTATTTAAGGAAGATTTTTTATTTGGTGCATGCATATACTTGTGTGTTTGATCCACTTAGCGATGAGATATTTTAACCCCTTTGTACACCATTCCCTTTTGGGTCTAAAGTGTGGATTGGGGTTAGATTTTTAACCCATGACAGATGGTATCAGAGAGGGCACATAGGTCACTGTATGTGCATTAAATACCTAGTAACCTTATTTAAACATGAGGTAACCCATATTTAAAAATATGTTGCAGAGGTGTCTAGAAGGATACTTGTGAAAGGTTATGGCATAATCACCCTCAATTTGTCTTCACAGTGGCTAGGGTTGCCACCACAAGTAATCTACCTGGCTATCACAATTATTGTTAAAGTGGGAATCTGTTATCCTAGAGAAATCCATAGTCTCATCTTATCTCATGTAAGGACTATCCCAACCACCTATTTAGTAAATGATACACATTCCGCTTCTCATATGTTTTCTCTCTCTCGACCATGATCAATGAAATACTCTCTCTATTATGTGGGTAGTTAGGATAAATGGGAACAACTAAATGACATGAAGAATAAAAAAATCTTTGTGATCGATAAAAACATTGTTGATTTCATTATGATCTACCTCAAATAATCACTAAATCATCTTTTGATTTACAAACTTGCAGCTTCCTCCAAAAACTAGATCCAAGAGAAAGAGTACTAATGATGACTCTAGTGGTGAATCTAACTCAAACCCTATTAAGATCATGGTTGTAGGTGAATGGGAAGAACAAAATAAGGTGATGTTGGAATGCATGCATGCCATAGACCTAAAGGAAGCCAATAACACAACTTCCTTATCTAGGAACAACCCTAAAACTACCATTAGTGATTTCCTCAAACTTCAGCCCAAAGCCTTTCATGGAGAAGATTTAGGTGAGGTCCTAGACAAAGTTGATGCATTGATCCTATCAGTTGAAAATGCCTTTAGAGCCCTTAAATGTTCTAAGGATGATAAAGTCACTCTTGCAACCTACCAACTCAAGGGGTCCATGAAGTTGTGATATGAAAATTATTTCCATACATGAGAACTTCCAGATGCTCCTATGATTTGGGAGGAGTTTAAGGTGATTTGTACTACTCGGTTCATGCCCAAATTTGCCAGAAAAAAGAAGCAGAAGCAGTTCGATAACCTCACCCAAGGAACCTTATATATTGCTAACTATGTTAGGGCCTTTAGACTCCTAGAACATCATGCTCATCGCCTTGATGAAGATGATAGGATTGACCATTTCATTAAAGGTCTTAACCAAGAATTCCCATATTTAGTAGATGGATGTTAAAACCCCATTCCCTAATGGGAATCTTCTTGATGATGTGTACATGACACAACCTAAGGTTTTTATAAATCTAAAGGATACAAATAAAGTCTTAATGTGACAAGGTTAAATTTCTATATCTTTTAATCTTTTATTTTATAGTATTTCAACTCTAACAACCTAGTTTCAAAGAGTGATATCTTGACCAATCAAAGTTTCGATTTTAGAGCTCAAACTTGACCAACATCTAGGGATTACAATGATGAAGCTATGTTTACAATTTCATATCAATGATACTCCTAGATCTTTCTACAAATTTTCAAAGAATCATATACTGTCTCACTTTAATCACATTTACATGAATTATAACTTTGATTTTCGTGTTGCATTCATCAATCAACCTTGTCACGTAGATGTGTGACTCACCTATATGTGGGTCACCCTCAAGGCACCATTGTAGCCACCCATGTGTGCTCCCACATATCCAAGGAGGATCAGACGACTAAGGAGTCACCCTCAACCTCCACATGGTCCATGGGCGTGTGGCTACAGTCGAGGATAATAGAATCTGACCACAAATCCCCTCTCCGACCTTTCTCATAGAAAACAGACCGAGGTGTTGCCTCCTCCTCATCACCACTAACTCGTCAACCCCTCACACGACCTCCAGAGAAGCCTAGAACCACCTCCATGACTAACTCTGGCAACTGCCCTCTATAGCATGCCCAAATCAAATTGGGATTTCCATGATCTATCCTCCCCTCACCTATATAGCACATCCACAAGCATCACATGGATGCCTTTAATCTCTTCCTACATCCAATTCATATGAATAGAGCCCCGATGACTCCACCCTCAATGTAACTCACTCCGATCAGCTCCTCCTTGGTGTAACTACTGACCAAGTAGCCACCACCTTCACCACTCCAATTCAACTTTCCCTCTAGCCTCAAGGTGCTCTCAACTATCTCAACGATGCCTTAGGATGACTCAAAACCTCTTGAAACAAGCTAGCCTCCCCTTTCTTCTCTACGAATGACAACCTGCTCCAACCACCTCGGCGGTGCATCACTCCAGAGGGAGCCAGTCGTCGAGATATTGCCTCCCTGACCTGAAATGACCCTATGAAGGTTACCCCAAGATCACTCTTACACGAGAAGCCTCCTCCTACCTTCCTGTGCTCTCCAAAGTTGTAGTCGAGCAAGCAAACAACCGAGACAGAAGAAGAAAAGAGGACCACCCCCTTTGCTGACTGGATTTGACCTGGACCAATAAAGTAAATCCACATCAACCTTCTAAATTCTATCACACAAAATCTCACCACCCATCTAAGTTTCAAATCAATGGTCTAATTTCTTTCCCTTTTCATTTGTTTATCCTCTATTTTCAATAATTGCTAGATAATACCCTGATCTTGCAAAAATCACTATAAATAATAGGATTATCATAAAAATACAAACAATACTCTACTTCGATCAGAAAATTATGACGATCACAATTATGAAATAATTTAACCCTAAATGTGACTCGTATAAATTCTCATGTTCAAATATGGACCTACCTTATTTAATTATTCAAAAAATATTTGTAAAAAGATAAATCACCAAAATACTCATTCTGTCTATTACTTGTACCAAGATGATTATCAGATGTTCACTTCTATAATGTGACTCAAATATCTAAAAAGTCAATTATTACTCTTTTGCACCCTATTGTGTCTACCAAAATTGTTATAAATATCTATCATGATCTAAAGACTACCAAAATTGTCTAGAAATCCTACTCTGACATGATACTTACAAAAATGGACTCAAATCTATACTCCATGACTCATACTCTACACTCATGACCCTAACTAAGAAAAGAACCACTTTTTACACTTTTAGAATAAAAGAATGAATTTTCCAATATATCTAATTAGTATCAAATCTCTCATAATTTTAGGAATATTGGTACCCATGAGGAGAATCTCTGGACTCCCCACTTTTGAGTAGAAGGTACACTTCACCACTTACTTGGCTATTTATAGAATATGGTTGTAGTATATATGTAAGAAACTAGGCATGTGATATTGGATGAAGCAATAACCTTGTATGTTACCTCTCCTGATTTTCCTATAAATATAATTCTAAAAATCTAAACATAATATATCTATTCCATTATGTAGAAGCACTAATTCTCTTTGGTAGCATAGTGTTGGAAAGTGATCATTCTCTTTGGTAGCAGATCACGTTGTACAGTGATCTAACTCTTTGGTAGTAGATCATAAGGCCTAACATATCAAACTCGTTGGTAGTTGAGATGATGCATTATTCCTGTAGGTGGAAAATGCATGGATGATATAATGGAAAATGGGCCTAAAATATGTTTTCTCTTTTGTTAATAAACATCCTTGTTCATGTATATGATTTTGTTATATTTGTTACTTACTTCCAAGTTCTAGTTTTATTCTCTTGCCAAGTTATAATGAGAGGTATATAAAAGACACGTAGACATACTCAATAAAATAATCTAATATATTGTGCTAACGTGTACTAATTTCAAATTCTCTTTAGGTACTCTTGCTTATGATGATGATGAAGATGCAACTTAATATGATGGCTTAGTAAAATCAGATCTTTCATGGGGATGCTAAAGTTAAATGGGACTCCTAGTATAGGATTTACTTATTTTGCAAGTAGTTTTCTCATGTATTAAGTTTTCTTTTGTAGTACTCCTATGCCTTCAGGCCCCTATGTAATTAGCACTTGGTTTATTTATGAAAACTTTGTTATTTGCTGCATGTATATACTTGTGTGTTTGATCCACTCAGGGACAGGAAATTTTAACCCCTTTGTACCCCATTCCCTTTTGGGTCTAAAGTGTGGATTGGGGTTAGATTGTTAACTTGTGACACTTAAAGCTACAATGGTCAGTCTATGGATTTAAGTAAGCATCATAGAGATAGAATCTCAGATTTGATGAAACATTCAAAGAGTTTGTCTTTTACTTAAAATGAAGATGAACATTGTGTGTACAAGAAGGTTAGTGGGAGAATGATATTATTCCTAATATTGTATGTAGATGACATACTATTGATGGGGAATGACATCCTTACTTTACAAATGGTAAAGACCTGGCTGGGAAATATGTTTTCTATGAAGGACTTAGGAACAATGGAGATATATTGTGACAACAATGGAGCTATTTCACAAGCTAAGGAACCCAAATCACATCAGTATTCTAAGAATATACAAAGGTGGTTCCATCTCATATGAGAGATCATACAATGGGGAGATGTGAAGATTTGTAGAATACCAGGTGAGAGCAATGTGGCTAGCCCCTTGACAAAAACACTTTCATAGTAGAAGAATGAAGTTCATGTTAGATCACTTGGGATTAAGTTCATGGATGACTGGCTCTATGTGCATGTGACATACCTATATTTTTAACGCCTTGACCATGTGTGTGACGTCCAATCTGAAACCCTCACCCCAGTGAGAATCCCATTTCAAACTCACACACTAGTCCAAGAAGAAGAAAATCATAGGAAGTCATAAGGAAACAACAATATCACATGCACATGAACAAGAACAAAACATACAACACATGTTCATCATTCAACATATAACTACAAAATGAATTGATACAACATTTGATATACATATTGAATGATACAATTTTACATATGCACATGCTACCTAACATGATCTTAACAAAATAGGTACACATGTACATCAACTTGCCACAAAACTCTCAACTATCTAGGTTCTTCAATATCATTTTTATATGTGGTACACATCAACACAATATGCTAAAATATTGTACTGAGTATACCTATGTGTCTCTTACATACTTATTTCATACTATGGCTTGCCAATAAGATGAAACTAATACTTGGAAGTACTAAACAAATATAAAAAAGGGAATATACTTGAGCAAGGATATTTATTAACAAAAGAGAAACACATATTTAATCATATTTTACATTATATCATCAATGTATTTTACTACCAAAGGGATAAATGTATTAAGGCCTTATGATCTACTTACTACAAAGATAGATCATTGCACATGGTGATTTTCTTACCAAGAGATAGATTAGTCACAAGCACTATGCTTACCAAAGAGATATAGTTCTATAATATAATGGATCATATATATTAAACGTCATGTTTCATAAATATAAGTGTGAAAAATCAATCAAGATATCATACAAGAACAATCATTTGATGCAATATCATATGCCAAGTTTTGTACACACATAATAAAACCATACTAAATAGTAGGCCAAGCAAGAGGTAAAGTGTACCTTGAAAAGAGATATTCTAAACCACATTCCTGATGTCATGTATATTCTTGTCAACCCCTGATCAAGACAAGATCACATGTACCGTCATCAAATTCTCATTATCATAATCCTAATATGTCCATATTAGGGTTTATCTTGGTTCATTAGGATATTCCCATTTTTATTTCTTGTCTTACTTTTATTGTTATCTGGGATTGATGTTACTGATGCTGTATTCCAGATTACAATCAATTGTATGAACCTTGGTTTCCATATCATTGTGTGCATGTATTAACCCTAGATCATATTCATTAAGCATATTACAATTTATATCAATTAAGAGCAATCATCATTATATAACATGAATTATGTGAATTATTGTGATCTCAGAATTAAACCTGAAGCTCCATATATTGATATGAGCTTATACTGAATATTCCAACATTTATTGACCATATATGTATTTATTACATTTTATGTAGGGTTATTATCCCAAAACAACTATATGGAGCAAATTATCCCAATTCATGTCAAAATATCATTATCTCAAACTTTATATGAGTTATATACCACATTTCATAGTTATTGGTAGATTATCATTATATATAAACATCATTTTCTATTTATTATATATTATATTAGCATTATCATTCTTATACAAGATTCATGAAATATAATCATAAAAGAAGATTAATATTTTGATCACATATTGTTCTAGACATTTTTCTGAGGATATCCATATCTTGTTTGTATTGTTTTTATAATCATACTAATTACTATGAATTATTGAAGATCATTATAATTTGGGGGATATTTACCTTATGCGCCAATCAGTACTTACCACGTGTCCATCACTGGGCGTGGCTCCTTGCTCCTGCTTGTTGGTTGATCTAGTTTGTGGCTGGTGTGGCGGGACATTTCATTTCTGGTTTCTTTGTGAACTAGTATGAGCCACCCAGTCTAGCTCTTGGACCCGATTCACCTCTTTCTTTCTCACATTATCGGTTCACCTCTTTCTTTCTCACATTCTCGCGGTCTTGCTCTGGGCTCCTGCACAAGAACTGGGTTCTCTACTAACAGCAGTATCATGGCTGTTGTGAAAGATATCCAACAAGAAATCTAGAGTGGTCTCTGCCTTCTTGTGATGACCTCCTTTATCCATGAGCTTCGATGCTGCCCTATGGACTACTTTGACTGCTTGGAAGGCTGTCTGTGGATCTAGAACACTACCAACAATAAGCTCACCATCCACTGGTCTCCATCACAGTAGAGTAAAGAGGCAAAACGCCTGTGCTTGTCCAATTGAAGTGTGATTTTTTGCAAAAGCTTCATGGTGTACTAAACGTCTTAGTATTATCCAAACTCCCTAAGGTAACCCTGAATGCCTACTCCAGTCTTTGCCTTCTCTACTAATGAACTGGACTTCATCACCCATGGTAGCCACCACATTTCCCCATGAAACTTCTCAAATTCAACACTCGTGACCCTGAACTATCTATCTTTCTCTTTATCTACCTTAGATTTCCCCTCTAATTTAGGTCCCCTTCTATTGCAAACCACCTACAATTTATAATGGAGAAGACTTGGATATGGGGAGACCGTCCTCCCTATTCGGTCAAATATGTGTTAAGACACATGGATCAAAAGGAAGTACTCAGAAGGATGATTCCAATTGCTCACTCAATTTTTCCAATCTAAGCTAAAACCACATCATGTGAGGGTGGGGAAGTTGCAACATCTACATGCTCCAATACCTTGCTTTAACTGCAATGTAGGAGAAGACTTATTACTCTTCGATCACACATCCAAGGGCCAACAACATACATCCACTAAAGAGAATCTGTGACTTCTCCTCCTCCTTGATGACTGCCACTAAATCATAGATCTAGTGTTGTAAGCTAGTTATGTACACCATTCCAACAAATAAGGGCCATGTGACACTAGATAAAGTCGTAACTTAGGTCTATTAATCATCAATAATACACATTTTTTCACAAATTTCAAACCTCAAAAGCTTCATCTAGGATCCTCCAATAGCCACCAAATTTTGACCATAGCTTTATAACAACTGAAGCTACATTCTATTCAAATTTGGTGCCAAAACTCAACTATTTGACATGTCATTCAAATATCTAAAAGTGACATAAGCATAGGGGTCTTAAACATGATATCAACATCAATTAACTTCGATATGTTATCAAACCACTTGCAACTCTTATCATAAACTCCCACATATAAATTCACTTATGCCATTAGACATTCAGGGATTCCAATATTTTGGTCAATCACATCCTACACACCTTAAAAGAATTTTTGTCCTTGAAATTATATCAAAATCGAGTTCATCACATCATATATATCTAAAAAAGAAATTTCCTCCTCAAAATTAAGCCATATTCATACTCCAATGAAAGCCTAACCTATATTCATCCACATATATTGCACTATTCTAGGTGCAACATATCCAAAAACAAAGCTCCAAAACCATATCTTAACCACTCCTAGGAGGTTAATAATGCAACAAGGGTGAACCACGGACCATATAACATGCTTCAAAATCTTAGGTTACATCATGACATATTTTATATTATATGATTTACATCCTCAATTTCCCCAAGCATCTTCCAACACTAACTTATACATGTTATGAAGAAGTTAATTACAATTAACCCATTTTTCAATATAGATCATGTTAGTGTCATTATCATTTCACTATGTTGTTTTTCAAACTATATTCAATGTCTTTATTAAGAAGCAACATTACACGTCATTGACATATATAAATAATATTCTCTTATTTCACTTTTCACATTATGTTTCAACTTCAAAAGTGATTTCATCACTAGATTCATTAACCGTATTATGTCATCATTTTTCATTTATATGGTTAACCATTTATATCACATAGAGTTATCAAACTATCTCTATGGTTACATCACAAACAAACATATTATATTCGATTTGTGGTAAACAAACTTATATGAGTGGATTATCAAACATAATGTCAAAATGTCCAATTGAGGTTCTCCTAACCCATACTTGAGGATAGTGTCATGCTCAGTCTCTTTGATCTCACTCAACTCTATGAGTATCATATACACTAGATCTATCTTCCCTTTTTGGTCTAGGGTTATCATGTCTACCTCATTGGCACTAACAAATAGCTTTACAAGTTCTAGCCACATAAGCATAAACCAAAACATTATATGACATATTATAGTTTTCTACCCATGGTACATGCTTACCCAAAACTCTCTTATATACTCCACTAGAGTCCTATGTAGGGAACCACCAACCTGAGCTTGAGGCTTCACAAAACTAACACAATTACATCCTCTAGGTTCTTGGGACTCTCTCCCTCACCTAGATGGTAGGCGCTCATATACATATTCACATGTATAAATAAGCCTCTCACAAATCTAGGTTTTTGTTTTCCGAAGGACATCCAAGGTTCAAGAAAGCTATACAAATCATGCATAAAGAAACTCAACTCATTCACTCAGGAGTAGTCCAGTTTAGGACATATCATATCACATATTTCTCATATCTTCGAGGTTAGGTTCTGTGACCTTCTCCATGTGGGTCTCAACACTAGAGTTAACCCTATAACTGGTACCAACACTAGAGATTAGGTTCTCAGAGCTTTTCTGTAGTTAACCCTATAACTGGTACCAACACTAGAGGTCCTCCTTTATAAAAGAGATTGAGGCTCATGAAGAATCACATCTTGTCTTAGCTTAGATTATCTTATCTCATAAAAGCCTACATGCTTGCATCATCAATATTATTTCAAAACATCAAATATAAACTCATATCCTCAAATACAAACATTGGTCATAAAAAAACCAACCTATCTTATTATATAAGACTTAGATCATATAATCTAAACTTATTTCATCTATTCCATCTATCACATATTCTAACAAGGCTCTTGACATCTAATCTATAACTACTCTCTCTTCTAGATTGATGTCATTCACTTTCACTTAGGTTGCATGATCACCTCGTACTCGAACATGTGTGGAGACACATTTTTGTAACACTTACATATATAATAAAATATTATATAATTTTTCTACGATAAAACAAATGTCAAAGAGAACTATCAAGTCTCGATCTGACTGGAATCAAAACCAAATTGGAAAACTGAGTGGCTCACACATAGTAGAGAGTCTAGTGCCATATCACCTAGTGAAAAGGATGAGAACAAGGTGTAAACTAGAGTATCTACCTAAAACATAGATGCATTACATGTCAAAAGTTTCTATCCCTATGATGCACATCATTTCCAAACAATGTAACTCCCCATAACACCACATTAGAAGGAAATAATGACACCTCAAGACTTTCTATACAACAAATACTAGTCTAGACCTAGTATACAACAAGTACAAGTTTAGACCTAGTTCTCTACCTAGAGGTTAGGTCAGATACAATCTCTAAAAGACAACTAATCTAATCCTAACGATTTTTAAGTTTAAGATTCTTTAGTTTTAAGTTGCATAGTGAGAACATGCCAAGATTTGCTAAAGGTCATGCTCTGATACCACTCGTGACATCCCTAGATTTCCAACGCCTTGACTACATGTGTGACATCCAATTTGAAACCCTCCCCTTAGAGAGAATCCCAATGCAAACTCACACACTACTCTAAGAATAAGAAAATTAGAGGAAGTTAGAAGGAAACAAGAGTAGCACATGCACATGAACAAGAACAAAATGATATAATATATGTTCACCATTCAACATATAATTAACATGATCTTTAGACAATAGGTTCGTTTGTACATAAAATCACAACACAACTCTGTACTATCTAGGTTCTTCAAGATCATATGTCCACAACCTAAACAAAAGGTTATATGTGGTACAAGTCTGTATAATATTCTAAAATATTGTACTGAGTACGCCTACATGTCTTTTATATACCTATTTCATACTATAACTTGGAAATAAGATAAAGCTAATACTTGGAAATACTAAACAAATATATAAAAAAGGCATACACATGAACAAGGATATTTATTAACAAAAGAGAAACACATATTTTAATCATATTTTCTAGTATATCATCCATGCATTTTCCTACCAAAGGGGTAATGCATTAAGGCCCTATGATCTAGTTACCAAATACGTAGATCATTGTAGAAGGTGATCTGCTTACCAAAGTGATATATCGCTGACAAGCAATATGCTTACCAAAAAGATATTGTGCTATGATATAATGGATCATAATATTATGTTTCATTTTCATAACTATAAGTATGGAGAATCAATCAAGATATCATATAAGAACAATAATTTCATCCAATATCACATGCCGAGTATTTGTACACACATAATACAACTATTTAAATAGTAGGACAAGTAAGAGGTAAAGTGTACCTTGAAAAGAGATATTCTAAACCACATTCCCGATGTCATCTATATCCTTGTCAACCCTTGATCAAGACAAGATCACATGTACCATCATCAGATACTCATCATCTTAACCCTAATATGTCCATTTTAGGGTTTATCTTGGTTCATTAGGATGTTCCCATTTTTATTTCTTATCTTACTCTTCTTGTTATCTGGGGTTGATGCTACCAATGTTGTATTCCAGATTATAATCAACTGTATGACCATTAGTTTCCATATCAATGTGTGCATGTAATAACCTAGATCATATTCATTAAGAATATTAGGGTTTATATCACATTAAGAGCAATCATCATTGTATAACATTAATTATGTGAGTTATTGTGATCTCAGAATCAAACCTGAGCTTACATATACTAATATGATCGTACATTGAATATTCCAACACTTATAGACCATATATGTATTTATTACATTTTATGTAGGGTTATTAATGATAAATGGATATGTGGAGAAAATTATATCAATTCATGTTAAAATATCATTATCTCAGACTCTATATGAGTTATATATCACATTTCATAGTTATTGATAGAATATCATAATTTACAAACATCATTTACTATTTACTATATATAATATTAGAATTATCATTCTTACACAAGATATATGAAATATAATCATAAAACGACTGGTATTTTGATTACATATTGTTCTAGATTTTTTTTTGAGAATATCCATACATTGTTTGTATTTTTCTGATAATCTATGAATTATTGAAGATCTTCATAATTCTGGGTTTATTTACCTTACACGCCAATCAATACTCACCACATGTCCATTACTAGGATGCGGCTCCTTTCTCCTACTTGTTGGTTCATTCGGTTCATAGCTGGTCTAGCTGGACATTTCATTTCTGGTTTCTCTGTGAACCAGGATGAGCCGCCTGATTTGGCTCCTGGACCTGATTCACCTCTTTCTTTCTCTCTTTCTCGCGGTCTTGCTCTGGGCTCCTATGCGATAACTAGGTTCTCTACTAACAATGTTACCACTGCCATTGTGAAAAATGTCCGACTAGAAATCAAACATGGTCTCTTCCTCCTCACAAAAACCTCCTTTATCCATGAGCTTTGCCACCACATTATGGACTGCTCTAGCCACTTGGAAGGCCGCTTGTGGCTCCAGGACATTGCCAATAGAAAGCTCGCATCCCAATGGTCTCCATCACGACAGAGCAAAGGGGAAAATGCCTCTGCTTATCCTATTGAAGTTTGGTTTTTTTGCAAAATCTCCATGATGTACTCCTAAACGTATTGGTATCATCCAAACTCCCTAAGGTAACCCCGAAAGCCCGCTCTAGTCTTTCCTTTATCCTATGATGAAATGGACTTCATCGCCAATGGTGGTCTCCACGGTTCCCCATGAAACTTATGGAATTCAACACTTGTGACCCTGAACTATCTTCTTTTTTCTTTATCTACCTCATATTTTCCCTCTAACTCCGATCCCCTTCTTCGGAGAACCACCTGCAGGCTGCAATGGAGAAGGATTTAGTACTACAGATATGATAGACTGCATCAGGTCTTTTTTCAAGGAACCAATAGTATTATCTATAGCATCATTTCTGTGTTGACAACAGTCGTGGATTGACCAGTTGTTAAAACACACTTCTTTTTATCGTTGGTCTCTTCTTAAAGAAACTGACACTATATATCTCCCGCAAAAATAGAATTCTGTGCAATTTTTTTGGAGCATTTCATTTGTCTCCAGAAAACTTATAACGTTAGTTTTTGTCTGTAAAATCGACGCGATAAAGATGTGTGTTCCACCCACCCCATGGGAATCAATTGATGTTTGTTGTTGGTTCTTTCTAAAGTGACCTATGAGAAAGACGTCTGCACCATGTGGCCCGTGAAATATTTTCACCCCCACTTGATATTTAGCGTCGGTGTTGTTGATTACAACCAACGACATACATGTCAATGGGTTGCAAGTTTAGGCATCAATTTTCATGGGCAATCGACAAATTTTTTTTCATTTTGTTGGCATTTTCTGTACAAAACTGACGATATTCTTTTTGCAACAACAATTTTTGAATAACCTGAGCTACTCTAGTGATATTAGGGTTCTACTGAGCTCCATTGCTTCTCTCCATGAACCTGCTAGCGCTGACCGCCACAGGTGCCTCCGCTGTTCTCCTATGACTGCTGTCATTGTTCTCCCATGACTACTGTCATTGTTCTCCCCCAAGCTCCCAAGTCACCTGCCTCTGCTAGCCTCCTCATTAGGCTTCTTTTGTTGGCACCTCCAAGCTCCCCACACAGCTACTCGTGCCAACATCCTCCACTGATGTCTCTGAGCTCCCCAGCCAGATACTCATGCCACCCTCCTTGCTGAAGCTTCCTTCACTGACTCCTTCTAGAGAGGACTTCTCCGCTGCCGCCAACCACATCTACATGTGTGTCCTCTCCTCCTACTTCCTATCTTCCTTTTGCCAAATATAGTGCACATTTCGGTTGGTTTGGTTATTAATCACGCTCATATGCACATTTGGTATTTCCATTATTCCTTTTTATGTAATTAATATGAGAGAAATAAAACTTTTGGAGGATTTGATTACTTTTGACTAATGGATAATCAAATGTTTAATTTAATTATAGGATAAATAAATAGATACTAGAGCTGGGTTTTGGATAAATGTTTAGTCCAAAAATTGTAGATACCTTTTCATATGCACATTTGATATACTATAGATTGTTGGCCCTTGGGATTCAATTTTAATCAATGATGGAATAAGATGTATCTTCTTGTGGGTTCTATCAACATATACCTAGTTTTCTAATTCTAGGGTTCATTTACCATGAAAGTACTTTAGTGCATTTGATTCATTTTGAGATCAATTTTAAATCTTTATTTTAAATTCTATATTAAGTGCATTGTTTAATCTTAGAAGTTAAATGTTAGTATGGATAAGTGATCACACCTACGAATTAATACACTGAAATTGATCTAAATTGTTCTAAATTAACTTGACTTACATTGAAATTGATATATTTATACCTTATGAACCCTAAAAACTAAACCCTAAACCATAAACCCCAAACTTCTAAAAAGTAAACTCTAATTTGTAAAACCTAGCCCGTATAATCTATTGGCCTAGAAACATGTCTGAGATTTACTCATTAGGAGTAAACTTTAGATAGTCTCCAATTCGGGATTGTTCTTGAGCACTTCATCTCACTTAGTATGTAAGTGTATAATGTGTGTTCGATTTCAATTAATTTTGACAACATTTCCCCTTTGTTCTCTGGGTACATTTTTAGGTGGGTATTTGCCCATCTACATTGGTGTACTTGGAGAGATGTGGGGTAATGATGTCATAATTTATTGAGATTCAAGACACAATATACACTTACTAGTAATATGAAGTGCTCAAGAACGGAATAGGTGGTACACATTCATGAATATAAATGATACTAGATGATTAGGGATGAATTATTCAAACATATATTTTTCCTCAGATTAACATACTAGCTAGAACCTAATGAGCTACACGTCTCCCATCTAATCATATAGAAATGTATTGATCATGGATGTCAAAACCAAATTGCTTTACTCTGAAGTTTATTAATGGTTTCAATGAGTTTGTAAGATTTGCAGAGGAACATAGAAATAAAATCTAGAGATGGGTTGTATTGCTGCTTTAGGAATTGTAGTAACAACCTAAAAGTTGACGTTGTTCACACGATCAAAGATCATGCCATGTACACTGAGATTGTAGAAAGCTATAAAAAAATGATATTGGCATGGAGAAATACCTAGTATGAGATCCTCATACATTGGTAGTGGTAGTTGTGTCCAAGAAGAAATGGCTGATGATGTTGATGAGAAAAAACCAATTCCAACATACATGGTTGATGCAATGCTAGATAGTTGCAGGGTAAATGTTACAGTCCCCTCTCTTATTTAGAAATGTTGTGCACGATACCGAGAACCCATTTTACTTAGGTTGTACTAAGTTTACAAATTTGAGGAAAAGGATTCTCAAACGGTCAACCCTTGGTCAACTCTTTCAAATAGTTTTGAAACCGTTTGCCCAAAATGGCAAATAAATCAAGTTGAAAATCAGCACTTAATCCAATTAGGCTTTGCCTAATTGATTAACCTTCAACTCACGATTCCTTGGGAGTTAACCCATCAAATTTGGTGAGTCATTCACCAACATAATCAGGAACAGTAATATCAAATGGTCAACCCTTGGTCAACTCACTCAAATGGTTTAGAAATTGTTTGCTCCCAAACGGTTTCAAACCGTTTGCTCTCAAACGGTTTGGTGAAACCGCATGAGCAATTAACTCAAAACCGTATGAACCATGATTTCTTTGGAAAAAAGTATCCAATATGATGTCATCATCATCTACCTTCGTCCCTGAAGTTCTAACAGCTTCTGATTTCATGAAATAACCATTTTCAACCAGCAATTAAACAAGATAATAAAGGAATCATTGAAATTGCAAGATTAATGGTTGAATAACAATGAAAAAGGGTTCAAGTTATAAAACCCACCTCCAATTGAGCTCCAAAGCTCCATGTCCACGGCAACAATGGTGGATGCAACTCCTTTCACCATTCCAAGGCTCGTTCTCAAGGTTTGCGTGAAAAGGAATGGTTAGAATTGAAGAGGAGATCGAAATAGGAAGAAATCCATGATTTATTTTTGATTTCCACCATGGAATCAAGGTGAAATGGATCAAGAACCTTACCAACAGGTTGGGGGTCTTCCTCCTGATCCTCCCAAGCTCCCTTGGTCGTTTCCCAAGCAAAGAGAAGAAGTGGGGTCGAAAAAGCCTTCCATTTGGCTTGTAAAGGGTCTTTTTATAAGAAATTCAAGGAGAGAGAAAGTGCCTTATAAAAATTCATTTAATCCCAAAAATGTGGACGCCTCTTCCCCCTTATCTTCCTTAGGGACGAGGCTATCTTGTTTGCCTTTTATCCCTCTCGATTATCCATGATTTAAAGAAAAGCAAATCAAGCACCTTAAATCATATTATATTAATATCCATATGTGAGTGGATATTTCTTTTTCTTATAAAATTGTGTGTGAGTTATCCACTCCCTTGGATATTTTCGTGGTCCTTGCAAAGCTTAAGGACGTCACACATACATCTAAATCCAACCATTTAAATTTTGGTTGAAGGCTCTTTAATTAATACATTTATTTTTTCCCTAAATTGAATTAGGGTTTCAATTAGGATTAAATCTTGATTATTTTAATATAAAGATTCTCTCTCCTCCAACATAATTCAAATGAGGCGCCACTCTCATTTTATTTGCTCTACATGATTCCAAGAAGCATTAAGGACCATATTGAAGTGGTAATTCGCATATTGAACCCTAGGTTTTGGGTAAATTACACTTTGCACCAAAATTAGGTTTTAATGTAAAAACATTAGTTTATCAGCTCTTTCTTGGTATTCAGGCTTCCATAAGCCACACCTCAGCATCATCTTCACTCTCATGACACTTCAACACATGAGGAACATATTATCATGCACAATTTGCACTTAAACCCCTCAACTTGGGTATTTTGCACATTAGTCCAAAACAAACAAAACATTGATCAACAATGTTAAAAAAAGGACTAGAATTGCAATATAAGTTCCTCTTGAGCCCTAATTACCTTTCATAAGATGAGATTAAGCATTTAATCAACTTTCTTAATCAAAACACATAGGGTTAAAGTATAACCCAGGTTAGGGGTGTTACAAATTATAAACCCCTAATAAGGATTTCGTCCCCAAAATTCCCAGATAAAGGAAGATAGATGTATTACATTCATCATACTATCTAGTATTAACATCTCCTTATTATGGAGGCACCATAAAACTTTGATCAACACAAAGTGTTTCCATACAAGATTCTCATATAATCAACACACAAGGCACATGCTCCATTGTTCCTCATCATTGACTATAAAGTCAACTTTGTGTCAAACAACACTTCTCTTTTTCAGAGAAACATCATACATTCTTTATTAATATTATGTTTATGCAGAGCATAAACCCCTAAAAGATGATGTTCATATTGTTTTATACATCCAGACTAATTTCACAGTTGACCACCCCAGGTAGCCAACCTAACCCATCTGATAACTCTCAGATACCAGAATCTTTCACCTTGTAACACATTTGTTGGAAATATGTCATATATATCTCTTCCTTTCATCTTGGAACATTAATTGTTTCATATGTCCTCATCTTGGGACCAAAGTCCAACATAAATGATACTTTTCTAAGTATCCAATATATGAACTCCTTTATCTTATGCACATCAAGTGTCCTAAGACCCACTTGATTGCCATGTCCCTAATAGGAAAGAAAACACGGATTCATATTCCTTTAATTAATTCATGTATTTTCAACTATTCTTGAACCATTTATTCTTTATCTCATCCTAGGTTCCTTGCCTTTAGTATTGGAATATGTAAGGATGATTGCATGCCATTATCCCTTTCTTTATTATTATCTAGCATGTTTATGATCATCTCATGATCTCATCACATCTCCCATTTCCTCATTATGGGAAAGATCTGTATTATGCAGGCAACATTATTGAACATGGTTCATCTCCCTTATTCTTATTCTTATCTTATGAGGAGTACATTTTTTATTCCTCATAAAATCATGCTTATCTGAGATTATCTCAGACTTATCTTTCTTATGCATGGGATATGACACATTTATTCATTCCAGATTTCTGAATCATGATACTCATTAGATTTTCTCAGAATGACTACTTGATCAGAGAAATAAAAAAGACAACAATCTAAGATTTTCCATACCCACTTTATCATCAATAGTTGTATACCTGGCTAGGGTATATAAATACTGAGATTAAGTGGTATGCACTTTGTATACTATCATATTCCTCCTTTTCATATTATCACAAGCATAAGACTTATCATCCCTGAATTTCATTCAGGCATCTCTTCTATACCTCATCATTTCTCAAGGAGGTAAGAACAACATAAAACATTTGTAATGTTTTACTATGCAAAACATAAGTCCTCATAGGACTAATCAAGGAAAGTTCAATCATTTCCTTTCTCAGTTAATCCAGGAATTCATAAATTAACATATTTTCCTGACATTATCTTGTCTAACTTGTCATAATACATGAATTATTCACTGCCTCAGGCTAACTCTGCCTCAAAGGTTGATTCAACAGGCTATGGTTGAGCACAAACTCAATTTAAGTCCAAAAATTCATCCTTTCCTTTTGCTTCAAGCTGCTAATGCTAATTACAAATCCTGTTGATATCTATAACATTATCATTGGGACTGATAATCTAGGTTACACTGCCAAAACTTGATCCACTATATACATTACTGTTGCCCTAAGTTCTCCAACAGTAATACTTAAAGAAGGATTTTCTTATTATAGTTGGATCAGCTAGGGGATTCTCAGGCAATTGTCTCTCTCTTTCTTGTTCCCAAGCACCTCTTCTTGGTGCAACATTGCTGCTCTCAGCAGCAATCTCCTCATGTGACCCAGTCATCTTTAAGTTCTTCTTCCTTATACAAGCAGAAGATACTATCAGATACACTGGATGACACCAAAACAGACTCTACTACCTTAGTCCTATGTCTCTGTAGACTCAACAAACCTAGAGCTCTGATACCACTAATTGTGACGACCGTCTTGCAAAAACATGATTAACTAATGCGGAAGTGAATTATTTGCAGCGGATTACTGAAAATCACTGAAAATTAAAACTTTTTCAAGAGATCCATTCACAGGAAAACTCTTTAACCAAGAACCAAAGTATTTCAAATTCATCATGGTTTACAAGTACACAACCTGTACCATTCCTTCTCAAAGATTACAACATCAATTGTCTTATAAACATTATATACAGACAATATACAAATCTCGAGGCGTCAAGCCAAAACCTCCGATTGATTCATTAGACACTGACAAAAAACTCCGAGGACCTGAGCGTACAAAGACGACACATAGGACTACTATCTGTATGACTAGACAAACAATATCTCCACCTGAGATCTTATTGTTGTCCCTGCTGTTGCTATTGCTGTTGCTGTTGCTCTTTCCTTGTTCTAGGGTTTCTACTTTGCCTCCCATGCATACCTAAAAATGTTTCCCACGGGGGTGATACAATTGAAAATTTCCCCAGCGAGAGATATAACTCTCCGCCAAAAACATTGTTATAGCAGTTTATTAAATTAAAACTGAGCAGGTGCTACTTTTACATTATTAGGCATAATTATTCATCATAGAACAGAATAAGATAATCTCCATTCTCAAGGAGGTCATTGCATTTACCCATGATAGATAAGTAATTCATCTGTCTACCTTGCAGAGAATATAAAGAAACATAATTAACATTCATCCACTAAGGAATACACAAAGAAAATGCACCATCAGCCAATGAATCTCCATATTCAATCCTTAAGAAAACATGCTATACGGCTTATTACATTTTACAATCACACTTATGCCCTGAGGAGGTGAGCCGTACCGCTCAAATACAACCTTCGGTTGTGAAACCCAAAGTCGGTGCCATACAAGGTCCATGGAAGAGCCGGACTCCATGACCTCCCACATATTGGTCAGTGCGAGACCACAAGCAGGACCACAATCTCTTGCTTAAGTGACCTCAGTCACATGGTTAGCTCCCGTAGGCTACCCTTTCTCTAGCCTGCCTTGGTACATGTCTCGACGCTAGTATATCTGAGCCACGGGCCAGTTCACCGTGCTCCCTGAGCCATGAATGCATTCATGCTCTTTCACACTGAGCCATGGGCCTGTTCACCATGCTCTTATACACATCATGAGTCTACAACCAAAGTTTCACTCTAATCCTCCTATTTTTGTCTAGGAGAAACTCCGCATTTTCAACAATATACGCTCCAGATTAACCCGCAGGAAAACCTGTTTCACCATCACCAGCTACTGACGATGATGGATCTATGGCCAGGGCACTACATGATGAAATTCCACTTGATTAATTAAGTGCATTACCATATCTTTTAGCATCATCCATGTTACAAACAAGAATTATTATAACAGATGCTACAAATTAAGGTACAATACATCTATCACATACTTTTCAAATCTTTAAAACACATGATACTTGGGATCTCAGTCCTTTATCACATTACTGGGAAATCTCATCCCTTCACATTATCATCATCATGATTACTGGATCTGGGTAGTTAAACCTTTAGATCATAACATTGTTATCTCTGTAATAGATAACCATTACCTCTAGGTCCTCAGACCAAGGTATTCAATTTACTTGTATGCAAGTATTCACATGGCTCACCAGGCCATTACACATCTTGTCACCTCTCACTAGGCAACAACTTGTTCACATGGCTCACATGGCCATTACACATCTTGTCACCTCTCACTAGGCAACAACTTATTCATGTGACTCATAAAAGTCCATGCATATTGCTTCTTTTACTAAGAAACAACAACATTAAGGCACATAATGCCAATCAACATTTAGTATATAAATGTCACAGCTCAAACTAGCTATATACATCACCTCATAATATCTATATGGTTATTAGGCATGATGACAGTCATACAAGATATTCATCACATCATGTGATGCAATAGTAACACCATTATTCCTTTACCAGGAATTAGGGTTTACTATCAAATAGGGCTTTTCATTCCCTTTACCCAAATTAGGGTTAGGGTTCCCCATTTCTCATTAATAAAGATTTCATGATCTCATTATTTGTCCAACCCTTAATACATTATTCCATACCTCTGGGGCATTCAAGGATATCATATTTGATTATTCTAGAACATTACTTTCATCATATAGCATTAATGATCATAAATTCAAGGTATGAGTTCATTTCTCATCCTCATCATGGTATGATTATATCATACATATCA
This sequence comes from Alisma plantago-aquatica, assembly GCA_963693085.1. NCBI lineage: Eukaryota > Viridiplantae > Streptophyta > Magnoliopsida > Alismatales > Alismataceae > Alisma > Alisma plantago-aquatica. Next base: position 372,672,732 of record OY856412.1, read on the forward strand.
TTTGGGCTTAACCCCATTCTCAAGGTACATTAATTAACACCCATCAAGGTGCAACAACTCATTACATTTCATTGTAATAGTTGCATAACACACTTCATATGTTTCTTACCCAATTATATTGGATTTGGAGTACATCAAGGCATATAAACCCTGAAGTGTTGAATGTGATAACTATCATATTTTGATGTATCACTTTCTCATCACTTCAGACTCTCCTGAATTAGCCATCTTATCTTGTATTAAGGTATTTCCCTTCTTAATACATTCCATCACTAATCACTTACCTATAACATATAATGCATAGGCCACACATTAGAGTTGTCCAACTATCTTTAATGATATGGACTTGTCTAATGATAAAGACATTGCTTACAATTAGGTTGCATATATTCAACCACATGAAATGTTTCACCTTTATAAGGCCCTGCCTTCTATCTCATCATTAGGGTTTCTTTATACACTTACTTAAGATTAGAATTATGATTCATTGTCATATTATCCAAGATTAGGGCTTTATGTATCATGACTCCTCATTAGAGTCTCACATGCCTTCACCCTTCTTAGGGCCTCTTATCACAACATAACATTAGTATGTCATGTGGTGTTAATACTTAGTTAAGGTTTCTCATGGAATCACCCTCAACTAGGGTTTCTCATAGAATCACCCTCAACTAGGGTTTCTCATGGAATTACCCTCAACTAGGGTTTCTCATGGGATCACCCTCAACTAGGGTTTCCACCATAGTTTCCCACAATTTGGGTCTACTATTCATCTCCATTAGGATTTCATTCAATTATCCATAATTGGAGATTCACTATTCATTCCAATTAGGGATTTACATATCTTTTCCCTAATTTAGAGTTTCACTTATGATTACCCTAGATTAAGGCTACATCCTTACCCTGGATTAGGGTTTCATTTAGAATTGCCCTCAATTAGGGTTGGAATTCAATAACCCTGTCAATTAGGGTTTATGTTCATGATTAGGGTTGCATGATCTATTTACTTAAGGATCATACCCTTAATCACCACATGAATCATATTCATGTTATGAATTCATGCTAACATCATCTCAACTTGATAAGGTCATATCATCCCTTCAATCAAGTACATACAACTACAAATGACATAGTGTACCAAGTCCTTGATCCTATAAGCAATTAGGGTTCATCCCTTAATTGGCACTAATCACTTAGGTACTAATAGGGTTTCAATCTTTTTACCTTCATTGATTATCATTACTATTCATCATTGGATCAATGAGTCATTCATCATCTCTATTTTCAAGAGATTCAATCATCTTGGACCTCCATTACATAAGGTATCCAATTGAATTGATCAATTGAATCTACAATCAACTTTGACTACTTGACCCCCAAACGGTCTTGGTCTTTCAAAGTTCAAACGGTTTGAAACCATTTGGTAAAGGTTGTGCTTGAGACCGTTTACCCAAGTAGGTGAAGACCGTTTTCCCAAGTAGGTGAAGACCGTTTGGCCAAGTAGGTGAAGACCGTTTGGCCAAGTAGGTGAAGACTGTTTGGCCAAGTAGGTGAAGACCGTTTGCCCAAGTAGGTGAAGACCGTTTGCCCAAGTAGGTGAAGACCGTTTGCCCATCACATCATCAAATACAAGTCAACCAATTAGGGTTTGGATCATTGGATTGATCACCAAATCGACAATTGATTACACTTTAACTTAGTATCATTGGATCATCAATTGCTTAACCATACTCACCCCTAGACCTCCAAACGGTCTTGGGTGACCTCCAAACGGTCTTGAGACCATTTGGATGAGCTCCAAACGGTCTTGAGACCGTTTGGATCATCCAACCCTTGGATTCTAGTGAAAAATCATTAGGGTTTGAGCTATTGAGTTGATCATCAAATCAACACTTAATTGCAAAGTGATTTGGTACCTTTAGACCTTCAATTGGTCAACCATGATTAACCCTAGACCTCCAAACGGTCTTGGGTGATCCCCAAACGGTCTTGAGACCGTTTGGGTGATTCCCAAATGGTTTTGAAATCGTTTGGGTTAATGAACCCAAAACATCAACTCATTCCAATGCAAAATCAGCACTTAGCCGATTAGGGTTAACACCATATCTTTTGTCCTTCAAACACTTAACCATATCAAACCCTAGACCTCCAAACGGTCTTTGGTGACCCCCAAACGGTCTTGAGACCGTTTGGGTAATCCCCAAACGGTTTTGAAACCGTTTGGGCTAATGAACCCAAAAAGTCAAATCAGCCAAGTTGAAAATCAGCACTTAATCCAATTAGGGTTTACCTAATTGATTAGCCTTCAACTCATGATTCCTTTGGAGTTAATCCATAAAATTTTGTGGGTCATCAACCAACATAATTAGGAACAGGATTCACAAACGTTCAACCCTTGGTCAACTCTTTCATACGGTTTTGAAACTATTTGCCCAAAAAGGCAAATAAATCAAGTTGAAAATCAGCACTTAATCCAATTAGGCTTTGCCTAATTGATTAACCTTCAACTCACGATTCCATGGGAGTTAACCCATCAAATTTGGTGAGTCATTAACCAACATAATTAGTAACAGTAATCTCAAACGGTCAACCCTTGGTCAACTCACTCAAATGGTTTTGAAACCGTTTGCTCCCAAATGGTTTCAAACCTTTTTCTCTCAAACGGTTTGGTGAAACCGCATGAGCAATTAACTCAAAACCGTATGAACCATGATTTCTTTGGAAAAAGTATCCAAGATGATGTCATCATCATCTACATTCATTTCGGAAGTTCTAACAACTTCTGATTTCATGAAATAACCATTTTCAACCAGCAATTAAACAAGATAATAAAGGAATCATTGAAATTGCAAGATTAATGGTTGAATAACAATGAAAAAGGGTTCAAGTTATAAAACCCGCCTCCAATTGAGCTCCAAAGCTCCATGTCCACGGCAACAATGGTGGATGCAACTCCTTTCACCATTCCAAGGCTCGTCCTCGAGGTTTGAGTGAAAAGGAATGGTTAGAATTGAAGAGGAGATCGAAATAGGAAGAAATCCATGATTTATTTTCGATTTCCACCATGGAATCAAGGTGAAATGGATCAAGAACCGTAGCAACAGGTTTGGGGTCGTCCTCCTGATCCTCCCAAGATCCCTTGGTCTTTTCCCAAGCAAGGAGAAGAAGTGGGGTCGAAAAAGCCTTCCATTTGGCTTGTAAAGGGTCTTTTTAAAAGAAATTCAAGGAGAGAGAAAGTGCCTTATAAAAATTCATTTAATCCCAAAAATGTGGCCGCCTCTTCCCCCTTATCTTCCTTAGGGACGAGGCTATCTTGTTTTCTATTTATCCCTCTCAATTATCCATGATTTAAAGAAAAGAAAATCAAGCACCTTAAATCATATTATATTAATATCCATATGTGAGTGGATATTTCTTTTTCTTATAAAATTGTGTGTGAGTTATCCACTCCCTTTGAGTTGTTGATCATGCCCATTAAAAGTCCATTCTCATCTTCAGTCCTACTAGTGAATAAACATGGCAGGTTGTACTGATATTCTATTGACTACTGATCATGAACAATCACACAATCAAGGATAAACTCCTAATATCATTGATCGATGAGTTGTTGGATGAATGGTTGGGCTTAGTGGTTCTCGAAGTTGGATTTGAGGTATGGCTATCTTCATATATGAGTATTCAAAGGAGATATCCTAAAGATAGTATTGAGGGCTCATGAGGGGCATTATGAGTTCATTGTAAAGTCATTTTACCTCACTAATGATCCAACAACTTTCAAACACCTCATGAATGAAATTTTTAAACCTATGTTGTACCAGTTTGTCTTTTGTTTCTTTGATGATGTGTTTATTTATTGCATAAAGGAGGAGCATCAGGGACACTGTGGTGACCCTGAATTTTGGGGTTTTTCATACCCATAAAATATTTTAAGATCATGAATGCTTTTCTTATGGTTGAAATCCAATTGAGGAATTGGGTACTTATAATGATTAGTTGCACTTTTATGATTAGTTGCACCTAAAAGGTATGGTACTAGATGCACATGAATGAGTTCAGTCATGATGAATAGCTTTTATTGAGAAACTTGGGTACTCAAGAGGCCAAGAGGTAAAGTTAGTAGTTACAATGAGATCAAGTGGTTAATTGATAAACCATGAGGTATGTCCATAAGATAACAAGTGTTTTTAGACTCGTCGGATCAAGATTTGATGACTAATATAATTGAATTCAAGGTATATAAATTTATCTATAAGGTTGTTCTAAGAATTTATGTATGCGACCAAATAATTAATTTGTGTCTAAAACCTTGACAGAAGAGAAATTTGGAGACTGTTTTCCAATGTCTAAAATTCCAAGACGTTTAGAGATTGCTACAAAAAGATATAGTCAATTGAAATCAAGGAGATTAATGGTATAAAAGTTGTTGAACTTTGGTAAAATGAACTAATAGGTGACTACGTAGAAAAGTGTGGTCTTGAAATAAATCCAAATCTGTGAAATTGGTGTCACGCTAATTTATTTCCCTTCTGCTTGGGCGCGACCCAAAGCCTAACAAGGTGGCATGATCCAAGCCCCCCACCAGCTGGATCGGATGGCTGATTCTCATCTTCAACCTCTGAGTAAAACGAAGCTAAAGTGAGACCTGACTTTGATCTTACCAGCCTCAGAGCGCTTTGCTCGTAGATTAGTTGGAGGTTATAGAAGATAAATAGAATCCACATCACCATGTTCATTCCAATGACCCCTCACACTAGAGTTTTTGGGTGAGTGGTCCTGGAGATTGATATTCCACTCCCAGACCTCTCCACTCTCTGTTATAGTAAGGAGTCGGAGAAAGGGGTGGGAAGGGGAGATCTAGATGACATCCAACAACCCAATCTCAACTTCCATAAGCCACTAAACGATTATACAAAGGAAGTGAGTCTTCTCAGGGATTTCTCACCTGCCGACGCACCCCTTTCTTCTTGGGATCGTTGCGATATGAAGAAACAATGCATCATGCTAGCCATCGCATTTCGGGAATACAAAGAAGTTCCTTAGGCTGTTTCAAACCTTTTGAATGTGTTGCCGGAGTCAGAGAACCCTCCAGGGGAAAAGCCCTATTTCTCACGCACATAGCCGCCGACAACCCGAAGCCAGGCTGCGGCTTTGAGCTACTAATCTTTCTCCAAGGAATCAAAGTACCACAGATGTGCCTGGAGAAACCACGAATGATGGGCATGCATCAATTTTTAGGGTAGTTCCATCAGAGAAGGAAGTTCCTCGTGGTGATCCCAAACCATGGTGGCTCCGGAAACAGAGAGGGAGAGAGAGAGGTATCCATCCAGAATATAGCTTGACTCCTCGTCGGATTCCACAAACTAATACAAGTTACGATGATGCCGAAAACAAAGGATGAGACTAATCTGAGAGGATGGCAGGATGCTTTCCTTGCTCGCTGAAGATCCACTCTTACAGAAACATACACATGCGACCAGGCCTTACGGATGCGAGCACGAGGTCAGAGATGACCGAGCGGTCTAAGGATGAACTTGACCGGTCCAGAGAATGCTAAACCCAAGAACTGGATAGACCAGACTGAACCCAACTAAGGCATCACTCCCCACCCAATTGGCAATGTGGCAAGCATCTAGGCATTGCCAAATCTGATATCAACGGCCAAAGAAATTCGAAAAAGGTAATTGTCTCAGATTATACGTAGATCTTAGAAAATTCATTAAAAATAGACCCTTTGGCCAAATAATACCAAAAGAAGATACACCTTGACTCTGAAAAATGCCATCTTTCTTATAAAATCTCTAAATTACACTTTTGCAACATTCATTTTGATGAAAACTAATTTAGATTACAATACTCCTTTCTAGGGTTTGTTTAATGAAATCATTAGCATACGTTGGACATAAAATCTAAGAAAAATACTACTGAGCCCCACCATCACTTGGAACTTAATATGGACTCCAATCTGATTATAATTTTGAAATATTAGGTCTTTTTCAATTAATTACTAATTAAGTGCTTTAAACCTCATATTAGTTCTAGAAAATAGACCGATCATCAAAAAAATATGAAGTTTGGATCAGACCCCTATAATGACCTCCTGTTCAGTAGAAAAATATAAAAAATGTGTTCTAGGTCAGTAAAACCAAGATTTGACCTAAACCCTAAATTGGACCTAAATACCATTAATAATGGTGAACCTTGTATTAATGATGAATATTTGTTATTAATCAGGTGATGACCAGATTATCTAGATGACCATGGATGTATAAAGAGTCTCTGAACTCAGGTACGTGGATATAATTATATGACTACATTTGCTGGATGTTAAATATTTGTACTTGCTTGCTAGTATTTGAAATACATTGTTGGATGTAGATGTATGTATATTAACAATTTTTCCACCTTGAACATAAAAGAACATAAATGAGGATAAATGAAATGTAGTTACTAGTGGTGCTCATTAAACTCCCTATTAGAGAGGGAAAGCTTTAATGTTGACTAGCACCTCCCTAGAGTACATGGTATACAGGGAGATCCCTAGAGTACAAGGTACACGGGGAAGGTCCCACCATTTATGTTTGTGCTAAGTCCAATATAGTAATGCATATTCATTCTAAATGTGGCTAATAACTTGGGATTACCTGATTCTTTGTCTTTAAATAACGTTTACTTTCTCCTTCTTCAATTTTGAGTATTTTATATGCCAGCATAGTATAGCTTTTAATTCCACGTATCACCTTTTGTTGATGATTTTGTTTCTCATATTTTCTAGGTCTAGAGCTAGAATGGGATGTGAGCAAGTTGCACATGTTATACCTATTGTTTAAGATCCTGTTAGCATACATGTTTAGACTTGTGCATAAATTCCCTTTCAATATACAATTATAAATCATGTTGTAATATTGTACATGTTGAATGTTGAGAAATGTTATGGTTGTATGTTCATGTATGCGTATTATGCTTCCGCATCGCTCTCTGAAACAATTGCCTAACGTGTTCGGATTTTGTCTTCTCATCTCCATGGGGTTTTGAGAAGGTGAAAATCCGGAGACGTTACAAACACCTATGAGAAGTCATGAGTGCACTGAAACTACATAAATAGTATGTGAAACTCAGCAAGTGTAGTTTTGAACTAGATGAGTTAGGGCATGTCGTCTCAAGTAAAGGAGTGTTATTGGAGAAGGGGAAGGTAGAATATGTACAACAATGTTCAATTTCAAAGACTTGCGAGCAGTTGAGAGGATTTATAGTTTTGGTAGGGTACTATTGGAAGTTTATAATGAACTTCTCAATCATTGCAGAACCCCTTGCCATATTCCTAACAAAAGATTCCATAACACTCCATTTTTTGAACATATCAATTAATTAGTGGAAGCATAAATTCTCAATGTGGATGTCACAAACATGAAATTCATTGCATAAAAAGAAAATTTATTGAATCCACACAGGATACAAATTTTCATTTCTCACATCTCAAGGTCATAACAAGAAATTTACCCTTTAAAATAATGCATGGTTCACATAACTCAAAAGGAAAACTAAATTGATCATTCTATTATAGTTGGCACCCCACCCCCGCAATGTCCTTCCTTGTTGAAGATCCTTAAACTAGCCCTTGAGCGTAAGTTGATTGTGTCCTCTAGACTTTCTCCTGACCTGTGGGCATCGCGCCCCCATCCACACATTAGAAAAATTGGTATGTGGAATTATATAATATATCTTAGAGAGAACATGTGAATTCAAAGTAAACATTAAACATTATAAATTGAAGAAGGGACACATTTTCTTTTAAATTATATCTTTTATCTTTACCTATATAACAATCATTGTGTTTGCACATAAGTGCCTCTTGTTTTATGCACCAGAATGCCTCTTGTTGCATCAAAATGCCTCTCCTCTTATGCACCAAAGTGCCTCTTGATTCTGCTCTAATGAGCCTCTTGGTGAGGATCTTATATAGGTTATATTTTATTATTATCTTTCTCTAGAAAACTCTTAATTTTCTCCAACATATTATTCTTGACTTTTCTTTTAGTATACATGAATGGTGATAGAATAATATTCACAATAAAATGACCTTCAATTCATTATAATTCATTGATTTTTAACAACTAAAATGGTAAATAATACATCCATAACATTCATTGTACATAGATACTTAAAGTTGGCCAATACTTATGTCCAGAGTGAATGGACCACTTACTTGTCTCTTAAAGAATATTCTAGTTGCTCTTCTTAGGGTGATGAACTCTAATCACATTTTTTATGGTTGATTAAACTCTAATTACCATGTTGAAATAATTAACATTCATTAATAGTTAATATCAACTTCATTTATAGCACTACTACAGAACCTACCTTTAGTGTCGGTTATTTAAAGCCTTTAGTGTCGGTTTATAAGCGACACCTATGTGGGCGACACTAAAAGTCCAACCATTGGTCGTCTGTTCCATAACCGACACCCAAACTCTTCGCGCGCCACCGAAAACGCGCCATCATGGGACTATAGGTGTCGATTATTTGGTAAGAACCCGACAACCAAACCCTTCGCGCCACAGAAAGGGCGCCATGTTGGGCACCATCAGTGTCGGTTATCTACAAATAACCGACAACCAAGCCCTTCGCGCCACACAAAATAGTCGTCGGTAATTTGTAAAAACCCGACACTATAACATTATGTGTCGGTTAGTTACAAATAACCGACGACTATTGGTTTTTTTTTGCTGTCAGTCTGCAGACCTGCTGTGGCTGGTCGCAGGATGAGAAACCTGTTCAGTTCAGTTATGAACTGCAGGTTTTACGACATCCATTGATATCAGCCGACAACAGGCCGCAAACCTGCAAAATTAACAATAATAAAATAGCACATGCATATAGCAATGCAACCTGCATTTCCATTTTATTTTCACACATTTATAAACATTCACACATGCTATAAATATGTAGTTCCATTGATTCACATTCACACATGTAGACTTCATATAGCAACCAACACTTTCATTCATTTTCATTCAAACACATGTAGAAACATCCAGACATGTAGAAACATTCACACATATATTAAAATTCAGAAATTCATTCACGAAGTATCATTGTTTAGTCATTATTCACTATCAGGATCCCAATTATATTTTAAAGCCCCCACTAATTGTATGGCTGTTGCCCATTCTTCTACTACTACATTTAATTCTCCCATCGTATAGGGCTCATGTACATCTGGTAAGTCCTTTCCTGTATTGGGGTCCATTTTAAACACCTGTAAAGAGAATGATGTATATATATAATTAATGAGCTATAAATAAGATTGATATATTTCATATTATCTCTTGTCAGCTATATAATACCTCAGCAATACAATCGATGTCCATTGCGGCATTTTTGACAAGTATGTGCATATATCGCATGACATAGTATCCACATGCCCATCCGTTGTCTTGTGTAGCACACTATAAATTCAAACATACAAAATATTAAAAAATACAACTAATTAAGCATTGTTCACATAAATAATATATACATATATTGCAGTAGGGAACTTACATTCACGTTCTTCCAAATTATTTTCTGGTTCTTTTTCGTGGGGACCTTTCCTCCAGCCTTTTTGTACTCCTCAAAACCCCTACATGTTAATGTAACACAGAACATTGCAATTAAATAGTAATGTAATAACATATGTTAACGGATATGAAAAATGAAATATTTCTCACCGAAATATTGCCATTTTCATTTTGTGTCCAAATCTTGTATTCAATTTACACCCCTTAGGATCTAGATAATACACAGTCAACGTCTCGGGGGCAATAACCAATAACTCCCAATGCTGACCACTAGAGGAAAAAAAGTTATAAATTAATAACTCAAAATTTACAATAAAATGTAATTTTCTTAAGTCCAAATTATAATAAGCAAAGTAAACTTACTCTACATTGAATGGAGCCATTATCACCGTCTTCTTTTTTACAGCAAAAATTTAAAGCCTCACAGCAGTATTGTTGAACTGATGTAGGGTCTTTAGCTACTAGACTAATCAAGGATGGAATAAAAAACCCTACATGTTCGAATCCAAAATCTGCACATATGTTGTCTAAGTAGCTGCAAAATATGTATTAATTACGCATGCATTAATAAATAAGAAACCAGATCACCAGATCATACACAAGGTATATGGATGTATAAAGAATATCTCACCTTATCCATAGCTCTATCACAGATGTATTTAGCCAATCATATCGAAACATCTCCAAAATAACTTGTATAAATATTTTTGTTTCGTATGACTGACCTGTAGAATCTGAATAAGAAGAAACAGTTATAGGGGAGTATATATCATGTTCCCCTAACCATACTGCCATACCCCTACAGTTAGGACCTAACGGGACAGGTAGGTCCTGTGGAACCCAACTAGGTAATGCAGAAGGTGGAAGTGGAGGCCTAGATGTTGTGGGTGTCTTCTTTTTAACCTGTATATATATATAATAATTTCAGATCAACTGTCAGCATATACAAACACTAACAATTGAACGTAATGTAAATTTACCACACCTTTTCAGTAAATAAGACATATGCTTTTTCGCACAATATCACTCCGCCTACTGCCTCACCAAGCGTTTCACAATCTGGGTGGGCATATGGCAGTGGAAGTTCTAGAAATTGGGGGAATATATGTATCGGGCTCACCCGAATACAACCAGCTGGTACTGGAGACCCGTGACACGTTTCCCCTGATAGGGATGGGTAAGCCGACGCCTCTACCACGACATATTCTTTACTTTTTAGACGGCATGGCTTCAACCCCTACAAATTTTTGTGTAAAGAATGTTATATACATATATACATATCATCTTTTTTGAAACGACTACACTGTCATATATATGTATCATCTTGAATTAAAAAACTAGTTACTATGTCATAAAAATACTTACAGTGGATGTGCTAGGTGGTGGGTCTACAGGATTACTCCCAACCTCTGCAGTAGGAGTAGGAGTAGAGGCTGCAGTACGTATTGTCTGGTAAGTGGCAGTCTGAGATGCCTGCCACTTTTGCATTGCTTCTTCGAGTTTCCTGTCAAATAGCTTATCCACCTATACATGGATAAAAGAAACGTCAAATTCTAATTTTTGAATTCTCTTTTACAATAACATCTACAAGGGAAAAATATGTTACCTCTTCTTGTGAAAGTCCCGCTTTTGGGACATGTTTGTGCTGGGATGGCCCAAAAAAAGCTTTGATGCCCACACCAGCGCCTGCAGCCCTAACACGTCCAGGATGCTCTGGGTTACCCAGAGCAACTGTCAATTCATCCCTTGTGCCCTCAGGGATGAACTTTCCTTATTTCCTCAGCTCATGCAGCTCCCGCTAATCGCCAAAAAAAAATTTGTACTTAAGTAAACAACACAAATAATCAATATTTGAATGATTGTTGTAAGAGTTGTATTTTACCATTTTTGCAGCCGCCGCAACAGTTGCGTCCTTAGTTAATTCTCCCTTCTTATTTTGCCTCCCAACTATCCAGACATCATGGCGAGGCAGAGGTGTGCTACCTATGGTAGAGGACTCCTGAGTAGCAGCAGACTGAGCAGCAGCAGCCTCAGCCTGTAGTCTTTGGCGAACGCCTGCATATCCTCTTGGACCCATTGTGTGGTCGTGCACATTCATCGCACACCTTGCTTTTTGTGCATCACTGAGGGCCTAGTTAGTATGCACATTAATGATTTGGTTAGTAACACTAAATGTTAATCTTGAATAAGTGAATACAACATATATTAATTAATGAGATTGAGACTGACGCCTAATACATTGAATTCATCAGTTTGTCTTGAAGCGACAAACGCGTCCCATTCTTCTTTGTCCAGGAAGTTCCACTGTTCAGTGGCTGTCTTCTTCCTCTTGTCGGCTTCTTTTATGTATTCTCTGGTGAGATTTGTCCTATAGTTCCTTAGGACTCTCCCACAGCGTTGCATCACGCATTTACGATGCAGCTTTTCATCCAATGCAAATATACTCTGCAAAATAGAATTGCTATTAACTAGTATCCAAAAATTTAGTAATCTACAAAATAGAATTGCAAATTAATAATAACTCACACATAAATCCCTTCATATTGTGTCTTTCTTCTCCTTAGAAACGTTATGCCAAGAATCTAAGTGACAACTGCAATGGCTACGAGTAACATATCCAAGATATGAAATAAATGAATTGCGATTTACACCACATGCATTTCCTGCATTATCAAAATCCACAACAAGTTTGGGTCCATTGCCCTTTTGTGCAATTAACTTCTTCATCATAGTGATGCCCCTTCTCTTGTCAACTTTTTGTTGTTCTTGATCAAGTGCCTCAAGTGTTGCACATGGTACCTATGCATCATCAACCTAAAATTTGACAAAATAATTCACATTTACAAGATATAACTATAAATGGACATATAGATATAAATATATGATATATTTTTAAAACATACATTGTGAGGCGGCGCATTGATGTCCTCACCCTCACGGTAGTCATCAAGACGGTCATCAGGAGAATGGTCAGCCATCTGCAAATTCACATTGTAAAGTAATTCACATTATAAATTAAGCTCACATTATAAATTAAGAAAATTTCGGCAGCATTTGGACGGGTTTTTAGGCCAACAAATAATGTGTTGTCATTCTTATACTTTAATCATCTACTTATTTAACTTTAGTTATCAACTGTTTAACTTTAATTATCAACTGATTTGATTATATTATATTTATTCATGTACTATTTGTATTCATTTATGTACTGATTTGAGAATTGATTAATCATCACTGATTTATAATTTTATATTAGTTAATCAACTGATTTGTATTTATTCATCTACTTATTTGTATTTATTCATGTACTGTTTTTTATTTAGCTATTTACTCATTTGAATTTATTTATACTGCTTCTGAAATTATGTAAGAATCTACTGATGTAACTTTATTTATCAACTGATTCATATTTGCTTTTCCACTTATGTATTTATTCATCTACTTATTTGTTTTTATTTATTACTGTTTTTATTTAGTTATCTATTGATTTGTGTTTATTTAAGTAATAATTTTGATATCATTTAATCATCTACGGATTTAACTCTATTACTGTATTTATTGTATTTTATTCATCTACTATTTGTATTTATTTATGAGCTGATTTAGGAATTATATAATCATCTACTGATTTATATTAGTTTACCAATTGATTTGTATTTAATGTATTTATTCATCTACTAGTAATAAAAATGGTTGTCTTTCTTTCTAGTGATATAACCTAAATCAAAACAGAAACTAAGGTAGAGCAAAAGAATCGATATCATATGTATTCCTTGCTTTGCCGGCTACTGGGAAAATCAGATTACCAGTTCAGTCATGTACCATTTTAGGCAACTAAAAGATCACAAGCTATAACTATCTATTAAATGACTGAAGTGCATATGGTTCATATGAGATGGGACCATCATTTTCGTCATTTGCAATGAATAATGCAAACAGGCAGTATTAATCTAGAGGATAAGGAAGAAGGAAGAAGCCGGCGTACCTTGAGGTGAAGCTGACAGCGCCGGAGTAGAGGAGAGCATCTGGAGGTGACAGCGGCGAGAAGAGGAGGACCAGCAAGGATGGAACCGGCGGCGACGGCGGCGAGAAGAGGAGGACCAGCAAGGATGGAACCGGCGGCGACGGCGATGATGGCGAGCGGCGGCGATGATGGCGAGCGGCGGCGAGGGCGTCGACGGCGACGACGGAGCGCGGCGTGCGACAGACGAACGACGACGCGAGGAGGAACCGACAACGATGGCAGGGAAATCGCCAGACCTAGCGCACGAAAATGAAACAGAGACAATGGGGAAAAGTTCTGTTCGCACGGCTATTAAGTTGACAATATGTGTCGGTTATTTAAAAAAAACCAACAACTAAACTAACAGTGTCGGCTCTTTGAAGAAAACCGACAACTATACTACATAATATTCGTCGGTTCATAAATAAAAGACAATCGACAACTATTCCTGTCTCGCGCATACCCTTTAGTCGTCGGTTATTTATTAAAGAACCGACAACATATGTCAAATTTTGGAGCCAATTTTTTCGCTGGAATTTTGGGTTTGGCGGTTGAGTTTAGGTGTCGGTTGTTTATTAAATAACCGACAATTATTGAAAGCGGTACCCGTGTCTGGTCGACCTTCACATATTGGATGTCGGTTTCTGTTAAAAACTGACATAGTAGGGTTTATGTGTCGGTTTTTGTTATACAACCGACACCTTGAAAACCGACTTTATAAGCCATTTCTGTAGTAGTGTAGTATGTACTTGTATTCTTCATCCAATATTCATGAATTATACCACTTTTTCACTGGGATCATAATTAGGCAGTAAAAATATTTTTTGGATTCTACATCTTTTCCAAATCAATATAGTATATAAGTTTGCCATAATCTGATAATTCTAGTCATTATTTGCAAAAAATAAGATTTTTACCTTATCTCAGATTATCTAGGTCATTGTATATGTATCAAAAGAATAGAATTGAGCCACTACCTACCAGTAGGGTGGTGTGGCCTATCTTGCATGGCCCTTTAATGTGATCAGCCTAAACATTGTTGGTAGAGGGAATGCGGCCCAGCCTGACTCAAGTCTCTTCCTTTTGGGTGTAGGGACTTATGTAGGCATCAGGTGTAGTCTATCTTCTTGGAAGAACAAAGTGTTGATGCTAGACCTCCAGGTGCCCTGCCGGTATGCTGAAGGGGTTGATATTTTCAGAGAGGAAAATGCTCACATGTGCTCCAATAGTCAGGGAAAGACCCCAAGCCATCGACTTCCCTGTCATAGTTCCCAGACAAGTTTAGCATCCCTGACCTCCCCCACCCCATAATCAATTGATGTCATGTTCTCCATAACCACTACATGTTCTTGACTACACATTAGATCAGACTCCCAACTATGCTCTCTCTTTCTATTGTCATAATGGAAAGGAACTGAGAGTGAGGTTCCTTCTTTGACAATCCTCTTCGTGTGAACGAATAGATTCATGACACATCTAGGCCTCTCTAGTGAGGATTTCTTATCCCTCTCTTCTCTTTCTTATTCTTGGTCCTATTATTTCTTTCTCATTCTGTCTCATGGCTTTATAGGGAAACATGGCTATAAAGCAGGTAGTGGAAACAAAAAAACAACTACCATATTCCCCTTAAAATAGTAGATCAAGTCAGCAACTATGTAATGGGAAGTAAGTTTTCCGAGCTCATAATTGGTCTCGAGCAAGTCCAGTGTCAATTCCCTCGATGTAGAATGTGCCTTTCTTCATGTCATACTCGTACAACATCTATAGCAGCTCCTAGTTGATCACCACATACATCATCTTGACCTTGTCCTCCCAGTGGTAGGCAACGATCTCCTTGCCTCTATAGTAGTCCACACAGACCACCAAGAACTCCTACCATTCTAGATGAATAGACATGAAGGAGTTTCCCCCTTATTGTTGGTGTACTAGCACCAACACTCTCTCGTACAAATGTTCTCCCTTGACATCCCTCCCTTCATTGGGTAAGACTTTCTTAGGTTCTCTCAGTTATTACAACTAGAGAAAACAACAGTTGTTAGATCAACTGATGTTGTGTCTAGAAAGCCCCTAATCCCCCTCTATTTGTAGGAGGGTCAGGGTCAGGGTTCCCAGCCTGTGCAAGAGTCCAAGGGTACATGATTTCATGAATTTTCACATCTTGCTAGCGGCAAAACAATCAGTTCACATGTGAACCAATCAATTGGCATTCAAGTCGATTAATAAAGCCATCGAACCGGTTGTTTCATTATGTTTACCAATCACAATTCTATTGACAATTCGTTCAATTAATGCATAACATTATGTCATCACTAATCCTTGATTCAATCGAATTGATCCATGAACCGGGTGGATTATCATAAGAATTAGGTGGTTCATCTTATGAACCAATGGATTGGCACCTTGAGCCGTTCGGTTCACTTAGTTAATCACTCAGTTCATGCCATAACTCATCCAATATTCATCCAATGCAATTTCAATAAACCTGACACTCCAGTCAATTAGTTCAACACTTGAACCTGTTGGTTTAGGGTTTGGTCAATGAATTATCATTTAAAGTAAGTACTTAAACACTTTGTTTATCATTCATGAATAAACTCCTAATCCAAGTGTTTACTATGTGTGTAACCCTATAGGTTCCAAGTTACATTGGCAGTGAATGTCCATAACTAGTTTTTGACATCACAAGCAATGAGCGACATCTAGTAACACATCATTGCAACTCAAGTAATTGTAAAGTTGGAGAACAACTTCAACCTACAATTTGTAATTAGTATTATGGTGTTTGTATAGTTTCTTTGTCACTGATATCTTTGAATTCGAGGTATGGAATCATCATCCTCTTCAGTGTTCAATATTTGCTCCTTGAACTAGAGCAGAATGTATGAGATATATGTAAAATCAATATCACATATTTTACTCACATGTGCATGGTCATGCATTTCTCAGTCTCACTTATCAAGTAGCTAGGATATCATACTCATGTAGGAGGGACAAATCCCATCTATATCACTCACAGTCATCCCCATGTGTCATAGTGCACCTAATCATCACCTTTATGGCAACCCTTATACAAGGTTACGGTGGATGATGTCAAAGTACACCAAATGACATGTGATTATTGTTATGACTTTAGTTATAGGAACCACAATCACCACCAACACTATAAGAGATGATCATGACTACCAATCATTATTTCCATGTATCACTCTTATGGTTCTATGTCTGATACATTATTCTCTAACAATTATCGATGTGTTTGGTTTGATATCACATATCATGACCGATGATATTTTGTCATCAACCAACACACACTCTAGTCTTATGTGTTATTGTTGTCTATCAACCTTCCAAAATAACAGCTAATTAGGGACATAACAAGAATGTACATACTCTTGGAATCCATATGATCTCATTATCTAGATCATTAACCAAAAGACATACGTCATTGAGTAATATCATTCTTTATATATTTATAATGTTACATCATTATCTCATAACTGACTAGAGTAGAATAAATTGGAAGATTGCTTTTATTACTCATCAAATCATTCACAAAAATATGCCATTAGAATTATCATATGATTGTCTCTCTAGGAATACATACCAACATACTCCCACTTGCACAGTGATGAACTCAATTTTGATATAATTTTGAGGACAAAATTTCTTTTAAGGTGTGTAGGATGTGATAGAACAAACTTTTAGAATCCCGAAATGTCTAATGACATAAGTGAATTCATGTGTGGTAGTTTATGTTAATATTTGCAAGTGTTTTGATAACATATGGATGTTAATTGATGTTGATATCATGTTTCAGACCCCTAAGTTTGTCTTCTTGATATATTTAATTGAGAAATCAAATAGTTGTGTTTTGGCACAATATTTGAATATAATGTAGTATGAGTTGTTATAAAGCTATGGTTAAAACTTGGTGTGTATTGGAGGATCTTTTTTAGCTTTGAAATTTGTGAAATAATGTGTATTATTCATGATTTATATACCTAAGTTAGGACTTTAGCTAGCATCACACGACCCTTATTTGTTGGATTGGGTGTGAGTGGGCAACTTGCAACCCTAGATCTATGATCCAGTGGTTGTGGACAAGAGGAGGAGAAGCCGCATATTTTCTTTAGTGGATGTCTGTTGTTGGACCTTGGATGTGTGATCAACAAGTAATAAGTCTTATCTTACCTTGCAATTAGGAAAAGGTAGTGAAGCATGTAGGCATTGCAACTTTCCCACCCTCACACGATGTGGTCTTGACTTAGACTAGAAAATCGAGCGAGCAGTTGGAATCATTTTTTCAAGTACTTCCTTTTGACCCATGTGGCTTAACATGTATATGAGAGAATAGGGATAATGACTTCCCTATCTCCAAGCACTACTACATAATGGGGATATGGTGATGGTTATTTTAGGCATTCTACATCAGCTACAAACCCATGACCAAGTGGGCAATGTAAAACTCAAACGTTCATCATCAGTTAGGTAAACCGACAACTTTAATTTATATTGTTGGTTCTTTGATAGGGCAGAACCGATGACGTAACAAGCAACGGACAAAGTATTTGTGGTCTATTTTGACCTTTTCTCGTTGGTTGCAAGAAAAGTTACTAATGTCGCTACTATTTCCTTGTCAAAAGTGTAATGACAAATAATTTACACCAAATTTCCTGATGTTGGTTTTATCAGTGAATGAACAGTGAAAATTTTAGGCTTTTTTTCAAATATCCTGTGATGAAGTCTTATGAAGTCAGTTATTTCCAAACAACTAACAAAAAATGTGTAGTTTTATACCTAGAAGGTCTGCATACCTATTGTCCAGTCTGCTAGCCTGTCTGGAGATTGATATTCTTCAGAATTGGAAGTTCTAAAGAACAACAGGCTCTCTACAAGCATCGTGTCTTAACAATAGGCCGACACATATGCAAGAAAAATATATTATACAAAGTAGGCACAAACATGACACACTCTATCATTTTATTCACTTCAAATTGCACACAAATCCATGAACTCACAACTCAATTATTTCATTTCTCAACCACACTTCAATTTCATACATATCACAAATAAATATCATTCTTTTCCTTGTGCATTCACATTCAAATTCACACACAGATATACACTTAACATTCAATTCACACTCAATAAATACATATCAACATCATTTGTCATCTCAAATTTTGAGTCATACTATAAAATTACATATCAACATTCAATTCATAATCACAAACTACATAAAAAAATTTGACATCAAAGTTTGAACTAGCAAAAATTATCAATAAACCATCAATTTTTTTTTTCAAGTCCACATTTTTGATAAAGCACACTGCCCACTATTCACATAGGTCATTTATCTTCTCCAATGTATAGGGTTTAGTCTATGGAAAAAACTACATAGAGCATGAGACTTCTAATTAAATTTGATTGTTTGTATTATCAAATGAAACTACTTCATTAAACTATGATCCAAGTCTAATAGCTTACATTCTCTATACATTTGATTTGTTTAGTGTGATTGAAAATCACCTGCATATATAGCATCATGTAATATGCACATGCCCAAACATTGTCTTATATAGGACCTTGTATATTTACAGTTACATTAATAGATGTAATTAAGTAGAGTTTCTCATATATTTTGCATTTAGAATGAGAAGACTATACATCAAGACTCATCCAAGTTTCTGATTTCTTTTTCTTATCTACCTTCCCTCTGCATGTACAGAATGCTTTCACACCCCTTAAGTTAAATTAACATATATGTTAAATTATTAAACTGTCATATGATGCAAACATTAACAAATATGTTGGGCACCAAAAAACTATACTTATGCATGAATCACCAATTTCATTGGGTGTCCCTCATTTTGGTGGCATTTTTCAACCGAAGGATCAAAGAGATACACACTCCAAGTCACGAGAACAATCACTACGAATGTCGGTGCCTATTTCTAAATGAATAGTAGGAGAATAAAACAAAAATTAATTCTCACAACAAAATTGTATTTATAGGTTAGACATACAAACATCAAGCCAAAAACTTACTTAACATTGAAGGGATCTAAGATCACGTTCTTGGAAACACCAAAAGACTACATCATAGTAGTCACATATTCTTTGATGCCACTCGGATCTTGAAGTACATCACTAATCAATGATCGCATTAGAAATCCCACATTTTCCATTATGAAATCATGATCTGTGTCATTCAAATGGTTGAAATATATATAACCAATACTTAGTTTATATGAAGGAAACAATTAAATAAATTTTTTTATATGATGGGGTGTTCACACTCACTATATCCAAAGTTCTATCATTGATATTTTCAACCAATCATATTTAAATACCTTAGAAACATTTGTCAACACTATCACATTGTCCCGCTGCATACCTACCATATCCTTCCCAAGATTGATCGTAATGGTATCTATTTTATCTATAGTGTCTAACCATCTTGTCAACGTCTAGAAACTAGGGCTTGAGGAGTCAAAGAAATCATTTGGTATAAAATGAGGGGGAACCATAGGGGGATTCTAAGTTGTTGTAGGCTGCATGCATGTATTCTAATATTAGTTTCTAATCATTTTATATTAGTTTCAATATACATTTGTCATACCTGAAGAAATATAACGAGTCATTTGGTCCATCTAGTAAAGCCTCCTTCTACCTCTCTAACTGCGGTGGCATCTGGGTTCCCATATGGGAGAGGTAGCTAGCTCATTCCTAGAAAGATACATATGGCATTCACACGATAGTGATCAACAGGAAGGTGAATACCATGAACCACATTGGCAATATAAGCCTTGACATCTACCATGATGTTTCCTATCGGCTCATCGACAGTAAGATAGCATTTCTGACCACACACAATTTTATGAAACATAAAATAATTTTACAAACATAAATATTGACTTGAGTAATTATTTTATCACAATGTAATATATAAACATACTTGAATTGAATCTTACCTCAGTTATGTCTTGCGGGTACGAAGACCTACCCTCAATGCACTTTGTGAGTGAGTGATGAATATGTACTATGAATGCCGGAGAAGATGGTTTTTGTGTCACCTAAGAAGCTATATATTTCTCCAAGATTGCATCTACCAATCTCTACACATACTCCCGATCCACTTTCCTTTTTTTTCAGTTTGCATTTTTGCTGGGATAAGCCAAAAATGAGATTTTATCCCATATCCAACTTCGCTCCCCTAACACATTCTGGATGCTCTTTGTCCCTAGAGGAACCATCAACTCAACATATGTTTCCTGAGGGGTGACCTTTCCCTCCTTTCCTTGGGCATCCAAATCCAACTAATTATCATCAAAAACCAACTATTCAATATAACTTATCCAATAAAAAAGAACAAGGACATTATCACTAGACCAAGAAATTTACCATTTTTGAAGCCACCTCCTGTGTTTCTTGGACGGGGATTTCCCAACTTTGTTTTTCCTCACATCTATCCACTTGATATAGTGAGGCAACTATCTAGAAGCACTAGAAGACTTGAAAATAGAAGGAGTAGAAATAGAAGGCCATTTCTCTTTCCCTTTCCCTTGCCCTTGCTCTTTCTCTTGTTGTAGCTCTCTCATCTGGCAGCATTTCCAATAACCACTTGAACCCAACTAGTAGTTGTGCACATTATTGTGACACCTATTTTTTTGAACGTCGTGAAGGGCCTGATTAATTCATACAAGTGATATTGTCAAGTAACTATAATAAATCATAAAAATGTAATTAATTAAATACATGTAGTGCATATGTTTGTCTCCACTAAACTAACTCCTTCCAATCATCTACATTAATACAGTTCCATTCAAGCCAGGGTTCCTTCTTGTCTCCAAAGACATAGTCTCTTATGAGGATTATTCTCCAATCACTATATCCTCTCCCGACGAGCTGCATAATAGAATTGTGATGTTGCTTTTCATCGAGTTCGTATCCGCCCTATAAGGGTTCAACATTCAATATTGTTTAGAAATGATAAAATGAAGAATAGGAAAAAGACTATAAAAATATGACTTCGTTTATCTCACCTCTAACTCCCTTAAATGAGGTCTTTTGGACTATAATCACTTGTTTCCTCAACAAGGAGAGGCACTTTGCTTTGATAAAGGACCCCACAATAGATGACAAACTCTTTAATAAGTGGCATACCTTCTTCATTGGATTCAATGATGCCCTTCCTCCCTTGCCTATTTGCGGCTTATTTCATCACAGTTATCCCTCAAACTCCCTTATTTTTTGGGTTATCAACACCGTTAGCACCCAGGTCGGGATGCTCAACATCCTCATGCTCATGATCACTATGCTCCAGGTCAGATGTCATATATAAAATTAAAAGTAAACAAATGATAGAATTCATATCAAATATAAAATGTCAAATCATATATAAAAATTCAACACTATAAAAATTCTGATCACATATAAAAAGTC
Source organism: Alisma plantago-aquatica (assembly GCA_963693085.1). Lineage (NCBI taxonomy): Eukaryota > Viridiplantae > Streptophyta > Magnoliopsida > Alismatales > Alismataceae > Alisma > Alisma plantago-aquatica. The sequence goes on from OY856412.1 coordinate 372,694,737, forward strand.
AACATTGTAAAAATGTACATCACATATATGAACAAAAATACATGTTACATAATGGAAACAAAGTCAGATCACATATGAGAAGTATACCTTAAACTAATATCCTTTTGTGTAATCTTCACATGTATCGTTGATGAATGCATATTTCTCTCTCTTTTTGCATAATTTTCACATTCCTTTTTATTAGAATGTATCCCATTTTTAGTAATTTCTAGTACAATTTGTAATTTACCCACTTTTTCATTTAATTATGCAAATAATTATCTTTTCTGACACTTTTTGTAGGCTTTTCCTCCAAAGAAAAATTTTGACATACTGAGCCCACAAGATGACTGTCTCACATCACCAGGTTTTCAATTCATGTCTGATAAGTTCCAACCCCAAAGCCAGACAACCAATGGGTCCTCAGATCAACATGTCATCTTAACACTCTAGACAGGTGTCTCAAATCAACGAGTCGATCGGCTCGAGACACCAGCCGAGCATCTGAGTTAGCCTAGACGACCATCTCATGACCACACTAGGTCAAACATCCATGCTACACTCAAACCTTAGGGTTTCAAGTTGATTTATGCATGATACAACACAAGACAGGTGTCCCACACCCTGACAATCATTTTGACATATTGCTTTGATCCCGAGAAATGAATTAAAGGGTGCTGCCACCCCCTTGCCTAGGGTTTGACTACTACCCCTCAGGACACGCCACATCATTCGTTAGAGGACCGTATCGACTAGCGAGATGGTCGTTTTGCAGCTCACAAGCAGCACATATCAGTAGCCACCTCTTCTATTTATTTCTCCCCCTTTCAGGGCTTCAACCCTCCTTCCCATATAAAAGGAGGGGGGCTCCTCTAACAAATGGGTCCTCAATTTTATACTGGCACATTTTACTAAATCTCTATTATTTTCAATTCACAATAGTGTAATACTTCATTCTGCAAAAAAATTTTGTTCTTCGTTCTAGATTGGATATGGCTTTAGTTTCTTATTTTACTTGTAGTTCTTTCTCTTGGAGTGGGGTCTTAAGACAATAAGCCATTTCATAGTCACCAAAATTGGTGTCTTTGGAGATTATGTCATTTTGGTCTATGGCTTCCTACCCTCTTCCTCTTAGTTATCCATTCCTTACCATTATTAGAGAGTAATATCCTATTGAGGCAAGGGGAGTATCCCCTCCATTCGAATCAAGTTTTATATAAATTTTTAGATGGATGGTTTAAGGTCTAGAAATTGTCAATTCTAACGAAGTAATTAATTTTTTTCTAATGGTTAATCTCGATAAACGTGACTATGGAAATTGGGATTTAGAATGCCTAAACAGATTACAAGGGGATATTAATGTGACCATAGAAAAATCCCTTTTAGGATGATGGACTAGGATATGTGAATGTCGGGGCCAATGGGTACATGGAGTTTGTCTCATGTGTTTTCATTTATGAATGATTTGCATACCTTCTTCTATTTTACTCATCATGTATTGCTTCAATCTAATTTTCACTTTGGCTAAGGTGGTGAAACCCCTAAGCCACGATGCTTTTCCCTTATGATTCAATCATTTCTTTCAACTCTTTGTTTGGTTCCTTTTATTACTTGCACTTTACTTCTTGTCTTGGATAATGTTTTGTGTGTTAACAATTTTCCTTCTTTACTTTCTTGCCTTACCATAATCTTTTATTTTCATTGTTACTAGTGTAATATTTTGTTCTTTGCAATTACATTTTTGTTCTAAAGTAATCACCCTCTAAAATTCGGAATTTACTTTCCTGTTCAATATTCAAAAACTCCAAAAATAAATAAAGTTCAAAAATCAATTGGTTTTTAAGAGAAGCAAACTTAAAAATGTTGTCTTGTGGGGATTGACCCTTCTATACTAGCCTTAATTGGAAAGTAAAAAAAGGTTAAACTCTAGGATAATTATCTTAGTGAATAGGTGTGCACTTCGACGTGTATCAATAGTCATCAGTGCTAAATTCAATATTTGCACTTGGTAAGACAACATAAAATGAACTAGAGTCATCATACTTGTCATAGTACTCTTCTTCATCAAAAGGATCTGAAATGAACTATCTTTTCCTGTAAAGAATGACAGGCCAATTTTATTTTGTAGGATTGTTGATATAGAATACCTATTTTTCCATTGATGCCATGATGAAGGGTTCATCCTTCTCACTTGTCCACTCAAAATTCACTATTGTGAAATCAAGTTTGTCAGCTACAACTCATTTATTTTTATCAACCCATTTACACCTAAATAATGGAACACTAAACTTCGTGTAGTCAAATTCCCTTATGTCTTCAATGAAACCATAATAAGACATCTTTCCTGCACGTGAACTCTTATCCTTGGCACTAGAAAAAACAATTAAACCCCATGAAGGGTGACCCCACTACTTTGTATGACACTTTTATCATCTTGATGTTTTCTGTAGTATGAAAATCCATTTATGTCAAACCCTTCGTAAGACGTAACATGGGTCTTTGGCTTATATGTGAGCCATTTGATAGTTTATGTAACATTATTTGGTGTATGAGATAGTTGATTGAATACTATATTTTCAAACCACCTAATAAATATTTGATTATGCCCTCTAGCAAGACACATTGAACTGGCTCACGGATAATGTTTCTTGAGCTCGTTGGTGTGTTTGGTGATATAAACACCCACAACGTCAATGTTGTGTAAAATTCAAAAGTGTGCTTGATCCCACTGTCCATGACTGACATTTATGTATCGTTCTCCCAAAATACCTTTGCCAAAATAAACATCAAGGTTTGCAACATTAGCAGTAGTTTCATTACAACTCAGAAAGTCATTGCAAAAGTCCATAACCTCCCTAGAAAATAAGCCCTCAATGAAACTCCCTTCGAGGCGATAGCGGTTTCGAACATCACCTTTAAAAATACTCATGTACCACTCAATAGGATACATTCAATGCTAGAAAATTGGACCCAACATTTTCACTTCCATAGTCAAATGGATAACTAGATGTACCGTGATATCAAAGAATGAAGGAAGAAAATATTTCTCAAGTTGACATAGGGTAACGACCACTTCTCTTTGGAACAAATCTAGAATATCAAAATAAAATACTTTTTTGCATAGAATGATGAATAAGAAGCAAAGCCTAGTGATTGCAAACCTTATATGCTTAGATAGGATAAACTGAATAGCCACAGTAGTATGTGTTGCATTAGAGTGTGACAATCATGAAATTTAAGACCAATCAACTTCAAATACTTCATTGATACCACTCTACAGATATTGGTTGAGTATCCCTGTGGTACCTTAACATTTTGAAAACATTTGAAAAAAACTCTCTTATCCTTTATATACAAAGTGTAACAAGCAGGATATAGATATGTGTGGCGACCTATGGTGACTTCTTTCATTAATTCTTTGCTTATACCCATTCCACGTAGGTCCATTATGGATTTGATGACATCTTTAGTCTTACTGGGTATATTCAATAGAGTGCCAATAATGATATTACAAACATTTTTCTCAACATGCATGACATCCCTACAATGTTGAACTATCAAAGAACTCCAATAAGGAAGACCCCAGAAGATCAACCTCTTTTTGAATAAAGTCTTTTCACCTGTAAGATGATTACACGGTCTCTTAGCAAAATTATTTACAATGTCATTTAGTCTTGCATGAGAATCCTACCCTAACATAGGTTTAGAGGCACTCTTTTACTCAGTTAAGCCATCAAATATTTTGTGCAACTTTTGGTAAGGATGCACCTTTGGTATAAACCTTTGATGACCAAGATATAGTCTTACCACCATGTTTCTGTCTGATAGAATTTGTATTTTCCTCACATATAGGACATGCATTTGATACTTTTACGTTGGAGCCAAACAAGTTCCCATAAGTAGGAAATTCATTAATAGTGCAAAATAACATAGCACATAAATTAAACATCTTTCAGTGCAAAGTATCATAAGTCATCAAACCTTATCCCAATAGTTTCTATAGGTCATCAATTAGAGGTTCAAGGTAAACATCAATATCATTTCCAGGTTGTTTGGGGCCCGATATCAGCAAAGAGAGCATGACATACTTATTCTTCATAGACAACCATAGAGGAAGATTGTATACAACAAGCATGACAGGCCAAGTACTATGTTGGTTGCTTAATGTTCCACATGGATTCACCTCGTCAGTACAAAGTCCAAGTCTTAAATTTCTGTCTTCTTCACCTAATCCAGGATACAATAAATCAATCTTCTTCCATTGTAGGGAATCAAATGCATGTCGTAGCATATCATTGTTGTTTTCTTTACCTGTGCACGCCAAGATAAATTTCATGCATCTATGGCATTAGCAAACAAGCATTGAAACTGGGATATCATAGGAAGAAACCACATCACCTTGGTAGGAGACTCAATTTTGGTCTTACCCAATGTTGTCCTTTTGTACCTAGATGCCTCACATTTTGGACATTATTTCAGATAGATATAGTCCTTTTGAAACAACACGTGGTCAATTGGGCATGCATGCATCTTCTTAGCCAACATCCCCATTGGGCACAACATCTTTTTTGTTTTGTATGTTGAAATTGGAGATTCGTTCTAGATACCCAGACAATCATCACAGTGCCAAAATGACCATCTAATTTTCCAGACGCTCATTTTAGCTTCCCAACAGTAGCTACTATGTTTGACGCTGGGTCATGTCGTGGTATCCTTCTTCATTTTTGTAAGGAAAAACAGCCTGTGAAACAGATTGTGTCCGACAAGCCTCCTCGCCGCTCCACTGCAGGACACGACATTCACATTCAAGAGCCTACAGGCGAGTATTCCCCGATGATAAATGAGAATATGCAAAATGATACTGAAGAGGTGGATGAGCTCATTCGTCATGCTAACATGACCCCAATTCAGTAACACCTCAACCACCTCGAATAGCTCTGCATCCTAGCACTTACGCCTACTTTGTTAGCAATGAGCACTCTGCATGATTCAATCACTTATCCGTTGTCGGCATCTCACTCCCTAGATGGGATTGTGACACCACTCTCATTGCCTTGGCGTCAAGACCATAGTTGACAACATTCTCCCATACATCCATATCTTGACCATTGTCTACCCCATTTATCTGGTGTATAGCGACCTCACCCTTGAGTTCATGTCCACTTTCTGGGGTTTTCACTCTTCTCAAGGGAATTCCAGCTGCAAGGTTTGGATATTTGGGGAAATCTTGGAGATCTCAGCGAGACATCTCACCTCCATCATCCTTGGTGATGGTGAGTTTGATTGGCTATCTCAATGTATGGGATTCCTCCATGATGACTACCTGGACAACAACAATATAGAGACGTTTTGGATGGACATCACTGGACTTTCGACCAACCACCTAGCCACAAAGCCTCTAGCATCAATAACCCTATTCTGCTCTATCTTCACCGTGTTCTCACCTACATTATCTTTGGTAGGGAAGGTACATAAGGAGCAATCACCACCTCGATCCCTACACACTATGGTGTATGTTGCGCGACGAGCCTTTCAACTGGGGAAACACTATGATATCACATCTCTACTACCAAGACAACTCCAACACATCTTATTTACTATGCATTATCCACATTTTTACCTCTACAACTACATTCTTACTACACTCATATCTCCTTCCTACCACTAGAGAATAGGAAGCACATGATTGACCTTACATGTCTGAGTGACTGCAAGTCCATTCACTATGGAGCAGTACGGGACATGTACTACTGTAGCGACCCCACCTCCCGGTAACCCCCAATTATGGGAGACCAAAAGGTCAGAGTCATTATCCCAAATTTCCGGATCAATGGTTCGGAAAATAATCAATAATAATTACTTAATTCTACTATAAATTATACTAAAAAGATGGATTAAAATAAAACTTTGCATACTTCTTTGAAATGTTGGATTTCTAAACTTCTATCCACAACTGGAGTCTATTCTAACTAACCCTCCTTGTACTTTAATTCATATATTTACAATGTGTCACTTTATTGTTTGTCCTTTTCATATTGTACCTAAAATGCCGACAAACAAAACGTCGGTCATCATAAATGAATATTCTGGTATGTGGGAACAACCAAAATTTCAGAAATATTTCTAACAACCTAAATATCACAATTCAATTATTTAACAATCCAAATTATGTTTTCAATGTGACATTCTCCACCACTTTTACCCTAACCCTAGAATACCCTCTCTAGGGTTTTTCCTTTGCACTAGACATAAGACCACCTTCTCCATCCTGATCTTGGTGCCTGGGGTCACCTCTCATAGTGCCCAATAGTCATGCAAGAAACATAAGGCCACCTTCTCCATCACGAGCTTGGTACCTGGGCTCACCTCTCATAGTGCCCAACAGTCTTCCCTTTTAGGCTTGACCTAATTGACCTTCCCTCCAGGGCTTGGTCACACATCATACATCAGGGTGGCATGTACGTGAGAGAATGCACATTTATAATTAATTGTGATAATCATAGTGACTAAAGATTTGCATAACTAAACATCCAACAGTTAGGTTGCATCCAATTCGATCAATCATTCGAGAAAACTCCGTGAAACTAAAATGGTTACTCATAAATAATCACATACATGTACTGCTAATTTTTTAGACAGAATCATCCAAGTAGGGAAATCCAATCAAGCAAGCAAGTACAATAATCATGAAATAAACATACAATTTTCCTTTTATCAAGATCTATCCAAACTTACTTGCTTCTTAGGAATTCTATTCCTTTTTAGGGTTTCACTTGCAATTAGGGTTTTGCCTTCACTTTTAGTACCAAAAACCCTAGTTAGACAAAACTACTTATAAACCCTAAATTTCACATCCTATCTCTCCTAGTAGGCTTATGAACAATATTTATCAACCTTTTCCATATATTTCGAATTATACATAGTTTTCTGTTCTTTTACCCTAAATTAGGGTTTCTAGATCCATTATCTTGCATTCTTAGGTTATAACCCTAACTCATGCAATTTCTCATCAAAATCAGGTTCAAGCCTATCATTATCATTCAATAGGTTAATATTACTCAAATTAACCTATTATGCTTCATAGATTCATTCATTAACCTCAATTAGGGTTTCTAACCAAATTATAATACATTTTCCATCAACTTAACATGCATTTGCAAAAAGAAACGAAATTAGGTTCTCAAACAATTTTTATTGTGTTCCTCATACTTTTCTGATCAACTTTGATATATTAAGTTTTGTCATTAGAGCTTCCTAGTAATTTCTATGAATTTTACAAGGAAAACATATTTTCAGGAATATTTGAACAGAGAGGGCGATTTCCCAAAAATTCGGGGCCGCTCGATCAGTAGTCCGCTGGTCTGCCCTTTGGATCTGACAATCTGCGTCGCACATCTCCACTAGAGAGGTAACAAAGTCAGACGAGCATGAGACCGTTCGATCTCTTCGTGAGACCATGGTGGAACGTGATCAGAAGATCACTGCTTGTCGTCCTCTTCCTTTGCTGATGCTCGACTCATGGCGGTGCCGAGGTGGAGCTCTCGCTAGAGAGGGATTGATCTAGAGGTAGAGAGGGAGCTATGACTCGAGAGGCTTCTGTTTGGGATCATGATGATGTGAGGGGGTTATTTTTAGGATTTGGGGGCTCCATTAGGGTTTCCCTACCTTGTCGCCACCTGTCCCTCAACCCGGTTGGGCTTTTCCTCTAGAAACCTCGGAACACCCTAAGAATAGGGTCGGTTGTGTGCAGAATCGCCTCCCAAAGACCCTCGTGGTCTTGGATTTGTGGCTGGTGGGAAGAAATGCGAGGAAATCACATTGGGAAGTCTAAGGTTCCATCTCCCTTTCCTTCTCTGACTCAAGGTGGGTGATGGATAACCACTGTTGGATCTGTGATCCTCTGGACCACGCGTGGCATCCAACGGATGCAATCACTCCCCTATCTCTAATTTCTTAAAAATGAGGGAAAAAGGGTATTACACAATGAAATCTTGTGAAAATCATATCTCTCTCCCTGTTTATTATTTTTCACTCAAATTTTAGAGGAAACTCTATCTTGGCATTATCTACTCATATATTAAATTTGAAACCCAAATTTCAAAGGAAAAGGGTGTTTCCTTCATATGCAAGTTATTCATTAATAAAACCAAATTTATTGATATTTCCTCTTTCTTTTTCTTGTAATTGGGCTCAATAGCCAATAAAGCCCACTAAGCAACCAAACAAGGCTATTGTAAACAAAATCCATCCAATACAAACAAATAAAGCAATGATTGATTTCATTTATCATTAAAGGGAGATTTACAAATCTCATTTCATAGTTTTGTAAAAATGAGGTTATAACATCCTCCCCTCCTTATAGGAATTTTTTCCTCAAAATTCAAATATCAAACAAACAAGTCAGGATATGCTTTTTCCATGTTCATCTTCAGCTCCCATGTGGCCTCATCCTCTCCACGGTGCTTCCAAAGAACCTTTACCATCTCTATATTCTTACATCTGAGTTATTTCACCTTGGTATCTGGAATCCGCAAAGGTGACACGGGATAAGTCAACTTCCCTTAAAGCTCAATAGGCTCAATGCTGAGCACATGACTCGAATCTTGCACATATCACTTCATATTGGATACGTGAAACACATCATGCATCATACTATACTGAGGGGGTAATGCCAAATGATATGAAACTTCACCAATCCGTTCTAATACCTCAAACATATTGGGGACTCAACTTTCCTCTGTTCTTGGCTATAGTTCAGAGCGATTGGATTTTTAGAAATACATGCTCTCCCACAGTGAACTGCACGTCAGCCCGCTTCACATTAGTATATGACTTTTGTGGATCCTGGGCTCTCTTCAACCTCTGCTTGGTCAAAGTGACTTTATCAGCATACACTTGGAGGGTCCTCTCACCGAAATCATCCCAGTGAAGCAGTGACCAACACGGTCTCCCATAAAGAGCTTCATATGGAGGCATCCCGATATTGGCTTGGTAGCTGTTGTTGTAGGCAAACTCGGCTAAATGTAACTATTGTTCCCACGATCCACCCCCATCAAGCACACAAACTCTCAAAAGATCCTCTAATGTCTAGATAGTCCTCTTTGACTGACCATTTGTCTGGGTGTGATAAGCGATACTAAACTTCAACCTTGTACCAAGTTCCTCTTGACCTTGCTTCCACAACTTGGAAGTAAACTTTGGGTCTCTATCATGGATGATGGAATCAGGTATGCCATGCAAATGTACTATCTCTCTAATATACAACTGAGCTAGATATGCCACCTTGGCAGTGGTCTTTAGGGCAAGGAAGTGTGCTGACTTGGTAAGGCGATCTACCACAACCCATATTGCATCATGACCTTTCTTGGTCCGGGGTAAACCCACCACGAAATACATGGTGATTTGTTCCCATTTCCACTCTGGAATCTCTATCGACTGTAAAAGTCCACTAGGTCGTTGGTGTTCAGCCTTCACCATCTGGCACGTAAAATAGCTGGCCACATATGCTGCAATGTCTCTCTTCATTCCTGGCCACCAGAAAAACCTCTGCAGGTCCTTGAACATCTTGGTAGTTCTCGAGTGCACTGTGTACTTAGAACCATGAGCCTCTTGCAGGATACGTTCCCTTAGAAGTGAATCCTCAGGAACCCATATATGATTCTCAAATCTAATCCCTGCATCTACTCCCACTGAGAGACAGGTCTGTGGCCTCTTCATCAAGCCCTTCATCTTATCGAGTTCCCCACTGACCAACTGTACTGCCACAATCTTTCCTAACAACTCTAACTGAATCTGGATGTTGGCCAGTCAGACTCGATCCTCTAGCGATTGTGGAGTCCATTCCAGTAGCTCCTCTAAGATCTTCCATTGACTGGACAAAATAGTTTCACTCATGAGCTGTTTCTGACTCAAAGCATCAGCTACGACATTCGCCTTCGCAGGATGATAGGCGATGGTGAAGTCATAATCCTTCGTGTACTCCATCCATCTTCGTTGTCGTAGTTTCAAGTCTCTCTGTGTCAGGAGGAACTTCAAACTCTTATGGTCAGTGAGGATCTCAAAGGTAGCACCATACATGTAATGCCGCCATATCTTCAACGCATGGATGATAGCAGCCAGTTCTAAGTCGTGCGTCAGGTAATTCACCTCGTTGGGCTTGAGTTGTCAGGAAGCATATGCAACCACATGTCGGTCTTGTTCCAACACACAGTCAAGTCCCATCTTGGAAGCATCGATGAATATCACAAAACCCTCCTTGTCGGAATCTAGGGTCAATACTGGGGCAGTGGTCAACTTCTCCTTTAGCTCCTAGAAACGAGCCTCACATACATCAGACCACATGAACTTCACATCCTTCTGAGTCAACATGGTCAGTGGAAAGGCGATCTTTGAGAAATCCGTGATGAAGCGTCGATAGTATCCGGCCAACCCCAAGAAGCTGCTAATCTTAGAGGGGTTCTTCAGTGTAGGCCAGTCTCGAACTACCGACACTTTGGCTGGATCTACGTTGATCGTTCCTCCTGAGATGATGTGTCCGAGAAACATGACTTGGTCTATCCAAAACTCACATTTTAAGAACTTTCCGTAAAACTTCTACTTTCTTAGGATATCAAGGACTCTACCCAGATGGTCACGATGTTGGGCTAGGTCATTAGAGTACACCAAGATGTCATCTATGAATACTATTACAAAGGAATCCAGGAAAGGCTGAAACACACTATTCATAAGGTTCATAAAGACGGTGGGTGCATTGCACAACCCAAACGGCATGACCACAAACTCATAATGGCCATATCGGGTTTGGAAAGTTGTTTTAGGTATATCCTCCCTTCTCACTCTCACTTAGTGGTATCCTGACCTCAAATCAATCTTGGAAAAGACTCGATCCATTTTGAGTTGGTCAAACAGGTCATCTATCATGGGTAAAGGGTACTTGTTCTTAATGGTCACCTAGTTGATCATCTGATAATCAATACACATCTGGAGTGATTCATCCTTCTTCTTCACAAAGAGGACGGGTTCTCCCCAGGGTGATGTACTGGGCTAGATAAAACCTTTATCTAACAAGATAAAACCTTTATCTAACAACTCCTGCAACTGGGTTTTCAACTCGAGCAACTCGACAGGGGACATTCTATAGGGTGCCTTAGATATAGGGTTAGTTTCGAGAGCTAACTCAATGGACAAATCCACCTCTCTCTCAGGGGGAATCCCTGGTAGATCATCTGGAAACACATCCACATACTCCTGAACCACCTCTATCTTATCTAAGGGTCTCACCTTGGTCTCCAGTTCGGTAATTATGGCCAGGTATGATCGACAACCTTTAGATATCATCTGCTCAGCCTTTAAGGCTAACACATAAAGGCTGGTAGTTGCATCTCTCCTTCCTCGAATGGTGAAGGGTGGATAGCCATGCTTCCTAGTAGGAATATCCTTCTTCTTACAGTCAATCTGGGCTCTATAGATGTAAATCCAATCCATACCAATGATTACATAAAAATCATTCATATCGAGGAGGATGAAGTCAGTGGGAAGTTCATGGTTCAATACTTAACTGGAAAGATAGGGTTTTTTAAAAGAGATGTATATATGCGACCACTCGGGGTTGTGACATCCAAAACATTACCTAAATCCTTGATGTCCAAACAAAGCATAGTTGCCACATTCCTTGAAATAAAAGTATTATAGAACCAAAATCAAAAAGAGTTTTTACATTTTATCCCATGACTTCAAGCATGACTACATAGTTCATACCATATCAGATAGCTATTACATGATCTACTAAACTGAAAGGAAAACTCTATGGGTTATTACCCTCGATCAACATATTAGCATTCACCCGAGCTTCTTCATTGCCAATGGCAAATACTCTGGCTTGCCATCTCTCTCCAATAGGGGGATCTAGCTGGTGCTCCTCCTCCTGCTGGGGGTGTTCCTGCCACTGGTTGTGCTACCACTGGACCTCTCAATCCAGGTTGAGGACAGTTCGTGATGAAGTGTCCCTCTTGTTGGCAACGGTAGCACACCCTCTTCTCAAAGTGACACTTCCCCGGATGTGACCGTCCATAGGTATGCCACTTCAGAAAGTGATTCTCACCATGTGGCTTTTCTTTGTGTCCATGCTTTCCCTTGTTGTGATTACACCCTTGTCTTTTCTTATGGTCATTCTTCTGTCCCTGAGTTCCTTCAGTGAAACCCAGATATCCTTTGGAAGGATCTGAGCAGGCATCACATTCCTCTCCATGTCCAAGGAGGTGTTGTAGGCTTCAACAATGGTTTTTGGTTTACTTTCCATCACATGGGGATTGATGGAAGGATGAAGACGCTCTATGAAATGGTCCACCCTTCTTTCCTCATCCATCATGTGTCTGAAGCATTCTAGGATGCAGAACTTGTGACCAAAGTCCACAATAGATGAGTTACCCTGGGTCATATTGGTGAACTCCCTTTCCTTCTCCTTCTTAGCTGAGACGGGGATGAATCTGGTAGTGAAGATAGTCTTGAAGTCAGTCCATGTCATCGATTCTTCGCTTAGATATCGTCCCATGATATGGTTTTCCCACCATATCTTGGCTGCTCCTTCCAAGCGGTGAGTAGCAAAAAGAACCTTCATGTTGGGTTGTACCTCAAGCATGTAGAACCCATTCTCGACTGCCAGCAACCAAGCCTCCACTTTGTCGACCACTTCTGCCTTATTCTCTACCTAGAATCTCTCGATGTTCAGCTTCATGAAGTCCAGGATGGTGACTCCGAGTCGGGGACGAACGGGAAGAGGTTCACCGTTCTCCTCTCTAGCTATGTCCTTGAGGGCCAGAGCGTTGATGGCCTCAGTCAACCTCTTCTGCCATTCCATCCATAAGGCGTCAGGGGTGTGAACCACCATTGTTGGTTCTGGACCTCCAGATTGGTCCTCTTCCAATTTGGCCTCATCCTTGAACATAGGTTCCTCTTCATGTTCCATCTTGAGGTTGTCAAAGGGTATTGGTTCAGGATCGCGGACTTCACATGTAGCTCCCTTAGGTCACTTCCTCTTCTTCAAGGATTCACCACCGTGGTTCCTCTTCCTCTTCTCAGAAGACCCCATTCCCTTGCGGGAAGTCCCATCACCATTGGTGGCCTTAGGGATAGCAATGGTCTTCACTCAATCCATCTACATAAGCATACAAACAGACCTTTGATCTACATTTAAACTAATTATACTTATGTCGATGACATCTTATTTATGTATCTTTTATTAATTTGATGGAGGATTCCTTAAACCTTATCATACTTACCCATACCTCAGGAGGGTGGGGAAGAGAGAGAAAATCCTAAATCCTAGAAAATTAATTGAATTAGGGTAAGAAGGGACAAAAAAGATCATAGAGTCCTAAAGGTATCTTATTTCAAGTCAGAGCCTAAGACATTGTCCAGGTAGTCATACTGCATCCGGGAGTCCTCATGACCGACTAGCGGGGTGGAGGAAAATATTGCCAGCCCCCAAACTGTGATCCTTTTCTAGACGCCTCTGTCTTTCAGAAAATCCTCTAACTCCCTCGGTTCTACAAAGTTTGTAAAATTTAATAATTACTAAGGATTAAATGAGGAACCAATGCTCTGATACCAAATGTAACTACCCTGCCTCCCCGGAACCCCCAATTAAGGGAGACCAAAAGGTCCGAGCAATTATTCCAATTTTTTAGATCAATGGTTCGACAAATAATCAATAATAATTACTAAATTCTACCAAAAACTATAATGAAATGTTGGAATAAAATTAAAATTGCATACCTCTTTAAAATCTTGAATTTCTAAACTTCTATCCACAACTGGAGTCTATTCTAACTAACTCTCCTTGTACTTTAATTCATATATTCACAATGTGTCACTTTACTATTTGTCCTTTTCATATTGTACCTAAAACGTCGATAAACAAAATGTTGATCATCATAAATGAATATGTCGGTATGTGGGAACAACCAAAATTTCACAAATATTGCTAACAACCTAAATATCACAATTAAGTTACTTAACAATCCAAATTACGTTTTCAATGTGAAATTCTCCACTGCTTTTCCCCTAACCCTGGAATACCCTCTCTAGGGCTTTTCCTTTGCACTAGACATAAGGCCACCTTTTCCATCCTAAGCTTGGTGCCTGGGGTCACCTCTCATGGTGCCCAATAGTCATACAAGAAACATAAGGCCACCTTCTCCATCCTAAGCTTGGTACCTGGGGTCACCTCTCATATTGCTCAACGGTCTTTCCTCTTGGGCTTGACCTTCCCTCCAGGGCATGGTCATGTATCATACATCAGGGTGGCATGTAGGTGCGAGAATGCACATTTATAATTAATTGTGATAATCATAGTGACTAAAGATTTACATAACTGAACATCCAACAATTAGGTTGCATCCAATTCAGTTAATCATTTGAGAAAACTCCATGAAACTAAATCGGTTACTCATAAATAACCACATACCTATATTGCTAGTTTTTGAGATAGAATCAACCAAGTAGGGAAATCCAATCAAGCAAGCAAGTACAAGAATCGTGAAATAAACATACAATTTCCTTTTATCAATATCTATCCAAACCAACTTGCTTCTTAGGATATCTATTCCTTTTTAGGGTTTCTACCCCTTTTTAGGGTTTCACTTGCAATCAGGGTTTTGCCTTTACTTTTAGTACCACAAACCCTAATTAGACAAAACTACTTATAAACCCTAAGTTTCACATCCTATCTCTCCTAGTAGGCTTAGGAACAATATTTATCAACCTTTTCCATATATTTCAAATTAAACATAGTTTTCTCTTCTTTTACCCTAAATTGGGGTTTCTAGATCCACTATCTTGCATTTTTGGTTTATAACCCTAACTCATGCAATTTCTCATCAAAATCAGGTTCAAGCCTATCATTATCATTCAACAAGTTAATATTACTCAAATTCACCTATTAAGCTTCATAGATTCATTCATTAACCTCAATTAGGGTTTCTAACCAAATTATAATACATTTTCCATCAACTTAACATACTTTTCTAAATAGAAACGAAATTAGTTTCTCAAAACTTTTTTATTGTGTTCCTCGTATTTTTCTGATCAACTTTCATATATTAAGTTTTGTCATTAGAGCTTCCTAGTAATTTCTACGAATTTTACAAGGAAAACATATTTTCTGGAATATTTGAGCAGAGAGGGTGATTTACCAAAAATCTGGGGCCGGTTGATTAGTAGTCCGCTGGTCCGCCCTTTGGATCTGACGATTTGCATTGTGCACCTCCACTAGCAAGATAACTAAGCCGGCCGAGCCTGAGACCGTTGGATCTCTTCACGAGACCACGACGGAACACGATCAGACGATCACTGCTCGTTGTCCTCTTCCTTTGCTGATGCTAGACTCGCGGTGGCACCGAGGTGGAGCTCTCTCCAGAGAGGGATTGATATAGAGGTAGAGAGGGAGATAGGACTTGAGAGGCAGGCGTTTGGGATCGCGATGATGTGAGGATTTGAGAGGGGGGTCTATTTATAGGATTTGGGGGCTCAATTAGGGTTTCCCTACCTTCGTCGCCGCCTGTCCCTCAACCCGATTGGGCTTTTCCTCTAGAAACCTCAAAACACCCAAAGAATAGGATCGGTTGTGCAAGGAATCGCCTCCCAAAGACCCTTGTGGTCTTGGATTTGTGGCAGGTGGGAATAAATGTGAGGAAATTGGATTGGGAAATCTTGGTTTCCCTCTCCCTTTCCTTCTCTAACTCGAGGTGGGGGATGGACAACCACCTTTGGATCTCTGATCCTCCATACCACTCGGGGTATCCAACAGCTGCAATCACTCTTCTATCTCTAATTTCTTAAAAACGAGGGAAAAAGGGTATTAAATAATGAAATCATGTGAAATTCATATCTCTCTCCCAGTATATTATTTTTCACTCAAAATTTAGAGGAAAGTCTGTCTTGGCATTATCTACTCGTATATTAAATTTGAAACTCAAATTCCAAGGGAAAATGGTGTTTCCTTCATATGAAAGTTATTCATTAATAAAACCAAATTAATTGATATTTCCTCTTTCTTTTTCTTGTAATTGGTCTCAATAGCGAATAAGGCCCACTAAGAAACCAAACAAGGCTATTGTAAATGAAATCCGTCCAATACAAACAAATAAATCAACCATTGATTTCATTTATCACTAAAAGGAGATTTACAAATCACATTACATAGTTTAGTTAAAATGAGGCTATAACAACTACTTAGCATTCAAAGGCATCACCCTTAGCCTCGAGCTTCCTTGGCATGCCAAGATTGCAGCTACAAATTCGGTATTCAATCTGACTAACTTTCTAAGGCACATTCAATGTTTCCTTCAGGAGCATCCCGATCTCGAAGATATCCCCCAACCTACTACACACAGACAAAGTGTCTTATTAGAGGCACATGATGACGTGACTAGACCACCCCCTCATCCCTCTTGAAATTGCACCCAGAGGAGCACTAGCGATGCAGAAGGCCCTGACGAGCTTTATGACTTCTACAAGGTTAGTAGTCATATTGATGAGATCCACCATGAGCAACAACGGCGGGGTCACCAAATCAATCATATGTACCTTATGCAGCGATCCCAGGAGCCATGGCATGTGGGCATGGCTCACTATGCTTCTAGTCACCCTCCTTATGCCGAGTATGGGAACCATCAAGCCTACCCTAACCCAACTACCCATATTGCTACTACAACCCCCCCATCTTCCTCTCATTCACTGCCTCATTACCCGCCACCAGAGTGATCTTCTTCTCTCCATCTCTGATATAGGTTTTTCTCAAGACGAGAAAAATCTTAGTCCAAGATGGAGGTGGGTGGTATGTTTCTATTCCACCTCCTTATCTTTCTTTTTCTACGTCAACCTTTTTTGTTAGATTTGCATGTAGTTTTTTTTATGATTTTTGGCCTTGTGGCCTTCATCTAGTCAACCATGTTTTTATTTCCTTAGTTTCAAAATGACCATTATCTATTCATCCAATATAAATAGATGTCTATCATTGTAACCCTTTTTGAGTTTAGTGAATATTTTGAAAAAACTTAAAAAAAATCATGTCTGAAACCACCATGTCACCTAGGACCCTAAAATAGCATCACTCCTTGGAAAAGTTGGCAAGTTGTATGGAATCAATCAAAACCAAATACAATTTTTCTCTATTTTGAACTTTGGATTAACTTGATATAAATCTTGTATAATGTGATTGATAGGAATATTCTATATGATGCAATGACACTTTTAGAAAAAAAATGTGTGAAGTTATAAGTATAGGAACAATCCTCTCTCCTTCTCTCTCAAAATAAAGCAAAGAATCACCTCCAAAAAAAATCAAGTCTTGGGTGGCATGCTTCCCACATCAAAATTTCCATACCCCTCAAAAGGCATGTACCATCAAAAGATGCCAAAGAGCACATAAAAAGTATAACCAATGTAGCCACAAGTCCACAAATTAAATATATTCTGAGTCGAATAGAGGAGGGATCATCATCTCCCCCCTCCTTTTGTCATGTTTATGGGAAAAAACTCATAAAAGAAAATAAAAATATAAAAGTAGAAGTAAGATGAAGCCTATTTTTCTATAGAGTCTTGATTTAGAAACAAGATATGATATTTGTTTTGATAGTGAATATAGAATTTTGTGTTTTTTGTTTTTAGGAGATTGGGTTGCTTGGCCAAATTTGGAGCTACAGAATGAAGTGATGTTACAATTGTGAGGATAGACATGTTGCTAGTATAAATTGGATTTATTGTGATTTTATTTTCTTCAAGACAAGAAAAGATTCAATTATGGGGTATTTTGATGAATGTTTTCATCTATATTTTCACATAATTTGCATAGTTTTTTATTAGAACTTATCCCATTTTATTAATTTCCTAGGTTAAATGGTAATTTAGCCACTTTTTGATAAATTGTGCAAATATTTATCTTTTCCTTCACACTTTTGTAGATTCTACCTCCACTTGCAAAATCTTGACCATTCCATAACACAAACTGATCCATTCACCATGCCATATGTTCAGTTCAGGTTCAAAGATCTCCACATCTTAGAGTCAGACAGTCGTTTTGGCCATTGGCTCAACCTTCACTCAAGAAGTTCAACTGAGACATTTCACACACCAGACGCTCGTCTCAGGCACCCAAAACGCTTGACTCATGAAACCCAAACTTTTGTGTTGAGTCAACTTAAAGATAAACTCATATTTAAAATAGAGCCACTACTCATGCTAGGGTTTTAACAATCATGTCCAGACGACATGTTCAATCTTTTGCTCCATGACCAAGAAACTTTCAAAAGGTCACTGCCACCCTTGGATTAGGGTTCAATCCGCTTCCCCTTCAGAAACACCATGTCACTAGCAAGAGGAGTGGCTCATCTAGTGATACTGCTAATTCACAGGCCGTGGGCAATGAAATAATAGTCACCTCTCCATTTGTTCTTCTCCCCCCTTCAGGGTTTCTACCCCTCCTTCCCTTATAAAAGGAGGGGGAACTCCACTAACAAAAGGACCCCACTTTTTGTACTCACACTCTTTCTTATAGTTTTGTTCTTCCAATTTATTCACTGTAATCTTTCAATTCCTTAAATAAAGTATCACTCCTTTAGGAGATTTGTTCTTGTTATTTTGTTTTGTTCTTCTTGGAAAGCAAGGAACTAAGAGTTGCAGTATTTTAATAGTCACTAGCATATAGTCCTTTGGGATCTTGTGTTCTATTCTATTTCCTCCTCACTTTCTTCCATTGGTTCCCTTTTCTTTGTTATGACTAGTGAGTAGTTCCATTATCAAGGCAAGGGGAGTAGGCCCCTAAGCCATGCATTTCTTAATCTAAGTTTTATACAATTCCTTTAGAAAAATGGTTTTTGGTTTGGATATCAACGGTTCTAATGAAGTGATCGCTATTTTTATCACTTATTAATCTTAGCGGAAGCAACGGTGGAACCCAAGATTTAGATCGAACAAACTGATTACATGGGGATTTAGATGAAACCTTGAAAAAAAAACCATTAGGATGATCGAACTAGGATCTGTGAGCACAAGGACCACTGGGTTCATGTGGAGTTCATCTTTTCTGATTAATTTATGAATGTTTTGCATGCCTTCCATTATCTTTCTTATCGTATGATTTCTTCAATTTTGATTCATGTTGGCTAAGGTGGTGAAACCCCTAAGCCTCGATATTTTTTCCATATGATTCAATCCATTTTCCTTCAACCCTTTGTTTCCAATCATTTTCTATCATTTCTACAATTTAATTCTTATTCTTAGATAATTCTCATTTATTTTGTGATAGAAATCTTCCTTCTTTTCTTGCCTTAGCATAATCCTTTCATTTCATTGGTATTAGTGTAACCTTTTATTCCATTGCAAATTACATTCTCATTTAGTGTGACCACCCCCAATCTTAGAATTTACTTTCTTGTTCAATTATTTTGAAAACCTCTACAAAAGAAATAATGTTCAGAAAAATAAATCGGGTTTAGAAAACAATCTTAAAAAGTTGTCTTGTAGGATTGACCCTTATATACTAGCCGTAACCGATAAACTCTAGGATAATTTATCTTAGTGAATTGGTGTGCAAAATGACGTGTATCAAGTGGCACATCCTACTTACTAATATGTTCATGCTCAAAAGAACATGATTGAGAAGAGGTGTTGATCAGGCCCATTAAAAGTCCATTCTCATCTTCAGTCCTACTAGTCAATAAACATGACAGGTTGTACTGATTTTCTATTGACTACTGATCATGAACAATCACACAATCAAGGATAAACTCCTAATATCATTGATCGATGAGTTGTTGGATGAATGGTTGGGCTTAGTGGTTCTCGAAGTTGGATTTGAGGTATGGCTATCATCATATATGAGTATTCAAAGGAGATATCCTAAAGATAGTATTGAGGGCTCATGAGGGGCATAATGAGTTCATTGTAAAGTCATTTTCCCTCACTAATGATCCAACCACTTTCAAACACCTCATGAATGACATTTTTAAGCCTATGTTGTACCGGTTTGTCTTTTTTTTCTTTGATGATGTGTTTATTTATTGCATAAAGGAGGAACATCAGGGACACTGTGGTGACCCTGAATTTTAGGGTTTTTCATACCCATCAAATATTTTAAGATCATGAATGCTTTTCTTATGGTTGAAATCCAATTGAGGAATTGGATACTTACAATGATTAGTTGCACCTAAAAGGTATGGTACTAGATGTACATGAATGAGTTCAGTCATGATGAATAGCTTTTATTGAGCAACTTGGGTACTCAAGAGGCCAAGAGGTCAAGTTAGTAGTTACAATGAGATCAAGTGGTTAATTGATAAACCATGAGGTATGTCGATAAGATAACAAGTGTTCTTAGACTCGTCGGATCAAGATTTGATGACTAATATAATTGAATTCAAGGTATATAAATTTATCTATAAGGTTGTTCTAAGAATTTATGTATGCGGCCAAATAATTAATTTGTGTCTAAAACCTTGACAGAAGAGAAATTTGGAGACTATTAGCCAATGTCTAAAATTCCAAGACGTTTAGAGATTGCTACAAAAAGATATAGTCAATTGATATCGAGGACATTAATGGCATAAAAGTTGTTGAACTTTGATAAAATGAACTAATAGGTGACTATGTAGAAGAGTGCGGTCTTGAAATTAATCCAAATATGTGAAATTGGTGTCATGCTAATTTATTTCCCTTCTGCTTGGGCTCGAGCCAAAGCCTAACAAGGTGGCATGATCCAAGCCCTCCACCAGCTGGATCGGATGGCTGATTCTCATCTTCAACCTCCAACTAAAACGTAGCTAAAGTGAGACCTGGCTTCGATCTTACCAGCCTCAGAGCGCCTTGCTCGCAGATTAGTTGGAGGTTATAGAAGATAAATAGAATCCACATCACCATGTTCATCGCAATGACCGCTCATACTAGAGTTTTTGGGTGAGTGGTCTTGGAGATTGATATTCCACTCCCAGACCTCTCCACTCTCTGTTATAGTAAGGAGTCGGAGAAAGGGGTGGGAAGGGGAGATCTAGATGACATCCAACAACCCAATCTCAACTTCCATAAGCCACTGAACGAGTATACAAAGGAAGTGAGTCTTCTCAGGGATTTCTCACCTGCCGACGCACCCCTTTCTTCTTGGGATCGTTGCGATATGAAGAAACAATGCATCATGCTAGCCATCACATTTTGGGAATACAAAGAAGTTCCTTAGGTTGTTTCAAACCTTTTGAATGTGTTGCCGGAGTCAGAGAACCCTCCAGGGGAAAAGCCCTATTTCTCACACACATAGCCACCGACAACCCGAAGCCAGGCTGCGGCTTTGAGCTACAATCTTTCTCCAAGGAATCAAAGTACCACAAATGTGCCTGGAGCAACCACGAATGATGGGCATGCATCAATTTTTAGGGTAGTTCCATCAGAGCAGGAAGTTCCTCGTCGTGATCCGAGACCATGGTGGCTCCGGAAACAGAGAGGGAGAGAGAGAGGCATCCATCCAGAATATAGCTTGACTCCTCATCAGATTCCACAAACTAATACAAGATACGATGATGCCAAAAACAAAGGATGAGACTGATCGGAGATGATTGTAGGATTCTTTCCATGCTCACTGAAGATCCACTCTTACGACGACATACACCTGTGACCAGGCCTTGCGGACGCGAGCATGAGGTCAGAGATGACCGAGCGATCTAAGGATGAACTTGACCAGTCCAGAGAATGCTAAACCCAAGAACTGGTTGGACCAGACTGAACCCAACTAAGGCATCACTCCCCACCCAACTGGCAATGTGGCAAGCATCTAGGCATTTCCAAATCTGATATCAACGGCCAAAGAAATTCGAAAAAGGTAATTGTCTCAGATTATACGTAGATCTTAGAAAATTCATTAAAAATAGACCCTTTGGCCAAATAATACCAAAAGAAAATACACCTAGACTCAAAAAAATGCCATCTTTCTTATAAAATCTCTAAATTAGACTTTTGCAGCATTCATTTTGATGAAAACGAATTTAGATTACAATACTCCTTTCTAGGGTTTGTTTAATGAAATAATTAGCATACGTTGGACATAAAATCTAAGAAAAATACTACTGAGCCCCACCATCACTTAAAACTTAATATGGACTCCAATCTGATTATAATTTTGAAATATTAGGTCTTTTTCAATTAATTACTAATTAAGTGCTTTAAAACTCATATTAATTCTAGAAAATAGACCGATCATCTGAAAAATATGAAGTTTGGATCAGACCCCTATAATAACCTCCTGATTAGTAGAAAAATATAAAAAATATGTTCCAGGTCAGTAAAACCAAGATTTGACCTAAACCCTAAATTGGACCAAAATACCATTAATAATGGTGAACCTTGTATTAATGATGATTATTTGTTATTAATCAGGTGATGACCAGATTATCTAGATGACCATGGATGTATAAAGAATCTCTGAACTCAGGTATGTGGATATAATTATATGACTAGATTTGCTGGATGTTAAATATATGTACTTGCTTGCTTGTATTTGAAATACATTGTTGGATGTAGATTTATGTATATTAACAATTTTTCCGCCTTGAACATAAAAGAACATAAATGAGGATAAATGAAATGTAGTTACTAGTGGTGCTCATTAAACTCCCTATTAGAGAGGGAAAGCTTTAATGTTGACTAGCACGTCCCTAGAGTACACGGTATACGGTGAGATCCCTAGAGTACAAGGTACACGGGGAAGGGCCAACCATTTATGTTTGTGCTAAGTCCACCATAGTAATGCATATTCATTCTAAATGTGGATAATAACTTGGGATTACTTGATTCTCCATCTTTAAATAATGTTTCCTTTCTCCTTCTTCAATTTTGAGTATTTTATATGCCAGCATAGTATAGCTTTTAATTCCACATATCAACTTTTGTTGATGATTTTGTTTCTCATATTTTCTAGGTCCAGAGCTGGAATGGGATAAAAGAATAGGATGTGAGCAAGTTGCACATGTTATACCTATTGTCTAAAATCCTGTTAGCATACATTTTTAGACTTGTGTATAAATTCCATTTCAATATACAATTATAAATCATGTTGTAATATTGTACATGTTGAATGCTGAGAAATGTTATGGTTGTATGTTCATGTATGCGTATTATGCTTCCGCATCACTCTCTGAAACAATTGCCTAACGTGTTCAGATTTTGTCTTCTCATCTCCATGGGGTTTTGAGAAGGTGAAAATCCGGAGATGTTACAGTTGGTATCAGAGCATGAACAATAGCTACACCTGACAATTGCTCACCATAACACATAGAAGCTTAATCTCACCTTTCACTTTAAACCCTAGAAACTTAGTAAGTTGTTTTATAGGAATAAGTTCTGACTTAGCCTCAAGGTTAGAACCTAGATGTTTGAGAACTACGTTCAGACAAGTGTGTGAGACCCTTTCCATATAGAGCTCATATGTATTGGGTAGCTACACTAGTCCACATCTCGTTCTCACCATTTCACTAGGTGACATAGCACTAGACTATCTACTGTGTGTGGGACACTCGATTTTGCTGATTTGGTTTTGTTTTCCAATCGGCTTGAGCCTCGATAGTTTTCTCTGACGTCTTCTTTCTCATACAAAAACTATGTAATATTTTATTATATATATGTAAATATGAAAATGTTTCCCTCAACAGGAGAGTAGTTAGTGTTCATGTGACCTAAATGAAAGGTAGTGACATCAGTCTAGAAGAGAGCATAGGTCGAGATTAGATGTCTAGAGCCTTATCAAGATATGTGATACATAGAGTAGAAGATAGAATGATAGTTGATATAAGAATGGATGATCTTATCTAAGTTCTACCTCTAGTGATATAAGTTTTCTTTATATGGATATAAGTTGTATATGACTTGAATCCAATTTTGAAGATTTTAAGCTGAGTCCTGATGATGAAAGTATAAGTTGAGTCCTGATGATGAAAGTATATTCCCTTTTCTTACTTAATATGAGATAAGTTAAGATAATATTGAATATGCATTAGCCTCTAGCTCTTTTACAAAGGAGGGCATCGAGTGTTAGGACAAGTTATGTGGTGAACTCTAGAGAGAGTGAGACCCACAAGGAGAGGGTCATAGGACCTACCCTACAATATATGGAAAATATGATATATGTGAAATGATGTGTCCTAAGCTGGGTTACTCCCGAGTAGATGAGTTGACTCCTTTTGCATGATTCAATCCTATATGTGAGAGTTGGGTTAAAAAAAAAGAGATAGGTAGGCGACTCATAATGAGAAAGTCAATTCTTTTGATTGAGTTCGGTCTTAGCTTGAGTTACATATGTTTGTGAATATCATCATTAGATGCAAATGAGGTGATATATGAACTCTGGTTCTAAGAGTAAGACACTTTGTGTGGCGACCGTCTTGTGAAAACATGATTAACTAATGTGGAAGCGAATTATTTGCAGTGGATTACTGATAATCACTGAAAATTAAAACTTTTCTAAGAGATCCATTCACAGGAAAACTCTTTAACCAAGAACCAAAGTATTTCAAATTCATCCTGGTTTACAAGTACACAACCTGTACCATTCCTTCTCAAAGATTACAACATCAGTTGTCTTATAAACATTATATACACATTATATACAGACAGTATACAAATCTCAAGGCATCAAGCCAAAACCTCAGATTGATTCATTAGACACTGACTAAAATCTCTGAGGACCTGAGAGTACAGAGACGACACATAGGACTACTATCTGTATGACTAGACAGACAATATCTCCACATGAGATCTTATTGTTGTCCCTGCTATTGCTGTTGCTGTTTCTGTTTCTCTTTCCTTGTTCTAGGATTTCTGCTTTGCCTCCCATGCATACCTAAAAATGTTTCCCACGGGGGTAAGACAATTGAAAATTTCCCTAGTGAGAGATATAACTCTCCGCCAAAAACATTGTTATAGCAGTTTATTAAATTAAAACTGAACAGGGGTTACTTTTACATTGTCAGGCATAATTATTCATCATAGAACAGAATAAGATAATATCCATTCTCAAGGAGGTCATTGCATCTACCCATGGTAGATATGTAATTCATATGTCTACCTTGCAGAGAATATAAAGAAACATAATTAACATTCATCCACTAATGAATGCACAAAGAAAATGCAACATCAGCCAATGAATCTCTGTATTCAATCCTTAAGCAAACATGCTATACAACTGATTACATTTTACAATCACACTTATGCCCTGAGGAGGTGAGCCATACCGCTCAAATCCAATCTTCGGTTTCAAAACCCAAAGCCGATGCCATATAAGGTTCATGGAAGAGCCGGACTCCATGACCTCCCACATCTCGATCAGTGCGAGACCACAAGAAGGACCACAGTCTCTTGCTTAAGTGACCTTAGTCACAGGGTTAGCTCCCATAGGCTACCCTTTCTCTAGCCCGCCTTGGTACAGGTCTCGGCGCTTGTATATCTGAGCCACGGGCCAGTTCACCATGCTCCCTGAGCCATGAACACATTCATGCTCTTTCACACTGAGCCATGGGCCTGTTCACCATGCTCTTATACACATCTTGAGTCTACAACCAAAGTTGCACTCTAATCCTCCTATTTTCGGCTAGGCGAAACCCCGCATATTCAACAATATACGCTCCGGATTAACCCGCAGGAAAACTCATTTCACCATCACCAGCTACTGACGATGATGGATCTATGGCCATGGCACTACATGATGAAATTCCACTTGATTAATTAAGTGCATTACCATATCTTTTAGCATCATCCATGTTTCATACAAGAATTATTATAACAGATGCTACAAAGAAAGGTATAATACATCTATCACATACTTTTCAAATCTTTAAAACACATGATACTTGGGATCTCAGTCCTTTATCACATTATTGGGAATTCTCATCCCTTTACATTATCATCATCATGATTACTGGATCTAGGTAGTTAAACCCTTAGATCATAACATTGTTATCTTTGTAATAGATAACCATTACCTCTAGGTCCTCATACCAAGGTATTCATTTTACTTGAGTGCAAGTATTCACATGGCTCACCAGGCCATTACACATCTTGTCACCTCTCACTAGGAAACAACTTATTCACATGGCTCACAAGGCCATTATACATCTTGTCACCTCTCACTAGGCAACAAATTATTCACGTGACTCATAAAATTCCATGCATATTGCTTCTTTTACTAAGCAACAACAACATTAAGGCACATAATGCCAATCAACATTTATTATATAAATGTCACAACTCAAACTAGCTATATACATCACCTCATAATATTTGTATGGTTATTAGGCATGATAACAATCATACAAGATATTCATCACATCATGTGATGCAATAGTAACACCATTATTCCTTTACCAGGAATTAGGGTTTACTATCAAATAGGGCTTTTCATTCCCTTTACCCAAATTAGGGTTATGGTTCCCCATTTCTCATTAATAAAGATTTCATGATCTCATTATCTGTCCAACCCTTAATACATTATTCCATACCTCTGGGGCATTCAAGGATATCATATTTGATTATTCTAGAACATTACTTTCATCATATATCATTAATGATCATCAATTCAAGGTATGAGTTCATTTCTCATCCTCATCATGGTATGATTATATCATACACATCATTTGGGCTTTACCCCATTCTCAAGGTACATTAATTAACACTCATCAAGGTGCAACAACTCATTACATTTCATTGTAATAGTTGCATAACACACTTCATATGTTTCTTACCCAATTATATTGGATTTGGAGTACATCAAGGCATATAAACCCTGAAGTGTTGAATGTGATAACTATCATATTTTGATGTATCACTTTCTCATCACTTCAGACTCTCCTGAGTTAGCCATCTTATCTTGTATTAAGGTATTTCCCTTCTTAATACATTCCATCACTAATCACTTACCTATAGCATATAATGCATAGGCCACACATTAGAGTTTTCCAACTATCTTTAATGATATGGACTTTTCTAATGATAAAGACATTGCTTAAAATTAGGTTGCATATATTCAACCACATGAAATGTTTCACCTTTATAAGGCCCTTCCTTCTATCTCATCATTAGGGTTTCTTTATACACTTACTTAAGATTAGAATTATGATTCATTGTCATATTATCCAAGATTAGGGCTTTATGTATCATGACTCCTCATTAGAGTCTCACATGCCTTCACCCTTCTTAGGGCCTCTTATCACAACATAACATTAGTATGTCATGTGGTGTTAATACTTAGTTAAGGTTTCTCATGGAATCACCCTCAACTAGGGTTTCTCATAGAATCACCATCCACTAGGGTTTCTCATGGGATCACCCTCAACTAGGGTTTCTCATGGAATCACCCTCAACTAGGGTTTCCGCCATAGTTTCCCACAATTTGGGTCTACTATTCATCTCCATTAGGATTTCATTCAATTATCCATAATTGGAGATTCACTATTCATCCCAATTAGGGATTTACATCTCTTTTCCCTAATTTAGAGTTTCACTTATGATTAGCCCAGATTAAGGCTACCTCCTTACCCTGGATTAGGGTTTCATTTGGAATTGCCCTCAATTAGGGTTGGAATTCAATAATCCTGTCAATTAGGGTTTATGTTCATGATTAGGGTTGCATGATCTCTTTACTTAAGGATCATACCCTTAATCACCACATGAATCATATTCGTGTTATGAATTCATAAGATGAACTTCCCCCGCGGTTAACTCCCCCACTGCCCTCCGGAGGCGGCTAGGGTCCGTGCGTGGGACTCTCCCGTTCGGGGGAGGTGGTCGGCTGCCGGTGCGTAGCCACCCTCTCCCCTTGGGCGTTCGTCGGACGACTATCCTCTTCATAGATCATGCGGCGTTGGGACTTCGGCTAACTGGCTCTCCTCTCCGTCGCCTTCGTCCTCCGTGCCTTTAGATCGAGGCTTCAAGGTGGTGGAGCGGCACTTTCCTAGGCGGGGGCTTCGTCTCCGGCGAAGCTAGTCGCTTGGTGGAGGCAAGGAGATGGCCACCACGAAGCTTTTGGTGTGGATCAGCTGGGGGCGGGCGTCTCTCGCTTTGCTGCTTTCGCTCTATTTTTCAGTTCAGTCTGTGTCGGCTCCCTGCCTTTCGTTTTGGTCCTAGTTCTAGGCAGTTTCTTGCCTTCTTCTCGCCGTATTCCTTCGGAGTTTGTCTCTCTTTTGGGATTTGGGTGTCTCTCCTTTCGTGAGAGTGACGAGATCCCTGGTTGGTCTCATTTTTGCCTCAGGTTTTTTGCTTCTCGAGCTGTTCCATGGATGTTAGAGTCAACAATCGGACGGAATCTCGGTCGGGTTCATGCTTAATGTCGCTGCCTTATGCTCAAGTTGAAGGTATCTCTCACAATAGCTGCTTTGGTCAGCCACAAAGAAGAGAGTTCTATGCAGAAGTGTTTCAATCTCGTTCCAATATGAGTGGTAGTGGTGTTAGGTCTATGTTCTTGACTTATCTAGGTTTCTTCTGGTTGTACTTCTCTACTTGTAAATGCCGTATGGCTTGAGTAATGAATGAATCTGTTTGCTGTCAAAAAAATGTTATGAATTCATGCTAACATCATCTCAACTTGAAAACGTCATATCATCCCTTCAATCAAGTACATACAACTATAAATGACATAGTGACGTGGCGTTTTGAATGCACTAACAAATTCACTCGAAGTTTATATCCCCGAGCTTTTACCAAAACCAAGTGCAACAATACCACCCGCAAGTGGACGAGTCTTATTACAGTATAGCTGAGGATCGAACCCAAAGGACAACGTTTTTAAGAATCCTTGTCATTTGAATCTAGCTCAAGTAGAACTAATATTTAGAACAATTGGTTGATTTGGGTTTGATTAAACTAATTGCAAGAAAGTAAATGCGGAATAAAAGATAGGTTTAGATCAATAATATGTAATCACTGGGATGGTACCGGGTTTGACCACCACTACACACACAAACATACTCTTTTGCATACTATCCAGGCACGATATAACACTCCAAGTAGAGCTGCTGCAGAACCCCCCATACGGGCGTCAGGTCCGCGTAAGCATCATCATAGGCATCATATGTCTCGTCACCATCCAGATCACATGTCTTACGGCTCTGAAGATACAACATCCAACTAAGGCTGTGAACCCCCCATACGGGCGTCAGGCGCACAAAAGCGTCACCGAAGGCTAGATGGCTCGTCCCCTCACAGATCATACACTTACGACCTCAAGGAATCCCCTCGGAAGTTCTCGTCAAGGAGTCAACCACGTCAAACGATAAGCACGTAAACGATTATAGTACTTGTAAACATCGACGATTAACAAGAAGATACAAAATCCAACTAAGGCTGTGAACCCCCCATACGGGCGTCAGGAGCACAGAAGCGTCACCGAAGGCTAGATGGCTCGTCCCCTCACGGATCACACACTTACGACCTCAAGGAATCCTATCGGAAGTTCTCGTCAAGGAGTCTAACTTGCTAAACGACGTTCATACCCATGCATTGAAGTTCTCGCAACATAGGGAGCACAAAGACGAAAACAAGCACATAACCAACCTACGAGCTTAATGATAAACGACAAAACGAAGAGTTATATACATTGCCATGGAAAGTTTAACAAAAGAACATGGTTTGCATGGGCAGCGGGGCTAGTCCCCGCATCCCAGCGGAAGTGGACTACTCTCTCATGATGCGAGATACAAGAAGGGTGAGAGAGAAAGAGAGATCCACCATGAGCTCGGTGCAGAGAGTGGTCGCAGCCCGGTGAAGAAGATGCACTCCTTGCTCCGTCTTCCTTCTCTTCTCGGCCTCCTTGGATGCAACAATAGCAGTAGATGGAGCAAAACTTGATCGGGGTGGTGCTCTGGAAGCCTGTCGGCGTCCGGATCCGATGCCTCGAAATGAGGGCCCTGGGGTTCGATTTATAGGCTCAGATCTGATGCCAAACGGTTTGGGTTAGTTGCTGGAAATATCTTCTCCAAACGGTTTGGAGACCGTTTGGGCGCCAAACAGTTTGGAGACCGTTTGGGCGCCAAATGGTTTGGAGACCGTTTGGGCGTCAAATGGTCTTGAGACTGTTTGGACACCAAACAGTTTGGAGACCGTTTGGGCACCAAACGGTTTGCTTCGATCGGTCCTGGCCTTGGCATGGGCATGCGGTTTTAGTTCTTCAATCGATCCTTGTGCTTGTGTCGAACGGTCTTGGGACCGCATGGGACCAAGCGGTCTTGAGACCGCATGGGACCAAACGGTCTTGGGACCGCATGAGACCAAACGGTCTTGAGACCGCATGGGAACAAACGGTCTTGGGACCGCATGGGACCAAACGGTCTTGGGACCGCATGGGACCAAACGGTCTTGAGACTGCATGGGACCAAACGGACTTGAGACCGCATGGGACCAAACGGTCTTGGGACCGCATGGGACCAAACGGTCTTGGGACCGCATGGGACCAAACGGTCTTGAGACCGCGTGGGACCAAACGGTCTTGGGACCGCATGGCTTTCTTTGGCAACCAGTTTCGTCATTTGTTCTTCGTGTATTCCACCAAACGGTCTTGGGACCGCATGGACCCTAACAGTCTTGAGACCGCAAGGATCCAAACGGTCTTGAGACCGTATGCATGGAGTTGCTTGATTTTCCTGCATTAAATGAAAGATATTTAGTTAAAACCCTAATTATTGAATCAACTAAGTGGTTTTGTGCATTATGATTCATATTAGGGTGAAAAGATGTAGAATAGAGATGAAATTGTTCCAAAAAAGGTAATTGAATTTCATGATGAGTATGCACTCATCAAAACACCCCGAACTTAAATTGTTTCTTGTCCTCGAGTAACATAAAGTTTGAAACAATTGCCTAATGAAATACTTTCGATCCGTGTGATTTCTTCATCTTCACATCACAAATGTTTTCTTTCTGCTCAGTATGAATGAGTACCTTAACTTCCTGGGACCACTAAACACGTCTTTCCATAGCTTCGTTCCTGAGTTCGTTTGCCAACAACGCTTCCTCCCCACTTTTTCCAACACCAAGCATGTCGAAGAGTTTTGTAGGAGTTCTGAGATACCCGCAGAATCAACAAGTATGCATCCGATCTGACTCTGGTGTAGTTCAGGATGGTGGGGCATGTATTGTGCCCTTAGGTAAAAAAGAAGGAGTGAAAGGTGGTATGGAAAGAAGAAGTAAATCTCTCCTCTATTCGACTCGAGATTTTTATTTGTTTTGCAATTTCATTTATTGCATATTTTTTGTGTGCACTATGACATCTTTTATTGCAGGTCTCTCCTCTATTCGACTCGAGATTGCATTTCTTTTTGTGTGCACTTTGGCATCTTTTATTGCAGATCTCTCCTCTATTCGACTCGAGATTGCATTTTTGGTGGTACGCCCCTATTTATTGGAAGGGGTATGGAAGAAGTGGATACGGGGGATGTGGCGTGCCACCCCGAACTTAGGGTTTGGCAAAAGTTTGGCTATTTTGGTGGTATTAATGGATGGAGGGATACGAAGATGATAGAAGAAGTGTAGAAGAGAGTTCAGATCAAAATGCAACTTGATTTACAATTCAAAACCGGGTTATTCTCTTTGTCATACTCTGCTCAAATAAGGACTTGATGCGGATCCGGTGGGGATTCTGAGCCATTGTTCCACTAGTCAGTTAGGAAGCATGACGTGTTTGATCCCTATCAGTTTGACAAATACTTACCATTTTGTAAAAAGTATTATGATGTTAGGAATCATAAGCTTCACAGGATGGTTTCAGGAAAAAGGCAAGTTTCAAAAGTCAGTCCTCTTGAGGATTCGCTTCGAATAAGGAGGATGTTATGATTGAAGATGCATAGCAAAAAAAAGTTATTTCCATATTATCAACAAGTGTCAAAAAATCATCAAATATCTATTCAAAAATTTTGAAAATTTTATGATAGAGACAGATTGAGTATGAAAAGAGGGTGTGTATGTGGGAAGTGGAATACGTACCACCCACCCTCCACACCGAACTTAGAGATTTGGTCATCCTCGAGCAAACCCTAAATTCAAGATGGAGGGGAAAGGTAACACCAGGTGTGACTGCTGAGAATGATTTTGTTTTGGTCAGTGCCACTCCGATCTCGTATTCTGTAAGGAAAACTATCTCAAAAGGCAAATTTTATTTAAGGAAAATTTAACTATAAGGTAATAAACAAAATTTGAAAAGGAGAAGTAAAACAGATTTATTGATCGGGTTGCCTCCCGAGAAGCGCCTTTGTTTTATGTCGCTGGCTCGACAAAGTCCTTTGTCTTCATGTTGGATCCTTTGGATCGGTGAGTTCTAGCACTGATTTGGTTCCTATGTCTGTTGTGGTGAAATATCTCTTCAGGCGGTGGCCATTGGTTATGAATTCTCTTGACTCTGCACTCCATAAAGAGAAGGTGCCATGAGGAGAGATGCTTTTGACAATGTACAGTCCGAACCAGCGTGAGCGAAGTTTTCCTGGGAATATCCTTAATCTTGAGTTAAAAACCAGAACTTGGTCTCCTACTTGTATGTCCTTTCGTTTCAGATGTCCATCATGCCAAAGTTTTGTATGTTCCTTGTAGATTCGTGCATTTTCATAGGCTGTCATTCTTAGTTCATCCAGCTTGTTGAGTTGCAGAATCCTGGCTTGCCCTGCTTCTTTCATATTGAAGTTCAAATGTTTAATTGCCCACCATGCCTTATGTTCTAATTCGACCGGTAGGTGACAAGATTTTCAATATATCAATCGAAAAGGAGTAGTCCCAAGGGGAGTTTTATAAGCAGTACGATAAGGCCATAAGGCGTCGTTGATTTTTGTCGACCAATCTTTTCGATTACGTCCAACGGTTTTCTCAAGGATAGCCTTTAGTTGTCGGTTAGAGACCTCTACCTGTCCACTGGTTTGTGGATGGTATGGTGAAGCTATTTTGTGTGAGGCACCATATTTTCTTAATAAAGCTTCAAAGCTTCTTTCAATGAAATGGGAGCCTCCGTCAGAAATTACGGTTCGCGGAACTCCAAACCGTGGGAAGATGATATCTTTGAATAATTTGATGACGGGTTTTGAATCACTAGTAACGGTTGGGATAGCTTCGACCCATTTTGAAACGTAGTCCACTACCACTAAGATATACGAGAATCCATTAGAAGATGGGAATGGACCCATATAATCCACTCCCCAAATGTCAAATATCTCGACTTCTTGCCATAGATTCAGTGGCATTTCGTCTCTCTTGGTTATATTGCCGGCCCTTTGACATTTATCACATGATTGGACAAAATCGTAGGAATCTTTGGATAAAGTCAGCCAGAAGAAACCACATTGCAAAACTTTTAAAGCTGTCTTCTTTGAGCTCATGTGGCCGCCTACAGGTCCTGAGTGGCATTGTTCTAAAATAGAATGGGCTTCTTCTTCGGCGACGCAACGTCTATACAATCCATCTGCGCAGAGTTTAAAAAGATATGGTTCATCCCAATAGTAATGCTTCACATCATGCATAAATTTCTTCAGAGCATTCCCGGTGTATTGGGGATGGATGACTCCAGCGACAAGGTAGTTTACGAAGTCGGAATACAATGGTTCGAATCTTGAGACCCTCATAAGCTGATCATCTAGTAGGGAGTCGTTTATCGGAATCCCTTCAGCATCCAGAGTGTAGATACGACTGAGGTGATCTGCCACGACATTCTCCGTCCCTTTTTTATCTCTTATTTCTAGGTCAAATTCTTGTAGAAGGAGTATCCATCTGATCAGCCTTGGGTTAGCATCCTTCTTTGCCATAAGGTAACACATAGATGCATGGTCTGTGTAAACGATGACCTTCGAACCAATAAGGTAGGATCTGAATTTATCGAAGGCATAGATGACTGCCAGAAGTTCCTTCTCAGTAGTAGCGTAATTCCTTTGAGCTTCGTCGAGGGTTTTCGACGCATAATAGATCACATAATGTTTCTTCTCTATGTACTGCCATAAGACGTCACCCACCGCGTAATCACTGGCATCACACATAATTTCAAAGGGGTGGTCCCAATCGGGAGCTCTAATGATGGGGGTAGTTGTAAGGGCTTTCTTCAGCGTATCAAAACTTTTGACACATTCTTCATTGAAATTAAAATCAGCATCTTTTAAAAGTAGATTGGTCATCAGCTTTGTTATCTTGGAAAAATCTCGTATAAACCTTCTATAGAATCCAGCGTGACTGAGGAAAGTGCGAACTTCGTTCACATTTGTGGGAATAGCCAATTTACATATGACTTCTATCTTGGCTTTATCAACTTCAATTCCTCTGTTGCTAATCCTGTGGCCCAAGACAATGCCTTCCTTTACCATAAAGTGGCATTTCTCCCAATTTAGCACCAGATGTGCTTCCTCACAACGTTTGAGGACCATGGAGAGATGCTTAAGACAGGAATCAAAGGAGTCCCCATATACAGAAAAATCATCCATGAAGACCTCCATAACAGTTTCAGTAAGCCCCGCAAAAATGGCAGTCATGCAACGTTGAAAAGTTGCGGGGGCATTACACAGTCCAAACGACATCCTTTTAAAAGCATATGTCCCAAAGCGACATGTGAAAATCGTTTTTTCTTGATCATCTGGATGTATGGGAATCTGATAGAACCTAGAGTAACCGTCTAGGTAACAGAAATATTCTTGATGGGCCAATCTTTCTAAAACTTGATCGAGGAAGGGCATAGGAAAATGATCCTTTTGAGTGGCCTTGTTTAATTTTCTATAATCAATACACATCCGCCACCCAGTGACTGTTCGAGTGGGGATGAGCTCATTGTTTTCGTTTCTTATAACGGTTGTCCCTCCTTTCTTGGGTACCACATGAACTGGGCTTACCCATGGCGAGTCCGATATCGGGTATATTATTCCGACTGTAAGAAGTTTGATGATCTCGCGACGGACCACTTCCTTCATATTTGGGTTCAACTTCCGTTGATGCTCGATGGTTGGCTTATGGTTTTCCATCATGGGGATCCTGTGCATGCACAAGGCATGACTGACCCCTGTGAGGTTGCTCATCTTATAGCCTATGGCTTTATTCCTTTCCCTTAATTCCTCCAGAAGTTTCTCTTCTTGTTCTATTGTTAAGTCAGAGTTTATGATCACTGGACAAGCTTTGAGATCGTCTAAAAACATATACTTCAGCCCGTCAGGAAGGGGCTTCATTTCAGGAGGTTCTGGTTTATCGTTAGTTTCTTCTGTAGTTCCGGTAGTCTTTAGTTCTTCGTAAGTAGCTTCAGCATTCTCTTTAGTAGAGTTGGGGAATTCATTGCAATCCTTTGCTCATTGGTCAATAGGTTCGTCATTAAATAAGTCAGATAGAGACAATTCCAAGGGGTCGTATGATTCCTCATACTCTTTAGTCAGTTGTGACAATTGCTCAACGCAATCAATCAGATATACTTCTTCCTGTATACTTGGTCTTCTCATGCTTTCAAAAACTTTGAACTCCAAAGTTTCTTTACCTAACCTGAGCAGTAAGGTTCCTGCTTCAACATCAATAAGGGCTCTAGCAGTGGCGAGGAATGGACGGCCGAAGATAAGAGGGTATCTGGTGTCTTCTTTTATGTCCATGATGACAGAATCACATGGAACATATGCGTCCTTGCCTACCTTGACCGAGATGTCATTGAGAATTCCTAACGGTCTTTTTATCGAATTGTCCGCAAGTTGAATGGTCATAGCGGTTGGAAGCAATTCTACAAACCCTAATCTCTTACATAGACTGAACGACATAATATAAATACTTGCGCCAAGATCTGCCAATCCTTTCTTGCATGATGAGTCACCAATGTGACATGAGATTCCGAAGGATCCTGGATCTTTTTGTTTCTTTGGCATCTTGCTTAGTATGATATCTGATGTGGTTGTAGCCAGTTTTACAGTTTCATACTCTTCAGTGATGTACTTCTTGGTGAGAAGCGACTTTAGATACTTGGTCCAGGCTGGTATCTCATTAAGAGCATCTAAGAATGGTATATCAACATGTAGTTTCTTCATAGCCTCTTTAAATTTGATGAATCTAGTATCAAGCTTGGTTTGCCTCAGACGGGATGGGAAAGGAACACGAGGCTTATATACAGGAATATCCTGCTCTGGTGTCTCAGCTTCTTCATCAGCAACCTTTTCAAAACTTCCCTTATCAGTATCGTTTTCCTCTGGTTGCAATTCCGGTGTTGTCAAGTTTTGGACTTTCACAGGTTCACTCTCATCAGGGATAACCACAGTCGTGTTCGTTGGGGGATCCAAATAACTTTTCCCTGATCTTGTGGTGACGACCTTCAGCTGCTCGAGATGTTTTGGATTGTTCTCAGGTTGTCCGGCAAAGACTCTAGTTGGTGGCTTAATACTAGCAGCAAGTTGAGCTAGTTGAGTTTCAATAGCTTTCTATTGGGCTTGTTGGTTGGCTATCATCGTTTGTTGTGTTTGCAATAATTTTTCAATGATAGATAGCTTGTCATCAGAAGGGATGGATCCTGCCTGACCTTGCTGTTGATTCAGGTTCTGATACTGAGAATTGTTCTGATAATTATTGTAGTTTCTGTTCTGAAAATTACCTTTGAAGTTTCCTTGATTCCCAAAGTTCTGTTGTTGGTTAAACTGGTAACCAGATGGGCCCCTGGGTTGATTGTTCGGACCAAATTGATGTGAGTTCATATCTCCTGAAGGGTTCCCCTATTGGAAGCCTGAGTGATTCCTATTTTGATTTGGATTGTAATAGTTCTGCCCAGAGACGGTGTTAATAGCATTAAGATTTTCCATCTGGCAATTATCTCCTTGTCCACAGGCATTGCTTAATACAACATCGTAGAGAACATTGCATGACAGTGTGGAATGATCAGTTCCCTTGCATGCTTCAAAAAACAAAGAAGTCGACTTGACCTGCTCTGGTTGCCTAGTGGGAGAATGTCCTCTTCCAATCGCAGCAAGGGATGATTCTATGTGATCTTGCTTTGCAACTAAGACCTTCAAAGTTTCAGCTATAGATTTGTATTCTGGGATAGCTTCAGCCATGGCTACCTTTAAGACTCCTTTACCAACAGATCTGCCCCAATTGGCTTGATTTTCTGCTCCCAGGGTGACTACTCTCCATGCGCTATCGTAACTTTGCCGCATGAAGTTCCCTCTAGATGAGGAGTCAAGGAACATCTTTACGTCATCCTCCACACCCCTATAGAATATCTCTATCAGCTGGTTCTTAGGAATTCCATGGTGTGGGCATTTGCGTAGGAGCTCCTTGTACCTATCCCAAGCTTCGGCAAGGGTTTCTCCTGGGACTTGAGTGAAATTTTTGATTCGTCCCCTGATTTCATATGTAAGAGATGGGGGGTAGAACTTTTCCAGAAAAG
Organism: Alisma plantago-aquatica; assembly: GCA_963693085.1. Classification (NCBI taxonomy): domain Eukaryota; kingdom Viridiplantae; phylum Streptophyta; class Magnoliopsida; order Alismatales; family Alismataceae; genus Alisma; species Alisma plantago-aquatica. The sequence goes on from OY856412.1 coordinate 372,732,097, forward strand.
CGTTTTGGAGCTGCTCCCAGGTGGTGATGGGTACTTCACTCTGTAGTGAATTGTACCAACTAATGGCTCTATCAGCAAGAGAGTACTTGAAAAGACGGAGTCGAATGGCATCATCGGAGACCCCATTTTTCTTTGTCATGGCACACAAGTCGATGAATCTCAGAAGATGACCTTGGTTGTCTTCAGCTTGTTTGCCGTAGAAGGGGCTGTTTTGAAGCAAAGTTATCCAATGTGCTCTAATCTCAAAGTTGGCAGCTTCGATGGGAGGAGGCTGCACCGGATGATAGACATTTGCAGCCTTTGGGATAGAGAACTCTCTAAGATCTTTCTGAAGTTCCGCTGCTTGCACTGCTGCCTGTGCTGCTAAGATCTCCTGTTGAACCGCAACTCTAGCTTCTTGCATGAGCCTCTCTCTCTGCGCATTGATGGCTTGAGCCACTCTTCGGGCTACTTCTTCTTCTTGCGCCATCCTTGCCTGATTTTCCCTGATATGACGATGGAAGGTTCTATCTATTTCAGGATCGAAGCTCGCTGTGAGTCCGGGACTGTCTGATCGGTGCATGCACTAAGCATTGGAGGGAACCTGAAAATTAGGAGGATTTGAAAATGAGATCCACAAAGTAGAATGAAGATCAAGTAGATAAGCGATAGTTTCAAAAAACAAAACCCTAGATTAGTCTTAAAAGAACTAGATTTGACTGACTGATTACGTTGTCCCCGACAACGACGCCAGAATTTGACGTGGCGTTTTGAATGCACTAACAAATTCACTCGAAGTTTATATCCCCGAGCTTTTACCAAAACCAAGTGCAACAATACCACCCGCAAGCGGACGGGTCTTATTGCAGTATAGCTGAGGATCGAACCCAAAGGACAACGTTTTTAAGAGTCCTTGTCAGTTGAATCTAGCTCAAGTATAACTAATATTTAGAACAATTGGTTGATTTGGGTTTGATTAAACTAATTAAAAGAAAGTAAATGCGGAATAAAAGATAGGTTTAGATCAATAATATGGAATCACTGGGATGGTACCAAGTTTGACCACCGCTACACACACAAACATACTCTTTTGCAAACAATCCATGCACGATATAACACTCCAAGTTGAGCTTCTACAGAACCCCCCATACGGGCGTCAGGTCCGCATAAGCATCACCATAGGCATCAGATGTCTCGTCACCATCCGGATCACATGTCTTACGGCTCTGAAGATACAACATCCAACTAAGGCTGTGAACCCCCCATACGGGCGTCAGGCGCACAGAAGTGTCACCGAAGGCTAGATGGCTTGTCCCCTCGTGGATCATACACTTACGACCTCAATGAATCCCCTCAGAAGTTCTCGTCAAGGAGTCAACTGGGTCAACCGATAAGCACGTAAACGATTATAGTACTTGTAAACATCGACGATTAACAAGAAGATACACAATCCAACTAAGGCTGTGAACCCCCCATACGGGCGTCAGGCGCACAGAAGCGTCACCGAAGGCTAGATGGCTCGTCCCCTCGTGGATCACACACTTACGACCTCAAGGAATCCTATCCGAAGTTCTCGTCAAGGAGTCTAACTTGCTAAACGACGTTCATACCCATGCATTGAAGTTCTCGCAACATAGGGAGCACAAAGACGAAAACAAGCACATAACCAACCTACGAGCTTAACGATAAATGACAAAATGAAGAGTTATATACATTGCCATGGAAAGTTTAACAAAAGAACATGGTTTGCATGGGCAGCGGGGCTAGTCCCCGGACCCCAGCGGAAGTGGACTACTCGCTCATGATGCGAGATACAAGAAGGGTGAGAGAGAAAGAGAGATCCGCCATGAGCTCGGTGCAGAGAGTGGTCGCAGCCCGGTGAAGAAGATGCGCTCCTTGCTCCGTCTTCCTTCTCTTCTCGGCCTCCTTGGATGCAACAATAGCAGTAGATGGAGTGGAACTTGATCGGGGTGTTGCTCTGGCAGCCTGTCGGCGTCCGGATTCGATGCCTCAAAATGAGGGCCCTGGGGTTCTATTTATAGGCTCAGATCTGATCCCAAACGGTTTGGGTAAGTTGTTGGAAATATCTTCTCCAAATGGTTTGGAGACCGTTTGGGCGCCAAACGGTTTGGAGACCGTTTGGGCGTCAAACGGTCTTGAGACCGTTTGGACACCAAACGGTTTGGAGACCCTTTGGGCACCAAACGGTTTGCTTTGATCGGTCCTGGCCTTGGCATGGGCATGCAACTTTAGTTCTTCAATCGATCCTTGCGCTTGTGTCGAACGGTCTTGGGACCGCATGGGACCAAGCGGTCTTGAGACCGCATGGGACCAAACGGTCTTGGGACCGCAGGGGACCAAATGGTCTTGAGACTGCATGGGACCAAACGGTCTTGGGACCGCATGGGACCAAACGGTCTTGAGACCGCATGGGACCAAATGGTCTTGGGACCACATGGGACCAAACGGTCTTGGGACCGCATGGGACCAAACGGTCTTGGGACCGCATGGGACCAAACGGTCTTGAGACCGCATGGGACCAAACGGTCTTAGGACCGCATGGCTTTCTTTGGCAACAAGTTTCGTCATTTTTTCTTCGTGTATTCCACCAAATGGTCTTGGGACCGCGTGGACCCTAACGGTCTTGAGACCGCAAGTATCCAAACGGTCTTGAGACCGTATGCATGGAGTTGCTTGATTTTCCTGCATTAAACAAAAGATATTTAGTTAAAACCCTAATTATTGAATCAACTAAGTGGTTTTGTGCATTATGATTCATATCAGGGTGAAAAGATGTAGAATAGAGATGAAATTGTTCCAAAAAAGGTAATTGAATTTCATGATGAGTATGCACTCATCACATAGTGTATCAAGTCATTGATCCTATAAGCAATTAGGGTTCATCCCTTAATTGGCACTAATCACTTAGGTACTAATATGGTTTCAATCTTTGTACCTTCATTGATTATCATTACTATTCATCATTGGATCAATGACTCATTCATCATCTCTATTCTCAAGAGATTCAATCATCTTGGACCTCCATTACATAAGGTATCCAATTGAATTGATCAATTGAATCTACAATCAACTTTGACTACTTGACCCCCAAACGGTCTTGGTCTTTCAAAGTTCAAACGGTTTGAAACCGTTTGGTAAAGGTGGTGCTTGAGACTATTTACCCAAGTAGGTGAAGACCATTTGCCCAAGTAGGTGAAGACCATTTGGCCAAGTAGGTGAAGACCGTTTGGCCAAGTAGGTGAAGACCGTTTGGCCAAGTAGGTGAAGACCGTTTGCCCAAGTAGGTGAAGATCGTTTGCCCAAGTAGGTGAAGACCATTTGACCAAGTAGGTGAAGACTGTTTTCCCATCACATCATCAAATCCAAGTCAACCAATTAGTGTTTGGATCATTGGATTGATCACCACATCAACAATTCATTACACTTTAACATAGTATCATTGGATATTCAATTGCTTAACCATATTGACCCCTAGACCTACAAACGGTATTGGGTGACCTCCAAATGGTCTTGAGACCATTTGGATGAGCTCCAAATGGTCTTGAGACCGTTTGTCTCATCCAACCCTTGGATTCTCGTGAAAAATCATTAGGGTTTGAGCTATTGAGTTGATCATCAAATCAACACTTAATTGCATAGTGATTTGGTACCTTTAGACCTTCAATTGGTCAACCATGCTTAACCCTAGACCTCCAAACGGTCTTGGGTGATCCCCAAACAGTCTTGATACCGTTTGGGTGATTCCCAAATGGGTTTGAAACCGTTTGGGTCAATCAACCCAAAACATCAACTCATTCCAATGCAAAATCAACACTTAGCCGATTAGGGTTAACACCATATCTTTTGTCCTTCAAACACTTAACCATATCCAACCCTAGACCTCCAAACGGTCTTGGGTGACCCCCAAACGGTCTTGAGACCTTTTGGGTAATCCCCAAACGGTTTTGAAACCGTTTGGGCTAATTAACCCAAAAAGTCAAATCAGCTAAGTTGAAAATCAGCACTTAATCCAATTAGGGTTTACCTAATTGATTAGCCTTCAACTCATGATTTCTTTGGAATCAATCCATCAAAATTGGCGGGTCATTTGGGAAATGGTTGTAGAAAGAGCGATCAATGTGAGTTGGGGGTGTCTGAGGTGGAGAGGAACCCAGATGTTTGTGAGACAACTATCTTAGTAAGGCGATGGCTAGTTGGATCTTTTAAATTGGTGGCCTAGGGGTAGGTGGATGAACAGAGAAGGGAGGTGGAGCTTGTCTGTAGGCGTCATCTCCCATATGCAAGATAGGAAGATGGTGTGCGGGACGACCAAATTGGCTCAAGATTGATGGCTTGTTGTGAAATGCCTCAGCCACAATTACTATTAGCATTTGAGATTGAGAAAGGTGACTAGAGGAAGAGGAGTGGCACACGGAGGTCGTCTACCTCAAATGGTCATCACAACGGTGAAATGGCCGTTTGGACCTGTGAGATGGTCATTTGAGCTGAGAGCAATTGCTTACTGAGCACTCGCTAGTGTCGTAAGATAAGCAGTAGCTACGCTTCGAGTGGAGGTGAGGCTCATGTGTGAGATGGTAGAAGCGCACCCTTTAGCTATTCTCCTTATAATCCAAAAGAAGAGGCGAGCCAACAATCTCACTCTCCCCAACCTATCAGTTGGCTTTGTTGGGGGAGCAATGAATATTTCACTTCTCGACACCATGTAATTGAATCCCAAATTAAATGTGTCTCTTAGGTTCAAATTGATTGTTTCGTTTTATCTAGATGAATGGTTGGCGTGGTTTGATTTGTGTTTCAAATTTCATATTTTGATCGTCTCCCAAAATGGAATGGTCGCTTTAAGTTGCAAAACATCTATTTCATCTTCTAAACCGATCAGATCACTTGGTGGGATGCCTAGATTTCATCAACATGAGTCGTTAGGTTGGGCAGCCAACCATTTTGTACTAGAATGATTAATTGAAATTAGAACAACAAGAGTTAGCTACAACAAAATAAGTAAAATGCAAAATAACTAAAAATTGGGTTGCCTCCCAATAAGAGCCCGATTTTATGTTGATGGCCCAAAATGGGTGTATCATGGATCCAGTTCAGGATTGGGTGCGGGAGGGGCTGGAGGGTCTTTCAGTTCAAGGTCTTCAAGTAATGAGAGTTGATGTTCATTAGAAGTTAAAAAGTCCTCAATAGTAATGTACCCTTTCAGCCTATGCCCATTGACCTTTAACTCGCCTACCTCTTTGTCCCAAAGCAAAAAGTTGCCATGTGGATAGACACATTTAACGAGATATGGTCCTTACCATCTAGATTTAAGTTTTCCAAAAAACCTTAATGTTACAACCCCATTTTTCCTAGCTATGTAATGAAATTGTATTTCTCCTTTTAATGATAAATGAAATCAATAATTGTTTTATTTTTTTGAATTAGATCGATTTCGTTTACAGTATCCATGTTTGTTGCTTAGTGGGCTTTATTGGCTATTGGGCCCAATAACAAGAGAGAGATAAAGAAAATTCCCACAATAAATGAATAAAAAAGAAAAGGAGAAAAGATAAAGAAAAAGGCAAGGGAATATCCTCCAAGAGGGAATTTCATGCCTTTAGGGTTCCTTGAGGTCCAAGGAGTCCAAGATATCAAGATAATGGCATAAGAAAGAGAAAATACCAATTAGATTGGTTTTAATAAGGGTTAACTTTCTTATGAAGGAAATACCCTTTTCCTTTGGAATTTGGGTTTCAAATTTAAACACGTAGATAATACCAAGCCAGAGTTTCCTTTAAAATTTGAAGGAAAAAGGTTAAATGAGGAGAGAGATATAGATTTTACAAGTTTACTTTGAATTGAATTAACTAATACATAATTTTCCTTGTTTTTAATGAAAGGGGAAACAAGGGGACGATGACAGCCATTGGGTTCCCTGTGTGGTCCATGGGACCATAGATCCGACGCTACTTGTACATCATCCACCTCGATTCACAGAAGGAAACAGAGAGGGGAGATTAGGATTTCAAATCCTATTTGCTCATGTTTTATGCAATAAGCTGAGGTATGGATGAGTACATCACCTTCAGGAGTTCGTTCTGAGAAGGATTAACCAAATTTATGGGTAGTTTTGACGACAAACGTAGGAGTCCCCAAACCACCAGACTCTTACAGTTGACCCCATATATAGGGGAGGGTACTCGAGGGTACCCACGCATCTAAAACCGACCTTTACATCTTTGGAGAGCAACGAAGAACCTATTGGTGCGTTCAATTTGGCCAAAGAGCCTGACCTTCCCCCTCAACTGGTCGCCACCATCGCCGGAGCATTGACCGCTTGATGGCGGAGAAGGAACATAGACAACCCATGATTGAAGGGTCAGGAAGGTTCATGAGGAGCATACGAAGCTCCTGGACCAATCCGATTGACCGTGGGAAGACAAGATCTCAAAGTCAACCTCTGAGTTGACCGCAAGCTTGCGGCAGGTTGCTCACGCAAGGAAGAAGAAGACCCCTGAGCAAATTAAACTAGCCCTCTGTGTCTTTAGTTCAGGTAAGGACAAATCAGTCCTTTGCAACTTGTGATCGTGAGTTAGGGTGTGCGATCGTGGGTCATTGGATTCTACGTGGTCCAGTGGACCACAGATCGACCGGCCGATATTTTTTCAGAAAATAATAGATAATCCAGAAAAGTGCTTTTCTTTGCAAAATTTGTAGAAATTGCTAGGAAGCTCTGATGGATAAAATTAATATATGAAATTTGATTAGAAAAATACGAGGAACCTGATAAAAATAGTGTTATAACCTGATTTCCTTCCTAATTACATAAGTATATTAAGTTGATGAAAATTGCATTAATCTTAGGTTAGAAACACTAATTGTGATTAAAGATTGAATCTATAATGTTTAATGGGTTAATTTGATGTACTAATAACCTGTTGATGGTAATGAAAGATTCAAATCTGATCTAGATGAGAAATTTCATGTTTTAGGGTTTTAACCCAAGAATCCATGATTAATGTATGTGAAAACCCTAATTTAGGGTAAATGAATGGATGGATATGTTTAATTCAAAATATTTGGAAATATGCTAATAATTGTTGATCCTAAGCCTGTTAGGAGAGATAGGGCAAGATAATTAGGGTTTATGAGTAGTTTTGCTTATTTAGGGTTTGTAGTGACAAAAGTGATAACGAAACCCTAATAGCAAGTGAAACCCTAAAAGAAAGTAGAAACCCTAGAAAGAAAGTTAGACGAATAAATCTTGATAGCATGAGTAATGAAGGAAATTGGATCCGTGAAACCCTAAAATAAAGAAGAAAACTTAGGAAGCAAGTTAGATGAATAGATCTTGATAACATGAGTAGTGAAGGAAATTGTATGGTTATTTTATGATCCTTTTGTTACAACCCCAACTTTTGGGTTCATTTGGTGAGAAATGTGATTTCTCATATTAAAGATATTTGAGAAAATAAAGACATAATTTGTTTTGAATAAATATATTTCGTTTACAATAGCCTTGATGATTGTTTTGTGGGCTTTATTGGCTATTGGGCCCAATAATAAGGAAAAGACAAAAGGAATTCCATATTTAATATGAAATGGAGAATAGAAAAATGTAGAAACCTATAGAAGGCAAAAGTATGTAATCCAAAGGTGGAATTGTTGCCTCTTGGGATCCTTGGGTTCCGAGGAGTCCAAAGTTGCAAAGATAGATTAAAAAGAAAAGAAAAGATCAATTAAATATTTCTTTATTAAGAAGGAAATTTTAGATAATGATGAATATATGAGAAATATGTGGAAGGATGTGTGAATAATCATCATGAATGAGATTTCGAGTTCACATAGTTTATAATGGTAAAAGGAATCCAAATAAAGGAAAATAAAAGAATAGGAGAGAGAAAATATGCATAAAATATGCCTTAATAAGTGATACTTTTATATGACGAAAAGTCTCTCATACTTTCGAATTGGAGTCCCAAACTTGGCACACAAGTAACTTAAGTCTTAATGGACTTTCCCTTAAAATTTGAGATTAAAAGGAGGCATGGTTTGGAAGTTATGAATTTTTGAATATTCAATAAAGTGTAAGGATTCACATTGAATGTTACGATTATTTCTAAACGGATTGATTCTATTTTCGGATTTTTGTTTGATGCGTGGCATGACAATCGTTGGATCTGGGATCCAAGGGTGGATATGTCATCATCTTCCTCTAGTAGGAAAAGGAAACAAGCCAACAATGAATGACAATCTCCCTTGGCCCATTCACCCTCTCCTCTCTGTCTTATGCTCTCCATCTTAGTCCTTTAAAACAAGGAGAGAAAGGCGAACCCAGCAAGCCATTACACGGCTGCTGACTTGCCAAAATCGAAAAACACCCAATTTGGGGGCGAAACCTAGATTCCTTGGAGGAATACTATCATCCCTTCCTTGCCTTTTATCTCATATAAAAGGGTACGCAACCCCCTCACAAACATGTAAGACCCCTTCTCGCAAAGTTCAAGGTGCGAGAAACTACCTTCTATCAAGAGATTTTATCACCAATCCTCTATGTCCACCGGAAAGCATGCCTGGAGCTTTCTCCCATTATCTTGCCTCTCTGTGAAACCCATTGATACCTATGATCTCAGACAAACCCAATGGAGCGTTGGGTGCCTCTCCTGGGCGGCATGCCCCCTGAAGGGTCTATACGAGCAGGACCAGAGATGCACTGTTCCACCGTGAAAACAGAGTCTCCGTGTCGGGAGCCTCGCGAAGAAGACAAGGGGGCAAGTGGATTTGGGAAACCAGGCAACTGGATCCAAGGTGGGATCTGCAAGGCAGGAGAAGGAATAGAAAGAAAAGGGGCCTGATTAGCTGACGTGGCGATCTACTATTGGTCGGAGGTTTTTTATCTTGCAAAATCCATAACTGATGTTTGTTACCTTAGATGAAATAATGTCATATATGAAAATTTATCAGGAGAACGCGATTATTCCAATAAAAATATAATTAAAGCCTAGTTTCTCTTTCAATTCAAAAACTGTATAAGTTATCACCTTTAATGGTTTAATTGATGAAAAACCCTAAGAATTGATGATAATGAGATTTCATGATGTTCTTCGGATACTTTAAGATAATATTAACTTGTTGTTCATAAAAGAGAGATTTTGATCTAAAAAGATGATCTTATTGCATAATTGTCTTAAGTTAGCGTTCCATGTACATGAATAGGCATTAATGGGCCTAGAAACCCTAATTTTGATAGTTATGGCTTTTAATGGTTTTAATTGTTCAGATCCATGAATAAACAGATGTATGATGATCCTAAGTTTATTTGAGCACGAAACATCCTTAATATGGATAGTTTGAGAAATTAGGGTTTTTATGAGTAGAAAAGCTATTTTAGGGTTGGTTGACCTAAAAAGGATAAAGTCTGAGAAATTGATCTAAGGAACCCTAATGCATCCTAATGAGAGTTAGAAACTGTAGAAAGGTGTCCCAAGTCAATTAAGAGTTGTTTGGGATGAGATGGTTACAGCTTGGTGTTATACATGTTTTCAGGATCAATGTTTGCTTGATTGGTTGATTGGCTTGCTTGATTGGAGATCTAGTTGGATTTGGATATCTTGTTTATGTTTGAGGCTTCAAATCAGGTATATGGTTACGCTTATGAATATCTCAAATTAGTTTTTCGAGGTTTTCTGAAGTTTTCCTCGATGACTTGAATTAAACTGTTGGATGAATTTAATTCATGCAAACTATAATGTGGATATGACTATCACTTAAGATATGTGCCTACTAGCTCAAATCCTAGTCCCCTCTGTGGCTTAATGGTTTGACCTAGTACATGGCTACCTATGGGGTAGGTCCATCAGGTCATTGGATGCCTTAGTACATGGCTACCAATGGGGTAGGTCCATCAAGTCACCTTGAGTCAGGGACTGGTCTACCTTTGGGTAGAGCCATGCGACTCCATAACCCTAAGTATTGGCTACTTGTGAGGTAGGGCCATGGGGGTAAGGATCTGCCATAGAGAGAGGTAGTATCCAAGTCCACTGTAGGGACAACACAAAGATGGGGGATAGGTAAGGATTGAGTAGTATTGCTTAAGACGTAACATTGGCTGTTAAATGATAATTGGTTGATTATATTGTTATCATAGTTGCACGATTATTGTTTCGTCCACATACCAGCTTTATGCTGACCGACGTTTTGTTTGTCGGCATTTTAGGTACAAGTGAAAAGAATAAACAATAAAGTGACCTATTTGGATTTAATTGAGGATTAAATTACAAAGGAGGATTAGTTAGAATAGACACCAGTTATGGATAGAAGTAGTTACCCTCAGTTTGAAAGAAAAAAAAGGTATGCAAAGTTTTATTTTATTACAGCCTTTCCGTTTAGTTTAGTAGAATTTGATAATTATTATTGATTATTTGTCAAACCTTTGATCCAAAAATGGGGATAACGACTCTGACTTCTTGGTCTCCCTTAATAGGGGGGTTACTGGGAGGCAGGGTCGTTACATTTGGTATCAAAGCGTAGGTTCCTCATTTAATCTTTAATAATTATTAAATTTACAAACTCTGTAGAACCCAAGGGAGTTATTAGAGGAATTTCTGAAAGATAGAGGTGTCTAGAAAAGGATCACGTCTAGGGGTTGGCAAGATTTTCCTCCGCTCTACCAGTCGGAATACGAGGACTCCCGGATCCGTGTGACTGCCTGGCCAAAGTCTCATGATTTGAATCGAAATAAGATACGTTTAGGACTCTCTCATCTTGTTCATCCCTTCTCAATTCAAATGCTGTTAAGGATTATAAGGATTAGGGTTTTCTCTCTTTTCCTCACCCTCTTGAGGTATGGGTAAGGTTAATAAGGTTTATGGAATCCTCTACCAAATTAATGAAAAGCATGTAAATAAGATGTCATGGACATAAGCTTAATAGATTAAGCATAAACTAAAGAATAGACACATGCTTAGGTCGTATGACATGAGTTGTCATTGCCCTCAGGAGAGACCTGAGGCTAGACCTTCTCGTCGGGAGGATAAGTAGAGAGAGTTAGTCTTGGAGGTAGAGACCCCCATTATAAGTGGAGACCTGGCACATCCTTCGGATGATGCTAACCCTAACCCTAATTGAAGTTTAGAGAGAGAGATGACATGATGAGTTAGATGTCATGGTGGACCAGGTGTTTGGATGGACATGCCTTGGACGCCATATGAGCCATGAGAGGTTGGATGACTGAGTACCTTTGGCGACCCAACCCTGGGAAGGATCATGCATGTTAGAGTGAAGGATAGATCCTTCATTGATGAGGTTAGAGAAGAACCTATGGAACCCCATGAGCTTATATGAGCGAGGCATAGTAGGCACCCAAAATATGTCAGTAATGTGAGCAGTAGGTTGAAACCCTAGCCAAGGGAGTATGTTGGAAAGCTGATGAGATAAGCATAAAGAGCTATGGATAACCTTGAACAAACATAGGTTTCACCATATAGGGGTATGCTTGTGAGCTGGATCCATCTTCATGGATAGATGACCTCTAATAGTGAGGCTGGTTGTAGGATTAGCTCTAGAAAGAGAGAGAGAGAGCAGGACCCAAGCAAGAAGGTTGGAAGCCTAGACTCTGAGATATGAGGAAAAGTAGGGAGTTGTGCGTAATGCAACCTAAGTAGATGACAGTGGTCACCACATGCTTGATCCCTAGAGGCTGATGATATCTTGATTGCCATGAGAAAGAGGATGAGACTGCTAGTACCTCCGTACCTATGGTATAGATGAGAATAAGAGTTCCTTAAACCATGAAGAGGTTTAGTAACAGGTTGTGAGGCCTTATACCTTGTTGGTTGTCCTTGAGGGGGACTCCACTCTGAAGTGTTGCTCGAGTAGAAGGATGACAGGAAGTGCATGTCATACCTTATACAAGTTTGGATCGTGGTTAAGAGGTTGAACATATAGTGGACATTAGAGAAGTAAACCTAGGGTTCCTAGGCCTAAGAGGGGAAGTGGTGTACTTGATGCTCATGACAAGGTTTGAGTTTCTATAGATTTGAGCATGGTATTCCTTATGTTTAGAGGAAAGGGAAACCCCTTATGTTTAAGGTATGTTTGATGAACCCCCTCACAACGAAGTTGATGACATGAGAAGGTATGATCTTGATCCCGTATTGAGGAAAGAGAACAAGTGTGGCCTAGCATGGTTTAGCAGGTGGTCTGCATGTGCCTTAGTGGCTTTCTAGGGTTAAGCATGCTCATATGGATATAAACCCTAAGGATGTTTGTGACCCTGTTGTCAAGAGTTGTAGTTTCCTCCCATCCTGGGAGAGGGACCCTTTGGAAGGGTGTATACTAGTTTTGTGGGTTTTGAGGAAATCTAAAGAGGTCTCATAGGATCTTGAGAAGCTTAGAGAAAAGTGCATGGTATGAGAATGAACCTGTAGACCCATAGATAACCATCTCTAAGTGCATGTGAATGTGTTACCATGGAGGTAACCGATATGGGGCCTGACCAAGGTAGGCAGGTTGTCATGACCCTATGAAAGGATGGAAGTCAGCCCATGAATGTAGAGAGAGAGATGATGAAGGCTTGGTTAAGGTTCTAAGTTGACATGTACTATAATAGAATCCTAAGTCTCTCCTAGGGTCAGGTAGGGATAAGATTGATGGAAGTAGGAGTTGCCTACTTCCCTAGTTGCACGTGACCGTAGGTTCGGGAGGTAACAATTATCATTGTCTGGGGGCCATGGGTTAGGAGATTGATCACCTTCATGAACTCATGGGACCTAAAGGGCAGATGAGTAGGACACTCTCGAGATGCATAAGGGAAGAGGGATGACCCCAAAAAGTGCCGACACCCTATAGACCTAGAGGAGATGACCAAGGATTGTGTGTGGACCCAAGTAGGTTCGAGACCAGTTTTCCATGGAGGTAACTTTGATATCGAGAATGATGTTGAGACATAAGATGCACGTTTCAACTAAGATTTAAAGGTGTACTGGCAAGGTGGGATATACCATCTCTACTCTTGGAACAGGAAGAACTCTATATTTGGACTACAACCAAATGCTTATTTCCTCTTGTTATGGGAGTGAGATATAGGACAATACACATGCCATACACCCAGGATAAAAGATGATGTGAGTTGGAACATTGCTATGAGGTATGAGGACAAAGATGATAACATGCCCTTGTGGAGTGAACGATACATGAATGGTTTACAAACACTAAGAGTTATAAGGTAGTCATCTTATGAGGATGTTTTATCATAAGCTAGGAGCTTGAGTTTGAAAACCAAGAGAAGGATCTCAGAGTTTTCTTGATAAAGATAGACTTAGAATTTGAGATGAGATGATAACTGAAATACATGGAGGTGTATGTCTTCAACGTTACCTAACACCTAAGGATGTGAAGTGGTAATGGATGCTCTAGATGGGATGCAGCTGCCTAGTTTGGATAGAGGCTAGAAGAGGTAAGTTGGCTAACACTCAGATATAACAAGATCTATTGAACAAATTAATGGTTGTTTGGTTAGCCAGTTTAGTCCTTGATGCAATGAAAGGATGGTTGTAAAACCTCAGATGCATTTCTCTAAAAAGGAAGGTGATAAAACCCCGATTAGAGTAGTTTAGGGTTTTTGGGGAATCAATCTTAAGGAATCATGGCAATACAGGAGATCATGATTGGAGAACACCATACACCATGGTACTACCAAGATAATAAGTGACATTAGTACTTTGGATACCTAAGGTAAAGTTGCATGGGGTATGTTGCCATGCAAGCCAGGGGGTGAAGGACGAACACCAGTAACCTAGTGTATCGGTATAGAGGATAAAAGAGTCCCTGAGAGGGAATGGGAGTTCATCACTATGGATGTTGTGGTAAGTCTCACCTAGACCAAGGAAGGTCGAGATGCAATATGGGTTATGGTAGATTGCCTTACCTAAATGAGAGAGAAAGAATACTCAAGGGAAGGATCCGGTAGAACTACATATGAGAGAGAGATGGTTCAACTACCTCAGGATGCGAGTTCAAAAGTTCTTGAGTATAACCTAAAGGTTCACTTCCATGAGGTGGAAGTAGATGCATGAAGAACTTGATGCTAGTACAATTTATCACCCTAGATAATTGTTAGTATGATCCAGACTAGAGGGTCTGATGAGAGCATCTATGCTCGTTCCGGGTGATACATGGAGACAGTTCTTGTCTTCAGTAAGATGTGATGATAACCACCATAGCCAATATCGGGATGTAAAGAAGCTCTGCAAGGGAGGTTGTGTCAGTCACCACTTCATTAAGATGATGTTGGTGAAGGGACCTCGCGAAGGTCAAGAAAGGACCACCGTGTGTGCAGATGAAGTCGCTTTGATCATGAAATGGTTGAAAGGAGCCCAGAGACGACATGAGTTGTAAGCTGATGCAAAGTAGACTGACATGCAGTTCACTGTGGGGGAATATGTGACATGAAAGTTGACCCCTCTAAGTTATAGCTAAGAGAGTTGAGTCCCCGATGCATGGGTTCTTTTGACATGGTTTGGTGGAGAAGGTTAAGTTTTCCCTTACCCCTCAGGATAAAGTGATGTGTGATGAGATTCATGAGTCCAATTTAGAGCACTATGTGAGGTACCCAGACCATGTGCAGAGTAATGAACCTAGTGAGCCCCAAGGGAGGATGAAATGACCTAAGTCACATGTAAGGTTTACAGTTGCCAAGGTGAAAGAACTCAGAGAAAAGAATATGTGATGATAAAGGTTCTTTAGAAGTGCCATGGATAAGGTAAAAGCCACATAGGGGCCAATGATGGACATGTAAAAGTCTTATCCTGAATTGTTTGTTTGCTTGATGGAATTTTGAGGACAAAATTCCTATAAGAGGGGAAGGATGTTACAACCCCAACTTTTGGATTCATTTGGTGAGAAATGGATTTCTCATATTAAAGATATTTGAACAAATAAAGATATAATTTGTTTTGAATAAATAGATTTCATTTACAATAGCCTTGATGATTGTTTTGTGGGCTTTATTGGCTATTGGGCCCAATAATAAGGAAAAGACAAAAGGAATTCCATTGTTAATATGAAATGGAGAATTGAAAGATGTAGAAACCTCTAAAAGGCAAAAGTATGTAATCCAAAGGTGGATTTCGTGCCTCTTGGGATCCTTGGGTTCCAAGGACTCCAAAGTTGCAAAGATAATGCAAAAAGAAAAGAAAAGATCAATTAAATATTTCTTTATTAAGAAGGAAATTTTAGATAATGATGAAAATATGAAAAATATGTGGAAGGATGTGTGAATAATCATCATGGATGAGATTTTGAGTTCACATAGTTTCTAATGGTAAAAGGAATCCAAATAAAGGAAAATAAAAGAACAGGAGGGAGAAAATATGCATAAAATATGCCTTAATAAGTGATAACTTGTATATGAATAAAAGTCTCTCATACTTTTGAAATTTGAGTCCCAAACTTGGCACACAAGTATTTTCAGTCTTAATGGACTTTCCCTTCAAATTTGAGATTAAAAGGAGGCATGGTTTGGATGTTACGAATTTTCGAATATTCACTATAGTGTAACGATTCACATTGAATGTTATGATTATTTCTAAACTGATTATTTCTATTTTCGGATTTTGGTTTGATGCGCGGCATGACAGCCGTTGGATCTGGGATCCAAGGGTGGATATGTCATCATCTTCCTCTAGTAGGAAAAGGAAATGAGCCAACAATGAACGAAAATCTCCCTTGGACCATTCACCCTCTCCTCTCTGTCTTATGCTCTCCACTTTAGTCCTTTAAAACAAGGAGAGAAAGGAAAACCCAGCAAGCCATTACACGACTGCTAACTTGCCAAAATCAAAAAAATGCCCAATTTGGGGGCAAAACCTAGATTCCTAGGAGGAATACTGTCATACCTTCCTTGCCTTCTATCTAATATAAAAGGGTACGCAACCCCCTCACAAACATGTAAGACCCCTTCTCACAAAGTTCAGGGTGCGAGAAACTACCTTCTGTCAAGCAATTTTACCCCCAATCCTCTATGTCTGCCGGCAAGCATGGCTGGAGCTTTCTCCCATTATCTTGGCTCTCTGTGAAACTTGATGATACATATGATCTCAAATAGACCCAACAGAGCGGTGGGTACCTCTCTTGGGCAGCATCCCCCCTGAAGGGTCTATACGAGCCGGACCGGAGATGCTCTGTTCCGTCGTGGAAACAGAGTCTCTACATCGGGAGCCTCACGAAGAAGACAAGGGGGGCGAGCGGGTTCTGGAAACCAGGCAATTGGATCCAAGGCAGGATCCTCCAGGCAGGAGAAGGAATCAAAAGAAAAGAAAGAAAAGGGGCTCGATTAGTTGACGTGGCGATTTACTATTGGTCGAAGGTATTTTATCTGGAAAAATCCATAACTAATGCCCGATAGCTTGGATGAAATAATGTCATATATGAAAATTGAGCAGGAGAACGCGATTATTCCAATAAAATATAATTAAATCCTAGTTTTGCTTTCAATTCAAAAAGTGTTTGAAGTTATCATCTTCAATGGTTTAATTGATGAAAAACCCTAAGAATTGATGATAATGAGATTTCATGATGTTCTTCGGATACTTTAAGACAATATTAAATTGTTGTTCACAAAAGAGAGAATTTGATCTAAAAAGATGATCTTATTCAATAATTGTCTTAAGTTAGGGTTCCATGTACATGAATAGGCATTAATGGGCCTAAAACCCTAGTTTTGATAATTATGGATTTTAATGGTTTTAATTGTTCAGATCCATGAATAAATAGTAGTATGATGATCCTAAGTTTATTTGAGCATAAAACATCCTTAATATGGATAGTTTGAGCAATTAGGGTTTTTATGAGTAGAAAAGCTATTTTAGGGTTGGTTGACCTAAAAAGGATAAAGTTTCAGAAATTGATCTAAGGAACCCTAATGCATCCTAATGAGAGTTAGAAACCCTAGAAAGTGGTCCCAAGTCAATAAAGAGTTGTTTGGGATGAGATGGTAACAACTTGGTGTTATACATGTTTTTAGGATCAATGTATGCTTGATTGGTTGATTGGCTTGCTTGATTGGACATCTAGTTGGATTTGGATATCTTGTTTATGTTTGAGGCTTCAAATCAGGTATGTGGTTACACTTATGAATATCTCGAATTACTTTTTCAAGGTTTTCCAAAGTTTTCCTCGATGACTTGAATTAAACTGTTGGATGAATTTAATTCATGCAAACTATAATGTGGGTTTGACTATCACTCAAGATATGTGCCTACTAGCTCAGATCCTAGTCCCCTCTGTGTCTTAATGGTTTGACCTAGTACATGGCTACCTATGGGGTAGGTCCATCAGGTCATTGGATGACTTAGTACATGGCTACCAATGGGGTAGGTCCATCAAGTCACCTTGAGTCAGGTATTGGGCTACCTTTGGTTAGAGCCATGCGACTCCATAAACCTAAGTATTGGATACCTGTGAGGTAGGGCCATGGGGGTAAGGATCTACCATAGAGAGAGGTAGTATCCAAGTCCACTGCAGGGACAACACAGAGATAGAGGATAGGTAAGGATTGAGTTGTATTGCTTAAGACGTAACATTGACTGTTAAATGATAATTGGCTAATTACACTGCTATCATAGTTGCATGATTATTATTTCCTCCACATACCAGCTTTATGCTGACCGACGTTTGTTTGTCGGCATTTTAGGTACAAGTGAAAAGAACAAAAATTAAAGTGGCATATGTGGATTTAATTGAGGATTAAACTACAAAGGAGGATTAGTTAGAATAGACTCCAATTATGGATAGAAGTAGTTACCCTCAGTTTGAAAAAAAAAGGTATGCACAGTTTTATTTTAATATGGCCTTTCTGTTTAGTTTAGTAGAATTTGATAATTATTATTGATTATTTGTAGAAACTTTGATCTGAAAATGGGAATAACAGATTTGACTTCTTGGTCTCCCTTAATTGGGGTTACTGGGAGTGGGGGTCGTTACCTTCCTTGGTGAATTTCTTGCTTGTCTGGATTTCATAATTGCTTGGAATATTCCTATCTTGATTCTGCTGAACAAGTATGTGGTTATTTATGAATAATCGATCTAGTTTCATGAAGTTTTATCGAACGTTTGATCAATTGGATACAACCTAAACTATTGAGTGTTTTATTTATGCAATCCTATAAAGTCACTATGATTATCACAAATATGTATATATGTGCATTCTCGAACCTACATGCCACCCTGATGTATGATGCATGACTAAGCCCCGGAGGGATGGTCTATTCTGTCATCCCCAGAGGGAAGACCATTGGGCACCATGAGAGGTGACCCCAGGCACCAAGCTCAGGACGGAGAATGTGGCCTTATGTCCCTTGCAAGGACAAAACCCTAAGAGAAGGTAATCCAGGGTTTAGGGCAAAAGCGGTTAAGAATGTCACATTAAAAATGTAATTTGGATTATTAATAACTTATTTGTGATAATTAGATTGTTAGAAACTATTTGTAAAAGTTTGATTGTTCCCCACATACCAGTATAGAAATATACTGACAGATGTTTTGTTTATCGGCATTTTAGGTACAATAATTGAAAAGGACAAACAATAAACTGAAACGTTGTGAAGGTACGAATAATTGATTCAAGGAGGATTAGATAGATAGACTCCATCTATGGATAGAAGTCTAGAAATACAAAATTTTTACAAGGTATCAAGGGATTTATTTTATTCCATCTATTCAGTTTAATTTTAGTAGAATTTCATAATTATTATTGATTAAATATCGTACCACTGATCCGGAAATATTGGGATAATGTCTCTGACCTTCTAGTCTCCCTTAATTGGGGGTTACCAGGAGGTGGGCTTGTTACATTTGGTATCAGAGTTGTGGTTCCTCATTTAATCCTTAGTCATTATTAAATTTTACAAACTATGTAGAACCGAGGGAGTTATTAGAGGATTTTCCGAAAGACAGATGCGTCTAGCAAAGGATCATAGTCTGAGGGATGACAATATTTTCCTCCATGCCACTAGTCAGTCATGAGGACTCCCATATGTAGTGTGACTGCCTGGCCAATGTCTGAGGTTCTGACTCGAAGTAAGATACCTGTAGGACTCTCTCATCTATTTTTTCCCTTCTCAACCCTAATTCAATTAATGATTCTAATATTTAGGGTTTTCTCTCTCTTCCCCACCCTCTTGAGGTAAGGGTATGTATGATAAGGATTAAGGAATCCTCCATCAAATTAATAAAAGATACATAAACAACATGTCATCAACATAAGTATAATTAGTTTAAGCGTAAACTAAAGTTTGATTGTATGCTTATGTAGATGGCTTGAGTGAAGACCATAGCTATCCCGAGGCCACCGAGAACCTAGATAAGGTTGGTTGGCCTCCCCGCAAAGGGAAAGGGATCTTCTGAGAAGTGGAAGAGGAACCATGGTTGTGAGTCCTCTAAAAAGAGAAAGAGACCTGATGGAGCCTCGGATGAAGGCCCCAATCCTAAGCCAGTACCCTTTGACACCTCGAGATGGAACAGGAAGAGGAACATATGTTTGAGGACAAAGTCAAGTTGGAGGAGAACTTGACCGGTGGTATATGACCAGCAATGGTGGTTCACACCCCTGATGCCATATGGATGGAACAACATAAGAGGTTAACTGAGGCCATTAGTTCTCTGGCCCTCAGGGATATAGCCAGAGATGAGAATGGTGAATCACTTTCTGTTTTTCCCCGACTTGGATTCACCATTCTAGACTTCATAAAGCTGAACATCGAGAGATTATGGAGAGAGGATAAGACCGAAGTGGTCGACAAAGTGAATGCTTGGCTGTTAGCAGTCGAGAATGGTTTTTGCATGCTTGAGGTACAACCAAACAAGAAGGTTCTTTTTGATGCTCATCTCTTGGAGGGAGCAACCAAGATATGGTGGGAAAACCACATCATGGGACGTGATCTTAGTGAAGAACCAATGGCATGGATCGACTTTAAGACTATCTTCACCACCAAATTCATCCCCACCTCAGCTAAGAAGGAGAAGGAAAGAGAGTTCACCAACATGACCTAGGGTAACTTATCCGTTGCAGACTTTGGCTGTAAGTTTTGCATCCTGAAGCGCTTTGGACACATGATGGATGAGGAAAGAAGGGTGGACCAATTTGTGGAGCTTCGTCATCCTACAATCAAACCTCATGTGATGGTGAGTAAACTGACAACTTTCTCTGAAGCCTACAACACCGTCTTAGACATGGAAAGGATAGTGATGCCTACTCAGAACCCACCCAAAGGATATTTGGGTTTCACTGAAGGTACTCAAGGACATATGAATGACCAAAAGAAAGGTTAAGGGTGTAACCACAACAAGGGCAAGCATGGACACAAAGGAAATCCATGTAGTGAGAATCACTTTCAGAAGTGTCGTACCTTGGACGGACACATCCTGGGAAGTGCCACTTTGAGAAGAGGATGTGCTACCATTGCCAGTAGGAGGGACACTTCATCACCAACTGTCCTCTGCCAGATTCAAGAGGTCCAGTGGCAGCTGCACCCCCAACAGGAGGAGGAGTACCAGTTGGAACCTATTGGAGAGAGAAGGCAAGCCAGAGTGTTTGCCATCGACAATGAAGAAGCCCAAGAGAATGCCAATAGGTTGATTGAGGGTAATAACCCATAGAGTTTTCCTTTCAGTTAGCAATCTTGATATAGTATGAAACTATGTAGGCATGCTTGAAGTCATGGGACAAAATGTAAAAGCTCTTTTTGATTCTGGTTCTACTAATACTTTTCTTTCGAGAAATCTAGCAACTATGCTTTGTTTGGACATCAAGGATTTATGCTATGTTTTGGATGTCACAACCCCGAGTGGTCGAATATACATCTCTTGTAAAAATCCCTATCTTGCTAGTTAAGTACCTCAGCCATGAGCTTCCCACTGACTTCATTCTTCTCAATATGAATGATTTTGATGTTATCATTGGTATGGATTGGCTTTACACCTATAGAGCACATATTGATTGTGTAGAGAAGAAGATCCTTATTAGGAAACTTGGTTATCCAAACTTTACCATTCGAGGAAGGAGACATTCGACTACCAGCCTTTATGTGTCAGCTTTGAAGGATGAGAAGATGATATCCAAAGGATGTCGAGCATACCTAGCCCTAGTTACCAAACTTGAGACCAAGGTGCGACCCTTAGAAGAGATAGAGGTGGTTCAGGAGTATGTGGATGTGTTTCCAGATAATCTACTAGGGATTCCCCCTGAGAGGGAGGTAGATTTCTCAATTGAGTTAGCTCCCGGGACTAACCCTATATCTAAGGCACCCAATAAAATGGCCCCTGTCAAGTTGCTTGAGCTAAAAACCCAGTTGCAAGAGTTATTAGATAAAGGTTTTATCTGACCTCGTATATCACCTTGGGGAGAACTAGTCCTTTTTGTAAAGAAGAAGGATGGTCACTACAGATGTGTATTGATTATCGTATGATCGATCAGGCGACCATTAAAAACAAGTACCCATTACCCAGAATAGATGACCTTTTTGACCAACTCAAATCGGCCCAAGTCTTTTCCAAGATTGATTTGAGGTCAGGATACCATCAGGTGAGAGTGAAAAGTGAGGATATACCTAAAACAGCTTTCTAAACCCAATATGACCATTATGAGTTCGTGGTCATGCCGTTTGGGTTGTCCAATGCACCCAGTGTCTTTATGGACCTTATGAACATTGTGTTCCAACCCTTCCTTGACTTCTTTGTGATCGTGTTCATAGATGACATCTTGGTGTACTCCAATGACCTAGCTCAACACTGTGACCATCTGGGTAGAGTCCTTGATATCCTGAGAAAGCAGAGTTCTATGGAAAGTTCTCGAAATATGAGTTTTGGATAGATCGAGTCATGTTTCTCAGACACATCATCTCAAGAGGAACGATCGTCGTGGATCCAGCTGAAGTGTCAGCAGTTCGAGACTGACCTACGTCCAAGAACCCCTCTGAGATTCGTAGATTTTTGGGTTTGGTTGGATACTATCGGTGCTTCATCAAGGATTTCTTGAAGACCGCCTTGCTGCTTACCATGTTGACTCAGAAGGATGTGAAGTTCGTGTGGTTCGATGTATGTGAGGCTCATTTCCAGAATCTAAAGGAGAAGCTGACCACCACCCCAGTGTTGACCTTACCTTTCGACAATGAGGGTTTTGTGATATTCACCGACACTTCAAAGATGGGACTTGGTTGTGTTTGGAATAAAATCCGAATGTGGTTGCATATGCGTCCCGACAACTCAAGCCCAACGAGGTGAATTACCTGACACATGACTTAGAGTTGGGAGCTATCATCCATGCGTTGAAGATATGGCAACATTTCCTGTATGGTGCTATCTTCGAGATCCTCACCAACCATAAGGGCATGAAGTACCTCATGACATAGAGAGACCTGAACCTACGACAAAGATGATGGATGGAGTACATGAAGGATTATGACTTTACCATTGCCTATCATCCTGGTAAGGCGAACGTCGTAGCTGATGCTTTGAGTCAGAAACAACTTAGGTGTGCAGCTATTTTGTCCAGTCAGTGGAAGAAATTAGAAGAACTTGTGGAGTGGACTCCACAACCATTAGAGGACCGAGTTCTATTGTCCAACATACAGATCCAGTCAGAGTTGTTGGGTGAAATCATGGTAGCACAATTGGCCAGTGGAGAACTCAACAAGATGAAGGGCTTGATGAAGAAGCCACAGACCCATCTCTTAGTGGGAGTAGACGAAGGGATCAGATTCGAGAATAGTATATGGGTTCCTGAGGATTCACCATTGAAGGAACATATCATGCAAGAGGCTCATGGTTCTAAGTATACGGTACACCCTGGCACTACAAAGAAGTTTAAGGACCTATAGAGGTATTTATCGTGGCCAGGAATGAAGAGAGACATTGAGGCATATGTGGCCAATTGTCTTACGTGCCAGATGGTGAAGGCTGAACACCAATGACCCGGTGGACTTTTACAGTCAATAGAGATTCTAGAGTGGAAATGGGAGTAATCCACCACAGATTTCATGATGGTTCTATCCCAGACCAAGAAAGGTCATGATGCGATATGGGTTGTGGTAGATTGCCTTACCAAGTCAACACACTTCCTTGCCCTGAAGACCACTGCCAAGGTGTCAGACCTAGATGAGCTGTATATCAGAGAGATAGTATGTTTGCATGGTGTACCCGGTTCCATCATCTCTAATAGAGACCCGAAGTTCACTTTCAAGTTGTGAAAGCAAGTACAAGAGGAACTTGGTACAAGGTTGAAGTTTAGTATTTCTTATCACCCCCAAACAAATGGTCAGCCAGAGAGGACAATCCAGGCATTAGAGGATCTGTTGAGAGCTTGTGTGCTTGATTGGGGTGGATCGTGGGACTTTAGCCGAGTTTTCCTACAACAACAACTACCTAGCCAGTATCGGGAAGCCTCCGTATGAATCTCTTTAAGGGAGATCGTATCGACGACTACTTCACTAGGATGATGTCGGTGAGAGGACCTTTTTGAGGTCAGATGATCTCCAAGTGTATGCAGATAAAGTCACTTTGATCAAGCAGAGGCTGAAGAGAGCCCAGGATTGACAGAAGTTGTATGCTGATGCGAAGCAGACTGACGTGCAGTTCACTGTGGGAGAGCATGTATTCTTGAAAATCTGACCGCTCTGAGCTATAGCCAAGATCAGAGGAAAGTTGAGTCCCTGATTTGTGGGTTTTTTTAAGCTGTTAGAACGGATTGGTGAAGCTGCATACCATTTGGCATTACCCCCTCAATATAGTATGATGCATGATGTGTTTCACATGTCCAATCTGAAGCGATATGTACAAGATTCGATCCATGTGTTGAGCATTGAGCCTATTGAGCTTCAAGGGAAGCTGACCTATCTAGAGTCACCTTTGCAGATTCTAGATACCAAGGTGAAAGAACTCAGATGTAAGAATATAGAGATGGTAAAGGTTCTTTGGAAGCACCATGGAGAGAATGAGGCCACATGGGAGCTAAAGACGGACATGGAAAAATCATATCCTCACTTGTTTGTTTGATTGTTGAATTTTGGGGGCAAAGTTCCTATAAGGAGGGGAGGATATTACAACCCCATTTTCCCTAGCTATGTAATGAAATTTTATTTCTCCTTTTAATGATAATGAAATCAATAATTGTTTTATTTGTTTGAATTGGACGGAATTCGTTTACAATAGCCACGTTTGGTTGCTTAGTGGGATTTATTGGCTCTTGGGCCTAATAACAAGAGAGAGATAAAGAAAATTCACACAATAAATGAATAATTAAGAAAAGGAGAAAATATAAATAAAAAGGCAAGGGAATATCCTCCAAGAGGGGATTTTGTGCCTTTAGGGTTCCTTGAGGTCCAAGGAGTCCAAGATACCAAGATAATGGCATAAGAAAGAGAAAATACCAATTAAATTGGTTTTAATAAAGGATAAATTGCTTATGAAGGAAATACCCTTTTCCTTTAGAATTTGGGTTTCAAATTTAATACAAAAGTAGATAATGAACAACTAGAGTTTCCTTTTAAATTTGAAGGAAAAAGGTTAAATGAGGAGAGAGATATAGATTTTACAAGTTTCCTTTGAATTGAATTAACTAATACATAATTTTCCTTATTTTAAAAGAAAAGCGAAAAAGAGATGACGGAAACTAGGGTTGCTTCCCGGGCAATCGGAAACACTGGCTGTGGTGAACAGGCTACGCAAGACGATGAAGGCGATGGTGATCCGATGAGGTGGCAAGGTTCCATCCCGCTAGGTGCAACTGGAATCCTGCTCAATTATGCTTCCAACCTTCAAGACAAATCACGAACATAAGGCGGTAGCCCGCCTGCCGTGGAGGGCACATCCATGGAGGTGGAAGGCGCAGGAACTCAACAGTAGTTCCCTCCTCTACTAGGCGGGGAAAAAAGCAACGTAAATCCATCTACTAAAACCACTCATCCATCCTACGTGGATGTGATGTGGAAATCAATGGAGATGAACCCACATAACTTCATCCACATTGACGCGGACATCAGCGGCATCGTGTTACAAACATTTGATATTGAAGTAACCTTAGAGAAAGGGTTTCCATCCTTTCGGGTCCAGGAAGAAGCACTTGCAGAACTTCTCAAGCCCTAAAAGTATACGGTAGTGGTCAAGCTGCTATCTCGTGAGATAGGGTATCTCACCCTACGAGACAAGTTGAAGGCTTTGTGGTGGCCCTGGGTGGATTCAACCTGATCGACATTGCACATGATTTCTTCATTGTCCAACTCCAGGTGGAGGATGATTATGTCAATGCTCTTGTAGGAGGTCCTTGGCCTATTTTCAGTTCTAACCTCTCCGTTCAAAGATGGTATCCTGGATTCTCCCCGAATATCGCAATACCCCCTCACGTAATGGCTTGGGTACATGTTCTGAACATGCCTATCCACCTGTACCAAGAAGCTCTACTCAAGGAAATCAGTGACTGACTGGGCAAGACAATCAAGGTTTTCATGAACACACAGATGTAGCGAAGAGGACAATTTGCACAGATAGTTGTTGAGCTGAACACGGCAAACCCCCTAGTACCAATCATCCTGGTGAATGACATCTAATACATAATTGAATATGAAAACATCCCGTATATCTGTCTACATTGCGGGAAGGCAGGCCACACAGAGAAGGATTGCAGAATCTGCATTGACACGGAGGCAGAAGAAAGGAAAGCCAGAGTCGAGGCAGGACACATCATCCCTCAAGAACTTCCAAGGAGGGAAGGGTTTTCAGATTCCATACATGCAAGGCCTATTCCTAGGAAGACTAGGAAGCCAACATATGATACCCCTCCACTGAAGAAACATGTACATGTGTCAAATAGGTTTCAAGAACTCGAAGACATTGAAGAAGACGACACAGTCCAAGAGGTTATAGACGCAGATAGCGTCATTGTCCGAATTGCAGAAAACACAGACTAGAGTGTGAAGAAAAAGCAATGGAAGCAGCAAAAGAAAGTGCCCCCTCAAGCAGCAACCAGGCACCACCAGGGGAAGAACCATCCAATGAAAACCCCTCTAGAGTTCCCCAGGTCCAAAGCTCTAATTCCAATCACACAGCAGCGATTCCCGCAGGAGATGCGGTTCTACAGGGACGTAATGACACAACCTATCCTTTCCTCACAACACCATTCCACATGGGTGGCACTGGCGCTGGAGGAGGCGACACATATGTCAAATACAGAAGCCCGACAAAGTCGTCGGTGGGAATCCACTTGAGAAATAGTAAAGTCATCAACACAGCGGACCCTGGGCGGGTATCCACAAGAAAGAGAGGGAAGCCTTCCTTGCTGTAGGACCTAGAGAAGGAGGTGCAGGAGATGGGAAATTCTACCCTGATTGAAGAAAATCAATGAATGCTATCTGTTTGAATGTTCATGGTGTCTATGACGAAGACACCCACTACAACGTGAAAGATCTAGTCAGTAGATATCGCATCTCGGTGGTAAGCCTCTTCGAAACTCACTGCAGCGGACCCCGTGCTATGAGCATCATCAAGAAGCTTGGGTTTGCCCAATCCCATAGAGTGGAGGCTGTAGGCTTCTCCAGAGGGATCTGGGTGCTTTGGAAAGCATCCATAAATATTGAAATCATATATTCACACAAGCAATTCATACAATGTCATATCGACAATTACTTCTTCATCACTTTCATGTACGGGGGCACAACTAGATGCTCTCGTAAACTCCTCTGGAACCATCTACTAAACCTGTCCTCTTCCATCAGTGCCCCATGGGTGGCAGCAGGTGATTTCAATGTGATCATGTTCAGATCTGAGAAATTTGGGAGCACATCCTTTGACAATGTGAATAGCCAATACTTTATGGAGGCTATGCTACAATGTGAGCTCTTTGATCTTGGAGCGGACGGTCCACGTACCACCTTCAGAAGGGGTCTTCTCCATGAGCGTCTGGATCGAGTGATGGGCAATGCAACCTAGCTAAATTCTCCTCTTGCTGGATCAATTTCTGTACTTGAGAAGAATCACTCTGACCATGCCCCCTCGTTATCTCTTTGGCTATACGGGGTCTAGGAAGGAAGCCACCTTCCCGCACTCTAGCTACTTGGAACTTGAAGGATGATTTCCACCTCTTTCTACAGAGAAATTGGGACACCAACACATCATTCTCTACTGCTAGATCCACCTTTCTTAGTCGAGCATTAGTATAGGCTTCCCAGACCAGGAAGGAGGATAACAGGGCGAAAGACCGTCTGGGCCACAAGATACGATGGAACCAGCTTCAGCTTTCTATCAAATTCAACCCCACCATAGCCAAAGATACGACGACCTTGCAATCTGAGCTTGACACCATCCTGAGACGTGAAGAAGCTGACTGGAAACAGAAGTCGAGATGCGACATGGTGGCCCTTGGAGACAACAACACCAAGTTTTTTCACGTGACTATCAAAGAGAGAAAGAGGCGCAACAAGATTACTCATCTAAAGAATGATGATGGAGTGTGGGTAGAAGCAGGTGCCGACTTGAACAAACTTGTCTTAGATTCTTTGCTAATGTTTATCAGGAACCCCCATCAGCAGACCGACAGAAAGATTGTTCCTCCTTCATTTGGGGCCTTTGCCCCTCTCTCAGCCTAGGAGGTGGCCGAAATGCAAGGGACACCAGAGACAAACGAGATATGGCAATCACTATGTACAATGGTTCCAGTGAAGGCGCCAGGCCCAGACGACATCGACACGGCTTTCCTACAAAAGCACTGGAGTCTCCTATGCCAACAAGTTACCCAGTTCATACATGGCCCCTTCAACTGGGCCACCCTCGAAGTTGGATGCACCAACTCGACGCTGGTGCTCATCTCCAAATTCCCCACCCGGAGATTTGCGGCCACTTGAGTTCGATCTCGTGGAACAATGTCGTCACCAAACTCTTGTCTAAAGTGATCGCTGTGTGGTTGAAACCTTTTCTGGCAAGATGGATCTCACCCTTCCAATCTAGCTTTGTGCTGGGGCAGAAGATCAGAGATAATGTGATTCTTGTTCAAGAGATTATCAGCTCTATGGAATCCAAACAATGCCGCAAGCACTATTTTGCTCTGAAACTTGATCTCATAAAGGCGTTTGACAAGATGAGTTGGACCTTTGTTGAAGATACTCTTCAAAGGATAGGTCTGCCACTCAATGTGACATCTACCATAATGCAACTTCTCCAATAAGGAAAAACATCTGTGCTATGAAACGACAACATCATAGGCTCTTTTCATCCTTCCTGCGGGGTTAAACATGGAGATCCCCTATCACCCTACCTGTTTGTTCTGTGTCTAGAAAAGTTCAGCCAGCTTATTGAAGATATGGTTTCCAAGGGTCATTGGAAAGTAATCAAGCTTACACGCCAACGCCTCACCTTCTCTCATGTTTGTTTTGCGGATGATTTTATCCTATTTGGGGAGGCTACTCTGAGACAAGCTAGATTGGTAAAATGACACCTACATCTTTTCAGAAAGGCATCTGGGCAATTCTTATCAATTGACAAATCCTCAATCTTTTTCTCCACCAATACCCTGCGAAGCACAAGATCCAGAATCTGTCTGGTCCTGAACATTAGAGGAACCTCAAAAGATCGCAAGTTGGAAACACATGTTTCTATTCTTGGCGGGGTGAGTCACTCTAGAAAAATCAGTCATTCTTTCACAGTCTTGTTATGCAATGCAAACATCCATCCTTCTTATCTCCACAGTCTACCAAATAGACCAACTCACAAGAAATTTCATCTGGAGCAGTTCACATGAAGCAACTAAGATGAGTTTGGTCGCTTGGAGTAAGGTCACACAACCACATCATTTGGGGGGTCTAGGCATCAAACCAACAAAATATTTCAATATGACGTTGATGGAAAAAGCTGCATGGAATTACACGCAAGATCTACAAACACCATGGATCTTGCTGATGAAGGACAAATATGGTGGACAAGGAGGTGGAAGCACTACTGGTTCACATACTTGGAGAGGCATCAAATACCTTCTCAACTTCATTCTGACCAACTCAAGAATGGCCCAGGTATCAGGGAAGGACATAAACATATGGAATGACATGTGGATTGGGGATGGGTATAGACCTGTGCTACGTCCAAGAAGGACAATTACAGAAGGAATTAACGACTTGAAGGTGGAAAGCCTTGTATCAGATGAGGGACAGTGGGATCGAGACTTCATTCACCATTGGTTCACGAACAAAATCGGGAAGGATATCCTCTGCATGCCTCCACCTCAACATGATTATGGAGGAGATAGACGAATCTAGAAGCTTACTACAGATGGCCTTTTCTCCATCAACTCGGCCTACACAAGTCTCACAAACTGTGTGCCCTTTGCTCAGGTTGATATTTTCCCCATTCTATGGAGTTTAGCAGTTCAACAAAGGATCAAAATGACTCTTTGGCTTACTTAACATAACAGGTTGGTAACTAATGCAATGAGGGTCACTAGGAAGCTCACTACAGAAACTTCTTGTCCACGTTGCCAACACGATATGGAGTCATCCCTCCATGCTCTACGAGACTGCCCTGCATATGAAGCTTTGTGGCAGAAGCTGATACCACGTGATGCTACCAGGTTCTTCCTATGTGCATCTACAACAGAGTGGACCAACTATAACCTCAAGGAGATGAGCAGAGTAATAGAGTGGCCCCAAACCTTCGACATCACATGTTGGTGGCTTTGGAGAGCGCGGAATACCCACGTATTTGAGCATCATCAGATTCCTTTGGCGGTACTGGAGACCAACTGCAGATCAGACATTAGCATAGCAAGGAAAGCATTTTTGAAGACCTGTAGCCCGGGAGGGACACCCACCAGCCCTATTGCGAATAACACGTCCTTCGGTGATCGTGGCACCTTCATACAGGTCGACACTGCAGTTAACAAGACCAACAAATTAGTTGCTACTAGTCTAGTTGCACGCTCCACTGATGATCAGTGGATTGCAAGGCACACTTGGAGAGGGAGAGGCTCAGACCCAATGCAAGGAGAGCTTATGGTGATCATGCATGGGCTGGAATACATGCTCCGACAAAGGATACACAGAGGAATAGTGCTAATAGACTCTATGAAGGAGGTAAAGTGGATTGATGACAAAATAGAAATGCCATGGAAATATAGGCTGCTAGTCCAAGCTATTAGAAGACTCAGACCCAACTACATTGCACCTCCAGTGCACTACATCAAACGGAGCCAGAATAAACTTTCAAATTGGCTTGCAAAGCAGTGTCTCAAACAATCGAATGATAAGGATGTTTGGCCATCCTTCCCGCATCAACTTCTGGATGATCTCCACACTATTCTAGTGTAATGGTCCTAGTGTAACGCCCTCTAGCTTGTAACCAGTCTTCTACTGGTAGTCCCCCCCCCAAAAAAAAAGGGAAACAAGGGGATGATGACAACCATCATATTCCCCGTGTGGTCCAGGGGACCACAGATCTAACAATAGTTGTGCATCGCCCATCTTGATTCACAGAAAGAATGGGAGAGTAGAGATCAGGATTTCAAATCCTATTTGCTCGCATTTTATGCAATAACTTGAGGTATGGATGAGTCCATCACCTTCAGGAGTTTGTTCTGAGAAGGATTAACCCAATTTATGGGTAGTTTCATTGACAAACGCAGGGGTCCCCAAACCACCAGACTCTTAAAGTTGAACCTATATATAGGGGAGGGTGCTCGAGGGTACCCACACATCTAAAACCAACCTTTACATCTTTGGAGAGAAATGAAGAACCTGTTGGTGCGTTCAATTTGGCCAAAGACCCTGAGCTTCCCCCTTGACTAGTCGTTACCATCAGCGGAACATCGGTCTCTTGCTGGCGGTGAAGGAATGGAGACAAACCATGATTGAAGGGTCTGGCAGGTTCGTGAGGAGCAGAGAAAGCTCCTAGACTGATCAGATTGACCGTGGGAAGATGAGATCTCAAAGTCAACCTCTGAGTTGACTGCAAGCTCGCGGCAGGTTGCTCGCATAAGGAAGAAGAAGACCCTCAGGAAAATTACTAAACTAGCCTCTGTGTCTTCAGTTCAGGTAAGGACAAATCGGTCCTTTGCAACTTTTAATCGTGAGTTAGGGCACACGATCGTGGGCTGTTGGATTCCACATGGTCCAGTGAACCACAGATCGAGTAGCCGACATTTTTTAGAAAATAATAGATAATCTAGAAAAGTGCTTTTCTTTGCAAAATTTGTAGAAATGGCTAGGAAGCTCTGATGGATAAACTTAATATATGAAAGTTGATCGTAAAATATGAGGAACATGATAAAAATAGTTTTAGAACCTGATTTTGTTTATAATTGCAAAAGTATATTAAGTTGATGAAAAGTGCATTAAACTTAGGTTAGAAACCCTAATTGTGATTAAAGATTGAATCTATAATGTTTAATGCATTAATTTGATGTACTAATAACCTATTGATGATAATGAAAGATTCAAATGTGATCTAGATGAGAAATTTCATGTTTTAGAGTTTTAAGCCAAGAATCCATGATTAATGTATGTAGAAACCCTAATTTAGGGTAAATGAAGGGATTGATATGTTTAATTCGAAATATTTGGAAATATGCTAATAATTGTTGATCCTAAGCCTGTTAGGAGAGATAGGGAAAGATGATTAGGGTTTATGAGTAGTTTTTCTTATTTAGAGTTTGTAGTGATAAAAGTGATAACAAAACCCTAATAGCTAGTGAAACCCTAGGAAGCAAGCTAGATGAATAGATATTGATAACATGAGTAGTGAAGGAAATTGTATGGTTATTTCAAGATCCTTGCTTGGTGAATTGATTTCTTGTCTGGATTTCATATTTTCTTGGAATATTCCTATCTTGATTCTGATGAACAGGTATGTGGTTATTTATGAATAATAGATCTAGTTCGAAAAAGTTTTCTAGAATGTTTGATCAATTGGATGAAACATAAAATGTTGAGTATTTTATTTATGCAATCTTATAAAGACATTATGATTATCACAATTAAGCATATATGTGCATTCTCGAACCTACATGCCACCCTGATGTATGATGCATGATGAAGCCCCAGAGGGGAGGTCTATTCGGTCAAGCCCCAGAGGGAAGACCATTGGGTACCATGAGAGGTGACCCCAGGCACCAAGCTCGGATAGAGAATGTGGCCTTATGTCCCTTGCTAGGGAAAAACCCTAAGAGAGGGTAATCCAGGGTTTTGGACAAAAGTGGTTGAGATTGTCACATTGAAAACATAATTTGGATTGTTAATAACTTATTTGTGATAATTAGGTTGTTAGAAACTATTTGTAAAAGTTTGATTGTTCCCCACATACTAGTATAGAAATATACTAACCGAAATTTTGTTTGTCGGTGTTTTAGGTATAATCATTGAAAATGATAAATAATAAACTAAAACATTGTGAAGGTACGTATAATCAATTCAAGGAGGAATAGATAGATAGACTCCATCTGTGGATAAAAGTCTTGAAATGCAATATTTTTATAAGGTGTCAAGAGATTTATTTTATTCCATCTTTTTAGTTTAGTTTTAGTAGAATTTCATTATTGTTATTGATTAAATTTCAAACCACTGATATGGAAGTATTGGGATAATGTCTCTTACCTTCCAGTCTCCCTTAATTGGGGGTTACCGAGGGGGCGGGGTCATTACAATTAACCTAGAGTTATAGATTAGGACTTGGTCACCCTCTTGAATATCCTTCTGCCTAATGTGGCCATCATGCCATAATTTGGTTTTGTCTTTGTATATTCTAGCATTCTCATATGTTGTCATCCTGAGCTCATCTAACTCCTAGATTTGAAGAAAATGGTTTTCACTTGCTGTAGACAAATTGAAATTTAGAGTTTTGATGGCCCAATTAGCCTTATATTCCAATTCTATGGTTAAACGGTAAGATCTACCATAAATTGACTTGAAGGGAGTGGTGCCTATTGGAATTTTGTAGGCAGTTTTGTATGCCCACAATGAATAACTAAGTTTCAAAGCCCAATTTTTTCTAGTGCGATTGATTATTTTCTCTAGGATGGACTTAATTTGCCAATTAGGAACCTCAACCTGATCACTAGTTTGAGGGTGGTAAGGAGAGGCAACATTGTGATGGACTCCACATCATTTCAATAACGATTCAAAACTTTTCTCTAAGAAATGGGAACCTCCATAAGAAACTACGGTATGAGGCACCTCAAAACTAGGAAAAATGATATCTTTGAAAAGCTTCTTTTCTGGTTTGGAGTCGCAAGTTTTGGTTGGGATGGCTTCGAACCATTTGTAAGCGTAGTTGACAGCCACAAGGATGTATTTGTACCCACAAGAAGAAGGGAATGGGCCCATATAGTCTACTCCCCAAACATCAAAAATTTCAATCTCTTGCCAAGAAGTCATGGGCATTTGGTCTCTCTTAGAAATGTTTCTGGTTCTTTGGAATTCATTGCAAGTAAGAACGAATACATAGGAATCTTGAATAAGGTGGGTCAATAGAAACCGGATTGCAGTATTTTCCTAGCCATTTTCTAAGAGCTCATGTTCCCTCCAATGGGGCTAGAATGGAACTGCAAGAATGTCGTAAGCTTCGTCCTCAGTGATACACGTGTGATAAATTCCATCAGAGCATAGCCTAAAAAGGTATGGGTCATCCCAATAGTAGTTTCTTACAAAAATTTAGCCTTATCATGCCCCTTATATTAAGGACGCAATACACCTACAGCTATATAATTGACATAATCTACAAACCAATGATATCATGATTCCATTTTGAGCAACTTATCATCAAGAGAATCATTGATGGGGATACCATATTCATCAAATAAGTCAAGGTGGATAAGATGGTCAGAAACTACATTCTCGCAACCTTTCTTTTCAAGGATTTCTAAGTCAAACTCTTGAAGTAAAAGGATCCAACGAAGAAGATGGGTTTTGGCATCTTTTTTGGTCATCAAATATCTAATGACCACATGGTCCACATAGACAATCACATTGGACCCTACTAAATAGGAATGGAACTTGTCAAAGGCATAAACTATGGCTAACATTTCATTTTAGTGGTGGTATAGTTCCATTGAGCATCATCTAGAGTTTTGGATGCATAGTAAATCACATGGTGCTTCTTATCAACACACTATACAAGAATAGCACCAACAACAAAATCACTCACATCACATATCAATTTGAAGGGAAAGGACCAATTAGGGGCCTAAATGATGGGGATTGAAGTAAGAGTATCTTTTAAACACAAAAATCTACCCATTTAAGATTTGTTAAATTTAAAAGGGTGTCTTTTTGGAGAAGGTTTGTCAAGGGTTTGGTGATTTTTGAAAAATCACCAATGAGTCACCGATAAAATCCTACATGCCCAACAAATGCACAAATGTCCTTAATAAAGGAAGAGAGTGGAACTTTGGAGATTACCTTGATCTTGGCTCTGTCAACTTCTATGCCATGGTTGCCAACACTATGGCCTAAGACGATTTGTTCTGTCACCATAAAATGACATTTTTCACAATTTAGACTAAGTGTGCTTCCTCATACTTTTCCAAAGAAAGATCTAAATGTCTGAGGAAAGAGTCAAAGCACTCTCCATAATGGAGAAGTCATCCACAAACACCTCCATCACGGTCTTAGTCAACCCAACAAAGATAGCATTCATGCACCACTAAAAGGTGACTGGGGCATTGCACAACCCGAACGACATTCTCCTTAATGTGCAAGTGCTAAATGGAAAGATGAAGGTTGTTTTCTCCTGGTCATCAAGATGGATGGGAATGTGATAAAAACCTGAATAGGATTAAGATAATAGAAATATTGTTGATAGGAAAGGTTCTCTAGTACTTGATCTAAAAAAGGAATAGAAATGATCTTTCCTAATGGCCTTCAACAATTTTCTATAATCAATATACATCCTCCATCCTATGACATTATGAGTGGGGATGAGTTCATCATTATCATTTTTCACAATAGTGGTTTTCCCTTTCTTGGGGACAACTTGGTCATGGCTAGGGGTATATGATGATTCCTAAAGTCAACAGTTTGATAACATCTAGGCACAAAAACTCTTAGATGTTTGGATTGAATTTCCTTTGAGGTTCTCGATATGGCTTATATTCCTCTACCATAGAAATTTTATGCATGCAAATGGCTTGATTGATCCTTGTTAAATCAACAATTTTATATCCTAGGACAACTTCCCTCTTCCTAATCACAGTCATGAGATTGGATTCCCTTTCATGGGTAAGAACGAAGTTAATGAGAACATGATAAATTTGTTTCTCATCAAGGAAAACATTTCCAAGAGGGGTTTCATCTTAGGTGACTTGGGTGGTGTATGTTTCTCATCTGAAAGAGAGATCATTTTAAGTCCTTAGATTCATCGTGGATCTCCTCGAAGGTGTCAAGATGGGCTCTATATTGCTCCAATTGCTAATCTTAAGAGCCACATCAATAGGGTTCATGAGAGCATTTTGAAGGGGATCCTCAACAAGCCCCCATTCTTGTCATAACTAGTGGAGGTCGCAACACAATCAAGGATATAAGCCTCTTCTTAGAGGCTGGTTCCTCGCATACTTTTGAACACCCTAAATTGGAGGGTTTGTTTTCTTAAGTGCAAAAAGATGGTTCCGGCCTCGACATCAATCAAGGCTTGGGCGGTGGCTAAAAAGGGATGACCAAAGATGATGGGGTAACATTAATCTTCCTTAATGTCCATGATGACAAAGTCACATGGGACATAAGCACCCTTCCCAACCCATACATGTATGTCTTCAATGATACCCATAGGCTATGTCATAGATGAATATGGAAACTATATTGTCATGGCTCTAGGAAGCATGTCGACAAATACCAAACTCAGGAAAAAACTATAGGGCATGATAGAGATACTAGGACCCAAATATACACGGCCTTTCCTGCAAGCATTATCACCTAGTAAACACCCAATTCTAAAAGAACCAGGATGTTTCTTCTTTTTAGGCATCATGCTTTGAATGATATCCAAGGTGGTTCTAGCAAGAATTATCATCTCATGCTCTTCGATTGTATACTTCCTAGTAAATAATTTTTTCATGGACTTGGACTAGGAAGGCATGTCAGCTAAATCATCTAGGGAAGGAATATCCACATGCAACTTTTTCATGGCATTCCTAAATATTCATGATACAAGTATCGAGCCTAGTTTGCTTTATGTGGGCTTGGAATGGAGGGTGTTGTTTGTAAATAGGGATTTTTGGCTCATCAATATCTACTGGTGGAACAACATGAATGGGAATGGTAGGTTCTGGTGAAGGTGGAGTTTCAATGATCATAGTGTCTTCATAGTCAAATTCAAAGGTCAACTGTAGGTTTCTCTAGAGGAGGGGGAGGGGTATGAGTCTTCCCAGAATGAGTAGACACAACCTCAAGTTGGTCAAGGTGTTTTGGGTTGTTTTCTAGATTCCCAATGAAGGTGTCGATAGGGGGTTTCTGTTGGACAATGAGGTGAGCTGACTAAGTGTCAGTTGCTTTCTGATGGGCTTGTTGTGCCATAATGGTTTGTTCTAAGGTAGACACCCTATCATCAGTTGAGGGTGTGGAGGCATTCTATTGTGCTTGAGGTTGGGGTGGTGGCTGATTAGGGTTTTAAAATTGTTTCCCGTAGCAGGGACCACAAATTTGGAAATTTTCCTATAATATCCTTTATTTCCAAAGATCTTTTGATTGTTATATGGGAAGCCTGGTGGTGGACGATTGTTGGTTTGAGGGAATGATGGTTTCTACTACAGAGGGTGGTTTGAAGAGTTTTTAGCTCCTAAAGATTTTCCATATTGAAATTTGGGATGGTTTCTGGCTTGGTTGGGATTGTAGTAAGCCTAACCTGGGATATTTTGGATTTAGTTTAGGTCCTCCATTTTCTGACCAACTTCTGGATGTATGTTAGTGTTGTAGAGGTATTAACACTGAAGGGTAGCATGATCATACCCTTGGAAAATCCAATGGAGAGATTTCATAGTTCTGACTTGTTGAGGTTGCCTCCATAGGTGTTGATGGAGGACTCTAGATGATCATGTTTCGAAGAAATCAACTTAAGGGCTTCCAATGTTTTCGATATCAAGATTTACCTCATCCTTAGTTTCCTTGAGGACCCCACCGGTTCCTCCTCTTGCTTGGGTATCCAAGGCACATTTTACTATCTCCCAAGCGCTACTTAAGTTGTGGAACATGAAATTTCCTCTAGATGAGGAATCAAGGAATTTTTTAGTCTCATCATGAACAACACAGTAGAATATCTCAATGAGTTGAGATTGGAAGATATCTCGATGAGGGCAACATTGAAGAAGTTCCCTGAATCTTTCCTAAGCTTCTACTAGACTTTCACCTCAGACCACAGAAAAGAGAAGGATATGTCCCCAAATTTTGTAGGTGAGGGAAGGAGGATATTATATGTCTAAAAACTTGTTCTAAAGTGTCTCCCAGGTGGTGACCCGTTCTTCACCCTCCATGGCACTATACCAGTTGTTGGCTTGCCTTATGAGAGAATATTTGAACAACCTAAGTCTAATGGTTTCTTAAAAAATGTTGGGTATCTTATGCAAGGAACAAAGGTAAGTTAAATGTTGGAGGTGGTTTTGGAAACTCTCACCTGTATTCCCAGAAAATATATTGGTTTGAAGCATGTTGATCCACTGGGTGCAAATCTCAAACTGGGGAGTTGTGATTTTAGGTGGCACAATGGGATGTTGTGCATATCCTATTTTGGGTGTAGAAAAATCTTTTAATTATTT
The DNA here is from genome assembly GCA_963693085.1 of Alisma plantago-aquatica. Classification (NCBI taxonomy): domain Eukaryota; kingdom Viridiplantae; phylum Streptophyta; class Magnoliopsida; order Alismatales; family Alismataceae; genus Alisma; species Alisma plantago-aquatica. The sequence continues at coordinate 372,769,841 of OY856412.1, forward strand.
TTGTCTTTCGGCCTCCCTATGAGCGGCTTCTAAGGCCTTCTTTTCGGCCATATAAGTAGCTCACAAAGCAACTTCTTGAGCCACATGCTCGGCCATCATGGTTTGTCTTTGAGTAGAGAGTGCTTGCTCAGTCTTACACGTAACTTCATCCTCATCCATCCTAACTCATTTTTGCAGTTCAAATGATGGAATGTTCTTTCTGGTTATGGGTCACAAATTGACGACATGAAATCAACATTTAGCGGACGTCACATGCATAGTTATAATGTTAGTTAATATCAAGTATAGAAAAATGCACTACTGGAATCGAAACACAACATCAAGTGGAGTTAGCACTTCTAGAATGGTACTCAAAAGACATAAAAAAGAAAAAAAAGTTTTATTCAACAATTCACTAAGATAAATTATCCAAGAGTTTAACCTCTTTTTGATTACCGATTAAGGCTAGTATAGAAGGGTCGATCCCACATGAAAACTTTTTAGTATTGTTTTTTAAACCCGATTGGCTTTTTTGAACTTTATTTCTTTTTTGGAGGGTTTTTGAATAATTGAACAAGAAAGTAAATTCTAATATTGGGGGTCACTAAAAAAGAATGTAAATTGCAATGGAGTAAAAACTTACACTAATAACAATGAAATGAAATGATTATTCTAAGTCAAGAAAAGAAGGGACATTTTTAGCCCAAAATAAATGATAATCTTCTAAGAACAAGAATTAAATAGAAATGAAATAAAATGGTTGGAAACAAATAGTTGAAGGAAAACATGTCAAATTAGATAGGAAACATATTGAGGATTAGGAGTTTCACCACCTTAGTAGACGTGAATCAAAACAGAAGACATCATATGATAAGAAAGATAAAGGAAGGCATGCAAAACATTCATAAATGAATGACAAAAGATGAATTCCCCTGATCCTATTGGTCCCAACGTTCACAAATCTCAATTTGATCATCCATTAGGAGATTTTTTTGAGGCCTCTTCCAAATTCTCATGTAATTAATTTGGTCGTTCTAAATCCTGGGTTCTATGATCACATTTACCAAGATCAACAAGCAATAAAAATGAGGGATCACTTTGTTAAAATCTTCGATATCCAAGCCAAAAACCATTTATCTAAAGAAACCATATAGAACTTCAATTAAGAAACACATGGCTAAGGGGCTACTCCCCTTGCCTCGGTAATGGAAATACTCACTAGTCATAATGAAGAAAAGGGAGGCAATGGAAGAAACTGAGGAGGCCATACACTAGAATGCATAATCTCAAATGACTGTATGCTAGTGACAATTAAACTACCACAAATCTTAGTTCCTTGCTTTCTAAGAAGAACAAAAGAAAAGAACAAGAACAAATCTCCAGAAGAATTGCTACTTTATTAAAGGAATTAAAGATTACAATGCACAATACAACACATAAATTAAAAGAGAAAAACTCTAAGCAAGAGTGTGAGTACAAAAAGTAGGGTCCTTTTGTTAGTGAAGCCCCCCCTTCTTTTATAGGGGAAGGAGGGGTGGAAACCCTGAAGGGGGGAGAAGAAAAAATGGAGAGGTAGTTGTTATGTCACTACCTATGTCCTGTGAACCGTCCATATCACTAGATGAGCTGGTCATCTTGCTGGTGACATGGCATGGCTAAATGGAAATCGGACCAAACCCTGTTACAAGGGGTAATGGCGCCGTTCAGAACATTTCTTGGTCATGAAGCAAAAGGTTGAACTTGTAGTCTAGATGTGAGACATCTGGTTGGCGCCGTTGTGCGCGTAACTAAGGGTTAAAAGCCTAGCATGAGTGGTGACACTCTTTTAAATCTGACTTGATCTTTAAGTTGGCTCGATGCAGTCATCTAGGCTTCATGAGCCCATCGTCTGGGGTGCTTGAGATGAGTGTCTGGTGTTTGAAATTCTTTAGTTGAACTTCTTGAGTGAAGGCTGAGCCGAGGGCCAAAACGGCTATCTGGCTCTAAGATGTGGAGCTCTGTGAACCTAAACCGACTATCTAGCATGGCGAATCATTTAGTTCCTATTTTGGAATGGTCAAGATTTGGAATTGGAGGTAGAAGCTACAAAAATGTGAAGGAAAAGATACATATTTGCACAATTAATCGAAATGTGGGTAAATTGCAATTAACTTAGGAAATTAATAAAAAGAGATAAATTTTAATAAAAAAGACTATGAAAATTATGCAAAAAGATAAATGAATATACATTCATCACCACAACTTTTTATTCATCCTTCAACATGATCTTATGGTCCGCTGACCTTGACAAAGGTAGTCCCTTGGGCTCCTAAAAAACTAACTCAAACTCCTTAAGTAATTATACCACACACTATTCCACATGTCATTCAGTATCATGGTTATTTGCCACCTCAAATCATGTTGGAATACTTGCCTTTTATTTCTTTTATCTCCTCTTTTTTTAGGCCTCTTATAGAGTAAATATCAAACTTTAGTTTGTGGTTATGGCTAACTACTCTTTACTTTTCTAGGCACACCAACCATAGCACAAGTTGCTTGCATCCCAGTGGTAATATATGAACCTCCTTTGAAGTGGAGTACACTTGTATCTTAACCTGACATTTGATTAAATCCCCATGCGACCTTAGCATTCCATCTCCTCCAACTCCCACCCATGTTAGATCATTGAAATTGTGTGTTTCTACGGAATCAACAACGATGAGGCACCTATTTGACGTGGTGTTTGAATGAACTAACAAATTCACTTGGAGTTTATATCCCCGAGCTTTTACCAAAACCAAGTGCAATAATACCACCCACAAGCGGACGGGTCTTATCACAATATAGTTGAGGATCGAACCCAAAGGACAACATTTTTAAGAATCCTTGTCAGTTGAATCTAGCTCAAGTAAAAATAATATTTAGAACAATTGGTTGATTTGGGTTTGATTAAACTAACTTCAAGAAAGTAAATGGGGAATTAAAGGTAGGTTTAGATCAATAATATGAAATCACTGGGATGGTACCAGGTTTGACCACCGCTACACACACAAACATACTCCAATGCAAGCAATCCAGGCAAGATATAACACTCCAAGTAGAGCTGCTACAGAACACCCCATACGGGCGTTAGGTTCGCGTAAGCATCACCATAGGCATCCGATTTCTTGTCGCCATCTGGATCATGTGTCTTACGGCTATGAAGATAAAGATACAGAAATCCACGAAGGCTGTGAACCCCCCATATGGGCGTTAGGCGCACAGAAGCATCACCGAAGGTTAGATGGCTCGTCCCCTCGCGGATCATACACTTACGACCTCGATTAAACCCCATCCTATTTCTAGTTTGGGAGTCAGCCGCGTTAACCGATAAGCGAGCAGGAGAGTAACATACTAGCAAACATCGACGATTAACAAGATGATACAAAATCCAACTAAGGTTGTGAACCCCCTATACAGGCGTTAGGCGCATAGAAGCGTCACCAAAGGCTAGATGGATCGTCCCCACGCGGATCATACACTTACTACCTCAAGGAATCCCCTTCTATTTCTAGTTAGGGAGTCATACATGTTAACGACGTTCAAACCCATGCATTGAAGTTATCGCAACATAGGGAGCACAAAGATGGGAACAAGCACATAACCAACCTACAAGCTCAACGATAAACGACAAAATGAAGAGTTATATACAATGCCATGGAATGTTTAACAAAAGAACATGGTTTGCATGGGCAGCGGGGCTAGTCCCCGCACCCCAGCGGAAGTGGACTACTCGCTCATGATGCGACATACAAGAAGGATGAGAGAGAAAGAGAGATCCACCATGAGCTCAGTGCAGAGAGTGGTCGCAGCCCGGCGAAGAAGATGCGCTCCTTGCTACGTCTTCCTTCTCTTCTCGGCCTCCTTGGATGCAACACTAGCAGTAGGTGGAGTGGAACTTGATCGGGGTGGTGCTCTGGAAGCCTAACGGCGTCCGGATCTGATGCCTCCAAATGAGGACCCTGGGGGTCTATTTATAGGTTTAGATCTGATCCCAAACGGTTTGGGTAAGTTACTAAAAATATCTTCTCCAAACGGTTTGGAGACCGTTTGGTCGCCAAACGGTTTGGAGACTGTTTGGTTGCCAAGCGATTTGGAGACCGTTTGAGCGCCAAACGGTTTGCGTCGATCGATCTTGAGGTCGGTCTCGGTCACGGCGTGAATGTGCGGCTTCAGTTCTTCAATAGGTCTTCGTGCTTGCGTCAAACGGTCTTGGAAACCGCATGAACCCAAACAGTCTTGAGACTGCATGGACCCAAACGATCTTGGGACCGCATGGACCCAAACGGTCTTGGGACCGCATGGACCCAAACGGTCTTGGGACCGCATGGACCCAAACGGTCTTGAGACCGCATGGACCCAAACGGTCTTGAGACCGCATGGACCCAAACAGTCTTGGGACCGCATGGACCCAAACAGTCTTGAGACCGCATGGACATTCCGTTTACAGCCCGCTCGGTTTTCTTTGGCAATCAACCTTGTCATTCGTTCTTTCATGTATTACAGCAAATGGTCTTGGGACCGCATGAGCCCAAACAGTCTTGAAACCGCATGGATCCAAACAGTGTTGGGGTCGTATGGATGGAATTACCTAGTTTTCCTACATTAAATGAATAATATTTAGTTAAAATCTTGATTATTGAATCAGATAAGTAGTTTTACACATTGTGATTCATATTTGGGTAAAAAGGCGTGAAATGGAGTTGCATTAGTTTCAAAGAGGTAATTGAATTCCATGATGAGTATGCACTCATCAAAATACCCCGAACTTAGTCATTGCTCGTCCTCGAGTGACGTAAAATTTGAAACAGTTGCCAAGAGAATACTTTCTATTCGCGTGATTGCTTCATCTTCACATCACAAATGTTTCTTTCTACTTAGTATGAATGAGTACCTTAACTTCCTGGGATCACTAAACACGTCTTTCTATAGCTTCGTTCCTGAGTTCGTTTCCTAACAGCACTTCCTCTCCACTTTTTCCAGCATCAAGCATGTCAGGGAGTTTTGTAAGAGTTCAGAGATACCCGCAGAATCAACAAATATGCATCCGATCTGACACTGGTGTAGTTCAGGATGGTGGGGCATGTATTGTACCCTTAGGTAGAAAAAGGAGTGAAAGGTGGTATTAAAAGAAGAAGAAAATCTCTCCTCTATTCGACTCGAGATTTTATTTGTTTTGCAATTTTATTTATTGCATTTTTTTGGGTGCAAGTCTCTCCTCTATTCGAATCGAGATTGCATTTCTTTTTGTGTGCACTTTGGCATCTTTTGTTTGCAAGTCTCTCCTCTATTCGACTCGAGATTGCATTTTTGGTGGTACACCCCTATTTATTGCGAGGGGTATGGAAGAAGCGGATAAGGGGGAAGTGGTGTGCCACCCCAAACTTAGGGTTTGGCACATAATCGACTTTTTGTTGCTTTAGATGGATGGAGGGATACGAAGATGGTAGAAGAAGTGTAGAAGAGAGTTCATATCAGAATGCAACTTGATTTACAACTCAAAACTGGGTTATTCTCTTTGTCATACTCTGCTCAAATAATGACTTGATGCGGATCTGGTGGGGATTCTGAGCCATTGTTCCACTAGTCAGTTAGGAAGCACGACGTGTTTGATCCCTCTCAGTTTGACAGATACTTATCATTTTTGTAAAAAGTATTATGATGTTAGGAATCATAAGCTTCACAGGATGATTTTAGACAAAAGGCAAGTTTTAAAATTTAGTCCTCTTGAGGATTTGCTGTGAAACAGGAGGATATTATGATAGAAGATGCATAGCAAAATAGTTAGTTACATTTTATCAACAGGAGACAAAATTTCATCAGGTATCTATTACGTAATTTGAAAAAAAATTATGATAAAGGCAACTTGGATATGAAAAGAGGGTGGGAGTGAAGTACGTACCACTCACCCTCCACCCCAAACTTAGAGATTTGCTCGTCCCGGGCAATCCATAAATCAAAGATGGAGGGGGAAAGCTTACACCAGGTATGACTTCCGAGTTATGATTGCATTCCCATCAACACCACTCTGACTTCTTATCTGAAAAAGAAAAACTATCGTAAAAAAAAGTTAGCTATAAGGTAAAAACAAAATTTGAGAAAGAAAAGTAAAACATATTTATTGATCGGGTTGCCTCCCGACAAGCGCCTTTGTTTTACGTCGATGGCTCGACAGAGTCCTTCGGTATCATGGTGGGTCCTTTGGATTGGCGAGTTCCAACATTATTTCGGTGCCTCTGTCAGCTGAAGTGAAGTATCTTTTCAAGCGGTCACCATTTGCTATAAATTCACCTGACTTTTCACTCCATAAAGAGAAAGCACCATGTCGAGAGATGCTTTTGATGATGTAAGGTCCACAACAACGTGAGCGGAGTTTCCCTGGGAACAATTTTAATCTGGAGTTGAATACTAGAACTTGGTCTACTACTTGTATGTCTTTTCTTTTCAGTTGTCCATCATGCCAAAGTTTTGTACATTCTTTGTAGATTCGTGCATTCTCATAGGTTGTCATTTTTAGTTCATCCATCTCGTTGAGTTGCAGAATCCTGGCATGCCCCGCTTCTTTCATATCAAAGTTCAATTGTTTAATTGCCCACCATGCCTTATGTTCTAATTCGACTGGCAGGTGGCAAGCTTTTCCATATATCAATCGAAAAGGGGTAGTCCCACGGGGTGTTTTATAAGCAGTACGATAAGCCCATAAGGCGTCATTGATTTTTGTCGACCAGTCTGTTCGATTACGTACAACGGTTTTCTCAAGGATAGCCTTTAGTTGTCAGTTAGAGACCTCTACCTGTCCACTAGTTTGTGGATGGTAAGGCAAAGCTACCTTGTGTGAGACACCATATTTTCTTAGTAAAGCTTCAAAACTTCTTTCAATGAAGTGGGAGCCTCCGTCAGATATCACTGTTCGCGGAACTCCAAACCGTGGGAAGATGACATCTTTGAATAATTTGATGACTGGTTTTGAATCACTAGTGATGGTTGGTATAGCTTCAACCCATTTGGAGACGTAGTCTACCGCCACTAGGATGTATGAGAATCCATTAGAAGATGGGAATGGCCCCATATAGTCCACTCCCTAGACGTCGAATATCTTGACTTCTTGCCATAGATTCAGTGGCATCTCGTCTCTTTTGGTTATATTGCCAGATTTTTGACATTTGTCACAGGATAGGACAAAATCATAAGAGTCCTTAGATAAGGTCGGCCAGAAAAATCCACATTGCAAAACCTTTAAGGCGGTCTTTTTAGAGCTCATATGCCCACCTACGTGTCCTGAGTGGCATTGTTCCAGAATAGATTGAGCTTCTTCTTTGGCAATACAATGTCTATACATGCCATCAACGCAAAGTTTAAAACGATATGGTTCATCCCAGTGATAGTGCTTCACATCATGCATAAATTTCTTCAGTGCATTCCCGGTATATTTGGGATGGATGACTCCGGTAGCAAGGTAGTTACAAAATCAGAGTACCATGGTGTAACTTCCAAGACCCTCATTAGCTGATCTTCTGGTAGGGAATCATTTATCGGAATCTTTTCAGCATCTAGAGTGTGGATGTGATTTAGGTGATCTTCTACAACATTTTCCATTCCTTTTTTTATCTCTTATCTCCAAATCGAATTCTTGTAGTAAGAGTATCCATCGTATCAGCCTTGGTTTTGCATCTTTCTTTGCCATAAGGTAGCGGATAGCAGCATGGTCTGTGTAAACGATGACCTTCGAACCAATAAGGTAGGATCTGAATTTATCAAAGGCATAGATGACTGCCAGAAGTTCCTTCTCAGTAGTAGCGTAATTCCTTTGAGCTTCGTCGAGGGTTTTCAACGCATAATAGATCACATAATGTTTCCTCTCTATGTATTGCCCTATAACCACACCCACCACGTAATCACTGGCATCACACATAATTTCAAAGGGGTGGTTCCAATCGGGAGCTCTAATGATGGGGGTAGTTAAAAGGGCTTTCTTCAGCGTATCAAAACTGTTGACGCATTGTTCATTGAAATTGAAATCAACATATTTTAAAAGTAGGTTGGTCATCGGCTTTGTTATCTTGGAAAAATCCCGTATAAACCTTCTATAGAATCCAGCGTGACCAAGGAAAGCGTGGACTTCTTTCACACTTGTGGGAATATCCAATTTAGATATTACTTCTATCTTGGCTTTGTCAACTTCAATTCCTCTATTGCTAACCCTATGACCTAGGACAATGCCTTCCTTTACCATAAAGTGGCATTTCTCCCAATTTAGCACCAGATGTGCTTCTTCACAACGTTTGAGAACCATGGAGAGATGCTTAAGACAAGAATCAAAGGAGTCTCCATTTACAGAAAAATCATCCATGAAGACCTCCATAACAGTTTCAGTAAGCCCCACAAAAATAGCAGCCATGCAACGTTGAAAAGTTGCGGGGGCATTACACAGACCAAACGGCATTCTTTTAAAAGCATATGTCCCGAAGGGACAGGTGAAAGTCATTTTTCCTTGATCATCTGGTAGTATGGGAATCTGATAGAATCCAGAATAACCATCCAGGTAACAGAAATATTCTTGGTGGGCCAATCTCTCTAAGATTTGATCGAGGAAAGGCATAGGAAAATGATCTTTTCGAGTAGCCTTGTTCAATTTTCTAAAATCAATGCACATCCGCCACCCGGTGACTGTTCAAGTGGGGATGAGCTCATCGTTCTCATTCCTTATAACAGTTGTTCCACCTTTCTTTGGCACAACATGTACTGGGCTTACCTATGGTGAATCTGATATCGGGTAGATTATTCCGGCTGTGAGAAGTTTGATGATCTCGCGATAGACCACTTCCTTCATATTCAGATTCAACTTCCTTTGATGCTCGATAGTTGGCTTGTGGTCTTCCATCATGGGGATCTTGTGCATGCACAAGGCTTGACTGAACCCTGTGAGGTCGCTCGTCTTATAGCCTATGGCTTTCTTCCTTTCCCTTAATTCCTCCAGAAGTTTCTCTTCTTGTTCGGTTGTTAAATCAGAGTTTATGATCACTGGACAAGCCTTGAGATCGTCTAAAAACATATACTTCAGCCCTACAGGTAGGGGCTTCATTTCAGGAGGTTATGGTTTATCGCTAGTTTCATCTGTAGTTCCGGTAGTCTTTAGTTCTTCGTAAGTAGCTTCAGCATTTTCTTTAGTAGAGTTGGGGAATTCATTGCAATCCTTTGCTCATTGGTCAATAGGTTCGTCATTAAATAGGTCAGATAGAGCAGTTTCCAAGGAATCATATGACTCGTGGTATTCTTGAGTTAGTTGTGACATCTTCGTGGTATTCTTGAGTTAGTTGTGACATCTTCTCAACACAATCAATCAAATAGACTTCTTCCTGTATACTTGGTCTTCTCATACATTCAAAAACTTTGAATTCCAGAGTCTCATTGCCTAACCTTAGCAGTAAGGTTCCCACTTCGACGTCAATAAGGGCTCTAGCAGTGGCGAGGAACGGTCGACCAAAGATACGAGGATATTTGGTGTCTTATTTTATATCCATAATGACAAAATCACATGGAACATATGCGTCCTTGCCCACCTTGACTGGGATATCTTCAAGGATTCCTAACGGTCTCTTTATCGAATTGTCCACAAGTTGAATGGTCATAGCGGTAGGAAGCAATTCTGCGAACCCTAATCTCTTGCACAGACTGAACGACATAATAGAAATACTAGCCCCAAGATCCGCCAGTCCTTTCTTGCATGATGAGTCACCAATGTGACATGAAATTCCAAAGGATCCTGGGTCTTTCTGTTTCTTTGGCATCTTGCTCAGTATAATATCTGATGTGGTCGTAGCCAGTTTTATAGTTTTATATTCTTCAGTTATATACTTCTTGGTGAGAAGTGACTTTAGATACTTAGTCTAGGCTGGTATCTCATTAAGAGCGTCTAAGAAGGGTATATCGACATGGATCTTCTTCATAGCCTCTTTGAACTTGATGAATCTCGTATCAAGCTTGGTTTTCCTTAGGCGGGATGGGAAGGGTATACGAGGCTTATACACAGGAATATCCATCTCTGGTATTTCATTTTCTTCATCAACAGATTTTTCAGGCACTTCTTTGTCAGCCTTATCTTCCATTGGTTGTGATTCTGGTGTTGTCGAGTTCTGGACTGTCTCCGGTTCTTCTTCGTCAGTAATAACTACAGGTGTCTTTACTGGGGGATTCGAATAATCTTTCCCCGATCTGGTGTTGACAACTTTCAACTGTTCAGGATGTTTTAGATTGTTTTCAGGTTGACCGGCAAAGACTCCAGCTGGTAGCTTTATGCTAGCAGCAAGTTGAGCTAGTTGCTTTCTGTTGGGCTTGTTGATTGGCTATCATCGTTTGTTGTGTTTGCAACAACTTTTCAATGGTTGACAACTTGTCATCAGAAGGGATGGGTCATGTTTGACCTTGTTGTTGGTTCAAGTTTTGATACTGAGAGTTGTTCTGATAATTATTGTAGTTCCTGTTCTGAAAATTCCTTTGAAGTTTCCTTGATTCCCAAAGTTCTGTTGTTGGTTAAACTGGAATCCTGATGGGCCTCTTGGTTGATTGTTGGGTCCGAATTGATGCGAGTTCATAGCTCCTGAAGGGTTTCCATATTGGAAGCCTGGGTGATTCCTATTTTGATTCAGATTGTAATAGTTCTGCCTAGGGATGGTATTGATAGCATTTAGATTTTCCATCTGGAAATTGTCTCCTTGTCCACAAGTGTTGCTTAGAACAATGTCGTAGAGCACATTGGATGATACAGTGAAATGATCGGTGCTCTTGCATGCTTCACAGAACAGAGAAGTGGACTTGACCTGTTCATGTTGCCTAGACGGTGAATGTCCTCTCCCAATCGCAGCTAGGGATGATTCTATATGATCCTGCTTTGCAACTAAGACTTTCAAGGTTTCTGCAATAGACTTGTACTCAAGGATAGCTTCATCCATAGCTACCTTCAAAACTCCTTTTCCTACAAATTTGCCCCAGTTGGCTTGATTTTCTGCTCCCAGGGTGACAACTCTCCATGCACTGTCGTAGCTTTGACGCATGAAGTTTCCTCCAGATGAGGAATCTAGAAACATCTTAACATCATCCTCCACACCCCTATAGAGGATTTCAATGAGTTTATTCTTTGGGATTCCATGGTGTGGGCATTTGCATAGGAGCTCCTTGTATCTATCCCACACTTCAGCGAGGGTTTCTCCAGGGACTTGAGTGAAATTTGTGATTCGCCCCCTGATTTCATATGTAAGAGATGGGGGTAGAATTTTTCCAGAAATGTGTTTTGGAGCTTCTCCCATGTGGTGATAGGTACTTCACTCTGTAGTGAATTGTACCAACTAATGGCTTGATCAACAAGAGAGTACTTGAAAAGACGGAGTCGAATGGCATCATCGAAGACCCCATTTTGCTTTGTCATGGCACATAAGTCGATGAATCTCAGAAGATGACCCTGGCTGTCTTCAGCTTGTTTGCCATAGAAAGGGTTGTTTTGAAACAATGTGATCCAGTGGGCTCTAATCTCAAAGTTGGCAGCCTCGATGGGAGGAGGCTGCACTGGGTGATAGACATTTGCAGCTTTCAGGATGGAAAATTCCCTAAGATCTTTCTATAGTTCGGCTGCCTGTGCGCTGCTGCTTGTACTGCTAAGACTTCCTGTTGAACCGCAGCTCTGGCTTCTTGCATGAGCCTCTCTCTTTGCGCATTGATGGCTTGATCCACTCTTCGGGCTACTTCTTCTTCTTGTGCCATCCTAGCTTGATTCTCTCTGATCTTTCGATGGAAGGTTCTATCAATTTCGGGATCAAAGCTTGCAGTGAGTCCGGGACTATCTGAACGGTGCATGCACTATGCGTTGAGGAGCACCTGAAAATTGGGAAGGTTTGAAAATGATATCCACAAAGTAAGATCAAATTCAAGTAGATAGGCGATAATTTCAAAGGAAAAGTAAAATCCTAGATTAGTCTTAAAAGAACTACATTTGACTGACTGATTCCGTTGTCCCCGGCAACGGTGCCAGAATTTGACGTGGTGTTTGAATGCACTAACAAAATCACTCGGAGTTTAGATCCCCGAGCTTTTACCAAAACCAAGTGCAATAATACCACCCGCAAGCGGACGGGTCTTATCGCAGTATAGTTGAGGATCGAACCCAAAGGACAATGTTTTTAAGAATCCTTGTCAGTTGAATCTATCTCAAGAAAAACTAATATTTAGAACAATTGGTTGATTTGGGTTTGATTAAACTAATTGCAAGAAAGTAAATGTGGAATTAAAGGTAGGTTTAGATCAATAATATGAAATCACTGGGATGGTACCGGGTTTGACCACCGCTACACACACAAACATACTCCAATGCAAGCAATCCATGCAAGATATAACACTCCAAGTAGAGTTGCTGCAGAACCCCCCATACGGGCATTAGGTTCGCGTAAGCATCACCATAGGCATCAGATTTCTCGTCGCCATCCGGATCACGTGTCTTACGGCTCTGAAGATACAGAAATCCACGGAGGCTGTGAACCCCCCATACGGGCGTTAGGCGCACAAAAGCGTCACCGAAGGTTAGATGGCTCGTCCCCTCGCGGATCATACACTTACGACCTTGATGAAACCCCATCCTATTTCTAGTTTGGGAGTCAGCCGCGTTAACCGATAAGCGAGCAGGCGGGTAACGTACTACCAAACATCGACGATTAACAAGATGATACAAAATCTAACTAAGGTTGTGAACCCCCTATACAGGCGTTAGGCGCACAGAAGCGTCACCGAAGGCTAGATGGCTCGTCCCCTCGCAGATCATACACTTACTACCTCAAGGAATCCCCTTCTATTTATAGTTAGGGAGTCAAACATGTTAACGAAGTTCAAACCCGTGCATTGAAGTTATCGCAACATAGGGAGCACAAAGATGGGAACAAGCACATAACCAACCTACAAGCTCAACGATGAATGACAAAATGAAGAGTTATATACAATGCCATGGAAAGTTTAACAAAAGAATATGGTTTGCATGGGCAGCGGGGCTAGTCCCCGCACCCCAACAGAAGTGGACTACTCGCTCATGATGCGAGATACAAGAAGGATGAGAGAGAAAGAGAGATCCGCCATGAGCTCGGTCCAGAGAATGGTCGCAGCCCGGTGAAGCAGATGCGTTCCTTGCTCTATCTTCCTTCTCTTCTCGGCCTCCTTGGATGCAACATTAGCAGTAGGTGGAGTGGAACTTGATCGGGGTGGTGCTCTAGCAGCCTGACGGTGTCCGGATCCGATGCCTCCAAATGAGGACCCTGTGGGTCTATTTATAGGTTTAGATCTGATCCCAAATGGTTTGGGTAAGTTACTGAAAATATCTTATCCAAACGGTTTGGAGACCGTTTGGTCGCCAAACGGTGTGGAGACCGTTTGGGTGCCAAACGGTTTGCGTCGATCGATCTTGAGGTCGATCTCGGTCACGGCGTGAATGCGCGGCTTCAGCTCTTCAATCAGTCTTTGTGCTTGCGTCAAACGGTCTTGGAAACCGCATGAACCCAAACGGTCTTGAGACCGCATGGACCCAACCGGTCTTGGGACCGCATGGACCCAAACGGTCTTGGGACCGCATGGACCCAAACGGTCTTGATACCGCATGGACCCAAACGGTCTTGGGACCGCATGGACCCAAACGGTCTTGAGACCGCATGGACATGCCGTTTACAACCCGCTCGGTTTTCTTTGGCAATCGACCTTGTCATTCGTTCTTTCATGTATTCCAGCAAACAGTCTTGGGACCGCATGAGCCCAAACAGTCTTGAAACTGCATGGATCCAAATGGTCTTGGGGCCGTATGGATGGAATTACCTGGTTTTCCTGCATTAAATGAATAATATTTAGTTAAAATCTTGATTATTGAATCAGCTAAGTAGTTTTACACATTGTGATTCATATTTGAGTAAAAAGGTGGGAAATGGAGTTGCATTAGTTTCAAAGAGGTAATTGAATTCCATGATGAGTATGCACTCATCACTATTTCCCTCCAAAAATCCCCACACCTTGAATTGTCATGCTTTGACGTTCCCTATTACCCAGTGTAAGGATATAATACTGATGCGAAAAGTTAATGCACTATACATTCACTAGGAATGGAATTGCTTGAGTTTACTAAAACTAATATGCAATAGTTCCACCCGCAATCAGAAGAAATGTATTGCAATACAATTGATGATCAAGTACCAAAGGACTATTTTTTAAGAATTATCTGATCAAAGTAACCTATCAACTAGCATTTATCACTAAGTTTGAGTTGGTTTGATTAAATAAAGTTGCAAGAGAAAAAAGAGATAGATTAATGTTCTATTTATCAATGGTTGGAAACACTAGGGTGGAACTGGGTTTGACCACCACTACTCGAATATGCACATTCATTCAAATCCAAACTTGTATGAAGATATAATTGGAGTTATGCAAGTTTCCCCTTTCGACGTGAAAAACTTGCATAATTAGATATTCCCATAATATTGATGTTTCATTACTTACAAATCCTATATCAACTACTCAAAAGACTTCCCATTAGAAGTTTTCATATGGGCATCAACCAAATCTAATCGATATTCAAATATTAAACATTGATGTTATTGTGGCCTAAGATTATAATAAATCACATAAAGCAGGTGATAAATCAACAAGACATGTGATACATGATTAGCTATGAACTAAATGAGTTCATATAAACATTAGAATATGAATGAAAATGAAACAAAAGGGTAGTGGGGTTAATCCCCATAGCCCAATGAAAAGAATACTCCCTCTACATGGAAAGATTAATATCACTAGTAGAGGAAGAGGACACAATCATGGTCATGATGGAAAAGAAGTAGCTCAGCATTATGTGTTATGAAAAACTTTCTTCCTTCTCTCTGTTATAGGTACTAACCTCAACTTGAAGTTGAAGTAGGTGGACAAACATCAGCTCAGTGAAGAGTTGTTCACAAAGATAAGGATTTTTATGGCCTATAACTCGCAAAGGTTGGTATGGAGGTCGACACACTGTAGGTTGATGGATGTTTCCAAGTCTGTAGGTTGATAGTCAAGCTAGGTCGATGGAACTAGCTTGGTCGATGGATATAGACTATGACTCTGATCTCAGTATCAACCTTTTGGCATGTTCATCCCCAAAAGTCAAGATGTCTTGAACTGATGCCCTAGGGGCCTATTTATAGGGTTGTGACTATTATCTACTTGTGCTGACTCTTAAACTTCCAACCATTGACTTAGGAGGTCGATGGGTGCAGATCGACATATCTGACCCTGAAGGCCGATGGTGATTATGGTTTTCAAAGTTGATGTCGACAATAAGAGGTCAATGGAACTAATTCTGTTTGCTTTCATTTGATGTCTAGAACACGGGTCAGTGAGTGTTGTTGGATTGTGGTCATCATTCAATGGTTGTCTTCCTATCAGTTGTAGAACAATGGTATATGTATGAAGCCATCAAGGGAGAGAGGTCAATGGGTCATCGACCTTGTTCATTGATAGGCTTGAATGTAGAAATCTTGAATGTTGAATAGGCGTGTCTATGATTCATCGACCTTGAAGGTCGAACAGATTTTTGGGCATTGAGTTTGATGGACAAGAGGTCGACGGCTTGATGATTGTTAACAATTGAAGGTTGATCTATGGATTGATTTTGGCTTTAGACACAAAAGTTGTTGATCAATCTGCCTTCTAGAAGTGCCCAAAATCCATTTTAGTCCATGGCACTACCCCGCACCCCACAAGATACATACTCTTCTTGACTCCCACCCACTAAAGGCAAACTTGTTTTAGCGTGATAGAACTGAAAACCTGCAAAGGGAGTCAAGAAAAGTATCAAATTCCTATAGATTAGCACAAAACCCTAAATATATCAAAATAGAGTTGTTTTGGTTTAAATAAAGAAATTTAAATGCTAAACTAGATGAAGAATGGAACTAAAATTGGTATGAATATGCATACATCATGTACATAGATAAGATCCTTTTCTTCATCATCCTTGTAGTCTTTCAATTTTGAGTGCTCTGAGAGAACCTCCCATAATTCCTCATCCTCCTCGCATATTAAGCATAGCATCTTACCATCACACCTTTACCCCAGAAGAAATATTTGATCACATCTAAGGAAAATTCACATGGTGCACCTCTCTTAGTGTTTCCCACAAGTTTGTTGCTTCACCATAGATTGTACAGATCCACCTATTACTTTAGATGAACAAATCTCTAGTAGATATACTCATCCCCTCTTGGCACCAGGAGGGTCCCTCTTCTTGTATGAGCACTTCATTTCCACATTTGTTGCTCTCTCATTGAGATCCTCTAACTAAATATAGCCAGTGAGCCTTAATTCCATCTTTATCTCTGACTTAAATTCTCTACGATAGTTTGGGCACATCATTTTTTTATATCAGTGGGCAATGATTGACCAAATTCTAAAGTTATACTGGTAGTCCCTCACCACCCCCTCTAAGATAGATGAGTGATGCGCCAATTTATCCATTATCTAGCTCTGTTCCAAACCGCTGCTGCAAGGAGACTTGGAGTTCCTTCCATGGTCTCAATTTCCCTATCTTTGCAAGCTAGTTGTACCAATTTAGTACCTCTCCCCTTAAGAATTGTATTTCCGTCTTTAGTGCAACCTTGATCAGGGACTTTGATCAAAATACCTCCCGACCCACTGGATCTAGTCGGCCAAATTTCCCCCTGCTGTACATTGGCATATGGACATAATTGGACCACTACAAAGAGGCTACGTCATTAGTGATGACAAGATCATCTCTCACTGGAGGCTTGGATCTAGTCTCGAGAACTTGATGCACCAATCCATCCCTTTCCACTAATCGGTTAGATCCTCCAACTAAGAGATCATTTGCACCATGAGAAGCTGAAGTTTCTCGAACAAATTGTCTCCCTCCACCATTTTCATCTTTCCTTTGATAGATGCTCTATATTCAATGCTGCTCAAATTCACAGAGGATTCCTCCAGGAAGATACTCCTGAACACTCATGGTGGTGTTGATGGTAGCAACAATAATGAAGGGTGCTCTGACACCAAAATGCTAGGATTCAACCTTGTGGTCCTCCTCACCACGGAGGTGGCTCGATTAGGGCTAGAGATACATGTAAAGGTCAAGGGAAAGGGGATGAGAAGCAGAGAAGAACGGGGATGTGAGGATAGGAGGGGGGTTCAAGCCAAAGGTACTACCCAATTTGATGATGTGTCTTATTAATAGCTCAACTCATCATACAAATTTAGCTAAGCCATAGATCGGAAGACAATTGTACCCTCTATTCATAAGCTAGGGGGGCAACCACAGTTGTTTGTGTAACTAACTAACAACCAACACTTATACATTATTGTGCCCCACCCACATGCCAAGTTGGCATTACAAGGACCTCAAACTCCTAACATAGAACAAGGAGCAAAACTCCATGCAGGAGCCATATTTGGAGTTTAAAATCTTCACAAAGACTCAAGTAAATGTGAGAAGTTATACATGAATTTGGTACAAATTCTCGAGATGGGTCCAAAACACCCTTAAACATGAAATGAGTAATGATGAGGGGTATCTAGGTGTTTGAAAATTTAGGATTGACAAAATTCAGGGCTGCTGCCCGCCCCAGGGTAGGGGATGATCTCACTGGTGGGCATTGGCCCAAAAAAGATGAAAAGGCATAAAACATGATTTTAAGTGCAGACTTTGATAAATTTTTACATGAATCTAGGAATCTCCTTCCAGGTGGAAATTTGGATACAATACTTATCATAAGTTTTATGTATTAAAAAAATTGAGTTTGAAAGGAAAACATTTGATATGGAAATGATTAAAAGAAGTATTAATTGAAAATCTCTATATACAAAAGGTATAAATATGTATCAAATGTTCATATAGTGTCACAAACTTTCTAATTGGTCCATTGAAGATAAAGTGAAGTCTAAAGTCAAGAATAGAGTATTCAAGTATAAAATATTTGATTAATGAAAACTCACTCTATAATATCCTCCCCTACTTAATGGGAATTTTGTCCCTAAAATTCAAAAACATCCTCAAAGACTAGGACCATTTAATCCATGTCATATCCACATAGTTTATAATTGTGTTGTAATACAAAGTTACTTGTAAACTGGTACTAATCAACCAGAGGTCAAAAGATCATAGTTCATCTATAGAGTTTGAATTCAAGTCATTTTGATATCGAGTAAAGGTAAAGAATGATAGTCAAGATTATCCCTCATGGATCAAATTGAGTCATAACCTAACAACTTTTTTATTCAAGAGTCAAGATTTGAATGTCAAATATTTTGTGTCCAAGCATTTGAAGTAGTGTAATATTTCCTATTTATACACTAAGTATGTTCATTCATCCAAATGATATAATCTAGCACAATTTTGAGACTTCATTGTCCATTCTAGCCGAAGATAATTAAGGTTGATGTTTACCAAACCTAGGAAATTTTTAGGAAATTAACCCTATAGGAAAAAATATCATCCTCAAAATTATCATCAAGTCAACATCTCAAGATTTGAGTTTTTGGGTCAAAGGTCGAAATCTTGAATGATTAGAATTTAAGTCCAATAAATATGTAGCTCTTGAGCCAGTAGTGCAATATGACATTCAATTGCAACATTTTAGGGTCCTAGATTATGCATGGACTATGTGGGATTATACATGTAGGGAAATATGGTGATAGAGATGGTAGCAGAAACAAAATTTTCTCACCATATTCCCCACAAACATATGAGCATGTAAATAATTATGAAATGGGAAGGAAAGTTTCAAGGCATATACCTGCACCTGTAGAAAGTCCAACGACAATCCTTGCAAGGTTATTCTTCCTTCTCAAGTAGCACATGGATGATAGTCATTGCCAACTTCCTAGTGTAGAACCTATGGATGACTGTTGATGAAATCCTTCTATCATGGTAACAAAAACCTCCATGCCTCTATGTAGTCCATGCGGACCACCCAGAACTCCACATCACACTTCCCAAAATGACGATAAGAAGTTGTCCTTCCTTTTTCAATGTGCTCGTCTTGACTTCCTTTCCTCTTATGGTCCACCTTTCATGTTAGCCTGCTCATGATCTCACCTTACCACGATGTTGAGAAAAAAGGTGTCTAGAGCCTTAGCCACCCTCCTTATATAAGAGTGGATGGGCTAGGGTTTCCACAAACACAGGGGATGCAAAAGGCCATATCTTATGGCTTGGCAGCAACTATACACACTGAACCAATCAAATGGACACTCTAATAGATCGACTGACATGTGGTCAACTAAGCTATTACATTGGCTTTCTATGATTATTAATCATTTGACCTAGTCAAAATTGGTCATTTCACATCCATTTAGTCCACTAGACATTCCAGTCAAATGAGTGGCACACCATTCAATTGATTGGATTTCCCACTCGGTCCACTCATAGCTATTTCTGCTCAATTTGGTTACCTAAACACTTTAGTAACCAAGTTATACCTTATAAATGAGTATACTCCTATTCCAAGTGCATCCTATGTGTGTGACCCTATACGTCCCATGTTATGTTGGTAGTGAATGTCCATAAATAGATTATGACATCACAAGTAATGAGCAGTGTTTAACAACAATTCGTTGCTACACAAGTAATTGGAAAGTTGGAGAACAACATCAACCTACAATTCATGGTTAGTGTTATCATGATCATATAGTTCCTTTTTCTCTGACATATAGGTTGAACACGAGGCATGGAATTGCCATCCTTTTAATATTTAGTCTATGATCCTTGAACTAGAGCAGCCTGTATGAGATGCATGCAAGCTCACATATCACATATTGAGTCACATGAGAATGTCCATACATTTCTTAGTCTTGTTTATCATGTGTATAGGATATCAACTCTGGTTGGAGGGACACATTCTATCTACATCACTCACAATCGATCCCCATGTGTCATAATGTACCCAAGCACCACTTTTATGGAAACTCTTATTCAAGGTCACATTGGATAATTATGAAGTTCATTGACAAACATGTGATGAGTGTAGTGACTTCAAGTCTAAGAACCACATTCACCACTATTACTTTGAGAGCTGATTCTGACTACCATTCCATGGTTTTCATGTATCACACTCAATATGGGTCTATCTGATATATTATTCTCTAACAAGTACCTATGTCTGACTTAATATCCAATATCATGACTAATGAGACTCAATCATCAGTCAACAAACATTCTAGTCTTGCATACTATTTTCATCTATTTTTCTTTCACAATAATATCTGACTAAGGACATTACAAGAATGTATGTACTCATATTATACATATGATCTCCTTATTTAGGTCCTTAATATGAAAGCACATGTGATTGAGTAACATCATTATTTAGACATCTATCATGTTTGTGTCATAATCTCATGACTGAGACAAACATAATAGACATAATTACCTTTGTTATTATCAAAATATGTACATAATGCCCTATACAATAATCATATGATTGACTCTCTAGGCACACATACCAACCTACTCCCACTTGCAATTCGAGTCAGTCACCCACAAATCTTATTCCAAGTGATCTTATCATGACTTTAAGTGCTTTTGTAAGTGGGTTAGCAACATTTTCTTCTAGTTGGTACTTTGCAAATCTTCCAATATCCTCTCTATATGATTTCTCATACAAGATGAAAATGTTGTAGTATAATATATGGGTTCCTTAACATATCTAATAGCTCCATTTTGGTCACAATATTTCCACTATATCATCAATGGGTAGAACCACCCCATGTTCATACTACAAACTTCTTGATCATATAATATCCTTTGTTGTGCTTAAAATACATCAAGGAACTTTACTTCTATTGTAGAATCAACAATTGTTTCTTTTTAGAAACTTTTCCAGCTTATAATTCTGTATAAAGGTCAAACACCAATTCAAGTTGTAATTTTTAATCTTCTTTATCTGTTTGGAGTCTTGCATCAATGTAACCCTTTACACCCAACTCTTCCTTATCACTATAAAAATGATCTAATCTTGTAACATCCCAAGATTTGAGGCCTCAGATAGAATGATATTATAAGGAATGATTGAACTACCTATATCACCAAGGTGCACCTCCTTTTCCAGGAGTCCATCACTAAAAAACTCCATAGTTAAGCGTGCTCAACTTGGAGTATTACTAGGATGGATTACATGTCAGGAAGTTGACCCCAGCTTACGCGTGAGTGAGGAAAAAGTGTGTAGTTAAGGCTAGTGGTGATATGTGGGGTAACCCATCATTCCTGAAACTCTACTAGAGTCTAGGGTAGTGGGCCCGACCGTTACAAATGGTATCAGAGCCATAACCCCTCTAGTAGGTGGGACCCACATGGGCATGTGGCATGTCCGTCTTGAGCTATGCGGTCAAGCTAAGTTGGAAAGGGTATCCATGGTGATGTAGCCACCTTTGCACTGACATTCTAAGGTCGGTTGTTGGGTGTCAATGAGACATTCTGGGTTTGCACTCAAATGGGCAATATTATGAGGCCATATAGTTGATTCTTGATGAGGACATCAAGAATTTAAGTGGGGGAGATTGTAACGTCCCAGGATTTGAGGCCTCGGATAGAATGATCTTATAAGGTCATTGGACTACCCATATCCCCATATATGCTCCTCATGTCCAAAACATATGACAAAACAAGATGAGTACATAACATTACATACATGATATATCCAATTGAAACTACACACAAAAAATTATTATGTGTTCCCATTCTTCATAGGAAGTAGGAAACTGGGCTCTAGATAGACTAATTCCATGGGACATGGGCAAATTTCCTCTTTTTGAGTCCTGCATGTTGAACTCCTTCAACACTTTGCCAACGTATGTTATATTACTTAGGCAAAGAAGCCTTTAGGTCTATCTCTATATATCTTAATTCCTAATGTATAGACACTTTAACTAAATCCTTCATAGAGAAGGTACTTCCCAACCTGATCTTTACCTTTTGTAAAGTAGGTATGTCATTCCCCATTAATATGTGAAAACAAATATGCTGCCACTAACCTTTTGTAAACACATATTTCATCTTCATCTTGAATAAAATCAAACTATTTTATTACCTCATCAAATGCAAGATTCTAGTTATGACATGCTTGCTTCAATGTATAGATTAACCATTGTAGCTTGACTAAAATGGCAAGCATGATCATGATGGACTTAACCATGGAAATTGGTGAATAGATTTTGTCATGTTCAACACGATGAACTTATTTTTAAACCTATTCAACCAATCTACTTTCCATGTTGGTCTTCTTCTTGAAGACCCACTTGCACCCTTTGGGTCTTTTTCCCCTCTAGGTGGATCCACAAAGGTTCATACATTGTGATTACATGGAGTCCATCTTAGATTTCACGACCTCAAGTAATTTCTAAGATTCTAGTCCCTCTATAGCTTCTAGGTAGGTTGTTCAATTATCATCTATGGCCAACTCATCACCTTCTTGAGTCACACAATATCCAAATATTCTAGGATCAAGGTGTGTCCTACACTATCTAAAAGGTTCATGTCTTACATGAGGAACTTGATATTCCACAATAGTTTGTGATTCTCTTTGTTCCTATTGTACCTCTATAGGTCCAATGTTTTTCTTTTTGGTCTCAAACTTTATGAGATATACTTTTCTCCCATTGTATCCTTTGAAATTAAATCCCTTTTATAGGAATACAAATGTCTGACAACAAACATTTTGATTTTGAATGGAATATAAAAGTAGTATCTTTTGATTTCCCTAGTATATCCAACATATTAACATTTATCCAATTTGGAACCAAGGTTTTCAAGAAACTCTCATATAAGCTTCATATTCCCAAATATGCATGAAAAGACATATGAGGACACTTCCCATGCCATATCTCATATGGTGTCTTCTTGGACTAATTTAGACGGTACACAATTTAGTATAAAAATTGCGTTTTATAAAGCATAACCCTAAAAGGAATGCATAAAATCAGACAGACTCATCATTGATGGTACCATGTCAAACAAGGTGCGGTTCATTCTATTTGATACATCATTATGTTTTAGATGGAGTCCATTATGATATAATATCAAGTCTCATACAAGGTCCTAAAATTCTAAGATTTCTTTACAGCAATCATATTGAAATGTTTTAATACTACTAACCATCTTCATCATTTGTTCTAAAAGGTCCAAATACATTAGTATGTATGAGTCCCAACATATAACTCGCTCTTCCAAGGTTTCTAATGAAAATTTCATTTGTACTTTGCCCAATAAACAAGACTCACATGTCTCTATTGGTTAACAACCATTAGTAGATAAACATCTTTATGGAATCTTAAATATATGTTTCTCATTTATGTGCCTTATATGATAATGACATAAGCATGTTTCATTTGAATCATCATTTCTTTTAGTGTTTACATTATATACACTTTTCTCTAAAACTAACAATATAGACTATGGGACATTGGGCCACTTCCATAAAAGATCTAATGTTTAAAATAAAACATCAACCTTTCATTATATGAAATTCGAATCCACTCTTATCCAAAAAATATACAAAGATGATGTTTAATGTTAGATACATAATAAAATTTCAATAATTCTATTACAAGCCTTCTCGGTTAAGATAAATGATACATTCCAACTGCACTGGAAATAGTTGTTACTCTTCATAGTTCCACTTGGTCTTGCTTACTTCTTTTCATATCATGTACATCACAGATGCTATGAGATCCTCATCCAGTATCCTATATTGAAATGATGAAGTAAACATATTTATATCAAAAACATATATACCTAAAGTGGTGATCTATATCTCCTACTTCTTCTTCCTGAGTTCCTCTACCTAAAGAGGACAATTCCTTTTCTAGTGTCCAAGCTAGAGAAAGTGGTGGCATTTCCCTTCCTTATGCACTCTTCTCTTTGCTTTAACTGTGGAAGACTTTGGTTTTTAGATGTCTTTAGAACTATTCTTATCCTTGCCTTTTCCCTTGTACTTTCCATCTCCTCTAATGGTCATCATCATAGATCTAAGATTGTCCTTCTTTATTTATGCTTTAGCAGTTCTCAAAATGGAATGCAACTCAAAATGTTTTATAAAAATTGTTCATGGTGCAATACATTACAAATTGATTATATGATTCAAGAAACTATTATAGAATTGCGTCCATGGAAAACTCTTGGCCTAAGGGAAATTCCAGTTTTTTCTAGGTTCCCCACATACCCAATAAACTTGAACACATGGGGTCCCATTGGATCTCAATATGTCAAATAGAACTTGAACAATGACTTTGATATATCATATCTCTCTGGTCTTCCCTAATCCTAAAACATGTTCTTGAGATATGTTACCATCTCAATGACTTCCAGGTTTTCATACTATCTCTACAACTCATAGTTCATTGAGCATATCATCATGCATTTGGCATTTACTACATCCTCAAAGTGCTTCTTGTAAGAATCTCTTTCAGTCTTAGACACAATGGGAGCAATTTCATCTAGCTCTAGTGTCTACATGACATAGAACTTGTACTCCAGCATGAGAAAAATTCTCAACATCCTAAACTAGTTGTGGAATTTATTCCCATTCCATTTCTCATTCTCATGGACCAATATCAATGAAAATGTGTCGGTGTTTGTCATTCATTTCTATAACAGATTATTTTTCTTTCATAAAAATAGTTTTGATTTTATTTGAAATGTTGATGGTATTAATTAGACCTTTAATTAATCATCTCTCATGCTATTTTGTCCAAATCAATAACCATCTTTACTGATTCACAAACATTCCAACATACAATTTTGTAGTGGGCCAAGTTCTAAACTACATTGAGCTACACTTAGTCCATATGTAGTTTATTGGTAGGCAACATTTTCCAATTACATCTCATGCAATTATTGGTTAGATGGTATGAAAAACACATTTCCATAGTCCATATGTATAATTCTGGGAACTTAATCCTATTAAGGTCACCTAGTTAAGCCTTATCCAAAATCCAACACGATAGAAATGCACCATGATTTGGCAGACCCACATAATTACCATCAAAGTTCCACGAGATAAATGACACACCATGCTTTGGCATAACCTACACTTAGTTGATCAAGATTTTCATGTGTGCTTCTTATGGAAATAATCTAATAATTAATATTTATTGAGGGATTTTATTTATAAATACATATACATATCAAATCACCACATACTTATAATATGTATTGTATATATATTATATCCACAAACAAAATATGCAATCATATATACATATGAGAAATGGTTATGGCAACACTAATGCAGTTCTTTGGAGCCATAAAAATTACTATTCACCTAAGGTCATACATCATATGTAGCAACCTGTATTGAAAAATCTATGTTGGGAATAGGTCGGTCAATCGACTAGACCCTCAAGTGGATTAGTTTATTTTCCTATCGCTCGATTGGTTTCCTCTGATAAGTCGACCAACACCTGGCTCAAGCGATTGTTGAAATCCTCTAATCAGTTGATTGGAGCTTTAATCAAATGATTAGAGCCTCCAATCTATTGTCTCTTTAGTCCTCTAGTCTATTGATATGAATCCCAGTCAGTCGACTCACCTGATGCAGAATGACTTTCTTCATGCCGTATAAGTAAACTAATGCTATCCTATTTTACAATTTTGTAAAGGTGAATACCCTGAGTTACATTTGAGGGGAATCATTCATTTACATATGGAGAAATAAGAGGAAGGCTCATTATGCAAACCAAATTTAGAATAGGCAAGAAATAAACCACAAGACCACATACATAATCGAAGGGGTTTGGCCATAACCACACATACATCCACCATCAAAATAATTATAGGGCAATGCGTATGGACTGCATATATATCATATACATACATACATACACACATATATATATAGATACATATATATATATATATATATATATATATATATATATATATATATATATATATATATATATATATATATATATATATATATATATATCTATGTGTGTGTGTGTGTGTGTGTGTGTGTGTGTGTGTGTGTGTGTGTGTGTGGCATTCCCTAATGTATCAATAGTATGTTTTTTATATTTAAAGTCACTTTTCCTATCGTCGATCCATAGACAAATTGACAACAAAGAATAAACAATGTCAGTTCTTGACTACAAACATCACCATTGGTCAAATCCTATCAATGTAGAAAAGATACAAGTACCCCTTTTTTGAAATGTTGGTTGTCAATAACTAAAACCCACATCTTAGGTAATCTCTGAAATACAATTTTTAGAGAAAAAAATTCCACCAAAAGCTTTAAGAGTAGTTTGGTTTACTAAGAACTAACGACTAACACCTTCACATGAAATAATTGTTTCCTTCAAAATACTTCTGTCATCAATTGGGTAGTACAAAAACGGACGTTGATCATCTTATAAACCATGAAATAGTTGTACAAATGGTGTGGGTGTGATGTCAAGAAACCAAAATTTGTGCCATGTCCTCATGAAAACAGTGTTCCCCTAAATAGCTCTCTAGTGTTGGTTTACTCAAAAAAGACCAACGAATTAGTTTAATTCTTTTTTTTTTTCAGACAAGGGCCTATGGCATCAATTTCCTTTAGAAAACCAACGACCATGTACTTCCTTTTTCATTCATTTTTCTCTCCACAAACAATGACGAATTCCTTATAAAGGATGGCATAGGATAAAGGAAATAGTCATCAGTTTTATTTGCAAAACTAATCACAAAGTGCTAATTAGGTTTTCAGTTTTTGTTACATCCGATGACTAGTTCACTTAATATCACCTACGAACTGTTTCTTCCCCCATTCTCTATTTCATCTCCCTAAGTTCACTCTACTTTGGCGATCGTTGCCGCTTATGCCGATCGTTGTCGTTCCTCTACTCGAGCTATTGTTCTCTTCGCTGTCACTACTTTTCTTGCCGCTACTACCACTAGAGCTTGCCATCATTGTTGGAGCTTTTCGTCGCCACTAGAGATTCCCATTGTCCCTAGTGGATCTCTCCCTTTCTTATGGAGCTCACCGTCGCCACTACATCTAGTTGCCATTGCCACTGTTCTATCGTTCATTACTGCTTTGCTTTCCATCTAAGAAGGTATATGTAGTAGTATGTGCCCCATATTCATTCCATGATTTCAACATGGTCATAGGTGTATATATATATATATGGGCCTATCTTTAATACCCGTGCGGGTAGCTACCCACCCTCATTTCAGTTACATTTTTTCAAGTTGGTTAATTTTGACATGTAGAGGGTTACTTTACCTTGCAAACTGTTGAGTTTCATGCATAGATAGTTACGTTCGTAACAACAGATCTCAAAACATGGTTACATATCCGTTGTGTATTTTGTATGAGATTACTTTTTTAGTTGTATAGTTACTTTTTGATCAACATAGTTACTTTTTTTGATAGCATAATTACTTTTCTGGCCAGAAAAATTACATTTTGGCTGCCGGGTAGCGAAATCCAGGCTACCCGCGTGGGTAGCGAATAAATCCCCTATATATATATATATATATATTAAAATTAAGACAGAGGGTTCTCTATTCATCCCACCCCTCTCTTGTGGGTGAAAACATCAACAACATACAACTCCTTCTTATATGTCCGCAGGTTTGTTCCCTCCAGAAGACCAGATAAAATAATAAATCATCACAACCCAGGCAAAGAAACAGCTAAAAAAGCATCCATGATTCATCAAGCGTTGATCCTCTTCAGGTGCACGTAGGGAGTGCACCTTTTCTCCAAAGTTACCATGCCTCGAATTCTATTCGGTATCATCCTTCTATCTGTAATAACTGTCATATCTGAAAATCTTTTCCCCCATCTCCCAATCTCTCTGGGTATAGAGTTAGCAACTTTGTGAACCATTGAACCAGTAATACTAGATCTAACCAAATCGGACTTCAGCTCTTTAACAAATGGCTTGGTCCTCCATGGTTCGATAGCATCCTTCCACAGAATATTGTAGACTTCCTGGTCATCAATCCCAATACATGAAACTCGTAGCATATGATCATCTGCCAGTTTCAGTCCAACAATGCCTGCCTGTACATATGCTAGGACGAAGTCCGGCGATTTAAGCCAGGCATATATATATATATATATATATATATATATATATATATATATATATATAAACTTAACCTTAGTATAGGAGGTTTGTGGTTGTAACAAATTAATGACAATAGGATCATCGGTATGTAAATGACAACATTATCTGTTGGCCTGGAAACCCATCTAAGATTTACTCATCAAGAGTAAATCTTGGATACTCACCAGTTTGAAAATATTTTTGAATACATAATCTCACTTAGGATGTAAGTGTATAATGTGTATTCAGTTTTCAAGGATTTTCATCAACACTTCCCCGATTATTCTATAAGCACATATGTAGGTGGATATTTGCCCATTACATCAGTGTAGTTAAAGAACTTTAGGAAAATGCTGTCAAAATTTTCTTGAAAACTGAATACACATTATAGACCTACTAGTGAGATTAGGTGTTCAAGAATGGGATAGGTTGTACACAACTTCATTATTGATATCTAAACCCTAATTTTTAAACTACAAACTTAAAATCCTAATATGTAAACCCTAAACCCTAATCTGTAAACCCTTATCCCTAAACTCTAAATGATAGACCCTAATTTATAAACCTTAAACATAATCTTTAAACCCTAAACCCTAATACTTGTTTTCTCTTTGATCATAGAATGGATAGATCATGGATTTCATTCCAAATTTCTTCACCCCAAAGTTCATTTCTGGTCTTGATAAATTTATAAGATTTGTAGAGAAACATAGGAAATGACCTGGAGATAATTTCTATTATCCATGTAGGAATTGCAATAACAACTTGAAAGTTGACAATATAAATGATATTAAAAGTCATGTCATGTGCAATGAGATTTTACATGGGTATAAAGAATGGTACTACATGGAGAGATTGCTACTATGAGACTAGTAGATGTCGTGTTGATGATGATGTACATGTGACAAACCCAATTCCAATAGACATGGTTGATGCAATGCTAGATAGTTGTGGAGTAGAGCACACTGATCCACCTTCCTTATTTTGAAACATTGTGCATGATGTTGAGAGATTGTTATACTTAGGTTGTACTAAGTTTTTTAAGTTGAGCGTTGTGTTGAGATTTCATACTCTGAAAGCTAACAATAGATGGTGCGATAAAAGCTTCACATCTTTGTTGTCTTTCTTGATTCTTCCTAAAGGGAATGAGGGCTGGCATCCCAGACTGATAAAGGATTAACTAGACCTAGACCCAATAAAAGTTGGATTGCTTTATAGGCATGCATCACTCATACTTTCTTATTCCTACTTCATTAAATGAAAAGTGGGGATGATACAGATAGAGAAGAAATCTTTGCACCATAAATTGAAGGGAGGAATGCTACTTACCCGATAGGGAAAGATGAGAAATATTGACAGGGATTATCCTATCGGGACCTTTCTTTCCCTACTCTTTTAGAACTAGTTGGAGGCCTACTCCAGGCTACCAAAAGCATTCGACAACAAGATCCTATTGTAAGCAATTGGCAGGAAGCTGGGGCTCAATTTCAGAAGGCATCTCCTTTCAGTTGAGTCACTTCGTACCTCTCCTTCCAATCTCAACGTATGACTCAAACAAAATGTTGTGCCCAAGGGAAATGAAGGCTAAGAAGATACATGTGTTCTTGAATGATTGTGCGTTATTTCAAATAGAATATATCGATTTGAAAGATTATCCAAAATCTGGGATGCTAAGGTATAAAGTGACAAATTCCGTGAAGTCCAAAACTAGCTCTCCTGCCAAGGTGATGTGGTATCTACCTACAATTCATGGTTTCAATGCTTGTTTCCCAATACCATGAATGCAGAGAATTTAAGATGGCATGAAGAGACAAAGAGAAATAATGATGGGATCCTAAAACATGTGTTTGATTCCCCACAATGGAATACGATCAATTTATTATACCCTAAATTTGGTAAAAAAGTCAAGAATCTAAGACTTCGGCTTTGTGCCAATGGGATGAATCCATACGGCACATTCAGCAAACAACATAGCACTTGGCATGTTATTACTATTATAAACAATCTTTGTCTCTCGGTTGTATATGAAAAATAAGTATGTCGTGATGTCGTTGTTGATATTAGGCCTTAAATTACTTGTAAATGATATCGATGTTTATCTTGAAACTATGATTCATGAATTAAAGAAACTCTGGGGAGAAGGTGTGATGACCTATGATGCTTCACATAGATAAACATTTCATTTGCATGCTATGTTTTTTTGAAATAATAATGACTTTCCAGCATATGGGAATTTGTCTAGATACAACATAAAAGGATCCAAAGTGTGCCCTATATGTGACGAGAACACTGATTCAATACAACTAAAACATGATGGAAAGACTGTATATCTTTTTCATCAAAGGTTTCTTCCTAAAGTTCATCCTAAACAAAGGTTACACAAAGCATTCAAAGGATCAAATGAGAAATAAAGTACCTCTAAGCCTATAACAAGGGAGGTTGTATATGAAAGAGTAAAATACTTTCTCAATGCATTTGGTAAGAGATCACAATGTAATATTCCCACACTCATTAACAAATCTTTATACAAGAAAAGGTCAATATTCTCAGATCTTCCTTATTGGAGTTCTTTGACAGTTAGGCATTGTATCGATGTCATCCATGTTCAGAAAATGTTAGTGATGGCATCATTGGTACTCTGCTCAATATACCATCTAAGAGTAAAGATGGAATCAAATCCAGAATGGACCAACCTGAAATGGTCATAAAGAAAGAATTAACAAATAAAGTTAGTAGTGATTGAAAAACATAGTTACCTCCTTCTTGTTACACATTGTCTACAAAGAAGAAGACACTTTTTCTGAGTGCTTTCTTAATGTTAAGGTACCACAAGGATACTCTTCCAATATCCATAACTTGATATCAATGAAGGATTTGAATATGATAGGTCCTAAATCTCATGATTCTCACACTCTAATGTAGAAAATATTGCCCGTGGAAATTCGATCTATACTGCCAAAGCATGTAAGGTTTGCAATCACCATGCTTTGTTTCTTCTTCAACACTCTATACAAAATAGTTATTGATCCTAAGAATCTCAGTTAGTTGTAGAGAGAAGTGGTTGCTACCCTATGCCATCTTGAGATGTATTTTCTACCTTCATTCTTTGATACCATGGTACATCTTATTGCCCATTTGACTAGGGAAGTGAAAATGTTGGGACCAATTTTCTTACAATGGATGTATCCTTTTGAACGGTACATGAATGTTTTTAAAGATGATGTTAGAAATCATTATCGCCCTGTAGGGGGTATTATTGAGGGTCATGTGGCTAGGGAGGTTATGGACTTTTGCAATGACTTTCTGAGTTGTAATGTAGCTTTTGAAAACAATAAGAATATTGAGGACTATTTTGACTGAGGGACTTTAGGAGCATGAGTGAAAGTAATCAGTCGTGAGCTGTAGGAACAAACACACTTGTCCACAAAATTTATGAAGTGAGTATTTATATCATAGAACATACCAATTTCATCAAGACAAAACATCCTCAAGCCAATTCAATGTGGCTTTCTAATGAGCATAATAAGACATTCATTAGGAGGTTTAAAGATAAAGTCTTAAGCCAACTATCTCAAACACCAAGCAATGTTGCTGAAAATATCAAATTCATCACCTTTAAACCAAAAATGAATGTTATATTTTATGAAGGATTTGACGTAAATGGATTTTCATATTACCAAAAATATCATGATGATAAGAGCGTCGTCCAAAATAGTGGGGTATCCTTCAAGAGTCTTCATTGATTTTTGCTAGTGCAAAAGATAAGAGTCCACATGAAGCTAAATTGTCATATTATGGTGATGTTGAAGACATATGGGAGTTTGACTACATAGATTTAAAATTTATAACCTTTAGGTGTTATTGGTTTGACAACACAAAAGGAGTTGTACTGGATGAATTAGGTTTCACATTAGTGAATTTTGAAAAGATTGGCGAGAAGGGTGAACCATTCATAATGGCATCATAGGAGAAGCAATTATTTTATATCAATGATCCTAAAAATGAAAAATGGTCAGTTGTTCTTCATGTTAAAAGTAACTTCATTGTAGATCTTATAGATGAAGAGGACTACTATGAACTATGATGAATCCAATCCATTCTCAGTTGGCTTGCCAACACCAAATGTTTAAGATAACAATGCCTTATATATGCATGAACATTCATAGAAGGAATTTTAATCGATCTAAGATCCAATCAATACTAGAGGCATGCATTTTATTATTTTAAATGTTGGATGTGAATTAACCATTCTTTATCACTTATATTATATTGTTTCACGTTTTTTAAATGTTATGATATTTTCCAAATGGTGTCTAACTCTGAGTATGATGACCTGAGGATGAGAACCATGATTACGACACTGGTGTAAGTTGTATTATTTTATTACATAGATTTACATTTTGCAATGTCTATCAAATTTATAAGTTACATTTTCTATGACTTATATGTGTTTTCTATCAATTTTAGCATGTTGAGCCTGAGAATGTTCACCCTAAGAATGTTTGTTGTGAGAATCTTGTTGAGCTTGTTGAGAAACATCATGAGCGTGCATGTCAAAGAGGCATCACCATGATAAAAAAGTTAGTAGAGCAAAGGGCTAAAGGACCAAAGCTGGTCATTGAGCTTGATGATCAAGGAAATCCTATTAGGAAGAATCACAGTTCATTCCTACAATATCTAGGGGTTCTTACTCATAGAAAATCAGATATATATGTAGAATCTTGACATAAAATATATCAAGCCATAAATACTTAATACGGAAGGAACTATATGCGAGATATTATGATCTACAATTTTGTTTTTCAAGATATTTACTATTCTATTTTTAAAAATATTCCATCAAGCATATGAACTTTTGCAGAAAAAATTGAGCTGGATGAAAAATCACATCGTAAAAAGGTCCTACAATGCTGTGGGAGGGTTATAAGGAATTAAAGGATAAATCTAATAGGATAATACATGGTGAATGATAAAAAGAAGAAGAGATCCACCACTGAGCAATGGAACTATATTGACCCAAAGGCGTGAGACACATTTGTTGCTAATAGAGAATCTAATGAATTCAATGTATTAAGTCTCCTAATTATTTATTTGTGCATTATGTATTAAATATTTAACATATGTTTTGGATTAACCAGGCTTTGAGCGATGCTAAAGTGAAAGAAGGGCAAAGAATGTGCACAATGACAAGATGGGTCCAGGTGGCTATGTAAAGTTTTGCTAACATCTGGAGGCATCTTATTCTCAATAACCTACTCCTGAGACTATTGATTCCTCTATTACTACTGCATCTCTATCTCACCATGATCCATGGACAAATGTGAGGCAAACCAAATCTGGACAAACACCCAACCTCACAACTGCTGAGGTGGCTAAAAAAAGGTCAAATTCAACAATCAGAGTAATTACTATTGATTAGGGGGATCTCATAGCAATAACTATTGTTTTATGTTGACTTTGATTGTTATGTTTTACTTACCAGTTACTATTGTTGACGATTAGGTGGAGCTGTATGAGAAAAGGAAACAAGGAAAGTTCATCCTTGAGGGCACAAGGGATGAATTGGTAGTTGCTCTAGGTATTCCAAAGCATCTAGGTATGTTAGGGATGCTGCTTCTGGTGTCTGTATAAGAGACTTCTTTGGGCCATTATAGCATAAGCACAAATCTATCCAGAAATGAGGATTCTCAGAAGAGAAGGTACTAGAGATGATCCCAAAGGGAATAGTGGAAGCAATGAGACAATATCATGCTTCTCATTAAGCTCCTTAAACAGTACTTGTAGCACCCCACTCTTCTTATGAGGTGGACCCACTATGACATAGTTGGTTGGGAATAATCCCGTGGACCCGCTAGCTAGCACGTATGTTGTAATTTTTTTATGTAGTCTTTCAGAATGATTTGTATGATATATATGTGTTTAGGTATATATATAACACTATATACAAATTTTAAGGAGTTGAGTCATGTTGTCTTGTATTAGGAGGCCATGTCATTGCTGGGAACAACTTATCCACCCCTTATATGTGGCATGATTCATGGTACTCCAATGCCCGCAAATGCGGTATCATGCAATGCTCAGTCTTGTCTACGAGGCTTGAAAGTAGACTGCACTATCATATGGCCGCCCCTACTACAACACGGAAGGTGATGCAGAAGGGAGTGTGGTTGCATGGCTCAAAGAGCGAGTTGTCTATATTGATGTATGCAAAATTAATTTGCATTTGTATCTTTATATAATTGACAATTGATATGATAATATATATATGTATGGCACAACACCTAAGAAACCCCCCATTGCTCATCCTCTACTTCCTCCTCAAGATATTTTATTCCTGGTTGGCCTGCAAAGGACCTATTTGACTCACTATGCCCTAATTGTAGGGGAAGAATAGTATGGCTAGGCAAACTTGAGAAAGGTTCGCCTATGATGGTCCATATTAAGGAGGACGTTGTAGGCAAAGCTCATGATACTAGTATATTTTTGCAATATTTTTTGGATATTTTTACTTATGCTTGGTTGAATACATGTGTGACAGAACTTTGGATATGGCGAGATCTTATGGTAAAATACCTCATTTTATATATGGTTCTCTATTTACTTATATATTAATGTATACATGATATTCATTTTATAACTACTTACATAGTGTGTGTACAATTTTCACACTATCTCATTTGGCATTTCTAGTTTCATCATTGATGAGATGTGTACATAAGGACCCTATATTTGTGACGGATACTTCTCTAATGCATTTAAATATTTCGGTAATGTAAAAAAGAGTGTGATATCCTTTTAATTTTCAGTAAGTTTCAACTAGTTTGCTTATAATTTTGACTTAAGAGTTACATTTCATTGTGGATTTTGTGTTTTCTTTTGTTTGCTTTCTTTTCACTCAAGAATAATCATTGGGTGTTGTTGGTTAGTGTCCCTGAGATGCTAGTTGCTTATTATCTCAATCCAAGGGTAACCAAGTAGATAGTGGGAACACAAAATGAAAAAGGCATAAAGAACGTGAGTAATTTTTTATATTTGTTAACATATATAAATACATGATTATTTACTAATGCAATTCAATGTGTTACATTAACCTATAAGGTATAAAAGAATTTAAAAGGTTGGAGGACAGGTGGATAAGAAAAATAAGTTGTTAAGTTGTAAGAATGTTGTTGTAGTTTATCTGACTCCAATGCATATATATATATATATATATATATATATATATATATATATATATATATATATATATATATATATATATATGCGAACAATGCTTACTTTTATTTATTAACATTTTTCTGGTGGTAAATTTATAGGGCCAAGTACAAGACAATGGTTGGGCATGCACATACTACATGATGTGGTATATGGACATGATTGTCATATAGGAAGCACTAGACATCCACTGCATACAAAATGTAATATATATAGTCTTGATCATCATAAGTAAATAGTCTCATTTGATAATATAAAAATATCAAATCAAACTCTTTAATTATGTCATTTTCTTTGCAGCTATTTGACATGACAGAGCCCTATACGATAAAAGATATAGATGAGACACGAGAAAAATGTACACAAGCGTTCATTAAGGAAGTAAAATTTGAATTTGATTGGGATTAAAATGAGTAAACTATACTTTGATGTCATTATTTCTATATACATGAGGCGCTTATGACTTCTTGCAACTTTAAATTGGATTCAAGTAAATTATTAGTACATATGTGAACAACGAATATATACATGTGTGTGAATGAATGAGAAGATGAACGAATACAATGAGAATTGCATTTCTACATGTCATGTGAATGGAATTGGTGCATGTGTGAATGATGTATACATACATGTGTGTGAATGAATGTGAAGATGAATGCATACAATGAGAATTGTAGTTGTACATGTCATGAGAATGAAATTGGATAATGGATCTTTTATGTGGGTGGATTGTGTGTTTGTTATTGTAGGTTTTGCATGTTTGTTGGCATGTTGTTGAGTTGAATACAGGATAAACCTACATGTCTAATGAAATGAAGGTTTTGCATCCTACTGAATAGTCAGACAACAAGTCAGCAAACCTGCTATTTAAAAAAAAACACAAAAGTGTCTTTGATTGTCATAAAAAATGACATTGTAGGTCCCAGTTGTTGATTTTAAGAAGAATATTGACATTATAGAGATATTCTAAAATGTCCATGTTGGGCAGCATGACCATTCATAAAAAAAACACAGATGTATCATCTTTTGCACCAAAATAATTTGACTCCTAGTAGATGAAAAATTGACATTATAGAGCTATTCTAAATTAGCAATGCTGGCAATACAACCATTCTGGACAACACGACCATGTTGGGCAACACGATTGCACTACCAATTATCTAGCAACATTAGTTTATAGATATAACCAATGCCGCAGTTCGTCCATATCGTCCTTTTGTACATAAAACTGACAATGCAGACACCATTATCAATTAAAATTTGTCCTAAATTAGCAGTGTAATGTTGATTGCTACACCAAAAATCGATGATGTAGTTGTTTAACTATGTCAATTTCTTTAATGATAGAAACTAAGGCTAGCACTGAGTTTTCAGTTTGCACGCCCACAACAAACCTACGTTGTAGGCTCTTACCTCTAGTGTCACCCACTTAGGTGTTGCTACAAAACTGATGTTAGAGGCCTATTTTAGCCAACGTTAGAGGTGGTTTATGTACTAGTGTATGTGGTATTTATTCACATATGTAAATTAATCATTTAAATATTCACAGTGTATGCAACAAAAAAATGACAAAACCAAATCCGATCATATGGATTAAATCACAAAATATAGTAAGTTGACATGACTCTGATACCATTGTAGGGAAATATGGTGACAAATATGCCAGTGGAAACAAAATTTTCTTACCATATCTCAATAACCAGGGAATCACATAATGTGAATGAAGGTTGTAAGACATAAACATGGTCCTAGAGCAAGTCCAACAACTATCCTTATAGGGTTGTTCTTCCTTCTCAAGCAACATAAGAATGACAATTGATGAATACAAAGTTATCTTAGTTTGAGTCGCCATTTTTGGCCCAATTTTGCATTGAAAGCTCTCATATACCCCATGAATATGCTCATATATAATTTTCATCTATTTCAGATGATTATTTAGAGTTTTGATCAAATCCATTTGTCTCCATTGTAGGATTATGCATCACACTAAGTGCACCAGTGTAGGAGATAATGGTCCCACAAACCAACTAGCGGACCCCAGAAACTTTCGATAATTTGGACCATAGTTTTGATGAAAAGTTCCTTCATCAAAAAGCATCCTCATTAGTTAGAGGATTCATTGACACATGCACATTGGCCCATTGAAATGCCCCCCCCCCCCGCCCGTGGGAGTGGGTTTGTTTCATGATGTCGTGACCACACCTAAGATGTAGTGTCGACCAACACTCAACACAACTAGGCTGACGAGGCTTAAACGTGGGTCCGGGAAAGGATTCATGTCTAGGTTATCAGACTTTTAGAAATTTATAATACCTAAATGTTTAAGACACCTACAACTAGCATAGGGTCGAGGTAGTTCAGGTTGAACACAAGGATAGGAAGAACGACGCTTGAGAACTCAAGTTTCACTTGTCTAAGCACATCAAAATATCAAACGATAAGGTTTTGATAAACAAAAAGCCTATCTCCAAGGGGAGTTATTGTTGGCTAAATTGGACATTATCATAATCCCGTTATTTTGATGATGACAAACATTTCTTTCTTGTGGTTTTAACTTGCTATTAGAGTGTTTTAGGGACAAGCATATAAGGTGGTGGATAGAGAAGACTTGGAAGATCAATTTGCTAAAATTGCTTTATTTTCATGATTGTAATCAATATAAAAACGTGTACAAGTTTATAATGAACAAGTACTTAGATATCATGTAAATAAAGCATTTAGATCTTCCTATCCACACACAACACTTAGATAGGTCATCCCAAAGTGAGCATCACAAATTGCACATTCATTTGTTACACTTAGCATATGAGTTAAAGTTCTGAAACAGAGTTTGTCTTGGTCGAAAAATTTCTCGACCGAGATACTCTCAGTCAAACATCTTCTCGACCGAGAAACTCCCAAGTCTAAATCACGAACATCTTTGCAAAACCTTCTATAAGCCATCACAGAGAAGGGCTCGGTCGAACTTTACTTCGACCGAGACAATGTCTCAAGCAAGTTCTATAGTCGTTAGACTTAGTTCTATAGCCGTTCAAGTTAGTGGGAAAAAGTGGTTGGGAGTTGAGTTGAACATTGCTCCAGACTCACCCTCGGTTGACAATTTCCTCGATCGAGAGACACTCGGTCGACCAACTTCTCGACCGAGAAGATGTCTGTCTACACTTTTCAGAAGTAATTAACTAGTAGTTACTAATGTAATTAGTGGATACCTAACGGTTAGTTAAGCACTAAGAACCCCCTAGAAAGTGTCTAGAACGTCCCTAAGCACTATTAGGCCATTTTTATAAATAGGACATGCCTTAGGACACCTAAACTCACTTGAGTATACAACTTGCATATACAATTCACTTGTAATCACATTGTAGCAATCCATTAGCAAAGCTTTCACTTGCAAAACATTTCCACAAGATGTGAATTCATGTCCTATAGGATGGTATCTTCTATCCACTATATATTCATGACCATCCACTTTGGTTAGGAGATCAAACACTTGATATAGGATTCAAGCCTTGTGCTACATTGGTAAAGTTGTACTTTCCTACTTCTTTCTTGTTCCTTTTTATTGCTTTGGTTCTCCTTTGCTACTCCTAGGTTGGAGGCTGCGAAAAGGAGGTTGTTGGAGCTTCTTCAGGTGGTAAAGGTAGCTCGGCGGACTTAGGATTACTTCAAGAAGGTTGTCTCAATGGGAAGCTACTTTAAGAGGAAGGCTACTTCAAGGGGGAGCTTGGATTTACTTCAAGGAAGGCTGCTTCAAGGTTGGTGAGACTACTTATAGGTGAAGGCTATCCTTAGGGTGAATGTATTTGTATCTTATGTAACATCCTTGCGAGGTAATAAAATACAACTGTTTTCAAAATCCCAATTGGAAACAATTGGGTAGTGGACTGACTCCCTTAGTATTTGCTAAGGGTGGAACCACTCTAAACATAGTGTCTCCTTCTCCAACATTCTTGTGATTGTTTGTTTGGTTGAATTAATTTTAAAAATATCATAAAACCATGTTCACCCCTCCCCTCTAGTGGTCTTTCAATTGGTATCAGAGCAGGCTTCAAGGAACTTTAACAAAGTCTTGAAGAAAATGGGTGATGGGGTACTCAACAATCTCAACTTGGAAGGAACACTTGTGGCTTGGCCTCCACCATTTGATGGCACCAACTATATATACTGGAAGAGGAGGATGCAATTCTATTTCCAAGGAATCAGTTGGGATCTTTGGAG
Source organism: Alisma plantago-aquatica (assembly GCA_963693085.1). Taxonomy (NCBI): domain Eukaryota; kingdom Viridiplantae; phylum Streptophyta; class Magnoliopsida; order Alismatales; family Alismataceae; genus Alisma; species Alisma plantago-aquatica. The sequence continues at coordinate 372,809,372 of OY856412.1, forward strand.
AATGGTTTCAAATGCATATGATATTCCTCAAAGAGAGTATGCTACATGGGATGCTAATACGGTAAAGTTAGCCCAATTGAATGCAAAATCTGTAAGTATCATTAATTGTTCAATTTCCATAGGTGAGTTCAACAGAGTTTCAAATTTTGAAACTGCATATGAAATATGGCATAGACTCTCTACTACTTATGAAGGAATTGTTCAAGTAAAAAATTCCAAAATTGGTATGCTTAAACAAAAGTTTGAACAGTTATATATGGAACCATATGAGTCTATTTGTGAAATGTATGCAATGATTTCTTCTATTGTTAATGGGTTGAATGTATTAGGTAAATCCATTAGTGAAGAGGATCAAGTATCAAAGATTCTTAGGTGCTTGCCTCCAAAGTACAAACCAAAGGTGACATCCATTGAAGAAGACAATGATCTCACTACATTAAGGATGGAACAACTCATTGGCAACTTGGAGGCTCATGAAGATACCCTTAAAGAAGAAAGATTGGAGGCTAAACACAAAAAGGAGAAAAGGAAGGACATTGAATTCAAAGCATCAACCAAGAATAGTCATGACACAAGTGAAGAAGATAATGAAGAAGAAACACTCATTGTAAATGGTAAGCAATATAGAAGTTTTAAAACTAACAAAATTCCTAGTGTTTCTTCCTCCAGGTGCTTTGAATGTGGCAAAAAGGGACACTTAAAAGGTGATTGTCCCAAACTTAAGAAGGGAAACAAATCATCTCACAAGAAGAAAGAAAAAGCATACAAAGATGCATGGGATGATTCAAGTGATGATAGTGAAGATGAAGAAAAAGAAGTAGAGTGCCTTATTGCTACAACAAATGAAGAAGAAGAAAAGGTAATCCTTTTTTATTTTCCAAAAGAAGATCTAATTTCTAGTCTTCAAGATACACATGAGAAATATGTTTATTGCAAAAAGAAATTAAAGAAAGCTACTAAAACTAATGAGGATTTGTACACTAAATTAAATAATCTCTATTTTGAAAAGGACAGTATTGTTTCTGAAAACTTTACCTTGAAATCATCTTTAAATTATTGCAATACGAAGTTTTTCTTACTTTAGAAACAAATCATGATCTTCTTTCTCAAGAAAAGGTTGATTTGCATGCAAAACTGCATAATTTTCAGACTCAACCTATCCTATGTAATCATCTAGATTATGATGATATTGTTAAGGAAATAGATGCTTTATCATCTAATCTAGATCAAGAAAAGTTAAATATCAAAAAGAAAATGGATGATATTGCCAAATTATAATGAGAAATTAGTAGCTTGAGAAACATTGACATTCTTGATAAAATTCTACAAGATTCTTCTGGTCAGATTGGAAGAAGAGGACTAGGTTATTAGCCCAAAGGTAAATCTTTTCAAAAACCTAGAATGAGAAGGACACAAGTGCCCAAGACTAAAGTTATGTATGTGCCTACAGCCAGTCCAGACAAGAAGAGAAATGAAATTGATTTTATATGTTGTCATTGTTGTTTATTTCTTGGACATTATTCATTCTCTTGCCCATACAAGAAAAAGGATGTTGATCTAGTTTGTGTTCCTAAAACTTATTGATTTTAATTTGATTAGTTGAGAGTTGACCTAAAACATTACTTTAATATTCAAATGTCTTATCTCAACAAAACTGAGTCTTACTTCATATTCTTGCAAAATTATATTACTTTATGTTTTTCTTGCAAATAATTACTGAAATACAATACAGAAACACACTTAGTTCAGAAAATATTCAACTGAGACATTGTCGGTCGAGAATTAGTCGACCGAGTAGGTTACTATTTTAAGCTTGCAAAAATATGATAAAACCTGTACAAATAGCAGAATACTCGGTCGAGAAATTCTTCGACTGAGATAAATTTGATCGAAGAAAAGTTCGACCGAATCAAGTGAACATGTTTAATTGATCCAGTTTGCTATCAATATGCTATTAATGATTGATTTAATCTGCAAATCAAGAATGAATATTGGAGACAATTCTTTAAACATATTGATAAACTTTCATCATGACTTATTAAATATACTTTGATTATAACATTCTTATTAAACTGGTTACAAAACATGTTGATTAAAAACTTGTATACTTTTTTCAAACTAAAATTGGACATGCCTTCTTGCAAAAATGAATCAATACAGATATAGCATAGATTGCAAGTTCACTGCTATAATATCCTACATGGTTTGGCTTAAAACTACAAATTATGAACCATGTTGATTTAATCAAGGAAATTACTATTTTATAATAATCCACATGGTTTGTCCTAAGTATTTCTTGATTTATCTATAAGAATCATGTATCTTGAAATTTGCCTTCAAATGATCAAGATCATTGTAATTATGGATATGCCTTTACTGTTTCACCATGATCATTGTCTTTCATCATCTACTTGGTTTGCTTAAAATAATCTTTTATCTATATGTATAAAAATCATGAATGGATATTGTTTTCAAAATGATCATAGTGATTCAGCTCATTACACATAAAGATAATGTTATCATTGAAAATACAATTTTTTCATCCAGATAAATCTCTATGGCACAAATGCATCTTGAAAAATTAGTTAAATGATTATCTTGTGCTTAGCTTTTGGAAAATGATATCATCCTTGTTATACATGAATACTCTTTGTATGATACTCTATAAGCTATGTTTCAAAAATTCAATCAAGTAGATCATTGTAAATGCTTAAACTGGAAATCTGTAGAAATTGCCTCTCGGTAAAAATATAAAATCAACTGAAGGGCGCCCAGGTTGAAGTCAAGGTCGACCTAAAATAAGCTTGAACAAATGCTTAATTGTAAATCATTTCCTTGCACTCAATCTTAGTATATTGAAAATAAGATTTTAATGCATACCTATCATAAAAGGTTAACTTATTATGATCTAATGATTATTGTGACCTTAGAATCCTTAAATTATCTTGGTTATAAGATTAAGGGGGAGCTCCCAAAAACTATCTTGACTATAAGATTATGAAGGAGTTCATAAAATTTTGTAAACATCATAAAGAAAGTTTGAAACCAGTTATGACCTTATTATCTTTAAAGTAATCTTAGAGCCTACAATATATATGAATATAATGGAATTCTCTAAACAAATTAGGGCTTAACATCCCGTGCATTTGGTTAGAGATACATTCATTGGTTCTACTATAAGCTTAAAAGAATCTCATATCATTTCAGGGCTTAACATCCCTTGTAAATGGTTGAGAAACTACTAAATATACTCATGAGCTTAAAGGATTCTCATGTCATTTTTAGGGCTTAACATCCCTTGTAAAATGGATGAGAAATCAAAACACATATGCCATGAATCTAAAAGGATCTCATGTCATTTCAAGGCTTAACATCCTTTGCAAATGATTGAGAAATCAATTGTGGCAAAATTTGACATAAGTGGTTTGATTTATCAAATTATCTAATTAAGGGGGAGAAATAAAAGTCATAATTAATGTTTATCTTGGTTATCTTTATGAAATGACAAAGGGGGAGAAAGAATATAAATCAAATGAAAAAGTTTCATAATCTCTTAGTTTTAAAAATGATATCATTTGAACAAGAGAATACATGAAAAGGAAATGCAAAGCAAATTTTAGGTATGAAACTCATATGATTTACATAACTTTGATTTATATTCGAAATGTTTGCCAGCATCAAAAAGGGGAAGATTGTTGGCTAAATTGGACATTATTATAATCCCTTTATTTTTATGATGACAAACATTCTTTATTATGGTTTTAACTTACTATTTGAGTGTTTCAGGGACAAGCATATAAGGTGGTGGATAGAGAAGAATTGGAAGATCAATTTGCTAAAATTGATTTATTTTCATGATTGTAATCAATGTAAAAACTTGTACAAGTTTACAATGTTCAAGTAATTAGATATCATGTAAATCAAGCGTTTAGATCTTCCTATCCACACACAACACTTAAATAGGTCATCCCTAAGTGAGCATCACAAATTGCACATTCATTTGTTACACTTAGCATATGAGTTAAAGTTCTAAAATAGAGTTTGTCTCGGTCAACAAACTTCTCGACCGAGATACTCTCCATCAAACATCTTCTCGATCGAGAACTCCCAAGTCTAAATCACGAACATCTTTGCAAAACCTACTATAAGTCATCACAGAGAAGGGCTCGGTCGAACTTTACTACGACTGAGACAATGTCTCGAGCAGGTTTTATAGCCGTTAGACTTAGGTCTATAGCCGTTAAAGTGAGTGGGAAAAAGTGGTTGGGAGTTGAGTTGAACGTTGCTCCAGACTCACCCTCGGTAAATAATTTCCTCAACCGAGAGACTCTCGGTCGACAAACTTCTCGACCAAGAAGGTTTTTGTATGCACTTTTCAGAAGCAATTATCTAGCCATTACTAATGCAATTAGTGGATACCTAACAGCTAGTTAAGCACTAAGAACCCCCTAGAAAGTGTCTAGAACGTCCCTAAGTACTTGTAGGCCATTCCTATAAATAGGACATGTCTTAGGACACCTAAACTCACTTGAGTATACAACTTGCATATACAATTCACTTGAGATCACATTGTAGCAAGCCATTAGCAAAGCTTTCAGTTGCAAAACATTTCCACAAGCTGCGAATTCGTGTCCTATAGGCTGATACCTTCTATCCACTATACATTCACGTCCATCCACTTTGGTTAGGATATCAAACGCTTGATATAGGATTCAAGACTTGAGCTACATTGGTAAAGTTGTACTTTCCTGCTTCTTTCTTATTCCTTTTTATTGCTTTGGGTCTCCTTTGCTACTCCTAGGTTGGAGGCTACGAAAAGGAGTATGTTCGAGCTTCTTCAAGTGGTGAAGGTAGCTCGGCGGACTTAGGAATACTTCAAGAAGGTTGTCTCAATGGGAAGCTACTTCAAGAGGAAGGCTACTTCAAGGGGGAGCTTGGAGTTACTTCAAGGAAGGCTGCTTCAAGGTTGGTGAGACTACTTCTAGGTGAAGGCTATCCTAAGGGTGAAGGTATTTTTATCTTATGTAACATCCTTGTGAGGTAATAAAATACAAGTGCTTTCAAAATCCCAATTGGAAACAATTGGGTAGTGGACTGACTCCCTTCGTATTTGCTAAGGGTGGAACCACTCTAAACATTGTGTCTCCTTCTCCAACATTCTTGTGACTGTTTGTTTGGTTGAATTAATTTTAAAATATCATAAGACCCTATTCACCCCCCTCTAGTGGTTTTTTAGTTACCAGAAGAATTAATGGTATAAGATTTAGCAATTTTTATAGAGGTTTTGTATATTGGAAACTAAGGAGATAAAACTATCGTCGGAGTAAGGCATGAAGGAGGAAAACTCAACCGTAACAAGCGGTAGTGGAATACATCCTATACCATCTTCTCTCAAAGAGGATGCCTCTAACTATGCACTAAATCTCGCTCTCAAGAGTACTGAACATAGACCATAGTGGAAAGATATACCAGGGCAACCATGATCTTGGGTACTCTTGTACACCTGAATCAGACCATGCTCTAGAGTTTACAACATCCCTCTCTCAAGGGAGTCAAAATGAGAAACATGATTTGATAGCCAGTCAAAAGTGTGATTCAAATAGAAGAGAATAGAGCTCAGATGGTACAAAGAAATCATCCAACAAAAATGTACCATACACAGAACAATATGAGATAAACTCCATAGATTCAATAAGCACAAAAAGGTTTGGTTACTATGCAATAGTACATGAAAGTAAATTGATAAAATAGGGAAGATAGGTATCGACCTCCTTGATGTAGGAGGTTGATATACACAACAGCGGACCCCTAAGGTGAAGATAACCCGGTACCAGACAAGAGCCTATTGGGATACACCCGTGTCGGGTTCTTGACCATATCAGGTCATGAACCATGGTGGGTAAGGGCATATCGAGAAAAGACTCCCTACCCGATATGGCCGTGTCGGTTGGCCGGCCCTCTCAGGCAACATACCGTGATAGGTAGGCCATATCGAGTTGGGTGTCATGTCAGGTTAGCTTTTTCTTAGGTTCTCGGGTTCTCATGTCAGACATGGTTGGGCAGACCGTCTTGGGTTGAGACCGAGCTAGCGGCCCACCACGTTGAAGTGGCCTTGATGGTCGTATCGTGCTGCCACGGCTATCGAGATAGGTTCTAGGTGAACTCCTCCTGTCCCTCTCGGGTTGGGGGTATGCTCACCTAGTATCGCCCGACACGCCTGGGAACTCGACGCACAAGCTCCTTTTTGCTCTCAAAGTTAGCTCATGTGGGGTTCTGACTCATCCCAACAAAGCCCTATAGCTGCTATTTATAGGCAACGACTGGTAGGGGTTGCAGTCCTCATTGGGTCACATGTCCTTTGTCTGCTTCGTCCTCATGGCTTTGGGAGAGGGTCGAGATGTCAATCGCCCGACACGCCTGGCAGGGGTCGTCGCCTGCCGGGTTGCAAATAAGTCACACTCGATCGTGTCGATCAAAGGCTATGGCGGGCTACTGCACTGAAGGGTGGCTACGTCGCACGATAGACTCCATCAGGCTGACGGGTCATGGTGGGAAGGCTCCTTGTCGGGTAAATAGCATGATGTCTGTCATAGTCTCCCCGTGCAACACTCCGTGTCGGGTTGCTGCCATGTGCAAAGACACAGTTTCTTGTGTGGATTGTTCACCAATCTCTATGTCTTCATCCGATGCATGTCACTTCGCCATTAGAAGGGCCACTGCAGTTAGCTTGTTATGGATGTGTCGGGATGGGCCCATTAGCATTATTTTTGTGGGAAAATGAGAGAAACTCTACAGAAGAAAGGAAATATTGTCAGGAGCATACTGTGTATTATTTCTATACAATAAATAAGATAAAATGGAGAGGAAGATAGTTTAGGAGGTAGTTTTGATAGTAAAATATAAGCTCTAGCAACCATAAAAAGGGTGTTATCAACTCCCCCAAACTTAGCATTTTGATTGTCCTCAATCAATCTATACTTATTTTAAAACTTTGTTTGTGATACTTCTTCAAAACCAGACGTAGTCTTCAGACAAGGGGTTAAAAGTATTTTTGGGATGCCCTGAGTAAAATTACGTCTGAAACGAGCAATGGAATTTATTTTTCTTGCCTTATATAAGAAAAAATTTTCTCTTCAGCTTTGGCGAGACTTTTGGTGCATAGTTTCAAAGTTAGCTTTCACACCAAACAGCTTGGGAGTGGAAGGTGGGATTTTTGGGAAGGCTTAAGGATTTTTGGGTTTTTCTCTCTTCCCATCGGTCCATCTAGGTAAGGGTCTGTTAATGGGCAAGTGGTCCCTACAGTCCAAGCCAGTTAGCTTTAGAGTAGTGATTTCACATCCTACGTACCACTGCGCCAGATCTACCATGCTTAAAGATGGGTACTTTTAGAAAGACAAGTGTGGGATTTTTTTTCTTCTCATGGGCACAACTCTCATGCTTTTATTCACTCTCATAAGGCTTTCCTCTCTTTTTTGGGGGGTTTAAATGGTTAGGGAAAAGAAAATGAGTTTACTATTTGGGAAACTTTTTCCTTCACATGCACATCTCTTAGTTGTTATGAGATTATTTTTCAAAGATGGCATAGAAAAGTTATAGCCTTTGTCGTTTGAGACTGCATTTTCAAAAGATCAAAATAGAAATATGCACCACCTTAGATACAGAGAGAACGAACTGGAAGAAGTTGTACCAAATTTTTACTATAAAGTGTTCTTGCCTAGTTTTCAAGAGACAAGCAGTTGTGTCTATATGGATTTATATAAATCATGTATGCCTATGTACACAGAGTATGGTAAGAAAAGAAAAAGGGCAAAAAGGGAATTTTTTTGAGTACCTCCCTCATTGATACTATGGAGTATCCCCCCCACTAAAAAAACACTAACCCCACACTTTGTCCCAGAGTTGTGAGATAGATAAGGAAGGATAGTCATAGATCAATGAGGGTTTATTTAGTGCGCACGCCTTCATCTGATAGACGCTTCATCACATACTCTCCATGTTTGTTGTGATAGTATATGTGGTGGAGCTTTTCTGGCATTTGTTTTAGCGCCACCGAGCTATAGATCCAGTGCAGCACGTAGACACCACAGTCATTTGATAGGGGAACTTGTTGTGGACTGCGGTGGCAGAATTGGAGCTCATGCCACTTGGCCGTCAGGTTTTCTAGATATGCCTGGATTAGAGATGCCGCCTCGATATAATATTTCCTTGCTAAGTGCTCGAGGGACGTCAACGAGGTTGATGTACACTGCGCCAGATAGTCGTTGTTGGCTTCGGAGTTGTTGTAGAAGAAAGCAGCACGCGGACGAGTGTACACCATCAGGAGCGTCCAATGGTTGTCATGCAGCATTGGTAGGAAGATGATGTGCGGCATGCTCCTCTTCATCTAACGCAGAAATAGTTGGCGCACTCCTATCTCGTCAGCCAGACATAGGTTGTTGAACAGCATCGAGTGGGCGATGTAGGTGTATTCAAACTCCCTCTATAAGATGGGGATGTAAGTTGTCGCCACCGTCATTGCTAGACATTCTCCTACCTTGACTACGTCTTGTAAGTCATCAAGGAGGACTATTATACTATCTGTCTCATAAAAGATGTCTACGAGGATAGAATCATGAATTCTAAGAAGGATTTCATTGAAATGATCCTATGACAGAGAAGCACACGCAGAACGGTCAAAATTGCAGAACAATGATTTAGACATAGCAGGAAAAGTAGAGCCTTCATTGGAAAGTGCATCTCACAGGATTTCAATCTGTTTGCCTATCCCGTAGACGTTAGTGGATTTCTAGACTTCTTTTCTTGGAGGGCTATTGGGCTGAGAAGGTTCAGATTCTGCATCTGCCTCTAGCAGCTCCTTTGGAAGATCTGTGTCTCGGTAGTAGTGCTTGTCCTTGGTTAGCAACAGTGCATATGTGCTTCTTAGCTGATAGATGTTTTGGCCTTGGAGCTACCTTATGTATCCAAAGATGTTCAGTAGCTTCATGGCATGCAGGACAATGAAGGCGCTATTCCCGCTTCTCCACTCTTCTTGGACTAGGAAGTCTCCGATTGAGAAGAAGTTCCAGACGCCGCTATGGCATTGGATTCCATGCTTTATTATGCAGTGAAGATGCAAAGGAAGAAGTCTGAGACACTTGTCTTTGGGGCGTACAAAGCTCTATCCTATGTGTGGGACCTCCGCATTGTAGCAACTGAGGAGCGTGACATCATGTTTGTGGAGGTCCGCCATGCAGACGAACCAATGCTTTATGAGCTTGTAAGGGGCTAGCACCAAGCTTGTCTTGTTCTCCTCGATGTGCTGGAGCATGTCGGCCACCTGCTTTGCTTCGTAGGCCACTTCCATTATTCTTCTTTCCAAGGCCACAGTGGCGTTGTAGAACGACTGTCGGCCTCTCCTGATGGTGATATTTTTGAGCATCGCGCCCTCTAGGACCTGGAAAAGAATCTTTCCTACGATGTCTTCTGAGCGGAACATTCCTTTGAGCGCTCTGTGTCATACCGAGAAGTATCCATCACTCCAGAAGACGGTCTCTTCATCTTCTTGTGGCCTCAGGATAATGTTGAGCAGTTGTTGGTCCCAGATCGACCAGGTAGCCAATGGCACACTTGTCGAAATCGGCCATCTCGAAGAACAGGATCTTCGACGGCACTGAAAATGTGTCTACCGTCGAAGTCCTCACTCTATGGGGTTTCTCAGTGATCGAGCAATACAGTTTGTGCCCTCTCCCTCAGATTCTTCAGATGAATCTGTCGCTAGGCCATCAGTTGTCTCTTCTTCAGCTTCAACTGGCTCTAGAAGTGGTAAGGTAGCATATGTGTCGATGTCGTGGGTGCTCTCTTGTCCTGTTGGAGCTCCATCGCCAGTTTTGTTTGTTGTCTCTTCCTTAGGCGTTGTGGAGGGCCCACTGGAGGTGGATGATGATGATGAACCAGAGGAAGATTATGAGGATGATGGTGGAGAGTCGGAGGTCGGTGGCGATGGCGATCTCCTGGGATGCCTTGAGCGGTGTTGGTTGTCCCTCTGATTGAGCCTCTCCTTGATGGCGTCGAGGCATTGGTGTGTCACCTAAATCGTGTTGTTCAGTGCCTCTAGTTGTCTAGGGAGACCAACTAGAGTCAGCAACTGGCATTCCTGCTCGTTCAGACTCCTTTGGAAGACCTAAAACTTGTGGGTCAGGGAAGCAAAGGTGGAAGTGTGGTTTCTTGTTACCTCCAACAAGTTATCAAAATCAAAGCCGAAAACCTGCCTCAGTGATGAGGGGGATGCTTCCGATCATCTTCAGCTTCGTGTAGCACTCCTCGCGTAGGTAGCTCGGTCTAAAGAGTGTGCATCATCAATCAGGGATGAGTCCATTTGGACTATTTGTGTGGGTGTGGCTTCTGGACGGGGTGTTGGCACCTTTGTGGTTGCCTTTGCCTCATCAGTTTGGGGTTGTGGAGAGTCCCACGGAGTATGCAGATGTTGATCGACCATATGACTCTCGGCGTCCTCTTCCATACCGATCACCGGAGTTGACGGTGTCGGTGTCGGTGTTGGCTGCACAACCCTGAACTCCACCTCCAGGAGCTCAGTGAATGCCTTGTCACTATTGTGGAGGCACTGGGTTGCACTAATGCCTCTGCCGTTTCTAGTAGGGCTGAAGCTATAGGTGCTGCAGTGATTTTGTCTGCCACAACGACCCCTAGGGATATGTTTGCTGTAGCATCCTCGGTAGTCTCAATGACCTATCTGGTGGTCGACACTTCTTATGTAGCTGTGGAAGGTGTAGTTGTGGTTGCTACGGATGGTTCGACAACAGTTATGGTCAGCTCGGTGGTGGTGGCGATAGGCAAGTCTTCGATGGTGACAACCGATGATTTGTCCCACCGAGCGTCGAGGGGGACTAGACTTCGTGCGGCGGCCATCCTTTCTTGTTCGTTCCTTGTGGTGGCGTAGGTTGCCTCCACTATCATAGCCTCTACTTCTTCTGTTGTGAAGACCAGCTTCACTGTGTCATAAATGACGTAGAGCAGGAGGGGAAGGAGTAGATCCGTCCTAAAAAATTTGTAGAAGAAGCGGAGACCCTCCTTCTTGATAATGTTATCCTTTGTGAGAAACTTAATATCGATCATGTCATCGCCTCTTGTCCTTGACAGGCTGCACAGCTCGTTAGGGTACCCCAGTCCTGCCGTGATCCAGTTGACGATCCCTCCCATATTATATTCCTTGGTGGAGTCCTTTATCGGATGCATCCTGTTTAGAAGGAATTGCCCCAAGTTGATCGTTCGACCCTCCATCATATACCAGATGAGATGGAGCTCTTCAGTATATAGATTGTTGGTCTCGTACATGTTGATGAGGAGCCTCGCCACGATCTTGTGGATAATCCTCCAAATACAGGAGTGTACCACCGCCACCTTGCTCCCTAGCTTGAAAGAAGATTTGCCGGTTAGCCTCCTCCAGAGTGTGACTGGGTTGAAGCTGTCACCTTCGGTCTCAGATTTGCTGGAGGAGAATATCTTGTTGAGCAGCCTCTCCCAGATATCATGGTCGACGTTGTAGAGGTGCCCTTGTAATTTGTCCACCCCGCCGAACCTTTTGGCCTCTTCTAATGTATTCGGGACTCGGTGAAGGGACGAGATAAACTCTTTTGTTAGATCGGTGTAGGAGGCGGTGTAGCTGAAGAAGATCTTTTGTAGTCTGGCAGCTTCTAAGATGTTCTCCAGTCTGTCGATGATCCCGATCTGCTAGAAGGATGCTTGGTGGTAGAACCGGGTTGGCTGGTATACTTTTCTCACCAACTCCGCGTACCGCCACCGGTGCTCTTCATCCCTGGGTGTGAACCGGCCCGGAGAGTGGGCCAGGGGCTCTATTCTGCCGTCGTTGTTGGGGATGGGGTCGCTTCTATTCTAGGCCACTTCTCATCCTCATATGGCCCAGATGCCTTAGGGTTTGGGCTTTTTGCCCGGTTGTGGATTCATTTACGGCCTCGGGGTTGACCCTCCGGCCTTGTTCGCCAACTTGGACGACAGCCTACTTGGTGTAGGCCATTTTTCTGCAATTATTAGATGAAGGAAACAAGTTAGGAAGAAGGTTGTTCGATCAAATTGCTTTTTCCCGATATCAGGCAGGAGGTTAAAGTGAATGTGTCGCCCGATACGGATGGGGCAATACATTTAAAACCGGTATCGGGTTGGGCATCTAAGGAAAAATTTCTACATGATATGTGAATGCCCGACACCAAAAGTCAACATCGAGCATAGGTAAAAACATCACTCTAGAAAGGGTGATAAGGACTGGGTGATAAAACAGCATTGGGTGTATTGTCTAACAGATCCTACTCGGTGCGATCGTTGCCCGATACATGTGTCACGCGATCTGGGGCGTCACGTGGCAGGGTTGAAAAATTGATGCAACGATGCGATGATAGAGACGACGTGTGCTGCATTGTGTCAGGCAATACTCGTGTTTCCTGACACGATTTAAATCTCTTGCAAAGTGAATAGAGAGGTATAGTCATTGTCGTGAGCTTGCCTTTGTTGTCGTGTCGTGCGACACAGGTGTCGTCCAACATAGACTTAAAACAAAGAGGTAAAAAAATCGGCAGGGTTATTGCACGATAAGCAAAACTTGATGCATGCCAAAATGACCTGCCCGACATGGGCCAGAACACGAAAAAGGGTTCCTGATAGGGTTGTGTGACACAAGTTGCACGACACAAGCTACACGATACAAGTTGTGCGGCACGAGTTGCGTGACACGGGTAACTTAAGTTACACGATAATTCGTCTCAGGTTTTACCTATATCGTGAAAGGGGATGTGTGGCGCGTGACACAAAGGTCAGGAGAAGAAGGGCAACATGGGAGCAAGAATAGAAAAAGAGATGCACAATATGAGAGCAGGAGCAGGTAACTTGGTAGCCCGACACGATTAAACTTGGTTTACTATATATAACCATCGTGAGCAGGGTAAAACGGGGTAAAACTTGGACACATGTTGTGCGAGGAGGTGAATTGTCTTTCCAAGACACGGTAAAATTCGTTTAATCCGTCGCGTCATGAGGATTTTGAGAAAGCTTGCGTGACAAAGACGTGTTAGGCGACAAGGGAGTATCGTCAGATGAATATTGCCTGACACACTTCTAACACGATATGAACTTTGCACGACACATGCATCATGCCGCACCGCACGTGATCCGTTGCATGGCACGTCTGCCCGATATAGCTCTCGATCTTTTATGATGGGCAGACGTGCTGGCCGATATGGTTTGAGCAATAGGGTAGGCTGATGCACTTGTCGTGCGATAAGGTCAGGCGCCCGACACGCCACTCCAAAACCATGAAAGACTAAGACCAAGATGTCACCCGATATGGTTCGAAGTGAGTCGGGCGATACAGTTGTCATAAAGCCTATCATGTAGAGTAGAGAGAAAAGGAAGGTAGTCTACGTCTTTGCCAAATTTTCCAACAAAAAAGGCTAAAAACTAAAGTAAAAACAAGGATAGAAAAACTGTAAATCAGAAGGCACTTGATGGGTAAAACATCATTGGCTTGAGAGTGAACTTCAGCCTCAGATAGTATTACTCACTAAGGAGATAAAGCTAAGTCAGTGGCCCATGAAATGAGAGAGTCTGTGTGTGTGGTGCAGGAACAAACTCGGGCCTTATTATAATAATATTGTTCATAGTGTTCTTTGCAGGAAAAGGAAATAACATCATGTTATAGGAAAGTAAAAAGCTCAGGTTGCCTCCCAAGGAGTGTTGTGGTTTCCATCTTCAGATCGACATCTTCTCAGCTTGCTATACTTCTCCAGTGGGTGCAACTTCAGCATCTTGTAGGGGTATCTAGGATCTTCTAACAAAAGCTTCGTCTTCATAGAAACTCTTGACTCTATGTCCGTTGACTGGAAAAACTTTCATCGGATCTTCTAAATCATAAATATCCATCATCCCAGATGGATATGTGTTTGCTACTGTGAATGGTCCGGACAACTTGGTTTGCAATTTTCCTAAAAAAAGATGGATAGAAGATTTAAACGATAAAACCTTATCACCTTCGTTGACGTCCTTTTCTCGTATATAGGAATCATGCTAGACTTTGGTTCACAATTGTAGATCCTTGAGTTTTCATAAGCATGAAGCCTCAACTCCTCATGTTCTTGAAGCTGAAGAAATCTTTTCTTCCCAGCCAGTGTCGGGTCCGTGTTGAGGCATTTAATTGCCCAGAACGCTATATGCTCCAACTCAAAGGGCAGCTGGCAAGCTTTCCCATATATCAAGCGATATGGTGTGGTTCCTAATGGCATCTTGTAAGCGGTTCTTTATGCCCAGAGAGCATCATCTAATTTAGTTGACCAGTCCTTGCAAGACTTGCCAACTGTCTTTTCTAGGATCTGCTTGATCTACCTGTTAGAAACTTCAACTTTCCAGGATGTCTGCGGGTGGTACGGTGTGGCGACTTTATGACGAACGCCATATCTGCAGAATAGTGATTCAAACTACCTTTCTGCAAAGTGAGATCCACCATCACTGATGACGGTTCTCGACACTCCAAACCTTAGAAATATTATCTTGGTAATGAGGTTTATCATAGCTCTGGCATCACATGTAGTGGTGGGTATATCCTCTACCCATTTGTATACATCATCAACTACAACGAGGATGTATTTAAAACCATAGTAGGAGGGGAAGGGTCCCATATAATTTATCCCCCATACATCAAAGATATCTACCTTAATCAATTCAGACAGTATTATCATATTTCGATGGGAGATGTTCCCAGTTCTCTGACATTCATTACAAGACTTGACATAAGCATGAGCATCCTTGTAGAGAGTCGCCCAATAAAAGCATGACTGGAGTACTTTGGTGGCAGTCCTTTTGCCTCTGAGGTGTCCTCCATAAGGAGAGGAGTGACACTCAAATAGAATCTTGGGAGCTTCTTCCTCAGGTATGCACCTTTTGTGTAACCCATCGGTACAACGCCTAAATAATAGAGGGTCATCCCAATAATAGTTCTTCAAATCAGAGAAAAATTTCTTCTTCTGATTGCAGGACATTTCTGGGGGTAGTTGTTTACAGGCCAGGTAATTACAGAAGTCTTCATACCATGGCCCTTCAGGGTTGGCCGACTGGGCAACATAGATAGATTCATCGGCATAACTTTTGTTAATTGGCAGTGGGTGGTCGTCCTCCACCCGAATCCTTGAGAGGTGGCTGATGACCACGTTCTCTGAACCATTCTTATCTATTATTTAATGATTGAATTCTTGCAATAGTAACGCACAACGCAACAACCTAGGCTTTGCGTCTTTCTTTAACATAAGGTACTTGATGGCCCTATGGTCAGTGTGAACTATCACCTTAGAGCCCACAAGGTAGGATCGAAACTTATCAAAAACATACACAATGGTCAACATCTCCTTCTTAGTAGTAGTGTAATTCAGTTGTACCTCATCCATGGTCTTACTTGCCTAAAAGATCATGTGGTGATTTTTATCTTTCTTCTGACCAAGGATTGCGCCTATGGCAAATCCAGTGGCGACACATATGAGCTCGAAAGGAAGATTCTAGTCGGGGGACTGGAGAATGCGTTTGGATACCAAAGCGTCCTTCAGAGTTTAGAACGCCTTTATGCACTCATCCGTGAAATCAAATTTCACATCCTTTATGAATAGATTGGAAAGGTGATTTACGATCTTTGAAAAGTCTTTGATGAACCATCGATAGTAGCCGGCATGCCCTAATAAACTTTGAATTCTCGTAACAGAAGTGCGAGGAGGAAGCTTGGCTATCGCCTCCACCTTGGATTGATCGACTTCGATACCTTTGCGGGTCACCTTGTATCCAAGGACTATTCCTTATTGCACCATGAAGTGGCATTTTTCCCAATTGAGATTAAGACTTTGCTCTTCACATCTTTTCATTACCAGAGATAGGTTATTCAAGCAATCATCAAAGGAGCTTCCATACACACTAAAGTCATCCATAAAGACTTCCATTTTGTCATCAAGAAAATCGGTGGAGATGGCATTCATACATCACTGGAAGGTGGTTGATGCATTGCAAAGCCCGAAGGGCATTCTCCTAAAAGAAAAAGTTTCATAGATGCAAGTAAAGGTGGTCTTTTCTTAATCATCAGGGTGAATAGGGATCTGATAGAACCCTGAATACCCATCCAACTAGCAAAAGTAGGAGTGGTGGGCCAGACGCTCCAACAACTGATCGATGAATGGGAGGGGGAAATGGTCCTTACGGGTGGCGGTGTTGAGCTTTCAGTAATAGATACACATCCGCCAGCCGGTCATCGTCCTAGTAGTGACCTCAACTCCATTATCTCCTTTAACCAACATTATACCTCCTTTCTTTGGGATGACCTAAATGGGACTTACCCACGTGCTATCGCTGATAGAGTAGATTATTCCTACATCTTGGAGCTTTACGACTTCTTTACTAACAACTTCTCAAAGCTTCTCATTCAGCTTTCTCTGTGGCTGGGCATATGGCCTGGAGTCCTCTTCTAGGTGGATCTTGTGCATACACACATAAGGGATGATCCCCTTTAGGTCTCTTATAGAGTAACATAGGGCCTTTCTCCATAGCCTTAACTCTTCAAACAATTGATCTTTTTGGCTATCGGTCAACTCTGAGTTGATGATCACCAGATTCATTTTCTCTTCGTCTAAAAAGTGGTATTCCAAGACTCTTGGCAAAACTTTCAAATCAGGCGGGTTTCATTCTCCTGTTCATCGGCAGGTTATTTTCGGAGAGCAGCGTACATAACTGTCTCCACAAGATCTTCATCTTCTTCAGACAAACCTTCAACTTCCAGAAAGGCCAATAGTTCTTTGACCTCTAGATCTTTGTCCTCCTGTACCTCTCCAGATAAGTCGCACATAAGTGGGTCTACCATGGCCTTTTCTTCCCTTACCTCATTGCACAACTGTTGGTAGCTCTCAACAAAATAAGAGGATTCAAGGAACGAAGGGTCTTTCATACAATCTCTAATGTTGAATTCGATATGATCTCCTCCAACCCAGATCGTAATCATACCCACCTCCACATCGATGAGGTCTCGTCTGGTCACTAAGAAAGGTCACCAAAGATAATAGGGCAGCTCGGATCTTCTACGGTATCAATCAAAACTATGTCACATGGAATAAAGAATTGCCTGACTCGAATGGTCACATCATCCACTACTCCTATTGGCTTGGTAAAGGTGTGATCAGTGAGCTGGATTCTCATGTTCCTGCTCGACATATCAGTAAGTCAAATCCTCTTAGCAAGGGACAAGGGCATCAAGCTGATGCTTTCCCCCAGGTCTGCTAGACCTTTACGAGTTATGTTATCCCCAATTTGAAAGGGGATGACAAAGGCCCCAGGATAATTCTTCTTTGTTGGCATACTTGCTTTGAAAAAGGAGTTGAACATCTGTGCTAGCTTTACGGTCTCCACATCTTCACCTCTCTTCTTCCTTGAAATCAGATCCTTAAGAAACTTGGCATAAGTAGGCATTTCTTCAATGGTATCCAGAAAAGGGGTGTCAAGGTGCAATTTCTTTATCGCGGCCATAAACTTTTCATATCTCTTTTTCAGTAGGGCTTTCACCATCTTATGGGGGGATGATACGTGGGGTGTGTACTTGTCAGGATGCTCTTCAAAAGAGACTTCATTGCTTCCTTGGTCACTCTCCTTGGCCTTACTGGGACTTCTTCTTCAACCTCTTTTGGACTAGCTTCTTTGGCTGGTGTTGTCGTTGGCGTTGTATCCTTTTTCATGGATGTTTGTACTACAGTGCCTAACCTTAGGATGACCATTTTTGTAGTCTCATGTCCCCGTGGATTGGCCTCAGTATTGGAGGGGAAATTCCCCACTTGATGATTGATGCTCTGGGCGAGGCTCGCGAGCTGTTGGCCGGTCTATTTATTGTGTTGCTAGAGTTCCCCAATTTGGGCTGAGAATCCCCCATCTTCTACTGCATCAACTTAAGTAGGGTTGTGCTATCCATAGAACTTTTATGCATCTTCTCATTAAGGTCATTTTTCTTTTTGGCAAAGGACATCAACTCTGTCATCATAGACGATCTCTGCGGCTGCATCTGTTGGAAAGTCTGCTGTTGTTGGAACCCTTCCTTACATTGCTAATTCGACGGTCCTCCCGCAGGATTTCCACTCACCAGCTGATGAGAGTTCTCAGCAACACTGGTATTCCCATAAGAGAAACTTGGTGAATAGGGCGTTTGTACTGGACATAACTGACATTTTCTGTACTGTCCTCATCAAGATCTCCTTGAATGGCTGTGTGTGGGCAAAAGTCAGACAGATGGTCTGGCTCTCCACAAGTGACACAGCTTCTCACAACTTCCTGTCAAACTTTTCCTTTATAAGCCTGCTCCTTCAGGGTCTAGACATCGGTTACTATTCTGTCTAGCTTAGCCACAAGGGCTTCCATAAACTTGGACTCTCCCGGAGTGGTATGGCTCATAGACTCTCGGTCGTACTCACTATCTTTTGATTCGTGGCCATATTATCTATGATTTCCCTGGCCCTCTGAGCATTGAACCCTAAGAAGTCACTGCAATCTACAACATTCATGGATTTCCTCTCCGCAAGGCACACCTCATTATAGAATGTGGTGATTAGCTTAGGTTCAAAAAAAGCCATGATGTGGGCACTCCCACTGGTAGCTTAGAAACCTCTCCCAGGTCTCGTGCAGGTTTTCCAAGGGTTTTTGTGAGTACCTCATTATCTAGTTTTGACACTTGATCGTTCTTTCAATGGGGAAGAACTTGGTGATAAATGTGTTAGCGAGATGCTCCCAATCGGGAAGACTCCCATCTTGTACACTCGTGTACCACTCTAATGCCTTGTCTCTCAGAGAGAAAGGGAAGCACTGAATGTAGATGTGTGCTATCGGAATCCTATTGATCTTGAAGGTGTTGCAAGTCCTTTTCAAAGTTGTGAGATGGTTGTTCGAGTTTTCTTCAGTAGTATTCCCGCCAAACTAGTTATTCTATAGAAGCTGGAGCAAAGAAGGATTCAACTTGAAGTTGGTAACGTTGAGGGGCTGCACAACCACTGGATTTGTTTCTTCATTTTCCCAGACTTGGTCAAACAAGCGCAGAGAGTGAGCTTCAGGAGCTTGGTTAGCCATGACTTGTTAGTGGCAAGGATGACCTAGAAAAAGGAGGACAGGTACCTAGGAGGAAGGAAAACTGTAGAAGTATTAGTATGTTGTATGAGCTATGTGTAGTAAATATTTACGGTATAATATTCATATGTACAAGGTTTTTGGCAAAGTACAAGCAAAACTCGAGTTCATAGAATGGTTTTTGTTGCCTATCCCCAGCAACGGTGCCAAAAAAGTTGATGAGCCTTAAATGTGGGTCTAGGAAAGGAGTCATGTCTAGGTTATCAGACTTTTAGAAATTTATTATACTCAAATGTTTAAGACGCTTGCAACTAGCACATGGTCGAGGTAGTTCAGGGTCGAACACAGAAGAATGGTGCTTCAGAACTCAAGTTTCACTTGTCTAAGCACATCAAAAGATTGAAGGATAAGGTTTTGATAAACAAAAAGCCTATCTCCAAGTGAGTTACCAGAAGAATTAATGTGTTAAGATTTAACAATTTTTATATAGGTTTTGTATATTGGAATTTGAGGAGATAAAACTATCGTCAGAGTAAGGCACGAAGGAGGAAAACTCAACCATAAAAAGCAGAAGCGGAATACATCATGTACCATCTTCTCTCAAAGAGGATGCCTCTAACTATGCACCAATTCTCTCTCTCAAGAGTATTGAACATAGACCAGAGTGGAAATATATACCGGGGCAACCCTGATCATTTGTACTCTCGTACACCCAAATCAGACCAGGCTCTAGAGTTTACGACATCCCTCTCTCAAGGGAGTCAAAATGAGAAACACGATTCAATATACAGTCAAAAGCATGATTCAAATAGAAGAGACTAGAGCTCAGATGCTACAAAGAAATCATCCAACAAAAAGGAACCATACACAAAATAATATGAGATAAACTCCACATATTCCATAAGCACAAAAAGGTTTAGTTACAATGCAATAGTAAATGAAATTAAATTGCTGAAATAGGGAAGATAGATATCAACTTCCTTGATGTAGGAGGTCAATATACACAACAGTGGACCCCTAAGGTGAAGCTAACCTGGTACTGGGTAGGATCCCTATCGGGATATGCCCATGTCAGGTTCTTGATCGTGTCGGGTCATGAACCACGGTGAGTAAGGGCATATTGGGAAAGGACTCCCTACTCGATATGGCCGTGTCGGACGGCCGACCCTCTCGGGCGACATACCGTGACGGGTAGGCCATATCAGGTTGGGTGTCATGTCGGGTTAGCTTTTTATTAGGTTCTTGGGTTCTCATGTCGGGCATGGTTGGGCAGACCGTCTTGGGTTGAGACCCAGCTAGCGGCCCGACACATTAGAGTGGCCTTGATGGTCATATTGTGTTGTCGTGGCTACCATGATGGGTTCTAGGTGAACTCCTCCCATCCCTCTCGGGTTGGGGGTGTGCTCACCTAGTATCGGCCGAAACGCCTGGGAACTCGACACATTAACTTCTTTTTTCTGTCAAATTTAACTCTTATAGCATTTTGACCCATCCCATCGAAGCCTTGTAGCTACTATTTATAGGCAGTGGCTGGTAGGGGTTGCGGTCCTCGTTGGGCCACGTGTCCTTTGTCTACTTCATCCTCATGGCTTTGGGAGAGGGTCAGCACGTCAATCGCTCGACATGCCTGGAGGGGGTCGTCGCGTGCTGGGTTGCGAGTAAGTCACGCTCGATCATCTTGGTCAAAGGCTCTAGTGGGCTGCTGCACTGAAGGGTGGCTGCATCGCTCAATAGACTCCATCAGGCTGATGGTCGTGGCGAGCAAGGCTCCTTATCGGGTAAATAGTGTGTTGTCCGTCAGGGTCTCCCCACACGACACACCCATGTCGGGTTGCTGCCATATTGGGCAGCGATCGCGATGGGTAAGGGGTATGTCGCTTCTCTATTAGAAGGGTCGAGGCAGTTAGCTTGTTATGGATGGGCAAAGACGGGCCCATTAGCATTCTTTTGATGTAAAAATGAGAGAAACTCTGTAGAAGATAGGAAATATTTTCAGGAGCATAGTGTGGATTATTTCTATACAAAAAATAAGATAAAACAGAGAGGAAGACAGTTTAGGAGGCAGTTCTGATAGTAAAATATAAGCTCTAGTAGCCATAAAAAAGGTGTTATCATGGGCCCACCTCGACACAGTCGGGTTGAGGCTAAGGTATCGTGGTTGATACCCCACCTTGAGTGCGGCACACCAGTGCAACTGTAGAAATAGACCTTGACCGTGGCACATGACCTCGACCATGACACATGATCTCGACCGAGACACATGGCCTCAACCGCTAAAACACTCCTCGACTGTGGCAAAGACCTCAACCACAGTGAACACCTCAACACGGTCGGGCGCACCTCGACACGATCGTGCCAAGGTGTATTGCGACCGCTATTGAAGTTCACGACTGTAGAAGCTAAGACAATCCTCTCTAGATCTGCGCCTATAAATAGATGACCCCCTCCTTCATTTGAGACATCTCTTCCGCTCTTTCCACGCTGACAAGCTGTCGCTCTGTGTCCAGCCAAGGAAGACAATCTCCGCTGCCAAAGACTACCTCTGTGGAGTCCTTTCTACTACTCCTTCTCTGCTCAATCAAGATCTATCTCCTAGCCATGAAAGTGGTGGGATTTCAAATCTATAGCACCTTCATCCATCATCCATCTATACTCCATCTCATGTGAGCAAGGACACAATAAGAGAAGGAAGAAGGAGAAAGAAAATCATCCTCATTCATCTTGGTGTTCTTCCCCTCCTCCAAATCTATTCCTCCATCGTGTAGAAGATTGTTTCTCCATCGAGTTGTGACCATCTTCTTCATCATGACCATGGCAGAATCTTCTCTCTCTCTTGTTCTTTTTGTTTATATCATGACGAGTGAGTAGTCCATTTAGTTGGGGTGTGGGGACTAGCCTCGCTGCCTGTGCTTACATGTCAATTTTATAACATTCCATGACTTGTATATAACTTTCCATTTCATTGTTAATTGTTTAATGCATTCTTTGTGGATTGATCACCTACCTTGCATGATTTATTATATTCCTTTGTTGCGAGAACTTCAATACTTAGGATTTGAATATGATTAATATGGTTGATGCCTGGATGAGAACTTCTGAAGGGATATCTCCAGAGTAGTAAGTGTGTAACCCATGGGTAACGAGACATCATGCCCATGGAGATGCTTACATAAAATCTATTTCTTAAGGGATGGTTTGCTACTCCATTTGGATAGTCGTATCTTGTATGGATGTGTATTGGATGTGTTTTCATGTGTAGTGGTGGTGAAACCCAATTCCACCCCAGTGATTTCCATCGTTAATCTAAACTCGACTTTAATCCCACTCTTTTACTTTCCTTGCAATTCGTTTAACTAAGCCCAAATCAACTATTGTTCTAAATATTAGTGTTAGTTGAACCAGATTCAACTAGAAAGATTCTTAAACAAAGTTGTCCCTAGAGATTCAATCCTTAACTATAATGCGATAAGACCTAATTTCTTGCGGGTGGTATTATTACACAAGGTTTTGGTAAAAACTTAGGGATTTCAGCCCTAGGTGGATTTGTTAGTGCAGTAAAACCCACGTCAACAATCAATGACAACTTCCTGGGGTAGAACCTGCAAACAACAATTGATGATGTCCTTCTAGCATGGTGATAAAAGCCTCCACACCTCTACGTAGTCCATGCATACCATCAAGAACTCCAAGTCACACTTCCTAAGTGAAAAGGAAGGAGTTGTCCTTCCATTGTCAACGTGCTAGAGTTGACTTCCTTTTCCCTTGATGTCTCTCCCTTAATGTTACCACAATGTTGAGAAAAAATGTGTGTCTAGAGCCTTGGCCACCCCCTCCTTTTATGAGAGTGGATGGTTTGTAGTTTTACAATCCCAAGGGACATGAAAGGCCAAATATCATGGGTTGGAAGTCAATCAATTGGACACTCCAGTCAATGGACTGCATGGTTCATACACCTAATGATGATGCTTGTTACTTGGTTGAGTGGAAAATTTCCACTTACTGGGGTTGTAGATGAGTCCCATTAGGTTGTTTTACATGTTTTTAGGTACAATCTCTTTCAACAGAGAGGTAGTGACAAAAAAAATGTAAATATAATAATTAAGTCTAGAATGTCCATGTAGTCTCACTTTTTGGAATGGGTTGTTTATTGAGTTTCTTCCTATAACTTACATGTAAATGGTATAAATTGAACAACATAACTATAATATGAGTTAACTTTGGTTTTAGTGGAGTTGAATGAGATCCATGATCAATGAACATGGTGACCCTTTGATGTGGCATTATTTTTTGGGGTTTGATGAAAAAGGAAAAATTTACACATGTTTCTTATAAACTACCTTGAGTGTGTTTTTTGACTATCAAATGTTTTGTTTCTAGATTTGGTTTTGATATTAGGGATTCTATGTTATAATTAGAACTTGTGCTTATTAAAGGGAATTATCTACTACAAGCATTTAGGTAGTCCCAAAAGAATGTAAATTAAGACAAATAATATAAAAAGAATGATCCATTCATGTCATGACATCATATGCCCATCTATAGATCTCAAAAATCAAATAATTCCACAACAACAATATTGACAAGGTTGCATGCAAGTATGATATAGAATAAGCTATCTACAGTGGGTTGAAGACACCATAGGATCCCGATCTAGTGTTAAGGGGGAACAAAACCCAATATACAAACATAAACGTGACACATGCCTTATATATAGTTATACATAAGTAACACCACTCTATAATAATTAGTCTAATAATCAAGAATGCATAATCAGGTGGAAAGATAAAGTGATTCAGTCACTAACATATTTTATAATGTTTGGAACATTTTAAATAATCTAGGGGGGGTTATAAATCCAAACAAATAGAATAGTTTAACATTCATAAAAAAATAGATGATTAATTTTTATGAAGAAGGGAATCCCAATTAAGGTACCACGAAAGAATATTTCATGATGTGTCATGTAATCAAATCTAGTGCATCAACTGAGCATAAAATGACTTGAAATTATGTAGAGGGTGAGGGAGGTTATTGGATATGATTGAACATCTAATGAGTCAATATGTGAATTAATTTAAGGAAATAGAAACACTAGGCTGTCATTGTTGACTTAGAGAGAAGAAAGGATAGCTAGTTGTTGCTAACAGAGGCCACTTACTATGAATTTCTGAAAATTATTTTTGTAGTAAGCGTTTACCAAAATAGAATGGGTCTTTGGAGTTACAAAAGGCATACATGATAATTGGGGCCAACAAAAGGATGTCAAGATCTTACATATGACATCATGTGTGGTGACAAATGCGGCTCCTATAGGCACATTTCCAACCTCTCATTGGATGTGGTCTTGGAGTTCCTTGATGTGGATATGAGAGGACATATGGAAACTTACTGACATCATGGGAAGACTAGATGTCCAACCCTATGAGGTGCACATGAAGCATGACCAAGCACCGCTATAGGTCACCAAAGCCTGGGACATTTCCATCCACAATAAGTTCTAGACATTGATAAAGACCACAATCAATGTCATCCAATGCAGAGACAATATATGTTGGGGGTGTCATTCCAAGAGAAAACAACATCTGGGCATCCCAACACATGTTTAGAGAAGAAGCTCAAATTTTTGGTCCTAAAAAAATCCAAGAGATCTATTATGGAATGTTTATAGACACATGTTCCTTGAGACAATCTAAGGCAATACCTATATTTGTGTAAACATGTCCGCCTAAATCTTCACTTCACACACAAGACAAGATATGTTAATAGGAAACATACCAAACTATGGGTCTCATATTGGATCATCCAAAGGACCAAAGATTTTGTCTTCTTAATATTGATATAAAGACCAATGCCTATACATCCTACTTGGATAATGGATAACACCTTTGATATTCAGTAGTGTCACCAATGAGGTTTCCATCTTCAAGAAATAAAAAAAGAAGGTTGATATAGCATTCATCTTTAGTTGCAAAATAAGAGGAGGGAGATATAATGAAAAAAGAAGTGGATCCAACGGATCACCTTATTATACATCAATTGTGAAGAGAAGAGGCTCATTTTGATCCATGTAGAGAGGAGTTGGGGAGTTATAATGGAATCCAACCTAATGTGCTATAGCTGGGCAATGAAGATGGACCTCCTAAAATATGTTGGTTTTGTCAACTATATTGAAAGCATTATTAAAGTCAACAAGGGATATAGTAAGAGTGGTACAATGCTATCAGTCATGGATAAGGTGAGTGGCAACATTTAGAAAGGTTTATCATCCCCATCATTACCAATACTGAATTGATAATCCATAATATAGTTGACTAGTTAAGCCAATACACCATTCTTTGCAACCTTATAAACAAGACAACACCAAACTGTTCGAACTGTGATAGGCTGAATGTTGTTGTTTGACTTGAAAAGAGGAGTGATAGGGGAACTGGAAACATAGTGTTCTAGGGAGGCATGTATGGCATCAAGAAGGTGTTGTGTACATAGATTGTATCATCCATAAGTTGTCCCTTTCTAGATGGACAAGATTGTCTCTTCAACCATAGCACCAAAAGCAACAAAGGGAGAATAAGAAATATTTAGCATAGACTAATCCACAAATGAGGGGAATTTGGGGGTGTTTTTTTGCAAGCTCCAAATGAGTAGTGGGGTTAGAGGGGGTGACACCTTTATAGGAGAAAACTTGCATGGAAGAAGGAAATTCACCATCCTTGATCTTTGTTTTGATGGGGGAAATTTGACATAGTTTACCGTGCGTAGTACGCAAGCGAACATATCGAAGTAATAAGGCCTTGTGAGGCACTAGTCGAACATGGGGAAGCGTTTATCCAGTAGACTACTACTAACTATAGTCAAATCAGCTAAGCTGATTGTAAATAGTTGAATTGGGATTGAACAAAAGAAAAAAAGTAGAAATAAAACAAATTAAACGTGGAATTAATCAGAGATGAGGTGAACTCCTTAAGACAGTGGTTTCACCACAAATAACATAAATAACTGACTTCACACACACTAATATTTATTACCTCAATCCCTGGATAAGGAGCATGTAGCTAGAATTACCCACTCCCGCAGTGTAGTTCACTACCTAATCTAATGACAATCCCACATCCGCAATTATTGGTTGATTGGTTGGATGCTTAATGATTATTCTATGGGTTTCTCCTGCTATTTACACTCCACTTTTCCCAAAAGGCATAGTACAGGGGTAAATCTATTCTCTCTAGCCCTCAACCTCTCTCCAAAGATGACTAAGTGTCTATCAATCCACTCATGGGGATCAAGCACAAGTAGAACAAAAAACTTTCATATATTTATATCTAGGAAAAAGAGATAAAACTGATATTAATGCATGGAAATAATCACAGTGTATATCCAGGCTACTCCTGAATCCTAAGGAATAAAGATTTTTAGCCTTGCTTGGTTTCATCGGCAAATACATGAAAGGGAAGAAGATAATTGTGGGAAACATGAAGAAACTTAGGTAACCCCTGAATCTCTGCCTGTTTGGAAGATACCCTCTATTGTGTGAGGATTATGCTATCTTCTGACTGTAGAATCGTATTCCAGAGGTGCTCAGGTCTCCTCGATCAAAGATTTCAGTCCTCGGTTCTTCTTTTCTCTCTCTCTGGTCATCATGCAATGAAAGTGACTACCTCCCTTTCTCAGGTAGTCGTCCCCCTAACTCATAGAAGGCACTTAGGGTTCTAAATAATGTCCACTGTCAGATTAGAGTGAAATTTGTGGCTGGCCTGATCAAGAAGACTCAGTAGTTTCGACTAGGTGAGTCGGTAGTACCAGTCACTTAGGTTTGGTCACTCGATCCCGATTCTGTCGGTACTATCGACTGGACTCTAGAGCATCAATTTTTGTAGTTTTCAAGCTGCCAATCTGATATCAACTCGGTAGAACTAAGTTGGAAACTCGGTAGCATCGAGTTTTCTCAATTCATGTTGGGGCTTGCTGATGCTAATTCGGTACCACCGACTTTAGTTGTCGGTAGCACCGACTCTGGGTGAGTTTTTGGTAGGTCTCTGCCGTCAAGTCGATACCATTGACTGTTTCCAGGTCAGTAGCACCGATTCTATGGCTCTTTCTTGTACCTAAAAACACACAAAAATTTTCATAAGCGATTGGGATGCATAAAATATTACATAAAACAGTAAAAATCATATAATTTGATGCTTTTAATAGAAACATGTCGTATATGTCATTTCATGTATAATAAATCAAATTAATGACTAATCTACACATGAAATCAAGGAAAAGTGTGCCTGAAATAATGAATAAAAACAAATGCATCAAACTCCCCTAAGCTTGAATGTTGCTCGTCCTCGAGTAACACTCTCTCATATATATTTGATAAGAGTCAGTAGAACGACATAACACATACATTCCTTTCTTAATCAAATCCACTTATCCAACCCTAAACTGGCCTTCACTGACCATTGAACTGATAATTACTTTAAAGTGACCAAAAGTTTCCATAAAAGATGTCCACCTTCAGTCCATGACACTATCAAGAAAACAATTAACATCATAATTACTCAGACATTAGCTTGGTGGTTGTGGGATTCCCTACACTAAATTGCTCTTTCCTAACCACCAACTATTTGGAAGCAGATCTCCGTATAAGCATGAATGAGGATATAAATCATTAGAGTGGCCTATCAATAAGAGCAATTAATGCTTTAAGATGGGTGGGAAATGAAAATTCATAAGTACATCCAATCTATTTATGCTTAGAGAAAAATGAACCTAGATGGATGAAAAGAATGCCATGCAAGAATCCTACTGCCGAATTTTTTATGAAATGATGCATGTATGAATGAGTTGAGATTTGTTTGACAACTCAGAAGAATGAATATGTGTATTAAATCATCACCAAAACAAACATGCAAGATATATTTTCCTTGTTTCTTTTGAACAATTTTTTTCTCTTTTTTTCAAAAGGTTGAGTTTTATGCTTATTGCCTTTAAAATTCTTCTCCTTTCTTTTTCTTTCCTTTTTTTTATTTTCTTGGAGGTAGATCCCTACGCTTTAGCTTCATAACTCAAAATTAAAATCCACATGTTCAGGAAAATATGCATGCTATGTTGAAATGTATGCAACTACATGAACTATGTTATGCAAGCTAAGATGGTATGCAGTAAAGTTGATGCATAAAAATGCAATGTTTTTCTTCCTTTTTCAATTGCAAGCAAACTAACTAATATGTTCCTATCATGTCATGCAATGCAATCAAGGAAAATATTTTGGATTACTCTTGAAATTTTGAGGTGGTGAGTCAACAATGAATGGAAAAGAAATGGAATCACACAACTAAGAGAAATGTCGTTCGTTATATTATGATGTGTCCCTCTTAATTGACCTGTGTTTAGGGTGATTTAAAGGTTTATTCCTTATATTTTCATTTAAGATCTCATAATGTTTTGGTCAGTTTAGGCTCAACATCTTCAACATTCACATTCCCAAGTTGATTTAGACTTTCATGTATGTCCTAAGTCCTAATGATGACTAGTCCAAACACTTCCTCAAGTGGTGTTACAGAAAGATTTTGTAGTTTTAGCTTTTAAGGATATGACCATTTTCATGAAACAACACAGAAAATACTATCTATTCGAAAACAAAACCATGCATTTACTGCTCCACAATTACACTAGATAGACGTGGATCCTACACTTGCACAACTAAAAATAAAACAAACAAGTAAAGATAAAACTAATGAAAATAAAGATAGAATGTTGTTCCATCACCCCCTCTAAGCTTGAATATGACTATGTCCACATAGTCAATACTCGCACCCAAGAGATTGAATAGTGGAACCAAGGCTCAGAATGGTGGAGGTGGCATGTTGGGGTCGTGTGAGGGAACATCCCCTAGAATAAGAGGTATGTAGGCAGCATAGGCGGCGGTTGTGGGTACTCCCCGAAATATCTATGGTTCTAATAGTTATCAAGAAAAGGTTGTTGGTACTCCTCCATCTGTTGTAGGCGCATGTGAACATTCACTTGGTTGGCCAAGAGAAGGCATTCATTCTCATAAATTGCCTACCAGTTCTTGTACAACCTTCCTTAAATATATTGCACGTCGGCCAATGTCGCCTGATTCTGCTGCTGCCCAGTCTAGATTGCCTGCATCATGGTATACATACTTGCCTTGTTGTATGGGTCTTGCTCCTCCTGGGAAGGTGGTGGGGCCGAGGAAATCGAGGCATCGTATGTGCGGGCCCGTTTGCATGGGACCACTCTCCTAGTCATGGGGATGGTGGGCTCCACCTCCTCAACCTAATCATCGCTATCATTGTTGTGCGCCTCGTCGTCGCCCTGGGATGATGCCTTGAGCGGATCTTTTTCTTCCCCCTCATTCATTGGCCACATGAGATGATTCATCCTGCACAGGTTGAAGATAGGTTCGGGAAGGCTCCTCTCCTGAAATATGCCTCGGCGGGTGCAATACACATAGAGCACATTGTGGTGGTATTGGAGAAGATGTGCCTTGCAGAAGTGAAGGAGGTCTAGCTTTTTTGTATCCTCCAATGGCTCGAGGGTGGATAAATCAAGGCGCAGATGGAGAGAAACAGGGGTGATGAGACCCCCAAATAAAATCGGCGCCTTCCTTGTCACATTGCCCCTCAAAAAGATCATATGGAGTAGTAGGAAAGCTACAAAATTAACAGACTCCCCCTCCAGTAGGCGGTAGAGAAAGTAGAGGTCTACCTTCTGGACCTTACCTTGAGCTTGACTGGATCAAGAGATAATAGTGTTGATGTAGAGACGGTGAAGCATACGAGCAAACAAATGCTCAATATCAATAATAGAACTGATGTGCCAATTTATCCAAAATCCTATCGACACTTTAGTCCACTACTCCCAAGCGAAGTCGTACTTGAAGTCAAATAGAATTGAGTGTTCTAGGACATGAGCCCAATTGAAGATATGATTGAAGGCCCTAAGTGTGAGAGAGTAATTGTTGTTGAAGAGGTGGAGGTTGACCTTTCCTTCCCTCCATTTCATCCTATCTTCTGCTTGGGGGCGATGAAAATGTCAAGATACACCAAGAACTCCATGACAAAATATGGGTAGGTCTGCCAGTAACTGAAGAAAGAATTATCTACCTCCATTTCTTGCTTCTGACATACCTAGTGTATGTTGTCAGTAAAGCCTACCCTCTCGATCAATGTGTGATCGCCATATCTCGTCGGGATAATCTATCTTGTCTGCAACTCCTCATAGAGCTTCCTTATCTCTGAGGATGGGTGTTGAATGCAGGTCGGCAGGGGGACCAACTCACCCTATAGGGGAACATTGCCTCTCCTAGGAGCCACGTCGTTGATGCAAGACTGCAATTAAGAGAATGGAATCTTGGGGAAGACTGTCAGCGTCTGGTGTAGCCTTGATCTAGAATGTAGTAGGAGTGGATGTTGAGGGTGTGAGAAAATTGCTCGACCACCCCTACTTATATAGTTGAACACGGTAGAGTTGGTACTACTAACTTTCTAAGTCAGTTGTATCAAGTTGGCTAGCACAATCCATGGTCGGCTGCATCAATGGCTTACAATTGGCTGACGTAGATGGCACATATTGCCCTGAGTCGATGGTACCGATGACGTGTCGCAGTTTGGTGCCACCGACCGCTCGATGAAGGGTGTCATGGCTGTTGGATCGTGACCACCCAGATTGCTGATGTGGCGAGTCGTAGTTCCTACTTTTTCGAGTTGGTACTACTGAGTGTTGGAATTTTTCACTGCTTTCGAATTTGTGGACTCAGTATACCGAAGCTTGGTGCCTCCAAAAGTCTGTGGTGCTGACTAAAATAGTTGGTGTTACTGAGTCCTTTTTAGTGAGCCCTCAAAAGATCTTTAGAGACTCGGTGGTACCGGCCATTGGAGTCGGTGGTGTCGAGTCTGGTCTGTTGTTGTGGACAAAATGCTGACATTCATATCGGTGCCACCAACTGTGAAACTCGGTGGTACCGACTTTAAAGACCTGCACACTCCAAAAAGAGTCAAGCTACCATTTTTACAAAAATTGAATTAAAGTGACAATTAAAACTGTAAATTGAACATATAACAAGAAAAGTAAAGATTGGTTTGCCTCCCAACAAACATCATTGTTTAATGTCCTAGACTAGATGGTCTATAGAGAAAGAATCTATGGAATGTTGCAAAGTTGCATCTCCTCTATTTGGGGCTCTACCTCACCTCCAAAATAGTGCTTTAATCTTTGGCCTTTTACAAGGAACGACCTATTCCCGTCTACAATGTTCACAGCACCATGGGGAAAAACTTTTTCAATCACAAACGGTCAACTCCACTTAGAACTTAGCTTACCTGGATGTATCCTAAGCCTAGAATTGAAAAGGAGGACTTTTTAACCCAGGAGAAACACCCTATTTAGAATGTGTGTATCATGAATTTTCTTAGTCCATTCCTTATATATCATAGAGATTTCATAAGCATCCATCCTAAGCTTATCTAATTCATTAAGCTCCAAAAGCCTCTTTCTACTTGCTTCATCTATGTTGAAATTCTATTTCTTCATGGCCCATTTAGCCTTATGCTCAAGCTCTATAGGTAGATGACATGCAAGACCATAGACAACCCTAAAATGTGTTGTTCCTATTGGGGTCTTGTAGGCTGTTCTGTAAACCCAAAGAGCATCACCTAGCACATATCTCCAGTTCATCCTAATGGTCGAGACCATCCTTTCCTAGTATTTCTTCACCTCTCTATTGGACATGCACCTCAATCTATCCTTGAGTCTGTGGGTGATAAGGAGTTCCCACTCAATGCTTCACCCTGTATTCGCTCAGTAAAGCCCCAAACTGCCTATTAGTGAAATTGGAACCACCATCATTAATAATTAGGTGGGGGACACCAAACCTGCAGAAGATGTATTCCTTCACAAACCTGCACACTACATGTGCATCATTGATGTGGGTTGGAATTGCTTCCACCCACTTAGACACACAATCAACTAGAAGTAATATATAAAGATTGGAATTAGAACACAAATGGGACCATGAAATCAATACCCCAAAGATCAAAAACTTTAACTTCCAGAAACACATTGAAGGGCATCTCATGTCTCTAGGAGATATAACATGCACATTGACATGCGTCATGATGACGAACAAAGTTGTGAGCATCCTTAAATAAGGTAGGCCAATAAAACCCACTCTCTAAGACTTTAGCCGCAGTCCTAGATCTCACATGGTGTCCATTTGTGGTTAGAGAATCATAGTGTGACAAGATGCTCTCGACCTCACATTCAGGTACACATCTTCTTAATAGCCCATCCCTACATTGCTTAAGAAGAATCGGGTCATCCCAAATGTAAAACTTCGATGAGTGGAAAAATCATTTTTTCTCTTGATACCCCAATCTACAGGCAGTTCCTTACAAGCTAGGAAATTAACAATATCTGCAAACCAAGGACCTTTAATTTTAATTGCAAACAATTTCTCATCTGGGAATTCCTCAATAATGGGGATAAATATATATTTTTTGTTTGTCCTTTCCAACCTAGACAAATGATCGACTAGAACATTGTCAACCACAGCCTTGTCTCTAATCTCAATTTCAAATTCCTGAAGCAAAAGAATCCACCTAATCAATCTGGGTTTGGCATCTTTATTTTGTAACAAGTATTTGATGGTAGCATGGTCAGTCCAAACTATCACTTTAGCCCAAACTAGGTATTGGTAAAAAATTTCAAAAGCAAACACTACCGCCAACAATTCTTTTCCGGTAGTGGTGTAATTCAACTGCACATCATTCAAAGTCTTTGACGCATAATATATGATAGTAGGAGTCTTGTCTCTACATTGACCACAACTCCTACTGCATAATGTGATGCATCACACATCAGCTCAAAGGGTAGGGTCTAGTCAGGAGCCTGCACAATAGGTGCGGAGATCAGTTTTTCTTTAAGGATAAACACCGCTCATCAGAGGAAAACTCGACATCTTTTTCTAAAAGCTCAGAAAATGGTTTGGCAATTTTCAAGAAATCCTTTATAAAATGGCAGTAGAATCTAGTGTGTCCTAAAAAGCCCCTCACTCCTGTCACTGATGTTGGTGGAGGTAGTGTGCAGATGACTTCAATCTTTACTGGATCCACTTCCATGCCCTTATCGGACACCTTGTGTCCGAGATAAATCCCTTCACTTACCATCATGTGACACTTATCCCAGTTTAGAACTAAGTGAGTGTCCTCACATATTTGTAGATACCTATCATGGTTATGAAGAAAATCATTGAAAGATTCCCCATACATAGAAAAATCATCTATAAAAACCTCTAAGCACCGCTTTACCATGTCAGAAAAAATGGCGAGCATACAACATTGAAACATATCAGGGGTGTTGCAAAGGCCAAAAGGCATCTGTTGATATGAAAATGTGCCATAAGGGCAGGTAAAAGTGGATTTCTCATGATCCTTAGTCTCAATGGAAATTCGATTATACCCGGAATACCCGTCAAGAAAGCAAAAATGCAAACGGCCAACTAATCATTCCAAGATCTGATCAATAAAAGGTAAAGGGAAATGATCTTTATGAGTGGCTACATTTAGACGGAGATAATATATGCTCACTCTCCATCCTGTCACTATCCTAGTAGAAATCAATTCCTTAGCCGCATTAGTATTGACCGTTATCCCCCCTTTGTTACGAACTACCTGGGTAGGACTAACCCACATTGAGTCAGAGATTGCATAGATTATACGTGCCGATAGAGGTTTTACCTTCACCACCACAGTCAAGATCGAATTGAGACACCTATGAGGTTGGACAATTGCCTTGGATCCTTCTTCGAGTAGGATCCTATCTTGACACAAGGTTGGAGAGATCCCTTTAATGTCAGCTATGGACCCCCCGAATGCATCTCGGTGGTTTTTCAGCACGGTGAGTAACTTTCCTTCCTCTTCACCACTAAAAGAAGATGATATAATCATTAGGAGCTTTTCCTCTGTGGCTAAAAAGACATACTTTAGGTGTGGTGGTAATGGCTTCATCTCTAAGTCTAGTGGGCTCAGTAGAGATGGGACCAATGGTGGGGGCGGTGGTCCAAGGTCCTCAAAGTGTCTTGCATAGTAGTAAGGTATTGCCTTTAGCATCAAAACAAACTCCTCGAAATGGTTTTTGTAGATGTTGTCCTCCATTCTATTCATCAAGCATGCTTCTATGGGTAGCTTGGGTGATGATTGTATCACAGAATTAGCTACGGCTTCTTCTTTGGTAGTAGGGCTGTAGTCATCTCCCTCATCATCCAGGTAGCATATTGCTTGAGTCAGTGAGATCACATTTGTATTTTATAGGATGTCCACCACTAGAGTTCCTCTTTCTACTTTAGTCATAATGTGGGCCATATCGAGGGCTGTCTTCCCTAGGAATAGAGAAAACTTGTTATGCATGTGTTGAAGTATGTTGCATTGCACCTTATCTCATGTGGCCTGAGAGTGCTCTGACATCTTGATCTCAAACCTATCATCTTGGATTCCCATAGTCATACATCCTCTTCCCATCTCAAGTATCATGTCTGTAGTAGATTGAAATGGGCTTCCAAGTAAAAGCTCATTACCATGGCCGTCCTGCATTTCCATCGCAACAACATTTACATGAAAGACGAACCTATCCACTTTCACCAGGACATGTTCACATACACCATATGACTTAACTACTAAATTGACTGCCAACTGGATTGTCATGTTGTTCTTCTTGGATTCCTAAAGTCTGATCTTCTTAAAGGTAGATAGAGACATTCGATTTATACTTTCCCCAAAATCACATAGAGCCTCTCCAAATTTTGTCTTGCCTATGAAGCATGTTATATTAACGCATCATGGATCCTATCTTTTAAAAGGAGTGTCCCCAAGATGAAGGCACTAACCTGCTCTATCGGAACCATGATATCAGACTCTGATATCTTTCTCTTGTTTAAAATTTTATCCTTCAAAAACTTCCCATAGGATGGTATCTGCTCAATAGTGTCTACCAAAGGAATGTTCATAGATAACTTCCGAAAATTGTCTAGAAATTTCTTGAACTGTCGACCCATCTTGGTTGCTTTCAAACTATTTGTAAAGGGTACAAGAACTATAGGTTCCCTCTAATGACGTGGAATATAAGTCAGAGTTTTATTAACCCCAACCTCATCAACTTGCTCTTCTGTCGTCTACTCCTGTGTTGCCACGTCTAGTTCTTCTGCATCCACTGGTATAGTATGATTTGTTGCTTCTTCAGTAACTGCCCCATGTGATGCATCATTCACTAATATCTTGCCACTGTGTAGCAGAGCAGCCTTCACATACTAGTTCCCAGAAGGTACATTGGTGTTCACCGGAAATCCTTGTTGGGTTGGTTTCTTTAATGCACTCACATCTATCACAATTCTGAGAGATTTGTGTCTCTATGTTGTGAATACATGCCCCTTTATTTTTAAGATCCCTTTGGGTTTGTGTAATTTGCAACTCATTTTGACTCAATAGATTGCCCAACATTTCTTCGATCTTGTCAATTTTCTGCTACTGTGGTTGATACTGTGCTTGGCCACCAAACTATTGTGGCTTAGGATGTTGTTGTTGTACCTGTGATGGGTCTTGTTGGAAGTTGTTAGGATCCTTCCAAGAAAACTTGGGGTCTTTCCTCCAAGAATAATCATTGTTCCTATATTTCCTCTGATGCACATACTTGCACTATTCTTCTTCTTCCTTAGTAGGAACTCTATCTGTAGAACATAGCTTCTTAGAAATGAGATCTAACTTCTCGTTTAATGCAGATATCACCTTGGATTCCCCGACACTCTTGATGGTTGCCGGTGGCTCTCTTTCTTCTCCCCATGATTGGTTTATAGATATGTTCTTAAGGATTTTATGCAGTGAGCGGGCTTGTTGTTGAGGAAGAAGACTCCTCCTGCACTATCAAGAGTTGTTCTCTCCCCCTTGTGTAGGCCATAATAGAAAATCTTGGCTTGCCATAGTAGATCAATGCCATGATGAGGCACTTTTCTCAGCATATTTTGAAACCTTTCCCATGCCTCTGAATATGACTCATATGCTCATTGTTTTCTGTTGTGAATCTTCTTCACTAGATCATTCATCTTTTATGGAGGCAATTATAGCTTGAAGTATGCATCTATCATTTGATCCCATGTCTCAATGATCTCATCATCTAGATTGTTGAACCGTGATTTTGCACTATCTTTCAGTGAGGATGAGAACAACTTAAGATATATTGTAATTGTTGGAATCATGTATATATTGACCATGTCATAGTTCTCCATGAAATTACTGATATGTGTCATTGGATCTTCTGAGGGATGGCCATGGAACGCTTGAGATTTAACTAAGGAAATAACTCTAGGATCTATTTTGTAGCTTCCCACATTGATGGCTAGCCTTTGATGGGCCCTTTCTGGGCCATATATGATGAAGCCTTTATCCTTTCCCATACTATCATTTCTTCTTCTCCCTCCATTTCTACTGTCTCTTATTCTTCTAATGTCGTAGGTCTCTCGGGTGGAGGTGTCGGTTCAGGGGTTCGGTTAAACTTGTCCATTGATCTATCAGAATCCCCTTCTCCTTGTAAGAGCTCTGCTTGTCCAAAGCCTAGTGAGGATTGTTCCCTGTATTCTATGTCTCTGGTATGCACCATGCACTAGTTTCCCTAAAATAGTAGAAAGTAGGTTTTAGCGCAACAAATTTATAATGTATCAAAAAGATCTTATGATTCATTTCAAATATATTTAAATAAAAAGAAAAATTGGCCTAGAGTGGCCAACCAAAACACTCGTAGTGTTGGATTTTTTTGCTTCTCCGACAACGACGCCAAAAACTTAACACAAGTTTACCGTGCGTAGTATGCAAGCGAACGTATCAAAGTAATAAGGCCTTATGAGGCCTGAGTCAAACACATGGAAGCGTTTCTCCAGTAGACTACTATTAGCTATAAACAAATAAGCAAAGCTAGTCGTATAATGGTTGAATTGGGATTGAATGAGAGTAAAAAAGTAGAAATAAAATGAATTAAAGGTGGAATTAACCAGAAATGGGGTGAATTCCATATGACAGTGGTTTCACCACAGACAACACTAATAACTGACTTCACACACACTAATATATATTACCTAAATCCCTAGATAAGGAGCCTATAGCCAAAATTACTCGCTCCTGCAATGTAATTCACTACCTAATCTAATTCCAATCCCACCTCTGCAATTATTGGTTGATTAGTTAGATGCTTTATGATTATTCTCTGGGTTTCTCCTCCCATTTACACTCCACTTTTCCTAAAGGACACATTACATGGGTAAATCTATACTCTCCAACCCTCAACCTCTCTCCTGAGATGACTACTCATCTATCAATCCACTCATGGTGATCAAGTACAAGTAGAACACAAAGCTTTCATAGATTTATGTCTAGTAAAAAGAGATAAAACTGATATTAATGCATGGAGATCAATCATAGTGTATGTCCGGGCTACTCTCGTATCCAAGGAATAAAGGTTTTTAGCCTTGCATGGTTTTCATCGACGAATACATGGACTAGAAGAAGAAAAACATGGGAAATATAAAGAAACTAAGGTAACCCTTGAATCTTCATCCGTCTGGAATATGTCCTCTACTGTACGAGTGTTCTTCTATCCTCCAACTATGGAATCATCCTCCAGAGGTGCCCAAATATCCTCAGCCAAAGGATTTAGTCCTCGGTTCTTCTTTTCTCTCTCTCCATTTGTTGTATAATGAAAATGGTTGCCTCCCTTTCTCTGGTCGTCGTCCCCCTAAGTCATAGAAGGCACTTAGGGTCCGAAATAACATTCACTATTGGATTCGAGTGAAATTTGTGGTTGGCCTGATCGGGCAGACTCAGTAGTACTGACTAGGTGAGTCGGTAGTACCAAGTCACTTATGTTTGGTTCTATCAATACTATCGACTAGATTCGATAGCATCGATTTTTATGGTTTTCGAGATGCCTCTTAGACGTCAAGTCAAAGCACTGAGTTGGAAACTCGGTAGCACCGAGTTTACTCAATTCATGTTGGGGTTTGCTGATGCTAATTCAGCTCTACTGACTTTAGTTGTCAGTAGAATCCACTCTGGGCGAGTTTCCGGTAGGTCTCTGATGTCAAGTCGGTTTCAACGACTGTTTCTAGGTCAATAGCACTGAGTTTGTGGCTCTTCCTTATACCTAAAACACACAAAAATCATAATAAGCAATTGGGATGCGTAAAGTATTACATAAAATAGTGAAAATCATATAATTTGATGCATTTAATAGAAACAAGTGCTAGTATATATGCCCATAGATCTATCCCGAACAATTGCATGGAGTCAGATAATAATTAATCAATTAATACAGTGATTAGGTTAATTAATTAATTACAGAATATTCTAATTAATCCATGAGCATTTTTATTAACAAAGTCTTTCTATTTACCATTGGGTTTAGGAAACCTTGCTTCCTTTAGTCTCCTATTTAAAGGGTCTTTGGCTGATATCTTTACAAGATATTGAGAGAGGCTTTTCCACTTACACTCACGTACATAAACCCTAGTTGTCATTGTCCTCAAGAGAGAAATGAGAGTATCGTGATGCTAGCACGTCATCGCACAAAGACTACTCCTTCCTTCCAGCTTAGGAAGTGTGACATGGTGTTCAATTCCATCCACGTGGATGAAGTAGAGATGCAGACGCTGAGACACCTACGTTTGGAGGACGTCAATGACCGTCCATACACGCTACGAGTGACGTACATCACCGCACGAAAGGAGAGCCGCATAAACTTCCCACGACACATTTAGAAGATGAGAGAGAAGTATCGTTTGTGTAAGCCAGCAACGTTGCACACCATCATGCAATGGGATGTCTCTAGACATTCTATGTGACAAGGTATATCCCACAAACACTCTTTTGGAATACGCTATTGCCGATGAGATCCTATTGCGGTTTGTGTGGAAATATTTTATTTTGTTGCTTCCGCTGTGCATGTTTCCTTCCACAAAACCCAATAGTGATATTAGAGCAACATCGGTCTATGGCGTATTTGGATTCATTTTGATATGACTGAATCGTTGTATACTATTTTCTATGGTTGTATATGATAGGATCCCCATACATGGGCGTTTCCCCTATGTACCCCACATAGTCTGTGTGGGTGTCAAAAATTTATTTTATGGAAAATTTCCCACATTAAAATTGATGCAATTTTGATATGTATACAAGTATATATAGATATACCTATGATATCGTACACATCACCTTTAAAAGTTGTTTTATGTGGTGAATGCATGCACGGTTATGGCCTAGAATCCCCTTTTGTGAATGTTGTGAATGAATTTGGTTGTGAATCTTGTGGATATGTTTGTTTGTGAATGATATGGATGTATAATGGTTGTATGTGGATCCTTTGTATAAAGTATTTGACTTGCATGCCGAGCCTCATCTCTTATTTGAAAGTGTAACTAATTCTTTCTCTTTATATTTGTATGCATATGATGTAATGGAGATAGAATTAGATTTAGTCTTTATAAAACTTAACGTAAGGAAGCCACTTGAACATCCAACTCCAAGGAGCATCCATGGATAACCCCATTGAGATCCAATTTCAAGAAGCAAATTGAAGATATAACTCCAAGCAGTGTCCATGGAGAAGCAACATGAAGATCCAATTCCAAGAAGCAACTTGAAGTTCCAACCTCACATGTCATCCATGAAGTTGTTCATTGTAAAGTTGATCCTTACAGGTAAATTCACAGGTGTTGTTGCATGAGATGCATAAGACCTTAGGTAGACCAAAATCCTTTGTTTCTCTAAAGGATTACAATAGTATGGCCATAACCAATGTATTTGTGTTCGTGATTGCATGTCTATCATTTGTATTTATGGATATAGTAGTATAAGATATGTACTATAAGTATGTGGTGTTTGGATATATATATGTATTAACAAAACCCCTCAATTAATAATATTAAGATTTAGTTGCCTTCCATAAAGCAATACACATGAAAAGCTTGATCGACTATATGTGGGCACGCCTCTGCGTAGTACACTATCTATCTCGTAGAAGTGTGATGGTGGGTGTGTGGGTTTGCCTCCGTAG
The DNA here is from genome assembly GCA_963693085.1 of Alisma plantago-aquatica. Classification (NCBI taxonomy): domain Eukaryota; kingdom Viridiplantae; phylum Streptophyta; class Magnoliopsida; order Alismatales; family Alismataceae; genus Alisma; species Alisma plantago-aquatica. The sequence goes on from OY856412.1 coordinate 372,849,602, forward strand.
GGTGCATACTCATCATGTTCACTTATGGGTTAAACTTAACTAGGGAATCTTGATAGGATCAAGTACCTAGAGGCACAGAGATGCAACACAACAAGGCGTTTTGCATGATCATCTATCCAAGAGTTGCATATGATGCAATTGGCAAAAGTTGTCTACCATAGTATTTGGTCTTTGACACTAGCATTGGCTAGGCATTGATCCAATTATTTTGGATCTTGGCTAACTAGAAGGTTGTACAATGCAATCTTTTGAGTTGATAGTGAGAGCTATCAATTTGAATAAAATAGTGGGAGTGTAATTAATTAAAGGCCTAATTAATTTCTTTTATCAAAATGTTTACAAGTCAAAATGTTTAGGACTGAATGTGATTTTTTTCTTTTATAGCAATCAAATGGAAAACAACACTCACACATTCTCGTTGTGATCGGTCCTTGAGAAGGACATACTTATTGGAATCAACTTTCAAAACTGGTTTAGGATGTTGAGAATTGTTCTCACGTAGGAGCTCAAGGTCTATGTCATTGAAACACCAGAGCCAGTGAAACCCGCCTCAAATGCGCCGAAGGATGAAAAGGATGCTTACAAGTAGCACCTTGATGATATCGTTGATGTCAAGTGCTTGATGTTGTGCTCAATGAAGTATGAGTTGTGACGCAATTTTACTGTGCGTTGAAACGCAAGAGAACGCGTCGAAGTAGTACATGCCTTTGTGAGGCCCGAGTCGAACACATGGATACTGGGGATTGTTGGAGACTCCTACTAACTATTTGCGATCAGCTAGGACGAATAAAAATGGAGAGTTGTTGTGAAAATTAAAAGAAAACAAAAACAAAACAAATGATCGATTAAATGTTAATTTAATCAATTCAAAAGGGTATCTTTAGGATTGCGGTTTCACCGCGGGTTTTCATTGTATTAGATTTTATATAACGCCTCAATTTTATCTCTCTATCCAGGTAGTGGCCTGAAAACAGAATTGCCCACTGTCGTGGTGTGATTCACTACCTAAGTTTAGGTCGGTTCCACCTTCGTAGTAACATATATCCTAAACTAGGTGCATTATGAACGATCTCTCAGTATCCACCATTAATTTTACACCACCTTGTTCAAGGGATTTGTTGATTAATGTGAATTCCATCTCTTTTCAGTCGTTAATCCTTTTTTCAAAGTGATTAAGGGCATTAGATTGTTATTTTGGTGATCAAGCATAACAATATATTGAGAAAACGAAATTATACCACGGATTTAAGAGATAAAATATGAATTACTATTATAAAATTGTCATACAATGAATTCTCGGGCTACTCCCGGTCCTAAAGATGAAGGGGATTAGCCCTGCATGTTCATTTAAAATAAGTACAATGTATAGATAGGGGAAATCATATGAAAAACGTGAATTGAAAGGTGAAACCCCTGAACGGAGAAGAACTGATTGATCCTTGGCGTAAAACACGTGCTCTCCCACCTTTCAGTGGTGGAATCCATCTTCTTCGGCGTTCGGATCAACTAGTATGAGTTTCTTGCCTCCGTTCTCCTCTCTACTGCTCCTCGGTACTCATTTAATGGCTAATGAGATGATCCTCCCCGTCTGGGCAGCCGTCATTAGGTATATCTCCCTAATTAGGTTGCCAATTAACCACAGTCGTCCGATTGAGATCATTCTGAATCAAACTCATATCTAACGGTGTTGATACCATCGACGTGGGTTGATGGTATCGACCTAGCGTGATAGGGATCGTTCTTCTTTTCTTCCGGCTGAGCACCTGATGTAGTCTTGATACCATCGACGCCCCTGTCGATGGTATCGACGAACCTATAGCGACGGTTTTGTCGTTTTGTGTTGTTGTAGCTTCCGTGCGTCGATGGTATGGACTTGGTGTCGATACTATCGACTGCTTCCTCGCCAACAACCTGATGGTAGCTCGATACCATTGACATCCATGTCGATAGTATCGACTCTTTGATGATACTCGCGGTTTGCAACCTGTGGTCCGTTCGATGGTATCGACTTCCGTCGATGGTATCGACAGAAGCAGATACTTGTTTTCCCTGAAATTCAAACATGAAACAACATAAATTCACACAAATAATAATATTTTGACAATTAATGCTCAAAACGATGAAATAAAGGGAATTTGACATAAAATAGTAGCAAAGACCAAAGTGGATGAATTATGCAACATTAACCATAAAAATGACTAATAAAATCATAAAACACATATCAAACAGGTCTATAAATGCGACTCAAAATCATCGCATCAAACTCCCCTAAGCTTGAACGTTGCTCGCCCTCGAGCAACTAATCCTTAGAATAGAATTTCTAATGTCAACTGAAGAACAACACACCACAACCAACATCCCATATGACTCCCACCGGACATTCACATATCGGACCTCTCTAACCACGGAATGGTAATTACCCTGAAGGCGACAATAATCATCCATAAAAGAAATTGACCGCAAAACTGATGAACACCATCACATAAGGCAGTTAACATAATAAAACTCGCCGGTTCAGACTTGGTTCATCTTGTGATCTCCTATACTATGTTGCTCGCCCTAACTACCATCTACATGGAAGCAGTTCTCCTGATATACCATAGTGAGGAGAAATTCACGGTGGCCTACCAATCCGAGCAACGGGTGGATGAAATAGGTGGCTCATGGAAGAAGTGGAAGTATTGTACAATTCCAACATGCATAAAACAAAATGTCCTAAATGATGCAAATGCACAGGAAAAATGCCCTAATGCCTAAAATTGGGTGGAATGATGCATGTACTAACCATCCATCTCAAAATGAGATGGACATCTAATTAAGCTACATCATGTACTCAATTATCTTGAAATGCAGGTGATATTATGTTCCTTTCTCCTTCTTATTCTAATTGCTTCTAAATAACTCTTTTCTTCTTTTTTTCATTATTTTTCAGATTTTTCTCTTTTTTTTCAAACCCTTATATCCATAATTGATAATGAATATTTTATTGGGCTTATTTTTCTGCATACTCAGAAATTTGCACTATTTAGAAGGTATGGAACAATTTAATTCACCATTGGAGAAAAATTGAGATACATGATATACTTAATGCATGAAAATTATGAATGCAACTACATGGCATGCACCTAAGGGTAATGTGCATGTATCACTATTCTGATTTTTTTTTCATTTTTCATGCAAAACATATAAAAATGGTTGCAATGCAAGTCCTATCTACATGCCATGGAATCAAGAAAGTTAAAACCGTACTTTACTACCAATTCTTGGTGGATTGTGAAAATTAGTGAGGTGGAAAGATCACAAGATTAGTGGACTGAACCTTAGAAAGATATTATGTGTCCCTCCTTACTGACTTGTGTAGTAGTTAAGAGGTTTCTCTCTCTTACATCCAATTAGAGTCGCATTACCATTTGGTCAGTTTAGGCTCAAACAACCATTTCTGTCCACTTTCATGAATCATTAGGAATACAGTTGTGAAATTTTGTTTTAAAGTTGACAAAACCAATCATTTTCGTAGAATATGTGCCCAAGGTTAAACAAGACAAGCTTTCCAAACACACAAAAATTTTAAATTTCCCTTGATTTTCCCATGCACAATTAAAGAGATGACACAAACTTTATGACATCCATGATTACACTAGATAGCATGTGGATCCTACAAAAACTAAAATTGCCAGAAACAAATAACAAGAACAAAAACAATAAATTTAAAAACTAAAAACACTAAGAGATAGAACTGTTCCAACTACCCCATAAGCTTGAATTCGACTATGGCCTCATAGTCAAAAACAAACTTAAAGATTGGAACAGGGATACCGGATCACTCCTGTGGTGTAGGCGGGTACTGCGGCGCTGTGGGGTCCCAAGACGGGTACTGCCCCTGGAATGTCGGATCGTACTGGAGCATCGGTGGAGGTTGTGGATACCCCCCAAAATAATTCTGGCTCCAGTAATGATCGAAAAACGGCTGTTGTTGCACCTCCATCCTGTGCAACCTATCATGGATGTTCTATTGATTCTCGAAAAGAAGGCGCTAATTCTCAAAAATCGCCTACTGATTGACAAAGAGCTGGTTTGTAGTATCTTGAATACCAGAAAAAGTGGCTGTGTGGCTATGCTGGGTCTGCTGGATGTCTTGCAGCATCACGTACATGCCCTGCATGGAATAGGCATCCCCGCTTGGCTGCGAGGTCTGTGGTGGTGGCGGCGTAGGCTGTGATGACGAAGATGCACCCGGATGCATCCGAGGACGCTTCTGTGGTGCCACTCATGCTCGAAGAGGTGTAAATGCCTCCTCTTCCTCCTCAGCCTCGTCGTCATTGTCGTCGTCGCCGCCGTCGTTGCCGCCTTCTTCATCGGAGTCGGTGATGGCTATGATTGGCCATCGAAAGTGTTGTGCCCCCTCGATGTTGAAGACCGGATCAGGCAGCGCGCACTCCTGGTAGGTGTGGTTGACGTGGCAATGCGCATACGCCACGCCATCTCGAAGAAGTAGGAGATTGGACCGGTGTGGATGTTGCAAGTTCACCTTGCTCCTAGTAGATAGAGGAGTGAGGGTTTGGAAATTCAAACCAAGGTATGCAGCCAGCTTGGTGATGAGCCCGTCGAAGTGAATCGGCGCTTTCCTCGTACTCCTCTTCACCGCCAATACTCTCTCCAGAAAGAAGGCACCCCAATTGCACTCTTGAGGTTTCAGGAGCTTATGCAAAAAGAATAAGTCTGTCTCCTGAAACTTGCTGAGGGCCAAGTCACTCCGAGCAAATAGCGTCGAACTAAGCATCTGGTGCAGAATCCGGACAAAAGGGTGCTCGAAATCAGCTACCGCGGCATTGTGGTAGCTCACCGACTTTCCTTGCGGCACTGTCACTAGCTCAGAGAAGATGGCGCCGTAGTCGGTGCGGTTGTCCGGTCGCCGGTAGTCGTGTTGCGAGTGATTCCAGTTGAATATCTCATTGAACTGCTCAAGCGTGATGGTGTAGTCGATGTTGAACAACCAGAACGACACCCGGCCCTTTATCCACTCGCGGTCGGTGGCTATTACGTCGTTGGGCACGACGCAGACGTCCAACGATGCCATGAACTCAGCCACCAACTCATTGTACGTAGGCCACTCGCCGAAGAATGGTTGGCTATCTGCATGGTACTCCAGCTCGTCGTCATTTCTGTCTGTGTTGTGTGCTTGTCCTTTCAGAACATAGGCCAAGTTGGCCTCGAACCCTAAGTCGCGGATGATGTTCTGTTCGACATAATGGGTTGGCTCTATCTTCCTCTTTAAGATCTCCTCGTAGATCTTCTTCACCTCCGTGGATGGATGGATCATGCGCGGGCGTGCAATGGATGTCGGCGGAGGTGGCACAAACACGGGGATCTCCATCGGATTTGCACGTGAAGATGATGCGCCAGCTACGTGCACCATGTTTGCGAGAGAAAGAGGATTGGAAAGGAGTTTGGTGAAGATCGTAGAATCAAATCTCCGCTCGATGAAGACCTAGCTCGTTGTTACTCGTCGACGGGCTTGCAAAGCTCTGGAACTTGCTCGGCACAAGTGGAGGGGAGTTGCACTGAAGGTGTAATGTCATCTGACGCAACTACTCCCCATATATAGCTGTGGTCGGCGCTACTGTCTGCCCGTCGATACCATCGACGCGAGTTGATGGTATCGACTTGGGTAGCACGATCCGTACCTCCACTAGTATCGACAGTCGTCGATGGCTGGATCTGCGGGGCCCGGATTGCTGACGCGTCGATAGTATTGACCCATCCCCCGGATCGACTTCGTGGTTGATGCGATCATCGTTGATTCTTCCTCTCAGATCGTTGACGTGGCGCATCGATACTATTGATGCGAGTCGATAGTATCGACATTCTGATTAGGGAAAATCCTCGCGAGGCCCAACCACCACCATCTTTACATTGAAGTGTCGATACCATCGACACGCCCGTCGATAGTATCAACTTTCCTGAGTCGATTTCTTCTGTAAATCTCCAGAGATCTCGATGGTATCGACTGGCATCTCGATACCATCGACCTTGTATTTGTGATCTGCCTGTAGGTATGTCGATACCATTGACGAGGTCGTCGATGGTATCGACGCAGTGCGATTCTTGCAGTCGTCAACCTGTACCATGGTCGATGGTATCGACTCGGACTCAGCCTGCACAAAGAACAAACCGATCACGATATCTTTTTTACACTAAAAATTAAACCAAAACAAATCAACCTACAAATGTACATGAACTAAACTAAGGTATCGATGGTTGGGTTGCCTCCCAACAAGCGTCCTTATTTAACGTCTTAGGCTAGACGACTTGAGGCATTTTATCAATTTGGTACCTTGGAGAAGGTGCTCAGAGGATCGTGCGGCAACTTGAACTCCACACGATCTTGACCAATTACCAACGTGAGCGTACCTCTCCCAATTGCAGTCACTACATCGGCCATTGCTTGAAACGACCTCCCTAGTAGCATATCACAACTCTTAAGCCGCGGCATCTCCATGATTACAAAGTCTACAGGAAAAATGAATTTTTCCACCTTGACAAGAACATTCTCACAAACTCTATGTGGCCTTACAATAGATCCATCCACCAATTCTACGGTTGTCGCTGACTTCTTCATGTCCTGTAACCCAAGCTTTTTAAATGTGGACAGTGGCATGAGATTTATGCTCGCGCCCGAATCACACTGAGCTCGTGGGAAGTGTTGATCACCTATTGAACATGGAATATAAAAACTCCCCCGATCTTTCTTCTTCTCTGGTAAACTCCCAAGGATGATTAAGCTCACCATTTCATTCATCTGGCATACATCGATGTCTTTAATCCGCCTCTTTTTGTTGATTATTTCTTTGATAAACCTCCCATAGTCGGGAACCTTCTCAATCATTTCTACCAACGGAATTTTGATATGCAGCTTTCTGAACATTTCCAAGAATTTTCTATAGTGCCTGTGCTCCTTATTTTGCTTTGGGTTGTCCAGACTTAACACAACTGTTGCATTAACACGCTTATGAGGCGGCACATAAGAGCTTATTGGGGCCAGCTCCACTAAGCTTGCTTCAATAACTCTCTTTGGCGTGGACGTTGTCGGAACATCATCAACGTTTGTAAATTGTTATGGCTCCTCTCTCGCAATAGATGTATCCACACCTTGACAGACAACCTTAACTTGCTCTTCTAGCCTAGGCGGGGATGCAACCATTATGGGTTCTTTGCGGGATTTCTTGAAAGAGTGTTTCCGCCTGGCAGTCCATAATAAGTGCAAGGATACGGTATTGCCGGTGTCGCCTCCGTATCAAAATTCATTTTGCTTTGATCCTTTGTCTCTGCCACCTAGGGTTCTTCCTCATTGCTTATCACAGACCAGTATTTAACTTGATGGTGTGCTTGGGCCACATCTGCATTCCCAGTCTGTTTCTGCTGATTGGCGTGTTTGATGGCCACCACTTCATTGGAAATCTGAGTCACGGTGGTTTCTAATGCCCGCATCTGTGCTCCATGGCTTTGCAGCGTCTCCCCAAATTTGGTCAAGATATCACCCTGAGATTGCAGTTGTTTTCCGAACATAGCCATCATTCCCTGATTCTGCAGCACCATTTGACTAAGCAACTCAGTGCTCTTATCTTTAGTTCTAGGTTGTGGCTTTGTCACCGGATCTTGAAGGAAATTATTAGGATCCTTTCAGGAGAACTTTTTGTCTTTCCTCCATGCATAGTCATTGTTTGTATAGCCTTGTTGTTGCATAAATTTTACTTGGACGTCCTCATCTTCGGATGCATCTTCCTTCGCTAGCAGTTTCTTGGCTAGAAGGTCTAACTTGTCGTTCAGCTCTTTGATTACTTTAGATTCGCTTGCAACTCAAACCTGCTCCACGGAGCCTCTTTCGCCCCATGATTGTTTCTTTGCCATGTTCTTTAAGATCTCCCAACATCTAGTGTCCCTGTTGTTCAAAAAGAATCCAGTACCGGCTGAATCAAGGTTGCTCCTATCGTGCTCGGAGAGAGCAAAATAGAATATCTTTACTTGTGTTTCTGTATCCAGCCTGTGATGCGGGCACCGTCTCAGGATGACCTGACACCTCTCCCAGGTCTGAGAATATGTCTCGCCTGCCTGTTGGGTAAAGTTATGGATCTTCCTGATCATGTCGTTGGTCTTCTCAGGAGGAAAGAACCTCTCAAAGAAAACCTCGACCATATGGTCCCAGGACTCCAAAAACTCATCATCTAAATTGTGTAGCTATTCTCGCGCGGCTCCTACCAATGAACTCGGGAAAAGCTTCAAGTAGAGCACAGTCTGTGGAAATCTGTCTATTTTAACCATGTCACTGTTCTCAACAAACTGACTTATGTGCGCGACGTGGTCCTCATTCTTGAGCCCATGAAAAGCATTGGACTTCACCAGATTTATCAAAGCCGGATCAATCTTATAGGTAGGTATGTTGATTGCTTGCTTCTTTATAGGCCCTTTCGAAGCGGATGCGGAAGAAGCCTTTATCTTCTCCCAGATAGTCTGTGGCTCATCCATCTCTTCTTGTTCGTGTTCAGAATTTAGATCCTCTTGCTGCTCTTGCTCTTGCTCGTCCTCAGGTCCCGCCAGAGGAACCTCTGGTGCTTGCCCCGCGTAGTCCGTACTACGCGTATGTACCATACACAGTACCTGAAACGGGAAAATTTGAGTTCAGTACAATGCTTTGACGAGTATAAAAATTATCGAACAATTTAAAATATTTGAAGTTATGTCAAAATAAACAATAAAAAAAATTGTGGCCTAGAATGGCCGCTTGTAGCACTCAAAGTGCCAACAATTCGCCGTATCCCCGGCAACGGTGCCAAAAACTTGACGCAGTTTTACTGTGCGATGAAACGCAAGAGAACACGTCGAAGTAGTACAGGCCTTTGTGAGGCCCGAGTCGAACACATGGATACTGGGGATTGTTGGAGACTCCTACTAACTATTTGCAATCAGCTAGGCCGAATAAAAATGGAGAGTTGTTGTGAAAATTAAAAGAAAACAAAAACAAAACAAAACAAACGATCGATTAAATATTAATTTAATCAATTCAAAAGGGTATCTTTAGGATTGCGGTTTCACCGCGGGTTTTCATTGTATTAGATTTTATATAATGCCTCAATTGTATCTCTCTATCCGGGTAGTGGCCTGAAAATAGAATTGCCCACTGTCGTGGTGCGATTCACTACCTAAGTCTAGGTCGGTTCCATCGTCGTAGTAACCTATACCCTAAACTAGGTGCATTATGAACGATCTCTCACTATCCGCCATTAATTTTATACCACCTTGTTCAAGGGATTTGTTGATTAATGTGAATTCCGTCTTTTTTCAGCCGTTAATCCTTCTTTCAAAGTGATTAAGGGCATTAGGTTGCTATTATGGTGATCAAGCATAACAATATATTGAGAAAACAAAATCATACCACGGATTTAAGAGATAAAATATGAATTACTATTATAAAATTGTCATACAATGAATTCTCGGGCTACTCCCAGTCCTAAAAGACAAAGGGGATTAGCCCTGCATGTTCATCTCAAACAAGTACAATGTAGAGATAGGGGAAATCATATGAAAAACGTGAATTGAAAGGTGAAACCCCTGAACGGAGAAGAACTGATTGATCCTCGGCGTTAAACACGTGCTCTCCCTCCTTTCGGTGGTGGAATCCATCTTCTTCGGCGTCCGAATCAACTAGTATGAGCTTCTGGCCTCCGTTCTCCTCTCTACTGCTCCTCGGTACTCGTACAATGGCTAATGAGATGATCATCCCCGTCTGGGTGGCCGTCATTAGGTATATCTCCCTAATTAGATCGCCAATTAACCACAGTCGTCTGATTGAGATCATTCTGAATCAAACTCATATCTGACAGTGTCGATACCATCGACGCGGGTCGATGGTATCGACCTAGCGTGATAGCGATCGTTCTTCTTTTCTTCCGGCTGAGCACCTGATGTAGTATCGATACCATCGACGCCCCTGTCGATGGTATCGACGAACCTGTAGCAAAGGTTTTGTCATTTTGTGTCGTTGTAGCTTCCGTGCGTCGATGGTGTCGACTTGGTGTCGATACTATCGACTGCTTCCTCGCCATCAACCTGATGGTAGCTCGATACCATCGACATCCCTGTCGATAGTATTGACTCTTTGCTGATACTCGCGGCTGGCAACCTGTGGTCTGGTCGATGGTATCGACTTCCGTCGATGGTATCGACGGAAGTAGATACTTGTTTTCCCTGAAATTCAAACACGAAACCACATAAATTCGCACAAATAATAATATTTTGACAATTAATGCTCAAAACGATGAAATAAAGGGAATTTGACATAAAATAGTAGCAAAGACCAAAGTGGATGAATTATGCAACATTAACCATAAAAATGACTAATAAAAGCATAAAACACATATCAAACAGGTCTATAAATGCGACTCAAAATCATCGCATCAAGTTGCAAGAGCAGCATGAGAACATGAATGTCATGGAGATGGTAACACATCTCAGGAACATGTATCAGCATCACACAAGACATGAGAGATATGATGTCTCCAAGGCTTTGTTCAGAAGCAAGATGAAATAGGGAGATTCACTTGGTACCCACATACTCACTTTGATTGAGTACGTAGAAATCCTATCCAAGTCGGGATTTCCCCTAGGTTAAGAGTTCGCCACTGATGTGATTATGCAATCATTGCCTGAATCATATAGTCATTTTATCATGAACTACAACATGAACAATCTTGACAAGTCGTTGTCAGAATTGTTGGGCATGTTGAGGATAGCTAAAGCACAGATGAAAAAAGACAAGCCCAAGTCTATGATGATGATCAGTAGGACAAATTGAAAGTCAAAAGGCAAATGCAAGGATAAGAAAAGTTCTAAATCCGGGCATAAGCCAAAGTCATCCATGCTCAAAGCTAAAGGTGGGATCTCTAAAGAAGGCAGTTGTCAACATTTTCACTAGGATGGACATTGGAAAAGAAAATGTCATCTCTACCTAGAGAAACTAAGGGAGAGGAAGTAGGGGATGGAGATCTTTCCACTTTAGGTATATATGTTATTGAGATAAACTTAAATACGTTTTCATCATGAGTACTAGATACTGGATGTGGATCTTGTTGGGTTTTATGGAGAAATCATGTGCTGCGAAAGCAACTAAAATAAATTTCCACACAACCTGAAATAGGATCTTGTCGACAACAGCGTATTTAGAAAGAGTGTTCGTGGGATATACCTTATCGCGGAGCAAGTCCGGCAATGTCCTACTGCATGATGGTGTGTAATGTTGCTGGCTTACACAAACAGTACTCCTCTCCCGTTCACTAAGTGCATAACGAGAAGATCTTGAGGTGCTCCTTTTGTGTGGTGATGTACGTTGCTCGTAGCGTGTATAGATGGTTGTTGACATCCTCCGAATGTAGGCGTCTCAACCTCTAAGTCTCTACTTTGTCAACACGGATGGACTGGAACTCCACGTCATGCTTCCTAAGACGCCATGAAGGAGTAGTCTCCTTGCGACGACGTACTACAGTTGCAGAGCTCTCATTTCTCTCCCGAGGATGGTGACGGCTAGGGTTTACATATGTGATCGTAAACTGAAAATCCTCTCTCAATATCTTATAAAGATATCAGTCATCAAGCCCCTTTAAATAGGAGATGAAAGGAAGCAGGGTTTCCTAAACTCATGGATAAACAAAAAGACTATGTCGATTAAAATGCTCATGGATTAATTAGAATTTTTTGGAATTAATTAATTAACCAAATAATTGTATTAGTTGACTAATTAATATTTGACTCCATGCAATCGCTCGGGATGGCTCTATGGGCATATATACCAACAGACTCCCACTTGCACTTAGAGCCAGCCACTCTAATTAATTGGCTCAAACATTTTAATATATTCCAATATTATTCTAATGGATTACATAAACATTTTATTAATCAATGTGATTCAAAAAAATTTCAATCAAATCCACAATTATACTCCTATTCCAACACATCCTATGTGTGTGACCCAGTAGGCTCCAAATTATGTTGGAAGTGATATCCAAAATCATATTATGATTTCACAAGTAATGATTGGTATCTAGCAAGACTTCATTGCCACCCAAGTAATTGGAGAAGTTGGAGAACATCTTAATCTATCATTCATGACTGGTATTATAGTGATTGTATAGTTCCTTTGTTGGTGATATACGGATTGAACTTAAGTCATGGAAATGTAATCCTCTTCAATGTTCAATGCATGTTCCTTAAACTAGAGCATACTATTTGAGATATATGTAAGATCAATATCACATATTGACTCACATAATCATGGCCAAGCATTTCTTAGTCTCGCTTATCAAGTGGCCAAAATATCAAGCTCATTTATGAAGGACTAGTTCGATCTACATCACTCACAGTCATCCCCACGTGTCACAGTGCACCCAAGCACCATCTTTATGCTAATCCTTATTCAGGACCATGATGGATGATGTCAAAGTACACCGAACGACATGTGATTAGTGTAGTAACTTCAAGTATAAGAACCACAATCACCACCATTGTAAGGACCTTGACCTCCGTTTAGGGTTTACCCTATTTGCTTTGCTTGACCCTGATGCTTTGTTGCTTGCGAATCACCTTCTGTGGTGATTAGGGTTTGTTGGTGATTTGTTGAGAGCTGGAGGAGCTATTTGCAATTAACCCAAGTCTAGGGTTTGTGGGCAAGTTTGTCACCTTGTGTGGTTTTCCTCCCCCTCTTTGCTTCCTCTTGTGTTGAGATGAAGGGTTGGGCTTGTTGCTTGAGTTTCCTTTGGGCTTGGTGGAGCTTGTTGGGCCTTGTGGTACCTTGCCTTTGCTCCTTTGGACCTTGTATCGGGCAAGAGAGCCTTGTGTCGGCCTGGGTGTGTCGCCCAGGATGTGTATCGCCCTGGTGGTGTGTCGCCCAGGATTGTGTTGTCCATGGTGGGGGTGTGTCGGCCATGTTGTGTGGGTGTGTCGCCCATGGACCCTTTGACCTTCTTTGACCTCGTTTGTGTCAACACTAGTGGACACTTGGTGCTTGATGCTTGCATGTGGAAATGGTCTTGGACATGTGTTTAGGGCATGTTAGAGTGGTGGCATTGCTCATTGACAAGTGTCCCTAGGTGGGCGACACCTTTCTTTGCTCTTCCCTTGGTTTCTCCTCCATCCCCTTCTATATATACATTTCCTTTCCCTTGCTAAGGATCCATTTAGTTCCTTAGTCTCCCTCTCCTTGGTGCACGACACCCTCTCTTCTTTTGCAAGCTTGGTGGCCGATCCTTCTTGGAGTCTCCTTCTTCCTCTAGTGGTGGCCGAACCCTAGAGTGCCTTTCTCCCCTTCTTGTGGTGGTGCTTGGAGCTTGGAGCTTGCTTAAGGCGGGTTACATAACTCCTAACCCGAACTACATTACCATCTTCTATGATCTTGTTTATATGTTGATCATATCGGCTAAGTATGTTGTTAGTTTAGTGTCTTGCTTAGTTGAACCTTGTTGGCCGAACCTATGTTCTAGGGTTTCTTGGTGAGCAATACTCCTATCTCTCCTTGGTCTAGAGGAGTGAGCTTGAGTTCTAGTAGCATGGGCAATACCCCTCTCTCATTTAAGTTGAGAGGTGAGCTTGTGTTCTAGTTGCTTAAGAAACACCGTCCTCTCACCATGGACTTGAAAGGTGAGCTTTGTGGTGGTGTTGAACCTTGCTAGGGTTGTTCCTTGTGTTGCCCGTTTGGTGATATGAAGCTTGGCAAGACCCCTCTCTCTTGATAGTTGAGAGGTGAGCCATCTTCTTGATCCATTAGGATTTTGGTGCCCTTGTGCTTGAGGTTGGTGGTGACCCTGTCGGGTGGTGTCTTGCCCGCTATGAGGCTGGTGGTGTTGTTGCCTGACATCCTTCTTTGGCCTAGAGCCTTGGTCGTCATGTTGTGTGGTTGTGTTGAGTGATACACCCAGGTTCTTGATCTTTTGTGCGTTGTGCGCCACATCTGGTTTGGTGGTAGACGTCACCCTTGTTTCCTCCCTTGTGTGAGTGTCGGGTGTTACACCTAGTAGAAGGCCCTAAACGATACACCGTTGTCAGGCAGTTGCTTGATGTTTCCATACCCTGGACGTTGTGGCATTGTGACCTGGGTTTGTGTCGGGCGTCAAACCTTAGTCTTGTGTGTTGGCCGATATGCCTTGTGTGTGATGCGCTGTTGCTTGAGGTATCCCCCTTTTGGCTGAGCTGCTCGCTTTGGTTGCCCGATACACATATGGTTGCATGTTATTCCGTGTTGCACGATACACCTCTTGAGCTTGTTGCACGGCAGGCTTGTTTCCCAGATGCATAACGCACCGTGCATGACGCAACTTTCCACGTCACACCCTTATGCTTGGCCGATAGGAGCTGGTGTACCTGGCCGATACATGTGCTGACCGTTATGTGGTGGGCGATAGGGTGAGTACCCTGCCCGATACTGCCTTTGGTGAGGGTAGTGGGTGTTTCTAGTGAGGGTCTTATTCCTTATGGATAATGATATGTTAGATGTTGTTCCTGCTATCACGTTTAGTCATGATGGTGGCCCTTGATATGCTTGATGGTAATCGTTATGGTAGAACTCATCTATGTAACTTAACATGACTTTACATATGTATGTGATCATCTTGATGATATGGATAATGCTAAGAAATGGTAAGCATATAAGATTGCTTTACATGAACTTTATCTATGATCGCAGCACCTAATCATCAATGTTGACCTATATCATTAATATGATCTTTCTGTTAATCCATGATTATTGTGTATACTAACCATGCAGGTGATGCATAGCCAAGTAAAAGGCTATGAGGTTTATATGATGAGTAACATTGCTTTGATAGTTACTCTTGATGATGAGATAACCGGTATGATGTGTTTGGATAAAGTACATGGGATTGCTCTACCATGATGATGATGTAAGCCTTGAGAGACAGTGGCAGTATGTGATGAGGGATTGAGATCCCATGGCAATGTGATGATCCTTGAGAATGGATCTAGATGATTGGCAAGAGGCCAATTGGTATCATGTAATGTTGAATCCTTGTGGCGGATCAGGATGATGTTGATTACAATAAAAGCATTGAGCTTCATGTTTTTTATTCTTGTTATATTTTGCATGTTAACAACTTGGTTGAATCTTGCAATTCACTAAAAATATACTAACTAATCACAGTGGAAAAAATCATGTAGTTTGCCCTGGCCATAGATCCATCATCGTCAGGAGCTGGTGATGGTAAAACGGGTTCTCCTGCAGGTTAACCCGTAGCGCATATTGTTGAATATGTGAGGTTTCTCCTTGCCTAAAATAGAGAGGGAATCGAGTGCAGCTGCGGTTGCAGACTTGGGATATGTATATGAGCATGGTGAATAGTCCCATGGCTCAGAGTGATAGAGCATGCATTCATGGTTCAGATCATGGTGAATAGGCTTGTGGCTCAGATATACTAGCGTCGTGACCTGTACCGAGGCGGGCTAGAGGAAGGGTAGCCTATGGAGCTGACCCTGTGGCTGAGGCCACTTAAGCATGAGACTGTGGTCCTGCTTTGGTTCTCGTACACTGACCACGAGGTGGGAGGTCGTGGAGTCTGACTCTTCCATTGACCTTGTATGGCACCGGCTTGGGTTTCATAACTGAAGGTTGGATTTGAGCGGTACGGATCACTTCCTTGGGGCATAATAATATGTAATCCAGCCTAATTGTATTTACTGCTTAAGGCAAAACACGAAACATTGGTTGAGGCCTTTCTTGTGTAGTTAATCATGTTATACCCACAGTTACTTATACTTTCCTTATGATATGTGGTTAGATCTTATAAATCTTATCTTGTCAATCATGTTCCATAAAAGAAATACTTGGGTATATGCCTTCTGTACATCTGGTAAGCTTGATAATATGAACAACTTTACTTTAATAACTGCTCTTGTTATACTTCTTATCAGTTATTTGTCGTTGTTGATTTATCTTCCTTTGGTTTTGTAGTTTCGGCGGGGAGTTATGTTTGTCGTTGGGACTTTGTGTCTCCCCTCTGTTTTATAATCTTTTTTAGGTGTTCGAGCTAGATGTGGTGGTGGTTGCGGAGTTGCGGCTGAGCAGCAAGATGAGAAGTAGAAGGCAAGCGATGGATATGTTGTTGTTGTTGTTGTTTTGTAGTAGAGTCTAGAGTCATCCCGGTACTCTCAGGTCCTTCAGACTGTTTTGATGTTGTTTCACGATGTGTAGCTGTTGATCCTTGTATATCGTGTTGCTGGCCGGATGTGGGCCTTTATGTACATATAAATAGGTGGTGAACTCATGTGATGGTTAGACCGTTGTTCGTCTAAGTTGTGGACACGTATCAAGGCTTCTAAATATTTGTATAAACTATTTCCTTGCAGGATGTGGACCTTTAATGTAATACTTTTCTCAGTTTACCTGCTTTCCGCAATCAGTTTTAATTAACCCGTGTTTTTGGTAATCTGTGGTTATGGTGATTTCCGCATGTTTTCACGTAACACCTCATTGTCTGAGTGATAGTGGGATGTGTTGCCACAAGTTTTGGTATCAGAGTTCTAGGTTTGCTGAGTCTACAGGGATTTAGGACTAGGTTGTGTCTGTTCTTGTGAGTTTTCCATATTTTCTCACAATCATCTTCTGCCCTTAGAGGAAGAAAATCCACGATGTCTGGAAACCATGAAGAACATGTTGCTGAGCACAACGATGTTGCATCCGTTGATGGAGCGATAGGGCAGGCACATGAAGATCGGGTGCCTGAGGTCCCCCAACCTGACCCAACCATTCTTGAACATCCTGCCTATCAACAACTTATGGGGCAGATAATGGCTACTATGAATCTCATGGTAGAGAGATTGCCAGTGCCTCCGGCGAGAGCACAGGCTCCCCATGGTGAAACATCGGGTGTTGGGAAGACCTTTGAGCGGCTTCGCCGAGTCAGAGCTCCAGATTATGCTGGGACGGCTGATCCAACGAATGCAGATCTGTGGCTGACAAGCCTTGAGAAGGCTTTCTGGATCCTCGACATCCCCGAAGCAGACAAAGTAAAGCACGTTGTCTACCTTCTGAAGGGTAGTGCTGGTCACTGCTGGACCATCGACGAGGAGAAGCAACCTAGTGAGGTGATCAGTTGGGAGGTTTTCCGGCGCGAGTTCGTCAGTAGATACTTCCCTAAGACGTATCTGGATGAGAAGATCAGTCAGTTCAAGAGCTTGCGATAAGGAACGATGAACATCACTGAGTACGAGGCCAAGTTCATGGATCTTTTGAGGTTTTGTCCTCACATGGAGGCGACAGATGAAGAGCGGATTAGACGCTTTGAGAAGGGTTTGAGTACTAAGCTGACAACACCTATGTCTGTGTTGGAGAACAGAGAGTGGTTTGCTACGTTTGTGGAATCCGTCTGGAGGATCGAACGGTCAATAAGGGAGAAAAGAGAATCCATGTCTAAGAAGAGGCATGCTCAGTTCCAGGGGCAGAGGTTTGGTGGCTTCAAGAAGCGGATGTTTGCAGCACCGTCAGTGATGAGAGGTTCTAGTGCACCGTCGCAGTGGTCCCCGAGTAAGGGAAGAGGTTACGTTTCTTCACCGTCAAGGGCACACAGTACAACTTCTGTGGCGGTGACAGGGCCATCTAGACCACGGTTTGAAGTTAAGACATACTATATATACAGTCAGACAGGGCATTTCAAGTCGAATTCCCAAGTAGAGATGTTGAAGTGACATAGCAGCCGAGGCAGAATAATCAAGGGTCAGATAGACAGCAGCCCAGTGGTAGCAGAGGGAAAGGACGCGGTCAAGTGTCGCAAGCGGGATCATCTGCTCAAGGAAGCAAAGGACGTGGATATCAAGCAACGGCTCAATTCTATGCTATGAGTCAGCTGGAGGCGATAGTAAACCTGCGAGTGGTGACAGGTCAGATGAAGTTATTTCATTCTGATATGTCTTCTTCTTGCTTTATATCTGTTCTGGTTGACCCAGGTGCTACACACTCCTTTATCGCCTATAGTATGCTTGAGAACTGTTGTTTACCTATTAGTTGTAAGAAGGATAGCTTGTTGTTAGAAACCCCTCTTGATGGTTCCTCTATGCTTCGTGAAGAGTGTCCATCTTGTGTCTTATCTTTTTTGGGACACAACATACAATGGATCTTATACCACTTGATATGCATGGTTTTGATGTCATCCTTGGGATGGATACCTTAGAGAAGTATAAGGTTGTTTTGGACTGTGGATCCAAGCAGGCTGTGTTTGAGGATGATGGAGAGAAGTGGATCTTCCAAGGAGATAGGAAGATTCTTCTGACGTGTCTAGTGTCAGCTATGGTGGCAGATAAGTTGTTACGACAAGGATGTGAGGTGTTCTTAGCTCACGTTGTGGATACCATTGTGGATACCAAGGCAAAAGGTCCTAGCCTGGAGGAGGTGTTAGTTGTCTGAGAGTTCACGGATGTGTTTCCCGAAGAGTTCCCTGGTGTTCCACCACCTCGAGAGATTGATTTTGAGATCAATCTGGTTTCGGGTACGCAGCCAGTTGCACAAACACCGTATAGGATGGCTCCAGTAGAGATGGCAAAGCTTAAGAAGCAGTTGCAAGAGTTGTTGGAGAAAGGTTTCATCTGACTGAGTACGTCGCCTTGGGGTGCTCCAGTGTTGTTTGTTAAGAAGAAGGACAGATTGTTGCGGCTGTGTATAGATTATCGGCAGTTGAACAAGGTCACGATCAAGAACAAGTACCCGTTGCTGAGGATAGATGACCTGTTCGATCAGTTGCGTGGTGCTACTATGTTTTCAAAGATCGATCTACAGTCCGGATATCATCAGTTGAGGATTAAGGCGGATGACATACCAAAGTCAACTTTTAGGACGAGGTATGGTCACTTCGAGTTTGTGGTTATGCTGTTTGGGCTAACCAATGCACCTGTTGCTTTCATGGATCTGATGAATCGGGTGTTTCGTCCATTCCGAGATCAGTTTGTCGTATTCTTTATAGATGACATTTTGATCTATAGTCGGGACATGCAAGAGCATGAGCAACATCTTCATCTAGCATTGACTCTTCTTCGCGAACACCAGTTGTATGCCAAGTTCAGTAAATGTGAGTTCTGGTAGGAAGAAGTGACTTTCTTGGGTCATGTGATATCAGCAGAAGGAGTCAAAGTGGATCCGAAGAAGGTGGAGACCGTTGCAGAATGGGAACAGCCAAAGACGCCGATAGAAGTTTGTAGTTTTCTAGGTTTAGCAGGATACTACCGAAGGTTTATCAAGGACTTCAGTACGATTGCGTTACCGATGACGAAGTTGACCAGAAAGGATGTACCTTTTGTCTGGGATGATCGTTGCCAGTAAGCTTTCCAGAGTTTGAAGGAAAAGTTGACTAGTGCTCCAGTGCTAATCCTGCCAGAGCCTGGAAAGGGCTATGTTGTTTTCTGTGATGCTTCCAAGAAAGGCTTAGGTTGTGTGCTAATGCAGGAAGATCGTGTGGTTTCTTTTGCTTCGCGACAGCCAAAGAAACACGAGTAGAACTATCCGACTCATGATTTGGAGTTAGCAGCGGTAGTTCATGCGTTAAAGATTTTGAGACACTATCTTTACGGGGAAGTGTGTCAGATCTTTACGGATCATAAGAATCTGAAGTACATCTTTTCGCAGCATGAGTTAAACATGCGACAACGTCAATGGATGAAGATGATCAATGATTACGACTGCACCATCGAGTATCATCCTGGTAAGGCAAATGTGGTATTTGATGCGCTTAGCCAAAAATCTTCTTCTTTTCCTTCAAAGGAGGCATAGTTGAGTTCCCTCGTATGCCATAGACGGGATATTCTTGTTTCCTTACGGCAGATGAATGTGCAGATGGAAGTTCCAATGTTATCTGGACTTTTAGCACAGATGCAAGTCAAGCCTACACTGAGACAACAGATCAAAGATGCACAACAAGCAGATGACACAGTATAGTTGATCATATCAGAGTTCGACAGTAAAAAGCGTGATGGGTTCCATGAGTCTGACGATGGACTAGTTTGCTATCGTGATAGGATGGTGGTCCATGATGCTGATGATCTGAGGAAGTTAGTGCTCAAGGAAGCACACATGTCAATATATGCTATGCATCTAGGAGTCACCAAGATGTATCAGAGTCTGAGGGACTTGTATTGGTGGCCCGGTTTGAAGAAAGATGTAGCTGAGTTCGTGGCTAGGTGTGTGGTATGTCAGCAAGTCAAGGCTGAACATCAGAAGCTGGCAGGTACGTTGCAACCCCTACCGATACCACAGTGGAAATGGGATCATATAACCATGGATTTCGTAGTTGGTCTACCTAGGACAACTAGGAATCATGATTCCATTTGGGTTATAGTGGATAGATTGACGAAGTTGCCCATTTCATACCAGTAAAGACAATGTATACAGCCGAGAAGCTTGCTCGAGTATATGTGGATGAGATAGTGTGTTTTCACGGTGTGCCAGCGACGATAGTTTCTGACAGAGGTCCTCAGTTTACGAGTCGTTTCTGGGAACAGTTGCACAGAGCGTTGGGAACACAGTTGAGGTTCAGTACCGCCTTCCACCCGCATACAGATGGACAATCTGAGAGGACTATCCAGACTCTGAAAGATCTCCTTTGAGCTTGTGTCTTGCAGTTCCTAGGCAGTTGGGACGTACATCTCAGTTTGATTGAGTTTGATTATAACCACAGTTATCAGTGAAGCATTGACATGGCTCCTTATGAGGCCATATATGGCAGGAAGTGTAGATCTCCTCTGTGTTGGTATGAGTCTGGTGAATATCAGCTTTTGGGTCCTGAGTTAGTACAGTAGACGACAGAAAAGATTAAGGTGATACAACAACAGTTGAAAGCGGCACATGTTAGGCAGAAGTCTTATGCAGACAATCGTCGACGGCCTTTGGAGTTCCAGGTAGGAGACAAAGTGTATCTTAAAGTCTCTCCATGGAAAGGAGTGCTAAGGTTTTCCCAGAAGGGCAAGCTAGCACCCAGGTATATGGGGCCATACCCGGTCATAGCACGTGTTGGCAAGGTAGCTTACGAGTTAAAGCTGCCGCCAGAGTTGCACAGGTTACATCCTGTATTCCATGTCAGTATGCTGAAGAAAAGTCATCCGGATTCAGGAACAGTGATACATCCAGACGAAGTTGAGCTTGATGAAGATGTGACCTACAAGGAAGGTATTGTGATGATCCTTGACAGAAGGGTTAAGAAGCTGAAGAGGAAGGACCTGGTTCTTGTGAAGGTTCTTTGGCATCATCGTGGAGTTGAGGAAGCCACGTGGGAGCTTGAGGAAGAGATGATGAGGAAGTATCCCTCGCTTTTCTCTTTGGATTTTGGGGACGAAATCCCTTTTTAGGGGGTTAGCTTGTAAGGACGCTGACCACCGTTTAGGGTTTACCCTGTTTGCTTTGCTTAACCCTGATGCTTTGTTGCTTGCTAATCACCTTCTGTGGTGATTAGGGTTTGTTGGTGTTTTGTTGAGAGCTGGAGGTGCTACTTGCAATTAACCCAAGTCTATGGTTTGTGGGCAAGTTTGTCACTTTGTGTGGTGTTCCTCCCTCTCTTTTCTTCCTCTTGTGTTGAGAGGAAGGGTTGGGCTCATTGCTTGAGTTTCTTTGGGCTTGGTGGAGCTTGTTGGGCCTTGTAGTGCCTTGCCTTTGCTCCTTTGGACCTTGTGTCGGGCAAGAGAGCCTTGTGTTGGCCTAGGTGTGCCGCCCAAGATGTGTGTCGCCCTGGTGGTGTGTCGCCCAGGGTTGTGTCGGTCATGGTGGGGGTGTGTCGGCCATGTTGTGTGGGTGTGTTGCCCATGGACCCTTTGACCTTCTTTGACCTCGTTTGTGTCACCACTAGTGGACACTTGGTTCTTGATGCTTGCATGTGGCAATGGTCTTGGAAATGTGTTTAGGGCATGTCAGAGTGGTGGCATTGCTCATGGACAAGTGTCCCTAGGTGGGCGACACCTTGCTTTGCTCTTCTCTTAGTTTATCCTCCATCCCCTTCTATATATGTGTTTCCTTTCCCTTGCTAAGGATCCCTTTAGTTCCTTAGTCTCCCTCTCCTTGGTGCACGACACCCTCTCTTCTTTTGCAAGCTTGGTGGTCGATCCTTCTTAGAGTCTCCTTCTTCCTCTAGTGGTGGCCGAACCCTAGAGTGCCTTGCTCCCCTTCTTGTGGTGGTGCTTGGAGCTTAGAGCTAGGAGCTTGGAGCTTGCTTAAGGCGGGTTACATAACTCCTAACCCTAACTACATTACCCTCTTCTATGTTCTTGTTTAAATGTTGATCATATCGGCTAAGTATGTTGTTAGTTTAGTTTCTTGCTTAGTTGCACCTTGTTGGTCGAACCAATGTTCTAGGGTTTCTTGATGAGCAATACTCCTTTCTCTCCTTGGTCTAGAGGAGTGAGCTTGAGTTCTAGTAGCATGGGAAATACCCCTCTCTCGTTTAAGTTGAGAGGTGAGCTAGTGTTCTAGTTGCTTGAGCAACACCCTCGTCTAACTATGGACTTGAAAGGTGAGCTTTGTGGTGGTGGTGAACCTTGCTAGGGTTGTTCCTTGTGTTGCCCGTTTGGTGATATGAAGCTTGGCAAGACCCCTCCCTCTTGATAGTTGAGAGGTGAGCCATCTTCTTGATCCATTAGGATTTTGGTACCCTTGTGCTCGAGGTTGGTGGTGACCCTGTCGGGTGGTGTCTCGCCTGATATGAGGCTGGTGGTGTTGTTTCCCGACATCCTTCTTTGGCCTAGAGCCTTGGTCATCATGTTGTGTGGCTGTGTTGAGAGATACACCCAGGTTCTTAATCTTTTGTGCGTTGTGTGCCACATCTGGTTTGGTGGTAGGAGTCACCCTTGTTTCCTACCTGGTGTGAGCATCGGGCGTTACACCTAGTAGAAGGCCCTAAACGATACACCTTGGTCAGGCAATTTCTTGATGTTTCCATACCCCAGACGTTGGGGCGTTGTGACATGGCTTTGTGTCGGGCGTCTCACCTTAGTCTTGTGTGTTGGCCGATATGCCTTGTGCGCGACGCGCCGTTGCTTGAGGTACCCCCCTTTTGGCTGAGCTGCTCGCTTTGGTTGCCCGATACACGTATGGTTGCACGTTATTCCCTATTGCACAATACACCTCTTGAGCTTGTTGCACGGCAGGCTTGTTTCCCTGATGCATAACGCACAATGCACGACACAGCGTTGCACATCACACCCTTATGCTTGGCTGATAGGAGATGGTGTGCCTGTCCGATACATGTGTTGACCGTTATGTGGTGGGCGATAGGGTGAGTACCCTGCCCGATACTACCTTTGGTGAGGGTAGTGGGTGTTTCTAGTGAGGGTCTTGTTCCTTATGGATAACGATATGTTAGACGTTGTTCCTGCTATCATGTTTAGTCATGATGATGGCCCTTGATATGCTTGATGGTAATCGTTATGGTAGAACTCATCTATGTAACTTAACATGACTTTACATATGTATGTGATCATCTTGATGATATGTATAATGCTAAGAAATGGTAAGCATATAAGATTGCTTTGCATGAACTGTATCTATGATCGCAGTACCTATTCATCAATGTTGACCTATATCATTAATATGATCTTTCCGTTAATCCATGATTATTGTGTATACTAACCATGCAGGTGATGCATAGTCAAGTAAAAGGATATGAGGTTTATATGATGATTACATTGCTTTGATAGTTACTCTTGATGATGAGATAACATGTATGATGTGTTTGGCTAAAGTACTTGGATTGCTCTCCCATGATGATGATGTAAGCCTTGAGAGGCAGTGGCAGTATTTGATGAGGGATTGAGATCCCATGGCAATGTGATGATCCTTGAGAATGGATCTAGATGATTGGTAAGAGGCTAAGTGGTATCATGTAATGTTGAATCCTTGTGATGGATCAGGATGATGTTGATTACAATAAAAGCATTGTGCTTCATGTTGTTTATTCTTGTTATAGTTTGCATGTTAACAACTTGGTTGAATCTTGCAATCCACTTAAAATATACTAACTAATCATAGTGGAACAAATCATGTAGTCTGCCCTGGCCATAGATCCATCATCGTCAGGAGCTGGTGATGGTAAAACGGGTTCTCCTATGGGTTAACCTGGAGTGCATATTGTTGAATATGCGAGGTTTCTCTTAGCCTAAAATAGAGAGGGAATCGAGTGCTGATGTGGTTGCAGACTTGGGATATGTATATGAGCATGGTGAACAGGCCCATGGCTCAAGGTGATAGAGCATGAATGCGTTCATGGCTCAGAGCACGGTGAACAGACCCGTGGCTCAGATATACTACCACGGTGACCTGTACCGAGGCAGGCTAGAGGAAGGGTAGCCTATGGAGCTGACCCTATGGTTGAGGTCACTTAAGCATGAGACTGCGGTCCTGCTTTGGTTCTCGTGCACTGACCACGAGGTGGGAGGTCGTGGAGTACGGCTCTTCCATTGACCTTGTATGGCACTGGCTTGGGTTTCGCAACCGAAGGTTGGATTTGAGTGGTACGGCTCACTTCCTCGGGGCATAATAATACATAATCCAGCCGAATAGTATTCATTGCTTAAGGTAAAACACAAAACATTGGTTGAGGCCTTGCTTGTGTAGTTAATCTTGTTATACCCACAGTTACTTATACTTTCCTTATGATATGTGGTAAGATCTTATAAATCTTATCTTTTCAATCATGTTGCATAAAAGCAATATTTGTGTATATGCCTTATGTACATCTGGTAAGCTTGATAATATGAACAACTTTGCTTTATTAACTGCTCTTGTTATACTTCTTATCAATTATATGTCGTTTTCGCTTTATCTTCCTTTGGTTTTGTAGTTTCGGCGGGGAGTTATGTTTCTCGTTGGGACTGTGTGTCTCACCCTGCTGGTTTATAACCTTTTTAGGTGTTCGAGTAGATGTGGTGGTGGTCGCGGAGTTGCGGCTGAGCAGCAAGACGAGCAGTAGAAGGCAAGCGATGGATATGCTGTTGTTTTGGTTGTTTTGTAGTAGAGTCTAGAGTCATCCCTGTACTCTCAGGTCCTTGGGAATGTTTTGGCATTGTTTCACGATGTGTAGCTGTTGATCCTTGTATATCATGCTTCTGGCCGGATGTGGGCCTTTATGTATATATAAACAAGTGGTGAACTCATGTGATGGTTAGACAGTTGTTCCTCTAAGTTGTGGACATGTATCAAGGCTTGTAAATATTTGTATAACCTGTTTCCTTGCAGGATGTGGACTTAAATGTAATAGTTTTCTCAGTTTACCTGCTTTCCGCGATCGATTTTAATTAACCCGTGTTTTTGGTAATTTGTGGTTATGGTGATTTTCGTACGTTTTTGCGTAACACCTCATTGTTTGCGTGATAGTGGGATGTGTTGCCACAACCATCATTATGATATGTGACTCTAACTATCAATCATAGTATCCATGTATCACTCTCGAGGTGGGTCTGTTAGATACATTATTCTCTAACAAGTATCTGTATATTTGATTTGATATCTTTATCTCATGGTAATTAGATTCTTCCATTAACCAACATACATTCTAATCTTATGTGTTATTGATGTCTATGTATATTTCCATTATAACAATTGATTAGGGACAAAACAAGAATACATACTCTTAGCATATATATGATCTCACTTTCAGGTCATCAACCCGAAGACATATGTTATTGAGTATATTATTCTATAGACATCTATAAGTTTTATGGTCATCTCACAATATAAAACACAAACATATAGATTGGAAACTTATCTTTATTGATATGATCAATGTAGTGTTACAAATAGTTTACATAGTATTTCTTTACAACCATCAAATGATAGTCTCTATGGGCATACATACCAACAAATTCCCACTTGTACTTATACCCAATCACTCATGAATGTCAATCCAAGTGATTGAACATGTCTGTCATGTTTCTATTGTGAAAATGCTTTTGTCAGAGTGTCAACCACATTGCTTTCTGTAGGTACTCTGTTATAGAATATACAACTGTCTCAGTTGGTAGAGAAAGCAATATGGCTGACCCGCTCACAAAAGTACTTTCACAGTAGAAACATGACATATATGTTTGATCCCTTGGATTGAGATTCATGAGTGATTGGGTATAACTGGAAGTGGGAATCTATTGGTATGTATACCCATAGAGAGTATCATATAATGATTGTAATGGGATACTATGTAAATGATTTGTAATACTATATTGATCATATCAATAAAGGCCAATTTCTAATCTATATGTTTGTGTTTTATATTGTGAGATGACCATAAAACTTAAATATGTCTACAGAATAATATACTCAATGACATATATCTTCAGGTTGATGACCTGAACAATGAGATCATATGTGTGCTAAGAGTTTGTATTCTTGTTTTGTCCCTAATCAGTTGTTATGGTGGAAATATCCATAGACATCAATAACACATAATATTAGAATGTACGTTGGTTGATGGAAGAATCTCATTATCCATGATATAGAAATATCAAACCAAATATAGAGATACTTGCTAGAGAACAGTGTTTCAGACGGACCCACCTTGAGAGTGACACATGGGTACCATGATTGGTAGTTAGAGTCACATCTCATAATGATGGTGGTGATTATGGTTCTCAGATCTAAAGTCACTACACTTATCACATGTTGTTCAGTATACTTTGCATCATCCACCGTGGTCCTGAATAAGGATTGTCATAAAGATGGTGCTTGGGTGCACTGTGACACATGGGGATGACTGCGAGTGATGTAGATGGAATTTGTCCTTCCTACGGGAGTTTGATATTCTGGCCACTTGACAAGCGAGACTGACAAATGCATGGCCATGTTGATGTGAGTCAATATGTGATATTGATCTTACATATATCTCAGATAGTCTGCTCTAGTTCAAGGAACATGGATTGAATGTTGAAGAGGATAATAGTTCCATGACTCAAGTTCAATCTGAATATCAACAACAAAGGAACTATACAATCACTATAACACTAGTCATGAATGTTAGGTTAAGTTGTTCTCCAACTTCTCCAATTACTTGGGTGGCAATGAAGTCTCTCTAGATACCAATCATTGCTTGTGAAATCATAATATGATTTTGGATATCACTGCCAACATAATTTGGAGCCTATCGGGTCACACACATAGGATGTGTTGGAATAATAGTATAATTGTGGATTTGATTGGAATTTTTCCTAATTACATTGATTACTAATATATTTATATATTCCATTAGAATAATATTATAATATATAAATTTTTTTTGAGACAATTTATTAGAGTGACTGACTTTAAGTGTAAGTGGGTGTCTATTGGTATATATGCCCATAGAGCCATCCCGATAGATTGCATAGAGTCAGATATTAATTAACGAATTTATACAATTATTTGGTTAATTAATTAATTCTAGAATATTCTAATTAATCCATGAGCATTTTAATTAACGCAGTCTTTCTATTTACTGATGGGTTTAGGAACCCTGCTCCCTTTCGTCTCCTATTTAAAAGGGGCTTGACGGTCGATATCTTTACAAGATATGAGAGAGGCTTTTCAGTTTGCGCTCATGTATGTAAACCCTAGCCATTACCATTCTTAAGAGAGAAAGGAGAGCACCGCGACGCTAGCACGTCATCGTACATAGACTACTCCTTCCTGTCGGCTTAGGAAGTGCGACGTAGAATTCCAGTCCATCAGCGTGCACAAAGTGGAGACACAAACGTTGAGATTTCTTTGTTCGAAGGATGTCAACGACCGTCCATACGTGCTACGAGCGGTGTACATCACCGCACGAAAGGAACACTACCAGATCTTCTCGCGACGCATTTGGAAGACAGGAGAGAAGTATCGTCTGTGTAAGCCAGTAGTGTTGCACACCATCGTACAGTGAGACGTCGTTGGATTTTCTCCGTGACAAGATATATCCCACGAACACTCTTTCTGAATACACTATTATTGATGAGATCTTGTTGCGGGTTGTGTGAAAATATTTTATTTTGTTACTTCCGTTGCACATATTTTCTTCCACAAAACCCAACAACAGTCCGTATAAATCAAATAAATGACTATTCTACACATGAAATCAAGAAAAATGTGCCTGAAATAATGCCTAAAAACACATTCATAAAAATTTCCCTTAAAAAAAATTGTACACGCACAAGAGGACATTGGAGGGTCAAAATCTGGGTAAGAAGTTGTTGGATATCGTCAGCTCCTGAATTTCCTATTTTTAGGGCTTTCATAATCATATTCTATTGGAGTGAGGCATACTTTAATTTGGAGCGTTCTTGAACAAACTCAGAAGAAAAGTGGTAGAGAATGCACATACAAAAAAATGAAAGAGGAACCCAAGCATCAACAGAGAAAAGACAAGAAGCTACCTTGTTGTAATGTAGCATACATAGTGTCGATGAATGTCATGTGATTAAGAATTGGGATACTATTTACCATAGGGAAACTCACACAGATGATAGAATCAATACGATTTACGTGGAACTCAATACTGTTCAAAAGAGGTGGTGGGCCTGGTGGCGATCCAATAGGCTTACAGACCATCAAGGTACAAGGAATAGGAGCCGGAAGGCATGCAAACCAACAATCACATAAACAAATGCCAACCAGGATGGCGGATTTAAGTGATACTAGAAACATAATTATTTTATGTTTTAGTTGTAGTAGAGAGAGAACTAATGAGTCGTTCTATAGATGATGATGTTTGAATTTTGGGTGATAAATAATGTTTAGTTTGGAAATAAGAGTGGTGATTAGGGTTGAGAAAAACAATGAGGTATGAGTGAAAATGAGTGTAAGAAATGAGAGAAGATAAATACTCAAGGATGATGCATCATTTGAATTATATTCAAATCTTATTGACTATTTTTTCCAAGAAAAATGAAAATAAAATCTTAGTAACTTCATTTTTTCCCAACAAAATTATTCTTTTCATACACATAGATTGATGAATAAGTGATTCGCGGGCAACACGGCATACAACACATGACTACTGGATTAATCAATTCGATCATAAATGTTCTTCAACCAACTATCGTGAAAAAAAATAGCGACTTCTTTTTTCACTTTTTATATGTATAGTGAAAGAGATAATGTTGTTGTGATCTGAGTTGTTGTAAGTGAGACCTTGACACTTTTTTATTTGTATTAGAGATGTGTAGTCGATGCTCGGACATATATATGTGTCTACTCTTCGTTCCTTATCAACACTAACAAAAGTTGAATTCAAAAATTTGTAACGTCTTAATGTGATAAGTAACACTTACTATTTAATTAATAATGTAATTGAAGAAGATAAAATAAGAGACGGAAATGGAAGACAAATCTAGATGACTCAAGTGAAGATAATAATAAAATAAACGAATCACATCATATGTGTGAGTATTTTGTTATGCGGTGCATATATTGTTTCTCATGTTAAAACCCGTGACGATATGATGTGGATATGATGTTAGATATGGTGTGGATATGATGTTTGATCTTCCTACCGCGGTGTGGTTGTGATTTTGGTATAAATCAACTTTATCCGCACCACTTTCATCCCTAATCAAAAGCTATAATCATTATATCTGCTTCAGCTGAGAGATGATAGAATATCATGATACAAAATTTTCATGTCTTGAGAAGGAATACAATAAAATTGTGAATGCTTTCAGAAAGTTTTTTATTTCTTTCCCTCCAAGTACACGAGTTTATACAACACGGATGGATGATTCAGTGAAAATGTTTTGCTTGGCCATGGATTTCAATAGGTGTATAGTTTTTATATGTATATGTCTATGTTATTTCTAGTAATGGTGAAATAGTGGTTCCAAATGTATAAGCCAGTTTGCAAGCGAATAAAACATGTTTAGTGTTACCAAAATAGATTGACACATAAGGGATACGTGGGACTATAATAACTTCTTGTACCACTTTCTTATTCATTTTTCTCATATGAATATTTTGTTATGTCCTATCAGCGAAATAAGAATGTGAATCTATTTGAGTGGACAAAGAATCACTATACGGCGCTCTATAACTAGCCATAGTCACTACATCGTTTAGCAAGCTCATACACTGTGCCAAACTACGAATGAGTACCGCCCCACTACCCACCCGCACACCGTCCCCAATATAGTGGGTGGTGTAACACAGACTACGATTTCTATGCTTACTGGGCGTAGTGATTGGGTTTGGCTTTAAACACGACCAAATGTACTTACAAAAGCTCAAAGCAGAGGCGACAAACTTAGAATTTAAAACGCCATCGTGTGCGTTTGTTGCATAGCTTAAATCTCAACCAACTGATACCTCAAGCGTCAAATGATATCGTCCACCTTATCAGCTGCACATCAATTCTTAAGGCATGTTTTCAGTAATACTTTACTCCGTCTTGGCTGTTTCACATTAGGAAGCAATGCGGAATAAAATTTTACTCCCGTAGATAATTAACGACCTGAAGAAAAACGAAAGATTGTTTCTCTCTGACTAGGCATTGGGATAGTGGCAGTTGTGCCTGATCTCCCCCTCACTCCCTGTCAGCACGTGTATGTTTCCCATCTTTACAATGGAACTTGCGAAATGCCTGAAGAACAGATCCTGGTCAGCCGCATAAGCCCACACCAGCTCGACGGCTCTGTGGAGATCAGCGTCTTCGTCATCAACAACCGCATCTGGCGCAATCAATGGGGAAACGAGTGCTCGGTCACTCTGTAGCAGACCCATCCCCGAGATCAAGTTGAAGTAGTAGTGGTTGTCGAACCTGGTGGAGGTAAGCGTGTCCAGCGGCACCAGCGAGCTGTCTCTGGTCCCAGATTCAGGGCAGATGGATCTGAGCGAACGCCTGAACTCGACGCTCCTATGGTAGTGGCGATTCCATTCCTCTTCGACTGGGTCATATATCCCTTCTTTGAAGCTCAGGCACCTGGATCGCCCGATGGTGTGGCTTCCTGTTACAGAGAAGCTAGCGGTTTTCAAGTTGCACAAGTTTTCTGATATGCTGAAAGAACATCATGGTTAATGGCATAAGACACGTACCTGAGAGGGCGACGAGGTCGGTTATGTCGAGTCCTTGTTCATGGAAGTTGGAGATGAGCATGGGGAGAGTGAAGTTGGGTGACGGTATGTACTTGCTCGCTCCAGTGAAGCTTGACTTGAGTGAGTCCTTCCTCCCCAAAAGTACCTCCCACTCCGGGCCACCTCTCTGCATAACGTGTTTGCGGCTGAGCTAATCAAGTTATTCAAGAAATGATATGAAGCTATATATAACAACCAGATTTTAATCAATGAGCTACCAGAAGAACAGCATCCCTGGCAGCAATGGCGAGGATATCCGCGCAGGACACGGTCAGAGGACATGCTTCCTCAAGGGATGCCTTGATTTGATCGATGATGTCGAATCCTCGGAGGGAGTTAAGGTTAGGGCCGGCTTCCTTCTCACTGACGATGTCTCCGCTGGTGTCTAAGAGCAGCGATGCGTCGCAGCCCTGCAATGAATGGGAGTTAACTAACTTTTAAATCGTGACATCTGATATTATTTGTGTGCTGATGTTTACCATGACAAAGCAATCATGGAAGTGGAGGCGCAACAACTGAGCAGCCACGCGAGGGTCTCTGTACACTGCGCTTTCCACCTCCACCCTCACTATCTCCTCCACCAGCGGGCACGTCTCCGCATAGTAAAGTGGAGAAAGAGAGAGCTCCCCTTCCTTCGTCTTCCCCTGATTTTCAGCCTCCACTACCACAGCCGTCGAAGTCAACAGCAAGAAGAACAGTTGCTGCAAAGTCACTAGCTTCACCTGTCTTCCGAGCAAACCCCGTGCCATTGTTTCTAAGTCACGTATGGCTTGCCCCGAACAATAGCTTGTATTCAGTATTCAGCACAGTTGCTCCATCCACCATTCGCCAGAAAGCTTATATATGCACAATTCCTAAGTTTTTTCCTTTTTTCTGGAGGGTGAGGTCTCGTCAACAAGAGTTGCACCAACTTCGAATAGTGAGGACATCTTTGACCTCCTCTTTCCTATCTGCATGCAGCATATGGAGCAGCGGTAAAGTTACGTGTAGGAGAATTTCAGCCTAACCACCTTGACGAGATAGTGAGTTATCTTATCTTTTAACTATACAATCTTGTATATGAAGTCTTGGAAAGAACTTCTGGTACTGTTTTATCTAGCCTAACCCACCTATAAAAAAGGCGGCCCCGCTGCTGTTCAGGTCTGGCTTCGACTTTTCATTCATTCATCCAAAAACTCATTCTTAATCTTTTTTAATAGAGTGTATATACCATTAATGGGTCACATTAGGATACCAAGTCCAGAACAACAGATTTGAATCCGCGTATGAACTTGCTAAATCATATAGTGACTATGACTAGTTGTAGAGCACTCCTTTTTTTTTTTTGGGAAAAAACTACAGAAAACTGCAGAAAGTTATGAAAAGCCTCAAGATCATTGAGGTACTCCGCAATCAGGAAGTCAGGACAGGAGTCCCAAAGTTCCTCCAACTCTGGTTGCTTTCGGCCAATTTGTTCTGGTCCCTTTTATTGAAGCGGATGTCCCGCGTGCCTTGGAGTAATAGACGTTTAATGGAGTGCACTAGGAGCAAAAATTTGGGAGGCGGTTGACGTTGTTCTTTGATCCACTGAACTGCATTACTCGAATCAGTAAAGATGATGAGGTTCATGATCTGTTCTTTGCTAGCAAACCAGAGCCCCTCCAGGATGGCTCAGAGTTCCCCGTCCATTGGGTCGACGTCCGGTAGCTTGTGCGCCTTGCCTTTGATCCAGTGTCCAGAGGAATCCCGAAGGATAAAGCTTAGAGCCTTGGTGTCCTTGCTGTTGTCTACCGCCGTGTCCACATTTATGATTACAGGAGAGCCCGAAAGGGTTGCAGAAAGAGCCAACTTAGAGCATTGTGGAGAAGACCTGCTCACAGATTTCTTGAAGGCTAGTAGAGTGGTAGCAAGGCATGCCTTGCAGTTCGCTATCAACACCTCCAACGACATCTTCCTACCTTCAAAGATGGTGGAGTTTCTATCTTTCCAGAGCCACCAACAGGTAATAGCAAAAAGAAGCTTCCACTCTCCGTGTTGATGTGAACCCTGGAGGTTGAGTTCTAGCCAGGCCTTGACTGTGTCAGATTGAAAGAACAGGTTCATCTCGGCGGGGCGCAACCGCGACCATACCTCAAACGCAGAAGGGCAGTCTCGTAAAGCATGAAGAACCGATTCTTCTAAGTTATGACATCGAGAACATAGCGGAATATCTACCATTTTGCGTCTGAAGCGAAGGTTTTTCGTGGGCAATCTGTCGTGGAAGATAAGCCACAGCGTGGTCTTCATGCGCTGTTGAATAGGGAGGTTCCAGATTACAGAGAAACAACTAGGATGAACAATATGTTGCTGCTGGTTGAGGCGAATATAAGCAGAATTGGGGGAGTATTCTCCATCAGTAGAAAGAAGCCATATCCTACGATAAGCCCCTAGCTCAGGGGAGGGTATGGGCGTGCTAGTGATATCTCGGACTGTGGTAGGGGTGAACCAGGAGCGCAAGAAGCCTACATCCCAGTCTCCATTTTCGAGAACAAGACTGGAAACCATTAGGTCAGAAATATCATAAGGGACTATGAGACCGGCTCATAGGGACGGGGCTCGACCCTCACCCACCCAACTCTCATCCCAGACGTTCGTCTGCATGCCTGAAAGGGGTGTGAGTCTGGAGTTAGAGACCAGAAAAGGAATAGCAGAGAGAATGTTGTGCCAAACATGCGACCCAGAGATGTTGCCTTGTGAGATCGTAGGGTATTTAGCGGACATCAGATGCACCCATGGGACCTTTCTGTCCACCAGATAATCCCAGCCCAACTTCATGGTAAGGGTTGTGTTAAAGATCCCTACACGTTTGAAACCCAAACCTCCTTGAGAGAGCGGCTTGGTGACCTGCTTCCAAGCGACCAGGTTCATTCTTGTAGAGGCGGCGGAGCCGGACCATATGAAGTTTCACACTAATTGATCTATCCTGTCAGTGGTGGAGGTTGGAAATTGGACCATCTGCATGGTGTAACAGGCCTACGAAAGAAGGACCGAATTGGCCAAGGTAACTCTGCCTGCGAGAGAGAGGAATCTGTTCTGCCAGTTTGAGATTTGGTGATGAATCTTGTCAACCAGGTATTGGAAATGAGCTTTCCCCTTCCGTTTATGGATAATCAGAATACCTAGGTGGCGCCCAAGGTTCTCAGTTTCAGAGATTTTCAAGGATCGACAGACTTGGTTTCTAATGGCGTTTGGCGTATGGCAGGAGAAGAAGAACGAAGATTTCTCGTGGGAAAGAAATTGGCTAGAGGATTTGCTAAACTTACGAAGATAACGATTGATAATCCTGGCTTGGCGCAGCGACGCATCACCAAATAAGATGATATCATCTGCAAAGCTAACATGTGAGAAGGGAATTTTCTATCTAGTAAAAGTGATCGGTCGCCAAGAGCCTGCAGAAACTTCTTCACCGATAAGCTGACTAAGCCTTTCCAGGCACAAGACAAAGATGTAGGGCGAAAGTGGATCCCCTTGTTTGACACCATATGAAAGTTGAAAAGAACCGATCATCTCACCATTCCAAAGGACCGAAGTCGTGCCTGAACGGATGAGATTCATAATAACATTAACAATGTTGTGAGGAATGGTTGTTCTGAGAAGAGTATCTTCGATAAAGGGCCAACTCAACTTGTCGAACACCTTCACAAGGTCTAGTTTAATAGCCATGGTATGCTTCTTGCTTTGCCTGGATTCCATGGAGTAAACAATCTTATGGACTAGAACGATATTGTCGCTGATCTTCCTACCCGGGATGAAGCTTTACTGGAAGGGGGAGATCCACTCACCCAGGTACGGCTTCAACCTGGTGGCGATGATCTTCAAGATGAGCTTGGAGCAGACATTGTTGAGGGAGATTGGGCGAAGATGGGAGCAAGACTCCGGAGCTGACACCTTGGGAATGAGAATGAGCATCGAATCTGAGGTTCCCTGTGGAATGGGTAAGCCTAAGAAGATGTTAGTGATGAACTAGCAGACCTAGTTCTTGAGTAGGCTCCAGTTTCTTTGGAAGAAAAAAGCATCCAAGCCGTCGGGTCCCGGGGCTTTGAGCGGCGCCATGGCATTAAGATTTATCCAGATATCATCTGGAGAGGGCGGTTGTGCTATCTGGTCGGATGCAGGAGCTGACAGCCTGGGAAAGTAACTGATGAAGGTGCTGCTCGCCTGGCACCTCTCGTTCACATTCGAGTCTTTGTAGATGTTGGAGAAGAACAATAAGACAAGGTTCTTCAAATGTGCCTCCTCTTCAACCCAAACGCCCTCCGAGTTCTTCAGCCTTGTAATTTTGTTCATCCTCCTTCTGGTTTTGACAATAGGTTGGAAGTATTTGGTGTTAGAGTCGCCCAACTTAACCCAATCGCAATACACTTTCTGCTTCCACTCCAATTCTTCGAGCCTCAGGATACCATCGAGCTCAGATTGAAGCGACACTGTCTCTTTAGCTAAGTCATGGTTGAAATTGAGCACCAACTGGAGTTGATTCCACTTAATCTTATTCCCAAGTTGTTCTTTCCTCAAGCGGCTTCTTTTCTGCATACGCCTATCCCACGTCGAGGCCTTCATTAGAAAATCACGGCCAGCTTGGTGTAGGGGGACATTTGCGTCCCAACTTTGTAGGATAAAAGATTTGAAATCGTTGATTTCTTCCCACCGAGCTGACGTCCATTGGATCCCCTTATGCTTGTTCTTTGGAGCTGTTTCAGAGATTAGCATAGGAGCATGATCCGAGTTGTTACGTTATAGGACCTGTATCGGGTTGGCGTTGCCTTGTTCAAGCCAAAGGTCATTACCAAGCACCCGTTCCAATCGTTCATGCAGTAAGCCACGTCTGAAAGTAGTACGGGCTCCATTAGCTCCAAGGTCGACAGGATTGCAGTGTGTCATGGCCTCGATGAATTCTCAGCTATTCGACCTGTCAAAGGAGTTGCTCCCGAACTTCTCGCTTTGATACATATCCATGTTGAAGTCCCCTACCACCACCCAAGGCTGGGTAACAGAGGAGGAAAGATCGATCGGATGCTTCCAGAGGAAGCGTCTGCTGTATTTTGTTGTGCCGCCATAGATAAAGGTACAGAAGAAACAATGGTCGATCAAACAGTGGATGAATTGTTTATGCGAGGCAATAACTTCAACGTGAGTGCTTGCTTTCCATAACACCCAGATACCACCTGCAAACCCCACATCTTCAACATGGTGAGATTGCGCAAAGCCCAACTTCTTGATCACAGAGGATGCTTTGGTGCCACTGCAACAGGTTTCGTACAGAGCAACCACAGAGACTTTGTATTTCCTGGCTAGTTCCTTGACTGTATTCTGGGTATCCTCATCACAGATACCCTGGACATTCCAACTGAGGATATTCATTCAACAGTCCCGTCCAGAGTGGATGAACCCATGGCCTGTGCTTCCTTCTCTAGATCCTGGAGTAGGGAGGTTTTACCTCGCTTCCTTGTAGAGGCCCTTATTGGGTCCCCGACTTGGGCGACTTTAGGGTTGCGAAGGTGGATGCCGTGTGAGCTTTTGGCTGGGCTTCTGTACGAGATGTAGTTAGCTTTAGGAGGGCCCTGGGCGCCAACATTGAAAAGGGTTGGTGGGATAGGGCGATTCTGTGTGATCCTGCTAGCAATGACTTCATCGCCTGACGGTGCTACGGTAGTATGGGAGCTTTCTTTTTGGACTTCCTGGTTAGGCATCAATGAGGGTGCAGAAGACGACGCCGAGTCCATGGTCTGTGCAGCAGGGCCTTTTCTTCCCGAGGCGTGTAGCTCTTTACTTTGTTTCTTCTACTCGTGCCAGCCGATACCAGTAACCCGTTTAGCGACCACATCCACATCCGGCACTTCCGTGATCTCCTCGACTTCCTCCTGGTCCTGCAGGCCCTGGAAGCGATTGCTTGCTTGGGGCGCTCTCTTATGAGCATTGCTATTCATGGCTTTCTTCTGCCTTCTTGGAATTGGTTGGGCGTGAATAGCTTCAGAAAATCCCTCCCGATGTTGGGGCACGTCAGGGATGATTCTTCCTACCTCCACGCTCGCTCTCCTCAACTCGTTTTCCCCCTCAATTTTCTTGTTGCAGTCCTTTTCAAGATGTCCGGCCTTGCCACAGTGCAGGCATATGAAAGGGATATTCTCGTACTCGACATTGTATTTGATTCTGTACACCATTATGATCGGCACTAACGGGTTTTGCATGTCCAATTCTACAGCGATCTGGGCAAACCGGCCTCGTCGTTGTGACGACGTGTTCATGTCAACCTTCACTGTCTTCCCTAGGCGATTGCTGATCTCTTTGAGCAACTTCCTGGTAGAGGTGTATAGGTAAGTTAGGGATACGGGCCCAAGCCACCAACTTGGGAGGCGCCGCAATGTCTGGGTGGAAACATGGAGACCACCGTTGGACCGTTAAGTATGAACCGAACATAGGCCATGGCCCTCCATCCAGGGCGTTAATATAGTCTTCCTCGGATTGAAGTTGGACTAGGAAGAAGTCGTTAGCGACATCGATGAGCTTGAAGCAGCCTACAGGTTTCCATAATTTTGATATGCGGTCCCAGAGGGTGAGATATCCGATCTCTCGAGAGAGAAGCTTGACGACCACGGTGAATTTCCAGGGGCGAAGCAAAACCTCCATGGCGCCGTTCCGCATGTGGAAGGCCGAAAAACCATGTTCAGTTGTCTGTTCGATGTCAGAGGGTTGAAGATTGACATCGTTATTTTCCGCATCGATCTTTATGAAGTTGTACGGGTTGTTCGAAGGTCCTTTGCCCAGTGAGTCTTTATAGGATAACCCGAACGCTTGCTGCTGCACCGGGATGACCTGGAACGAGTTGTTCAATGGCAGAAAGGCGTTAGAAGGTTCAACATTATCGACTTCC
Source organism: Alisma plantago-aquatica (assembly GCA_963693085.1). NCBI lineage: Eukaryota > Viridiplantae > Streptophyta > Magnoliopsida > Alismatales > Alismataceae > Alisma > Alisma plantago-aquatica. The sequence continues at coordinate 372,887,575 of OY856412.1, forward strand.
ATACGAGTCTTCGTCTGCAAAGAAGGCGGGGCATATTGTCTACTGCTTGCATATGTCAGGCTCAGCCCCGAGGATCTGAGCGGTATGGAGTTTTTGCGTTGGGAAGGATCCTCGTCCCCTTCGTCATCGTGATCTCCTCCAGTCGCCCTAGGCGCAACCCTAGCCGCCTCCATTTAAATTGTAGAGCACTCCTTAATGGCCCTTTATACACTCACATAGATTACAATATCGTATTTTCCTTTTGTACCAGAGTGAAAACTATTTTTTAATGAAATAATTTTTTTAAATGAATGTATTTTTTCCTTTTAGAATGTTAACTTTAATTCAAAATTACTTCATTTATAAGAATTAATGTTGATTTTTATCAACAAATATATTTGTATTAGAAAAATAAAAAGAATATAGTTACAAAACTTTTGTTTGTTAGTGTAATACAAGAATAATATGTAAGGATGCTTTCCTAAACTTGTGTATAAATTAAACAAATTTAGGATCTGGTTATTAAAATTATTCCACACACAAACACAACCAACTAACCAATGATCATAACCATTCAAGTCTCCTTATAATATACTAATAAATTACTACAATCAAAACGAATAACATTACTTACCATATTTTTATATTCTTGTTTGGGGTCATGGCTCCTTTTAGTAGTTGCCGTCGTCCCTAGTGATTCACAATATCATCAAAATCACATATGGCATCTAAGTTGAGAAGGAGAAAAGCAACTTATTCATCTTCGACCGTCCTTCATGGTTAGGTATTTGGTGTTCTATCTTGAAGACAAATCGTCAAACCACAAACATTTCGTCCACGAGTTTGTATTTTCTCAATCTATTTTCTATCCCAAGCTTTTTGAATCATCTTCCTGTCTAATTCCATCTACCCTTCCCCTTATACTCAGAATAGTTATACTCTTCTATTTCTTAAACCATTTTCTCTCACATAATCAACTATTGTGATTCATCAAAATTTGACTAGGACGAGTAACAAAAGTATTTCTCAACCAATACAACACCTCGCAGTGTCAGTATATCCCCAATCATGTCATCTACTGCTACTAGATCTACTGTGAACAAAAATTGTCTTATCTAGTCCTATGGTTTGAATGTCACAGTTGTGAACCCTAGCTACATGAAGGTTGATCATTTGCAAACATGTGTTGGAAATGTAAAAAATCATCCAGTTGAAAAAAAAACCTTGTTCTTAATGATTGGTCAATTTGCCTAATTTTGTAAAACTAAACTAATTTGAAAAATAGGTGGAAAATTTCAAACCTAGTTGATATGCCACCACTTAATGTCAAATGTACAATAATAAGTGAAGAGTGGTAGTGAATATATCCGTCGAACTGGTGAAAAGTTAATATGTTTGTTGGTACTTTCAATTTAGTATTCATATAATTGCAAGAGGCAAACTATACTTAAATTAAGCTTCCTATATGCGTTCAACTAATAAGATATGTTCCTTAAGCTTCATTAGAGAATGGAAATCTTATATGAAAGTCTATGAAATAGATGTACTAGAGACATGGTAAGGACAATAACGTTATTGATTCATGTTAGACACAAGAATACAACATATACTTATGAGGCATAGTATACGAGAATGATTGACTTTGTATGCATAGGTAGATGAAAAAAATATATATTCAATATTAATACTTTATATGTAGTTAATTTTAAGATTGTACACTATGAAATAGAAACAAAGATAATATAATTGAAAACTTAAGGGACATAGAAGGAGTCAATAATTCCTTTGAGTGAATGGAAGTTCACATGTTATTGTATTGAGTAGAAAAGTTAAGTGCACATCTACCACTAGAGTGGTATCACTTGGGTGAAAAGTCAAGAGATATAGTCTTTACACTCTATCGGTGACTCTAGGGTCCAACCAATTGGTATCTCGTTAGTTTCTAATAGACTAAAATTTTGGAATATTAAGGTGTATGACTTCAAGAAAGTAAAATTTATTCCACCATCTATCCTACCATTACATTGAAGTAATTTTTCATTATCCATCATCTTAGATCGAGAGCATAGAATCTAGATAAATTAGGATTATTTCACAATTCTCAAGAACTCTTGTATGTAATCCCTTATTCTTAAATCTTCTTCTTTCTTTCCTAGAAATTATCACAAGGTTTCCCTATAATTAGTTTCTCTAATTATATTTTTTCTCATTTTATCCTATCAGTTACAAAAGATTTTTCCAAATGGGATGAGAAATAATGATAAGAGTTACTATGGATCCTAGACTCAATCATTTGTAGATGCACTGAATAAAGTTAGTAGGGCCTTCTATAGGTATAACCTCAATCTATTGTAAGTGCATGTAATATCTAACATGTAAATGACATATGTGAATTTCTAACACCTTAATTGCATGTGTGACATCCACATTAAAAACCTCATCTAATTGAAAACCCCAATTTCAGACATTGCACACTAGGTCAAGAGAGAGAAAATTAGAGGAAGTCGTAATGAAACCATATCATATGTATACTTTTGTGCAAAAATATTTATGATGTACACTTGAACAAGAACAAGCCGCAAAAACAAAAGCTTGTCATTTATTATAAAATTTCAAAACATGTTACATATTAAATAGCAAATTTTAATTTTTGAGCTAACCCTATTTCTAACATGCCTTGTACCCTAACTCCCCTAAATGCATGCGTGTGTACAAGGTTTGTGTAATGGACTTTTTATATTATGTTTGCAAGTTAAAAACAACGACGAGAGAACCATAGATTATAATACTATAATACTACATGGAAATATTTGAATAGGTAAACAAATAAGCATACAATACATGTCATTTCAAGAAACAAAGTGATATTCATATAACTAGATAAGGTGCATACCTAATTTAGAGATTCTTAACTTACTTATCCTTGACCATCTGGTCACAAGTAATACCTGATTGACAACAAGATTACATACATGCATTAGATTCTCATCATTAACCCTAACTAGCTTCTTTTTTAAGTTTTGACCAAGTTAGGTTCCAAGTTTCTTATTATTGCATTGGATGATATCTTATTGACTTAGGGTCCATCATAAGGGTGTGGTTTAAGTTTCATGTCATTCTGAGGTTCAAGTCACTTAACTTGCATTATGGGGTCAAAATATTCATTATAGAGTAACCAAGATCATGATTCATCAAATTGTGAGACTTAGATAAGATATGAGATTGCATAAGAAAGATAAGGATACAAGAAGCTTATTCAAATATAGGTGAAGGCCCCTGAGAGTCTAGGCATCAAATAACCAACATTTGTATCAACATACCCACATACATTCAATACCCCACATATATGGCGTTTATCATTAGGGTCCACCATATAAACTAAGTGGGACATCCCTGTCAAAGGGGTCAAGAATAAAATAAGTAAATCTGATATACGATGTTAGGATATCCCTCAAATTCGTCCACAATCATAGTTAAGAGTCAAAGTTAAAAATCCATACAGTATAGGTATTGAACCATGGTTCTCAAGGCATTCTCCACAATGGGATGCACATTTAGGTTATCATCATCAAGGGTGTACTCGTTTCGATTATATACATATTAGTTATTGTTCCATCATATTATGGCATCAACATGGTATTAGGGTTTTTCATCCCTTAGTATCCCTACATTAGGGTTTTGACCGTGTTCATACGAACACAAGGGATGTTATCGAAAGCTATGTTGTCGGTTCCTTAAAAGGGGATGTTCATCATCATGGTTTCAAATGAGATTGTCATTGAATGTGCATTTCATCATTATACTAAGTTTCATACATGTTTTTGTTTTTCCCAAATTATACTACTCATCAATAATTATGTTCATTATCTCTCATTAGGTTTGAATTTGTGCAATTCATTCATCATGTTATTCTATTTATAACACCAAGAGTATCTTCATATCATTTTAAATCATTTTTTATTTGGATATGATATTTGGCATGTTACCCCTTATTATTCAAATTAAGATCTCTAGACATATTCCTATCTAGTTCATGATTTCAAGGCTACATCTTTCATGTGTGGTGTTGTTTCACATTAGGTCTAGCTTATGAGAGTTACTATTATACGTATTCAAGTTTAGCATAAGTGTGATTATTTTATGTATCATGCATTATTCAAGGAACAACATCATCATCAACGTCGAGGTTTTAAAAGTATCTCACTTGTATCTCAAAGGAGCTCTAAAAGCTCAAGACACTCAAGAGAAGACCTATCTATGTCTATACAAAACATACTAACCATCAACATCTACCCATACCAAACTTTTACCCAACATACCAAATGAGAGAAACCACTAGATTCATGTACATCAAACCACTAACCCCGAGTATGAGACTCATTCATGGATATCACATGCCACGTACATCATCTTAGGGTCTTGGGACATCTCCCTCACCTATATAGAAAGCATTGTATATTCAAATGCCTCTTTCTCTAAGGTTAGGTCTTTTTAAGGGGAATCTAGGGTTCAACAATTTTAAGGGAACCACACACTAGGCGAATCAACTCATATACTTAGAAGTTTTCTATCCAGGGACTCATCATCAAGTAATTCATCATGCATATTTTTCAACATTTCACATATTTTGGAGTTTAAGTACCCTAACCTTCTTCACAATGGATTAATTCATAACAAGAGGTCACCCTTTGCGTATGTGTCATGTTAGAGGCACTTCTTTGAAAAGAAATTGCGTCCTATGTTGGTCCCAAACCATATATCACATATCATATCTTAACATGTACAAGACTAGACATAAGCAAGCATGCAAACCCACTAGCTATGCTTAGCACATTGACCAAGTCACATCTATCATACAAGGTGCTAGGTTTATCTAGGGTTGCATGGTCAAACTCATCTTATATCATCAAATATACTTGACCCTCTAAAAAAACTTGGGTTGTATCCACATTGTCACACCCCAATTTCACATTAACCACAAACCACGAAATTAGGGCACGACAGGTGGGATTTACACACAACCAACCACTCATCACTTTTTAAAACAATTAAAGACATTTAAATGATAACCAAGTTTAAGCTGTAAATAGAAACTAAGCAAACTGCAGGAACTTTTCTATTAAACTGATAGAAAATACAAGCAAAGTCTACAACATAATACATTGATTAACATAAAGTAAAGCATAACATTAATTTACATCTTTGTACACATTCTCTCTCTCACTCACACCTTGTCCCGAAGATCGAGGGGAAAGGACTAAGAAACCTCTAACTAGACTAACTACAAACCTTCTATCGACTAGGCGTTAGGATGAAACGATCCTTCTGATTCCTGATGTTGATGCTGACCTGAAAATGTTTGAGTAGAGGGATGAGCCTACTCGCTCAGTGAATAACATTTCACTTAGCTATCACTAAACAACTCGTCAGGTTTATAAACTGAAAATAAACATATATATAGTTCAAGCAGGGCAGTTCTATTGACATAGCAGATATACAGATAATAATCACATTTCTATGCATCAACAGGTATTTCAGATAAATAAACAGATATATAAATTTACTGTGATCCTATATGATTACTTATTCATATTATTATGCCCTAATCATATGCAGTGTACCCTTCATACAAAGATCCGTAGCGAACTACGATCCCACCGTACAAGACTTAGCGACACACCCGGGAAATGCTAAGTCTGACGTCAGCCCTGCTCTGCCACAGGACCCCAGGCTCATTGGCCTCACTGCACTACATCGAGTGCTCTAGACTCCTCCTCTAACCTGAGTACACAAGCGGAGAGTCTCACGAGGTTATCTCCATGACATCGCACGGATAATGTTGCAATAACCCCCAATTTCCTCCAGTGCCACCGTGACATCGCACGCGTTGTTGTTGGACACTGCTCTCTCTGTCCTCGTGTCTCCATGACATCGCACGGATAATGTTGCAACACGAGTTTCACCCCTAAGAAGCAGATCCGTCGAAGGGGTTCTACGGTGTTAGGGCTCCTAAGTCTATTAATTAGTTAACAGATAAACAGCTAAAAAGGAATATCACATAGCAACAGTAAGACATAGAATTTCCTCTTTTTCATCATTCATATCACGCATTTCAAGTTCCAATGAACTTGTCATACTTTAATGTATATGCTACACTGTTTAAGAATCATATCAACTGATACTGAAGCAAATAAGCATTTAAAATGAGTTAAATAATGATTTCTGAATGAACTGCCACTCACTACTTGAAACTCGGCCGACCACTTTGGAACTCGGCCGAATACCTCCCAGGATCTGAAACTCGGCCGACCAACCTCGGCCGATCAGTAGGAAACTCGGCCAATCCTCTGGGGAACTCGGCCGACCGACACACTTCTTGATATACCTACAAAGAAACTCGGCCGATCAGGACCAAACTCGGCCGACCAAATCGTTGTTCATTTACCTAATTAAGAAACTCGGCCGATTCAAGACCCAAACTCGGCCGACCAAAATACCATTTGATTGCCCTAATAAGAAACTCGGCCGACCGAATATGAACTCAGTCGAACCGCGCACAGGCAGAAAACAAAAATGGACCTGCAAGAGTCGATTTCCCTCAAATCGACGGGCAAAACTCAAACTAACACCGCAAATCGGTCGCAACTGATGCACACCACCAAACCGAACATGAAGGGGGAAGAGGGACGAGCTAGGGCTGCTTTTTGCACCCAATCTCCAAGTCGTCACCCTGCAAACGCAGCTCCTGCTGCTAGCCGGATCGAATTGATGGAGAAGAAGATGGAAGAAAGGAAGAGGACGAATCGCAGCTACTGGTCGGAGCAAAACAAAGCTCCAACGTCCTTCCCTTCTCAGCTCCCTCTCTCTCTCTCTCACGCAAGGAAGAAGAACGCTGCTGTGTTCTCTCGTTTCTGGGAAATGAAACGAGATAAGTGAGAAAGAAAGGATAAGGAGGAAAACCTAGGGGCCAAATTGCAAAGTTCAAAAACTTCCAAAAACTACAAACGGGTCCCTATAAGCCCAAAAACATGCAACTTTTGACTCGAAGGTCGGATTCGAACGTTTTCTCTGGCAACGCTTCAAGCGTAAGATCCTACACGCTTTAAGAGCTAGAAAACACACTAAGCACATGTCATATCCATTTTAAACATTATTAACAAAAACAGGCTTATAACTTAGCACATCAGCTAAACACTTGCTTAACAGCATACTTACAGGATAAGCTCGACGCGGGTCGTAACAATTCCTCTTTCCCTTATAAGAATTTTGTCCCGAAATTCCTAGAAGAGAAAAGGAAACTTGCCACGCATCTCAGACTCTAGCTCCCACGTAGCTTCTTCAAGATTATAGTTTCTCCACAAAACCTTCACTAAAGGTATCTCCCGGTTCTTAAGCTTTTTGATTCGGTGATCAACTATTTGCACTGGTCCTTCAACATAGGACACATCCGTTCTAAGTTGCTCCAGTTCTGGATCTAGAATCTTTTCTGTACCGGGATGACACTTTTTCAGCATAGACACATGGAAGACATCATGAAGATTTGCCAACTCAGACGGCAAATCCAACCTGTAAGCTACAGGTCCAATCCTCTCAACAATAGGATATGGACCCATATACCTAGGGGTCAACTTACCCCTCTTTCCAAATCTCAGTACTCCCTTCCACGGTGAAACCTTCAAATAAACCTCGTCACCAACCTCAAACTCAAGAGGTCGACGTCGTCTCTCTGCATAACTTTTCTGTCTATCCCGAGCAGCTTTCAACTGATCCCTGATCACAGATATCTTCTCTGTAGTTATATCAACTAATTCAGGTCCAAGAATTTCTTTTTCACCAACTTCATACCAACAAACTGGCGATCTACACTTCCTGCCATAAAGAGCTTCATATGGGGCCATTCCAAGACTAGAATGGTAGCTGTTATTATATGCAAACTCCATCAGGCTTAAGTGTTCTTCCCAGTTACCTATGAACTGTAGCACGCATGCTCTCAGCATGTCTTCAAGGGTCTGAATGGTCCTCTCAGATTGACCATCTGTCTGTGGGTGAAACGTTGTACTGAACTTCAGCCTTGTGCCCAACGCACGATGTAACTGATTCCAGAATCTAGATGTAAATTTTGGATCTCTATCAGAAATAATGGAAACTGGAATCCCATGCAATCTGATTACCTCATCCACATAAACTTTAGCCAGCTTTGGAACGTCAAAGGTTGACTTGACAGGAAGAAAGTGAGCAGACTTAGTTAGCCTATCCACAATCACCCATATCGAGTCTGAACCCTTAGGCATCCTGGGTAATCCTACCACAAAGTCCATCGTGATGTGTTCCCATTTCCATTCCGGTATAGGGAGCGACAGCAAAGTACCAGCAGGTTTCTGATGCTCAGCCTTAACCTGCTGACACACTCCACATCTAGCCACGTATTCAGCCACATCCTTTTTCATGCCAGACCACCAGTACAGCTCTTTGAGGTTCATGTACATCTTTGTGTTACCTGGATGCATAGCATACATAGAAGCATGCGCTTCTTCAAGGATTTGCTCTTTCAACTCACTGTTTCCAGGTACACACAACCTATCATGAAGATATAATACACCATCATCAGTAAACCTGAATTCTGTTCTCTTACCTTCTAACATTTCCTGCATGATTTTCCATAACTCATCATCACTCTGCTGTAACTCCTTAATCTGATTATAGAAAGTAGGTCTGACCTGCATCTGAGCAATCAACCCACTCTGTCCAGTCACATCCAAGTCTAAGTTCAACTTTCGCATATCTACAAGCAAGTCTCTTTTGAAACATGCCATAGAAAATGCATTTGTTTTTTAACTTGACTTTCTACTCAAGGCATCAGCTACAACATTCACTTTACCAGGATGGTAATCGATTGTCACATCATAGTCTTTGATCAGCTCAAGCCATCTGCACTGTCTCAAATTCAAATCTTTCTGAGTGAAGATATATTTCAGGCTCTTATGGTCTGTAAACACCTGACATGTCTCACCATACAGGTAGTGACGCCATGTCTTAAGAGCATGAACTATAGCAGCTAATTCCAGATCATGAACAGGGTAATTCTCTTCATTCTTCTTAAGCTGTCCAGATGCGTAAGCCACAACTTTGCCTTCTTGCATCAGTACACAGCCCAAACCTCTCCTGGAAGCATTACAGAACATTGTATAACCTTTTTTCTGCTTCAGGCAAAATCAACACTGGTGCTGAAGTCAGCTTCCTCTTCAAGATCAGAAAACTTTTCTCACAGTTATCAGACCAAACAAACGGTACATCCTTCCTCGTCAAGCGTGTCAAAGGTGATGCTAACACACTAAAGTTCTTTATAAATCTTCTGTAATAGCCTGCCAAACCCAAGAAGCTTCTAATCTCAGTAGGAGTCTTAGGCTGTTCCCATTGAAGCATAGAATCAACTTTCTTAGGATCTACGCTAACTCCATCTCTCGAGATAACATGTCCAAGAAATTCTACCTCGGCCAACCAGAACTCGCACTTGCTAAATTTAGCAAACAACTGGTGTTGTCTCAACAACTGCAACACTACTCTCAGGTGTTGCTCATGTTGTACATCATCTCTGGAGTAGATCAGAATATCATCTATAAAGACTACAATAAACTGATCTAGGAATGGTTTGAAAATCCGATTCATCATATCCATAAAGGCTGTTGGGGCATTGGTCAGCCCAAATGACATGACCAAAAACTCATAATGCCCATACCTGGTTCTAAAAGCTGTTTTGGGAATATCAGAAGCCTTTATTCTGAGCTGATGATATCCAGATCTCAAATCGATTTTAGAGAAGATCGTCACTCCACGCAACTGATCAAACATATCATCTATTCTCGGCAATGGATACTTGTTCTTTATAGTGATCTTGTTCAGTTGCATGTAATCTATACAGAGACGCATGGTACCATCCTTTTTCTTAACAAACAGGACTGGAGCACCCCACGGTGAAGAACTGGGTCTAATGAAACCCTTGTCTAGCAACTCCTGCAACTGCACCTTGAGTTCCTTCAACTCTGCAGGTGCCATTCTATAGACTGGCAATGCTACTGGATGACTACCTGGATATACCTGAATTTCAAAATCAATATCTCTGATAGGAGGTAAGCCTGGTAACTCTTCTGGAAAAACATCAGAGAACTCACGAACCACAGGAACATCATGAACACTGGCGGTGCTCTTTTCTGCTCTGGTGTCAACCACATGAGCAAGGAACGCTTCACATCCTTTCTGTAACATCTTATCAGCTACAATAGCTGATATTATGCACGTAGGCAGAACTTTCCTGTCTCCAGTAAAGACACAAGAAAATTCACCTAGTTGAAAGGTAGCTTCCTTTTTCCAACAATCGAGTTGCACTCGATATGTCTCAAGACAATCCATACCCAAGATAATTTGAAAAGTATTTACATCCAAGGGTATGAGATTAGCAGCAAAGGTGAAACCTCCAAAAGATAACAAGCATCCGGGACAGGACTCGGATAAAACTGTTGGTCCACCTAGTGGAACCCTCAACACTAACTCATCTGCCAACTCTTGAGTTAACAAATTAAGTTCACCAACTAAAGAACGTCGTATAAAAGAATGAGTAGCTCCCGGATCTATCAAAACTGAAACTGGCATACTATTAAACAAAAGCATCTCTCCTGTAACAACTTGTGAAGAGATTATTCCTTCCTGAGGTGTCAAAGAGAAGAAACGTGCTGAAGCTCTCCCTCTAACAAGCTGTCCTCTCTGACCACTCCTGCCACTAGACACTCCACCACCTCTGGAACCAGAAGCCACAGAAGAACTTGGAACATCATGGTGCTGAGGTTGGAAAGCTTGCGATGCAGCTCGTCGAAGTTGAGGACATTCCCTTCTGAAATGTCCAACTTGTCCGCAGACAAAACAACTTGCACCCCAACACGGACCAGTATGTGAGTTTCCACATTTGTCACATGGTGGTATCTCCTGTCCCTGGGGACCTGTCACTGACATTGACAACCCAGAAGACTGTCCACTAACGGCACTGCCCCATCTCCCTGGGTTGTATCCTCCTCTGCCTCTAGAGGAAGTAACATCCTCAGATCTCTGCCTGCTGAAACAACTAAAGCCACGCCCAAGTTTAGAAAAGAAACCTCTACCTCCACCTCTGTATCCACTACTGGACTGCCCTCTACTGAAGTCTGCAGATCTTTTCTTAGACTCGGGCACCCTGTCAGCATTCACAGATTCTTCAACCTGTCTGGCATCCTCAACAAACTCGCCAAAGTTCTCTCTGTTCCTCCTGCTAGTAGCAGAAACTGTATGCCGAATTTCTGGCCTTAGCCCTTCCTGAAACCTTCTACATCTTTCTATGTTGTCGGGAACAAGCTGCGGACTGAAGTTAGCTAACCGTGTGAAAAGCGCTTCATACTCAGTAACTGTCATGTTCCCCTGCTTAATGTTCTGCAATTGCCTGATTTTCTCATTAAGAAAAGTGGGTGGATAGAATTTGAGATGAAACTCCTCAGAGAAATCCTGCCAAGAAAGCTCTACACCTCTCCTCTTTTATTCCACACCACGCCACCACAACTCTGCATCGCCTGTTAAAAGGTAGACTGCATGATTAATCTTCTTATCTTCTGGAAGCTCCATCAGGCGAAAGACCTTTTCTATCTGTCTAAACCACTCATCAGCCTCAGCGGGATCTGTAGTGCCACTAAACTCAGTGCCACCAAGCTTTTTCACAAGCTCATAAGATCGCATCAGATCCTTACTGCTGGTAGAAGTAGAAGCTCGCCTATCAGCCTTGTACTTCTCTTTGGTCTCCAAAAACATCCTGTACATCCGCGATGCATCATCCACGTGGTCACTACCACCTGGACCCAAGTACATTGGATCAGGGCCAACATGGCTCTCGGCCTGATCATCACGATCAAAGCCTCTTCCTGCCATCTGCGATGATATAATAGAATATTTCCTATTTGAAAACTACATATAGAAGAAAGACACTTAAACCTTAATCCTATTGGTCTCTTATCATCCCCTGATCTTGAGTAACTAAGTACTCAAACCTAAGCTCTGATACCAAAAATTTTCACACCCCAATTTCACATTAACCACAAACCAAGAAATTAGGGCACGACAGGTGGGATTTACACACAACCAACCACTCATCACTTTTTAAAACAATTAAAGACATTTAAATGATAAACAAGTTTATGCTGTAAATAGAAACTAAGCAAACTGCAGGAACTTTTCTATTAAACTGATAGAAAATACAAGCAAAGTCTACAACATAATACATTGATTAACATAAAGTAAAGCATAACATTAATTTACATCTTTGTACACATTCTCTCTCTCACTCACACCTTGTCCCGAAGATCGAGGGGAAAGGACTAAGAGACCTCTAACTAGACTAACTACAAACCTTCTATCGACTAGGCGTTAGGATGAAACGATCCTTCCGATTCCTGATGCTGATGCTGACCTAAAAATGTTTGAGTAGAGGGATGAGCCTACTCGCTCAGTGAATAACATTTCACTTAGCTATCACTAAACAACTCGTCAGGTTTATAAACTGAAAATAAACATATATACAGTTCAAGCAGGGCAGTTCTATTGACATAGCAGATATACAGATAATAATCACATTTCTATGCATCAACAAGTATTTTAGATAAATAAACAGATATATAAATTTACTGTGATCCTATATGATTACTTATTCATATTATTATGCCCTAATCATATGTAGTGTACCCTGCATACAAAGATCCGTAGAGAACTACGATCCCACCGTACAAGACTTAGCAACACACCCGGGAAATGCTAAGTCTGACGTCAGCCCTGCTCTGCCACAGGACCCCAAGCTCATCGGCCTCCAGGCTCATCGGCCTCACTGCACTACATCAAGTGCTCTAGACTCCTCCTCTAACCTGAGTACACAAGCGGAGAGTCTCACGGGGTTATCTCCATGACATCGCACGGATAATGTTGCAATAACCCCCAATTTCCTCTAGTGCCACCGTGACACACATCATCATCATCATCATCATCATCATCATCATCTTAGTTAATCTAGGATACTCACTAGCCTAATCTCTATCATGGCTCTAGAGAACTCTCGATCCTATCATCATCATCTAAGCACTCTCATCTAGACTTTATGTTACATCTCTTTCTCTTAGGTTACATGAACACTCGCTACCTTTCTACATGTGGTAACATTTTCATATGTACATATACTAATACTTAAAATAGGTTTTCTCCAATGTCAAAGCTTGCAATGAAAACCACCATACTCAAATCAAATAAAATCAAAACCAACATGATTTACCACACTCATCAGGTAGTCTACTAAACTGACACCTAGAGAACTAGCAAGAACATGGTGCGACTTGTGTAGATACCCTAAGCACATGCCATGAACATATGTCTAGGGTTGTAATAAGGTCTCCCTTTTCTCACCCTCATGCACCTACATAGAAAGATTCTAAAGATTACACAAGTATACACCTTGTTCTAGAACATCTAGGTTCTAACCTAGAGGCTAAGTCAACTTACTCTGAAAATGACAACTCATTAAGTTTCTAGGGTTGACATGTAAGATGAGTTTAGTTTGTGTTTCATGTGAGCAACGTTTGGTGTTATTATTGTTCACTCATGGAGTCGTTATACCCAAGTCCAACCTCCAAATGACTACATAGTCAATGTCTGAAGGACTCAAGTGTCTGTCCCTAAAATGGTGATTCAAAGAGCACATGCGGAAAAGTGTAAAAGCTTAGCATACATGAAAAAGTAACAAGAAACATGAACCAACATAATCTCACCATTCAACAAGTGTAAATTATACAATATGCATTATATTCATGATTTCAATTACATATTTTAAGAGTCCAATTGTACATGTAATGTCCCAAGATTTGAGGCCTTGGATGACATGATCTTAAAAGGAATGAATGGACTACCATATCACCAAGGTACACCTTCTTTTTTGGGAGCATGTCACTAAGGAACTCCATAGTTAAGCGTGCTCAACTTGGAGTAGTACTAGGATGGGTGTCCAGTCAGGAAGTTGACCCTGACTTGCACATGAGTGAGGAAAAAGTGCATAGTTAAGGCAAGTGGTGGTCTGTGGGTCCAGTCATCATTCCTGAAACTCTACTAGAGCCTTGGGCAGTGGGCCCAAGCGTTACAAATGGTATCAGAGCCATAACCCCTCCAGTAGGTGGGGTCTACATGGGCCAATGACATGCCAGTCTTTGAGCTGTGCAGTCTAGGCATGTTGGAAAGGGCTATCTGTGGTGATGGAGTTATCGGCCTAAATCATACATCCTGAGAGGAGGTGGACTCATAAGGAATTGAACTTTAATTTTATAACCTGAAACCTTCAAGGACCCCTATAACTTTATTATAGGATCAAAGTAGATATACGGGATCGAACACATGGACGTGGTGATGTTTAGTATGCTTAATATCTTGCTCTTAAGTCAGATAAGCCAAACCGTTAGTTGATCAAAGTAAGGAGCTAGAACTAGTCAAGAAGGTTGTCATGAAAGAAAACAAAACAAAGAAAAAAATAGAGTCTGTAGGATTCTACTAATCAGGGAGAAGGAGTTCCTGGCTATGTAACCACAAATTGGGTAGTCTATGCACTCGTTCTCGGGTGTATACAACCCTCAAACTCCTCAACAAGAAATCCAAATCCAAATAGAATACATACTGTGGTAACAGTTCCTTGGGATCATCCCCCTCACTTTTGCATAGCGTGACTAAAACCCATCATTGTCATGAACCCTCTCTCGAGGATGACAGATCATCACCCTAGAACATTCCAGATACCCTCTTAGGTCAAGAATATTTTGAGGTTCTAGGAGTAGGTACCACCTTGAACCGTACTCCTCTCAGATTCATATTCAAACTACCTTCTCTTATCTATTTCTACAATAAATCTCTCGATAAAGGTAGAAATAGAGACTGAAGCAAGAAAGAGATCAACCAAACCAACAGTCATAACCAGAAAGAGACGATAGAACAAAAAAAAATATTAGATCTGAAACAAAACTGCTTGCTTAAGGCAAAAGTACATAAACATGCCCAAAACGGGCTACATAGCCAAGAAGGAGCTCAACTAGCCATGGACAAGCATAGTTGGCATAGAACAAATATGGAAGAATATCATTTGTATAGAAAGAAAGGAGAACAGTAGAAGAAAGGAGAGGAAGAAGAGATTTAGCCCGTAGAGGAGAGGTAGCTCTCACTCCCTAGCCTCCGTATAGGTCGGATCTCATCTTCTGGGTCATCCTCCTTGATCTTCTGGACTCCTTGGCCTCCTTTCTCTCTAGATCTGCCCCGAACAGTAGCTTGGTGAGTGGATGGAAGTGGAAAATGGTGGAGGATGATGGTGTGGACGTTCTCCTTCTCTTGAAGAAGACAGATCCTTAGTCTTCTCTCTCCTCAACTTTTGCCTTTGGAGATCTAAGATCGTAGGTGGAAGATGGTGGAGGATGGAAGTATACAGAAGAGACGGGTGTAGAACAAGCACTTCAGCCTTATCAGACCTCTAAACTCTCCCACGGGGCTCTGGGAACCTCACTAGGTCAGAACCAACAACTGGAACCTCCCAAAATGCCGAACCCCCTTCAGGTGGAGAGGGGTGGGTAGTTATAGGCGAAATGGTCGAGTAACTGATCCTGACCGCGGTCCTGCTCAGTCACGATCGCGATGCACCCAGCGGTAGCGGTCATGGTGCAGATAGTAGTCACGGTCGTGGTGCATCCCGCAGTCACGGCCTATCCGCAGTCATGGTGTAAGCCTAGGTCGCGGTCATCCCTGCAATTGCAGTGCTAGTCTAGGTCGTGATCGAGGTGGATACCTCAGTCACGGTCCTGTTCACCACGATCATGGTCCTCCTTACTACGGTCACGGTTGCGATAGATGGAAACTTAGCTACTGCAAAAACCATTTGTTAAGGGAAAATTTTCGAGGATAGATGCCCTTTCAGGATCGGTGCCTGTAAGTCACAAAATTGTCTAGTTGAGCGACTTTATCTATGAAAAGATATAAACTACTTAAAAGATAAGAAACAAGGGATATTTTGGGCATATTAAGGCTATAGTGACTAAAAACTATAGATAAATGCTTAGCATAAATACGTAAATTTGGGAATTATCAACCACCCCAAGCTTAAACATTTGCTTTTCCTCAAGCAAGACTGTGCTTAAAGAACAAAAATATAACATCCAAATTAGGCTTGGCGCTAGAAGATAAGGTGAAGAAAAAATAGTTTTAAAACATCAATTCTCCTGATCCATGTCATTTTAAAACAAACCCCAACAAATGAGGCACAATCCTGCCAAAGTAAGATTAAAGAGCATCCGTGCAAGATTAAGCGAATTGACTACAACTTGTCAGTACTCGTGAGGGTTTGAATCACAATTATACAATAAAAAAGTGTTGTCACATAAATGATCACGCAGGTGAGGAGTAATGAGCCATCATCATGAATCCATGCAGACCAATCAGGTACAACGCACCTCTCACTTATTCAGGTCCTAAGAAGCAAAGCAAAAGACTCTAATGACTTTTGAGGATCCTGATCTGTGTCAGGATGGTCTATGTAATGAGCAACAGTCCATGTCGTCCGAACCAGTTGGCCCAGTGCAGTGAGACAAACTCCTCGTATAGTGCTCAAACCAAGCCTGCTACTGGGATGATGTAACATACTAAATCTCAGGGTCTTCCCTACAATTTACCCATATTATATCTTTTCATTTATTTCAAGTCTTTTAGACTAATTTCATAAATTTCCCTTCTTTTATATTCTTTCTGGACTCCTTGTGCAATTTGAACACAATTCAAGGTTGAAATTACCTTTTTCCCTCATTCATATAAATGGAGGGGTGTTTGCACAAATAACCCACACAATGAAATAATTGGGGTCTTAATATGCAAAATGTACACCTAAGAGAGAAAATAAGTGGATAATGTGCTTTTAGAGATCTTATATCTTTTTGGGCTAAGATATGAATATTAATGTGTATTTGAGTGTTTAATGAGAGTATTTCCCCTTTTTCCTTCTCTCTCCTAAAAAATGATAATACTATATCAAAATAGAATATAATGGTGAGATTTTTCTTTTAAATTTAATAATGGTTGTATATCTTGAAATTCACTCATGTAATCCATTAAAAGAAGACTTTTCGTATAACTCATTCATTTTAATATATTAATATACATTTTAATGAGCAATATAGTAATTAAGGGCCATATTATGTATAAAACGAGAAATTAATTTCATAACATTGTTCTAGACTTTAATGTGAGCTAATGGTTCAAATTTGGTGGCTTTTAGAGTTGGTTTGACCCCTCAAAACTATTTTATAAGCTTTTAATACAGTGTAAATTAAATGGTGAATAATAACCCACCTTCATACCTCACTCTTATCATGGGCTAATTAATCTTGTAAATGCATCTAATAAGTGAATGGAGGACTCTTGGACTCCATATCTCGGTTTTGGAAACCAATGGTTGCATATAAAAGCTATATGCATTTATTTTCCCAAAAATCATATCAATATATGCTTTAATAAGCAACATAATTATTGGAGGCCAAAGGTTGGGTGAAACGCAAATCTAATTATATAGCATGAAACTAGATGTCATTGGAAACCTAGGGTTAAAATTTGAATCCATTTGGAGTTTGTTTGACCTCCCAAATGCATTAAACAAGTCCTCAATAAAATGTGACATAATAGCCATCGATATAATAGCTATGCGCATCATTTAAGCCAAAGTTTGGCTTAAATGCCCATCACGTGAGCCTTGGTCACACAGTTCCATTGTGGACTCAGATCCAGTGGCCATTTTTAGCCCGACCGTGATCCAACAGTCAAAAGTTCATCTTCCACCTCCGACAGTTACACGTACAGTAGGCCTAGACTCCTCAACTTCAATCTCCTCGGATACTTGATCATTTTGCGAGATTTCTTCTCCGTTCGGTTCTCCTCCTTCCCCCGATCCATTTGAGCCATCACTTGTCCAGCGAGGCGCGGTGTAGCTAAAACGCCAAGAGGCGCCAGCCAAGGACTCTCACCTCCACCATTGTTTCACATCCACAAATTTCCCCACCTATAAGTAACCTCCTACACAGCTGCGTCGGCCCCTTAGCAACTTTCCCATTCCATCGATTTTGTCTGAGGATGTGTATCTAGTTGACGGTGTGGTGCTTTACCTTCTGACCTTGCGGTGCCTCTCCCTAGAGCTAGAATGCTTGTGCATCGAAATTTATTGGTCTGGTGAGTTCTTGCTTCACTTCTCTTCGTTTTGAGTACCTTTGCACCCTGTTTGGTTGAGAAATGCAAAAATGCCCAAAGCTCCCAAGCTCCACCTCGACGCCATGGTCGCATTTGAGCTTGAAGAAGCTCGGGTGGTTTTTTACCTTTTTGCACCCCCGTGCCCTCTTTTCCTTGTTATCTCGCCAACGACACTTTCGTCATATGAATCTTTGCTTTTCGACCCACATAGAAATTATCTAAATTTTGATTGGTCCATCTTGTTTAATTCGTAGTAAATCGTTCAATTATCGGAAAAATATAAAAAAATACTCGTTGGAAAGCTAAAATCATGTAGAATCCGAATTTTCAAGTTTTGAACCCTATTTTCAACCCAAATCTAATAATTAATTCAAATGCTCATTTAAATGTATAAAGTGTTATAAAATAATTATAATAGTGTTTTAACTCTGTTTTTGGTAAATAAATATGTTTTATCGATCAAAATAATATAAGTATCACTTGGTCCTGTTTCCAAATGCTTTTTTGAAGTTTATCTCAAATATCATTCTAATCACCTTAAATGATCTAAAATGTGTAATTTATCTATTTTAACTCCAAATTAGGAAATAAAATATGTTTTATTAATCAGGAGAATATGAATAATTGATTGGACTAGGTTTTGAGTCTTAAATCGTGGTTTTTGAAGATCAGTTCCAAAATTAGGGTTTTTCATATACTTTATGCCTTAATACATTCTAATACATGTGTAATGTTTATAACTAGGGAAAAATGGAAGTGAAAATAATATGATTGGTGAAAGTAATGGTAATGAATCTAGATCAGGTATGTGAATCTTATTTATGTATGTGAGCCCTATTTCAGTATGTGGCCCCTATGTGTGTGGATGCTATTTTAGTATGTCAAACCTATTTATGTGAACATCTATGATGAATGTGAGATCTATTTGGAATGTATATGTGCAAATTACCTATCCTTCAGTTGGGTCTTATCCAACCCTACAAACATTGTGTGATAGCCTTGATCTCCTCCTAAAATACCTTTTATTTGGCTCTTAACTAATGAGATGCTTCTAT
This sequence comes from Alisma plantago-aquatica, assembly GCA_963693085.1. Taxonomy (NCBI): domain Eukaryota; kingdom Viridiplantae; phylum Streptophyta; class Magnoliopsida; order Alismatales; family Alismataceae; genus Alisma; species Alisma plantago-aquatica. Next base: position 372,906,918 of record OY856412.1, read on the forward strand.
TGACTATGTGGCTCATTTAATTATAACTCTTGAATCTTGCTATGGCCAATGTTTGTCTCATCCATTTATTGAGATTATTCATGGGTTATATTCCCCAATGTAATGTTGCAAATGTTGTTTATATTTTTCACTACTGCCAAATGACTATTAAGCATGATGTATTTTAGGCCAAATGACAATGTAGTGTACATGAGTACAAATCACCCACATGGCACTGAGGTTTTAGTCCTCCTGTCAGGCACTGGGGTTTTAGTCCCCCTTCCATTTTATATTAGGCACTGGGGTTTTAGTCCCCCTGCCACTTTATATAGGCACTGGGGTTTTAGTCCCCCTTCCACTTGGTGAGGCCAGGTAGGTGCCTCACCCTACATTGAGATGACTTTGTGTCTTAAAATATTCATGCTACTTGATTGTTATTGTGGTGATTGATTATGGCAGTTCTCTATTTCTTATTTGAATATTTGTCTCGTTCTCTTAAAATCTGGTAGCATAGAGAATCTTTTATTATGCAATGTTGTTGACTATTACTTGTCTTATTCCTTTTGATTGACATATACTTTTAGCCTTCTTTTGCTGGATGATCCCAACCATCCAGGATAGGATCAGAGTTGTGCATGGAATCCTGGTGAACCTTCCTAAGGCTAAGGATAGGACAAGAAGAAAAGGAACTGTTACAACCCCAATTTTTGGGTTCATTGGGTGAGAAATGTAATTTCCCATATTATAGATAATTGAACAAATAATGATATAATGTATTTGGAATAAATGGATTTTGTTTACAATAGCCTCGATGTTTGTGTGGTGGGCTTTATTTGGCTATTGGGCCCAAATAACGAGAAAATTCAATTAGTGAATGAATAATTGAATATTTGAGAAAAGAAAAACGTGGAAACCTCTAGAAGGAAAACCCAAAGAGGGATTTCGTGCCTCTTGGGTTCCTTGGGTTCCAAGGAGTCCAAAGTCACATAAAGAGTGAAATAAGAAAAGAAAAGAGCAATTAATTATTTCTTTATTAAGAAAGAAATTGAAAATAAAGATAAAAACATTAGAAATAAGTGGAAAAGGGTATAATTGAGTTATCCTTAGTGGAATTTTTATCCCAAGGATTCCTAATGATAAAAGGAATGCCAATGAGGAAAATAAAAGAGAAATCCTCAAAAAGAGTTATTTTAATAAGAAATAAACAAGATAATGAGGAATAATAAAGAATAATGCATTTATATGCATCTAGAAGGATAATGAATATCCAATAAAAAGGATTTCAAAATAATAGAGTTTCTTGGGATCCAAGGAGTCCCAATAAAGATGAAGGAAAAAGGAAAAGATATGAAAAACGAAATCAATGGGATAATGGGAAATATAATTAAAAGGCTAAAAGATATTTTCCCATAAATATAATTTCGAGTTATAAGGGTTCCTTGGGGTTCTAGGAACTCAAGACAATTTTATAATAGTAAGGGAAATAAAGAATATGAGGAAAATATAAATAAAGGGTGTTTTCTTGCAACTAAAGAAAAGGGGTCGTTTAATTAAGATAATGATCCCTATTTTTGCAGGATGAAAGATAAAAACATAAAAGCGTTTCCCTTCAAATTTGAGGCAAAAAGAAATTAAGATTTGAGAGTTATGAATTTTTCAATATTATCTTCAGAATAGGATTTTCCTTGGAATTTAGGAAATTGATTTTCCTTTTGTAAGAGCGGGCGAGATGAGGGTCGTTGGATCTTGATCCAATGCACGCCACTCATCGTCAAGAGTCCTAGAGGGACGCAGAATCAGAGCTGACAGTGGATTTTCCCCCTCATTTTTCCGATCACTACAATGCATGTGCACACGGGCGAAGAGTCCCATCGAGTTTGGGATAAGGAGACGAATCTTCCAAAACCTTTTTTAATGGGTTTTTATCGTGTCTTCGAGAAATGCCCAACTGGGCTAAGACGCAGTCGACAGCGGGGTTAAGAAACCCTGGGAAGATCCCCCTAGTCCTATATATAGGCCACCACTCGAGTCCTTGGACCCTAGATATCTCGAGCGGACACCTATTACACCTTAGAGCCCTCTCCCTTTCTAGATTGCCCTTGCTCCAGAGAAGGACCTCCACGACACCGCTGTGAGTTATTTTTAGAGAGAAGAGAAGGACGACGAGCATGACTCATCAGATCACAGAGCATGATGTGCCGGCATGAAATATAACGGCCTTAGGAGAGCCACGCGGGGATAACTCGCTGAGTGGAGCAAGTAGACGTGTGTCTTTGGATCGGAAGTCCATCGTGGTCCCAAGCGCCATTCAACAAACGACAAGACACAGCCGCGTGCATCTCAGTGCTAGTGGAGACCTCCGACACGGAGCGTCAGATTAAGGTGAGGTTCTTTGGTGCACCGATCGAACGGCCAGAGAATTTCGGTTAATCTCTCTCTCTCTGCCAAATAATCCACAAAATTGCTTTTCCTTGTTAAAATTGTAGTAATAGCTAGGAACCTCATATGAAGAAACTTTATATATGAAAGCTGGTAGAAAAATGCAAGGAACCTGATAAAAATGTTTTGAGAACCTGGTTCTAGTTTGTTTTGCAAAAGTGCCTTGATTTGTTAGAAAAATGCATTACAAGTTAATTAGAAACCCTAATTGTACATAAAGGATGATTCTTTGTTACTTAATAGCTTAAATTGAGGATTATCAACTTGTTAATTGATAACATGGAGTTTTCATCCATTTTGAGTACAAAGATGGTTAATTTAGGGTTTATGTCTATAAATGAAAGATAATGTACATGAAAACCCTAATTTAGGGTAAAAGAAGAAGAAAACCTTGTTATTTTGATAAACTACTAAATAATGACCTAAGACTATTAGGAATATTAAAAGGATATAATTTAAAGGTTTTAAGTGATTTTGATGAATTAGGGTTCATAATAATTAAGAATGAAGGCAAAACCCTAATTTCCAAGGAAACCCTATAATTGGGATAGAAACCCTAAGGGATATGATGAAATTTGATAAACATTAATAAAAGTAAACGTGTACCTTTATTTCAGGGTTTCTGTTCAATTTGCTTGATTGATTGGATTTTATCTCTCTCTCTCTACAAATTAATTCTGTATCTGAATCTGTCTAAATCTGCAATATAGGTATGTGGTTACGCTCATGAATACCCCGACTAGTTTTCTGAAGATTTGATCGACGTTTCCCTCATGGCTTGAAATAATTGTTGGATGTTTTAATTCATGCAACTATAGAGTGACTATGACTATCACTATGAGTATACATGTATAACTGGCTAGATCCGAGTCTACCCATGTGGCTATGAAAAGGCTAAGGATAACCTAGAGCAAGGTCTAGGGTATCATGAGTTAGAAATTGGACTACACATGTGTAGTGCCATGAGACTCTTAGCATACCATGAGTTAAGGAGTGGGATACCTATGGGTAGTGCCATGTGACTCAGCCCTAGAAATTGATTCACCTATTAGGTGAAGTCATGAGGGGTATAATGGGAATTTACCATAAGGGAGGTAGTATCCAGGTCCACTGCAGGGACAACGCAGGGGATAGGGTACACATGGATCACGTAGTTATACTTAAAATATAAAATCATTTGTTAAATGATAATTGAATGCAATACATTGTTATGGATAATTACATGATTAGTGAATCCCCTACATACCAGCTTCAGCTAAACGATGTTTTGTTTGTCGGCGTTTTACGTACAAACCAAAAGGAAAAATAGTAAATCATCATATTACGAAATACATGAAGTAAAATACAAGGAGGATTAGTTAGAGTAGAATGCTTACATGGATAGAAATCCAAAATTTTCAAAAGGTATGCAAATTTTTATTGTAGCTTTTCAGTATAGATTGTTGAAATTTAATAATTGTTCTTGGTTAAGTGTCAAACCTTTGATCCTGAAATTATGGGTGCGTCTTCTACTTCTTAGTCTCCCTTAATTGGGGGTTACCGGAAGGTGGGGTCGTAACATTTGGTATCATAGCATACGTTCCTCACTTAACCATTAATAATTATTAAATTTTACAAACTCCATAGAACCCAAGGGAGTTATTAGAGGATTATCTGAAAGACGGATGTGTCTAGAAAAGGATCACGACTGGGGGCTGGCAATATTTTCCTCCACACCGCTAGTTGGAATATGAGGACTCCCGGATCCGTGTGACTACCTGGACAAAGTCTTAGGGTATGAATCGAAATAAGATACCTTTAGGACTCTCTCATCTTATTCATCCCTTCTCATCACAGATTCTGTTAAGGACCTTAAGGATTAGGGTTTTCTCTCTCTTTTCCTCACCCTCTTGAGGTATGGGTAACGTTAATAAGGTCTAAGGAATCCTCCATCAAATTAAAGGAAAGCATGTAAATAAGATGTCACGGACATAATCTTAATAGATTAAGCATAAATTAAAGGATAGATACATTCTTAGGTCATATGACATAAGTTGTCTTGCCCTCAGAAGAGACCTGAGGCTAGACCTCCTTGTCAGGAGGACAAGTAAAGAGAGTTAGTCTTGGAGATAGAGATCTCCATTGCAAATAGAAACCTAGCACATCCACTGAGGATGATGTTAACCCTAACCCTAGGTGTTGGTTAGAGAGATATGAAGTGGTGAATAGATATCATGATAGCCTGGGTGTTTGAAAAGAACATGCATTTGGGATGACATATGATCCATGGGTGACCGAGCACCTTTGGCAACCCAACCCTGGGAAGGGTCGTGCATGTTAGAGTAAAGGATAGCTCCTTCGATGAGGATGTTAGTGAAGGACCTGTAGAAACCCTATAGGCTTATGCGAATAGGGCATAGCATGCACCCATGGTACGTTAGTGGTGTGAGCAATAGTTTGAAACCCTAACCAAGAGAGTATGAAGGATGACTTATGAAATAAGCATAAAGAACTATGGATAACCTTGAGCGAACATAAGTTGAACATAGGCTTCATCCAGGTAGGGGCATGCTATCGAGGTTGATCCTTCTTGAAGAGGGGACCTCTAATGGTGAGGTTGGTTATAGGGTTAGCTCTAGAGAGAGAGCAGGAAACCCAACAAGAAGGTTGGAAGCCTAAAACCCCAAGATATGAGGAACAATGGGGAGTCTAGGATGATGCGACCTAAGTGAATGATAGCATTTGCCTCATGCATAATTCCTGGAGGCTGATGATATCTTGGTTGTCTTTAGAGGAACCAAACCCTATAGAGAGTATGAGTCTACTTATATGTTTGTACCTATGGTATAGATGAGAAGAAGAGTTCCATAAACCATGTAGAGGTTTAGAGATAGGTTGTGAGGCCTTGTACCTTGATGTTTGTCCTTGAGGAGGACTCAACTCTAAGTGTTGCTCGAGTTGAAGGATGATAGGAAGTGCATGTCATGCCTTTTGCATGTTGGATTCTAAGTTAATAGATAGAGCATGCAGTTGGACACCTAAAAGTGAACCTAGGGTTCCTAGGCCTAAGAGGGGAAGTGGTATACCTAATGCTCATGATGAGAATTAAATTGCTATAGTTTCTAACATGATACTCCTCATGTATAGAGAAAAAGGGAAGCCCCTTAAGTTTAAGGTATGTTCGATGAACCCCTCATGGCTAAGTTGATGACAAGGGAAGATATGATCTTGATCCAATGTGGAGGATGTGAACAAGTGTGACCTAGCATGGTTAGTCAGTGGTCCGCTTGTGCCTTAATGGCTTGCTAGGGTCAAGCATGCTCATGTGGATGTACACCCTAGACATAAGGGTGTTTGTGGCCTTTGTTATCAAGAGGTATAGTTTCCTCCCATCATGGGAGAAGGACCCTTTGGTAGGGTGTATACCAGTTTTGCGAGTTTTGAGGAAACCTAAAGAGGTCTCATAGGATCTCGAGAAGCTAAGTGAAAAGTACATGGTATGAGAATGAACCTGTAGACCCATAGATAACCATCCCTAAGTGCATGCGGATGTGTTACCATGAAGGTAACTGGTATGGGGCTTGGCTAAGGTAGGTAGGTCTCCATGACTCCTATGAAAGGATGAAAGTCAGCCCATGTATACTGAGGGAGATGATAAAATCTTGGGTAAGGTTCTAAGTTGAACATGTACTATAAGAGAATCCTAAGTCTATCCTAGGGTCAGGTGGGATAAGACCGATCAGAGTGGAATTTGCCTAATTCCCTAGTTGCACATGACCATAGGGTCGAGAGATAACAACTATCATTGTATGAGGGCCATGGGTTAGGAGATTGATCACCTTAATGAACACATGGGACCCAAAAGGCAGATGAGTAGGGCACTCTCTGGATGCATGAGGGAAGAAGGATGACCCCTAAAGTGTCATCACCCTATAGACCTAGAGGAGATGACCAAGGGATGTGTGTAAACCTCAGTAGGTTCAAGACTAGTATTCCATGGAGGTAACTTTGATATCAAGATGATTGTGATGTAGAGACATAAGTTGCACATTTTAACTTAGATTTGAAGGTGTACTGGCAATGTGGGTTGTACCATCTCTACTTGTGGAACAGGTAGAACTTTGTATTTGGACGGCCACCAAATGCTTATTTCCTCTTGTTATGGGGGTGAGAGATAGGATAGTACACAAGCCATACACCAAGGATAAAGATGATGCAGGTTGGAACGTTGCCACGAGATATGGGGATAGAAAGATAACATACCCTGGTAAAGTGAATGATACACGGATGGTTTGCAACCACTAAGAGGAACGAGGTGGTCACCTTATGAGGATGTTTTATCATGAGATATGAGTCATACAAGGTTGAGTTTGATCACCAAGAAGAATGAGCTCAGAGTGTTCTCAATAAAGATAGACTTAGAGTTCGAGTTTGAGATGATAAGTGAAATACAAGGAAGTGTATGTCTTCATTGTTACCTAATACCTAAGGATGTGAAGTGGTTGAGATATAGCTGCCTACTTGGCTAGAGGAGGTTGTTCGGATAACCCTAAGCTTGGAAAGAAGATATGTTTAGCTAACACTCAGAGGTAACAAGATATGTTGAACAAGTTAATGGTTGTTTAGTTATCCAGTCTAGTCCTTGATGTAATGAAAGGATGGTTGTAGAACCTCAAATGCACTTCTTTGGAAAGGAAGGCGATGAAAATCGAGTAGAGTGGTTTAGGGTTTCTAAGGAATCGATCTTGAGGAAACATGACATATAGGAAATCATGATTGAAGATCACCATACACCGTGGTACTACCAAGATAATAAGTGACAATAGTACTTTAGATGCCTAAGATGAGGCTGCATGTGGTATGTTGCCATGCATTACAGGAGGTGAAGGATGAGCACTGGTAACCCAGTGCATTGATATAAAGGATAAAGAGTCCCTGAAGGGGAAAGGGAGTTCATCTCTATGGATGTTGTAAGTATCCCTAGGACCAAGGAAGGTCGAGATGCAATATGGGTTATGGTAGATCGCCTTTCCTAGATGACATGAGAAAGAAAGAGTTCTGTCAAGGGACGGATCTGGTTGAACTACCCATGAGAAATATGGTTCAACTACACCATGATGCGAGTTCAAAGGTTCTTGAGTTTGACCTAAAGGTTCCCTTCCAAAAGGTGGAAGTAGGTACATAAAGAACTCGATGTTAGTATAGTTTATCACCCCTAACTAATGGTTAGTATGATCCAGACTAAAGGGTCTGATCAGAGCATATGTGCTCATTCAAGGTGATAGATAGAGACAGTTCATGTCCTATGCAAGATGTGAAGTTAACCACCATAGCCATTATCGGGATGTAAAGAAGCTCTGTAAGAGAGGTTGTGTCGGTTACCACTTCAGTAAGGTGATGTTGGTGAAAGGACCACGTGATGGTTAGAAAAGGACCACAATGTGTGTAGATGATGTCGCTTTGATCATGCAATGGATGAAAGGAGCCTAGAGACGACAAGAGTCATGAGCAGATGCAAAGTAGGATGACATGCAGTTCAATGTGGGAGAATATGTGACATGAAGATCTGATCCCTCTAAGTTATAGCTAAGATAGATGAGTCCCCGATGCATGGATTCTTGTGACATGGTTTGGGGGAGAAGGTTAAGTTTTACCTTACCCCTCAGGATAAAGTAATGTGTGATGAGTTCCATGTGTCCAATTTAGAGTACTATGTGATGTACCCGACTATGTGCTGAGAAATGAACCTAGTGAGCCCCAAGGGAGGCTGAAATGGCCTGAGTCTACCTGTGCAGTTTATAGATGCCAGGATGAAAGAACTCAGAGAAAAGAATATGTGATGATAAAGGCTCTTTGGAAGAGCCATGAGTACGGTAAAGCCACATAGGGGCCAATGATGGACATGGAAGAGTCTTATCCTGAATTGTTTATTTGCTTGATAGAATTTTGAGGACAAAATTTCTATAAGAGGGAAAGGATGTTACAACCCCAATTTTTGAGTTCATTGGGTGAGAAATGTAATTTCTCATATTAAAGATATTTGAACAAATAATGATATAATGTATTTGGAAAAAAATGGATTTTGTTTACAATAGCCTCGATGTTTGTGTGGTGGGCTTTATTTGGCTATTGGGCCCAAATAACGAGAAAATTCAATTAGTGAATGAATAATTGAATATTTGAGAAAAGACAAATGTGGAAACCTATAGAAGGCAAATCCAAAGAGGGATTTCGTGCCTCTTGGGTTCCTTGGGTTCTAAGGAGTCCAAAGTCGCATAAAGAGTGCAATAAGAAAAGAAAAGAGAAATTAAGTATTTCTTTATTAAGAAAGGAATTGAAAATAAAGATAAAAACATTGGAAATAAGTGGAAAAAGGTATAATTGAGTTATCCTTAGTGGAATTTTGTATCCCAAGGATTCCTAATGATAAAAGGAATGCCAATGAAGAAAATATTAGAGAAATCCTCAAAAAGAGTTATTTTAATAAGAAATAAACAAGATAATGAGGAATAATAAAGAATTATGCATTTAGATGCATGTAGATTGGATAATGAATATCCAATAAAAAGGATTTCGAAATAATAGAGTTTCTTGGGATCCAAGGAGTCCCAATAAAGAGGAAGGAAAAAGAAAAAGAAATGAAAAACAAATTCAATGGGATAATGGGAAATATAAGATGATTAAAAGGCTAAAGGATATTTTCCCATAAATATAATTTCGAGTTATAAAGGTTCCTTGGGGTTCGAGGAACTCAAGATAATTATATAATTACAAGGGAAACAAAGAATATGAGGAAAATATGAATAAAAGGGTGTTTTATTGCAACTAAAGAAAAGGGACCGTTTAATTAAGATAATCATCCCAATTTTTTCAGGATGAAAGATAAAAACATAAAGAGTTTCCCTTAAAATTTGAGGAAAAAAGGAATTACGAGTTGAGAGTTATCGATTTTTCAAGATTATCTTCAAAATAGGATTTTCCTTGGAATTTAGGAAATTGATTTTCCTTTTGCAAGAGCGGGCGAGATGAGGGCCATTGGATCTTGATCCAACATGCGCCACTCATCGTCAAGAGTCCCAGAGGGACGCGGACTCAGAGCTGATAGGGGATTTTTCCCCTCATTTTTCCGAACACTTCAATGCATGTGCACACGGGGGAAGAGTCCCATCGAGTTTGGGATAAGGAGACAAAACTTCCAGACCCTATTTTGATGGGTTTTATTGTGTCTTCGAGAAATGCCCAACTGGGCTAAGATGCAGTCGACGACGGGGTTAAGAAACCCTAGGAAGATCCCCCTACTCCTATAAATAGGCCACCACTCGAGTCCTTTTGCCCTAGTGATTTGGAGCGGCCACCTATTACACCTTAGAGCCGTCTCCCTTTCTCGAATGCCCTTGCTCCGGCGAAGGACCGCCGTGGCGCCGCCATGAGTTATTTTTAGAGAGAAGAGAAGGACGACAAGCAGGATTCATTAGATCGTGGAGCATGGTGGGCCGACATGAAATCTAACGGCCTCAGGAGAGCCGCGTGGGGATAACTCGTTGACTGGAGCAAGTAGACGCGGGTCTTTGGATCGGAAGTCCATCGTGGTCCCAAGTGCCATCCAACGGACGAAAAGCCACAGCTGCGTGTGTCTCCATGCTAGTGGAGACCGCTAAGGTAGAGCATCAGATCAAGGCGAGGTTCTTTGGTGCACTGATTGAACGGCCAGAGAATTTCAGAAAATCTCTCTCTTTGCCAAATAATCCACAAAATTGCTTTTCCATGTTAAAATCATAGTAATAGCTAGGAACCTCATATGAAAAAATTTTAGATATGAAAGTTGGGTAGAAAAATGCAAGGAACCTGATAAAAATGATTTGAGAACCTGGTTCTAGTTCGTTTTGCAAAAGTGCCTTGATTTGTTAGAAAAATGCATTACAAGTTAATTAGAAACCCTAACTGTACATAAAGGATGATTCTTTGTAACTTAATAGGTTAAATTGAGGATTATCAACCTGTTAATTGATAACATGGAGTTTTCATCTGTTTTGAGTACAAAGATGGTTCATTGAAGGTTTATGTCTATAAATGAATGATAATGTACACGAAAACCCTAATTTAGGGTAAAAGAAGACGAAAACCTTGTTATTTTGATAATTTACTAAATAATGATCCAAAGACTGTTAGGAATATTAAAAGGAGAGAATTTAAAGGTTTTAAGTGATTTTAATGAATTAGGGTTCATAATAATTAAGAATGAAGGCAAAACCCTAATTTCCAAGGAAACCCTAAAATTGGGATAGAAAACCTAAGGGATATGATGAAATTGGATAAACATTAATAAAAGTAAACTTGTACTTTTATTTCAGGGTTTTTGTGCAATTTTCTTGATTTATTGGATTTTCTCTCTCTCTCTACAAATTTATTTTGTATCTGAATCTGCAATACAGGTATGTGGTTACCATTATGAATATCCTGACTAGTTTTTCAAAGATTTTATCAACGTTTCCCTCATGCCTTATAATAACTATTGGATGTTTTAATTAATGCAACCACAAAGTGACTATGACTATCACTATGAGTATACATGTATAACTGGCTAGATCCGAGTCTACCCTTGTGGCTATGCAAAGGCTAAGGATAACCTAGAGCAAGGTCTAGGGTATCATGAGTTAGAAACTGGATTACACATGTGTAGTGCCATGAGACTCTTAGCATACCATGAGTTAAGGAGTGGGCTACCTATGAGTAGTGCCATGTGACTCAGCCCTAGAAATTGATTCACCTATTAGGTGAAGTCATGAGGGGTATAATGGGAATCTACCATAACTGAGGTAGTATCCAAGTCCACTGCAGGGGCAGCACAGGGGATAGGGTACACATGGATCGCGTAGTTATACTTAAAACATAAAATTGTTTGTTAAATGATAATTGAATGCAATACATTGTTATGGATAATTGCATGATTAGTGAATCCCCCACATACCATCTTCGGATGACTGATGTTTTGTTTGTTGGTGTTTTAGGTACAAGCCAAAGGGACAAATAATAAATCATCATATTGTGAAATACATGAAGTAAAATACAAGGATGATTAGTTAGAGTAGAATGCTTACATGGATAGTAATACAAAATTTTCAAAAGGTATGAAAAATTTTATTACAGCTTTTCAGTATAGATTGTTGAAATTTAATAATTGTTCTCGGTTAAGTGTTGAACCTTTGATCCGGAAATTGTGGGTGCGACTTCTACTTCTCGGTCTCCATTAATTGGGGGTTACCGGAAGGTGGGGTCGTAACAGGAACATATAGCTTGCATGATCATAGTTGCTTTTATATATTAAGTTGTTTTGTTTGGAGACAATATTTGCTTAGTCTAAGTCTTTAGATCCTATGTTTTGTATAGAGTTATACTTCCTTTATGGAAATTTTATAATGTACTCTTTATACATATTGAATAAAGTCAAGTTTTAATCTTCCGCTGCTACACAATTGGTGTTTTGTTTGTCATGGATTTTAGTAAGGCTTGGTCTTTACAGCATGGTATCAGAGCATCAAGGTTGTTGGATTCTTGAATAATTCAAATTGTCTCCTAGATAGAACCCTTATCATATATAGTTTCCCTATAGTAAGTTTTTCACGTTAGAGTTGACCAAGCATGAAAGTTTGATTTAGGATCATAATAATTTCATATTAAAAATAAAATTTGTCAAATTTTTGGTGAATTGTCCATTGAGAAGATACTAGAGTAAGAAGTTGAAATGATGGTGTCTAGAAAAGGTCAGAGCTTGGGGGCTGGCAATATTTTCCTCCGCCCCACTAGCTTGGTAACGAGGACTCCTGAGCTCATATGACCTGGCCTGGCCTGATCTGATACAGACAACTTAAAATAGTCTATCGTTGGGCATGTTGCCAAATTGTTGAATACCTTAGGAAAACCATAAGTGAAGATTTGATCTCTTACACAAAAATCATCCTTAAATACCTTATACTCCTATGTTTAGGGTTTATTGTACCCTATGTTACACCCTGAAGCTTGGTTAGTAAATCCTTTTAGTGTTGAATTTTATGTACCTTTTACCCTTAGCTTAGTTTGACTTAGTAAAACCCTTTTAAGGCGTGGAGTGAGGGTAATGGTGTTAGAGACCTATTTGGTTTTGAAATCTAATTTCGGGGATGAAATCCATTTTAGGGTGATGGAATCCAAATTAAAAGCAAAACAAATACCTTTGGAGTTAGAAACCCTATCCATGTGGACATATGTACATAATAACTTATGTGAACAAGAATTTACCAAACACATTATACTTGTAATTCAACTTGTTTGTTTATACACACGTGAATATGTAGTAAGTTATGTAGAGATAGTTCATATGCTTGAACCTTCACATATTATTGATTCACATAATAATGAGTTACTCATTACTAATGGTGAATATACATAACGTTTACTATGCCACCCTAATGGTAAAATGTGTATGGATATTGCACCCTAAGGATGCTTTAACATGTACTAATCATGTTGACCTAAACCCTAATATGTAATCATATAGCCTTGACAACATATACATATATATACCCTTAATGCCTTTCATGATACATTAGTGACATTAGGTGTCATCATCACATAATATACCTTAATGCATATAAATGGATTATAGTCACAAAGTTATCAATATATATAAGGTATATCACCTTGTTCTCTAATGAACACCTCATCATAACTTGATATATGAATTAATTCATTAATATTTAATGTGTTACATCCTATTCACTAAAATGAGTATAATGACCCAAACATGATAATGAATAATTGGATTCACATAAATATTCATAAAATGCCTAATGTGAAATAAAATATGTATAATTTATAATATGAAGTGTAATGGACGACAATGATTAATGATGTCATTAATATGAGTATGAAAGATGATATGACAATGTATAATATGAACATTATTTGGAATTATTATAGGCTTAATAACTTGTTGGATAATATTAACTTTTTCTACAAAATAATTTGTGATAATTCTACATGATAGTTTTAAGAGGATAATGGAAAATGAATTCATGTAATTAAGGTTTTTGACCTAATACATTAATTAATGTTAAAATGGCTTAGTAAACCCTAATTGTGCTTAAAACCCTTGATGAGGGAAATACACATGATATAATATTGAGATGTAATTTTTTTGAATAAAATGTGGAACAAGTGATAGTATAATATATATGATACCTCTTCATGATGGAGATTATGCTAATAAGGAAAAAATGTTAATTTGAGTTTGATAAAAGGCTATAGGTTTTGTGGAAACCTTAGTAACACCTGACTTATGTAGATTTTGTGTTGTACCCTAGATTAAGGGTTATAACCTAGTGTTTAAGGTTGGGAAGTTTCACACTCACCCTCTCTTTCCTCTTGTTGTGATTTCAGGGACGAAATCCTCTTTAAGGGTGGTGTGTTGTAACATACTGAATCCCAGGGTCTTCCCTACAATTTACTCATATTCTATCTTTTCATTTATTTCAAGTCCTTTTGGACTAATTTCATAAATTTCCCTTCTTTTATATTCTTTTTGGACTCCTTGTGCAATTTGAGCACAATTCAAGGTTGAAATTACCTTTTTCCCTCATTTATATAAATGGAGGGGTGTTTGCACAAATAACCCACACAATGAAATAATTTTTGGGTTTCGTGGAGAAAACATGCGCGACAAAAGCAACTAAATCCACGCAACCCGTAACAGGATCTCATCGATAACTGCGTATTCAGAAACAGGTTTGCGGGATATACCTTATCGCGAAGCAAGTCTGGCGATATCCCACTGCACGACGGTGCAACGCTGCTTGTCAAACACGGACGAATCTTCTCTCCCGTTCACTGTAGCAGGTTGATCCGGCAGTGCTCCTTTGCAGCGGTGACGTAAGCTGTTCTCAACACGTACAAGTGGTCGTCGACGTCCTCCAAACGCAGGCGTCAAGGCGTCTGCGTCTCTACTTCATCCACACGGATGGACGGAACTCCAAGTCGCGCTTCTCAAGCCGGTGGGAAGGAGCTTGTCTCTACGGTGGCGTGCTAGCGGTGCGTTTCTCTCCTCTCTCTCCTAAGGACGGTGACGGCTAGGTTTACGTATGTGAGCGTAAACGGAAAAACCTCTCTCTTTCTCATATAGATATCGGCCGTCAATCCTCCTTTAAATAGGATATGAAGGGAAGTAGGGTTTCCTAAACCCATCAGTAAATAGAAACGTTGCGTTAATTAAAACGCCTGTGGATTAATTAGAATATTCTGGAATTCATTAATTAACCAAATAATCACATTAATTGATTAATTAATATCTGACTCCATGCAATCGCTTGGGATGGATCTACGGGCATACATATACCAACAAACTCCCACTTGCACTCAGAGCCAGTCACTCCAATATTATTCTAATCTATTACATAAACATTTTAGTAATCAATGTGATTCAGAACAATTCCAATCAAATCCACAATTATACTCCTATTCCAATACATCCTATGCGTGTGACCCGGTAGGCTCCAAATTACGTTGGCAGTGATATCCATAGTCATATTGTGATTTCACAAATAATGATTGGTATCTAGCAAGACTTCATTGCTACCCAAGTAATTGGAGAAGTTGGAGAACAACTTAACCTATCATACATGACTGGTGTTACAGTGATTGTACAGTTCCTTTGTCGCTGATATCCGGATTGAACTCAAGTCATGGAATTGTTATCCTTTTCAACGTTCAATGCATGTTCCTTGAACTAGAGAAGACTGTCTGAGATATATGTAAGCTCAATATCACGTATTGATTCACATCAGCATGGCCATGCATTTCTCAGTCTCGCTTATCAAGTGGTCGGAATATCAAACTCCCGTAGGAAGGACAAATTCCATCTACACCACTCACAGTCATCCCCATGTGTCACAGTGCACCCAAGCACCATCTTTATAGCAATCCTTAATCAGGACCATGGTGGATGATGTCAAAGTACACCGAACGACATGTGATAAGTGTAGTGACTTCAGGTCTAAGAACTACAATCACCACCATCATTATGAGATATGACTCTAACTACCAATCATGGTATCCATGTGTCACTCTCAAGGTGGATCTATCTAATACATTGTTCTCTAACAAGTATCTATGTATTTGGTTTGATATCTCCATATCATGGATAATGAGATTCTTCCATCAACCAACATACATTCTAATCTTATGTGTTATTGATGTCTATGGATATTTCCACAATAACAACCGATTAGGGACAAAACAAGAATACATACTCTTAGCATACATATGATCTCACTGTTCAGGTCATCAACCCAAAGACATATGTCGTTGAGTATATTATTCTATAGACATCTATAAGTTTTATGGTCATCTCACAATATAAAACACATTCATATAGATTGGAAACTTGCCTTTATTGATATGATCAATGTAGTATTACAAATCGTTTACATAGTATCCCATTACAATCATCGAATGATAGTCTCTATGGGCATACATACCAACAGATTCCCACTTACACTTATACCCAATCACTCATGAATCTCAATCCAAGTAATCGAACATGTCCATCATGTTTCTGCTGTGAAAGTGCTTTTATGAGCGGGTCAGCCACATTGCTTTCTGTAGGTACTCTGCAAATCTTCACATCTCCTCGTTGTACGATCTCTCGTATGAGATGGAACCGCCGTAGAATATGTTTGGAACGTTGGTGTGATCTTGGTTCTTTAGCCTGTGCAATTGCTCCATTGTTGTCGCAAAACAACTCAATTGCATCACCAGCACTTGGAACCACTCCAAGTTCAGAAATGAACTTCTTGATCCACACAGCTTCCTTTGCAGCATTAGATGCGGCAATATATTCGGCCTCTGTTGTAGAATCTGCAACCGTCTCTTGCTTGGAACTCTTCCATCTCACAGCTCCGTTGTTCAGGCAAAACACAAATCCAGATTGCGATCTGTAGTCATCTTTGTCAGTTTGGAAGCTAGCATTGGTGTAACCCTTTACCACGAGCTCTTCCTCACCACCGTATACCAAGAATTGATCCTTAGTTCTTTTCAAGTACTTTAGGATGTTCTTTACGGCTGTCCAGTGACATCCACCTGGATCTGACTGATACCGGCTCATCATGCTCAAAGCATACGACACATCAGGACGAGTACATAACATTTCATACATGATAGATCCAATTTCTGATGCATATGGAATCTTACTCATGCGTCTCCGTTCATCACATGAACTACGACACTGGGCTTTAGAGATTGTAACCCCATGGGACATGGGAAAGTTACCTCTCTTAGAACCCTCCATGCTAAACCTCTTTAGCACCTTGTCAATGTATGTGCTCTGTCTTAGGCCTAGAAGCCTTCTAGATCTATCTCTATAGATCTTAATCCCAAGTATATAGGATGCTTCGCCTAAATTCTTCATAGAGAAAGTCTTCCCTAGCCAACCTTTTACTATCTGAAGAGTAGGGATGTCATTTCCCATCAATAGTATGACATCCACATACAAAATGAGAAATACGACTGTGCTCCCACTAACCCTTTTGTAAACACAAGGTTCATCTTCATTTTGACTAAAGCCAAACTTTTTGACTACTTCATCAAAACGTAGATTCCAGCTCCGAGATGCTTGCTTCAATCCATAGATTGACCTTTGTAGCTTACAGACTTTATTGGCTTCCTTTGGATCGATAAAACCCTCAGGTTGTGTCATGTACACATCCTCGAGTAAATTCCCATTAAGGAATGTTGTTTTAACATCCATCTGCCAAATCTCATAGTCATGATAAGCTGCAATGGCAAGCATGATTCTGATGGATTTAACCATGGCAACTGGTGAGAAGGTCTCGTCATAATCAACACCTTGAATTTGACAGAATCCTTTCGCAACCAATCTTCCTTTATAGGTTTGAACATTTCCATCCATGTCAGTCTTCTTCTTAAAGACCCACTTGCACCCTATGGGTCTTACCCCTTCGGGTGGATCCACGAAGGTCCATACCTTGTTGGTGTACATGGATTCCATCCCAGATCTCATGGCTTCGAGCCATTTCTCAGATTCTGGTCCCTTAGTAGCTTCTAGATAGGAAGTTGGCTCATCTTCTATGCCCAATTCGTCACTATCTTGAGTCACGAGAAATCCAAATCTCTCAGGCTCAAGTCGTGTCCTACTAGACCTACGAGGTTCCTGTGTTACATTTGGAACTTGAAATTCCACAAAAACTTGTGAGTCTTCATGTTACTTATGTACCTCCTCAGGTTCTCTGCTTTCTTGTTGGTCTCGAACTTCTTTGAGCTCTACATTCCTCCAACTAATTCCTTTGGAAATAAATTCCTTTTCAAGAAATAGAGCAGTCCTAGCAACAAACACTTTGTTGTCAGTTGGTGTGTAGAAGTAGTATCCCCGAGTTTCCTTGGGGTATCCAACAAAATAGCATTTTTCCGATTTGGGTCCAAGCTTTTCAGGAAATTGTTTCCTAACATAAGCTTCACATCCCCAAATCTTTAACATAGACAGATTGGGATGATTCCCATTCCATATCTCATATGGTGTCTTTTGAACCGATTTGGAAGGTACACGGTTAAGTGTAAACGCTGCAGTTTCAAGAGCATATCCCCAGAACGATATTGGAAGTTCGGCTGAACTCATCATTGATCATACCATGTCTAATAATGTACGATTCCTTCTTTCTGACACACCATTATGTTGTGGTGTACCAGGTGGCGTCCATTGTGATACAATACCACAGTCTCTCAGAAGGTCCTCAAACTCTTGGCTTAAGTATTCGCCACCTCGATCTGAACAGAGTGCTTTAATACTCTTACCAAGTTGCTTCTCTACTTCATTCATGAAAGTCTTGAACATTTCAAGAGTTTCTGACTTGTGTTTCATAAGATATACATAGCCATACCTACTGAGGTCATCAGTGAAGGTAATGAAGTATTGATAGCCTCCTCTATCATTTGATCTAAAAGGTCCACATACATCAGTATGTATGAGCCCTAGCAGATCACTAGCTCTCTCACTGTGTCCAGTGAAAGGAGTTTTGGTCATCTTCCCTAATAAACATGCCTCACATGTCTCTAATGATTCAAAATTAAAAGAGTCTAGATAACCATCCTTATGGAGTCTAGATATGCGCTTCTCGCTTATGTGCCCAAGACGACAATGCCATAAGTATGTTTTGTTTGAGTTATCAAGTTTTAACCTTTTATAATTTACATTATATATTCTAGTCTCAAGTTCTAACAAGTAGATACCATAAGACATAGGGGCATTGCCATAAAAGATCTCATCTTTGGATATAGAAATAATTCCATTCTTAATGTGAAATTCAAATCCACTCTTGTCCATACAAGATACAGAAATAATATTTCTATTAATGGCAGGTACGTAATAGAAATTCTCTAATTCTATTACAAGCCCCGTAGGCAAAGATAAACTAATAACTCCAACTGCGGTGGCAGCAACTCTTGCTCCATTAGCAACCCGCAGCTCGACTTGGCCCTTTCGTGAAGGCTTACTTCTTATCAGATCATGCATATTAGAACATATGTGAGATCCACATCTGGTATCCAGTACCCATGATGAAGAAGTATTTAAGTTTATCTCAATAACGTATATACCTGAAGTGGAGATCTCTATCCCCTGCTTCTTCTTCCTCAGTTCCTCCAGGTAGAGAGGACAGTTTCTTTTCCAATGTCCAGGCTGGTGACAATGGTGACAACTGCCTTCTTTGGAGATCCCACCTTTAGCTTTGAGCGCGGATGACTTTGGCTTCTGCCCGGCTTTAGAACTTTTCTTAGCCTTGCCTTTGCCTTTTGACTTTCCCTTTGTCTTGCTGATCATCATCACAGACTTGAGCTTGTCTTTCTTCATCTGTGCTTCAGCTGTCCTCAACATGCCCAACAATTCTGACAACGGCTTGTCAAAATTGTTCATGTTGTAGTTCATGACAAAATGATTATATGACTCAGAAAATGATTGTAGAATCACATCAGTGGCCAACTCTTGACCTAGAGGAAATCCCATCTTGGATAGGCTTTCCACGTACCCAATCAAGGTGAGTATATGGGTGCCAACTGAGTCTCCCTCTTTCATCTTGCTTTTGAACAACGCCTTTGAGACATCATATCTCTCCTTTCTTGCTTGATGCTGATACATGTTCTTGAGATGTGTTACCATCTCCATGACATTCATGTTATCATGTTGCTCTTGCAACTCATAGTTCATTGAGCACAACATTAGGCACTTGACATCCACGGCATCATCAAGGTGCTTCTTGTAAGCATCCTTTTCAGCCTTGGGCGCATTTACGGAGGGCTCCTCTGGCTCTGGTGTTTCAAGGAGATAGAGCTTACGCTCATGTGTGAGAACAATTCTCAGCATCCTAAACCAGTTTTGAAAGTTGGTTCCGGTAAGTTTGTCCTTCTCAAGGACCGATCACAACGAGAAAGTGTGAGTGTTGGTTGCCATTTGATTTCTACAAAAGAAAAATTTGCATTTAGTCAAAAACATTTTGACTTGTAAAGATTTGATAAACGAGATTAATTAGGCCTTTAATTAATTACGCTCCCACTATTTTATTCAAATTGATATCCCTCACTATCAACTCGGAAGATTGCAATGCACAACCTTCTAGTGAGCCAAGACCCAAAATAATTGGATCAATGCCCAGCCAACGCCGGCGTCAAAGACCAAATACTAAGGTAGGCAACTTTTGCCAATTGCATCATATGCAACTCTTGGATAGATGATCATGCACAACTCCTTGCCATGATGCATATGTGTGCCTCTAGGTACTTGATCCTATCAAGGTTCCCTAGTTAAGTCCAACCCATAAGCCAACACAATGAGTGTGCACCCTACGGAGGCAAACCCACACACCCACCATCACACTTCCACGAGATAGACAGTGTACCACGCGGAGGCGTTCCCACACATAGTCGATCAAGCTTTTCATGTGTGTTGCTTTATGGAAGGCAACTAAAACTTAATATTATAAATTGAGGGGTTTTATAAATACATATATATATATCCAAACACCACATACTTATAGTACGTATCATATACTACTATATCCACAACCACAAACGATAGACATGCAATCACAAACACAAATACATCGGTTATGGCCATACTATTGTAATCCTTTAGAGCAACAAAGGATTACGGTCCGCCTATGGTCTTATGCATCTCATGCAACACCAGTGAATCAACCTGTAAGCATGTAATGATCAACATTATGATGAACAACTTCATGGATGCTTCGTGAGGTTGGAACTTCAAGTTGCTTCTTGGAATGGGATCTTCTTATTGCTTCTCCATGGACGCTCCTTGGAGTTAGATCTTTAGGTTGCTTCTTAGAATTAGATCTTCATGGTGCTACTCCATGGACACTCCTTGGATTTGGATCTTCAAGTGGCCTCCTTACATCAAGTTTACAAGGACTAAAACTAATCCTATCTCTATTACATCATATGAGTACAAACATAAAAGGAAAGAATTAATTACACTTTGAAGTAAGAGATGAGGCTCGGCATGCAAGCTGAATACTTTATATAAAGGATCCATATGTAACCATTATACATCCATAGAATTCACAAACAAACATATCCACAAGATCGACATCCACATTCATTCACAACATTCACAAAAGGGGATACTTGGCCATAACCGTGTATGCATTCACCACATAAAACATATTTTAAAGGTGACGTGTATGCTATCATAGGTATATCTACATATATGTATATACATATTAAAATTGCAGTACTTTTAATGCGGGACATTCCCCATTAAATGATTTTTGACTCCCACACAGACTATGTGGGGTACACAGGGGCAACGCCCCTGTGCGGGGATCGAGGGGAGGCCGCCCCTCGTGGGGTCTCAGGGGCAGAGCCCCTGAAAGGTCTACGGAATTTCACTTCTGTGCACTTAGGAAAATAAATATTTTCCATAGTCGACCCCGTCCAAAACGTCAAAAATAGAAGCCTGCAGCGTATGTGGAATTAAGTTTAGATTTGCACATTAGCATGTTTAATTCGCATCGTATGCAATCATAAAAACAGTATACAGTGATTCGATCACATCGAAACTAATCTAAATACGCCGTAGATCGACGCTGCTCTGATACCACTGTTGGGTTTCATGGAGAAAACATGCGCGGCGGAAGCAACTAAATCCACACAACCCGTAACAGGATCTCGTCGATAACAGCGTATTCAGAAATAGGTTTGCGGGATATACCTTATCGCGGAGCAAGTCCGGTGATGTCCCGCTGCACGACGATGCAACGCTGCTTGTCAAACACGGACGGATCTTCTCTCTCGTTCACTGTAGCAGGTTAATCCGGAGGCTCTCCTTTGCAGCGGTGATGTAAGCTGTTCGCAACACGTACAAGTGGTCGTCGACGTCCACCAAACGCAGGCGTCAAGGCGTCTACGTCTCTACTTCGTCCACACGGATGGACGGAACTCCACGTCGCGCTTCTCAATTCGGTGGGAAGGAGCTTGTCTCTGCGGCGACGTGCTAGCGGCGGGTTGCTCTCCTCTCTCTCCTAAGGACGGCGATGGCTAGGTTTACGTACGTGAGCGTAAATGGAAAAACCTCTCTCTATCTTATATAGATATTGGCCGTCAATCCTCCTTTAAATAGGATACGAAGGGAAGTGGGGTTTCCTAAACCCATCAGTAAACAGAAACATTGCGTTAATTAAAACGCTCATGGATTAATTAGAATATTCTGGAATTCATTAATTAACCAAATAATCACATTAATTAATTAATTAATATCCGACTCCATGCAATCGCTTGGGATGGCTCTACGGGCATACATATACCAACAATAATTGGGGTCTTAATATGCAAAATGTACACTTGTAAGAGAAAATAAGTGGATAATGTGTTTTTAGAGATCTTATATCTTTTTGGGCTAAGATATGAATATTAATGTGCATTTGAGTGTTTAATGAGAGTATTTCCCCTTTTCCATCTCTCTCCTCAAAAATGATAATAATATATAAAAATAGAATATAATGGTGATATTTTTCTTTTAAAGTTAATAATTGTTGTATATCTCAAAATTCACTCATGTAATCCATTTAAAGAAGACTTTTCATATAACTCATTCATTTTAATATATTAATATACACTTTAATGAGAAATATAGTAATTAAGGGCCATATTATGCATCAAACGAGAAAGTAATTGCATAGAATTTTTCTAGACTTCAATGTGAGCTAATGGTTCAAATTTGGTGGCTTTTGGAGTTGGTTTGACCCCTCAAAACTATTTAATATGCTTTTAATATAGTGTAAATTAAAATGGTGAATAATATCCCACCTTCATACCTCACTCTTATCATGGGCTAATTAAGCTTGAAAATGCATGTAATAAGTGAATGGAGGACTCTTGGACTCCATATCTCGGTTTTGGAAACCAAGGGTTGCATATAAAAGCTATATGCATTTATTTTCCAAAAAACCATATCAATATATGCTTTAATAAGCAACATAATTATTGGAGGCCAAAGGTTGCAGTGAAACACAAATCTAATTATATAACATGAAACTAGACGTCATTAGCAACCTAGGGTTAAATTTTGAATCCATTTGGAGTTTGTTTGACCTCCCAAATGCATTAAACAAGTTTTCAATAAAATGTGACATAATATCCATCGATATAATAGTTATGCACATCATTTAAGCCAAAGTTTGGCTTAAATGCCCATCACGCGAGCCTTGGTCACACGGGTCCATTGTGGACTCAGATCCAGTGTCCCTTATTAGCCTGAATGTGATCCTATGGTCAAAAGTTCGTCTTCCACCTCTGACAGTTACACGTACAGTAGGCCTAGACTCCTCAACTTCGATCTCCTTGGATACTTGATCATTTTGCGAGATTTCTTCTTTGTTCGGTTCACCTCCTTCCCCCGATCTGTTTGAGCCATCACTTGTTCAGCGAGGTGCAGCGTAGCCAAAATTCCAAGAGGTGCCGGCCAAGGCCTCTCACCTCCACCATCGTTTCACATCCACAGACATCCCCACCTATAAGTAACCTCCTACACAGTTGTGTCGGCCCCTTAGCAACTTTCCCATCCCATCAATTTTGTCTGAGGATGTGTATCTAGACGACGGCGTGGAGCTTTACCTTCTGACCTTATGGCGCCTCTCCCTGGAGCTAGAGTGCTTGTGCAACAAAATTTATTGGTCTGGTGAGTTCGTCCTTCGATTCTCTTCGTTTCGAGTACCTTTGCACCCTATTTGGTTGCGAAACGCAAAAATGCCCAAAGTTCCCAAGCTCCACCTCGGTGCCATGGTCGCATCTGAGCTTGAAGAAGCTCGGGTGGTTTTTTACCTTTTTGCCCCCACGCGCCCTCTTTTCCTTGTTCTCTCGCCAAGGGAAGTTTCATCATCTGAATCTTTGCTTTTTGACACACATAGCAATTATCTAAATTCTGATTGGTCCATCTTGTTTAGTTTGTAGTAAATCACTCGGTTATCGGAAAAATATAAATAAATACTCGTTGGAAATATAAAATCATGTAGAATCTGAATATTCAAGTTTTGAACCCTATTTTCCATCCCAAATCTGATAATTAATTCAAACCCTAATTTAAATGTATAAAGTGTTATAAAATGATTATAAATAGTGTTTAACTCTATTTTTGGTAAATAAATATATTTTATCGATCAATATAATATTAAGTATCACTTGGTCATGTTTCCAAATGCTTTTTCGAAGTTTATCTTAAATATCATTCTAATCACCTTAAATGATCTAAAATGGCTAATTAATCTATTTTAACTCCAAATTATGAAATAAAATATGTTTTATTAATTAGGAGAATATGAATAATCGATTGGACTATGTTTTGAGTCTTAAATCGTGGTTTTTGAAGATAAGTTCCAAAATTAGGGTTTTTCATATACTTTATGCCTTAATACATTCTAATACATGTGTAATGTTTATAATTAGGGGAAAATGGAAGTGAAAACAATATGATTGGTGAAAGTAATGGTAATGAATCTAGATCAGGTATGTGAATCTTATTTATGTATGTGAGCCCTATTTCAGTATGTGGCCCCTATGTGTGTGGATCCTATTTTAGTATGTGGAACCTATTTATGTGAACATCTATGATAAATGTGAGATCTATGTGGAATGTATATTTGCAAACTACCTATCCTTCAGTTGGGTCTTATCCAACCCTACAAACATTATGTGCTAGCCTTGATCTCCTCCTAAAATACCTTTTATTTGGCTGTTTACTTATGAGATGCTTCTATTGCCTATGTGGCTCATTTAATTGTAACTCTCGAATCTTGCTATGGCCAATGTTTGGATCATCCATTTATTGGGATTATTCATGGGTTTTATTCCCCAATGCAATGTTGCAAATGTTGTTTATATTTTTCACTACTGCCAAATGACTATTAAGCATGATGTATTTTAGGCCAAATGACAATGTAGTGTACATGAGTACAAACCACCCATAAGGCACTGAGGTTTTAGTCCTCCTGTCGGACACTGGGGTTTTAGTCTTCCCTAGAATTTTATATTAGGCACTGGGTTTTAGTCCCCCTGCCACTTTATATAGGAACTGAGGTTTTAGTCCCCCTGCCACTTGGTGAGGTCCGGTAGGTGCCTCACCCTACATTGATATGACTTTGTGTCTTAATATATTTCATGCTACGTGATTGTTATTGTAGTGATTGATTATGGCAGTTCTCTATTTCTTATTTGAATATTTGTCTCATTCTCTTAAAATCTTGTAGCATAGAGAATCTTTTATTATGCAATGTTGTTGACTATTACTTGTCTTATTCCTTTTGATTGACACATACTTTTATCCTTCTTTTGCTTGATCCCAACCATCCAGGCTAGGATCAGAGTTGCGCATGGAAGCCTGGTGAACCTGCCTAAGGCTAAGGATATGACAAGAAGAAAAGGAACATATAGCTTGCATGATCATAGTTGCTTTTATATATTAAGTTGTTTTGTTTGGAGATAATATTGGCTTTGTCTAAATATTCCTCTACCTAGATCCTATGTTTTGTATAGAGTTGTACTTCCTTTATGGAAATTTTATAATGTACTCTTTATACATTTTGAATAAAGTCAAGTTTTAATCTTCCGCTGCTACACAATTGGTGTTTTTGTTTGCCATGGTTTTTAGTAGAGACTTGGTCTTTACAGATGATCTCATAGGTCTCCTAGGAGTTCCTAGTGACTCTCTAGTGAGACTTAGGGTGGCACTACCAGACACGGCATACCTGTGTTCATGAGCACAATCATACACCGGTTGGGCACCATCCTCAACTATCCTAAAAGAGAAAAAAATGCTCATTTATTCACTCTCAGGCTTTTATTCTCTGCAATCTAATTTATAGTCCAGGGTAAGAACTCTTTTTGATATTCTAGGGTTTTTGTGGGTGGCCAAGCCTCTTTTGCAAATTTTTAATTTTTCATCTTTTTTACTCAATCTTAGGCAAGGGGCGTGCAAACCATCAAGGAAGACACTTTAACTTGATTATGGCTCAAAACTCATCATGATCCATTTGACACAAGTGTAAAAAGTAGCAATTATGATTTAAAGATCCTTAGTATAGAGGTGAGTTTATGAACCTACAGCTAGGAGTCTTTGATCATGCTTTATCTCTTTCCAACGGTCATATACCTTGGATTTGTCATTCACAACATAGATCAAGGGAATAAAGATTTAAGCTATGAAAAAGGCACATAACCTTAGATTCATTACCAAACTTACGGAAAGAGTCAATGAGCAAGTCACGCAAAGGATCAAGCAGTTTAAGATGAAAAATTTCAGGCAAAAAGATAAGCATTTAGCTATAAGATTTGCATTGCATAGCCTAAATTGCAAAGCTACAAATTATGAAACAAAGTCATATAACGCTAAAAATTTTAAAATTTGTACACTAAATGCAAAGGACAAAAGGGATATAATGCATGTGTGCTAAGACATAAATAGATAGGGAAAGATGGAGGATAGAGGGTGGTACACCCTGACCACCCCAAGATTAATATTTTTTCTTGTCCTTGAGAAAATCTCAAGCTCTAGATGGTGTGGGAAGCAGCTATTATTGGTAATCTCTATTTATAAACTGATCCAGGTCATCTAAGCCGCTTGATGTATTCTCATAGTCCTGGTTTAAGCCTTTCTGAAAGTGAAACGGTTGCCTAAAGTCTTGGGTCGACTGGTAGTAGGACCTGAGCGGTTGCTGAAATGACTGATATTAATTCAGTTGAGGCGGTGGAGGAAAGGCTATGTCGAACCTCTGTATGAGGTAGTGTACATTTTTCTCCAGTGTATCAAACTATCTGCCTAAGTCAACCTTGAAGTCCATCATGAACTCGTAGAGGCTCCCCAAATAGGGATTTGGCATGTATTGCTCTTTCTGAGGGGGTTGTAGGTAATTTGCGATAGGCATCTCTGTGTAGGTTCCTCCCTGATATGGTATGTCGTGGAAGGTTGCCCCCATCTGCCGTCCTCCCTCTTGAGCCTCTGGCACTGGTGGTGCTGAAGTAGAAGTTGTTGTAGCTCCGCCCGTATGATGAACATTACCATGGGCGTCTAAAAGAAAGACGTCCATGAATATCATTTGACATGAGCATTCTGCATTTTCCGGCAGTAGTATTCTGTGCTTGCAATAACTGAAAATATAAAGATAGCCCGCACTGCACTGTTTGACCACTCCTGAGTGGATCAAGTGTTGTTTCCTACATAAATGCCAATTGTTCATCTCCAATTCTGAGATGGCGTGCCATAAGAGTGACAATTCCCACCATCGACATGAATTAGACTTGCTTCTTGAAAGAATTGTGAAAGTGGCAGATAACGAAATTCCCCACATTTGCTTTCTTTCCTATTGTTGCACACTACAAGATGTAGACGCCAACTACACTGAGCGCCCCTTGACTGTCTTGTTTTTCCAAGACACGGTTTGCAATCACCTGATGCAGATAACAAAGCATTGGGTTGTGGATGTGTGAAGCTTTGGTGCCCCTAGCCATGTATTTATCTTCCCCTATAATCATTTTCCATGCTTGGGAAGCATTGAAGTTGTGGTCCCATGTCTCCAGCCAGCCTCTAGACATCTCATTACAGTCTTTAGCAGAGTGTGACAACCAGCTATTTAGTTGGTCCATAGTAATTTCGCGGGGCTGGTTCAGGAGGTGAAAATGCACGACAGTGTGCTGGTGGTCTTTAAGTGTCTCTAGCGTAGCATAAAACTCATAGGTGAGTCTATGAAAGGCATTGCACTGCACATATGCGATGATGTCTAGGCCAACAACTGCAAGATATCTGTCGATCTATTCTTGGATCTCGAGCCTAAGGAGTGTTCCAGGATCCACATGTCTTGGGCCCACTAGTCTCTAATTAGAGAATCAAAATTGTGCTTTTGCTTCATACTCTTGAATAGGGGAGAAGGAAGTGAGCTTTGGTTGACACCGTCATGAGTGAGGTGGCATCTGTTCCCTTAAATCGAATCATGTGAGGAAGTTGATTGTCGTAGGGATGTAAACCGTTCTGTCGATTGTCGACATTGGTTTCTTGTAGTTAAAGCTCTGTGCAAAATTGACGGGCTTTCTTGATGCCCTGTCGTTGTTTGGAGCTCAACGTCGTGGTGTTCCCTCAACTTCCTTTCAGTAGAGACTTCTTACAATGACTCACCACTGTAGGTATCCATAGGAGTGCCAGATACGTGGCGGTAGTCAGAATCGGTCCCCTGTGACCCGAACACTGTTGGGGTATAGAGCATACCCTTATCTTCATATATCGGGTTCATGGTTCTTGTGGCACGGTGGGGATATCGGATCTCGTACTCTGATGGTGACACAGAGCTTCCTTCCCCTTTCTTTCATGTTATAGTCTTCTTAAACTTCTTAAAGCTATTTTTCATCGCATCCATTGAGTCGATCCTTCTGATGCAGATCCAGTTGGCTTGACTATGGTGAAGGTTTGTGTTGCTGTCCCAAGGCACTCCAAACTCACCCACAGTCTGGACCGTGATTGTGGTGAAGACAACAATTGTGGTGGTGATCGTGACTGTGAAGCTGGCTTTGACACAATGACCTGTGGGGCTGTGACTGAGGAGACTGCGATTGTGACCACCAAAGTAGTCTTAATCACCCATCTGCCTGCGATTGAGGAGACTGCAATCTAGGAGACTACGATCGAGGTGACTGCGACCTATGTCCTGACCGCGAATGAGATCACAGGATTGGTGTAGCCTGAAGTGTGCGGTTGACGAAGTTTTTGTTCCACTGGTTAAAGACCGCAGTGATGGTCTAGATATGGCTACTGCTGCTGGTGCCGATGTGCATATGCCTTCCTTGCTATCCAATGATGGAGATAAGGGAAAAGAGGAAACAGGCAGAGAGAAACACGGCGGTGGAGGAAACTTGGGGGTTAGGTGAGGAGAGGATGCCTCAGCCCGGGGATATTTATAATTCGGGAGCACAACCCCGGCCTTGCCCCAGATCGAGCGAGGCGTGTGGTAGAAAAACTAGAAAAGGCGTCGGAGGCTCAGTCAAAAGGCAAACTATTCGGTCAAAAGAACAACAGTCAATCAAAAAGGTAGAGACAAACTGACATGCTTGTCATTCAGGAAAAAAAAAGCATTCTCGTGCCTTGGGTATCCACGGTCGCGGTCTGACACAGGCTTGCCCATGGTCACAGACCTTGCCTTCAAACCGTGGTCACGATCTAGCTAGCAGACCACGGTCATGGTTTTAGCTCTGCCACGTGAAGAGAAACAAGGTTGGAAAGCCTTAGAAGATAGAATCCGAATCAAACACCACGGAAGAGCAACAAAGTATGTGGATTCAATTCTTACAAGATAAGGACAAAAGGAAGCTATAAGGATGCGGAGATGGGAACGAATGTAATTTTAAAAGAAAACTAGATGATGCAAAACAAACTAAAATTTTGAACAGTTTAGGGGAAAGATAAAAACTTAAATTGACTTTATTACACAAAATTTTAATACTTGAAACTAAAGGGAAATTGTGTAGGCAATAGGAGGTGGATTCCCTACCTCTACTACACTCAGATCTGAAATTCGTAGTTTTGGGGTCTGGCTTACCTGTGTCTTGCTACTCGGGCTCACCATGTAGTGGTAGAATATGTGGTGAGGTTGCCCCTGGTGAGTCTGGAAAAGAGGAATAAGATTCACTGACTCAGCGAAGTCATGTCTGTGTTGGTATTTACCCGACCACACGGAAATGAATTCCTTAGTACAACATCCTCAAAGTACCCGTTGATGCAGGGATCTGAATAGGAAGGCCCTGGAATGTCGACAAAAAAAGAGACAGAGTGCAGAGGTCAGAAGTCTTCTAGAAGGATCCCTTCTCTCTCTCCTCTATTGAACTCGAGGTTGGATGCTCAAATAAACTTTCATGTATAGTGTGAGTCTTCCAATCATCATTTGAATAAGAAGTATCCCTGGGTATATCTATTCGTGGTTCTACTTCCCCAAGCTTATTGAATCCTATGGGGCCTGTGATGTCTTCAGATTCAGAAGCCATGTTGTAGTGGATCATCCATCCCACTCCGTCAATATCCACCGAGCCTTTTGAGGGGATGGTGGTTAATGTTAGTTCATGTTGCTCCAACTCGTCACCATCAGTATATTTACTGCTTCAATTTGAGCAATCGTCATCAGACAAATTGTTCCAAACCATGGTTGGCGTACTACTCAACTCTAAGTGACAAGTCTCAATATGAGAGATATCACTCTGGTCTAGATCAATGTCTGACTCAGGTTCCTTAAACCAACCTTCTGGCTGTGAGGTGGATTGGTTATTATAGTAAGGAAAGGGATCTTCATCATCATCATCATAAAACCATTCATGTGTGTGGCTTGTATTTTCCATTGGTTGATCAGCTGAGTCATCTGGATAGAATGAAGGGATTTCCTAGGTGAGTTGGTATTCACATAAAAATCCTGATGAATATGGTTGATGGTCTGAATCAGATGGCGAGGCATACACCGCTTTAGACCCAATGGAATGGTCTTGATGACAAAAGTCTTCATTGTAAGACAGTGGCACTTGTAATTGTGTAGTAACCAAATTGATAAGCTCTTGAAGCTTCCTACCCTGTGCAACCTCTTTTTCATGAAGATGTTAGACTTGGGTAGCAATGCTTTCAAAACCTATCACTCATGTTGTAGACTCACTGTGTCAAACTGATGTGTTTGGATGAATCCTTGCTCAACAGTTTGAAGTATGCTTCTACTACGGTCTACAATCTATGTGGCTACTTGGAGTTGATGATTCTGCCTTTCTAGTAGTTCTTGGAGTGGATCGACATTTTCTCAAAGATGAAGGGCTAAGTAGGTGAGTGTGTTGACACTTTCTCTGACTAGCTCTACTACCTTAACTAGTTCATGATCCATTGATAGCACGGAAGTCAAGCACTGTCTGGAAGTATCCATTGTGGGAGTGTCTACATATGACGATGGTGGGGGGCAAATATAGCTCGACGAGCTGTAGAGCACGGATTTTTTTATTATTTTTCCAGTTGTCGGGACTACAAAAAAATTCAGGAGGATAGGTGGACAAGATGACTCGTCTTCCAGTAGCAAGATCCATGGCTGAAAAAGTATGATAAAAAGGAAAGCTATTTAGTATATATGGATACGTATGTTTAAAAATAAAAGAAAAACTATGCATATATATACAAGATTAAAAGTGACAGAACAAAATCTTTTAGGCGTGTAAATGTGGAAAACCACTTCCCCGACAATGGCACCAAAAGTTGATTGGCCTATATCGCGCGTCTTGAAAGGAGGAAGACTCAAAAGGAATCAAACTTTAATTTTATAACCTGAAACCTTCAAGGACCCCCACAACTTTATTACGGGGCCGAAGTAGATATACGGGGTCAAACACAGGGATGTAGTGATGTTTAGGACGTTTAAGATCTCACTCTTAAGTCAAATAAGCCAAATAAATAGTCAATCAAAGTAAGGAGCTAGAACTATTCTAGAAAGTTGTCACGAAAGAAAATAAAATAAAGAAAACAAAATAGAGTCTGTAGGATTCTACTAATTAGGGAGAAGGAGTTCCTGGCTATGTATCCACAAATTGGGCAGACTATGCACCCGTTCTTGGGCATATACAACCCTCGAACTCCTCAATAAGCAATCTACGTCCATACAGAATATGTACTGTGGTAACTGTTCCTTGGGATCACCCCCCTCACTTTTGCGTAGCGTGACTAAAACAAATCTCTCGAGGATGATAGATCAACACCCTAGAATATTCCAGATACCCTCTCAGGTCTGGAATATTCTGAGGTGCTAGGAGAAGGCATCGCCTTGAACCATCCTCCTCTCAGATTCAGATTCAAAATACCTTCTCTTATCTATTTCTACAACAAATCTCTCGATAAAGGCAGAAATAAAGACTCAAGCAAGAAAGAGATCAACCAAACCAACAATCATAACTACAAAAAGAAGATAGAATAAAAAATGTACTGGATCTGAAATAAAATTGCTTGCTTAAGGCAAAAGTACATAAACATGCCCAAAACGGGCTACATAGACAAGAAGGATCTGAACTAGCCATGAATAAGCATTGTTGGCATCGAACAAAGATGGTAGAAAATCACTTGTACAGAACAAAGGAGAACAATAGAAGAAAGGAAAGGAAGAAAATATTTAGGTAGTATTGGAGAGGTGGCTCTCGCTCCCTAGACCCCGTATAGGCCAGATCTCGTCTTTTGGGTCATCCTCCTTGACCTTCTAGACTCCTTGACCTCCTTTCTCTCTAGATCCACCCCGAATAGTATCTTGGTGAGTGGATAAAGTGGAAAATGGTGGAGGATGATGGTGTGGACATTCTCCTTCTCTTGAAGAAGATGGATCCTCGGACTTCACTCTCCTCAACTTCCACCTTTGGAGATCTAAGACCAGAGGTGGAAGATGGTGGAAGATGGAAGCACGTGGATGAGATCAGCATAGAATGAGTACTTTGGCCTTCTCGGACCTCCAGACTTTCCCACGGGGCTCTAGGAACCTCATTGAGTTAGAACCAACAACTGGAACCTCCCAAAATGTCGAACCCCCCTTCAGGTGGAGAGGGGTGGGTATTTATAGGAGAAACGGTCGAGGTACTGATCCGGACGGCGGTCCTGCTCGATCACGGTTGTGCTCGCAGTGCACCCAGTGGTAGCGATCGTGGTGCAGACAACAGTCGTGGTCATGGTGCATCCTGCTGTCGCAGCCAATCCGCGGCTGGGATGTAAGCCTCGGTCGCGGTCAGCCCTACAATCACAGTGTCGATTCGGGTCACAGTCGAGGTGTATACCTCGATCGTGGTCCTACTCACCACGATCACGATCCTCCTTACTACGATCGCAGTTGCGATGGATGGAAACCTAGCTACTGCAAAAACCATTTGTTGGGGGAAAATCTTAGAGGATAGATGTCCTTTCAGGTTCGGTGTCTACAAGTCTCAAAATTGACTAGTTGAGTGACTTTATCTATGAAAATATATAAATTACTTAAAAGATAAAAAACATGGGATATTTTGGGCATATTAAGGCTATAGTGACACAAAACTATAGATAAATGCTTAGCATAAATACATAAATTTGGGTGTTATAATGGAGCCACCATTGCGCTGGTAGATGTGGTCAGGAGATGGGTGTACATGGCCATGTTGGGTCTTCACGGAAATGGAGAAATGTTATGGGGCCACATAGTTGAGACTTGATGAGGACGTCAAGAGTCTAAGTGGGGGAGATCATAACATCGTAGGATTTGAGGCCTTGGATAACATGATCTTGAAAGTAATGATTGAACTACCCATATCACCAAGGTGCATCTCCTTTTCCGGGAGCCCATCACTAAAGAACTACATATTTAAGCTTGCTTAGCTTGGAGTAGTACTAGGATGGGTGACAAGTTGGGAAGTTGAGCCCGAATTGCCCATGAGTGAGGAAAAAGTGCACAGTTAAGGCTAGTAGTGGTCTGTGGAGCCAATTATCATTCCTGAAACTCTACTAGAGCCTAGGGCAGTGGGCCCAGGTGTTATAGTACAAGCCTTCTCATGTATACTAGGTATCTTACAATAAGTACACTTGACATAACTTACCAATCCCATCAACTTCTAGCCATCTTTGAACCTAAAAACAAAATATGAGAAATGGGTCAACACACAAGGTGTTGAGTACGAGGCAGAAAGATACATATATATAATCTTTGCATAAGTTGAAAAGAGAATGCAAGAGTATACGAACAAGAATAAACAAGTTAAGCACTTACCAAAATGAAAACCCATGTTTTATATCATTTTAATCCAAATATACCAACAACATCATATATCATAAAGCCTTTGACTACTTCCTATTAGATGAGTCTGTAAGGGTGCTCAAGGTTAGCAAACCCTTTTATATACGTGAGGGACCTCAAGACCTAAGTGAATGAGCTAACAATGTTTCCAACATGTCTTGTGGCCTTACCTCGAGAATTCAGGAAGGTGCACAATGCAATGCCCGGGCCCACAAACCACCACTAGCCTTAACTGTGTGCTTTGTCCTCACTCACGCGCATGCCAGGATCAACTTCCTGACAGGTCACCCATCCCAGTACTACTCCAAGCTGAGCACGCTTAACTATGGAGTTCTTTAGTGATGGGCTCCCAGAAAAGAAGGTGCACCTTGGTGATATGGGTAGTCCAATCATTCCTTTTAAGAGTGTTTTATCTGAGGCCTCAAATCCTGGGATGTTACAATCTCCCCCACTTAGACCTTTGATTTCCTCGTCAAGGATCAACTATAAGGCCTAATAATCTCTTCCCCATTTCAGTATAGACCCACAATGGCCCATGGACACCCAACTCCCAATCACGGAATACCAGCGCAAGGGTGGCTACGTCAACCATCGAAAACCCTTTCTTACATGCCTGTACTGCACAACTCAAGACTGGCATGCCATGCCCATGAAGGCCCCACCTACTGGAGGGGTTATGGCTCTGATACCATTTGTAATGCTCGGGCCCACTACCCAAGGCTCTAGTAGAGTTTCAGGAATGACGACTGGCCCCACAAACCACCACTAGCCTTAACTGCACGCTTTGTCCTCACTCACACGCATGCCAGGATCAACTTCCTGATAGGTCACCCATCCCAGTACTACTCCAAACTGAGCATGCTTAACTATGGAGTTCTTTAGTGATGGGCTCCTGAAAAGGAGGTGCACCTTGGTGATATGGGTAGTCCAATCATTCCTTTTAAGAATGTTTTATCTGAGGCCTCAAATCATGGTATGTTACACACATGGTTTATATAATTGAGTTTTTATATTATGTTTGCAAGTTTTTAAAACAATAATGAAATAAGCATCGAGTACAATACTATAATAATACATGGCAATATTTGATCAATTAAACAAACAAGCATACCATACATGTCACTTCAAGCCAGAAAGTGATATTCATATAACTAGATAAGACCCTTACCTAATCTAGAGATTCTTAACTTACTTATCCTTGACCATCTAGCCTCAAGAAACACCTGATTAACAACAAGATTGTATACATTCTTAAGATTCTCATCATTAACCCTACTGGCTTCTATTTAGGGTTTTGGCCAAGTTAGGTTCCAAGTTTCTTATTAGTTCATTGGATGATCTCTTATTGAATTAGGGTCCATCATAAGTGTGTGGTTCAAGTTTCATGTCATTCTGAGGTTCAAGTCGCTAACTTTCATTTTGGGGTCAAAAGATTCATTATAGAGTAGCCAAGATCGTGATTCATCAAGTTGTGAGGCATAGACAAGATACGAGATCACATCAGCAAGATAAGTGCACAAGAAGCTTATTCAAATATAGGTGAAGGTCCCCTGGAGTCTAGTCATCAAACAACCAACATTGGTATCAACATACCCACATACATTCAATACCCCACATATATGGCGTTTATCATTAGGGTCAACCATATGAACTAAGTGGGACATCCCCATCAAAGTGGTTAAGAATAAAGAAACAAATCTAATATATGAGGTTAGGACATGATATTAAGACCTATACTGAGATTATGGCACAAGTTGTACAATCAAGTCATATATGTTATAATAGGTCTCAAAGGTGCACATACATCATTATTTCATGAACAGGGTTGGCATTATCCCTTCAGGTCAGAACACATCATGGGTTTACTTATTTCAAATATCTAATATTGTTGGATGCATCAAATGGGTCAATGACCTCATTGTTTAAGGTTCAACAAACATCATCATAAAAGAGTCAGATTCAAGCATCTCAATCCATATAGACAAACATACCAAAAAGGGGACAAAGGAGGATATGAGTATCATACGGTACCACAAATCTACTGATTTCCAAGCTAAGATGAAACTAGAGTTCATATTAGATGCAAAATTAGCAACTTAGGGCAAAGTACATCACTAAAATCCCAAACTAGGCACATATGCACAATTAGCATCTAATCTAGGACAAAAAGGATGATTAGGACACTCATTGAGCTCAAGGTTGCACAAAATTTATTGATTTCATGATTAAGAGGGTGAGTGGTCATTAAAGTACAACCTTGTTCATAGTATTGAATGAAAAGTACTCAATCATGACTAAAGTTAGCATCTTTAGGAATACATGGACACAAACGTTCAAATTAGGATGTGGGACTAAGCCCAAAGTGTAGGTCTCATTGAGCTGATCGATTTGATATATATGTTTTCCTAATTTGGCCAAGGGATGAGGGAGTTACCATTTTTGCATGTTTTCACTTATAAGTTATAGGGATATCAATAATTGATACCTTGATTGTTTGATGACTGATGTGGGCCGTTGGATGATTGTGGTCACCCATGATTTAATGGACCACATGTGACCTCTCCATTGGTAGGAGTGGGTCAACTGTCCATTGACTGAGTACCACACAACAAGAAAGGGAAGACAACTAGTCCGCCTGCTGAGGTGACAACTAGCATTGGCTCTGTCTGTCCCTCTTGGCAAGACTCGGTGGCCCAGTAATGGGGATGGGCATGCGACCCTGTGATCGTGGCCACTGCCAATGGATCCAACAGATTCCCTATCTCCCGACTCCCTTCTCTCGCCCACCTGCACATCACAATACCTCTGTTCTGCTCCATGGAATAGGGGGAGAACAGGGGTTCCAAAACCCCCCAACATATTCTATCCCATGGTGCCCTCTCAGCCTATAGAAGGTTCAACAAGGGTGGGAAGAGGTTTGTGGCATGCCAACCTCCTTTCTTTCCCACTGTGCTCTCCGCGGTGATGACGTGTGGGTGTGGCTAGATGCCTGCCCTAGCCACCAACTTGCAACCAACATCCCTAGGAGGTGGAAAGGAACTAGTGAAAAAAAGAGGAACTAGAAGGAAAAGTAGAAGGGGTTGGTTAAGGGGGTTTATAAACAAGCATGTGGCCTGGGGTTATCCCTCCAACCTTCATTTTTCTACCTGATTTGGGGTAGGAGGAAGGAGGGAAGCTCCTTAGATGCTTTCCGGAAGGAGAAAGGGGGCACACGTATGGACCTTGCAAATGGCTGGTT
Organism: Alisma plantago-aquatica; assembly: GCA_963693085.1. Classification (NCBI taxonomy): domain Eukaryota; kingdom Viridiplantae; phylum Streptophyta; class Magnoliopsida; order Alismatales; family Alismataceae; genus Alisma; species Alisma plantago-aquatica. Next base: position 372,943,893 of record OY856412.1, read on the forward strand.
CCATGGCTCGAATGTCTGAATGAGGCAATTTTATGTCGATAGATTTGTAATTGAGTTCACTACAACGTGGTACATATTACAAAGTCAAAAGATCATGGTGACGAGGTTTAAAAATAGGTGCAAGAAAGTTACATGATAAGGAATGATATTTAGTTCAAAAGTACAAATTGATGTCACATTTAGTAAAATTGAGCATGTATGATACCAAATTTGGAGTGTCATCACACTCGAGTTATAAAATTGATATCCAAACTGGACAATGGGCCATCATTGAGCGAGAAAGATCATAAATAAAGAGAGATAAAATTAGGGTGGTCATAGTTTCTTTTAGGTTTTATAAGCTTTATTCCTTGAATAACTTAGGGAGACTCCATTTTATTTGCTTTACACCTACAATGTGACTCCCTAAGGTCTGTTTATGTTTCATAATTACCAATAATTGTATATATCTCTTATTTAATAAATTGATTGTTAAATCCTTTAGGCTGCATGTGGGAAGATGTTTAATGTGAACCAGGAAGTGACTATTACTCTCAGGCAGATCACAAAATTGTGAAAAATGCTATGCCAAACTCTCGGTTAGTGACCACCGACTCTTGTAATTTTTTTTCTTGTCTAGATTCAGCCACAATGTCACTGTGCCAGATTCACATTATCAAATATCCAATTTTCAAAAACCAATAATTAATGAATCGTGTTGTCGAATGGATTCTTAACCACTTGTTCACCATCCCATAGTGTCTATAAATTGATATTAAATTCATGATAGAAAATGATCTTTTAACTAAAGTAGTTAAGATTGGAAGTATCCAAGCTAATTATTTTAGTTTGTACGATCTTCATACATTTTTCATTTAGAATGCAAGACCATATTCATTGTAATATCTATAATTATATAAATCTCAAATATATATACGGAACTTGTTAATGTAATACAACTACTCCTGGGTTTTCCTACAAAGTATTAATGAGAGATGTAAATCTATAAATATATCACTCCAATTCAAGCATTCTACGAACGTAATAATTTAGTGTTAAAATTTGTATATTATTTTATTTGGTGTTTACTTTCAGAAATCTATAAATCTTAAATATATATGAAACTTGTAAATGTAATACAACTATTCTCTGGTTTTCCTAGAAAGCCTTAGTGAGAGATATAACTTACTACATGTCTCACGGAAGGAAGAATGGCTTCCATCTCGGAGGATGCTACTCATTCAAAGTTTTGGATATGTTGTTGCACAATGACATGACTAGCATGATCCTGGTGCCTTAAATTTTGTTCTTGAGCAATATATCTATATATATATAATCAGGCTAGTGTACACTCGAGTGTACCAGAGGCACCATACACCTCAGTCATTTTTAAAGATTCAATAACTTTTTGAAAAATCTAAACCATTGATCTTCTTAAATACCTTAAGAACATACCATATAATAAATTTTAGTTCATTTGGAAACTTATAGGTCGTGCATCTAAAGGATGCAAAAATTAGGCATTTCAAATTAGTTTTGTGTGTCGATTTTGTTGTCATTGGATGAGTGACTTACACTCAATCAAATGAGCTCAAATTTTGTATGTGGCCTATTATTATTGTAACCATTAAAATCAATGGATTATATTTTAAAAAACATGGTCCATGTGGCATCCAACTTACATAAACAAGATTAACTAATGCGGAATTGTATCGTTAGCAGCAGAATTACTGAAAATCACTAAAAATTAAAACTTTTTACAAAGAGATCCATAAACTGAAAAACGCTTTCATAAAGAACCAAAGTATTTCAAATAAATGATGGTTTACTAGAACATCTCTTTTACCCTTTCTTCTCGAGAGTTACAACATCAACTGCCTTGTTAGACTATAAAAAGGCAGTATAAAATTCTCGAGGCATCAAGCCAAAATCTCATATTGATATTAAACTAAATACTGACTCCTAGGACCTGAGAGTACAGAGACGACACATAAGACTCTCTATATACATGACATGACAACCAGTGTATCCACCTGAGAATTCACTATCGTCCTTGGTTCTGCTGCTTCTGCTCTTCCCTTACTGAAGGGTTTCTGCTTCTTCTTTGTCTACCTAAAAAGTTGAATTCCATGGGGATGAGACAATTGAAAATTGTCCAAGCGAGAGATATAACTCTCCGTCAGAAACATTATTACTGCAAATAATAGAATAAAACCGAGCAGAAGAATCATAAGTGATTAACAACGGGTAATTTTATATATAACAGATTAGGACAGTATTATCTATTCAAAGCATTTCACTTATAACTTGATAAAAGCAACATATTACTTATCCAATAAGGAATTTAAGAGCATAAATAACATTTATCCATTTATAATCATATTATGCTAAATATCATCAACCAATGATTCTCGCATTTAAACCTTAAGAAAATATGTTATGTGACTGATTACATTTTACAATCATACTTAATGCCATGAGGAGATGAGGTATACCGCTCATTCTCCAACCGACCATTGCAAAATCAAAATTGGTACCATACATAGGTCAATAGAAGAGACAGATTTCCACGACATCATCTTCCCCAGTCAGTGTGAGGATCAACTGCAGGACATCTTGTGTCTCTGCAAAAATAGCTTTCTAGGATATACTAGAAACTTCGCTATTAGAGTTACAGTGGCATGTTATTCTCTCTTCGCAATCGAGATATATTATACTTATCTCACATCGATCCGGCATTAAGTTCATCGGGAGATTAATGGTACATCCATCACGACATTCAGGAGATTAGTGATACATCCATCCCGTCACATATAAAGAAGAATTGAGAGATTTAATGTTTATCTCACATCAATTCCTCCATTAGGGCGTAAGGATATTCGCGCCCATTGCCCCCACATACTCAAAAATATGCCCTCCAGGAGTTCCCTTAGGAAAACCTATTTCACCATCACCAAACTACTGACGATGATGGATCTATGGTCAGGGCTCTACATGATACAGTTTCACTTGATTAATTAAGTACATTACAATATTCTTTTAGCATCAAGCATGTTTTCTGACATAAAACATTTTAACATTTGCTACAAAGAATGAATAATGTTTCTATCAAGTTCTTTTCAAAGCTTTGCTAAACATTGGGATCTCAATCCCTTATCACATCAGGGTAATCTCATCCCTTATCATCTCATCATCATGATTATGAAACATGGGTGTTCAAAACCCTCAAGTCATCAAACACTTGTTACCAATTTATCAGGTAACTTAATGCCTTCAGGTTAATTGATCATTGTAAACATAATAATTGCAGTGCAGGTATTTTACATGGCTCTTAAAGCCCAATAATATCTCTTGTCACCTTTCACTAGGAAACACAACATGTTATGGATCACAAGGCCCATAAAGAAAATTCAATTGTAAAGCATTATAGCTCATACCTGGCTATATCCACCATCTAATAAAACCTGCATAATTAGTGCACATGATAACAATTATATCAAATACTAATTAGTACTATGCATTGTGGTAATATCGTCAATATTTCCTTATATGAGTTAAGACTTCCCAATTTATGTCAAATAGGAATACTTAATCTCATTACCCAGACTTGGGTTATGATTATCATCATATTGCTCAAAGTTTAGGGTTTCAAACATGACAACCCAAAATTTGGGCTCCACACATCTTTATCCTATATCAGTATAAGATTTCACTTCAAAGAGTTACAAACCAGTACGTAGTATCACCTTGAATCAGGTTTTACATCTTAACATTGCATTAGGATTTCATTTTGACTTTAACCTTATCTAGAGTTTCACATGACATCACCCTTGCTTTAGGGTTTCATATAGTTTCACCCTTGATTAGGGTTTCTCATGTCATCATCCTCAATTAGGGTATACTATTCACATTCAATCAAGGTTTATTACTAAAATACCCTGAATTAGGGTTTCACTTATCATTGCCCTCAACTAGGGTTACTATCACTATGGATTAAGGTTTCACTTATCATTACCCTCAACTAGGGTTACTATCACCATGGATTAGGGTTTCACTTATCATTGCCCTCAACTAGGGTTACTATCACCATGGATTAAGGTTTCACTTATCATTACCCTCAACTAGGGTTAATATCACCATGGATTAGGGTTTCACTTATCATTGCCCTCAACTAGGGTTAGGGCACATTAACCTTCTTAATTAGGGTTCATAGTCTCTGAATCAAGGATCATACCCTAATTACACATTCATTTATGTTGAGAGTTTTGAGATTTAATCATTACATGATAATCATTCATGTAAGAAGTTCTCTCTCTCTTACCTTATAGAATGATATTTACATTAGATTTGATTGGATTACGTCAACTTCAACTTGATTGGAGAGCTGACACATGTATGGTGTCATTACTTCCATCATCATCAAAGATTAATCATTCATAAGGTACTAATCACCCTATCCTAATATGGGTACAATTACCTTAATCATCCTTGAATTACATCATATAATAATCAATAACATAATTGACCTTTAATCACCTTAAGTATCCATACGGTTTGGGTTAATTGTTTCTCAAACGGTCTTGGTCACTTAGACCCGAAACGGTCTTGACCAATAAGACCTCAAACGGTCTTGCTTGAGATACCTCTAAATGGTCTAAGACTGTTTAGACCTTCAAACGGTCTAGGTCTTGCATTTTGAAATTGTTTGGTAAAGTAGAAGTTTTGAAACCGTTTGATAAAGTAAAAGTTTTGAAACCATTTGGGTCTCAACCGGTTTGGGATTGTTTGGTCCCAAACGATCTTGAGACCGTTTGGTCCCAAAAAATCTTGAGACCATTTGGACTCAAACGGTCTTGAGACCGTTTGGTCCAAACCTCCTCAAAACCGATTGGACCAAAAAGGGTCTCAAACTCTCTAATCGATTTAGGGTTTCCAAGGTTAACTCCTTCATCAGTTGAATTCTTACAATTACTCATCAATTGAACCTAAGCACCATGCTTCAAGTGAGATTAATAATTTATCCCTCAATTGATTTAATTATTAAGTAATAATCAGTTAGGTTTTTGAATCCAACTGGGTTAGGGTCTGAAACTGATGAACCTTCAATCTTAGTCATTGTGAAACTAATTTTTTTTTAAATCATTGGACCACCAATCAAATTGGGTATGACCTGACCTCAAACTGTCTTGAGGTCGTTTGGATGACCTCCAAACGGTCTTGAGACCATTTTCCCATTCCATCATGAAAATTTGTGGAATCTAATTAAGGTTTAGGTCATTGGATTGATCATCAAATCAGCAATTGATTGCATTACAATTTGGTATATTTGGATCTTCAAATACCCAACCATACTCAACCCTAGACCTCCAAACGGTCTTGGTTGACCTCCAAATGGTCTTGACACCGTTCGGGTGATCTCCAAACGGTCTTGAGACCGTTTGGGTTAATCAACCCAAAGAATTAATTTAAACAATAGCAAAATGAACACTTAACCCGATTAGGGTTTCAAATTAGATGATTGTCCACATATTAATTCAATTAATTGGAGTCATTAGATCCTCATTCAACAAGTATTAGGGTTCTGACCTCAAATGGTCAACCCAACCAAATGGTCAACCATCTTAAATGGTTTGGGGTTTCAAGGATCTAAACGGTTTGCAAACTATTTAGTCTCCAAACGGTTAGGTGAAACCGTTTGGATAAAAGCCTTCAAAACCGTTTGCAAGGGAAAGTTGTTGGATTGCGTGCCCAAGATGATGTTATCATCATCTACCTTCATTCTTTCAAAGATCACTGCCGTTTTCATGATATTTACTTCAATGGATAAAAGGAATTGCAAAATAGAACAAAACGTTCAACAAATCATCAAGATTTCAAAGCAATAACAATATTTAAGGGTTTGAGTTATATAACCCGCCTCCAATTGAGCTTCAAACCTTGGTGCTTCACGTCAACAATGGTGGATGAAGCTTTTGCAACTGCCCAAGGTCCGTTCTCAATCTTTTTGGATGAAAGGATTGGCAACAGGTTGGGGGTCGTCCTCCAGTTGCTCCTAGCTCCTTTGGTCAGTTTGCAAGCAAAGAGAAGAAGTGGGTTCGGAAAAAGCTTTTGATTTGGGTTGTAAAAGGTGTTTTTATAAGAAAATCAATGAGACATAAAAGGACTTATAAAATTCTTTTAATTCCAAAATTAGTGCCGCCTCTTCCCCTTAATTCCTTGGCCACAAAGCTATCTTCATCCATTTGAAAAATCTCTTCATTATCCAAGAATTAAAAGAAAAGGAATTAAGCACCTTAAACATATTATACTAATATCCCCTTTTTAGTGGATATTACTTTTTCCTTTAATAATGGGAGTGAGTTATCCATTCCCTTTGATATTTTCATTGCCTTTACAAGGCACAAAGAACGTCCAACCCTTTGCAAAATCATCCCTTAACTTTTGGTTGAAGGGCTCTTCAATTAATAAATTTCTTTTTGCATTAAATTAAAGTAAAGTTCCTTTTATTCTTAAATCTTGATTTTTTTAATATCAAGATTCTCTCTCTTCCACAATAATTCAAATGAGGTGCCCCTCTCATTTTATTTTCTCTACTTGATGCCAAGAAACATGGGGGACCCTCTAGAAGTGGTATTTTTCATATTGAACCCTAGGTTTTGGGTAGATTGCACATTACACCAAAAGTAGGTTTTAATGCTCAAACATTGCTCAACAAGCTCTATCTTGGTGCTCAAGCTTGTGGAAACCATATCATTGCATCATTCTCATTCTTATGATGCCTCAACATTTGAGGAACATATTATCATGTACAATTTGCAAGTTAACCCCTCAACTTGGGTAATTTGCACTTTAGTCCAAAACTAACAAAACAATGTTTCAACATTATTCAAAAAGGACTAAAACTAAAATATAAGTTCTTCTTGGGCCTTAATTAATTTTCAAGATTTAAGAGAAATCATCTAATTAAGTTTATTAGGAAAAACACCTAGGATTAGAACATAACCCAGGTGAGGGATGTTACAAAGTATCCACCCCTTACAAGGATTTCGTCCCCAAAATCATTAACAAAAACATTAAGATAAAAGAGTAGGGTATTTCCTCCTCATCTCTTCCTATATTCTCCATGTAGCTTCTTCAATGCCATGGTGATTCCAGAGGACTTTTACAAGACAGATATCTTTCTTTTTCAGCTTTTTAATTCTTCTATCAAGGATCGTCACAGGTCCTTCAACATATGATATATCATCATTTAATTCTACCACCATAGGTTGTAGAACTAATTCTGTGTCAGGATGACACTTCCTCAACATAGATATGTGGAACACTAGGTGCAACTTATGCAACTCAGGTGGAAACTCCAGCTTATAAGCTACCTTTCAAATCCATTCAATGATTGGATAAGGCCCCATAAATCTAGGAGCTAACTTTCCCTTTCTCCCAAATCTAAGAACTCCTTTCCAAGGTGAGACCTTGAGATATAATTTGTCTCCAACTTGGAATTCTAAAGGTCTTCACCATTTGTCGACATATGATTTCTGTCTATCCTGTGCAGTCTTCAACTGTTGTTGTATTACTTTAATATTTTCCGTTGTTTGCTGCACTAGCTCAGGACCCAAAAGTTGATTTTCTCCAGTTTCATACCAACATAAAGGAGATCTACAACATCTTCCATATAAAACTTCATATGGTGACATGTCAATACTGTGCTGATAGCTATTATTGTAAGAAAATGCTATCAAGCTCAGATGTAGATCCCAACTTCCTACAAATTGAAGGACACATGCTCTAAGTAAATCCTCCAAAGTTTGTATGGTCCTTTTAGATTGTCCATATATATGTGGGTGAAAGGTTGTACTAAACCTTAACTGTGTACCCAAATCTTTATGGAGTCGCTCCCAAAAATGACTCGTGAACTCGGGACCTCTATCAAAAATGATAGTAGATGGAACCCCGTGCAAACACACTATCTCATCTATGTATAATTGTGCCAATTTCTCAGTAGTGTAGGTTGTTTTGACATGTAAGAAATGTGTTGTCTTTGTCAACCTATCAACTATCACCCATATGGAATCATGACATTTGGTTGTTCTAGGAAAACCAACCACAAAGTCCATGGTTACATGATCCCATTTCCACTGTGGTATGGGCAAAGGTTGCATTGTTCCTGCAGGTTTTTGATGTTCATCTTTAACCTGCTGACACACCAGACACCGCATAACAAACTCAGCAACATCTTTCTTCAACCCGGGCCACCAATACATATCTTTTAAGTTATGATACATCTTGGTGCTCCCTGGATGCATAGCATACATTGAAGAATGGGCTTCTTCCAGAACAAACTTTCTCAAGTCATTGGCATCAGGTACTGCCATCCTACCATGATAACAGACTACCTGATCCTCTGACTCATGAAAGCCATCCCATTTATCACTACCATACTCTGATCTAATTTGCTAAATGACAACATCATCTTGTTGTGATTCTTTAATTTGTTGTCTCAGAGTTGGTTTTATGTGCATCTCAACTAACAACCCGGCTAACAAAGATACTTTAAACTGTATATTGTTTTGCCTCAAGGATATAAACATATCCCTCTTAGAGCACACTAAAGAACTCAACTGTGCTTTATCTAAGGCTGGTGTTGCTGATTTTCTACTTAATGCATCAGCAACCACATTAGCCTTTCCTAGATGATAATCAATCGTACAATCGTAGTCCTTGATTAATTCCACCCAGCGGCGTTGCCTCATGTTTAGCTCATGCTGAGAAAAGATATACTTTAGGTTCTTATGGTATGTGAAAATATGGAATGTTTCTCCATAGAGATAATGTCTCCAGATCTTCAATGCATGAACTACGACACCTAGTTCTAGATCGTGTGTCGGATAATTCTCCTCGTGTTTCTTAAGTTGTCGAGAAGTAAAAGAAATCACTTGTTTATCCTGCATCCACACACATCCTAATCCATTCTTAGATGCATCACAGAAAACTTTGTACCCTTTACCCTGCTCAGGTAACACCAGCACAGGTGCACTTGTCAACCTTTATTTCAACAACTGGAATGATTGTTGACACTTGTCATTCCAGACAAAAGGAATCTCCTTCCTGGTCAACTTGGTTAGGGGTAAAGATATTGAACTGAAGTTCTTAATGAACCTCCTATAATAGCTTGCCAACCCTAGGAAACTGTGTATCTCTGTCGGTGTCTTTGCATGTTCCCATTATAGGACAGATTCTACCTTCTTAGGATCAACATGAATACCTGAGGCAGATATTACGTGTCCAAGAAAAGAAACTTTTGATAACCATGACTCACATTTGCTAAACATAGCATACAACTTATGCTTTCTTAGCAAAGTCAAAGCCTCACATAATTGCTGCTCATGCTGTTGAGCATCTTTACTGTAGATCAAGATGTCATCGATGAAGACTACTACACACTGATCAAGGAAAGGTCGAAAGATTCTATTCATGAGTTCCATGAATGCAGATGGTGCATTAGTTAGTCCAAATGACATAACTATGAACTCATAGTGACCATACCTTGTCCTAAAGGCAGACTTAGGTATGTCACCCTCCTTAATACACAACTGATGGTATCCTGAACTCAGATCTATCTTGGAAAAGATAGTTGCACCACACAACTGATCAAACAAGTCATCAATCATTGGCAAAGGATACTTTGTCTTTATAGTTACTTTATTCAACTGCCTATAATCAATGCATAACCGCATCGATCTGTCCTTCTTCTTAACAAAAAGAACCGGAGCACCCCATGGTGAAGTACTCAGTCGGATAAAACCCTTCTCAAGCAACTCCTGCAACTGTTTCTTAAGCTCTACCATTTCAGCAGGTGCCATCCTATACGGTGTTTGTGCTATAGGTTGCGTGCCCGAAACTAGATTAATTTCAAAATCAATCTCTCGGGGAAAAAGTACACCTGGAAGTTCTTCAAGAAACACATCTTCAAATTCCCTGACTATCGGAACTTCAGAAGGTTGAGGCTCTCCATGGTGGTATCTACCACATGAGCCAAGAATGCACAACATCCTTGCCTCATCAACTTCTCAGCTACCATAGCTGACACAAGACAGGTTGGAAGAATCTTTCTGTCTCCTTGAAAGATCCATGTGTCACTATCATCTGTGAACACAACCTGCTTAGACTCACAATACAAGACAACCTTGTACTTTTCTAAGGTGTCCATTCCAAGAATTATACCGAACCCGTGCATCTCAAGTGGTATAAGATCCACTTGAATGCGATGTTCGGAGAAGAAAAGAGTGCATGAAGAACACACCTCCCGCAACACTGCAGATCCCATCAAAGGAGTTTCTAACTTCAAACTCTCTGCCCTATGACCAACTGTCATATTGCAGTCAAGAATCACTCTTTTAGTGATGAAAGAATGCGTAGCACCCAGATCAATGAAAATAGATACGACACAAGATAAAGACATATCACAATATAACAGTTCCATATGACCTGCCACAACCCGAGGGTTGACTACTACATTAGGCTGATTCATCGCATAGAATCTCACTGTCGCCTGTGGTTGACTCGGTGCTCGGTTACTGGGTGCCGATGATCCAGCTTGGGATGCTTGTCGACGTCCTCTAGCTCCAATTGGAAACTGTCACCTCTAAGAACCTTTCTGACTTTGCCTCTGAGGTTGAGTCACACTTGCCTCTCTGGCTCGACAATCCTTCATCAAATGGCCCATCTTTCCATATATAAAGCATCCTTTGTTCCCTAGATATGGTCTAGATGGTCCTATTACTGGCATTGATGTTGTGTTGTGGGATCCTTGTGGTGGTAAACTGCGACCTCTACCCCTATTAGACATCCATTGGATCTGGGTATTGAACCTTGGTGGTGCTATTGGTGCAGAAAACCTCGGTTTCTTAAAACTTTGGGACAAGGGTCCTTGAAATTGGGGGTACACTTTCTTACTCTTAGTCTATCACTTCTCAGTCACAGACCTATCTATCCGTCTAATAGAATCCACAAAAGCTGCAAACCTCTCCCTGTTCTCCAGAGCAGACACAGGAGTGGTCAAATTGGCGTTCAACCCCTTTTTAAAATTTCATATCCTCTCTTCATCGGTAGCTACCATATGCGGACACAACCGCAAAATCTCCATGAACTTAGCCTCATACTCGCTAACGTTCATTGGTCCTTGCCTTAATCTCTCAAAGTAAGAGATCTTATCATCTAGGAACGTCTTAGGAAAGTATTTGTTGACGAATTCCCGTCGAAATACTTCCCATCTGATCTCCACACCCAACCTCTTGCCTTCTTATATGGTCCACCAATGACCAACACTCCTTTTAAGAAGGTACACTGCATGTCTAACCTTCTCAGCTTCTGGGATGTTAAGGATTCTAAAGGCTTTCTCCAACTCGGTCATCCACATGTCTACATATGTTGTGTCAGCTGTCCCAACATATTCTATGGCTCCAACCCAACAAAGTCATTCAAATGTCTTGCCGGCTCCTTGTCCTTCATGGTGGGTAGGTGCCCTAGGTGTAGGTAATGACATCCTATCTGTCATATGGGTCATAGTTGCTATAAACTGTCCAAACATGGCTTGGAAGGTTGGGTTCCCCGTATCTTCCTGCTTAAATTGGGGTTGTTCAGGTATGGGCTCCTCCCTATCATAGTCTCTTGCACCTCCTCCTGGTGCAGCAACGTTGCTCTCAGCAGCATGTTCATCGTGTGATCCAGACATCTTTAGTTTTTCTTCTCCTCCTATATGAGCAGAAGACATTATCAGATAAACTTGAAGACACTAGAACAGACTCAACAATCTTAATCCTATGTCTCTATAGACTCAGCGAACCTAGAGCTCGGATACCAACTAATTGTGGAATCCAACTTACATAAACAAGATTAACTAATGCGGAAGCATATCGTTAGTAGAAGAATTACTGAAAATCACTAAAAATTAAAACTTTTTATAAAGATATCCATAAATTGAAAAACTCTTTCATAAAGAACCAAAGTATTTAAAATACATGCTGGTTTACTAGTACATCTCTTGTACCCTTTCTTCTCGAGAGTTACAACATCAATTGCCATGTTAGACTATACAAAGGCAATATAAAAATCTCGAGGCATCAAGCCAAAATCTTAGATCGATATTAAACTAACTACTGACTCCTAGGACTTGAGAGTATAGAGATGACACCTAAGACTCTCTATATACATGACATGACAACCAGTGTCTCCACTTGAGAATTCACTATTGTCCTTGGTTCTGCTGCTACTGCTCTTCCCTTACTGAAGGGTTTCTGCTTCTTCTTTGTCTACCTAAAAAGTTGAATCCCGCAGGGGTGAGACAATTGAAAATTGTCCCAGCGAGAGATAAAACTCTCTTCCAGAAACATTATTATTGCAGATAATAGAATAAAACTGAGCAGAAGAATCATAAGATTAACAGTAAATAATTGTATATATAACATATTAGGACAATATTATCTATTCAAAGCATTTCACTTATAACTTGTTAAAGTAGCATATTACTTATCCAATAAGGAATTTAAGATCATAAATAACATTTATCCATTTATAATCATACTATGCAAAATAGCATCAACCAGTGATTCTCAGATTACATTTTACAATCATACCTAATGCCCTGAGGAGATGAGGTATACCTCTCATACTCCAACCATCCATTACGAAATCGAAATCGGTACCATACATAGGTCAATAGAAGAGTCGGATTTCCATGACCTCATCTTCCTCAGTCACTGTGAGGATCAAATGCAGATCATCTTATGTCTCTACTAAAACAGCTTTCCAAGGTATACTGACAACTTCACTATTAGAGTTACAGTGGCATGCTATACTCTCTTCGCAATCGATAGATATTTTATTTATCTCACATCGATCCAGCATTAAGTTCATCGTGAGATCAATGGTACATCCATCCTGACATTCGAGAGATTAGTGATACATCCATCCTGTCACATATAATGAAGGACTGAGAGATTTAATGTTTATCTCACATCAATTCCTCCATTAGGGTGTAAGGATATTCACACCCATAACCCCCAAATACTCAAAAGTATGCCCTCCAAGAGTTCCCTTATGAAAACCTATTTCACCATCACCAAACTACTGACGATGATGGATGTATGGTCAGGGATCTACATGATACTATTTCACTTGATTAATTAAGTACATTGCAATATTCTTTTAGCATCAAGCATGTTTTTAGACATAAACATTTTAACATTTGCTACAAACAATGAATATTGTTTCTATCAAGTTCTTTTCAAAGCTTTGCTAAACATAGGGATCTCAATTCCTTATCACATCAGGGCATCCCTTATCATCTCATCATCATGATTATGAAACATGGGTGTTCAAAACCCTCAAGTCATCAAACACTTGTTACCAATTTATCAGGTAACCTAATGCCTTCAAGTTAACTGATCATTGTAAACATAATAATTGCAGTGCATGTATTTCACATGGCTCTTAAAGCCCAATAATATCTCTTGTCACCTTTCACTAGGAAACACAACATGTTATGGCTCACAAGGCCCATAAATAAAATTCAATTTTAAAGCATTATAGCTCATACCTGGCTATATCCACCATCTAATAAATCCTGCATAATTAGTGCAAATGATAGCAATTATATCAAATACAAATAAGCACTATGCATTGTGGGAATATCATCAATATTTCCTTATTTGAGTTAAGACTTCCCAATTTATGTCAAATAGGAATACTTAATCTCATTACCCAAATTTGGGTTATGATTATCATCATATTGTCCAAAGTTTCGGGTTTCAAACATTACAACCCAAAATTTGGGCTCCACACATCTTTATCCTATATCAGTATAGGATTTCACTTCAAAGAGTTACATACCAGTACATAGTATCACCTTGAATCAGGTTTTACATCTTATCATTGCATTAGGATTTCATTTTGACTTTAACCCTATCTAGAGTTTCACATGACATCACCCTTGCTTTAGTGTTTCATATAGTTTCACCCTTGATTAGGGTTTCTCATGTCATCATCCTCAATTAGGGTTTACTATTCACATTCAATCAAGCTTTATTACTAAAATACCCTAAATTAGGGTTTCACTTATCATTTCCCGCAACTAGGGTTACCATCACCATGGATTAAGGTTTCAATTATCATTACCCTCAACTAGGGTTAATATCACCATGGATTAGGGTTTCACTTATCATTGCCCTCAACTAGGGTTACTATCACCATGGATTAAGGTTTCACTTATCATTACCCTCAACTAGGGTTACTATCACCATGGATTAGGGTTTCACTTATCATTGCCCTCAACTAGGGTTATGGCACATTAACCTGCTTAATTAGGGTTCATGGTCTCTTAATCAAGGATCATACCCTAATTACACATTCATTTATGTTGAGAGTGTTGAGATTTAATCATTACATGATAATCATTCATGTAAGAAGTTCTCTCTCTCTCTTATCCTTATAGAATGATATTTACATCAGACATGATTGGATTAGGTCAACTTCAACTTGATTGGAGAGCTGACACATGTATGGTGTCATTACCTCCATCATCATCAAAGATTAATCATTCATAAGGTACTAATCACCCAATCATATTATGGGTACAATTACCTTAATCATCCTGGAATTACATCATATAATAATCAATAACATAATTGACCTTTAATCACCTTAAATATCCATACGGTTTGGGTTAATTGTTTCTCAAACGGTCTTGGTCACTTAGACCCCAAATGGTCTTGACCAATAAGACCCCAAACGGTCTTTCTTGAGATACCTCCAAACGGTCTAAGACTGTTTAGACCTTAAAACGGTCTAAGTCTTGCGGTTTGAAACCGTTTGGTACAGTAGAAGTTTTGAAACCATTTGACAAAGTAAAAGTTTTGAAACCGTTTGGGTCTCAACCAATGTTAGGGATCGTTTGGTCCCAAACGGTCTTGAGACCATTTGGTCCAAACCTCCTCAAAATCGATTGGACCAAAAAGGGTCTCAACCTCTCTAATCGATTTAGGGTTTCCAGGGTTAACACCTTCATCAATTGAATTCATACAATTACTCATCAATTGAATCTAAGCACCATGATTCAAGTGAGATTAATAATTCATCCCTCAATTGATTTAATTATCAATTAATCATCAATTATGGTTTTGAATCCAATAGGGTTAGGGTTTTAAACTGATGCACCTTCAATGTTAGTCATTGTGAAACTATTTTTTTTTTGAAATCATTGGACCACCAATCAAATTGGGTATGACCTGACCTCGAACGGTCTTGAGGTCGTTTGGATGACCTCCAAATGGTCTTGAGACCATTTTCCCATTCCATCATGAAAATTTGTGGAATCTAATTAAGGTTTAGGTCATTGGATTGATCATCAAATCAGCAATTGATTGCATTACAATTTGGTATCATTGGATCTTCAAGTACCCAACCATACTCAACCCTAGACCTCCAATCGGTCTTGAGACCGTTTGGGTGATCTCCAAATGGTCTTGAGACCGTCAAGTTTAATCAACCCAAAGAATTAATTTAAAAAATTCAGCACTTAACCTGATTAGGGTTTCAAATTAGATGATTGTCCACATATTAAATCAATTAATTGGAGTCATTAGATCCTCATTTAACAAGTACTAGGGTTCTGACCTCAAACGGTCAACCCAACCAAATGGTCAACCATCTTAAACGGTTTGGGGGTTCAAGGCTCTAAACGGTTTGCAAACCGTTTAGTCTCCAAATGGTTTGGTGAAACCGTTTGGATCAAAAACTTCAAAATCGTTTGCAAGAGAAAGTTGTTGGATATCATGCCCAAGATGATGTTATCATCATCTACCTTCATTCTTTCAAAGATCACTTCCGTTTTCATGGTATTTACATCAATGGATAAAAGGAATTGCAAAATAGAACAAAACGTTCAACAAATCATGGAGATTTCAAAGCAATAACAATATTTAAGGGTTTGAGTTATATAACCCACCTCCAATTGAGCTTCACAGCTTGCTGCTTCACATCAACAATGGTGGATGAAGCTTTTGCAACTTCCCAATGTCCGTTCTCAAGATTTTTGGATGGAAGGATTGGAAACAGGTTGGGGGGTCGTCCTCCTGCTGCTCCTATCTCCTTTGGTCGGTTTGCAAGCAAAGAGAAGAAGTGGGTTCAGAAAAAGCTTTTGATTTGGGTTGTAAAAGGTGTTTTTATAAGAAAATCAATGAGACATAAAAGGACTTATAAAATTCTTTTAATTCCAAAATTAGTGCCACCTCTTCCCCTTGATTCCTTGGCCACGAAGCCATCTTCATCCATTTTTAAAACCTCTTCATTATCCAAGAATTAAAAGAAAAGGAATTAAGCACCTTAAACATATTATACTAATATCCCCTTTTTGGTGGATATTACTTTTTCCTTTAATAATGGGAGTGAGTTATCCATTCCCTTTGATATTTTCATTTCCATTACAAGGCACAAAGAACGGCCAACCCTTTGCAAAATCATCCCTCAACTTTTGGTTGAAGGGCTCTTCAATTATATATTTCTTTTTGCATTAAATTAAAGTAAAGTTCCTTTTATTCTTAAATCTTGATTATTTTAATATCAAGATTCTCCCTCCTCCACAATAATTCAAATGAGGCGCCCCTCTCATTTATTTTCTCTACTTGATGCCAAGAAACATGGGGGACCCTATATAAGTGGTATTTTGCATATTGAACCCTAGGTTTTGGGTAGATTGCACATTACACCAAAACTAAGTTTTAATGCTCAAACATTGCTCAACAATCTCTATCTTGGTGCTCAAGCTTGTGGAAACCATACCACTGCATCATTCTCATTCTTATGATGCCTCAACATTTGAGGAACATATTATCATGTACAATTTGCAAGTTAACCCCTCAACTTGGGTAATTTGCACTTTAGTCCAAAACTAACAAAACAATGTTTCAACATTATTCAAAAATGACTAAAATTGAACTATAAGTTCCTCTTCGGTCTTAATTACTTTTCAGGAATTAAGAGCAAGAATCTAATAAACTTTATTAGGCAAAAAACCTAGGGTTAGAACATAACCCAAGTCAGGGATGTTACAGTCCAGATAGGAAAACATCATTGGGGTGTACAACGTAATCTGTACACTCGAGTGTATTCTATCCTAATCCTCTCTCTCTATATATATATATATATATAAATAAATAAATATATATATATATATATATATATATATATAGACACACACACATATCAACTTCAAGTTCAAATCCTATGTTCACGTTCCAATGGGTGTTAGAAATTCAATCATTTGTGCTACGACTCTTTTTATGTCAAGCCCTTCAACGAAACCACTATGGTTGTAAGACTAGACTATCATATCATTGATCTCCTTGTTATAGGGACCATGAGTTACTATGTGACAAGCTAGTAGCAAAGTCGGCTTTTGGGCAACGTGCTCCTTGTAGACAAATTGAGTAATGTATTGGGCTCCAACCTCATAAACGACCATACAATTTTCATAAGAATGAGAATCAGATGTGACCATGCTCATTGTGTTTAGAACCTCGAGCATGGAATTCTCCTCATTCCTGCCAAGCAGCCCAATAAGAGCCCCGATCAGTGTTTTTCTCATTAAGTCAAAGTTTTTCTCCACTAACATGGGAAGTGCCATGGATTTCCCGACACTCTCACTCCTATCGTATAAGCATTTCACAAGTGGCTCTATAGATTCTTCCAAGCGCCTAAAGCCGCTTCTCAGACGGTAGTGATCTTCCAGTTGATACATGACCAAGGCCACAGGGGCCTGCACCAAAATGGGTCCATTTTTTAGGATCACTAACGTTGGCGTTGTCCAGGTTGCGAGTTAGAAAGCTAAGAGCCTTGATGACACTCTCCCATGCCTCAACTTCACCTTATTTGGCGAGTGTTAGTAGTGGCTCAAATCCTTCGTCGTCAATGATACTCATGCCATTATGCTCCTCATCATAAGCCAAAGACAAGAGTGATGCCACTATGACAATAATGATCTCGGGAGAAGGGTTCCCCAATCTTTCCACTCCCACCCTGATCAAATAAAGAATGGGATTGTTGAAGGCGATGATGGGTGCTTCCGAATAGATGTCACTAAGACCACGTTTAGTTACCTAGATTTTACCGTATTGGATTGTATTTTGGACTTCAATTCAACAAATTTTATGTTTGGTTTGCGGATTGGATAAATTGAGCTAATTCTAGGATTTTTAGATAGAATAGGAATCCCGCATTTTGGTCTCCATCAAAATTCTCCCGGATGACAAAATAAATCATGGGTAAGACAACATATAAAAAAAATAAAATACCACACATACAAAATCTAGAAAACCAAACATAAAATTTACTTTATGAGAATTTTGAGAATGCAACATTTCAATAATGTAGGATAGACAAAATACATGATTTCAATAAATTTGACTAACTAAACGTTCCTTAAGAAGAGTTTATGGTATCTTGAGTTAGAGCTTGAAGAACACCTATTTCTTTCTTCCTTGACCTTGGGTTTGCTTCCTTGTTGGATAAGGAGCTAGCTTGGCTAAGTGGAGTGCTCGTCTAGATCTTCTACCTTCTTTCCTTGAGATTCTTTGTAGTTTAGAGATTCTTGTTCATCCTAGAGGAACCCAAAGGCAATCGTTGAATGAACTGTATCTGAGTCGTATAACTTTTTCCACGCTTATTTCTTAATACTAGCTTGCATGTACTAGATCTTGCTTAAAAATAAAGTTCAAAATAGAAAGATAGCACCTTTGCCTAGGGTTGGAGTTATGTGATGATTCTTGAGTAGTTTATCATCTTGGACGTCCCTTAAACCTTGTGCACAGACCTTTCCTGGTAGAGGAAGCTCCAGATCTTTCTTGCATGTGGAAAAATGATGGTTTATTCTCTCAAACGATGGACATGATTTAGGGTTTTTGAGTTATTTCTCCTTCTTCTTTTGAAACCCAATGGTTTGGTTCTTGGTGATCTTCGTGTGCCTACCGATGGCCATGACTTAGCTGCTTTTTTGGATTTTCTCTTATATACACAATAGATCATTATATCTTCCCTTAGAGATGATGGTTTTACTCTCTCAATCCATGGTCCTTACATAGGGTTTTTTTTAGATGATTTCCTTCTTGTTTTGCAAACTGATGGTTTTGTTCTTAGTGCTATTTTTCTTGTCTTTCTTATGCCAAATGATGGACATGAATTAGCTTCTATTTTGGACTATTTTGTTCTCAATAAATGATGGTTTTAATGCCTCTTTAAGTGGTGAACTCGATGGTTTTCTTCTCCCTCTCATATGATGGTTTTTACTCGACATTTGAAGCTTGTTTCACCACCAGTTGACTACAACTGATGGCTTCTATGGATCCAACAATTGATGGTCCCATTGGTTCAGCAACCAATGGCCTCAGTCGGTTGATGGTTGATCAACCAATGACCTCACTGAGTTGATGATTTATCAACCAATGGCCTCGCTTGGTTGATGGTTCATCAACCAATGGTTTGCCTGACTCGATGGTTCATCAACCAATACTTGGACTGGGTCAGTGGTTCCTCAACCAATGGGTAGGACTAGGTCGATGGTTCAACAACCAATGGTTTTCCTACTTTTATAGTGTCATAACTTGATGGTTTTACCAAGCATGTGGTTCAATTACATCAGATGGTTTTTCTTATTCAACATCTGATGGATTTGATGTCATTTGTAACCGATGGTGGACTTAATGTCCACAATTGATGGTGCTTTTATAGTAAGCTAACAATGGCCTTTTTAGGTGTATAATCCTATGGCTTTTCATGATCCAATGGTGGTGATCAATGCATACGATTCATTGCTTTTGTTTGCCTCAAACTGGATGGTTTTATCTATGATATGATTCGATGGTTTGTGCATGTTGCACCTGATTAGATGGCTTGGATTGGATGATTTAGACTTGATGGTTTAAGTCCTTGAGTTTTTAGTCTTACCTTTTCCCTCAAACCAATACAATCTGAGGTTACACCTTAAGTTATGTACAAATCCACACTTGAGGATAGTATGGGATTTGATGGTAATGCTTTACGTTGTGCATCCATGATTGGATGAGGATGCTATATGTGGAGGATCTGTTTTGACCAAAGTAATTGTATGACCCAACAATTTACTTTTAGATACTGATTGTAACATCACGTCAACTTATCTCGATACAATTAAGGAATGGTGGTTAATCATACTTAACTTCGTTGTATGATATGTTGAAATCCTAATGTGTTAACCAGTTGTTATCATAGACTTATGATTGATTCTTTCTTTATGCTAGCATGTGAAAAACATAGATCTTTTATGTAATGTTATGTTGAACCTATGTATCACATATTGTTGATGGTTTGTCGAGCCTCTTGTAAGGCATGAAAATATAATGATGTTCTTGTAGGGAATGATGTGATGATCTTAAGGACCTTTGGGCATGGTTGAGCCCTTATGGAGGTGTAATCCTATTTATGTTGACAAGGTTTGATACCCTGGATAATGTGATAAGGATTCATATCATGTGATGGTGTGATGACAAGTATAATCTCATGGATGGAAATGAAATAGTACCATGTGATGTTGTGATGGAAAATATGTTTCATACATTTTATATGTTCATGATTTGCTATATCAATGCTTTTTAGATATGAATTAGGATTTGTATGTCTACTTGTTTGATGCAACCTTAATTCACCCAATTGACATAACTATTCAAGTGAAACTCTAATCATGTAGTGCCCTATGTCATAGAACCATTTAGTGTCTTGACTTTATGAATGGGGAAACAAGTATTCCTACGGGAAACATAGAGTGCATACTGACGAGTATGAAGGGTGTAAGGAGAGTACATCCTTGACATCCAGATCTCTAGGTTTCAGAGGATGGTTGCATTCATATCTCAGTGTGAGAATAGTTGATACTTATGATGTGATTGAGTACATCTATGGTTGTACCTCATACAGCGCAGGTGGTATATACCCTTGTTTTGAGCGTCATGACCTTTATACCAAGGATGGGCCAGTGTTTAGCAACTTCATTATATGTCATTGGCTTTTTCACTCGTACTGACCAAGGTGAAGATATTAGGATGTCAACCCTCCTTAATCTTATGTGGAACTAAATAACACTTTCTAGTGGTCTGTTGGAGTTTGAGTGGTATACCTCACTCTCCTCAGGGCTTAATCACATACATAATCCAACCATGTAATATATCTGTTAAGATTATACACAATGCTTCATATTGGAAGATAACCCTTATTTGCTATTTTCACATATAGATAATTTGTAGTGCGTTAAGAGAAGTAGACATGCCTATGATGCTATGATATGTACTACTATTGTTGGTTATGTTTATGATGTTAGTTACCTCATGTTGTTAGCAATGCTTATACTACTTGCCATGTCTATGTATCTAGAGATGTTTATACTGCTAATCATGATGATACCGGTAGTTGTGTTTATGTTGTTAGCTCTAATTATGATGTAGATATGCTTATCCTATTTGACATGCTAATACTATTAGATAGGTTCATGATGTTCGTCAGAAGTATGATGATAGTTATTCCCATGATGTTAACTACACTTGATCTTTTGGGAATAATATTAACCTTCCTATGCTACAAATAAAATTCTGAATAGAACTGTTCCTAAGAAGTATTATATCTGGTGTTTCTGTTATGTTATATAATCTGCTCTATATATTTTATCTGCTTAATCTGTTTAACTTGTTTAATGAAATTATCTGTTGTAACCAATAAGTATTGTTGAGAGTTAGATCTCTCACTGGGATATGTGTCTCACCTCGTGGGTCACCACATCTTTTTAGGTGATCGACAACAGTAGTGGAAGAAATATGGTAGCGAGGTAGAGCTATGGTTATAGACCTTAGAGAAAGTTTCTTAAATGTCTAGTGTGTCCTAAAGTCGTCACTGTACTATCAAGTTTGGGCGAAAAAGTTTGTATACGATGTTTTAATCGACTCCAACATATAGTAGCATTCTGATACTTGGACAGGTGATATAAGTGGATCATGTTCTTCAGTGTATATATGCATCTTGTGGCTGAGGCCATAGAGCAATTTGTAAATGATACTTGACATGATATATGAATATAAATAAGATGTCGGGCCTTCACGTAAATATTTCTGAGTATGTTGGTGATATTTAATCGTTTTTAATTATCCCCTTTTTCTGTTACGTGGTTAATTAGTATTTTATCGTGTTTTGTGTTTTGAGTAATCTCGTTTAGCATGACCGGTTCTCATAGGGACAATGTAGCCAACAAATCCCAACCATACAGTTTGTCATGGGACTCGCAAATCAATATATCAAATGTTGTGGGACGAAGGATGTACAAAATATTTGGACCCGTGCTTTATACATGTAACTATGGTTAAGAGTGCGCTGGTTAGTTAGAATTTTCCAATAACGTAAGGGTCATATGGGATTTCTTGAAAACTGAGATGATAATATGGAAGAAGAAGTCATTAGAAATCGGTGGTTACATCTTTGTATGAGAGTGTTATATTTGATACAATATCTCAATCATTTCGTGACAAATCCCTTGTCACGAACATGCGGTTTCCATCATCGGGAGCAGAAGATACTGCAGTTCCTACAGCCGTATAGGTCAAACTCTTATGCACCCATTCCAATGGCTGGTAGAAATTCAGCCGCTTTTGCGAGAGCGCTTCTTACGGCAGCACTTTCAGTCAGACAGCTGCAGTTGCGGTTGGCCCATACTATGACATCGTTGAGCTCCTTGTTGTAGGGACCATGTGTTACGATGTGACAAGCTAGCAGCAAAGCCCACTTCTGGGTGTTACTGTCTTCCCGGTAGACGAGTTGAGTAATGTACCCGGAGATTGCATACCAACCATTTGATACGTCGTCTTTCTTGTCGATGAGGTATTTCACAAGTGGTTCTACAACAACTGTCATGTGTCTGAAGCGGCTTCCTGGAAGGCAGTGAGCTGCCAGTTGGCTTACAGCCCATGCCGCACATGCCTGCACTGTGATGGGTCCATCGTTGAGGACACTGGCCAATACGGAGAAGACGTTGCTGCCATCCTTTGCCAACATCATGGCGTTGTCCAGGTTACGACCGAGCAAGCCCAGCACTTTGATGGCAATCTCTTGCGCGTCAGCTCCCCCTTCTTTGGTCAGTTTCAGCAGAGGCACCTCCCCTCCCTCCTCGATGATCATCTTCCCGTACTGGTCGTCATCTGCAGCAAGGGACGCCAACGACTTGGCAGCTTCGATCTTGTCCTGGGGTGAGCCGTTGAGCAGCATGGCAATCCCCTCCCTGATCGAACAAAGCATGGGCTTGTAGACGGCAAATGGGAGCACGCCATCGATATCCTCGTGGATGTCGGCATGCAAGGGTCTGGAGGAGGTGCATTTCCGGATAAGCCAGGATATATCGACGATGCAGTCTTGTAGCTCCACCCCAATCTTCTTTAAGGTGTTGGCAGAGGTTCTGCTGATTAATATGCGGCTAGCTATGTTTCCAGGGTTGCGGTGCTTCTTGGCTATCTGACCGGCTATGAACAAGATTCCCTCAACGCGGACAATGATGAATGACAGTGGCTTCTCATAGAGATTGATGCTCGCTGCAAACAAGAGGAGCCTAGTCAGCCGCTCCGACTTGGATTTGAGTTCCTGGCACTCTCTGTACCAGCTGTAACGAGCCGGAACTTCTCCTGCTGTCTTAGCAACTAATGCCGCCAGCTGGATTGGCTTTGCTAGCGCCACTTTAGTAGGTTCTAGCACGCTGGAGATGTTGGTTACGGCTGTCTGGATTGCTATGAAAATATCATCCAAATCCTTCTTGTTGAGATCCAGAGCTTTGGCGCGGGCCGATGCCTTGTCGAGGGTCTGCTGCGCTCCTTCAATTACTTCCATACTTTCAGCTTCGTCGGCAAAACTAGCAGCAGCAGGGACGATATCGGAAAGGGAAAGAAGAATTGCGAGGTGGTCCATTTGCGTCTGTAACTTGGCCGCTAGCTTCTTTGGCAAATTCGTGCTACCTTGAATGGATGTAGATCTACAGGAGAGAAAGATGGTAATTAACTAAAGAAGAGAAAATCGAATAAATTTTACGGAAACAGAGGACTGCGGCAGAATATCACGAATCAACACTGACCTCCCTAGTGAAATATGTTTTTCTGAAACTGAAGGAGAAGGCGGCCAAAAGAAAGAAGGAGACTGGAACTCCTCAATCTCATTCAGTCTTGGAAAATCATCCGGGTCATAATCATAAGAAACAGTTGAGACGGATCGTGACGAAGAAAATGAGTCTGAATCCCATGATCCTGCTGGGGCGGATTCATCGGAAAGATCATCCAGCTGCTTACTTTCCTGTACTGGTTCCATCTATGGAGAATGTACACCCCTGTTATGTATAATCAGAAGAAGGTTGAAAGAAAACAAAGATGGAAAATCACAACAAAAGCTTGAAGAGATCCAGTATATATATCAAGAGACCAGATCTGAGGTGTGCGTTACAGGAAAAAAGAAGAGATCCAGTATATCAGAACAAAACGTTTCTCTAATTAATCACAACAAAAGCTGGATGAGATCCAGTATATCAGAAGACGAGATATGAGGTGCGCGTGACAGGAAAAAAAGTAGAAAGATCAACAGTGCGATATAATAAACCCGAAACGTTTCTCGAATTAATCAACACTAATTTAGCTAAAGTAAATGGGGAACGATCTTCAGATCCAGCTGCAAGAGCAGATTCAGATGATAACGCCCGGGGGGGGAGGGGGGTTGGGTGGATGGGTACAACGTTTGCCGTAGTAAAAGAAGCACAAACCTGTTAGTGGAGTAAGGAAGGAGGTATATACGTTTGCCGTAGTAAAAGAAGCACAAACCTGTTAGTGGAGTAAGGAAGGAGGTATATGGCAAGTAGCCCCGGATTCGAATTCCTACTGTGGCTTTTTTTGCATAAAAAGATTCTGTTCGTTAGTAGTATGATATTGTCCACTCATTTTGCCAGCCTTGCGGCATCGATGTTAGCATGTCAGTGGCTCTTTAGCCCCTGTTTGGAAAAGGCTTGGGTTTATGTCAAACCTGAGGTCTATGTCAAACCTATTTGGATTAGAACCGGCTTGGTTCTATGTCAAACCGGTTTGATCCTATTTGGCAAACCAATCTGGCTTGCCTCGTAAGTTGCGATTTTCAGTCTGCTATATAAAACAAAATACATAAAAGACAGAGCCTAAACCAGCTTAGAATTCCTAAACCTGCTGCTGGCAGGACTGGGCCAAGCCTGCTTTTGGGTGTAACGGAAACCAAAACGGAGCCGTTTCAGGATTTCAAACCAAACACACAACTGGAAAACAGGACTGGCTCGGACTGGCTTGGTACTGGATTTGCAAATGTGGCGCAGATGTGGCGCAGACGTGGCTAATAAGACAAACATTAATCCTGGTCCAAGCCAATCCCAAGCCGTTTCCAAACAGGGGCTTAGGAGTAGCGATCAGTCCAGCTTCTTATCCCATAATAAATGGAAAATTCTAGCTATAGGTAGTCTTCTACCTGCTGCCTATCCAGATTTTAAAAAATGAGCACAGCAGCGCTTCCGAGACAGAATACACCTGCAGTCAAAATTTGCGTTACAACTCATGCAAATACCATACAAAAGTCATACAAGTCACATGCAAACTACAAATAATACATTAACTCACTCACAAATATTAATTGTGAAATCTGATACTAATACAAATTCCAAAAAATAAAAAAATTTCAATTTTCATTTATTGCTAGTAACTTACATTTTTTTAGAGCATTCAAATTTATACTTGTCGAGACGTATAATACGTCCATATTCCTTCACAAATTCGTATGTATATGTTTATTTAAAAGATACATTGACCATTTTTTCTTTATTTTATTACAAATTACAATTGATCTCATTTCACGTAAAGTACAAGACGTGCAGTACAAGATATACAGTACGAACCAGATTTCTCCATTTAAAAGCAATAGTTCCTGATGATCAAAACTGTTAATCTCATATTAGGTACAGTACAAGACGTATAATACGAGACGTACATTACATATACACATAGTTCCTCAGATATTGTACAAATATTCATTGTACATGTCATTTAAATACAAAATGTAATACAAGTACGTGAGACGTACTGTACTAACATTCCGCGATGGCCAAACGAAGCGAACCGGAAAGAGTACGAGATTTTGAAATCTCACGTACTGTACTAGTGTGGGAACGTTGGTGGAATGTAATGAAGTTGTCGCACGTACTGTACTAGTACGAAAAATGCTGCTGAGATAAAATGGAATTGAGTGAGGAATTAATTCGAAACTTTTTAAATTCTTGCATGGAGTTAATTTGTATATGAATTTAATGCATATCAAAATAATTGTTGGGACAGACTTTTCGGATTTTTGTATGGAGTTAATGTGTATATAGAGTTAATGCATGTCAAAAAGAGGTTGGGACAGATTTTTGTAGACTCCCGGAGAAAACGGATATGTGGGCGGGTATTCAGATGACAATGGGTAGCGTTACTCTGATAAATTGTCACTCCGGTTTACCACTTCGGTTTACGGTTAGGAAGATGGTGGTATATAAAACCAGAAACAAATTACAGCCTCCAGCACGACGCCCTCTTCAGTAAAACTTTCTCAGACCAAGGCTTCGCTATCTAGCGGGACAATTATCGAGTAGCCGACGTGAAAAAGTCGCGGTTCAAGACATTGTTCCGCGCTCTCATGCCTGTGGTCAAAGTAACTTGGAAATCAAGGATCCTTGTCCGCAAACCACTCCCGAAGACTGTCAAAGAAATAACTCCATATATAAGAGTTACGCTACACACATTCCCCTTATACCTAGGTTTTTACCCGTTTTTTGGAAAAATACATCTGCAGCATTTACAGTTGTCTGTATATTAATACTCATGTAAAGTCCATACAAAATACAGAGAATGACACAATATGTCTCCCCACTCTTCTCTCCAGAGTATTAATACTCATGCAAAGTCCGTGTAAAGTGTATTAATTCGTTTTTTCTCTTATAATTATTCTCTTCCGTTCTAATCCATCCACCTGTATTCCCATATTAGTATAGTACATACGGAATCCAATAGCAATATTGATCTGGAAGCATAAGTACAGTACCTACATAATCCAGTAGTAACATTTGTCATCTGGAAATAAGTACAGTACCTACGGAATCCATGCAAAATAAGTACAGTACCCACTTGTTAATTCCTACTCAATTTTTTCAAACATAAGTACAATACTTACCAAATTATAAAATCAAGCATAAGTACAGTACTTAACAAATTACAAAATCAAGCATAATTGTATAACTGATCTGGAAGCATAAGTACAGTACCTACGGAATCCAATAACAACATTTTTCACCTACACATAATTTTTTTACAAAAATGTAGTTCAAATTTGGTCCATAATTAACTATAAAATGCATCTATAAGTATTATACCCAATTATTAATTTTCAACTCAGTTTGTCAAATATAAGTACGGTACCTCTTTAATTCATTTGTGAATGTATACGTATTTATTGTAGTTACAGTACTTACGTAATCTGCAGTGGGGATAAATATGTAATAAATTTTTTTTGTAAGCTACAGTGGATTGATATCTGTCATTTGCATGATTGTTGCATGGAGTGGACAGAGTATATGTACCTTGCATGTATTTTACATGCTTTTACATGGATAATAGTATCAAAAACCGGCTGCATGCTGGGATTAATTAAAAAGTACATAATCCCGAATACCGGGTAGGCCGCGGGTATGTCAGGTATTATGTATAGAATTTTTCAGTTCACAGTGATGTGATTGAGGAAAACCCGTGTATAGCTTTAAATCTATGTTTGAGGCATTTCTATAAAATAAATGGGTGGGTATTACGAGTCTGGGTTTCAAAAGTAAAAAAAGGCTCACTTAAAACTGGTCGTATAAAACTTATTCCCAAATCCAGCTGAATGAGTACCGGCCAACGCACAACTAACTAAATAACTCATAGTACAAAGTTCTTGTTATAAATTAAAGATACATGCCTTTGTTCATCTATTTTTGGCAAGATGTTATCTTACACAAATTATGACATTTATTTATTTACATTTGAGGCCAAGAATAATAGCAAACAACAATTTACTATTACAAATTAACTAATATTCGGAGCAATAAAACATTACTCCAATGATGTTTTTTAACATTGAATATGAAAGAGGAACAATTGACGGATACAAATAGGTGCCCAACTCAAACGAACAACATATCATTGTTGTGATTTTACTTAGACATGTTTAAAAACACATTATACAATTATAATTGAAAATAATTTGAATTAAAATGGTTGTATCGTTTCTATAAGTATAAAACATATTATAATGTTAGCGAGACATAATATACACAAATACATTTGTATTTTTAAAGATATATTCTTTAATGACGATATATATATATATATATATATATATATATATGGATTTAATATGCTAAAATATATAGTTTCTAAGTATAAATCAGTAAATATTCAAATGAGAACTAAGTATATAACAATATCAATTTAGTTCTCATAAAATACATCTACTAAGTTTAATGTTCAATTTCCCTTTTATTTATACACCTAGCCCTCGGTTCAACTCATGCAATCCGCATAATAATGATTGACTCACATTTGGTCCAAAAGTCAACGCATGCAATCCGCATAATAATGATTGACTCACATTTGGTCCAAAAGTAAACGGGTGGCCAAATCTCCCACCTAAAACTTGTATTTAAACGATCAACCACTGTGTAAATGAACCGATTTGACATATCTAACTTCCATCATGATATCTATTTAGAAATAAGCGATTTTTGAATGAAGAAACTTTATATCATACTTTACATAACGCATCAACAACATAAAATTTCAATAAACATTGTTCTTATTGTTGAATGTTATTTATTTTGAGGGTCGTTTATATATTTTGGACAAAAAACATCATTTACTATTACGATTTTATTCTAAGTTACACATATAGATTAATATTTTCTTTAATTCAAAAATGATAAAAGCTGCCCCACGAAGTTTTACATCTTAAAAATAAATAAAAAATTTAATCGGTCATCTCTTTTATAGATCTCATGACGCCCAAAGATTGAGAAGAAAACGTCAACAAAGGAAATTTTATGTGAGTTTCTTTTAAAAAAATTTAAGCACTACTATCAGTGATGATTTTTACAATAACTCGTATTGCTATAAATATGTTCTATGACACCACGCTTGTTATTTTTAAACAGTATGATATGCATATTTTTCTTCTTAATTTAAATCTAGTATAATATAACAAACAAAATTTAACTTACTTGTATCCTATGATTTTGGATTATTTGATTTTTTTTAAATGGATGTGCACAACTTTAAACTAAGCCATTTTTTTTCTAAATAAGAATATGATGATATGATTCCATGTCTTATGTGTGGAGCTAAAAAAATTAGCCACCTCCCTTACAAAATTGTTTTCCGTCCTTGTGAGTCTATGACTCCAAAAAATAGAGGTTTTAAGCATCTGCATGCTCAAAATATGTTATAAATTACAGAAAATGTATAACTATATTTGAAAAATCAATTCCAATGATGTGCTACTTGTTAATGTGTCTCATCTTATTTTATACCACAACTAGTTGGTTATATATGTCTTCAGTTAGGGCTGTCAACGGAGGGTATTGTCCGTTTATCCTTTATATGTACCCTGTAGGGTAAGGGTAACAATAAAGGTTTTTGTTACCCGTTCCTATTTATCCTTTCTCCATTTTTCTGCCACATTAAAAGGAGAGAGTAAGATATGGACATTATGCATATCCTGTTACCCGCATTTATTGAACAAAGTTATGTAACTATATAGAAACTTCTAGTGCAAATTCCACCATATATTTTCCAATATAAAAGATTGCCTCGTAGTATATAATTATTAAATGTTGAACCAATTGAAAAGGATGATCATGTCACCTTAAAATAAGTCATTCTTGGATTAATGTTTAAACATATAGCACAAGTATAACATTGTCCTACTTATATTCACAATTTTGAAATTCTAAGTCAAGAAAGATGTGACTTAATCTTTATCATCCTATGCACCGTCTTAGAATAAGCTAGCCTTTTATAAAATTTGTTTTTTTATCAAAATTACCCGTTTACCTTTTACCCTCCTCTTTTACCCTATAGAGAAGAGGGTAAGGGTAAGGGGATTGCTAAGAAGGATAATTATCCTTATCATCTACACTCTGGAGGGTAAGGGTAGAGCCTTACCCTCCCCATACCCTCCCCATTGACAGCCCTATCTTGAGTCTCTGGTAACTTAAGGATGAAGGGTCAGATATCACAAGTTAATGTGTTAATATTATCTTAAGTTTTCCTCAAGAAATCTTCTTGTTTCTTCTACAATGACCAAACCTGTAATTTTCTTATTGTGTTCAAAAGACTTAGCTCTAATAATATATGATATAAGTTTTCCATCCTTGACAATGCATATATTTGGGAAAAATAATTCTTGATAATTGACTTTCATAGTATAATGTAAAATTATGAACAATATTATTATTATAGATATTTCCAAATAATATTTCTCTACAGTTTTACACTTTCATATCACATTGTTCAAGAAAAATGATTTTTGTTTTCACACTGTACGAGAGAAGATCACTATTGTGTATCAGTATTTTTAGTTTATTGGGAAATAACTAATCAATCATGCAGTGTGCAAGGTTAAGGCTAATGATCCACTACAAAGAGAGAAACCTAACAATAAGAAGTCAATGTTCCAATAATACTTATTTATAGTACCATGTCAAATATTCAACATAATTAATTTTTTTACCATTATTAGAAATAACCTTCAAAGAGGAAAAATATGGTTTCACACAATTTAGGAATCACGACATTCAAATATTTTGGCTTGATTTTTGTGAGAGAAAATATAATACTATAATAAAAAGAAAAGACTTCATACCTGAATCCAGTAAAATCTTAAATTTGTACAAATTGGTATTCAAATGGCTCCAAGGCCTTAATATCAAGAAATAAGACATATACTAATATCTTTTGATATCATTCTCTTGGTATAAAGTGATGATGCTAGTGGGACTATAGAAGAAATTAAGAGTTTAAACATATAAGAAAATAGTAACTTAATAATTGTAACCTAGGGTTTAGATGGTTGCAATGATAATAACTGATAAATGGTATGGAATTGATAAGAAAAGGGAACACAATAAACATAAAATGTATACAGTTTATCTAAAAAAAAGTCGAGAGTTACCGATAATTCATATTGACTATAAATATTTCAATAGTCACAATTAATGATTGTTTCACAAAATGATCAAAAGAATATATACGAGTAAAAATTAGTATAGGGAAAATGAATAAGACATTAGTTCAAAAAAATCACTCTTAGGTAATATTCTAATATTAAAGAAATATAGTTTTCTGAAAGTATGATGAACAATTTAAAATTGGTTAAGCACGTGGCTTGGATGGTGCATTGTGTAAGTAAAATGTCAAAATATAAATAATTGTGCTTTAGTTATTCAATAATATGTAATCCAATTAAGATGTGTATATTTGGTAATTTCTTATTGTGTGGCTCACATGTGATCAAAATTTTGACACAACAATGATGACTATCAGTCATGAAGATGATACCTCTTCTGAACTTAATTGTGACAAGGAATGATAGTAAGGAATACCTCTATGAAGAGTACAATTCATATCAGGGTATTCAAATATCTATAAAGAATACAACAGGTCTAAAGTCAATATATGTTCAACAATTTAGCAAAAGGTAAAGATTAATATATTAACATTACACTATTCTTATAATTAAAATAGAAATTATGAATTTGATATACAATTCATTATTATGATAATAGATGTGAAATAAGGTAATTTGATCTCAATACTAAAAAATAATATTGATTTGGCGTTTGTAATAACAATAAGTTTTTAAGATAAATCATTTTTAGGGGAGAGCTTGATATAAACACCCTCCAATTTATTAGATAATCTACGACTCAAACCCCTTGATTTCATAATCTCAAAATAGAAATCCATATTGTTTTGGTCACATAATACAAGTCTAGCACTAGCCAATGAGGGGATTGAAAGATCAAGAATCACTCTCTCATATGATCTTGGGAAGCACATGGGAATCCCTCTTATACATGGAAGAGTCAAGAAGAGTACTAAATCTATGATTGTTGAAAAAGTATAGAGAAAACTAAGCAATTGGAAGGCTAAAAGCCTATCCTTAGCTGGAAGGATACTGCTTGCAAAAAAATTCTGAGTATTATACCATACTATATACTATGCACACCCAGAGATGGAAGGGTGTAGTAAGCGACGAAATGCTTTAGAGAGATGAAACCAATCATAGGTCCAGAGAATCCTGAATAGGTTAACCATCCGAGTTGTTGTTGAATCCATGGGAAGACAAGAGACAACCTGGTGAACTGAAACATCTTAGTAGCCATAGGAAAATAAAAGCAAAAGAGATTCTCATAGCAGCAAGCGAAATGATAAAAACCTAAATTATGATAATGGGGTTGTGGGAGAGTAATACAAGCATCGTACTGCTAGGCTATGGATGATTATTTTTATTATTTCTATTAACGTTTTATGATTATATACTATACGTCTTATAGATAGGGTTGGTGCAAGACCCTAGATTCTATTGGGAATTGGAGATGGCAGATAAGGGAATGGTAGCAAAAAGTTTATCTCTATTTCAAAGGAGCAGATTGTGCTAACAATGATGTATTTAATAAATGATGCTTGTGATATATATACCTGGTCCTGGAGAAAGTCTAGTGATAATCTTCTCAATATTATAATTTCTAATCTGATAACACTCAGACAACAATTATGGTGGCCTCCTAGTGTGACATAATGGATGGAGATTGTCACAATCCTTCTAGTGTGTTGGCAACGGCTACCAAGCCTCTATAGTAGTCGATGTGAACCATCAAGAACTCCTTGTCATGCTACAAGAGCCAACAAGAATGAGTTTGTCTCGTCGATTGTCAACATGCTAGCACAGCCTTTTATCCATCACCATCTCTCCCTTTTACATGTAAGACTTTGTTGGGCCCTTAAGCTACCACAATTGTTAGAGGACAAAGTTTGTTGTTTTTTTTGAAAGCCTTGTCTGCCCCCACCCCCATTATGTAGGAGGTCTAGGTCCATAGTTTTTAGATCCTATCAGGATTTGAAGAAATACAATTTCATGATTTAGTTATTGTTGCGAATCTATAGTCAGTCGATTGGACATTCCAATCAGTCGAGTGGCACTTGAATTGTTCAATCGGACAGTCCATTTGGTCAGTTGGAATGCTTTCCTATTCATAAAAGTATTAATTCTTAATGTGATGATCAATGTACGTCATTACAATCATTTCTTGTCCAGCCATTCGATTGGGCATTCCAATCAATCAATTGGTTCCTATTGACAATCCAATTGGAAATATATTTACTTACCTGATTGAACATTCCAATCTGTCTATTCACTATTTGTAACATACCGAAACTTAGGAATATTTTCATGTTAACCCCTTTCCAATCCTTGCCTTTCCTTTATATCCTTTTTGACCTTTTTCTTAAATTTTCCTATCTTTTCCATCCTTTTGTTCCCAATGTTGAAATTGAATAATATTTAGTGGTTTGGAATATATTTGTTTCACATTGATTCCAACATATGGGTTTATGCACAAATACCTCAATTAGTGTTTTAATTAGAGTCTAAAATAAAAATTGATCCCTAATGAGAGATAATCAGTAGATTATATTAATTTAGAGTTCTTATGGCCTTTTGGGATAAGGAATAAAAGATAGTATGGTTTTGAGTTAGTTAATGTGAATAATAAACCTCTTTTCCTTTCTCTCTCCTCTTATATGGAATTATAGCATAACATAGAATATTGAGTTCAATAATGATTCTTGAGTTAGTAAATGATGTCCATCTCAAAAACCCACACAAAAATTTAATTAGAAAGTATTTTCTTATTAATTCACCATCTTAATACATTAATATATATATTAACAACCAATATAGTTGTTAAGGGTCAAAGCTTGTATAAAGTGAAAATCTAAGTCAATAGTATTATTCTAGACATTAATATTAGCCTATGTTCCAAATTTAAGGTCACTTAGTGAAGGTTTTAACCCCCAAATGAATTACACAAGAATTGATTATAGTTTGACCAAGGTTTGATTATTATTTTATTAATGTGGCACATTTAACCAAAGTCTTAGTTATTTCCTTATCACATGTTACATTTCATTTATTTTGATCTCATGTGTGCCATCTAATGATCATGATTTATTGAACCCCAATCGAACGGCTTGCACATCATCTTCTTTGTATGTTACTTTCGTTGGTTAGAAGTTGTTTCATAGGCTTTGATTCCCTAATTTCGTTCTCCCTGAGTTCGCGATGCATTCATGAGATTTTGGTACTAGCAGATTTGTCTCTCTCAGCCATTTCAATCAATCCCTAATACACCATATCTTGCAGGATCTTAATGAAATACCCAAAGTGGCGCTAAACCAGCTCTCATGCCATTTTCACAGACACCACCCCTAAGCCTTTCCTTCCCTTTTTATGAATCCTAAAGCAACTCCGACCCTATGGCTCTCCTCCTCCACCACCAATTGGACTCTTGGTGTCTTGGAACCTCCAGGACTACTGGATCTGTACCTTTGGAATATACATTCCTAGTGTGGTCTTATCCACTGCCTCTAGTCGAATAAATAGCTTCAGAAGTAGCCTTGTAAACTACTCGATGTTCTCTGAGCATTAGTTCACCACAAGTCTTTCTAAGATTCTTTGTCCTATAAGCCAATTGTTTCTCCTTGCCGATTCCCACCCTTGTGGCCCTATGGTGACTCAAGATCTAGAACAAGGATGCAAAACATCCCGACTCACCCTTAAGGAGTTCCCCAACCATTCAATTCGATCTCAGGAAAGGTAAATTTCATTTACCCAAGTTCGATATTTCATGGCATTCCCCTACATTTTCCAATTTTGGTCACCTTCTTTACCACCATTGTTTCTTTTTGTCTTCGTGGTGACCTCACATAGTTAGTGGTGTTGTTAGTTTGTCAAGGAACTATGGTTACTGTAGAATTTGGAGTCAAGACCTTGAGGTAGATACCTTCCGAAGACCTTGGTGGGCTGAACAGGCCACCACAATGATGAGTCATAACTTGTACAACTCATCTCAACCTCACAAAGATGTTCTTAGTTTTGGTTTATGTAGTCTTGAATCAGAGATCAAAATCCATGGGATTAAAATCCTATTT
Source organism: Alisma plantago-aquatica (assembly GCA_963693085.1). Lineage (NCBI taxonomy): Eukaryota > Viridiplantae > Streptophyta > Magnoliopsida > Alismatales > Alismataceae > Alisma > Alisma plantago-aquatica. The sequence goes on from OY856412.1 coordinate 372,979,253, forward strand.
TGTGTGCTTGAGAGTATTAATACATCGTCTGGTTGATGATGAGACTCTGACCGTTATACCCTTTGTCACGCCTATGATCGTAAAATAGGATGATCGGTATTCTTAGGTTTTCAAGCGCAAGATTCTTTTCGAATGTAGATAATGTTTTGTGTTGGACGTGAAATGTGGATGACTCCAATTGGCCCACGTCAGACGAGTCGATGACTCAGTGGATAAATAGTCATCCATGTGGATTTTCCTCATTGGTTGGTTTTATAAAATTCATAGTAAATCAATGCCTTATCACAAAATTTCAAATAAATAGTCATTAGAAAGTATTTTTCACAAGGAATCTAATTTTAGGATTTTCAAGTTATGTTTTGTCAATTTGTTCTAATTATTTACTAGAAACCCTAATTTGTCATATAAAACCCTAATGCATGTGATGTAATGTTTATTTAGGTCAAAGTGGTCTGGGAATCAACTTAGTGGTGAAAGTGATGACTATGATACTACATTGAGGCATGTGCTTATGTGTTTATGTGAAGTATTTGCTTATGTGCATTATGTAAAGTATGTGTATATGTGAAGTATGTGATTATGTGCATGTATGTGTATGTGCATCCCCACCCTTCGGTTGGGCATTTTAAATCAAACCCTAACATTACCAATGAGGCATAGACTTAGCCTTTAATCTTTTCATTGACCTTTGGCATATCTACTTCATTTAGTTCTTGGGTTTTTAACCCCCATGCAATATTTCATTTATTTAATTTTCCATATGTTTCATTTTCTAGCATGATGAATTATTGACTATATAGCTAATGTAGTGTAGTTATGTGCAACCACCCACAGTTGAGCATGAGTTATTTTTCCCAGTGTAATGTGTTTACTCTCCCCACTTTTATATATATTGTAGGTGTTTGGGAATGTGTTACTCTCCCTTACCTATTGGTTGAAGTTAGGTAGGTGCCTCAACCCTACATTAGTTATTGTAGCCATATTAATGTTGAGGCATGCACCTTTATTATTATTTGACTTGGTAGAAATTCTTATTTGTTAAAAGCCTCATACACTTCACACTCTTTAGCATAGTTGAATCATTACTCCATGTTTACATTTTTTCTATGCTTTATTTGTTCATATTCCTCAATTGACACATACCTTGTTTCTTCTCTTGTTGGGTGATCCCAACCACCCAGGTGTAGGATCAGAGTGAGCAGTAGGAGCATGTTGGACTAGCATAAGATTAGGAATAAGCAGTTCATCCTTTCATTATGGATCTGTCTCTTAAAGTTGTTTCTTGGAGACATATTCATATAGTTTAGTTTCCATGTATCTTAGATCCTTTTGTTGTGTATATCATGCACACCCCTATTGGGATAATTTTGATGTACCCTTTATATAATTGAATATTATCATTTCTCTATATTTTTCTTCTATTCATTGGTCTTTTGTATACCATTATTAGTAAAGAGGTTTTTAGATTCTTTACTCTATTTCCGTCAACCATGTTCTCCAGACGTTAGTCGGTCGACTGGACACTCCAGTTGTTGACTCATTTTCTAGTATTATTTAATCTTATTACCTAAACACTGTATTAACCCAGTTAAACCCTATCTGTGGCTAAACTCTATTTCAGGTTCATCCTATGTGTGTGACCCTATAGGTCCCAAATTACATTGGCAAAGAACATCCGTAACAAATTTATGACATCAGAAGCAACGAGTGATATCTACCACCACATCATTTCTACCCAAGTAATTGGAAAGTTGGAGAATAAATTCAACATAGTTTTGTGATTAGGGTTATTGTGATTGTATAATTCATTTGCCTTAGATATTTGGATTGAACTTGAGGCATGAAATGGACATCCTCTTAATCACATAGTTTATGCTCCTTGAACTAGAGTAGACTTTAGAGATACATATGATCTCAATATAATATATTAAGTCATATGAGTATGGGCATACATTTTCTCAGTCTCACTTATCAAGTGGATAGGATATCAACTCTAGTACGAGGGACAAATCCCATCTTCATCACTCATAATCAATCCCCATGTGTCACAATGTACCCAAACCCCACCTTTATGGAAACCCTTATTCTAGGTCATGTTGGTGTTAAAATACATCAAACGAATGTCATGAGTGTAGTGACTTCAGGTCTAAGAATCACAACCACCATTATCACATGGAGAGGTGATTCTAACTATTATCTAGGTATCACTTCTCAAGGCAGGTCTATCTTCTCTAGAAAGTACCTATGTGTTTGGTTTGATATCATATATCATGACTAATGCGATTCTTTCACCAACCAACACACACTCTAATCTTTTGTATTATTGTTGTCCATTTTTCTTCCACAATAATATCATCCAAGGGACATAACAAGAATGCATATACTCTTATCATACAAATGATCTCATTGTTCATACCCTAAACCTGAAGACATATGTCATCAAGTAATAGCATTCTTTAAACATGCATCATTTTATGTCATCAACTCAACTCAACATATCTAGATGAAAAAAGCCTTTACTATTAATCAAATCAATTATGAAATGTTCCATTCCAATCATCATATGACTAGCTCTCATAGAATATATACCAACAGATCCCACTTGTACTTAGATCCAATCACCCATGAACTTAATACCTAGTGACCTTACATGACCATCATGCTTCTATTGTAAAGGTGCTTTTGCTTGCCAGTTAGCAATATTTCTTTCAGTTGGTACTCTACATATCTTCACATATCCTCATTGTATGATCTCTCATATGAGATGGAATATCCATAGTATATGCTTGGAATGTTGGTGTGATCTAGGTTCCTTGGCTTGTGCAATAGCTCCATTGTTGTCACAATACATGTAACATCCCTTACCTGGGTTATGAGTTAACCCTAAGTGTTTCGCTTAAATATGTAATTAGATGTTTGTAATTATATCCTGGTATGTAATTAAAGCACCTAAGGAACATATGTTGCAATTTATGTCCTTTTTAAACAATGTTGTAGTATTGTTTTGTAATACAGGGACCTATGTGCAAATTACCCAAGTAGAGGGGTTAACTTGCAAATTGTACATGTGAAGATGTTCCTATGATGATGAGACATCATATGAGTGAATATGATGAAGTATGATGGATTCTCCATGCTTGGGCATCAAGATGCAGCTTTTGGAGTAATCTTTGTGCTTAAAACCCTAATTTTGGTGTAAAGTGCAATTTACCCAAAATACAGGGTGCAACATTTAAAATACACCTTATAGAGTATCTTGTATGACTCTTGAAATCATTTAGAGTAAGAATGATGAAGAGGGCACTTCAAATGAATAATCAATTAAGAATGATAATCTTTGAATTTGAATCACCAAGTTGTAAGTGAGGAGACCCTTATATATATGCACCTTAGTAATAAGTTGCCCTTCTTTGCCTTTAGTCCTTGGTTTTAGAAGGAGTTCTGCTTTTGAAATAAGGATAAGGGACGTTCCTAAAGGAGAGAGGGACCTAGATGAGAAAACAAGAAACTACATGTCCTTATGTGAAAGTTCTACCCAAAGTATATATGTTCTTTTCCTTTACAAACAAACGATCGTTTCTTTACTTCCTTCACTTATCCCCTTGCTAAACTGACTGAAGGCAGAGCTATGGAGCAAATGAGATTGGCCAACCTATTCTAGGTAAGTTTGAGTCATCTTCTTGCTCGAATTGTGGAGGAAATCATGAAGCAAGGTTGGTTTGTTAGTATTCCTTACTTGGTTCTTCTTTCTAGCCGACTATTCCCAACCATTTCTTGGAGAAACACCCTTGGCCGACCTATGGAGCTCAAGATTCCATTAAAGGCCTAGAAGCTTGAAAGCTTGGAGCTCTAGGAACGACCTTAAGGTAGGTTTTATAACTCTAAACCTTTTGCTTTATTATGCATATCTTTGTTCTTGCAAATAGTATTAGTTCTTCTTCTTCCCCATCTTTCCTTGCAATCTTGCAAGCAATCCGTGAAGAACAGACCTTGGTTTCAAGGTAGATGATGATGGGCGTGAATACCAAGGCTACTTTATCAAACGGTCCCTAACCTATGGTCTAAACGGTTTGCAAAACCGTTTGATCTCATGCGGTTTGCAAAACCGTTTAGACTCAAACGGTTTCAAAACCATTTGAGGGGTTTGACTAAGGGTTGACCGTTTGAGGTTCTACTGGACACATTATGAATTAACAACCTACAAAGAATCACCATATAATTTCAAGTAATTTTCAAGTTGAAGGCACTTTAATCACCTAAACCATAATCGGGTTCAATTGCTAATTTTATGGACCAATCTTGTTGAAGTTTGGGTTGAGTGGCCCAAACGGTTTCAAAACCATTTGGGGATCACCCAAACAGTCTCAAGACCGTTTGGTGATCACCCAAGACCGTTTGGAGGTCTAGGGTTAAGGTAATTTGATCAATTGAGGGTCCAATCACAATAGGTTGTAGAATTAATTAAAATTGCTGATTTTAGACTTAATTAGGGTTCAACCCTCAACAAATGGACTTAGAGTTTGGTGTGACTTTAGGCAAACGGTCTCAAGACCGTTTGGAGGGTGTCCAAACGATCTCAAGACCGTTTGGGCCAAGTCATGGTCCAATTGGATGACAATTGATGGGTTCAACTTCAATTAGAATCATGTTGATGGATATTGATGATTGAGCGATTACAAACCCTAATTCAATTGGTTCTATCCCTAATTGTCTATCAATTAAGGGTCAATTAAGTGTCCAATTGGTTAAGGATAACCCTAATTGGCTCAATTGATAAGTGGTTAACATGTATGAAACCAATTGAGGGGTTCAACATTGAAAACCCTAATCGATTGTAAGTGTTGATGCACTTTCTAGGTCCATGCAGTTTTGAGACATTTGGACCAAACGGTCTCAAGACCGTTTGGGCTCAAACGGTTTCAAAACCGTTTGGAGCTCATGCTATTTGAACCCATGTAGTTTGCTCATGCGGTTTGGTCATGCGGTTTGGTCATGTGTTTTGATCAAACGGTTTCAAAGTCAATCATGTCCAAATGGTCAACATGATCAAACTGTTTCAAGACCGTTTAAGGTCAAACGGTCTTGAGTGTCATGCGGTTTTGAAGGTCAAAGATACCAAACGGTCAACTCCTCCATGCGATTTCAAAACTGTTTGGTGGTTGAAGTGTGAAACTGTTTGGGGACTTTTTGGATTAAGAATACCTAATGCTTTGAAGGCTTAGATGGTTCAATGGTTGCTTAATCTAAACCCTAATGATACCTAAAGACATTTAAGGGCTAAGTGCTTAGTAGTTTAAACCATGCTATGATCAATGGTGAGTTTTACCAATGTGCCCTTGAAGGGTTCAAGTAGACAACACCCCCTTGCTTAAGCAAACCCTAATGACATGATAGTGGTGATTTAACTTATGTTAATCAGTGATGACTTGACCTAACCTAATCTAGAGTAATGTAATCATCATTCATTAGGGAGAGGAGAGAGAAGACTCCTAATGTGAATAAAAGTCAAGTAAAATACCTTCAACATGCATGAATGTTTATGATTAGGGTATGATCCATCAAGGTGAGATCATGGAAAACCTAGTTATGATGAAAGATTAATCTTAACCTAATTTGAAGGCATCAATGATGATGATTTCATACATGATGATGCTATGAGCTCTATTCACTGTGAAGTGAATAGTAAACCCTAATTCCAGGGTAATATCATGTAATGAGAATAGTAAACCGTAATTTAGGGTGATGTCATGAAAGGAATAATTCTAGGTTATACCTTTAAGTATGAAACCCTATGAATGAATTATAAAGTGAAAAACCTTTATTCCGTGTAAGCTAAAGGGGTTTGATAACCCTAATTGAGGTGAATAAATCCTAACCCTAGACATCAATCGGGGTATATTGATATTAGCACGACCGTGCTAAGGAGCACGACCATGGTAGCTCTCCCCTTGCATGACCTTGCAAGGAAGCACGATCATGGTGTTCTATGAAGAAATTGAAAAGTTATTCCTACTTTATAAATTGTTGATCTGAAGATGAATTGTTTATTATTATTTGTTGGATTAAGCATGCAGGTCCCTATAAGAGGATGATCATACCCAGGTAAGGGTTATGATATCATATTCACTGAAAGCATACTATAAGCTTTATGAATAATGATATATGCTATGTTGCCTATGCTTAAGTGACAACATATGAGATTAATGGGCTGTAAGTGCCATGAGTATCATCAAGGTCGTGATGATTAGATGACTTATGATGAATTGATATCCATCTGATAACTGATGTGAGTTAAACTTGGTACATTTAGTATTCTTATGTTATAGCAATGTTTAAATACTTAAATGCTTGGAAATATGTTTGATGCTAAAAGAATATTGAAATGTACCTAATTAATCAAGTATAATCATACCATGTAGAGCCCTAATCATAGATCCATCATTGTTAGAAGCTAAATGATGGTGAAACAGGTTTTTCTAAGGGAACTCCTGGATCACATACTTTTGAGTATGTGGGGGAATATGGATGCGAATATCCTTACGTCTTAGTGTAGGATTTGATGTAGATGTATCTTAATCCATCAACCCTTCACTATATGTTTATACCGGGGTGATGTAACACTATTCTCCCGAGGAAATCTTTAATGCAACATCGATGAGAGATATACAATAGATCTTTTGATGGCGAAGAGAGTACAGAATGCCACTGTGACTCTAATAGCGAAGTGCCAAAATACACTGGTAAGCTATAGTAGCAGAGACACGAGATGTCCTGCATGTTGATCCTCACACTAACTGAGGAAGATGAGGTCATAAGAATCCGACTATTTTGATGACCTAGGTATGATACTGATGCGACTTAATAGTGATCGGTTGGAGTATGAGCGGTATACCTCATCTCCACAGGGCATAATAATGTTCGTAAAATATAATCAGCCGCGTAGCATATCTGCTAGGGTCGAACTATGCGAAACAATGATTGATGTTACATTGTTTATATTAATATCATGTTCAAGTATACATGTTCTTCATATTCCTTAATGAAGTTGCTTTACTTATTATAAAATCTGTTGTTGAATGATTTAAGTTACTTTGCTTATGTTTTTCCTTAGTTGCTATGACAAAGCTTGTGGCTGAGAGTTATAACTCTCACTGGGACAATTATTTAAAATTGTCTCACCCCGTAGATTTCAACTTTTTAGGTAGACGTCGAGGATGAAGGAACCAGTCTGCGGGTGAACAGTATCAGCAGCAGCAACACCAGGGGCAGCAGTGAATCTCAGGTGGAGATACTGACTGTCCAGTCCTATAGTTAGTTGGTCTTATGTCGTCTCTGTACTCTCAGGTCCTAGGAGTCTATAGGTCTGAGATTTTGGTTTTTAATCTTGAGATTTTGTATCTGAATGTATATAATCACTCAAGATGTGATTTAACAGAGATGTAATCTGTTTATCTTGTTTCTTATAAAGAAGTTTTATGGTTTCTAGATCTTTTCTTAAAAAGTTTTAATTTTTAGTGATTTTTCATATTCCGCTACTAATCAAATGCTTCCGCTGAGTTTATTTTATGATTTACGGTTTGGAGCCCACAATTAAGTGGTATCAGAGCTCTAGGTTCGCTGAGTCTATGGAGACATAGGACTTAGGATGTCGAGTCTGTTCTTAGTGTTTTCTAGTATATCTAATAGTGTCTTCTGCTCCTCTGGAGAAGAAGATAAGTAAGGATGTCTGGACCACACCAGGAGTATGTGGCCGAGAGTAGTGTCGCCGCACCCCGAGAAGGTGCAAGAACAGCCTGTATCTGAGCCACTCATGGAGCCACCTCAGTTTGACCCAACTGACATGGGAAACCCAGCTATCTAGACCATGTTTGGGCAGTTTATGACTACTATGACACACATCACAGACAGGATGCCTATGCCTGCACCTAGGGCACCTGCCCAGTCTGAAGGACAAGGTATCGGTAAGACGTTCGAACGACTCTGTCGAGTCAGAGCGACCGAGTACTTTGGAACAACTGACCCCGCAGATACCGATCTATGGTTAACCGATTTGGAGAAGGCCTTCAGAATCCTGAACATCCCAGAAGCAGAGACGGTTAGACACACTGTCTATCTTCTCAAGGGAAGTGCTGGTCACTGGTGGACCATGAAAGAGCAGAAGAGGCTAGGTGTGGAGGTTTCATTGGAAGTCTTCCGTCGGGGATTTGTTAACAGATACTTCCCAAAGACGATCCTGGACGAGAAAATCTTGTTGGGTTTTGGAGGAATCAGAGAATCAGCGGAAACAAAAATTTTCTCCCCAAACCCAGAACAAAAAGGAATCGCGTCAACATCTATATAATAGGAAAGATGGTTTGTGAATCATACCTTGTCCCAAGGCTTACTCGGCGACAATACCACGCACCTTGCGTGGTATTCACCTCCGGTCTTGGACGGTGTCTATGCAGCTCCTGGTTGCACCGGGACTGAAGACTCCTCCTACCGGACTGTCGGATGAAAGTTGTCCTCCTGAGCGGCAATGACCTCCCGCCTCTGAAGCAGTCCACACGGACCACCTGGAACTCCACTCTCCTTTTCCCATAAGGAAGTGGAAGGAGTCACACCCTCCTGTTGACGTACTAGTCGCCAACACACTCTCCTGTTGTCAATTGCAACTACAGTTGTCCTTCCCTTATTGCACCTCCCTTTGCGGGAAGCACTTGCTCGGGCCCTCTCTCGGTTACCAAAACCAGAGAGAATGACAACTTTGTAGAGCAACCAACTTGCACTGAGTCATACTATGAGAAGCCCCCAATACCCCTATATATAGGCGGGTCATGGGACATGGTTCCCAGCAATATGGGACTAAAAGCAGGAGTAGAAGGGTTCGAGATTTTCCACAAAAAGCAACCATCTCGCAACCTGAACCGATCGGTTCACAAGTGAACCGGTCTGTTGGGGACCTGAACTGATCGGTTCACCACTGAACCGATCATTTGGGACCCTTGAACTGATCGGTTCACTCATGAATCGGTCGGTTGGGGTTCCAGGTTGGTTCCCGATTGACTTTCCTTCTTTTGTTTCCAATCGGTATTGAATACCAATCCTATTTCCAATCAAATTGGATAATTGAAACAAAAGGAAAATTCTCACAAATCCTACTTTCCCAAGTTGCTCGATTGCACCAGTTGAACCGATCGGTTCAACACTTGAACCGGTCATTTCACTCTGTGCATGAGCCGATCGGTTCAACAATTGAGCCGACCGGTTCATCACATGAACCGATCGGTTGGGAGTGCAGATTGTGCAGAATCAGTCAAATGCGATTTCAATCAATTCGATACTCCAATCAATGCATCCAACACCTTGAACATTATGATATTGAGATATCAATTAATTGAGTGTTTAATTGAACTACTAAACTCCTTTAGTAATCAATCTAAACGGTGCTTGTGGACAAAACTCCTCTTCCAGGTTAAATCCTGTGTGTGTGACCCTGCAGGTCCATTTCACGTTGGCAGTGAAAGTCCATAACACTTATGACTTCACAAGCAAAGAGCGGTGCCTAGTCACACATCATTGCTACCCAAGTGAAAGTAGAAAGTTGGAGAACAACTTTCATCCTACAATCCGTGAATGGTGTTATAGTGAATGTATAAATCCTTTGTCACTGATATCCAGAATGAACTCGAGGCATGGAACAGTCATCCTGTCAATGTTCATTCATTTCCTTGATCTCAGAGTAGACTGAGTGAGATGTGTATGGCATCAATATCACATATTGATTCACACGTGCATGCACATGCCTTTCTCAATCCTACTTATCAAGTGGCCAAGGATATCAAACTCCCTCAGGAGGGACAAATCCCATATCTATCACTCACCCCTCAAAAGCCCCATCTGTCAAAGCCACCCAATCATCACCTTTATAACAACCCATGTTTCAGGACTGCGTTTGATGATGTCAAAGTGTACCCAACGACATGTGTTGAGTGCAGTGATTTCAGGTCTAAGAATCACACTCACCACCATCACTGTGAGAGCTGATTGTGACTACCAAGTCATGGTTCCATGTGTCACTCTCATGGTGGGTTTGTCCAGTACCTTGTTCTCTAACAAGTACCTATGTGCTTGGTTTGATATCACTATATCATGACTAATGAGATTCTATCATCAACCAACACACAATCTAGTCTTTAGTGTTATTGATGTCTATGGTTATTTCCATAATAACAACCGACTAGGGACTAAACAAGAATGTATACTCTTGACATCCATATGATCTCATCGTTTAGGTCATGAACCTAAAAGCATACGTCATTGAGTAAAACCATTCTTTAGACATCTATCATGTTACATCATCATCTCAGAAACAGTTTAAACATATAGATTGGAAATTTCCTTTATTATTATTCAAATCATTTACAAAGTATACCATTACAATCATCACATGACTTTCTCTATGGGCATACATACCAACAGACTCCCACTTGCACTTAGAGCCAGTCACCAAGGAATCGCAGTCCTTGTGACCTAGCATGACCATCATGCTTCTGCTGAGAAAGGGCCTTAGTCAGTGGATCAACTATGTTGTCTTCAGTTGGTACTTTGCAAATCTTCACATCTCCTCACTGTACGATCTCTCGTATGAGATGGAAGCGCCGCAGTATGTGCTTGGACCGCTGATGTGATCTGGGCTCCTTATCTTGTGCAATAGCTCCATTATTGTCACAATAAAGCTCAATTGCATCACAACTATTGGGAACTACACCAAGTTCAGAAATGAACTTCCTGATCCACACAGCCTCCTTTGCTGCATGCGAAGCAGCAATATACTCGGCCTCTGTAGTAGAATTGGCAACTGTTTCTTGCTTGGAACTCTTCCAGCTCACAGCTCCATTATTAAGGCAAAACACAAATCCTGACTGCGATTTGTAATCATCTTTATCGATTTGGAAGCTTGCATCGGTGTAACCCTTTACAACCAGCTCTTCCTCACCGCCGTACACAAGAAATTGATCCTTAGTTCTTCGCAAGTACTTGAGGATGTTCTTCACGACTGTCCAGTGAGCATCCTCGGGATCTGACTGGTACCTGCTCATCATGCTGAGAGCATACGAGACATCTGGGTGTGTGCACAACATAGCGTACATGATGTATCCGATGGCTGATGCATATGGGATCCCATTCATACGCTCTCTCTCTTCACAAGATTGGGGACATTGAGCTCTAGAGACGGTAACTCCATGTAGCATAGGGACGTTGCCTCTCTTTGAGTTCTCCATGCTGAACTGCTTCAGCACCTTGTCAATGTAAGTGCTCTGACTTAGTCTGAGAAGCCTTCTAGATCTATCTCTATAGATCTTAATTCCTAGAATATAGGATGCTTCTCCTAATTCCTTCATTGAGAAAGTTTTCCCAAGCCAAGTCTTTACCTTCTCTAAGGCTAAGACATCATTCCCCATCAAAAGTATGTCATCCACATATAATACGAGGAATGTGGTTGAGCTCCCACTAACCTTCTTGTACACACAAGGTTCATCTTCATTTTGAATAAAGCCAAACACTTTGACTTCTTCATCTAATCGAAGATTCCAACTCCGAGACGCCTGCTTCAATCCATAGATTGACCTTTGCAACTTACAGACTTTATTGACATTCTTTGGATCTACAAAACCTCCAGGTTGTGTCATGTACACATCCTCATGTATATTCCCATTAAGGAATGTAGTTCTAACATCCATCTGCCAAATCTCATAGTCATAATAAGCTGCAATAGCAAGCATGATCCTGATGGACTTAATCATGGCAACTGGAGAGAAGGTTTTGTCATAGTCAACACCTTGAACTTGACAAAAACCCTTCACAACCAATCTGCCTTTATAAGTTTGCACATTTCCATCCATGTTGGTCTTTTTCTTGAAGACCCACTTGCACCCTATGGGTTTTACCCCTTCCGGTGGTTCCACCAAAGTCCATACTTTGTTGGAGTACATGGATTCCATCTCGGATCTCATGGCTTCAAGCCATTTCTCAGAATCTGGTCCCTCCATAGCCTCTACGTAGGTAGTTGGATCATCATCTATGATCAACTCTCCACCTTCCTGTGTTACAAGGTATCCAAACCTCTCAGGTTCAAGGCGAGTCCTACTAGATCTACGAGGTCCTTGTGTTACCTGAGGAGACTGAGATTCCACAACACCTTGTGAATCTGCAATTTCCTCTGGTACGTCTACCGGTTCAATGTTTTCTTGTTGGGCTTGAACCTCTTCAAGCTCTATATTCCTCCCACTGCTTCCTTTGGAAATAAATTCCTTCTCTAGGAACACAGCTGTCCTGGCAACAAACACTTTGTTGTCAGTAGGGTGGTATAAGTAATATCCCCTCATTTCCTTGGGGTATCCAACAAAATAACATTTATCAGATTTGGGTTCAAGCTTATCAGGAAACATTTTCTTGACGTAAGCTTCACAACCCCAAATCTTCAGAATAGACAAATCGAGACGCTTCCCGTACCATATCTCATATGGTGTCTTTTGAACCGATTTAGATGGTACACAGTTAAGAATAAACGCAGCAGTTTCAAGAGCATGATCCCAGAAGGAAATTGGAAGATCAACAAAACTCATCATTGATCACACCATATCTAACAATGTGCGATTCCTTCTTTCAGACACACCATTATGCTGTGGTGTTCCAGGTGGAGTCCACTGTGATACAATACCACAGGCTCGCAGAAGGTCCTCAAACTTCTAGCTCAAGTATTCTCCACCTCGATCGAAACGAAGTGCCTTAATACTTTTACCAAGCTGAATATGTACTTCATTCATGAAATCCTTGAACTTTTCAAGAGTTTCTGACTTATGTTTCATCAGGTACACATAGCCATACCTACTGAAATCATCAGTGAAGGTAATGAAGTACTGACACCCATTTCTGGCATTAGTTCTAAAAGGCCCACATACATCAGTATGTATGAGTCCTAATAGATCACTAGCTCTCTCACCTTTACTTGAAAAGGGAGTCTTGGTCATCTTGCCCAACAAACAAGATTCACATGTCTCTATTGATTCATAATCAAAAGAGTCTAGATAACCATCTTTATGGAGTCTAGAAATGCGCTTCTCATTTATGTGCCCTAGACGACAATGCCAGAGATATATTTTGTTTAAGTCATTGAGTTTTTGCTTTTTGGTGTTTACGTTGTATACACTTGTCTCCAAGTCTATCAAGTATAGACCATAAGACATAGGGGCACTGCCATAAAAGATCCCATCTTTAGAAATGGAACACTTTCCATTCTTAATAAGAAATTCAAATCCATCTTTGTCCAAACAAGAGATGGAAATGATATTCCTATTTATGGCAAGTACATAATAGCAGTTCTTCAACTCTATTATTAGCCCACTAGGTAAGTTAACTCATAGGTTCCTACAGAACTGGCGGCAACTCTTGCCCCATTAGCAACTCGTAGTTCAACCTCGCCTTTCCCCAAAGGCCTACTTCTCTTAAGATCCTTCACATTTGAACAAATGTGAGATCCGCATCTGGTATCAAGTACCCATGACGAAGAAGTAGTAAAGTTAATCTCTATCATGTATACACCAGAAGTAGAGATCTCTATCTCTGACTTCTTCTTCCATTGTTCCTTCCATCCTCTCCATGTAGAAGAAATTGGTTTGGCGAGAGAACACTTCTCTCCCTTACCTACTTTCTTCTACACCAACACATTAAGCTTACATAGAGTGGATTCTAAGGCTCCTAGTATATCTAGATTGTGCAGAACACTTCCCACAGTCTTCAACCAGTTATGGAATTTATTCTCAATTAATTTGCCCATTTTAAAAGATGATTCTTTTGCCATTCTACAAGAGAAAATTTGCATTTGTCAAAACCTTTTTGATTTGATTTGAATAAAATTTGACGATAGTTAATTAAGCCTTTAATTAATTACCGCTCCCACTATTTTGACTCAAATTGATAGCCCTCACCATCAATTTGGAAGATTGCAGCGTACAATCTTCTAGTGGGTCAAGATCCTGAAATCCTCTGAGCCATGGACCAACTAGGGCTGTCACCCATAACTCAGATCTCTCAGGTAGGCAACTCTTGCCAATTGCATCATATGCAACTCTTGAAAGATGTCATATGCAACTCCTTGCAATGATCATCTCCATGCCTCAAGGCGCTAGATCCTATCTAGGTCTATTGGATCCTAGATGGGTGACTTAGGTGCTCTAGCGGGGGGGTGAATAGAGATGAAAGCACTTAAACAAAACTCATTAAACCTTCAAAATATATGACAATATAAGGTTGCTAAATAGACAATTTGAGTGCAACTAAATCATGCATAGCAAGGATAAGAGAGATTGAACATGCACCAAAATAGACAAGCTATTTAGAGTGGTTTCACAATTCAAACTAGAAGTGTGTCAGTCCACTTGCCTAGAGAGGTCAACCTCTAGGACTTCAACCAATTGCACTCTTATATTCAATTATAAGACTTACAATACAAGACCAACAAAGGACTTACCTATACAATACAAAAGAGTCTTCAACCTTAACAAGGACTTACCCACTTTGCAAGAGTCTTCGGCCTTCTCCAAGGACTTACCCACTCTTGCACAAGTCTTTGGCCTTGTAGGAATTACCCACTCTTCTTGGATCTTCCGCCTTTGACTTCACCTTCAATCGGAGAAGCTTTCCACCAAGGTCTTACCCACTTGAGCTTGAGTCTTTTGCCTTCTCCAAGGGCTTACCCACTCTAGCTCCAAGTCTTCGGCCTTGATCTTCACCAAGGGACTCCTTCCCTTGTTCTTCTTCACCTCTCTTGGCTAAGAGAGGACTTTCATCTTCAAGATTGGAAATGGATAGATGGGGAGGTTGTGGAAGTGAGAGCCTCACAAGATATACAAATAGAACTAGCTCTCTTACAAATCTCCTACTCACTCTAATGGATGTAGCAAGTGATTAAGCTTAGAGAGAGAGAGGAGGCTGTAGGAAGCACTCAACTATAGAGTAGGAACCTCACAAAGAGTTTGCAATGAATGCTCTCCCACTTGGAATGAAGCCCAAGGGGTCCTATTTATAGTTGGGGATGCATCTTAACCTTTGGGAACACTTGTGAACAAAAACTAGCCATTTTGTGGCTTGCAACAGATCTATTTTCACTTGTTGCAATTCCACAATGGCTAGAAACACTTTTCTGCACTTTTCCGTACAGTGCATTCGGACAAGTTTCTATATGTGTAACTCGACCGATCAAGTAGCAGGCAAACCGATTTCAAGGGATCGGTCGAGTTTGTTCTGAGGAAACTCGACCGACCACTTCAATAGGAAATGGCCTACTACCCAATTGGTCGAGTTCTGTAAGTGCAAAACTCGACCGATGCAATCTCCAGAAAATCGATCAAGGGTTGATCGGTCGAGTTTCAGGGGGTGAAACTGGACCGACCAAGTGCATGTAATTGATTTTTGAAGTTGCATTAAAAGTGCTCTAATAATCGTTCTAAGTTCTCCTGGTATTTTTCTAAGCTTAATTACAAGTCATACAATCATTACAAGTGATTTACAACATGATTCTAATGGATATACATGATATTACAAAAGTGTGCACTTGTATGACTTTGACTTGTCTTTTCTCCAATTTGAGATGCGCAAGTTAGGGCAATTGGAGTGTGTCTATACCTAATCTGAAATTACTCAAGTAGAAGCATTAGACACAAATATGTGGAATGGTTAGTCATCATCAAAACACGAGTTTAGTCAATTTAGACGTGAGTCAACATTGACCTAATTGACCCTGAGTCAACATTCTCCCCCTTTTTGAAGATGATAAACCATTCCATAAATGTATTGAAAACATTTAAGTAAATTCATATCTTTGGAGAAACCTAGGGGTTTAAATAGAATGGAGTTCATATACTCCCCCTCAATTGATGCACCTGGAGCTTTCATACTCCCCCTCAATTGATGCAATTTCTCCTGCATGGTTAGCTTTCATAACATTTATAGAAACTATGTCTTCTACTCATATATGTCTACACATATATGTCTCCTCCCCTTTACCTTTTCCCTTTACATGGACATTCTTCTCCTCTTCATATAAGACATACATTCTTCCTCTTTTTAAAAGAAGACATACCTTTCTCCCCCTTTGTCATTTCAAAAAGGTGGGGGTTATGAAGAAAAAATAAACATCATTTGTTAAAGAGAAAGGAGATAACACAAATATATATGAGGAGAGTAGAAGAACACAGATAGGGTCTTGTCCAAGCATAGAAAGAAAAGCAAGTTAAAGCATATACTTGAACAACCCAAAAATGCAAGATAAAGTGCTGTAGAAAAACAATAAGTTGCAATTTTGACCCTCAAGATGATGGAATTTGACCAAAAACCATCGGAGCTCATGGCAAAGCGACGAGTCTTGCTCAGAAGGTCGTTTCTGCATGAAAAACACTAGTCTTGCACCAAAAACTGAAACTGGAGCAAAAGCTGCATAAAATCAAAAATTACCCCAATTTCTACATACAACGTAGCTCTATGTGCCCTGCATCACAATGTTATGCAAGCAACTCAAGATAGTAGATATGCAATTCAAGGAACAATCTTGAGCATGTAAAAGATAAGATACAAACATAACATATAGATGATCAAAGATACCAATTATTGACAGGGTTAGAACTACATGTATGTGAACTACTAGTAGATGATATCACAAGTTAGGACTACTAGTAGTATCTAGATCATAGCAAAGAGATAAGAAAGATAAAAGCAAGCTATGAGTAGATGTAGAGATATATCCAAACAAAGAGATATGCAAATTTAGAAGCATGAGAGGATATAACTCACTAGATATGCATTCTTACCATAAGATGATTACCCCTATGAACCTCAAGGTTGTATCAAAACAAGATATACACCTAGATAGATGTAGCAAGTTAGAGTAAAACGGAAGCGATTTTAGACACAACCAAGAGATCCACAAAGATCATCATCAAAACCTACAAAACAACTCAAAGCAAGTAATTGCAAGATATAGATATACCAATTTAGAGCAATTAGAGAGATAGAGTTGTAAGCAAGATAGGCAATTTAGAACATGGCAATATGCATATATAAAGGTACCAAAAGAGAGTGCCAAAGAATAAGGCTATTGGTTGATAAAATCTACTTGAGAGGGAAATTCTCATTCAATAAGCCAAATGTATATTCTGTGCATAGTGTAATCGGTCGAGTTCTGAGCAATGACAACTCGACCGATGACAGCTGTTGGCAACACTCTTGGTGCCAATCGGTCGAGTTCCAATAGGGAAAACTCGATCGACAGACCAACTGTCAAAGAGCACATATATTTCATATATTTAAAGGCATGCTTAAGATACAAACCATATCCAGACATGTCTAAGCAAGTTAGTAATGCACTATAAAAGCATTAGAAACAGTTTTTTGAGCAAGAGTGTGAAGAGAAATACAAAATGCCACTTTTGACTTAAAAACCATATGTATAGTGCACACTAACTTGACAAAAACAAGCTAGGATAGGTTATAAGCAATAAAACATTTTACCTTTGTGCTTACCATTGCCTTTTCCACTTGTTGTCACCCTCTACACATCTCACCTTTCTTCTTTCATGTGGATTGAGAAGTCCATTTGCAATTCAATAGCTCAAGTCAATCCATTTGCAGGTACCTACAAGAAGAAAGATGAAATGGTCCCCAATCATGTTTTTGGGTCCGAAGGGGTTAGTTTAGCAACCCAAATCTTATTGCTCTTGGGTGCTTTCATAAAAGGACAACAATTAGAATAATGACCTAATTCATTGCAATAGTTGCATGTGCCCATAGTCTTGGAACTAGAGGATTTTCCATGGAATATTGGAGGTCCTTTATCTTTGTTGTTCCCTTGACTACTATCATACCCTAAACCATGTCTACCAATTTGTTTAGTAGTATGGTCTAGGATTTGATTAAGATTCTTTTTACCAACTAAGAATCTTTGCAAAGAAGATCTTAAACTATCATTATCATGCTTAAGAGAAGCAATAGTAGAATACAATTGATTAATGTTATCTCTAGCATGTAGAAGATCATTTTCTAAGCAAAGAGTTTTAGTTAAATAAGAATCTCTATCAGTATGAAGAGCAACAACATTATTCTCTCTATTAGTAGAACTAGAACAAGATTCATGCCCATTGATTTTAGCAAGTAAGGAGGCATTTTCTATTTCTAATTCATGCAAAACAAAATCTTTGTTCTTGTTTTCAGATTTAAGAACATTAATGTCATGCATGAGAGAATCAACAATTAAAGTATGCTCTTCATTAGAACTAGGCATGAGAGGTTGAGCTTCTAGAAATTTTATCTTATCAAGCAAACTAGCATTTTCAAGTTTAATAGAGTTTACTTGGCTAAGACAATCATTTTTATCATTTAGCAAGCAAGAATTTGCATGTTCAAGATCATTTAATTCTACAAACAAATTATCAACAATTTTAGCAAGCTTTTTCTTTTTCTTTTGAGAAGACTTAAGAGATGCACAAATATCATGAATGAGATCAATCAAGGATTCTTTATCTAAAGAGTCTAGATTTAACTCATTTGAGTCTTCACTTGTTGATGCTACAAGAGAAAAATGACATTCTCCTTCATTACTAGAGCTTGAGCTTGATCCTTCACATGAATCTTCACTTGAGCTTGAGTTGGAGGAGCCACTAGAGCTTGAGTGCCATTTGTCCTTGTGAAGATGGGTCTTTTTGCCTTGTGGGCAATCTTCCTTGTAGTGACCCTTCTTTCCACGTGTGAAGCACCGGATGGAGGAGGACTTGCCTTTGTAGAGTCTACCCTTGGAGTACATGGCATCTTCTTCAACTTGAGAGGATTAAGAAGCTTGAACAACAATAGCCTTGATTTGAGCTTTGATTTCAGCCTTCTTCATTCTCTTGAGTTCTTTCCCCTATTGTCTTTCTAATTCCTCCCTCTTGTCAAGTGTAGCTTCATGTGCTTGAAGATTTCCAATGAGCTCTTCAATAGGAATATCCCTAAGCGACCTTTCTTCTTCAATAGAAGTCACCTTGGATTCCCATCTCTTGGGGAGAGTTCTAAGTATCTTTGAGTTGATCTCTCCACTAGACATAGGATGTCCTAGAATAGCAAGACCATTCAAGATGGTGTTGAGCCTTGAGTACATGTTGGCTATGCTCTCCTCCTTTCCCATCTTGAAGTTCTCCAGCAACCCTTTGAGCATGTAGACTTTGCTTTCCTTCACTTGATCTGTCCCTTCATAAGTGATGCAAAGCTTTCTCCATACCTCATAGGCCGTCTCATAAGAGGAAATTCGGTTGAACTCGGTGGGGGTCATGGAGGCATAAAGGATGTGCATGGCTCTTGCATTCAAGGTGGCTTTCATCAAGGTGGCTTCATCCCATTCTTCAATGTTTGTCTTTGGTAGAATGTATGGGCTGTTCACCATTTGCCACATCTCGAGACTTGATCCTTGGATGAAGAATTGAAGTCTTCTTCTCCAATAGAGGAAGTTGCTCCCATCAAAGATTGGAAGGCTTCTCAAGAGTCTCCCTCCTAGGTAGTCACCCATCTTCTCCTACTTGTTGAAGTATGCTTGGATAAGACCCGCTCTGATACCACTTGTTGGATCCTAGATGGGTGACTTAGGTGCTCTAGAGGGGGGTGAATAGAGCTGAAAGCACTTAAACAAAACTCATTAAACCTTCAAAATAAATGACAATATAAGGTTGCTAAATAGGCAATTTGAGTGCAACTAAATCATGCATAGCAAGGATAAGAGAGATTGAACATGCACCAAAATAGACAAGCTATTTAGAGTGGTTCCACACTTCAAACTAGAAGTGTGTCAGTCCACTTGCCTAGAGAGGTCAACCTCTAGGACTTCAACCAATTGCACTCTTATATTCAATTATAAGACTTACAATACAAGACCAACAAAGGACTTACCTATCCAATACAAAAGAGTCTTCAACCTTACCAAGGACTTACCCACTTTGCAAGAGTCTTCGGCCTTCTCCAAGGACTTACCCACTCTTGCACAAGTCTTCGACCTTGTAGGAATTACCCACTCTTCTTGTATCTTCCGCCTTTGACTTCACCTTCACTCGAAGAAGCTTTCCACCAAGGTCTTACCCACTTGAGCTTGAGTCTTTTGCCTTCTCCAAGGGCTTACCCACTCTAGCTCCAAGTCTTCGGCCTTGATCTTCACCAAGGGACTCCTTCCCTTGTTCTTCTTCACCTCTCTTGGCTAAGAGAGGACTTTCATCTTCAAGATTGGAAATGAATAGATGGGGAGGTTGTGGAAGTGAGAGCCTCACAAGATATACAAATAGAACTAGCTCTCTTACAAATCTCCTACTCACTCTAATGGATGTAGCAAGTGATTAAGATTAGAGAGAGAGAGGAGGCTATAGGAAGCACTCAACTATAGAGTAGGAACCTCACAAAGAGTTTGCAATGAATGCTCTCCCACTTGGAATGAAGTCCAAGGGGTCCTATTTATAGTTGGGGATGCCTCTTAACCTTTGAGAACACTTGTGAACAAAAACTAACCGTTTTGTGGCTTGCAACAGATCTATTTTCACTTGTTGCAATTCCACAACAGCTAGAAACACTTTTATGCACTTTTCCGTACAGTGCATTCGGTCGAGTTTCTATATGTGTAACTCGACCGATCAACTAGCAGGCAAACCGATTTCAAGGGATCGGTCAAGTTTGTTCTGAGGAAACTCGACCGACCACTTCAACAGGAAATGGCCTACTACCCAATCAGTCGAGTTCTGTAAGTGCAAAACTCGACCGATGCAATCTCCAGAAAATCGATCAAGGGTTGATCGGTCGAGTTTCAGGGGGTGAAACTGGACTGACCAAGTGCCTGTAATTGATTTTTGAAGTTGCATTAAAAGTACTCTAATAATTGTTCTAAGTGCTCCTAGTATGTTTCTAAGCTTAATTACAAGTCATACAATCATTACAAGTGATTTACAACATGATTCTAATGGATATACATGATATTACAAAAGTGTGCACTTGTATGACTTTGACTTGTCTTTTCTCCAATTTGAGATGCGCAAGTTAGGGCAATTGGAGTGTGTCTATACCTAATCTGAAATTACTCAAGTAGAAGAATTAGACACAAATATGTGGAATGGTTAGTCATCATCAAAACACGGGTTTAGTCAATTTAGACGTGAGTCAACATTGACCTAATTGACCTTGAGTCAACAAGGTCACCTTGTTAAGTCTGACCCAAAGCCAACACGATGAACATGCACCCTGCTAGGGCAGACCCACACATTCATCCTTCACGCTTCCACGAGATAGACAGTGCACCACGCTAGGGCGTGCCCACACTTGGTCGATCAAGCTTTTCACATGTGTCGTATTTGGAAGGCATCTAAAACTTAATATTTAATGAGGGATTTTGTTTTTATATACATATACATATCCAATCACCACAATATATAGTACGTATCATATACATGCTATATCCCACAGAAAACATGCATAAATGATAAAAAGCAATGATTATGGCCATCCTATTTGTGATTCCTTGAGCCAAGAGGAATCACGGTCATCTAGGTCTACATCACATGCAACCTGTACAAGATGAAATCTGTGCCTGCCTTTCTAGGTTTGATCAGCTCATCTCCATGACTGATCGGCTCTCCATCAGGTAGGTTGTTCGGGTGCCACCAGCCGATCGACTGGCACCTCCTACCGATCGGTTCACCGGTCATCGTGCATCTCCTCAGGTCGCCACCCGCTCTCTCGTTCCTCAAACCGTCCGTCTGGATCACCAACCGATCAGTTCACTCCTTGAACCGATCGTCTTCAGGTCGTCCGCCGTTCTTTGACATAATAGGAAATAAAATCTATCCTATTTACAATTGAATTGTGAAACCCCGAGTTACATTTGGGGGGAGCAAAGGTTGGAAAAGAATTCTCGAATTATTTCGAGTTACATCAGGAATAGGAGAAGGGAATCGGTGCACAGACCGAGATGCAAGCAACCACACAAACAACCACACATAGATATAGGGGTTTATAGGACATAATCATGCTACACATTCACCACAAAACTCGTTTTAAGGGTGACGTGTATCGAGTGCATTAATATTACATATCATATATGTATATGTGGGATTTGTCGATTGGACATGTATAAAGACGATATTATTCGCATCGCATGCAATAAATAAAGGCAACGAACCAAAATCGATCACATCTATAATCCTAAAATCTAGAGAGGTTGACCTTGCTCTGATACCACTGTTGGGTTTTGGAGGAATTAGAGAAGCAGCGGAAACAAAAATTTTCTCCTAAAACCCGGAACAAAAAGGAATCGCATCAAAATCTATATAATAGTAAAGATGGTTTGTGAATCATATCTTGTCCCGAGGCTTACTCGGCGACAATACCACGCAACTTGTGCAGTCTTCACCTCTAGTCTTAGACGGTCTCTGTGCAGCTCCTAGTTGCACCGGGACTGAAGACTCCTCCTCCTACCGGACTGTCAGATAACTGTTGTCCTCCTGAGCGGCAGTGACCTCCCGCCTCTAAAGCAGTCCACACGGACCACCTAGAACTCCACTCTCCTTGTCCCACAAGGAAGTGGAAGGAGTCGCACCCTCCTGTTGACGTACTAGTCGCCAACGCACTCTCCTGCTTTCAATTGCAACTACAATTGTCCTTCCCTTGCTGCACCTCCCTTTGCGGGAAGCACTTGCTCGGGTTCTCTCTCGATTACCAAAACCAGAGAGAACGACAACTTTGCAGAGCAACCAACTTGCACTGAGTCGTACTCTGAGAAGCCCCCAATACCCCTATATATAGGTGGGCCATGGGATAGGGTTCTATGTGCCCGACAATATGGGACTAAAAGTAGGAGTAGAAGGGTTCGAGATTTTCCAAAAAAAGCAACCATCTCGCAACCTGAACCGATCGGTTCACAAGTGAACCGGTCGGTTGGGGACCTGAACCGATCGGTTCACCACTGAACTGATTGTTTGGGACCCTTGAACCGATCGGTTCACTCATGAACCGGCCGATTGGGGTTCCAGGTTGGTTCCCGATTGACTTTCCTTATTTTGTTTCCAATCGGTATCGAATACCAATCCTATTTCCAATCAAATTGGATAATTGAAACGAAAGGAAAATTCTAACAAATCCTACTTTCCCAAGTTGCTCGATTGCACCAGTTGAACCGATCGGTTCAACACTTGAACTGGTCATTTCAATTTGTGCATTAGCCAATCGGTTCAACAATTGAGCCGACCGGTTCAGCAACCTCAGCCGACTGGTTCATCACATGAACCGATCAGTTGGGAGTGTAGATTGTGCAGAATCAGTCAAATGTGATTTCAATCAATCCGATACTCCAATCAATGCGTCCAACACCTTGAACATTATGATATTGAGATATCGATTAATTGAGTGTTTAATTGAACTACTAAACTCCTTTAGTAATCAATCTAAACATTGCTTGTGGACAAAACTCCTCTTCCAGGTTAAATCCTATGTGTGTGACCCTGCAGGTCCATTTCACGTTGGTAGTGAAAGTCCATAACACTTACGACTTCACAAGAAAAGAGTGGTGCCTAGTCACACATCATTGCTACCCAAGTGAAAGTAGAAAGTTGGAGAACAACTTTCATCCTACAATCTGTGAATGGTGTTACAGTGAATGTATAATTCCTTTGTCACTAATATCCAGAATGAACTCGAGGCATGAAACAGTCATCCTGTCAATGTTCATTCATTTCCTTGATCTCAGAGTAGACCGAGTGAGATGTGTATGGCATCAATATCACATATTGATTCACACGTGCATGCGCATGCCTTTCTCAATCCTACTTATCAAGTGGCCAAGGATATCAAACTCTCTCAGGAGGGACAAATCCCATATCTATCACTCGCCCCTCAAAATCGCTATGTGTCAAAGCCACCCAATCATCACCTTTATAACAACCCATGTTTTAGGACTGCGTTTGATGATGTCAAAGTGTACCCAACGACATGTGTTGAGTGCAGTGATTTCAGGTCTAAGAATCACACTCACCACCATCACTGTGAGAGCTGACTGTGACTACCAAGTCATGGTTCCATGTGTCACTCTCACGGTGGGTCTGTCCAGTACCTTGTTCTCTAACAAGTACCTATGTGCTTGGTTTGATATCACTATATCATGACTAATGAGATTCTGTCATCAACCAACACACAATCTAGTCTTTAGTGTGATTGATGTCTATGGTTATTTCCACAATAACAACCGACTAGGGACTAAACAAGAATGTATACTCTTGACATCCATATGATCTCATCATTTAGGTCATGAAACTAAAAGCATACGTCATTGAGTAAAACCATTCTTTAGACATCTATCATGTTACACCATCATCTCAGAAACAATTTAAACATATAGATTGGAAATTGCCTTTATTATTATTCAAATCATTTACAAAGTATCCCATTACAATCATCACATGACTTGCTCTATGGGCATACATACCAACAAATCTCTCAATTCGAGAGGTTGAGGCAAGGGTTGATGAACATTAGCAAATATGAAGCTAAGTTCATGGAGTTGCTGCGATTTTGTCCGCACATGGCTGCTACAGAAGGAGAGAGGATTAGGAGGTTTGAGAAAGGGCTGAATGCCGAGTTGACTACTCCCGTGTCTACCCTACAAAACCGGGAGAGGTTTGCTACCTTCGTTAAGTCATTCTGAAGGATAGAGAGGTCCGTAGCCGAGAATAGGCAAACCCATAAGAGATATCCTCAGTTCCAGGGATCTTCATCTAGAGACTTCAAGAAGCCTAGATTTTCTGCACCTACACTTCCACCACCCAGACCTAGTGCTCAGACATAGTGGACACCAAGTAGAGGTAGAGGATGAAGCCTACCACTACATGAGACTTACAATTCAGCATCGATGTCGGTCATAGGACCACCCAGACCACAGCAACAAGACAGAAGCTGTTATATCTGTGGGAAGGTGGGACACCTAATGAAGGACTGTAGAGCTAGACCAGCCAGTGTGACACAGCCACAGAGGCAGAACCAGCAAGGATCCCAGAGGAGACAGTTTCAAGGAGCAGCTAGAGGATGTGGACAAGCGTCCCAAGTTGGGTCGTCAGCACCGAATCAACCTCAGGCGACAATAAGGTTCTACGCGATGAACCCACCTGATGCAGTAATCAACCCTCGGGTTGTGGCAAGTCAAATGGAGTTGTTATATTCTGTTATGTCTACATCTTGTATTGTATCTATTTTGATTGACCCAGGTGCTACACACTCCTTTATCACTCGAAGAGTGATTCGTAACTGCAATATGACAGTTAGTCATAGGGCAGACAGCTTGTTGCTTGAGACTCTATTGAGAGGGTCTACCGTGTTGCAGGAGGCATGCTCTCCCAGCATCCTCTTCTTTTCTGATCATCACATTCAAGTGGATCTTATACCACTTGAGATGCAAGGATTTGATATAATCCTTAGGATGAATACCTTGGAAAGGTATAAGGTTGTCTTGGATTGTGAATCCAAGCAGGCTGTGTTTGCTGACGAAAGCGACACATGGATATTTCAAGGAGAGAGAAAGATTCTACCCACTTGTCTTGTGTTAGCTATGGTTGCTGAGAAGCTGATGAGGCAAGGATGTTATGCATTCTTAGCCTAGGTGGTAGATACTACCATGGAGAGTCCTAACCCTACTGAAGTTCCAGTAGTCAGGGAATTCAAATATGTATTTCCTGAAGAACTTCCAGGTGTACCACCGCCTCGAGAAATTGATTTTGAAATTAATTTGATCCCAGATACACAACCCATAGCATAGACACCGTATAGGATGGCGCCTGCTGAGATGGAAGAAATCAAGAAACAACTTCAAGAGTTACTTGAGAAGGGTTTCATCCAACCGAGCACTTCACCCTGGGGTTCTCTGGTTCTTTTGTTAAAAAGAAAGACCGATCAATGTGGTTGCGCATTGATTACAGACAATTGAATAAAGTAACAATAAAGAACAAGTTCCCCTTGCCGAGGAATTATGATCTCTTTGACCAGTTGCGTGGTGCAACCATCTTCTCGAAGATAGACTTGAGGTCAGGATATCATCAACTTCGTATTAAGGATAGTGACATACCCAAGTCTACCTTTAGGACAAGGTATGGTCACTATGAGTTCACAGTTATGTCGTTTGGACTAACTAATGCACCGGCTGCATTTATGGAACTCATGAATAGGATCTTCTGACCATTCCTTGATTAGTGTGTTGTTATCTTCATAGATGACATTCTAATCTATAGTAGAGATGCTCAGCAACATGAACACCATCTTCGTTAGGCTCTAACTTTGCTAGGAGAACACAAGCTATACGCTAAGTTTAGCAAGTGTGAGTTTTGGTTACCGGAGGTATCTTTCCTCGGACATGTGACATCTGTCTGGGGTATTCGTGTTGACCCCAAAAAGGTAGAATCTATTCTACAGTGGGAACAACCGAAGACACTGACAGAGATCCGTAGTTTCTTAAGGTTGGCTGTTTATTATCGGCGGTTCATTAAGAACTTCAGTTCTATAGCCTTACCCTTGACTAAGTTGACTCGGAAAGATGTTCCTTTTATCTGGAGTGATAAGTGCCAGTAGTCTTTTCAGTTGTTAAAGGAGAGGTTGACAATTGCGCCTGTACTTGTGTTACCTGAGCAAGGCAAAGGATACACAGTTTTCTATGATGCCTCCAAGAATGGACTCGGATGTGTGTTGATGCAGGATAAGCAAGTGATTTCTTTTTCTTCCCGACAGCTTAAGAAATACGAGGAGAATAATCCGACACACGATCTGGAGTTAGCTGCTGTGGTTCATGCCTTGAAGATCTGGAGACATTATCTCTATGGAGAAACATTCCAAATTTTCACTGATCATAAGAACCTTAAGTATATCTTCTCTCATCACGAGCTTAACATGAGGCAACGCCGCTGGATGGAGTTAATCAAGGACTATGATTGCACAATTGATTACCATCTAGGGAAAGCCAATGTTGTTGCAGATGCTTTGAGTAGGAAACCAGCAACACCATCCTCTAATAGGGCACAACTAAACTCTTTAGTATGCTCCAGAAGAGATATGCTTATCTCCTTAAGGCAAGACAATGTACAATTGAAGGTGTCATTGTTAGCCGGGTTGTTGGCTGAGATGCATATAAAACCTACCCTAAGAGACCAAATTAAGGAGGCACAACAAGTTGATGTTGTAGTTCAGCAGATCAGGTCAGAGTATGGTGATGAGAAGCGAGATGGTTTCCATGACTCAGAGGACCAGGTGGCATGTTATCATGGGAGGATGATAGTACCAGATGTGGATAACTTGAGGAAGTTAGTCCTGGAAGAAGCTCATTGTTCAATGTATGCTATGCATCCAGGAAGCACCAAGATGTATCGAAACTTGAAAGATATGTATTGGTGGCATGGGATGAAGAAGGATGTTGCTGAGTTTGTTGTAAGGTGTTCGGTGTGTCAGCTGGTTAAGGCTGAACACCAGAAGCCTGTAGGAACAATGCAACCTTTACCCATACCACAGTGGAAATGGGACCATGTAACCATGTACTTTGTTGTTGGCCTACCCAGGATAAGCAAAGGACATGATTCCATCTAGGTAACAGTTGATAGGTTGACAAAGACAACACATTTCTTACCTGTCAAAACAACCTATTCTGCTGAGAGGCTAGCACAGTTGTATGTTCAGGAGATAGTGCGACTGCACGGAGTTCTTGTCACTATAGTTTCAGTCAGAGGTCCCTAGTTTACGAGTTGTTTTTTGGAGCGACTGCACAAAGCATTAGGTGCCCAGTTAAGGTTTAGTACAACCTTTCATCCACAGACCGATGGACAGTCAGAAAGGACTATATAGACCTTGGAGGACCTGCTGAGAGCATGTGTTCTTCAATTTACAGGGAGTTGGGATCTGCACCTAAGCTTGATAGAGTTTTCCTACAACAATAGCTATCAACATAGCATTGACATGGCACCTTATGAAGCTTTGTATGGTATATGTTGTAGATCACCTTTATGTTGGTATGAAACCGGTGAATATCAACTGTTAGGTCCTGATCTTGTGCAGCAAACCACAGACAAGATTAAAGTAATACAACAACAGATTAAGACTGCACAGGATAGGCAGAAGTCTTATGCTGATAGACTTCGTAGACCCTTAGAATTCCAGGTTGGAGACAGAGTATACCTCAGGGTCTCACCTTGGAAAGGGGTTCTTCATTTTAGAAGGAAAGGGAAGTTAGCTCCTAGATTTATGGGGCCTTATCCAATCATTGAACGGGTTGGAAAGGTAGCCTATAGACTAGAGTTACCACCAGAGTTACAGAAGTTACACCATGTGTTTCACATTTCTATGTTGACGAAATGTCACCCTGATACCGAGTCAGTTCTACAACCTATGGAGGTAGAATTGAACGATGATATAACTTATGAGGAAGGACCAGTGTCAATCCTAATTAACAGAATTAAAAAGATGAAAAAGAAAGATATAAGTCTTGTGAAAGTCCTCTAGAATCATCATGGTGTCGAAGAAGCCACTTGGGAACTGGAGGAAGAGATGAGAAGGAAATACCCTGCTCTTTTCTCTTAATATGTTTTATTGATTTCAGGAACGAAATCCTTGTAAGGGGTGGATAATTTGTAACATACCTGACCTGGGTTATGAGTTAACCCTAGGTGTTTTGCTCAAATATGTAATTATATGTTTGTGATGATCTCCCGGTATGTAATTAAAGCACCTAAAGAACATATG
Organism: Alisma plantago-aquatica; assembly: GCA_963693085.1. Classification (NCBI taxonomy): domain Eukaryota; kingdom Viridiplantae; phylum Streptophyta; class Magnoliopsida; order Alismatales; family Alismataceae; genus Alisma; species Alisma plantago-aquatica. Next base: position 373,008,050 of record OY856412.1, read on the forward strand.
TTGCAATTTCTGTCCTTTTTAAACAATGTTGTAGTATTGTTTTGTAATACAAGGACCTGTGTGCAAATTACCCAGGTAGAGGGGTTAACTTGCAAATTGCACATGTTAAGATGTTCCTCTGATGATGAGACATCATATTAGTGAATATGATGAAGTATGATGGATTCTCCAAGCTTGGGCATCAAGATGCATCTTGTGGAGTAATCTTTGTGCTTAAAACCCTAATTTTGGAGTAAAGTGCAATTTACCCAAAATATGGGGTGCAACATTTAAAATACACCTTATAGAGTATCTTGTATGACTCTTGAAATCATTTAGAGTTAGAATGATGAATAGGGCACTTCAAATGAATAATCAATTAAGAATGATAATCTTTGAATTTGAATCACCAAGTTGTAAGTGAGGAGACCTTTATATATATGCACCTTAGTAATAAGTTGCCCTTCTTTGCCTTTAGTCCTTGGTTTTAGAAGGAGTTTTTCTTTAGAAGTAAGGATAAGGTACGTGCCTAAAGGAGAGAGGGACATAGATGAGAAAACAAGAAACTACATTTCCTTATGTGAAAGTTCTACCCAAAGTATATAGGTTCTTTTCCTTTACAAACAAACGATCATTTCTTCACTTCCTTCACTTATACCCTTGCTAAACTGACTGATGGCAGAGCTCTGGAGCAAAGGAGATCAGACAACCTTTTCTAGGTAAGTTTGGGTCATCTTCTTGCTCGAATTGTGGAGGAAATCATGAAGCAAGGTTGGTTTGTTAGTATTCCTTACTTGGTTCTTCTTTCTAGCCGACTATTCCCAACCATTTCTTGGAGAAACACCCTTGGCCGACCTATGGAGCTCAAGACACCATTAAAGCCTAGAAGCTTGAAAGCTTGGATCTCTAGGAATGACCTTAAGGTGGGTTTTATAACTCTAAAACTTCTGCTTTGTTATGCACATCTTTGTTCTTGCAAATAGTAGTTAGTTCTTCTTCTTCCCCGTCTTTCCTTGCAATCTTGCAAGCAATCTGTGAAGAACAGACCTTGGTTTCAAGGTAGATGATGATGGGCGTGAATACCTAGGCTACTTTATCAAATAGTCCCTCACCTATGGTTTAAACGGTTTGCAAAACTGTTTGGGACCAAACAGTTTCAAAACCGTTTGATCTCATGCGGTTTGCTAAACCGTTTAGACTCAAAAGTTTCAAAACCGTTTGAGGGCTTTGACCAAGGGTTGACCGTTTGAGGGTCTTCTGGAAACATTATGAATTAACCACCTACAAAGAATCACCATCTAATTGCAATTAATTTTCAAGTTGAAGGCACTTTAATCAGCTAAACCCTAATCGGGTTCAATTGCTGATTTTATGGACAAATCTTGTTGAAGTTTGGGTTGAGTGGCCCAAACGGTTTCAAAACCATTTGGGGATCACCCAAACGGTCTCAAGGCCGTTTGGTGATCACCCAAGACCGTTTGGAGGTCTAGGGTTAAGGTAATTTGATCAATTGAGGGTCCAATCACAATAGGTTGTAGAATTAAAGTGCTGATTTTAGACTTAATTAGGGTTCAACCCTCAACAAATGGATGTAGATTTTGGTGTGACTTTGGGAAAACGGTCTCAAGACCGTTTGGAGGGTGTCCAAATGATCTCAAGACCGTTTGGACAAGTCATGGTTCAATTGGATGACAATTGATGGGTTCAACTTCAATTAGAATCATGTTGATGGATATTGATGATTGAGCGATTACAAACCCTAATTCAATTGGTTCTAACCCTAATTGGCTATCAATTGAGGGTCAATTGAGTGTCCAATTGGTTATGGATAACCCTAGTTGGCTCAATTGATAAGTGGTTAACATGTATGAAACCAATTGAGGGGTTCAACTTTGAAAACCCTAATCGATTGCAAGTGTTGATGCACTTTCTAGGTCCATGCGGTTTTGAGACATTTGGACCAAACAGTCTCAAGACCGTTTGAGTCCAAATGGTCTCAATACCGTTTGGGGCCAAATAGTCACACGACCATTTGGGCTCAAACGGTTTCAAAACCATTTGGAGCTCATGCAGTTTGAACCCATGCGGTTTGCTCATGCGGTTTGGTAATGCGGTTTGGTCATGCGGTTTGATCAAACGGTTTTAAAGTCAATCATGTCCAAACGGTGAACATGATCAAACCGTTTCAAGAATGTTTAAGGTCAAATGGTCTTGAGTGCCATGCGGTTTTGAAGGTCAAAGATACAAAACGGTCAACTCCTCCATGCGGTTTCAAAACCGTTTGGAGGTTGAAGTGTGAAACCGTTTGGGGACTTTTAGGGTTAAGAATACCTAATGCTTTGAAGGCTTAGATGGTTCAATGGTTGCTTAATCTAAACCCTAATGATACATAAAGACACTAAAGGGCTAAGTGCTTAGTAGTTTAAACCATGCTATGATCAATGGTGAGTTTGACCAATGTGCCCTTGAAGGGTTCAAGTAGACAACACCCGCTTGCTTAAGCAAACCCTAATGACATGATAGTGGTGATTTAACTTATGTTAATCAATTATGACTTGACCTAACCTAATCTAGAGTGATGTAATCATCATTCATTAGGGAGAGGAGAGAGAAGACTCCTAATGCGAATAAAAGTCAAGTAAAATACCTTCAACATGCATGAATGTTCATGATTAGGGTATGATCCATGAAGGTGATATCATGGAAACCCTAGTTATGATGAAAGATGAATATTAACCTAATTTGAAGGCATCGATGATGATGATTTCATACATGATGATGCTATGAGCTCTATTCACTGTGAAGTGAATAGTAAACCCAAATTCTAGGGCAACATCATGTAATGAGAATAGTAAACCGTAATTTAGGGTGATGTCATGAAAGGAATAATTCTAGGTTATACCTTTAAGTATGAAACCCTATGAATGAATTATAAAGTGAAAAACCTTTATGCCTTGTAAGCTAAAGGGGTTTGATAACCCTAATTGAGGTGAATAAACCCTAACCCTAGAAATCAATTGGGGTATATTGATATTAGCACGACCGTGCTAAGGAGCACGACCATGGTAGATCTCCCATTGCACTACCGTGCAAGGAAGCACGGCCGTGGTGTTCTATGAAGAAATTGAAAAGTTATTCTACTATATAAATTGCTGATCTGGAGATGAATTTTTTATTATTATTAGTTGGATTAACCATGAAGGTCCCTATAAGAGGATGATCATACCCAGGTAAGGGTTATGATATCATATTCACTGAAAGCATACTATACGCATTATGAATAATGACATATGTTATGTTGCCTATGCTTAAGTGACAACATATGAGATTAATGGGTTGTAAGAGCCATGAGTATCATCAAGGTCATGATGATTAGATGACTTATGATCAATTGATATCCATCTGATAACTAATGTGAGTTAAACTTGGTACATTTAGTATTCTTATGTTATAGCAATGTTTAAATACTTAAATTCTTGGAAATATGTTTGATGCTAAAAGAATATTGAAATGTACCTAATTAATCAAGTATGATCATACCATGTAGATCCCTGATCATAGATCCATCATTGTCAGAAGCTAAATGATGGTGAAATAGTTTTTTCTAAGGGAACTCCTGGATCACATACTTTTGAGTATGTGAGGGAATATGGACACAAATATCCTTACGTCCTAGTGTAGAATTTGATGTAGATGTATCTTAATCCATCAACCCTTCACTATATGTTTATGCCGAGGTGATGTAACACTATTCCCCGAGGAAATCTTTAATGCCGCATCGATGAGAGATAAACAAGAGATCTTTCGATGGCAAAGAGAGTACAAAATGCCACTGTGACTCTAATAGCGAAGTGCCGGAATACCCTGGTAAGCTATAGTAGTAAAGACACGAGATGTCCTGCATGTTGATCCTCACACTAACTAAGGAAGATGAGGTCATAAGAATTCGGCTCTTTTGATGACCTAAGTATGATACCGATGCGACTTAATAGTGATCAGTTGGAGTATGAGCGGTATACCTCATCTTCGTAGGGCATAATAATGTTTGTAAAACATAATCAGTCGTGTAGCATATCTACTAGGGTTGAACTATGCGAAACAATGATTGATGTTACATTGTTTATATTAATATCCTGTTCAAGTATACATGTTCTTCATATTCCTTAATGAAGTTGCTTTACTTATTATCAAATCTGTTGTTGAATGATTTAAGTTACTTTGCTTATGTTATTCCTTACTTGCTATAACAAAGCTTCTGGCAGAGAGTTATAACTCTCACTGGGACAATTATTTAAAATTGTCTCACCCCGTAGATTTCAACTTTTTAGATGGACGTCGAGGACGAAGGAACCAGTCTGCGGGTGAACAGTATCAACAGCAGCAACACTAGGGGCAACAGTGAATCTCAGGTGGAGATACTGACTGTCCAGTCCTATAGTTTGTTGGTCTTATGTCGTCATTGTACTCTCAGGTCCTAGGAGTCTATAGGTCTGAGATTTTGGTTTTTAATCTTGAGATTTTGTATTCAAATGTATATAATCACTCAAGAGGTGATTTAACAGGGATGTAAATTGTTTATCTTGTTTCTTATAAAGAAGTTTTATGGTTTCTAGATCTTTTCTTATAAAGTTTTAATTTTTAGTAATTTTTTGTATTCCGCTGCTAATCGAATGCTTCCGCTGAGTTTATTTCGTGATTTACGGTTCGGAGCCCACAATACAACTCTATTACATCACTATTTTTTTGAACCACTCCAAGATCACTAATAAACTTCTTGATCTAGACAACTTCTTTTGTTGTGTTGGACGCAATAATTTACTCAGACTCTATTGTATAATCAACAACCATCTTTTACTTAGAACTCTTCTATCTTATAACTCCATTGTTAAGGCAAAATAGAAATATGGATTGTGATCTATAGTCATCTTTGTCAATTTGAAAGCTATCATTGGTGTAAAATTTTACTACCAACTCTTCTTCGCCACCATGAACAAGAAATTGATCCATAGTTCTTCTCAAGTACTTAAGGATGTTCCTTACAAAAGTATAGTGACCTTCAAAGGGATCTGATTGATACCTATTCGTCATGCTCAATGCATACAAGACATGTAGACAAGTACATAACATCATGTACAAGATAGATCCAATTTTTGATGCATATGGAATCATAATCATGTGCTCCCATTCTTCACAAGAATTGGGGCATTGAACTCTAGAGATACTAACACCTTTGGACATGGGTAAGTTTCCTCTCTTTGAGTTCTTCATGTTGAACCTCTATAACACTTTGTTAATGTATGTGCTCTTTCCCTAGAAGCCTTGTAGATATATCTATATAGATCTTAATTTCTAATATATAGGATGTTTCCCCTAAATCCTTCATAGAGAAGATACTTCTGAGCCATGTTTTAACCATTTATAAGGAATGGATATCATTTCCCATCAATAGTATGTAATCTACATAAAATATGAGGAATACAATTATGCTTCAGAAAAACTTCTTGTAATCACATGGTTCATCTTCATTTTAACCAAATCCAAACTCTTTTACTATATCATAAAATCAAAGATCCAACTCTGAGATGCTTGCAACAATCCATAGATTGACCTTTGTAGATTACAAACTTGACTGCATCCTTTGAATTTATAAAACCCTCAGATTGTCTCGTGTACACATCCTTGAGAAGATTCCTATTAATGAAATAGGTTTTAATATCCATTTTCCAAATCTCATAGTCGTAATAAGGTATAATGTAAAGAATGATCCTAATAGATTTTACCATGGAAATTGGAGAAAAAGTTTCATCATAGTCAACACCTTGAACTTTTTCGAAACCTTTTGCAACCAATTTAGCCTTGTAGGTTTGAACATTTCCATCCATGTCGATCTTTTTCTAGAAGAATGGCTTGCAACCTATGATTTTTCTTTTGGATGGATCTATGAAAGTCTATACCTTGTTGGTATACATGGATTCCATCTCGCATATCATGGACTTAAGATACTTCTTAGGTTCATGTCCCACAATAGCTTCTAGGTAGGTTGTTTCCGCATCATCTATGTGAAACTCATCACTTTTTTAAGTAACAAGATATCCAAATCTTTTAGGCTCAAGGTGTGTCATACTACATATACGAGGTTCATGTATCACATGAGGAATTTGAGAATCCTTTAACATTGTGTCTCTCCATGTTCCTCTTGTACCTCTAAAGGTTCAATCTTTTCTTGTTGGTCTCGAACTTGTTCAAATTCTACTTTACTCCCATTGATTTCTTTGGAAATAAATTCCTTTGTCTAGGAACACAACATTTCGGTAACAAACACTTTGTTATTTAATGGATTTTAAAAGTAGTATCCCTTATTTTATTTGGGATATCTAATAAAATAACATTTATCTGATTTAGGTCCAACCTTTTTGGGAAACTATTTTCTCACATAAGCTTAACATCACCAAATTTTCATAAAAGAAACATCAGTACATTTCCCATGCAATATCTCATATGGTGTCTTTTGAACCGATTTAGATGGTATAAGGTTAAGTGTAAACACTATGTTATGTAGTGCATGTCCCCATAATAAAATTGTGAGATCAAAAAAAGTCATCATTGCTCGCACCATATCTAATAATGTGTAATTCATTCAATGTGATACACGATTTTATTTTTGTTTTCTAGGTGGAGTCCATTGTGATACAATACAATGGTCTCGCATAAGGTCCTCAAACTCTCACTTACATATTCTCCACCTCAATTGGATTGAGTTACTATAATAATTTTACCAAGTTGATTTTGTACTTCACTCATTCAATCCTTGAACTTTTGAAGGATTTCTAACTTGTGTTTCAGCAAGTACACATATCCAATACTACTGAGATCATTAGTGAAGGTAATGAATCATTTGTAACCACCTCTAGCATTTGTTCTAAAAGGGTCACACACTTAATATCTATGAGTCCTAATAGCTCATTCACTCTCTCACTGTGACTCGTTAAAGGAGACTTTGTCATCTTGCCCAATAAACAAGATTAACATTTCTCTATGGATTCAAAATCAAAAGAGTCTAGATAACAATCTTTATGGAGTCTAAAATTGAGTATCTCATTAGTGTTCCCTAGATAAGAATTCCAATGGTATGTTTTGTTTGAGTTATTAAGTTTTATCCTCTTGGTAATTACATTATAAACACATTTGTCTCTAGATCTAGTAAATAAAGACTATAAGGCATTGGAGCACTACCATAAAAGATCTCATCTTTAGAAATAGAACATCCACCGTTCTTAATGTGAAATTCAAATCCATTCTTGTCACTAAAAGATATAGAAATGATGTTTTTATCAATAGTAGGTACAAAATAGTAGTTCACTAACTCTACTACAAGTTCATTCGGCAGAGATAAATGATAGGTTCCAATTGTAGTGACAAAAACTCTTGTTCCACTTACAACTCATAGCTAAACCTCACCTTTTCTTAAGTGTTTACTCTTTTTTATATCAAGCACATGAGAACATGTGCGAGATCCACATCTAGTATCCAATACTCAAGATTAAAAAGTAGACATATTTATCTCAATAATGTATAGTCCTAAAGTGAAGATCTCTATCCCCTACTTCTTCTTCCACTGATCCTCCAAATACAAAGGGACATTTTTTTCCAGTTCCCAGACTACACTACTATAGAAATGGCTTATAACGTCACTTTTAAAGGCGTCGGTTGTATAAATACACCGACACCTAAACAATACAACGTCAGTTTATAAAATAAACCGACTTCAATATGTGAAGGGTGACCAGACACGGGTATCACTTTTATTTAGTGTCGGTTCCTTAATAACAAACCGACACCTAAAATTAATCGCCAAATCCACAATTTTTAGTGAAAAATTACCTCCAAAATTTAACATATGGCGTCGGTTATTAACTAATAAACCGACGACTAAAGGTTATTCGCAAGAAAGAAATTGGGCACATTTTGGTCGTCGGTTTTACAACAGTGACCGACGCTTATGGGTTTTCCCGCGCTGTCTGTGGGAAATTTTTCACACCCTTTGAGCGTTGGTTTTTGATATAAACTGATGACTATGGTCATTAATCGAGAACAATTTTTTTAATCCGCATATGTAGATAGACGTCGGTTATTTTCTAGTTAAAACCGATGACCATCATTGAGAATAAGTGTCATTTTTCTATAGAACCGACACCTTTAGTTTTATGTGTCGATTTTATTTAATAACCGACACCTAATGTTAACTTAATAGCACCCGCGCAACAATTCCTCTACTCACCGCTCCTGTATCGCCGCTCACCTCCACCGTCATCATTTGTTGGTCCTCCAATCGATGTGCTCCAGGCCCGCCACCGCCCTTGATCGATCGCCCACCCTCTCTGTTCGCCACCCACCTCGACGCCACCAGTAGCTGTGCACGGTACCTCTCTACTCGTCGCCCTCTCTGCTCGCCCGCCCTCTCTGCTCGCCGGTCCTTGCTTCTGCTCCTCCACATTCTCCTCTATTCTGGCTGACACCTCCTCTGCCTCACCACTGCTTCTGCTCCGGACGGCCTGCTCCTCTACTCCGGCCAACCTTCTTCTGCTCTCCATCGGCCGTCTGTTGCTGCTCACCACCGGCCACATTCTCCTCTTTTCCTCTGCCGCCGCCGAGGTACCCTTCTTCCTCGTCTTCTTCCTCTAGGGTATTCCTACATATGGCTACTGGTTGTTTGTTTTTTCCGTTGCTGATGCTCCCCTCTCACTCCATGAGTGGTGGTCGAATTTTTTGTGGGCTTGTTTCTTGGCTGGTTCTCTATAAGGTTACATGACTAATTGTTTCTTTGAAAAGGGGGTGTTATTCTTTACCTCTCCAATCTTATCATAGATACTCCAGATCTAACATATCAATCGTTTTTTGTTAAACCCTTGATGAAAACTTCAGATAGGTGTTTTATATGTTTTAACCCTAATTAACACCAAAAGTGGATTAACGCGACCTCAACATATATGTTAATGCTTAATGTGATGCAGTAAGACATTGAATGATAGGTAGCGATGGGGAAATTCATTCTGTCCTGTGTTACTTTCATATGATAATTTAGTTCAACTCTTTTATTAATTATCTACTTTAGAATAATCAATATTTAATTCTACCCTCTTATTAATCACAGAATAATCAATCAATCCAGCTTTTGTCTTAAATATTAGTTAAATAAGCACAACCTTAGAAACATATCAGTTTGTCCCCTAGTCAAATCACATCCAGACCAAGATTTTCAACCATCGCTCATCCACAAGTTTCCTCCACTACATATGTTGTTATGAATAACCTTAATGTTGCTTTTGTTATATCAGTCTGGAAAAATGTTGCTTTTGTTATATATTGGGCATGCTACTTAATTTTCTATGGTATAGCTATCACGAGTTTTGTTACAAATATCTGTATATCTGGTTAAGGACATGTTTCTGTTGTGACATGTTGAGTTTTTTCCTATGTTATACCCACCACGACTTGTGTTATAAAATAATACATTGATTAATTTAGGAAGCATTGATATGTTGTTATGGCTGTCCACAAGTGTTTTTATAAGAAAATTGTGTGTTGAATGAGGTTGTGAACAAGGGACTGATGTTATATTATGTTGGCCTAGAAAATCGTACAAGATTTACTCATTAGGAGTAAATCTTGGATAGTCCCCAGTTTGGGACTGTTCTTGAACACCTAATCTCACTTAGGATGTAAGTTTATAATGTGTATTTGGTTTTCAAGAAAATTCCGTTAGCATTTCCCCATTTGTTCTCTAAGAACATATGTACTTGGAGATCAACGGGGAAATGCTGTCGAAATTTTCTTGAAACCCCAATACACATTATACACTTACTAGTGAGATTAGGTGTTCAAGAATGGGATAGGTGGTACACATTTATTATATATAAGAATGACATCACATGTATAAACCCTAAAGTTATAACCATAAACTCTAATCTTTTTACCCTAGACCCTAATCTTCTTGTAATATATAATTATTTTCTTTTTGATCATAGAATGGATAGATCATGAATGTCCATTCGCAATCGTTGCACCCTAGAGTTTATTTCTGGTCTCGGTCAGTTTATTAGATTCGCGGGGATCATAATGAAGGATTGTTAATTGATAAAAGATCACAATATTAGAGGCATGGACGTTTATATTTTTATTATGTATTATTTTTCTAAATGTGAACTTTACAATGTGAATGTGGACTTTACAATGTGAATTACTTTACAATGTGAATTTGAACTTTACAATGTGAAAGTGAACTTTACAATGTGAATTATTTTACAATGTGAATGTTTACTTTACAATGTGAACTTTACAATTAGTGTTACTTTACAATGTGAAATTTATAATTTGAATGTGAACTTTCAGATGGCTGAGAATTCCCATGATGATTGTGCTGATGATCACCGTGAGGGTGAGGACGTGATTGCGCCGCCTGACAATGTTAGTTAATTTTAATTATGAATATATCCCTGAGGTTTCTATCTATATGTTCATTTATAATTATATCATGTAAGTGCGTTTTTTTCATCAAATTTTAGGCTGGTGATGTACCCCCTGAAGTTGTTACAGCACTTGATGAGAAACAAAAGAAAATTGCAAAAGTGAGGGGCATCACAATGATGAACAAGTTAATACATCAAAGGGGCAATGGACCCAAATTGGCTGCGGATTTCGATCAGGCAGGAAATCCATATGGAGTGAACCGCAACTCATTTGTTTCATATCTTGGGGTTCTTACTCGCAGCCATTGCAGTCCTATCCTAGAATCATGGCATAAAGTTCCTAAGGGGAAGAAAGACCACATATGGAAGGAACTATGCATGAGTTATTATTATTTGTAATTCTATTTGTGTAGATTACTAATTTTTAGGATACTAGTTAATAGTAATTCTATTTAATTTGCAGAGCATATTTGATCTGGATGAAAAGTTGCATCATAAATCTGTGATGCAACATTGTGGGAGGGTCCTAAGGAACTATAGGACCAATCTCACCTGAGATTATATACACGATGCTGAGAATAGGTTCTTGATTGATTCCAATTCTAGACATTGATCAATATTTCACTAACTCTACACTAATAATTTTGTTTGTATTCTCTTTGAAAAATAAATATAGGAAGAAGGAAGCCACACAATAATGGAACTACTTGGACCCCAAACACTGGGAGGAGTTTGTTTCCCAAAGAAAAATAGATGAATTCAAGGTATTAAGCGCCACTCCCAATTTAATTAATATACATTTTTATGTATTCACCTATTCAAGATTAACCTTTACTGTTACTAACCAAATCAATGTGCTAACTAACTAGGCTATCAGTGATGCTCAACGAGCAAGGTGTGCACTAAATGTGCATGACCACACAATGGGTCCAAGAGGATATGCAGGCATTTGCCAAAGACTACAGGCTGAGTCTACTCAGCCTACTGCTACTCAGAAGACTGCAGAGTCCTCTACTGCTGCTCCCACACCTCTTCCTCGCCATGCTATGTTGATAGCTGGGAGGCAAAATAAGAAGGGAGAGATACTGAAGCCCGCAACCGCTGAGGCGGCTGCAAAAATGGTAAAAATCAACTCTTAGAGCAATCTATCGATATTGATTATTGTTATGTTTACTTACAAATTTTTGTTGATGGTGATTAGCGGGAGCTGCACGAGCAGAGGAAGAAAGGCAAGTTCATCCCTCAGGGCACAAGAGATGAACTGAAAGTTGCTCTGGGTAAGCCAGTGCATCTTGGACGTGTAAGGGGTGCAGGCGCTGGTGTGGGCATCAATTCCCAAAAGTGGGACTTTCACAAGATGAGGTAACTTATTCTTATTTTAGAACGTTATTGCAAACAGGAATTCAATAATCAGAAACTAGCATTTCTTTTATCCATGTATAGGTAGATTCCTTAATTGATAGGGGAGTCAAGGAAGTACTCGATAAAAGACTCCATGAAGCAATTAACAAGTGGCAGGTGTCTCAGACTGCAACCACTTAGACAGTACCTGCGGCGGACCTCTCTTCTCCTACTGCTCGTACTGCAGAGGTTGGGAGTAATCCTATAGACCCACAACCTAGCACGTCCTCTGTAAGTATTTTTATGGCATATATAATAGCTACTCTGTTCAAGATGATATATTTGTGTATATATGCATATAACATTCTTTACGTAAATTTGTAGGGGTTGAAGCCATGCCGACTAAAAAGTGAAGGATATATCATTGCAGAGGCATCGACTTACCCACCCCTTAAAGGGTGTATGTTTCATGGGAGTCCAGTACCAGATGGCATGGTATGTGTGAGCCCGATACATATACTCCCTGGTTGGATGAATCTTGCACTGCCTCATGCACACCCAGATGCTGAAACACTTGGTGAGGCAGTAGGCGGAGTGATACGGTGGCCCGAAGCGGATGTCCTCTATACTAATATTGTATGATAAATTTTCATTACTTAATTTATTAGTGTGTATATATATGAGTCAATTGATATGAAATTATATATACAGGTCAAAAAGACGAGACCCGCTACATCTCGGCCTCCACCTCCTCGACTACCAAGTTGGCTTCTAGGGGAACTACACGCCTCGATAGGTCCTAATTGTAGGGGTGTAGCAGTATGGATCAGCGAACATAATCCAAACTTCCCTATAAATGTTACTATTCCGGAGAATGCTACTAGGGAAATCATACAATAACAATCTATTTATACAAGTTTAGCAAACATATTAATGCATACGTAATAGAAGTTATTGATACGTATTAATGCAGGTCAAACATTCGAAAACAACATATTTATACAAGATATTTTGGAGTTGTTTAGTTATAAATGGCTAAACACATATATGATAGAGTTGTGGATATGGTGAGATTAATGCATTCGACAATCTAGTTTATACATCCATATGCGTTGTTTTATATATGGAAATCTGGTTTCTTATATATTAATGCATACGTAATACATGTTTTGCAGCCACTTACACAAGACATATACAGATTTTGGGTTTTCCCATGTGGGATTTTTGGTTCCATCTTTGATTAGTCTTGTAGATACAGACCCATATTCAGTTACTTCATACTTCCGTGATGATTTTGACTATTTTGGTAAAAATAATAAGATGGTGATAATAGCTCCATTCAATGTCGAGTAAGTTTACTTTACTTGTAATTTGGACTTAAGAAAATTACATTTTTATTGCGGATATTCAGTTATTACTTTTCTACTTTCTTACCTGTAGTGCTAAGCATTGGGAGTTATTAGTTATTGTCCCCAAGACATTCATCATCTATTATCTAGATCCTGCGGGGAGTGAGTTGGATGTATTATATGGACATGAAATTAAAAGGCCATTATTCTCGTGAGAAATATTTTATATTTTTATATGTGTTAACATCTATTACTGCATAACTATTTAATTATGCAATTTAGTGTGTTACATTAACATATATAGGGCTTTACAAGAGTACAAAAAATCTGGAGGAAAGGTCCCCAGGAAAAAAAATATGACACTCATTTGGGAGAATGTGAAAGTAATTTCCTTACTCCAATGTATATATTTTTTATGCGAACTGTGCTTATTTGTATTTTTGAATATTTTGTATGTTTCAATTTATAGTGTGCTACACAAGACAACGTCTGGGCATGTGCCTACTATGTGATGCGATTTATGGACCTAATCATCAAAATGACGTATTGGAAATCGATAACATACAACAGGTATTATACATAGTCTTGTTAGATAATATGAAATATATGAATCTTATTATATATTATTATAATTATGTATATACGTCATTCTCTTTGTAGGTCTTTAATACTGAGGACTTCAACACAGGTGCAAAGCATTTTGAAGTACATGCTCCCTATACGAGAGATGAATTAGATGCTGTAAGAGAACATTGGACAAAAGCCTTGCAAAGAGTGGGAATTTTTAAATATAATTTTGTTGACAATGATGACAATGATGAATAAAGAATAACTTTGTTCTCATAATTAATTTTGTGTGAATGTGAATGAATTTTTATGAATTGTCATATGTGTGTAAAAATCATCAATACACGGATGTTTCTACATGTGTCTGAATGTGAAAAGAGATGAAATAAATAGAAATGTAGGTTGCTACTGGTTTCTAGATGTATGTGATGAAAAAATAATAGGAATTAAATTTTCTTATACATGAGTGTGAATCACATATATATGATATTGTCTATCATGTTAATTTTGCAGGTTTGTGGCTTGTTGTTCGCTGATATCAATGGATGTCATAAACCTGCAGTTCAGTTCCACTGAACTGCAGGTTCTCATCCTATGACCAGCCACAGTAGGCCTCCAAACTGATAAGAAAAAAAATCAAAACATAGGCGTCAGTTATTTGAAGAAAACCGACACCAAAAACATACCACGACGGTTTTCCACTTAAAACCGATGTCTATATGACCGTGTTGTCAGGGGATATGACGTCGCTTAATGTTAAAAACCGTCTTTTCATCATATGTGGCGTCGGTTTCTTTTCAAAAATTGACGCCCATAATCCCTTTGCTGGCGTGTTTTTGGTGGCGGGAAGAGTTTTGGCTTCGATTGTTTAGTAAACAACTGACGCCTATAGTCCCTTTGTTGGCGCATTTTTGGTGGCGGGAAGAGTTTGGGCGTCGGTTTTTTTACTAAACAATCGACGCCTATAGTCCCTTTGCTGGCAGAAAATGTTGTGGCGTCGGTTGGAAACCGACGCCAAAGGTGTCCCCCTTTAGCAGCGCCCACTTGGGTGTCGCTTTGAAACCGACACCAAAGAGCTTAAATAACCGACGCTAAAAGGCTTTTATGTAGTAGTGCTAGTGGTAGTGGTGACAATTTCCTTCCTTGGTAACCCCTATCATTGCCTATAGTGTTGAAGACTTAGTTTTCTATCTAGATTTAGAAATCTTCTTAACTTTAACTTTTCCCTTAGAATTCCCTTTGCCTTTGTTGGTCATCATCACAGATTTGGGTTTGTCCTTCTTCATTTGCATTTTAGTGGTTCTGAATATGCCAAGTAATATTGAAAATAGCTTATCAAAATTGTTCATGTTATAATTCATGACAAATTGGTTGTATGATTCCAACAACGACTACAAATCATATATGTAGACAATACTTACCCAAGGAAAATTTCAATCTAGAAAGTTTCTCCATATACCCAATAAAATTGATTACATGGGTACCTACTAGATTTCCTTCTTCCATATTGCATTTGAAAACACTTTTGAAGACCTCATATCTCTCCTATCTTTATTTGATCTTGGTACATGTTCTTAAGATGTATTACCATATAAATAACATCCATGTTCTCATACTGTCTCTGCAACTCATATTTCATTGAGCATAGCAACATGAACTTGACATCTACGACATCATCAATATGCTTCTTGTAAGAACTAATCATATATGTGTCTCCAAGACATAAATATTGTGCTCCTGAGTCAGAATGATTCTCAACATCCTGAACAAGTCATGGAATCCCCAGTTAGCTATTCCTTTTCAGGGATTGATCATAATAAAAACATGTTGTCATTTTCCATTTGTTTCAACAAAATAAATTTGCATTCGTTAAAAAAATTGATTTGATTTCATTCAAAAAAATGTACGACATTGATTAGGACTTCAATTAATTATTGCTCCCACAATTTTGTTCAAAACGATAGACCTCACCATCAATTTGGAATATTGCATCATAAAACCTTCTAGTGAGTCAAGATCCAAAATGATTATGTTATCACCCAGCCAACGCCAGTGTCCATAACAATCTATTACAGTAGACAACATTTGCCAATTCCATCTTATGCAATTTTTGAATAGTTGGCATGCACAACTATTTGGCATAATACATCTTTATTCTTCTAGGTGCTTAATATTTTTAAGGACACCTAGTTAAGTCTAACCCAAAAGCTAATATGATATAATATGTGTCCTATGGAGGTAGATCTACATATATATCATTACACTTCCACGAAATAGATAACGCACCACACTTAGGCATGCCCAGGCTTAGTTGATCAAGCTTTTCATGTGTGTTTCTTATGAAAAGAAACTTAGACTTAATATTTTTAGGGATTTATATATAAATAAATATACATATACAATCACCTCACGCTTGTAATATGTATCACAAACATGCTATATCCACAAACAAAATATACAATCACAAAATATATGAGCGAAGGTTATGGACATACTAATACAATTCTTTGGAGCTGCAAAGAATTGCTACCACCTAAGGTCCACATCTCATGTAGCAACATGTACGAAAAGAGTATTGTGTTGGAAGTAGGTTGGTTGGTAGACTAAACCCTCCAAACAACGGTTGGACGGCATCTCAATCATCTTCTCTTCATTAATCAATTGACTCACTCCTGACTCAACAAGATGTTGGACTTCTCTAGTCGATTGGATGGTTCCTCTTGTCAGTTGTCCCTATGATCCTATGATTGATCAGAATGACTCCCAGTCATTCAACTCACCTAGTATAGAACATCTTGTCTTGCCTAAATATAAAATAAAACTATCCTATTCCAATTAACTTATTACATTATAAAAGTGAAACCTCAAATTACATTCGAGGGTAGAATTGGGAGGAATGCATTAATATACATTTAGAGAAAGAAGAGAGAGGTTATCATGAAAATTGAATGATAAAAGACAGGAATAAAACCAATCAAGCATGCACACACAACCACAATGTATCAGCCATAATCATGAAATCATCCACAATGAACTTGTTTTTAGGGTGACACATATAAATTGAAATATATTATATCATATATACATACTGGATTGTATGTGGTATTTAATCTGTTTTGCACCTTAATCGCGTGATGTTCGAATCTTATGCAATAAAATAAAAGACAAAACTAAATCTGACTGCATCGATTTAAATCTTGATAACAAGGTTGACACATTCTGAGTTACAACCACTCTCAATCACACTAACAAAAACACGACATCAGTCGTTCTCAAAAACCTTAGGATTGGGATGCCAAGGATACACACTCCCTACACCCATAAATACTCAATAGTATATGACTCTGAGTTCCTTTCAGATTACTTATTTCACTATCTATGAAGTCTCAACACTGAGATAGTTCTATAGTCAAAGGGCACTACATGATTAAGATTACACTTGATTACTTATGTCAGTTAAGCGTTGTTGAATAAATCAATCAAGTTACATACAACACCTATATAATTCTCATAAAATCGACAAGCAAAACCTCAAAAGATATAAAACACATAATATAGGTTCATAATCCTCCACTAAGGTGTATGTATTAATCCTTTTACATAATGAAAACTGATGCCACACTTGAGCATATCCAGCCTAAAAGTGTCACTATGTCCAAAACAATCATAATTTTATTTTAGAGTACCTTCAACATTCAATGTTTTAGCCTAGATAGGCGACTATCAAACCTAGGGTTTCATCCAACCATCATCACAACATCATAATATATCATGGATTAAAACTTGTTTACACCATCAAATAACCATCATAAAGTATGGGTTAACAAATGGGGCAAAATCTAATCCATCATGACATGAAAGTATCATATTCATGGCATGTTTAGGTAATTATAACACCTAAACCAAACATTTCATGCTTTTTATGTTAAAAAAATTCATTTTACAATAGGGAATGTACATGAAGGATAACTCTAGCTTAGAGATTTGTAGTGACACCAGACTTGTACAAAATAATACTTAAAAAGGCCTTCTTTTGGTATTTGTACAAGTTTCTAGAGCAAGATTGAGTCATGCTAGTAGAGAGTTGGCAAGAAATGTGTTTAAGGTTGAGAGAAGAAATAAAAAATAGAGATGGAAACTCCCAAAATTAGCAACAAGATGTCAAGCTCGACCCACCAAAACTCCAAAAATGTCTCCTATCTCCACGAATAGGGTAATTTTGGAGTAAGGATAGAATAAAATAAAATATGTAACCATAAAGTGTAGGTTTCTATCAAGGAAAGACCAAAGAACTCATCTGAAGAAGGAAGGAGGATGAAGAACAACAAGAAAACAAATTGAGAAGCAAGAATCTTACATGAGACAAGAAAGAAACATGATCGATAGCCTTAGATCAATTCAATTAGAACTTAAACTCGAGCATACATCTACAGTAATCCTATGATCAACCCTGATGAACACTCTTCTACCTTAGGTCTCAAGAAATGCATGTCGCGCTCCTCTAGTTGCAATTGATGCTCCACAGAAATGAGTGAGAGGAAAGAGGAAGGAGAGGATATATATAGGTGGGTTGAAAGACTGACTCCCCATAGGTCATTAGACTTGTCAGGTAATGACTCGAAAGAATTTTTGATAAAACACATAAAACTCATTGAATCCAAAAAATCACTGGGCACTCAAAGTCCATTAGTCACTAAAAATTCGTCTGTCAACGGAGACTCATTATTCACCAAAACCCTTGGTTGGTTATTCAATAATCCCATCAGGTGCCAAAGACACATCATGCGTTGAGGAGTCAGTGGGCATCATAAACTCATCGGTCATTGAGAAACAATTGGCTGATTTAAACACTACATTACCAAGTCACTAAAATTATATAAACTCCATGAAAATTCAAAAGTATCCAAACAAGAAGTAAGATTCTAAAATTCTTAAGAACACTATGAAGCAAATAAAGAAAGTGCTAAAATTATGGTTACACCTTCTGAAAAGGGTATATTGCAATAACATTCACATATTAGAAAAATTGTATAACTAGTACAAATAATATCATATTAGATTCAAAAGTTAACCAAAAATTTAAGAATCTAATCATCCAATTAAGTCAAGCAATTATGTTTTGGTGTTAACCAAGGTTAGGGGCTTACATTAGGGGCCATCCACCCTAATTTTAATGTGATTCTTATGTCCTAATTTTATAGATATAAATTATCATTTATGTATGAACATGTTGACTAAATCGATCATGAATCTTGTTACCCTATTATGAGTCTATGGCCCAAATGTGTGCATAATTAGGGTGTAATATTCGTAGAAAGTAGAAGGAACCTCAATATGAGATGAAACTTGAACCACACCTTCACGATGACCTGTAAATTAGTAAAAGATCATATAATACAATAATAACAAACTTCAAACCTAACTTGGTCAAAACCTTAAAATGAAGTTAGTTAGGATTATTTATGAGAATCGAATACATGCATATAATGTTCTTCTTAATCAGGTGTGGCATTTGTCTAGATAATCAGGCTTAAGTTAGGTAATGAATATCTAAATCAAGTACATAATTTAATAATTATATGACCATGGATTTCTATCCTGAAATGTGATACATATCTATGATTGCTTACTTGCTCAAATATTACAATGTAGTATTCTAGTATTGTACTCGATGTTTGATCTTGTTGCTTTGTAACTTGCACACATAAATCAAAACTCCATTCGACAATTTGAAACATGGTTTTGCTTAGTTAGTTTAGTTATTGAGGTCTCTCATGAAGAAATGCGGTTACCTCTTGGCAATGTCCTCGAGGTCCCTCACGTATAAAAGAGCAAGTTATTCTTGAGCACCTTATCGAATCTTCTAATGGGAAGTGGTCAAAGGCCTTATGATGTATGATGCTTTTGATATAATTGGAGTAAAGTGATATATAACACTGACTCTAGTTTTGATAAATACTTTACTTGTTTATTCTTGTTCATCAACTTCTGCAACTCTTTTCAAATTATTCAAAGAATGCATACATACGTACATACATACATATAGTAGACAAGGAGTGGCTCAAGTGGTCAAGAATGATATCTCCTAACAAAGGGACCCAGGGTTCAAATCTCTGTTGCCATCTTGATTTACCACCCTCCTAGGTGTTCAGCCTCCACCGCAAGCATGGGAGAGGTGGGAGAAATCCTTATCTCTTAATAGCATACACACACACACACACACACACACATATATATATATATATGTATATATATATATATATATATATATATATTCTGCCATGTAGTCAACAACTTGTGTGTTAATAGACTTGTTTCATGTTTTTTAGGTTTAGAGATGGGTAGGAGTTGATGTATTTATTGCCAGGACCTTAGTGTACATGTGCATACTTGTACAATTTGACTCCTGGTTATGTAATTAAAATCTTATAAGAAAACAATGTTGCATAACATATATTATTGATGTGATGTTGATGGCCACACGAAGATGAAATTACCCAAAACAAACCATGGAATTATTATTAAGCATGCGGATTACCAGAAAACACAGGAAATTAAAACCGATCTCACAAAAGCACCAAAAGCATGAAATTTTTTACATATGGGTTCACAAACACACCTCATGTATCTCATAACATATATCATGGCGGTTACATCACTACTCTTTAAATATTCCTATTCTCAACCTATTACATGAGATATTTGTACAACATAAACATACATGTACACATGCCATATCTATACAACAATGGCACACAAGCCAAAAACCTTATATCGGTAACATATCCATAAAACACATCGAGAACACCCTCAAAGACCTTAATGTAAAGGGATGGCATATTGGACTCTATCACTAAAATACTAGCACCACATCCAACCTTATCAGTTACTACTCTTATTGTTGATCTTCCTCAGTTGCATGACCTCTACCACTTCATGCATGACCACCTAAAAGATGTGCAAAACCCACAGGGTGAGATCCATATCTCAGAGGGAGATGTAATTCTCCACCAATACTATTATTAACATAGATACATGATAAACAAGAATTGGAAATAAGTTTCTTAAGTAGACTCAACTAAATGATATGCGCAATGCATATTATTATCATCTAAACATTTAAGGTAACTACAACTAAACATCAGATCAATTTATCTCTTAAGAAGGAATATGAAGAATATGTATATTCTCTGTTAACAAAACTACAGAAAAGCAAGGAAATACTTCAACCAACATTATTCACATTTGTTCCAATGCAAATATGCTACACGACTATGTTACATCTTTTATTATTGCCCTAAGGATTTGAGATGTACCACCCAAATCCAAATGACCACTGCTTAGTCAAAATCAATGACATACAAGGTCAATGGAAGAGATGCAATCCACGATCTCTCCGACACCTCATGGTCAGTACATGAGAATACCACAGTGACATAACATATGAGTCATATGTGAACAACAACATATAGTTAAGCTAAAAATTGCTAGCCCGCATCAGTGTAGGTTACGTCGCTAGAGGATCAGCTCACACATGGTCGTCCCATAAAAGGTAGAAGTAGTTGCACTAGTGCCACCACACATTCACAATTCTTGAGGCATGATGTGAATCTCACACATGGCCACAATTGTCCTCCATATCACATATGATTGTGGACACAAGGATATCCACTCAACTTGCACCCCCACATATTTGACAATATGCACTCTGAGTTAGACTCATTTCACCAACCCAACAATTACAACTGACATTGGAAAGGATCTATGGTACATGGAGACTACATGATTAAGGTTTCACGTAATTAGTTAATCTAACTGGATGAAGTAAGGCTTTAGCACACAAGTGGGCATACAACCCTAATTCATTCTAGCAAGCGTAACTATGAAACAACTTTAGAATATATAAAATGGATAAGGTATGAGTTGATCACATCATCTCATGGTACTTATATCATTGTCATTCACAAGGTCATCACCATTATCTCATCACAATTGATCATCAACTCATAATGGGATTTCAATCCCTCAATCACATCTCTAGAGGTTATCACCTCAAATCATGCACAAAGAATCTTCTAGGTCATTCGACGCAATCACATAATCCCTACATGTGCAACATCACATTATGCTTTAACATTGCTCATAATCACCATCCTATATAATATAGGATTCACCATAGTATTCACATAGCTATGTCATTCAAGTTAATGTCACTAGCAAGGTTAGGGATTTATAAATAGGAGAGAGAAAACATCATAACATGATAAGCACTTCGAGAGAGAGAAGCAAACACATCACTTGTCCCTAAATTAGGGTTAGGGTTCCACATCTAGCCGATTAGGGTTTTATAGATTTCTTCAATCACCAAACCCTACGTACACCATCTCCCACTTTCTTCGAGAATAATATGGTTAAGGAACATTATTAGGGTTAACCAAACAATCATTCAAACAACACTACACATGAATCATTACTTGCTCACACATACACATGTGTTGATTATATGTTAATGTATGTGTCTCGACCATCCATCACATAGGTGTCTCGACCACTCATGAAATGAGTGTCTCGACCACCCTCAAGCAAAGTGTCTCAAACACCTTTATGCAAGGTGTCTTGACTGCAACAAGACTAGGTGTCTCGACCACAACATGGATAAGTGTCTCAACCATGACACACCATGTATCTCGACCATCACATAGATTAGGGTTTCGACCAAGCTCAAAACACATGTGTCAACCTCAACAAAAACATCTCTCAACTACCTCCAAAGGAAAGCATCTCGGCCAAAACAGAAGCACTTGTCTTGACCAAAAAATGCAACATCTTGACCATTACCATGAAGTGTCTCATACAAAGCAAAAACATGGTGTAGTGACCACCAAGGTCAAGATACCACCAAGGAAAAAGACCAAGATCAAAACAAGGATTAACCAAGATCAAAACTAAAGTATTCCACATCCAAAACTGAAGATTACGATAAGGAAAACCATCATCTTCAAGGAATAAGACATCATATGTGACAGAGTGAGTTTTACATATATATTATTTAGTTCCTCTCTCTTACAATTTTAATTATTCCAATTATACCCTCAATCATCTCTCACTAAATTGATTAAATGGATTATCAATTTCACTTAAGATCATCCATACTATTACATAAAGTCAATAATATAAGCTTAATGACATTTAGTCAATTGACATAGTCAATAATCGAATTTTGACTCCAATCTTGCACCATAGCTACATCATAGCATTATAAAGCTATGCCTAAAATTTCATTACAATCAGAATTACCAATTTAGAGTTATTTTCATTTGAAAATTATGTGTATTGTGTCACCTAATATAGTCTAAGACCTAGGTTTTCAATTTATTTGGTTAAAATCTTGTCACACGACCCATTATATTGGCTTTGGCGCGGTCCACCCAGTGGGATTTAATCCTAGACGTCCAATTAGATGCGCACTAATCCACTCCGGATCCAAGGGACGAGGATCCCGTCTCCTACCTTCCGCCTTCTTCGTCTTCGACCCCATCAGAGCGCCGACCCCAAAAGCCACCTCGTACGCCCAACCCCACAACAATCACATGATATACTGGGAGGAGAGACTCCTCTCGTCGAGACAAAGTTAGCAACCCCTCGCTCGATGCCCCTCGTGCTAGGAACATGGAGAATGACCTCCACCCTTTCCGCACCTCTCACTGGAGGTGGCGGCCAACTTTAGGGCTTCCTCCTCTAGCACCCCCCATGCCTATTTAAGCATATCGTTAGCATCGCCTACCCTCCTTTGATAGTTTAGGAACCTCAATTGCACCGAGGGTCACCCCTTACTCCCCGACTTCAAGCACCACACAGCTAGCCTGACCTTGACTTCTCCCTCCCTCTAGTGGTTCTCTCTGTTCAATCGAATGCAACCGCACCATCAAGGGATCTTAACGAGATGACCGACACCTTCGGTTGGAGCCGCGAAGGTCCAGAAGCTTGGGTCGACTTGCCTCTGCAGCTGAGCTCTAAAAGCTCCACCGTCGGCGAGGTTGGAGCCATCTTAGAGCCGCGGGAAGATCACAACAGCATCAGTAGACCTCTATGAAGCTTTTGACTCCCTCAATCCAACCCGAGGGTAGGTAAAACTCAACTCCACTCTTTGACCCTTTGTTAGCCTATTTTGATCAGAATACGACGCCCATACCACCTTTATAGAAGAGCTCGACCTCCCCACAACCATCGTGAGTCTGCAAACTCAACCCAATGGTCAACGTAGCCCATCTCATTCTAGGAACCACCTTCAATCGCACCAAGTATCCCCTGTTCCTTCGCTACATCTATGGCGCGAGCAGGAACATTTAGACAGATGATTTTAACTTCTCGCCCTTACCCATACACGAGCCCAACAGTTGAGTCAGGGGCATTCCTGACCTTCGCCTAGAACCAGACCCTCACTGACGAGCGCCTGATCACGGGTCAGTGAGAGGGTCCGGTTGGTCGGATCCCTCGCATGATCTGTGAGGAAGAGCTCGCATATTGTTTTCTTTTCATTTAATTCCTTAAAATTTCCTGATTGGCCAGAAATTGTGAAAACCCTAGAAAATGGTAGGATTATCAGAAGCCATTGAATCAATATACCATTTTCATCAGAAAATCCAAGCTATTTAAATAAAATAATTCCAAGACCTAGATCCGACCCCTTTTCAAAATGTATGGTCTACAAGTCCTAATGACCCTTAATATTTATATTTTGTGTAATAAGGGTCATAAATGATTTTAAATCTACTTTGAGAACAGTTTAAATCCTAATTATGATCTTGATCATCATGTTACTCGAAAACCTATCTAGGGAAGATAGTTGATTCAATAATTGAGAAGAACCCTAATTTCTAGTTTTTCTCACCTTATCATGAATACTATGTACAATTTATGAAAAATCCTAATAACTAAAATGTCCTTGAATAACCTGGACGACCCTTATCTCAGACCCCAACTCTGAATCCTATGTATCCTAAAGTGACATCCCAAATAACTTAAACCCTAATTGTAATAATAATTAATGTTGATTGATGAGAAACCATGGTGACTTTAGGGTTTTACTATATTTTAGGGTGATCTACTATCTTTCACATAACCTAGGACTTGTGGAATTCACATTTGAGAATTAAAGGTACGTGGATATAATTATATGATTGGATTTTGCCGGATGCTAAATATATGTACTTGTTTGCATGAAATTGACATACATTGATGGATGTGTATATTTATGCATAATTGATGATTTACCGCCTTGAACAAAAAAGAACATAATTGAATATAAGTGAAATGTAGTTACTACTGGTTCTCATTAAACTCCCTATTAGAGATGGAAAGCTTTAATGTTGACTAGCACCTCCCTAGAGTACATGGTCACAGGGAGATCCCTAGAGTACAAGGTACACGAGGAAGGGCCCACTATTTATGTGATTATGTGCTAAGTCCACCATAGTAATGCATATTCATTCTAAATGAGGCTAATAACTTGGGATTACTTAATTTTCCACCTTTAAATAATGTTTTCTTCCCTTTTCTCCAATTTTGAGTATTTTATATACCATCATAGTTTAGCTTAATTCCACGTACCAACTTTGTTGATGTATTTGTTTCTTGTATTTTCTAGGTACAAGGAACGATTAAGAATATATGAAGCACATCAAAGTACTTGAAGCCACTAAATAATGATCATGGAGGATATGAGATAGATTTCCACTTTTCATCATATTCATTTTAGTTAGATAGTTTTTATTCTTCTAGATGATGTAATAGGATACTATAAATCCTATGTAATAATCACATTTTCTTTTTCATAGACTTATTCTTCTCCTTTCTCAAGTATTAATATGTATGACTTTATCTTTTATCAATGAATGAAGTGTTATGTGGCTATTACTGATGATGTGGACTTAATCTTGGCTTATCTCTATTTTTAGTTGACTATCTTGATTTCTATTATTTTCCCTTTTGACATTTATAGATATGAGTGCACACATATCTATATATGTCACTAAGGAAAGTATGTAGAAATTGGGGTCATCACAGTTGGTATCAAAGTCAATGTTCACACATCATAGTCACATGACTTTCATTCACCCTATTATGAGTCTAGGGTAGTCCTTGAGTTAGGGATGTGAAGGGTTGAGGTGACTAGGATAGCATTTGCCTAAGGTATGGCTAAAGTCTCCGAGCCACTTTGCTTGGCAATCATGAGGTTACCTATAAGGTAGTGTGATCCTACCTGGCCGATATCCTAAATGTCCCTTACTTATTGGACATACCTTAAATTAGGATCCTTCTCATCTATAGAAATTCCCTCTCATCTTTTTTATAGGAATATTTTCCCTTATCTCAATTTTTTTTGAAAATTGTTCTTCCCTTCATCTTTATGATATAAGATTATGAAAGAGTCTCTTTATTTTAGAAAGTCTTAAGGACCGACCAATAAGGACTTTTAAGGTATCCTCCATAAATTGTAACATCAAGAACATTAATAAATGATATAAGAGAATAATGAAATGTGTCATAATGACAAATATAATTGTTGAGTAATAAATCTAATATATATCCCAATTAATTTCAGGATGCCTCCTAAGACTCACAACTCAAAGGCCTCTGAGGAATCATCCTCTAAGAAAAGAAAAGAGCCGAAACCTCTAAAGTACCTGATCCCGATGCTGCGGCCAAGGAAAGGTGGGAGGAACAGAAGAAAATCCTTCTAGATTTTATGGAAACCCTCGGCACAAAAGGAACCCCTGAACCTAGCTCATCTAGGAAGAAAGAAGTGACGGTGATAGATTTTAATAAACTAAACCTTAATTCCTTTTGGGGGGAGGATCAGCCCGATGTCATGGACAAGGCTAAATCCTGGATTTTATCCATAGAGAATGATTTTCATACCCTAGAAGTACCCAATGAGAAGAAGGTCAAGTTTGCCACCCATATTCTTAAGGGAGGGGCAAAAATCTGGTGGGAGAACTATGGTGGGAATAGGGGTGAGGAAATAGACAACATGGAGTGGAAAGCCTTCGAAAACCTCTTCACGGATCATTTTATGCCCATAGCTAAGAGGAAGAGGAAGGAGAAGATGTACATGGAGTTAAGGTAGGGTAGTCTTTCAGTAGCTGATTACACCCATAAGTTTAGGCTTCTGGAGCGTTATGCACCCATGAAGACTGAAGACCATCTTACTGAACACTATGTTGATTGCCTTTCCGCCCACCTAAAAACCCTAGTCATAACCTCTCGGCCCAGAAGCATAGATGAAGCCCTAGATATGGCCCTCAAGCAAGAGAGAGAGAAAGGCATGCAGAAGCCTTCCAGTATGGGGTACTTAGGGTTAACCACTACTAAAGAGGATAAGTTTAGGAAGTTCAACCCATGCCATAACAACAAGGGATCAGGGAAAGGAGGAGGTTCAGGAAAAGGAGGACAGAAGCACAATCGAAATCAACTGAAGATTGTCCACCCGAAGTGCAAGACTTGTGGATGACACCATGGTGGAGTATGTCGCCACACCAAGCCAGTCTGCTATAACTGTAAAAAGGAGGGTCATTTTGTCACCAAGTGCCCCACTCCCTCCCTCTTTGGCAATCCTGCGGGTGGTGCTCCGCAGCCTCAGGGACACCGCAATGGCAGGGTATTTGCAGTAAATGTAGAAGAGGCCAAGGCAAATCCAAACCAGCTCTGTGAAGGTAACCTAATTTCTTTATAATTCAATATCTTATTCAAGCCTGCAATTATTCATAATTTGATTACCTTATGTAGGCATTGTATTATTAAATGGTCATCCGGTTAAGGCCTTATTTGACTCTGGATCTACAAATACATTTTTTTCTCGAACTCTGGCATCCATATTAAATCTTCACTTAAGGGACTTGGGATATATTCTGGACGTATCTACTCCGAGTGGCAAAATACTGACAACTCTACAAAAAACAAATGAACTCTCTCTTAAATACGAAAATCATGATATGCCCTTTGAATTCATTCTCTTCACTATGGAAGACTTTGATGTCATACTTGGTATGGACTGGCTTTACACATACCATGCTCACATTGATTGTAGAAACAAGATGGTCATTCTCTCTCAACCTCATTCTTATCTGGTAAAAATCCCTAGGGGAAGAGGATTCTGTAATAATATTATAATCTCCTCTCTTAAAGCTAAAAAGCTCATTTCTAAAGGATGTAAAATCTTCCTCGCATTGGTCTCAGAGACCAGTCCTAGTAGTGGGCCTGTAGAAAGTCTGGAGGTGGTACGTGACTTGCCTGACGTTTTTCCGGAGGAGCTTCCTGGGCTGCCTCCAAATAGAGACATTGAGTTCTCCATAGATCTTCTTCCTGGAACCACTCCGATTTCTAGGGAACCATATAGGATGGCTCCTTCTGAGCTTATGGAGTTGAAGAAATAGTTGCAAGAACTTCTTGACAAAGGTTTCATTCGTCCTAGTATTTCCCCCTGGGGAGCTCCTGTCTCTTTGTTAAGAAGAAAGATGGTTCTATGCGTATGTGTATTGACTACCACATGTTGAACCAAGCCACTATTAAAAACAAGTATCCTCTTCCTCGTATTGATGACCTCTTTGATCAACTTCGTACTGCTAAAGTTTTCTCAAAGATTGATCTCCGTTCTGGATACCATCAACTTAAAATCAAGGATTCTGATATTTCTAAAACTACTTTTCGAACTCGTTATGGGCATTACAAATTTCTGGTGATGCCATTCGGGTTGACCAAAGCACCAGGTGTGTTTATGAATCTGATGAACAAAGTCTTCCAACCTTATCTTGATGAGTTCATGGTCATCTTCATTGATGATATCTTGATCTATTCTGATTCTATGGAAAAACACCGTGAACACTAGCGAGCAGTTCTTGACATTCTTCGAACCCAGAAGTTTTATGACATACTTTCAAAATGTGAGTTCTGGATTGATAAGGTTATGTTTCTTGGACATGTCATTTCTGGAGGTAGTATATCTGTTGATCCTGCCAAAGTCTTTGTTGTACTTGATTGGCAACCTCCTCGTAATCCTTCTGAAATTTAGAGTTTCTTGGGTTTAGCTGGATATTATCGTCGCTTTATCCCAAATTTCTCCAAAGTTGCACTTCCTCTAACCAAGATTACTCGAAAGGATGAACACTTCATCTGGTCAGCCACTTGTGAGTCCAGTTTCCAGCAATTAAAGCAGAAGTTGACGTCCGCTCTTGTTCTTGTTCTACCCTCTGGCAATGAAGGGTTTGTCAAATTCACTGATGCTTTGAGGAATGGGTTAGGGTGTGTCCTACAGCAGAATGGTAAGGTACTGACCTTTGCATCTAAACAGCTAAAACCCAATGAACTTAATTATCCCACTCACGATTTGGAATTAGCTGCAATCATTCATGCCCTCAAAATCTGGAGGCACTACCTGTACGGGGCAACATTCGACATCTTCACCGATTACAAGAGCCTAAAGTACATCCTGACTGAGAAGGACTTGAATCTACGTCAACGTCGATGGGTTGAATACCTAAAGGACTATGATTTCACTATTGCCTATCTCCAAGTAAGGAAAATGTAGTCTTTGATGCCCTTAGCAAGAAAAAGGCAGTGTGTGCATCTCTTTCCGTCCCAAAATGGAGGAACATGGAGGATCTAGTGGGCTGGAAACCACCATTTCTGTCTGATCGTGTGCATGTTAATAACATTTCCATCACGTAGAAATTGCATTTCGAACTTCTTGAGGCATAAAAGGCTAGTCCCGATCTTGCAGAGCTCTCTTCTCTCCTGTCGAAGCCGCAAACACATCTGTCTGTGGGTCTTGATGGTTGGCTCCGTTACAAGAATCGTATGTGGGTTCCTGAGAAGTCAACTGTAAAGACATCAATCCTAAATGAGGCACATGGGTCCAAGTACACAGTTCATCCATGCACGATAAAGATTTACAAAGACCTACAACGTCAGTTTTGGTGGAGAGGCATGAAACGTGATATTGCCGATTTCATGTCCAGGTGTCTGACATGCCAAAGGATCAAGGTCAAACATCAGAGACCAGGCGGTCTACTACAACCCCTTGAAATTCCGTAATGGAAATGGGAACACATCACCATGGATTTCGTGGTGGGGTTACCTAGGACTAGGAAGGGATATGACGCTGCATGGGTCATAGTGGATCGTCTCACTAAGTCAGCTCATTTTCTTCCTATGAAGACTACTGCAAAGGTTTCTGAGTTGGCTGACCTCTACATACAGGAGATAGTACATCTGCATGGAGTCCCATCATCTATTGTCTCAGACAGGGAGCTAAAGTTCACATCAAAGCTATGGAAGCAGGTCCAAGAGAAATTGGGCACCAAGTTGAACTTCAGTACAGCCTACCATCTGCAAACAGACAGGCAGTCAGAGCGTACAATACAGATTCTAGAGGATCTTCAGCGAGCTTGTGTTCTCGATTGGGAAGGCTCGTGGGACTATTACATGCCTTTAGCTGAGTTTTCCTATATAATAGCTATCAGGAAAGCATTGGGATGCCTCCCTATGAAGCTCTTTATGGCCGACCATGCATATCACCTTTACAATGGGATGATGTCAGAGAGCATACCCTGATGAAATACGAGGAGATGCAGTTGTATACTGATAAGGTTGCTCTAATTAGGAAGAGGGTGAAGCAGGCGCAGGATATGCATAAGTCTTATGCAGACGCTCATCGTCCAGTTCAAGGAGGGTGACCATGTTTTTTGACGATTCAGCCTATTCGAGCCTTGGCCAAGAATAAAGGAAAGCTCAGTCCTAGTTATGTTGGACCCTTCAAGATTCTAGAAAGGGTTGGTGAATTTGCCTATCGTCTTGCTTTGCCACCTCAGTATAGTGCCATGCATAATGTGTTTCATGTATCTAATCTGAATCCCTATGTCAAGGACTCCAGTCATATCTTGAATCATGAGCCTCTTGAATTAAAGGATGATCTGTCATATGCTGAGTCCCTAATCAGAATTCTCGACTTCAAGTCAAAGGAGCTTCGTAGTAATCGTCATATTGAAATGGTGAAAGTTCTCTGGAGCCACCATGATGAAACAGATGCCACTTGGGAGCTAAAGATTGAGGTCGAGAAGAAGTATCCATATCTTTTTCAGGCTGCTTGAATTTTGGGGACAAAATTCTTAAAAAGGAGGGGAGAATGTGACAGAGTGAATTTTTACATATATATTATTTAGTTCCTATCTCTTACAATTTTGATTATTCCAATTATTCCCTCAATCATCTCTCTCACTAAATTGATTAAATGGATTATCAATTTCACTTAAGAACATCCATACTATTACATAAAGTCAATAATACAATATTAATGACATTTAGTCAATTGAAATAGTCAATAATCGAATTTTGACTCCAATCTTGCACCATAGCTACAACATAGCATTATAAAGCTATGATTAAAATCTCATTACAATCGGAATTAACAATTTAGAGGTATTTTCATTTGAAAATTATGTGTGTTATGTCACCTAATATAGTCTAGGAACTACGTTTTCAATTTATTTGGTTAAAATCTTGTCACATGGCCCATTATATTGGCTTTGGCGCGGTCCACTCAGTGGGATTTAATCCCAACCGTCCGATTAGATGCGCACTGATCCACTCCAGATCCAAGGGACGAGGACCGCGTCTCCTACCTTCTGCCTTCTTCGGCTTCGACCCCCAGCAGAGCGCCGACCCCAACAACCACCTCGTGCACCCAACCCCCACAACAATCGCATGAGATACTGGGAGGAGAGACTCCTCTCATCGAGACAAAGTCAGCAACCCCTCGCTCGACGCCCCTCATGCTTGGAACAGGGAGAAGGACCTCCACCCTTTCCGCACCTCTCACTGGTGGTGGCGGCCAACTTTAGGTCTTCCTCCTCCAGTGCCCCCCATGCCTATTTAAGCATCTCATTAGCATCGCCTACCCTCCTTTGATCGTTTAGGAACCTCAATTTCACCGAGGGTCACCCCTTACTCCCCGACCTCAAGCACCACACAGCTAGCCTGACCTTGACTTCTCCCTCCCTCTAGTGGTTCTCTCCGCTCAATCGAATGCAACCGCACCATCAAGGGATCTCGGTGAGATGACCGACACCTTCGGTTGGAGCCGTGAAGGTCTAGAAGCCTGGGTTGACTAGCCGCCGCAGCTGAGCTCCAAAAGCTCCACCATTGGCGAGGTTGGAGCCATCTCAGAGCCGCGGGAAGATCGCAATAGCATCAGTAAACCTCCGCGAAGCTTTTGACTCCCTCAATCCAACCCGAGGGCAGGTAAAACTCAACTCCACTCTTCGACCCTTTGTTAGCCTATTTTGATCGGAATACGATGCCCATACCACCTTTTCCGATGAGCTCGACCTCCCCACAACCGTCGTGAGTCTGCGAACTCAACCCAATGGTCAGCATAGATGAGGTCATCCTAGGAACCACCTTCGATCGCACCAAGTATCTCCTATTCCCTCGTTAAATCTATGGCACGAGCAGGAACTTTCAGACAAATGCTTTTACCTTCTCGCCCTTACCCATACACGGACCCAACAGTGGAGTCAGGGGCATTCCTGACCTTCACCTAGAACCTGACCCTCATTGACGAGTGCCTACTCACGGGTCAGTGAGAGGGTCCGGTTGGTCAGATCCCTCACATGATCCGCGAGGCAGAGCTCACATATTTTTTTATTTTCATTTAATTCCTTCAAATTTCCTGATTGGCCAGAACTTGTGAAAGCCTCAGAAAATGGTAGGATTATCAGAAGCTATCGAATCAATATACCATTTTCATCAGAAAAATCCAAGCTATTTAAATAAAATAATTACAGGACCTAGATCCGACCCTTTTTCAGAAAGTATGGTCTACAAGTCCAAATGACCTTTAATATTTATATTTTGTGTAATAAGGGTCATAATTGATTTTAAATCTACTTTGAGAACAGTTTAAACCCTAATTATGATCTTGATCATCATGTTACTCGAAAACCTATCTAGCGAAGATAGTTGATTCAATAATTGAGAAGAACCCTAATTTCTAGTTTTTCTCACCTTATCATGAATACTATGTACAATTTATGAAAAACCCTAATAACCAAAATGTCCTTGAATAACCTGGATGACCCTAATCTCAGACCCCAACTCTAAATACTATGTATCCTAAAGTGACATCCCAAATAACCTAAACCCTAATTATAATAATAATTAATGTTGATTGATGAGAAACCATGGTGACTTTATGGTTTTACTATATTTCAGGGTGATCTACTGTCTTTCTCATAACCTAGGACTTGTGGAATTTAGATCTGAGAATTAAAGGTATGTGGATATAATTATAAGATTAGATTTTGTTGGATGTTAAATATATGTACTTGTTTGCATGAAATTGACAGACATTGATGGATGTGTATAATTGATGATTTACCACCTTGAACATAAAAGAACATAATTGAATATAAGTGAAATGTAGTTACTAGTTGTGCTCACTAAACTCCCTATTAGAGAGGGAAAGCTTTAATGTTGACTAGCACCTCCCTAGAGTACAAGGTATACGGGGAGATCCCTAGAGTACAAGTTACACGGGGAAGGGTCCACTATTTATGTGATTATGTGCTAAGTCCACCATAGTAATGCATATTCATTCTAAATGAGGCTAATAACTTAGGATTACTTAATTTTCCGCCTTTAAATAATGTTTTCATCCCTTTTCCCCAATTTTGAGTATTTTATATACCAGCATAGTATAACTTCTAAATCCATGTACCAACTTTGTTGATGTATTTGTTTCTCGTATTTTCTAGGTACAAGGAACAATTGACAATATATGAAGCACATCAAAGTACCTGAAGCCACTAAATAATGATCATGGAGGATATGAGATAGATTTTCACTTCTCATCATATTCATTTCAGTTAGATAGTTTTTATTTTTTCTAGATGATGTAATAGGATACTATAGATCCTATGTAATAATGACATTTCCTTTTTCATAGACTTATTCTTCTCCTTTCTCAATTATTAATATGTATGACTTTATCTATTATCAATGAATGAAGTGTTGTGTGGCTATTACTGATGATGTGGACATAATCTTGGCTTATCTCTATTTTTAGTTGACTATCTTGATTTCTATTATTTTCCCTTTTGATATTTATAGATATGAGTGCACGCATATCTGTATATGTCACTAAGGAAAGTATGTAGAAATTGGGTTTATCACATCATACCATAAAGTGTCACCAAAAACCCTATAAAATGTGTGCCACCATGAAAGAACCTCATGCAAGAGAGAAAAACCCACGTTCAATCACTTCCAAAGTAGAACCTAAACTCCATGATACATCAAAGTACACTACCTGCATGCATGTGATCAAAAACCTAATCAAAATATTTGAAGAAGACCACCTTTTCACAACCATCTCTAAGAATTAGTTATCTTATATCAGGGTTCTGATTCTATGGAAACCAAGCATGATAACCTCCATCATTCAAGGTCTAGAGCATGGTATTATCTACCAACATGTTAGGGACAAGCTTTAGAGAGAGAAACAACAACATGCATGTAAAGAAAAGTGTAATAATAGTGAGGGTAGAGTGTTATAGAGAGAGAAACAACAACATGCATGTAAAGAAAAGTGTAATAACAGTGAGGGTAGAGTGTTATATAACCCGCCTTAAGGAAGATCAACTCCAAGGATCACAAGCTCCAAGCACACGATCACCAAGGGTAATGAAGTTCCACAAAGGGTTCCACTTTTGACCACAAGATAACCTTAAGAAGAAGAAGACACCAAGATTGCTCAAGAAATAGGGTAAGAAACCCTAGGCTAAACCAAAAGAAAAGGAAGGAAGAAAGAGGAGAAAACTTCCTCACACTTGGGTTCCACCTTGACAAAGCATGGTGTATGACCCTTATGATGAGGAGTTTCTCTCCAAAAAGACCACCATGGATAGTCCATAATCTATGTCTGAGAAAAGAGAATAAGATGGGGTAGAGGATCCAAGTAAAATGTCACTAAAGAAAAGCATATACTTACCAAGATTGAAGATGACCAAGGATCACAACATGGAAGGGGTTTCGATCACCAAAGCTCCAAGGATCAATCCTTCATGCTCCTCAAATATGCAAGGTTGGAAAACAGAGGAAGGATAAGTTAAAGGGTTGAAAAGGATAACTTGCATGGAAAGAAGATGGTTTATATAACTGAGGAGGAGAAGGTAATGTGGAGATGAGGTGTTAACACCTAAAGGCACCAAAGGGACACTTGTCTGCCCAAGAAACACACATGCAACCACCCAAAACATGCATGCTTGAGATGGTGATACAACCAATGTTGGGTCTCGACCACTTTGGTTCTCAACACATCCGTCTCAGTTGAGACACACCAACGAGTCGAGACAAAGAGCATCTCACACAACATGGTCGAGACAAAAGACCACTAATGTCAAGACACTTCAAAAAAGCACAAAATATCTCGACCAAACCACTCCAAAGCCATCATGGTTGAGATACAACCATATAGAGAGGGTGTCTTGATCAATAAACTCACAAGGCACATCCTTAAGGTCAAGAGAAGGGTCGTTACACTTCAACCAAGCTCACTGGTTGAGTCACATCAAAACCCTAGAAACCCTAGTCATATCTAGTGGTGTCACCACTCATCCAAGGCTCAAACAAAGCACCCCAAAGCATCAGAGTCTCCCTCATGAAGCCAAGAAAGAGAATATACACTCTACATGTAGAAAATTACAAGATACCTCTCACAGTTGGGTAAATTGCAATTTGCCCCAAAACCAACACATAAAGCACACACATCATCAAAAAATGCTCAAACTAGAAACTTAGCCTTTCTACAAGCTATAAAAACATCTAAAAGGATTAGGGTAGGGTTCTAAGTGCTTAATCAAGCATGACAAACAAGGTTACCTCAAAACCCAAGTTAGGGGTGTTACAATTGAATGTTGAGATTATGTTGGTTCTTTTATCTTGTTATTTGTTCATACATGTTCACCTTTTATGCTTCCACATTCAGGATATGATAATACATGCTAGGGACTGATACCTGAGTCTCATTGTCACTGACTCTATAGTTAGTGGGGTAGGATAAGGGTTATAAATATTCTGTGACAACAACATCGTGGTGTATGTTGTGACTTGTAAACTCGAGTATATTCTAGTATAACTCACATATATATATGTATATGCATATGCATATGTATATGTATATGTATATGTATATGTATATGTATATGTATATGTATATGTATATGTATATGTATATGTATATGTATATGTATATGTATATGTATATGTATATGTATACATATGTGTATGTGTGTGTACGTATATATGTGTGCATCATGACCTTTATTGTTGGTCAAGTTAGCGGTAATGGAAACTACGTCATCACTTTCTACACAATGACTATCATTGGTTACCATATGGACAAAACACATGCAATGAATGCCTCTTCATTAGACATCATTTACTGATGAGAACACCATCAACCCTATTGCATTAGTCAATCATTAGCCATTGAAGCTCCTTACATTATTTATTCATTATTCTAGTCTACCATGTTGATGTGCATGTATCTTCATTGATGTTTCCCTCTTGAGTCATCCTTGATCAGGATATACAACCAACATTATCTAGGCAACACATGCAATATGGGCTTCCTTTGCATGCCTACCTAATGGAAACCATAGCAGAAAGGTCAAGGATATTTTGGTCCTTCCACATTCTAGCTATGGTTGAGCTAAACTTGTAAGACTTGCCATCAACCAATGGGGCCTCCCAAACAATCAAAACAAGTCAACGACCACACCACTAAGAAAACACATATTAGACGCAATATAATTTGAAAATTGTGCAGTTAAAGTTATCTTACAACAGATTCATATCTCATACAAACATACAGACAAATATACATGAACGCATAAGGAATATAGCTATATGGGTATTTAGGTATGGGTTTTTCTCTATTAAACCAAAGCTATTGTATAAGTCTAGGTTAACATTTTTAACTCAATGCACTCATGTAAGATATATGGATGGGGTTGGATTGGGTTGTGTTGGTCGAAATATAAGTTAGATTGGGCTACAGTGTCCATATGCTCTTCCTTATCATGAATGGGGATTTATTCATCGAATGAGACCTTCAATCTTCATATATTTAGCTCCTCGTGGAGTAGATCCCACATCCAACTAATTTTTTGACCAGGGAACTGGAGACAATTTTAGGTTAGAGTGTACCAACCAGGTGAGCCATTCAATTACTTATGAATAATTTTTAGTTTATCTTATGAGTTCTCATATAATATGATTTTTTATTAATAGACATCAAATATAGACAATGTTTAGTCACAAATTTGATTCAGTGTTTGTTTGATTCAAATGTAAATTATGTTATTATAGAGTGATCATATATTATATTTAATATTCTATGACATTCCATAGCCCACAATGTATAAAGTAGCAATATTCACACATAGAGAAGTGTTTCCTCATCTAAGGGACCTTATTTCTTTAAATCAATATTGGAGGTTTCTGATGATGCTGCTTGAATCACTACTTGTAGAGATCCATCTTTATTATCTCTGGTTTTCTTCTTAGTTGGGTCTTTCCCTAAGGGTGGGCCCCTTGCAAATTACTTTCTCGTACTTTGATTTGACAATTACAATGCTCTACTTGAACATTGTTGAAAGGAATGGTTACTTATTGTACCCATTTTTTCATACAGTATATTTGAAAATTCTCCTAGAGTGAACCGTATTGTGGATCCATCATTTCCATAAAAATTTCTTGAATTAAAGACAAAGAAGATGTAATGAGTATATTTTAGTTCACACTACTTGTCAAACAACTAGACACACATTATGTTGTTGTTATTCATGCCCTTCTAGATGAAAAGTTTAAGTCAGTGTAGGGTAGCAACATGGTTGTCCTCAAATAATATATAGAGAGAAAACTCAACCTCCTTGATGATAGATCTTATCCCCTCAAGCACGCACAAAGGTACTTTTGCCTCTACATTTTCCACACAGGTTAGGAGAAAACTTGGGCTACCTCCATAGTGTCCAAGTATAAGCCAATTTAGACTCATCAATATGCCATCATCGATTTGTCCTTTCCTACGAATTGCTTTCTCCTATCTTGTGGTGGCATCTTTGGGATTTTTTTATCTCTTTTCATTGAATAATTTCATGAACCACATGTGTGTAGATCCATTAGACATCCACTCATTTATATAGGAGATTCAGGGGTTAGTGTTGCTAGAAACCCAATAGCTATCTTTGTATCAATTCTCAAATAGACAAAAAGTAGGAGATACCTAAATAATATTGTGAGTTGATCGACTGGGAGTCCATTTGATCATCTCAACTATTTTCAAAAGTTCTAACACTAGGTGACTTGATAAACTGGAATCATACTCAACCTATTTTGGACCTTCATTATATTTGATTGAATCAATCATTCAA
Source organism: Alisma plantago-aquatica (assembly GCA_963693085.1). Taxonomy (NCBI): domain Eukaryota; kingdom Viridiplantae; phylum Streptophyta; class Magnoliopsida; order Alismatales; family Alismataceae; genus Alisma; species Alisma plantago-aquatica. The sequence continues at coordinate 373,046,243 of OY856412.1, forward strand.
CTTGTTCAATTGATCAAGTACTCACCTTCCTACATGCTTAATCAATCAACCGATTGACACTTAGACGACCAACTGATCCATTGATCATTGAATCGGACAACTCCCATCTCAGCCCATGGGTTGGATTAGTCTTCATCCAATATGTAGGTCAAAATCATTCTTATTATGGTTGTTATTACAAACTTCTTTTGCTTTGCATATCCTCTTGGGAAATACATGCATAGAGTATAGCAATAGGAAGAATTTTTTTATCAATTTGTATTCCCATAACTAAAAGATCGTTTGAACTACAATGAACTAGGAAGGATGGTTATAGTGAGTTATACTTGGTCCTGGAGCAAGTCCAGTGACATAAAATGTGACGTTATACATCATTTTTGTACTAGTGTGACAAGTTGATCTTAGATGATGGCAGTGCAGCTCCTGGTCTTCACAATGAACAATTGTCTGTGCAACCTCTATAGTGAGTCTGGTGGTCTCCCCATAGACTGCAAGTAGACTTTGCTCTTTGAGAAGCGGCTAAAGGATTCCTGCCTCTATAATGGTCTACATAGACCAACTAGAACTCCTATCATTCACCAAGAACAGACATGAAGGAGTTGTTCCTCCTATTGGTGTACTAGTCACCAATCTACTCTCCCATAATGAAAACTATCTATTGTTCTCTCCCTTTGTCTATCCCTCCCTTTCACATTGGACTTGCATGGGCTGTCTTACTTAGCAAAACCATAGAGGACAAAAACTGTCAGAGGAACTGATTCTCAATTTTCTATATTGAGTCTTGGGAAGCACGTAATGCCCCTCCTTTTATAGGTGAGGTTTGGGCCAGGGTTCCTAGTATGTACGGGAGTGTGTGGGAGTGGAAGGGACCTAACATGAACTTTCACAACATACAAGATGCCAAACGGTCATTTGGCACACCCATATGGTCATCTGGTATGCAAAACAGTCATCTTGCACTGCCATGCAAAATAGTCATCTTGCACTGCCAGATGGTTATCTGGTAGTTTCCCAATTGGATACAAATTTGGCAATTTTGATTCTAATTAATATCAGATATTGTTTGTGCCCTAAGTAAAGTACAAATAAAAACTATTCGGAAAACATCACTAACCTTTGTTTGCCCAACTGAGTTGTCTCACACATGTGATATGCATGTCTTGTTCACCAGATGGTTTTCTAGTGAACCTAAATCGAGTTGATTGGTTCAAAAACTTGAACCAGTCAGTTCAATCCTCAATTTGGGCAAAATTATGCCGATTCGATCCTTGATTAGCTTGACAACCTAGATGCCCATATCAACATTTGAGACACCCATCTGTCTACTCAACTAACTATTCACTCAGTGAGATGGTCGTTTCACAGATCATTACGTCCAATCAACTGATATGTTGTGTGAATTGAATACCTAAACACTTTAGCAATCAATCAAATTGTCATTCAAGATCAAACTCCTCTTCTAGATGAGGTCATATATGTATGACCCTATAGGTCCCATATCACATTGGCAGTGAGTGTCCATAACTAGTTTATGACATCACAAGTAGAAAGTGGTGCCTAGTCACACATCAGTGCCACCCAAGTGAATGGAAAGTTGTAGAACAACTTCAACCTAATATGTGTAAGGTGTTGTGGTGATCGTGTAATTCCTTTGTCTTTGATGTCTAGGATGAACTCTAGCCATGGAAGGTCATCCTTTCAATATTCAATACATGTTCCTTGAACCAAGAGAAGACTATCTGAGATAATGTGACATCAATATCATATATTAATTGATATGTGCATGCACATGTGTTTCTACATCTCACTTATCAAGTGGGTAGGATATCATACTCTAATAGGAGGGACACATCACATATATATCACTCACAATCTATACCCATGTGTTAAAGTCACCCAATCATCATGTTTCCCATGTTTCAGGATTGTGTTTGATGATGCTAAAGTGTACACAATGACATGTGATGAGTGTAGTGATTTCAAGTCTAACAATTACAAACACAATCACCACCTACACTATTAGATTTGACTATGACCACTAAAACCATGTGTCACTCTCAAGGTGGGTCTGTCTTATACATTGTTCCCTATAATGTATCTGTGTGCTTGGTTTTATATTTCCATATAATGACTAATCTGATTTAGTCACCAACCAACTGACACTCTGATCTTGTGTGTTATTGTTGTCTATCGACCCTCCACAACAACAATTGATCAGGGACATCGTGAGAATATGGATATATACTCTTAGCATTCTTAAGATCTCATCCACAAGGGTAGTAACTTGAATACATATGTCATTGAGTAATATAAATATCTAGACATTCACTCTATATCCTCATTGTCTCATACTGAGTGAAAAAGATGAATTGAAAGCTTTCCTTTGTATATGTTTTTATTATTAATAAAATCCTTTTAGGAAATTTTGCCATGTCAATCATCATATGATTGTCTCTATGGACATACCTTACCAACAGACTCCCAGTTGGACTTAGATCCAAATACCCATGGATCTCATCCTTTGTGATATAAAATGTACAACATGCTTCTTTTGCATTGGTGCTTATCTAGTGGGTTAGCAACATTTCACTTACAGTCAGTATATTGCATGTTTCTTATCTCTTTGCTCTGAGATGAAACTACCATAATATGGTATCTGATATTCCTTACCTAACAATTAGCTCCATTGTTGTTACATAATCTCTACTAAGTCATCAATGGTCGGAACATCTATAAGTTCATCATGTGAACTTTTAGATCCATATAGTATCACTCTATGTTCACAAAAAAAGTATACTCGACCTCTATTTTAGAACAATTAATAGCTATTAGTTCGAAACCCTTTCCAACTCAATAAACATTTCTCTTTTAATTAAAAAATATTTTAATTTATGATATTTTTTGTCATTATGGAATCTTGCATCGATGTAACTCTTTTCATCCAAATATTTCGTTTATTGCTATCATCAATGACTAGAAATCTTATCCTTAAGTAGTTCATAAGTACTAAGGGATATCTTTTAATGACTCTTCAATAACCCTTATTGAAGTTTGACTTATCTTTTCATGTCAAATGCATACAAGATTATATGGGAGAAGCACATTTATTGCATTCATGATAGATTCATTGTTGGGGTTGGCTCATGGAATCTCATTCATGATATTTCCATTCTTCACAAGAATTGGAACACATGGTTCATGAGAGACTCACTTGAATTCTCTTCTCATTGCATCCAACCATGTTGATCTCTTTCAACATTTTGCTATTGTATGTGCTCAAGCTTCCATTTGTGAAACTTTCAAGAAGTATCCCATAGGTCTTGATCTTTATCCTATAAGATTTTTCACCTTATCCTTCATTGTTGAAGGTGTCTTTCATGCCAGTTCTCAACATTCACAATATTGAGATATTATTTCTCATCATATGTTGAATATTCATACATGCCCCCACTAAATGCTCTGTAAATACGGATTTCATCTTGTGTCTTAATTCAAATGAAACTCTTTGACTATCTTATTAAGTCACAAGATCCCATCTCTAAGATGTGTGTTTTAATCCTAGAGTGAATCTTGCGATTTATATACTTTATTTGCATTCTAAAAGTTAGGAAACTCTTTAGGATATGTCACATATACATCCTCTAATGTATTTCTTTTAAGGAATCCAATTTTTATATTCATATGCTAAATATCTTGGTCTATTTTAAGTATAAACAACAAGCATGACAATTAGTAAAGGCATTTCTATCATGTTGAACTTGAAGTTGACTTAAAAGCCTACTCAACCAATTCGTCCTTTTGTGATATCTATGTAGGTCTTGATCTTAAGACCCTATTATAGGTGGCTCTATTAAGGTCCTATATTGTTAGCTTACATGAATTCCATATAGCTCAGAAAAAAAAACTTCCAGTTGACTAATTGGTTCATCCTATATGACCAACCCATCTGAATTGTTGGATTCACAATCCTCCAACCTCTAATGTGTTCTACTAGAAATATATTGTTCTACGTTACATGGTGAACCTGAGATTCCACAACACTTGTGACTCTCATTGTTCTCAGTGCACTTCTTTGTTTACATTAAATACTTTGAGTTATACTTTTACTCCCACTGATTCTTTAGGAATTTAGTAATCATGTTAACAAAACAATTTTGTTATTAGATTGGGACTATTAGTAATATTCAACTGTCATGGCTTTGAATAGACCTTCTCAAGAAACTACTTCCTCAACGTATGTTTCAATCCCTTAGACATATTGGGACACTACCAAATCATATCATATATGATGTCTTATAAACCATTCATATGATACATTATTTAGTGATAGGTACAAAGCTATGATTATGTAAGAAGACTAGATTATTTGATTAATTATATCATGAATCATCATGGTACAATTCCTTCAATATGATAGATCATCATGTTCATATGGATTTGATTTGTGATACATTATCACAGTTCAGTCCTGAAGGTACTCACTGTATTGATGTAAAAATATTTCAACAATTGATCTCATCAACGTTTATTAATTCTTACATTAAATTTATACTTCATACGTAATCTCCTTCAACATTTCAAGAGATTCATGTTTCTCTTTACTGAGTACATATCATTAAATTACCAGTAAATACAACGAGGTATAATTGATCATCAATAACATACACTCATAAGATCTTTATGCATCAAATGCATGAGGTCTTATGAAAGATTATCCTACAACTACATCTAGTGAAGGACGCCATGTCAAATTTGTGTGTAAATAAGATTTTCATGTTTCCTTAGGTTCATAACCAAGGGAATCTAGATAAACATAAATATGTATTCTAGGTATGCACCTCTCATATTCGTACAAGATGACTAATGCTAATGACATACTTGAGTTATCAATTTTAATCATTTGGTGTAAACTTTACAAACATTCATCTTTGGATCATTTCACATAATAATTGCAAGATGTTTAGGGACAATGATATGTAAGATAACATATTTTGAAATGGAAACATAATATCTCACTTTGTTGAATCATCCTTGTCATACAAGATGCTTTAAAGTAATGTTTCCATTCATATGGCATAATGAAATGATAGTTCTAGTAATCTACTACATCCCCATTGGGCTAAGAGAAATTTAAATCTAGACTATGCTTCCACAACTCTTTCTCCCCATGTCCATCTTTGTCCTTATATGAAGGCCTTTACTTCTTGTTAGATCCTGCACATTAGTATATCCGATCTCTATTTTGTATCACATACCAAATGAAGAAGTGATTAAATTTATTTTATATTGTTTATACCTGAAGTGGAGGCCTTAATGCCATCCTTATTCTTCTTTAGCTCCTCTAACCAGAGTGGGAAATTCTCTTCCAATGTCCAGGCTAGTGATAATGGTGACAATCACCTCTTTTTCTTTACATCACCTTTTTGCTTTGAGATCTAAAGATTTGGGCTTTTGGCTAGCTTCAGAATCTTTCTTATCTTTGCCTTTGCCTATAGACTTCCCATTTGTCTTGTTGATCATTATCACAGACTTGAACATGTCTTTCTTCATTTGTGTCTCAACTTCTCTCAACATGCCCAACAACTCTGTCAATAGTTTGTCAAAGTCATTCATGTTGTAGTTTATGACAAACTGACTATATGAATCTGGCAGGGAGTGCATAGTCATGTTAGTGGCCAACTCTTGGCCTAAGGGGAATCCCAATCTAGTAAGGTTCTCCACAAACCCAATGATCTTGAGTACATGAGGACCAACTGGATCTCCTTCTTCCATGTTACATTTGAACAACGTCTTAGAGACATCATATCTCTATTGTCTTCCCTGATCTTGGAACATATTCTTGAGATATGTGACCATCTCAATCACATCCATGTCATCATGATCCCTCTATAGCTCATAGTTCATCGAGCATAGCATCAGAAACTTGACATCCATGACATCTTCAGTATGATTCTTGTAAGCATCCATGTCAGTCCTTAGAGCATTTTGAGGTGGTTCCTCTGGCTGTAGTGTTTCTAGGATATAGAGCTTTCTCTCATGAGTGGGAATAATTCTCAAAGTCCTGAACCAATCATGGAAGTTGTTCCTTGTAAGTTTTCCTTCTCAAGGACCGATCATAGAGAAAAGTGATTATTGTTGGTTGTCATTTGGTTCTACAAAAGAATTTGTAATTTTATCAAAAGCTCATTTTTTATTTGACTTGATTTGATTAAATTTTGGGTGATAATTATTAGATCTTTAATTAATTATTCTCATTATTTTATTCAAATTGATAACCCTCAAGTATCAATTTGAAAAATTGCAGCGAACAATTATTAATGAGCCAAGATCCATATTTCGTCAATTCATGAGTCTGTTTTAGCTGATCTCCCACAACTTGACTATTTAGGTAGAAAAATTGCCAATTGCATCATATGTAATTCTTAGATAGATGATATGCACAACTCTTGACATAACAATATGTATACTTGTGGGCTTATACTCTCTAAGAATCACCAGTTAAGCCTAATTGAATAGCCAATATGATAATAATGCACCCCTCTTTAGAGGAACCTACATTACTGCCATCACACTTCCACGAGGTAGATGACACACCATTCTTTAACGTAACCTCTGCTTGGTCGAACAAGCTTTTCATGTGTATTTCTATGTGAAAGCATAATAGACTTAATATGTTTGATTGAGGGGTTTTATACATATCATATATATACATATATTGTATCCAATCACCACATATATAGTATGTATCATATAAATTCTATATCCCACAAAGTAAACATGCAATATAAAATAAAAGGTGGTGCGATTCCGCTAGAGGTGCAACACACTAGACAATTTGACCCAACTAGATGCACCCCATGAGGTCGGAACAGACATGATGGGGATTTGCTTTCAAAATTTATAAACCTAAACTAACACACCTACGTCTACTAAAACACTACACCCGCAAGCACACAGGGTCGTGTCATAGTATAGGAAGGTGGCAAGTAAAGGGTCGATCCACAGGGAAAAGAGGGGGCACTAGAGCTAGGTTAGTTTAGCTAAGTTCCTACTGTGGAGACTAGGGTTAAGGGTTTAAAGGTGATTTGATTCTTAAACTACTATGAACAAACGAGGAATTAAAGGCAAGAATGAAATCTATGTTAACCCTAGGTTAGATTAAGACTAAGCAAGCAAGGAAATACTAAGCTAGGTATGAAAAGGCAAGTTACACTAAGGAAAGCAAGAGAGAAGCAAAATAGCAATTAAAGTGCTAAACTAACATGAACAAGGCAATAACAAAGCAAGAAGCTAACTAAGCAAGGAAAAAACTAATTAAGTTAAGCAAGCACAAAACTAGGGTTTCAAGCAGTAAAGAGATGTGTGGGCAGTTTAGGGGTATGAACTTATCACTTAAGTTGGGGGGTGACATATGAACATTATGATTCCATTTATATTATCCAAACCAAACAACAAGTTAGAGTCTAATGAATTAACCTAAGCTACTAACTGGCCATGGATATGCTAGGTTGTGCATAGGGGAACTAGTCCCTAACACCCCCTATTACCCTTACGAGGCTCAATTGGGTTAGGGATTAGGTACAATTCAATTAGAGTCTAATAAAGTTTAGGTTTCTATATTAGGCATTCGTAGGGCAATTAGGGGCCGAGGGTAGTAATGGGGAGGTGAGATTAGGGTTCTGGACCCCAATTCCCCCACATTCTAGCCTTGAGAAGGCTCCATGCTAATTGCACTAGAATTACCTAATCTAGCTACTTAGATCTCTCACTTAGGTTTACGGAGATTGATTAGGATGTAGGAAGATGGGAGGCAACCTAGGGATCCAAGAATTGGACCTAGGGGAAAATCCCAAAATTCACACATATAAGCAATTTGCCTAAATTCCTAGGTGATTCCACACACAAACCAACAAGCAATCCATGGAGAATGAGATGCAAATCGAATATAATCATTAACAAATGGAATTACAATGTTTACATGTCATTTTCCTCCAACATGGTATCAAAGTAACATAATTTCCCCCAAACAGCCCACCCACAGGGGGCTAGCTACTCATAGAAATGGAAAATACAAAAAGAGAGAAGAAAGAGGTAGAAGAAGCCATGGAGCTCAGTGTAGATGACGCAATCCTCCTCTCCAACAGTTGCAGGATGTCCTCCTCCCTCCTATAAGGATGAAATGATGTGGAATGATGAAAGGAAATGGATGGAATGCTTAGATATGGGGGGTTATGTGGTGGAAATGGTGAAATGGAGTGGATTTGAGGTGGATGTGGAGTGGAATAGAGTGGGTGGCAATTTGGGGAGCTAGGAAGGGTTAGAAGGTAGTTCGCTTCATGCCCCAGCCGTCACCTGGGTATATATAAGTGTGGGGGAAGCACTAGGTTGAGTGGGGGTAGTTTAGGAAAATCAGAGTAAAGTTCACTAGGTTTTGTGGGTCACCACGACCGTGTTGGTGTGCCACGGCTATAGTGAGGTTAGTAGGGAACGGTCGTGGGGGTGGTAGAACGATCGTGGTATGGAGGGAGTGGTGAAAAAGCCAAGTATGGTGATGGCCACAGTCGTGGCAGAGTGCCAAGGTCGTGGTGGGTGAGGGGCACCACGGCCATGTTGGATAACATGACCGTTTTGGAGGAGGGTGATGTGGTCGTGGCACAGAAACACAGGAATTTTATTCTTCAACGGCCACGGTCGTGGAAGAGGGCCACGATCATGGCAATTTGGGGCAGGAACCTATTGAATCTTCGCAATAAACGCACGACCATGGTTGGTGGCCATGGTCGTGTTTGACTCTTCTGGCCATGACCGTGTCTGATGGCCACGGTCGTGGCCGTTGGGTGAAAAATCCCTGTTGTCACTGTTGATTCTTCACCATATAGGCACAACTGTGGGGGTATTCCCACGGCCGTGTTTTGGTCTTCTTCAGTTGATTGTCTTTCAAACTTCATCATTTGTGGATGTCTTTTCTTGATGACGACCCTTCGCCATTGGAGATAGGTTGAGGGAGGTTTTGGGGCCTTCTTTGGGTCCCTCCAGGATTGGGGGAACCCTAGAACTTCTTCTTTCTCTCTCACCCATCTAAACATGGTCCAAGTACCTGAAAATAGTGCAAAGAACATCCATAAGCATATTTGCAATGATACGCACATTAGGGGCAAAAAGCTTGTAATCTACATGTTTAGATGTGATTTAAGTACAAAATGGCACATGATGGAGTGCTAAAATAGGGCTACATCACCACCCCAAACTTAAAACATACTTGTCCTCAAGTGTGCTCCAACTCAATCTCTCTACAAAACTTCCACAAAAAGAAATGACATATGTAATATAAAAGATGATTATTGCTTAATGGGATCAAAGATGACTGAGTGCATGCATTTCACCTCTCTCCTATCCTACTTTCACAATCCAATCATGAAAAGAGCACAAAGCACATGAACTTCAAATATAGCACATAGAATATACAAGTTATCCATATTTCTTTCATTAAGCTCTAGGTAAACCGTTTCATGATGGTGTTAATCAAGGATGACTAGGGGTATTTTTTCACATTCTTGCATTCAATCTTATGTTTCGAATCACACCAAATGACCCACATGGCTGTGGAAAAGGGCAAAATGAGCTAGGTTTGATGTTTCCTAGCACAATAGGTATGAAAGTGGAAGAAAGGGTTGTGGTAAGATTTTTGTAGTGTTTTTACACACTCATCTTTTCTTTATTTGAATGCTCTTAAACAGGAGCATCCTTTTATTTTCTTTTTGCATTTTGCATTTTCTCTTTTTCTTTTCTTTCTTGCCCTTGGAGTAGATAGGGCATATGGTGGATAGAATGAAGAGGGAAGGTAGAGATGTGGTCACCCCAAACTTTTGGAGGTGGCCAAGGCTGATTATGTGCACTAGGGCATCTTTTTATGAGGCGGAGGGGTATGAAGATGGTGGAAGAAGAATTGGGTCAAAGAGGGGTCATTGGTATGATTTTCCACATAAGACATCTTTCATGAAAGTTAATACAATACTTCATCCTAGATATCACACCACATGAATGAACAAGATGAAATTGATATATCAAACAAGTGATTCCACAAACACTAAGTGTTCAAAGCTTTCTCAAGTTCACAATTCAGCCAAATCAATCACAATCATAAGAGAGGTGATGCACATGTAAAAAGTCAAACATTGATACCACTTAGCAATAAAGCATGCCATTTCACTTGCACTAGTCAAAGGTCATCATTTTTTACTCAAAGCAGTAGAGATTGGGTCAAAACGTACTTTTTAGATAAGAAATCTCAAATTTGGGCAAAATTGGACAAAATGGTGCCAATTTGCACTAAATCACATCTAAACCTAATTTAGGGAATTTCAAGACATAAAGCAGCAAATCCTACTTAAAATGCACAAGAAACTACAAAAACTACATGAAGATGTGATGCATGGTATAGAAAAGCAAAAATTTTAAAAAATTACACAAAAATGCAAGAAGTCAACTACATGCCATGCAAAGATGCAATGAAAAGAACAATAATAATAAAACTAAACTCAATCACATTGGTGATAACAAAATTGCAAAATGAGAGAGATAGGGTGGTGCATACCGCCCTACCCACCCCAAACTTTAGAATCATGTTATCATCAACATGAAACTATACCTTAGGGGAGATAGGGGAAGCGTCATGGCTACGGTGGCTGGTCTGGCATCTGTAGAGGATATGGAGGAGGATCTAAGGATGGGACTGAGCCTGATGGGGGATGCTGGTAATAATTCCCCCAGTAGTCATCCTGGGGTGGAGGGTACGTCTCTGGATATCCAGCCAAACCACCCCTAAAATCTACACCCCATTCGGGGTTTCGTGCTACTTGGGCGTGGTTGTACTGATACATGTGGTTGATCTGATGGTGCATCTATTGTTGATGTTGCCACATGTACTGCTGGATAAGTTGCATGTCACCTTGGGTCTTCTGAATACTCTTGAGGTGTGCCTAGATGGTTGCCTCGTCATAGGCATTCCCTGTGGGTGGCTGTAGTTGGGGTGTCCCCTCATCCCTTCTTCTTATCCTACGGGGCTGCCTTTGTTCTACATCTTCTTGCTCCTGCCCTTGTACATTAGATTCAGCTATGTCTTCATGTATGGCAGTGGCTCCCCTTGTATATGTCTCTCTTGGGTGTTCTTGCTGCCATGTCAATAATTTCTCTCTCAACCTATGGGCAGGTCCCAACACGGATAGTAGGGGCTCAGCGTGGTATGGCATCTCTAGTTCAATGTCCGTCACACATTCTAGCTTTGAGAAGGCTCCATGCTAATTGCACTAGAATTATCTAATCTAGATACTTAGATCTCTCACTTATGTTTAGGGAGTTTGATTAGGATGTAGGAAGATGGGAGGCAACCTAGGGATCCAAGAATTGGACCTAGGGGCAAATCCCAAAATTCACACATATAACCAATTTGCCTAAATTCCTCGGTGATTTCACACACAAACCAACAAGCGATTCATGGAGAATGAGATGCAAATAGAATATAATCATTAACAAATGAAATTACAACGTTTAAATGTCAATTTCCATGAATTGCTTGTTAGACCGAGAATGTACTGTCTTAAGCTTCTTAGAGGTCTTCTAAGGTCGGTTATTTCTAAAAAAACCAACCCAATAGAGTACAAAAAATGAGCTTTCTGATCCCATTGCCTATAAGGTTGGTTATTCCTAAAAAACTAACCCTAGAAGTTAAAAACTGACTCTATATAGCAATAGAGTTCCTGTAAGGTCAGTTTTTCTTGGTCGAAAAAACTTGTCAACCGAGTGACTTTCAGTTGAGAAAATTATTGACCAAAAAAAGTACTGTCCCAGAGGTCTTGTAAGGACGATTATTTCTAAGAAACCGATGCAGTAGGTTTCTAAGGTCAGTTTTTTTAAATAACCGACCCTATAAGTCACATATTTTTTAAAGAAAAATTCTGCAGAATAGAAATCTTCAGAACAGAAAGCTACTTTACACAGTTCAAAACTTGCAATAGAAATAGACTTGCAAATGCAATGATGCAAGCCAGAAAATGTATTACAAATCCATTTGCTAGCTTTTATGTCCAATCCTTTTTGAATTAATGTATCAATCTCCAAACCACACACATTCATAACAACAATAATTCAAAATATTTATTTGAAACATATACTCATACACATAGCACATACTAACATTCATGCAAGTCTAAGATAGATTCATTCAGTTGAGACATAGCACATACTAGCATTCATACACATAGCACATATTAACAACAATGATAGATTGCAAGTCTAAGATGATATTAAATTTTATGTCAGGTACAAAAGTAAATTTGATAGAGTTTCAAAATTGCATACACAAATGAAGCTATGCATTCAATCCAATGCTATAGTCACTTCATTAAGAAAAGCCTATGACCACTCTTCTCGGAATTCATTTAACTCATCAAGTGTGTAAGGCTGAGTTGTAAAGATCTGCAACAAAAAATGCACATGCGAATATTTTATAAAATGAGTACATCTCACTTGTAAATTAATGATGTTATTCTTTATTACCTGATCTATAGCCTGAATGTCATTTGATGCTCCTTTGACAATAGCTTGTATATATTTCATTACATAATAGCCACAACCAATCATTATTTTGTGTATGACACTACAAATAAAACTTATACTTAATGTTAGTAAACTACTATAAATAGAGTTGAGATAAGACTATAAGGGTTGACATATAAGAGTTGACATATACATTACTATAAGTGTTGTACATATATAAGAATAAGCCGTAGAAATAGTTACCATGATATTTTTCAAAGTCAATGTCTTTAATTTGGTGGGTATTATTCCTCCACCTTCACGAAAAGCCTTTATACCCCTATCAATTAATTGATTAATATAGTTGTCAAAATAGAAATTCTAAGTAGAAATATCATGTTGAAGAATAACAATTGATGTGGTAGAAACTAAATGTATGCTTACTCCATAGTTGGCAATTTCAGTTTGTGACTCCTTGTTGTTATTCCCATTGGGTCAAGATAATAGAAATTCATCAATTTTGGGACAACCACCACTAGTTCCCAATTTCTATATCTAAGTAAAATGCATATTGAAAACATATATTAGAATTATAAATTTAGTCAATATTAGAATTATATTGGATAATAATACTTATTTGGCGTTAAAAGGAATTAGGATAATTTCCTTTCCCACACTAGAAAAATATTTGAATGCAGTACAGAAGTACTCATTCACATCCTCAATGTGTGTCTCCACTTGACTAGTGATTGAAGGAACTAAGAATCCAACATTCCTTATATCAAAGTTTGTCGTCTCGGTATATAAATGGTTGTAAAACATTTGTAATCATTTCATATATTAGAAATAAGCTAAAAATCTATATTAGAGTTTTCTATATTGATGAATCCTTACCTTATCCATACTTATAATATCAAAGTATTTATCCAATCATACTGGAACAAATCTTTAATATCTAAAGAAAAATAAAATTCTCAAAGTCCCTCCCAGTTGCATCTTCTGTTAAATTGACCAACATATGTGATCCCGAGCTTTGGTTGGCAAAGTATCGACACAAACATTTACATTTGCTTCCCAATTCGTTTAATGTAGCTACAGGAATGAAAGATGGCTTGGGCATAGGAAGACGACTAGTATAATTTTTATTTTTTGGTTTACAAACATATTAATTAAATTACATACTTATATTACACGAGTTCATATATGTAATCTGTAACATCCCTGACCTGGGTTATTGTTTAACCCTAGGTGTTTTGCATAATAAAGTTGATTGTATTCTTTCTCTTATTTCTTGAAAAGTAATTAAGTCTCAAGAGGAACTTATATTTCAATTTTAGTACTTTTTGAATAATGTTGAAATGATATTTTACTTATTTTGGACTAAAGTGCAAATTACACAAGTTGAGGGGTTAAATTGCAAATTTTACATGATAATATGTTCCTAATGTGTTCAAGCATCATGGGAATGAATATGATGCATAGGTAGGGCTAGTGAAAGCTTGGGTACCAAGAAAGAGCTGATTAAACAATGTTTGTGCATTAAAACCTAGTTTTGGGGTAATGCACAATTTACCCAAAATCTAGGGTTCAATATGCGAAATAGCACTGCTAGAGGGTCCCCCATGTTTCTTGGCATCGTTTAGAGTAAATAAAATGAGAGGGGCGCCTCATTTGAATTATGTTGGAGGAGAGAGAATCTTGATATTAAAATAATCAAGATTTAAGTATAAATGGAACTTTAATCCTATTTAATACAAAAATAAATAAGATAATTAAAGGGGCCCTTCTACCAAAATTAAAATGGTTGGATTCAGATGTTTGTGGACGTCCTTGATATTTGCAAGGAACAGGAAATATCCCAAGGAGGTGAAAACTCCACTCACCTTATTATAAGAAAAAGAATTTCCACTCAAATATGGATATTACTATTATAAGGGTTAAGGTGCGTAATTTCTTTTCCCATAATTCTTGGATAAAGATGAATCTCTGAAAGAAAAAGAATATAGCTTCGTGTCCAAGGAGTTGAGGGGGAAAATGTGGCAATAGTTTTTGAAATTAAAGGAATTAATTCTATTTTCTCTCTCCTTGGATTTCCTTATACATATCCCATTTTCCAACCATACATGGACTTTTTTTCAGATTTCTTTTCTCCTCTTGCTTTGGCCGACCTCAAGAGAGCTTAGGAGTAGGAGAAAGACGACCCCCCAACCTGTTGGTAAATTCTTGACCTCCTTTCACCTTGATTTCATGGTGAAAACCGAAAATCAATGCTTGCTTTCTTGTTTTCTCCACTCGATTTCCAACTTTAGCCAACTCTTTCAACCAAAAGCTTGCAAACGGACCTTGGGCAGTTGTCAAAGATTTACCAAGCATTATCAGCGTGGCGTTTGAAACTTGGAATCAGATTTAAAGGCGGGTTATATAACTTGAACCCTTCTACATTGTTATTCAATTATCAATCTTGCAATTTCGTTGATTCCTTCATCTTCTTGATTAATTGTTGGTTGAAATTGATAATTACATGAAATCAGAAGTATTAAGATCTGCAGGGACTAAGGTAGATGATTATGAAATCATCTTGGACACATTTCCGAAATAAATTCCATTCAATTCGGTTTCAACTAAGTTGCTCATTCGGTTTCAACAAAACCGTTTGAAAGCAAATAGTTTCATCAAATCGTTTGAAACTAAACGGTTTCAAACTGTTTGGGAGAGTTGAACAGGGTTGACCGTTTGGGAAAGTTGATGCTAATGATGATGTTTGATAACTCACCAAATTTTATTGATTAATTCCAAATGGCTCATTAGTTGAAGTTTAATCAATTAGCAAACCCTAATCGGGTGAAGTGCTGAAATTCAATTTGGTTAACTTAGATTTTTGGGTGATTGAGCCCAAACGGTCTCAAGACCGTTTGGAGGTCACCCAAACGGTAACAAGACCATTTTGGGGTCATCCAAGACCGTTTGGAGGTCTGAGGTTAAGTATGGTTGAGTAATTGAAGGTCTAATGATACCAAATTGAAATGCAATTGAGTGCTGATTTGATGATCAATCTAATGATCTAAACCCTAATGGAATTTCACAAAATCCAAGGATAATATGGGGAAAATGGTCTCAATACCATTTGGAGGTCATTCAAACGACCTCAATACCATTTGGGGTTAGTTCTTATCAAAAACTTGATGATAATTCCCTAGTTGCAATTGAATTAGTTCCACAATGTTGAACATTGATGGCTACTCGATTTCAAAACCCTAATTGAAGGTTCTTGAGTAGAAATCCTAAATCAATTGGGTTCAAACCCCTATTTGATGGTTTAATTGAAGGATGATTCAATTGTTCAAGTGATAGAGAAATCAGGGATTCAACTGATATTGGGTCATCCATTTGGAATCATGAATCGTGTTAGTGTTGAAAGGAGTTTTTGGTCCATTTGGTTTTGCGATGGTTTGGATCAAACGGTCTTAACACCGTTTGAGCCAAGCGGTCTCAAGACCATTTGAGTCCAAACGGTCTTAAGACTATTTGGGACCAAACAGTCTCAAACCGTTTAGAGACCAAAACTGCAAATGGTTTCAACACATGTTTTGTCTAATCGGTTTCAAGAACAATTTGCTCAAATGATTTTCTACCAATTGAATTCTAAGAACTAAGATTGTTTAGAAACTATGTAATCAGATCTTTTTGATGTTTAAAATGGTTGATTCCTTAGGACATCTCATGTAATTGAAGGCCCAATAGGGTCAATTCAATTGGATACCTAATAAAATTGAAGATTCAATTGGTTAATCCAATTGATCACTTAGTGTGATTGAAGACTCAATTAGTCAATTCATTTGAATACCTCATATAATTGAATGTTCATTGGACTAAACCATATGAAGACATGATGTACTTAGATGATTGATGCACTTAGTGGGATTAATCATTAGTGCATAATGATGTAATAATTCAATACATCATGTTAACTCTAAATGCATGTATTTGAATGAAGAATAGGCTCAATCTAATCAAGAATTGAGTAGTGGACATCCTGAGCAGGATGAGAGAGAGATTCATATATGAATTATAATCATGTAGCAATTAAGCCTAAACATTCAAAATAATGTAATATACAATTAGGGTATGATCATTGAATAAGAAATCATGAAACCCTAATTGAGTTGATTAATGAACTCAAATCCTAATTTAGGGAAAGTTTGAGTAAAACCCTAAACTAGGAGGATGATGTGATTTGAATTTAGAGTGATGACATGAGTAACCCTAATTCAGGGTAGTTTGATGATAAACCCTAATTAGGATGAATAGTAAACCCTAATTATGGGTTGCTGAATATAAACCCTAATCTAGGGTGATGTGATGTGAACAATAAACCCTAATTCTAAAATAGGGTGAAGGTATGTCAAACCCTAATTCTGGGTTATACCATATAACATGAAACTCTAATCTTGGACAATGAAATGATAAGTCATTGGTCCTGATTGAACATAGGGAATGAGTAACCCTGATTGACAAGAAATGGGAAACCCTAACCCTGGTAAGGGAATAGTGGTGTTACCCTTGAATAATGATGTTATATATTATTTTGCATGGTGTTGATAAGAAATTAATGTATCTGTTATCATCTATACTAACCATGCAGGTATCATGAGATGATGAACATAGCCAGGTATGAGCTATGACATTTTATGTATTGAAATTGTTAATTGGGCCTTATGTGCCATGTTTTACCTTGTTGCCTAGTAAGAGGTAATAAGAGAAGTAATGGGCCTTAAGTTCCATGAGAGATGCTTATGTAATAAGCATCATATTTACCTTGGTCAGTTGACCTGAAGGTGATAGTTACCTGAAAAAGTGGTAACAGTGCTCAATGATGAGCTAAGGGTCTGAATGCCCAGATCCATATAATTATGGTATTGAGATTGTGAAGGGATGATAATTCCCAGTATTGAAATGAGGGACTGAGATCCCAATGTCTTATAAAGACTGAGAAGTAATTGATGAAAATAGTACATGTTTCTTTGTAGCACTTGTTTTAATAAGTTATGGTTGAAAACTTGACTGATGCTAAAAGAATATGATAATGTACTTAATTAATCAAGTGATACTATATAATGTAGTTGCCCTGACCACAGATCCATCAGTGTTAGAATTAGTTGAATGGTGAAACGAGTTTTACTCGGAACGCATATTTTTGAATATGCGGGGGTAATTCAGAAAATATATCCTTATGCCCCATAGGAATGGCTACGGGCCATGTGCTATGTACTGGATTGGTTTCGGACCATACCCCAATAAGAGTATGGCTACGGGCCATTACTCCTCAATATAATACCAAGCATTGGTTATAACCCTAAAGAGAGTATATGGTATGGGCTATAACTCTATAGTGAAGATGCCAATATATTCTGGCATGCTAATTGCAGTCTGCACATGATGTCTATGCTAAAGTAGTCTTGTACTGACCGAGACAGATGAGGTCATGGAATCTGGCTCTACCATTGACCTTGTATGGTACCGATGCTTTACGTAATCGTGGTCGGTTGGAGTATGAGCGGTGTATCTCATTTCCTCAGGGAATAAGCTTAAGAATGTTTGTAAAAATGTAATCATCAGTGTAGTGAATTTGCATAAGATTGAAATATGAGAATCATTGGTTGATGTTATTCTACTTAGCATGTTTTATATACATAAATGTTATGTATGTTCTTCAACTCCTTATTGAATAAGAGACATGCTACTTTAACAAGTTTTAGCTTTAATGCTTGAATAGAAATGTTACCCTAATCTGCACAGATACTGAACTATCTGCAATTGAATATATGTTTCCATTGTTTAGTTTACTTCTATTAAACTGCAATAATAATGTTTTCGGCAGAGAGTTATATCTCTCGCTGAGGCATTTTTATAATTTTCTCACCCCTGTGGAATCCAATATTTTTAGGTGGACGCGGACGAGGTAGAGACAGAAACCTCATAATAAGGGAAGGACAGCAACAACAACAACACGGACAACAGTAGATCCTAGGTGGAGATACCGGTCAAGACTTGTATATATGTAAATAGAGTCCTATGTGTCATCTTTGTACTCTCAGGTCCTAGGAATTAGTAATAGTGTTTTGATAATCGATCTGAGATTTTGGGCATGATGCCTCGAGGATTTTGTTACTTGAGCTTTTGGTAAAGCAAATGATGTATACTTTCCTTGAGAAGAAATGGAACAGAGAATGTACTATGTGAACCAGGATGTGAATGTAATTTGATGGTTCATTTTTTTGGTCAGTAATTTGATGGTTCTTGTTGAAAGAGTTTTCCTGAGAATGGATCTCCTTGCAAAAAATTTTAAATTTTTAGTGATTTTCAGTAATACGATGTTAATAACATGCTTCCACATTAGTTAATCTTGTTTTTGTGAATCATTCGCGACAATTTAGTGGTATCAGAGCTCTAGGTTCACTGAGTCTACTGAGACATAGGACTAAGCTTGTCGAGTTTGTTCTAGTGTCTTCTAGTTATCTGATAGTGTCTTCTGCTCATATAGGAGGAGAAGAAGAACTAAAGATGTCTAGATCACACGATGAACACACTGCTGAGAGCAGTGTTGCTGCACCGGGAGGAGGTGCAAGAGACTAGGATAGGGAGGAGCCTGTACCTGAACAACCCCAGTTCAATCAAGCTGATATGGGGAATCCAACCTTCCAAGCTATGTTTGGACAGTTCATAGCAGCCATGACTCACATGACAGATAGGATTCCATTACCTCCACCCAGGGCACCAGTCCATGATGAAAGACATGAAGCCGGCAAGACTTTTGAATGGCTTAGGACGGTAGGAGCCTTAGAGTATGCTGGTACAACCGACCCAACAGATGCTGACCTATGGCTGACTGAGATAGAGAAAGCCTTTAGGATCCTTAATATCCCTAAGAATGAGAAGGTGAGCCATTATGTATACCTCCTTAAAGGGAGTGTTAATCACTGGTGGACCATTGAGGAGGGAAAGAGGCCAGGAGCTGAGATTGAATGGGAAGAGTTCCGATGAGAATTCGTCAGTAGAAACTTTCCAAGACTTTTCTGGATGAGAAAATTACCCAGTTTGAACGGATTAGGCAGGGACAAATGAACATTAGCGAGTACGAGGCTAAGTTCATGGCTTTTTTGCACATTTGTCCACATATGGCATCTACAGATGAGGAGAGAATTTGGCATTTCCAAAAGGGGCTGAACACTGAATTGACCACTCTGGTGTCTGCTTTAGAGAACTGGGAGAGGTTTACCACCTTTGTAGAGTCTGTAAGATGGATAGAGAAGTCTGTTATTGAGAAGCGACAGACTAATAATAAGAAAGTGTATCCTCAATTTCATGGACAAAGATCTGAGGGTTTTAAGAAACCAAGGTTTTCCGCACCAGCAACACCACAGAGGTTCAATACCCAGACACAATGGACGTCAAGTAAGGGTAGAGGGCATAGTTTTCCTCTGAGCAGAGCCCCCTAGCATAGCATCAACATCAGTAACTGGACCCCCTAGACTACATCAAGAGAATAGAACTTTTAATCGATTTGGATTAGTAGGACATCTGGCAAGGGATTGCCCAACGGGGAATGTAGTAGTGAATCAGCCCCCGAGACAAAGTCAACAAGGTTCTTAGAGAAAGATATTTTCTAATGGTACCCGAGGACGTGGAAAAGCATCCCAGGTAGGATCTTCAGCATCGAGCATAGGGTCAACATCAGGCAACGACAAGATTCTATGCCATGAATCAGCCTGAGGCAGTGGTTAATCCACGAGTTGTGACAGGTCAGATGGAACTAATTCATTCTGATATGTCTTCATCCTATTATACTATGAACTCCTTTATCACTTGAGAAGTGATTCATGACTGAAACATGATTATCAGTCATAGAGTAGATAGCATGTTGCTAGAAATACCTTTGTTGGGGTCCGTAGTGTTGCGGGAGGTGTGTTCTTCCTGCATTCTTTCTTTTTCTAATCATCACATTCAAGTGGATCTTATACCACTTGAGATGCATGGGTTTGATATAATCCTTGGGATGGACACCTTAGAAAAGTATAAGGTGGTCTTGGATTGTAGTTCCAAGTAGGTTGTGTTCACTAACAATGGTGACACATGGATTTTTTAGGGAGATAGAAAGATTCTTCCAACCTGTCTGGTGTCAGCTTTGGTAGATGAAAAGTTGATGAGACAGGGATGCTTTGCATTCTTGGCTAATGTGGTTGATACCACAATGGAGAGTTCTAATCCTTCTGAAGTTCTGGTTGTCAGGGAATTTGAAGATGTATTCCCTGAGGAACTTCCAGGTGTTTCACTGCCCCGACAGATTGGTTTTGAGATTAATCTAAACCAGGACACGCAACCTATAGCATAAACACCGTATAGGATGGCACCTGTTGAGATGGAAGAGCTCAAAAAATAACTACAAGAGTTGCTTGAAAAGGGTTTTATCCGACCGAGTACTTCATCATGGGGTGCTCCGGTCCTCTTTATAAAGAAGAAAGATGGGTCTACGCGATTATGCATTGACTATAGGTAGTTGAATAAAGTAATTATAAAGAACAAGTATCCTCTACCAAGGATTGATGACTTGTTTGATCAGTTGCATGGTGCAATTGTCTTTACTAAAATAGATCTGAGGTCGGGATACCATCAACTGCGTATTAAGGAGAGTGACATACCTAAGTCTGCCTTTAGGACAGGTTATGGTCACTATGAGTTCATAATTATGTCATTTGGACTAACTAATGCACCGACTGCATTCATGGAACTCATGAATAGAATCTTTCAACCTTTTCTTGATTAGTGCATAGTCGTCTTTATAGATGACATCTTGATCTATAGTATAGATGCTCAACAGCATGAGCAGCGCCTACGTTAAGCTTTGACTTTGCTAAGAAAGCATAAGTTGTATGCTAAGTTTAGCAAGTGTGAATTTTGGTTACCAGAAGTTTCCTTTCTCGGACATGTAATATCTGCCTCAAGTATTCGTGTTGATCCTAAGAAGGTAGAATCTATCCTGCAATGAGAGCAGCCAAAGACACCGACGGAGATTCGCAGTTTCCTAGGATTGGCAGGCTATTACAGAAGGTTCATTAAGAACTTCATCTCTATATCTTTACCCCTAACCAAGTTGACTAGGAAAGAGGTTCCTTTTATCTGGAATGAAAAGTGTCAACAGTCATTTCAGTTATTGAAAGAAAGGTTGACAAGTGCACCTGTGTTGGTGTTACCTGATCAGGGAAAGGGGTACATAGTTTTCTGTGGTGCATCTAAGAACGATCTAGGATGTGTGTTAAAGCAGGATAAGTAAGTGATTTCTTTTGCTTCTCGACAGCTTAAGAAACACAAGGAGAATTATCCAACACATGATCTAGAACTAGCTTCTATAGTCCATGCTTTGAAGATCTGGAGACATTATCTTTATGGAGAGACATTCGAAATTTTCACAAACCATAAGAACCTAAAATAAATCTTCTCACAACATGAGCTGAACATGAGGCAACACCGCTGGATAGAGTTAATCAAGGATTATGATTGTACAATTGATTACCATCAAGGGAAAGCCAATGTGGTTGCTGATGCTTTAAGCAAAAAATCAACAACACCATCCTTAGATAAAGCACAATTAAACTCCTTAGTGTGCTCTAAGAGAGATATGTTTATCTCCTTAAGGCAAGATAATGTACAACTTAAGGTATCGTTGTCATCCGGGTTGTTAGCCTAGATGCAAGTGAAACCTACTATGAGACAGCAGATTAAAGAAGCACAATAACTGATGTAGTAGTCCAACATATCAGGTCAGAGTATGGTAGTGAGAAACGGGATGGCTTCCATGATTTAGATGATCAGGTAGCTTGTTATCATGGTAGGATGATAGTACCCGATATTGATAACTTAAGGAAGTTGGTCCTCGAAGGAGCTCATTCTTTGATGTATGCTATGCATCCATGAAGCACCAAGATGTATCATAACTTGAAAGTTATGTATTGGTGGCCTGGTTTGAAGAAGGATGTTGCTGAGTTTGTTATGCGGTGTCTGGTGTGTCAGCAGGTTAAAGCTGAACATCAGAAGCCCACAGGAATAATGCAACCTCTACCTATACCACAATGGAAATGGGATCATGTAACCATGGACTTTGTAGTTGTTTTACCAAGAACAGCCAAAAGTCATGATTCCATTTGGGTGATAATTGATAGGTTGACTAAGATAACACATTTCATTCCTGTCAAAACAACCTACACTGCTGAGAAGGTTGCACAGATATACATAGATGAGATAGTGTGTTTGAATGGGGTTCTAGCTACTATCGTTTCTGATAGAGGTCCCCAGTTCACGAGTCATTTTGGGGAATGACTCGATAAGGCTTTGGGTACACAATTAAGGTTTAGTACGACCTTTCACCCTCAGAGAGATGGATCGTCTGAGAGGACCATACAAACTTTGGAGGACTTGCTTAGGGCATGTGTCCTTCTATTTGTAAGAAGTTGGGATCTACACCTGAGCTTGATAGAATTTGCTTATAATAATAGCTATCAACACAATATTGAGATGGCACCATATGAAGCATTATATGGTAGAAGTTGTAGATCTCCTTTATGTTGGTATGAAACAGAGGAGTACCAACTTTTGGGTCCTGAGCTAGTTCAGTAGACAACTGAGAAGATTAAAGTAATACAACAACAGTTGAAAGTGGCTCAAGATAGACAGAAATCTTACACTGATAAGCATTGCAGACCTTTATAATTCCAAGTTGGAGACAGAGTGTACCTCAAGGTATCACCTTGGATAGGTATCATTAGATTTGGAAAGAAAGGGAAGTTAGCTCCTAGATTTATGGGGCCTTATCCAATCATTGAGAGGATGGGAAAGGTAGCCTATAAGCTAGAGTTACCACCTGAGTTGCATAGATTGCACCCAGTGTTCAACATTTCCATGCTAAGTAAATGTCATCCTAACACAAAATTAGTTCTACAACCTATGGAAGTAGAACTAAATAATGATATATCATATGTGGAAGGACCTGTGTTGATTCTTGATAGAAGAATCAAAAAGATGAAAAAGAAAGACATATGTCTTATAAAAGTCCTCTGGAATCACCGTGGCATTGAAGAAGCCACATGGGAACTAGAGTAAGACATGAGGAGGAAATACCCTACTCTTTTCTCTTAATGTTTTGTTGATGATTTCGGGGACGAAATCCTTGCTAGGGGTGGATAACTTGTAACATCCCTGACCTGGGTTATGCTTTAACCCTAGGTGTTTTACGTAATAACTTTATTAGATGCTTGATCTTATTTCTTGAAAAGTAATTAAGGCTCAAGAGGAACTTATATTCCAATTTTAGTCCTTTTTGAATAATGTTGAAATGATATTTTACTTGTTTTGGACTAAAGTGCAAATTACCCAAGTTGAGGGGTTAAATTGCAAATTGTACATGATAATATGTTCCTTATGTGTTGAAGCATCGTGGGAATGAAGATTATGCATAGGTAGGGTTAGTGAAAGCCTGGGAACCAAGAAAGAGCTGATTAAACAATGTTTGTGCATTAAAACCTAGTTTTGGGGTAATGTGCAATTTACCCAAAATCTAGGGTTCAATATGCAAAATAGCACTTCTAGAGGGTCCCCCATATTTTTTGGCATCATGTAGAGTAAATAAAATGAGAGGGGCGCCTCATTTGAATTATGTTGGAGGAGAGAAAATCTTGATATTAAAATAATCAAGATTTAAGTATAAATGGAACTTGAATCCTATTTAATACAAAAAATAAGATAATTAAAGGGACCTACAACCAAAATTAAAATGGTTGTATTCAGATGTGTTTGTACGTCCTTGAGCTTTTCAAGGACCACAAAATATCCCAAGGAGGTGAAAACACCACTCACCTTATTATAAGAAAAAGAATTTCCACTCAAATATGGATATTACTATTATAAGGGTTAAGGTGCTTAATTTCTTTTCCCTTAATTCTTGGATAAAGATGAAGTTTTGCAAGCAAAAGAAGATATCTTCATGGAAAAGGATTTGAGGGGGAAAATGTGGCAATAGTTTTGGAAATTAAAGGAATTAATTCTATTTTCTCTCTCCTTGGATTTCCTTATACATATCTCATTTTCCACCCATACATGGACTTTTTTCAGATTTCTTTTCTCCTCTTGCTTTGGCTGACCTCACGAGAGCTTAAGAGAAGGAGAAAGACTACCCCCAACTTGTTGGTAAGTTCTTGACCTCCGTTC
This sequence comes from Alisma plantago-aquatica, assembly GCA_963693085.1. Classification (NCBI taxonomy): domain Eukaryota; kingdom Viridiplantae; phylum Streptophyta; class Magnoliopsida; order Alismatales; family Alismataceae; genus Alisma; species Alisma plantago-aquatica. The sequence continues at coordinate 373,071,032 of OY856412.1, forward strand.
ACCTTGATTTCATGGTGAAAACCGAAAATCAATGCTTGATTTCTTGTTTTCTCCACCCGATTTCCAACTTTAGCCAACTCATTCATCCAAAAGCTTGCAAACGGACCTTGGGAGGTTGTCAAAGCATCACCCACCATTAGAGGAGTGGATTTTTAAGCTTGGAATCAGATTTAAAGGCATGTTATATAACTTAAACCTTTCTACATTGTTATTCAATTATCAATCTTGCAATTTCGTTGATTCCTTCATCTTCTTGATTAATTGTTGGTTGAAATTGATAATTCCATGAAATCAGAAGTACTAAGATATGCAGGGACGAATATTGATGATGATGAAATCATCTTGGACACATTTCCCAAAGAATTTGCATTCCATTCAGTTTCAACTAAGTTGCTCATTCGGTTTCAACAAAACCGTTTGAAAGCAAACAGTTTCATCAAACCGTTTGAAACTAAAAGGTTTCAAACTGTTTGGGAGAATTGACCAGGGTTGACCGTTTTGGAAAGTTGATGCTAATGATGATGGTTAATGACTCACCAAATTTGATTGATTAATTCCAAAGGTCTCATTAGTTGAAGGTTAATCAATTAGCAAACCCTAATCGGGTTAAGTGCTGAAATTCAATTTGGTTAACTTAGAGTTTTGGGTGATTGAGCCCAAACGGTCTCAAGACCGTTTGGTGGTCACCCAAACGGTCTCAAGACCATTTGGGGGTCACCCAAGACCGTTTGGAGGTCTGGGGTTAAGTATGGCTGAGTAATTGAAGGTCTAATGATACCAAATTGAAATGCAATTGAGTGCTGATTTGATGATCAATCTAATGATCTAAACCCTAATGGAATTTCACAAAATCCAAGGATAAGATGGGGAAAACGGTCTCAAGACCATTTGGAGGACATCCAAACGACCTCAATACCGTTTGGGGTTAGTTCATACCAAAAACCAATTGAATTAGTTCCACAATGTTGAACATTGATGGCTACTCGATTTCAAAACCCTAATTGAAGGTTCTTGAGTAGAAATCCTAAATCTATTGGGTTCAAAACCCTATTTGATGGTTTAATAGAAGGATGATTCAATTGTTCAAGTGATAGAGAAATCAGGGATTCAACTGATATTGGTTCATCCATTTGGAATCATGAATCGTGTTAGTGTTGGAAGGACTTTTTGGTCCATTCAATTTTGAGATGGTTTGGACAAAACGGTCTTAAGACCGTTTGAGCCAAATGGTCTCAAGACCATTTGGGACCAAACAGTCTCAAACCATTTGGAGACCCAAAGTGAAAACGGTTTCAACACATGTTTTGTGTAATCGGTTTCAAGAACAATTTGCTCAAATGATTTTCTACCAATTGAATTCTAGGAACTAAGATTTTTATATGTAATCAGATATTTTTGAGGTTTAACATGGTTGATTCCTTAGGACATCTCATGTAATTGAAGGCCCAATAGGGTCAATTCAATTGGATACCTAATACAATTGAAGATTCAATTGGTTTATCCAATTGATCACTTAGTGTGAATGAAGACTCAATTAGTCAATTCATTTGAATACCTCATATAATTGAAGGTTCATTGGACTAAACAATATGAAGACATGATGTACTTAGATGATTGATGCCCTTAGTGGGATTAATCATTAGTGCATAATGATGTAATAATTCAATACATCATGTTAACCCTAAATGCATGTATTTGAATGAAGAATAGGCTCAATCTAATAAAGAATTGAGTAGTGGACATCATGAGTAGGATGAGAGAGAAAGATTCATATATGAATGATAATCATGTAGCAACTAAGCCTAAACATTCAAAATGATGTAATATACAATTAGGGTATGATCCTTGAATAAGAAATCATGAAATCCTAATTGAGTTGATTAATGAACTGAAACCCTAATTTAGGGCAAGTTTGAGTAAAACCCTAAACTAGGAGGATGATGTGAAATGATTTTTGAGTGATGACATGAGTAACCCTAATTCAGGGTAGTTTGATGATAAACCCTAATTAGGATGAATAGTAAACCCTAATTATGGGTTATTGAATATAAACCCTAATCTAGGGTGATGTGATGTGAACAGTAAACCCTAATTCTAAAATAGGGTGAAGGTATGTGAAACCCTAATTCTGGGTTATACCATATAACATGAAACTCTAACCTTCGACAATGAAATGATAAGTCATTGGTCCTGATTGAACATAGGGAATTAGTAACCCTGATTGACAAGAAATGGGAAACCCTAACCCTGCTAAGGGAATAGTGGTGTTACCCTTGAATAATGATGTTATATATTGTTTTGCATGGTATTGATATGAAATTGATGTATCTGTTATCATCTATACTAACCATGCAGGTATCATAAGATGATGAACATAGCCAGGTATGAGCTATGATATTTTATGTATTGAAATTGTTTATTGGGCCTTATGTGCCATGCTATACCTTGTTGCCTAGTAAGAGGTAATAAGAGAAGTAATGGGCCTTAAGTGCCATGAGAGATACTTATGTAGTAAGCATCATATTTACCTTGGTCAGATGACCTGAAGGTGATAGTTACCTAAAAAAGTGGTAACAGTGCTCAGTGATGAGCTAAGGGTTTGAATGCCCAGATCCATATAATTATGGTATTGAGATTGTGAAGGGATGATAATTCCTAGTATTGAAATGAGGGACTGAGATCCCAATGTCTTATAAAGACTGAGAAGTAATTGATGAAAACAGTACATGTTTCTTTGTAGCACTTGTTTTAATAAGTTATGTTTGAAAACTTGACTGATGCTAAAAGAATATGATAATGTACTTAATTAATCAAGTGATACTATATAATGTAGTTGCCCTGACCACAGATCCATCAGCATCAGAATTAGCTAAATGGTGAAATGAGTTTTACTCAGAATGCATATTTTTTAATATGCGAGGGTAATTGGGAAAATATCTCCTTATGCCCCATAGGAATGGCTACGGGCTATGTCCTATGTACGGGATTGGTTTCGGACCATACCCCAATAAGAGTATGGCTACGGGCCATAACTCCTCAATATAATACCAGGCATTGGTTATGGGCCATAACCCTAAAGAGAGTATATGCTACACGCTATAACTCTATAGTGAAGATGCCAATATATCCTGATAAGCTAATTGCAGGATGACACATGATGTCTCTGCTAAAGTAGTCTCGTACTAACCGAGACAGATGAGTTTATGGAATCTGGCTCTCCCATTGACCTTGTATGGTACCGATGCTTTACGTAATTGTGGTCGGTTGGAGTATGAGCGGTATATCTCATTTCCTCAGGGCATAAGCTTAAGGATGTTTGTAAAAATGTAATCAGTCATGTAGCGTATGTGCATAATATTGAAATACGAGAATCATTGGTTGATGTTATTCTACTTAGCATGTTTTAGATACATAAATGATATGTATGTTCTTCAACTCCTTATTGAATAAGAGACATGCTACTTTAACAAGTTTTAGCTTTAATGCTTGAATAGAAATGTTACCCTAATCTGCATAGATACTGAACTAGCTGTTGTTGAATATATGTTTCCATTGTTCAGTTTACTTCTATTAAAGTACAATAATAATGTTTTCGGCAGAGAGTTATATCTCTCGCTGAGGCAATTTTATAATTGTCTCACGCCCGTGGAATCCAATATTTTTAGGTTGACGCGGATGAGGTAGAGATAGAAACCTCATAATAAGGTAAGGACAGGAGCAGCAACAACAAGGACATTAGTAGATCCTAAGGTGGAGATACTGGTCAAGACGTGTATATATATAAATAGAGTCCTATGTGTCGTCTATGTACTCTCAGGTCCTAGGAATCAGTAAGAGTGTTTTTATAATCGATCTGAGATTTTGGGCATGATGCCTTGAGGATTTTTTACTTGACCTTTTGGTAAAGAAAATGATGTATATTTTCCTTGAGAAGAAATGGAACAGGGAGTGTACTATGTGAACCATGATGTGAATGTAATTTGATGGTTGTTCTTGAAAGAGTTTTCCTGAGAATGGATCTCCTTGCAAAAATTTTTAAATTTTTAGAGATTTTCAATAATTTGATGTTAATAACACACTTCCGCATTAGTTAATCTTGTTTTTGTGAATCGTTTGTGACATAATCAAATATGAAAAACATGGTAGATTTCATATATATACGTTTTCATTGATAACTAAGTGTTTAGGCCAACCCACCATAGCACCCTCTGCTTCTTCAACTGTACTATATTTAAGATTATATATGGGTAGTGGTTTGTCCCCCATTCTGTCATACACAAGATGGATGGACACACGACAAATGTCATCAGAAATTGGTTGGCAATGCAATTTACCACCGATGTTTTACACCTTACCCATTGCCACAACATTATACTCTAGAAACTCCATTGCAAGTTTATAGTTCATACCAACCTAGAATTGAAATAATATAAGTTATATACGAAGCAGTAAACTAGATACCTACTACAACTATATATGCATATATATATATCATACTAATAACACAACATATAGAACAAAAACTTACTGATGATTGTTGTGGTGGGTCATTGGGAGTGCTCCCATGACCTATAGTTGGAGCATGGGCTTGTACCTCATCATCTGAGAGACGCACAGCTTGAATAGGTTGAGAAGGTTGAGTAGGCTGAAATGAAGACATTATTTCTTTTAATTTTTGTGCTACTAATGCTTCAACGTCCTCTTGTGTAAGACCTCCTGTATGACCTCTTTTAGATTGTGAAGGGCCAAAATAAGTCTTAAATCATATGCCAGCTCCTAATCCCCTAACATGGCCAAGATGCTCCTTCGTACCAAGAGAAACTGATAGTTCATCCATGCATCCAGTTGGGATGAACTTTTCTTCCTTCCTTTGCTCATGGAGAACAATCAATTCATCTATAGTTAATAATAATATTAAATCACAATATCAATTAGATATAAATAAATCTAAGTTTGTGGGAGTTACTCTTTATTTAGTTGGGATAAACCTACCATCTTTTGTGCCACCTCCTTAGTTGCAGGGTTGACAATTTCACCTGCTCGATTCTTTCTAGCATCAATCCACTACAAGTGTCGGGTTGGAAACTCAGCTTGAGTTGTACTAGACTCTTCTCGAGAAGAGAGTTGCTTCTCTTATAGTTGCCGGCGGAAGGCATAACCACGGGGCCCAAGCGATGGTCATGCACATTTTTGGCCCATCTTTCCTTGTGGGCCTCGTGAATAGCCTGATCATTTAAAATGAGGTATTGAAATTTAGACTTGGCAAACATATATAAAAAGATTCACCTCTTTAATTTTATAAATCTAAAGATTCATACAATACATCACAATCTTTATTACCTAAAACTCTTCCATGTTCCTAGTTGCAACAAATCTTTCCCACACCTCAGGATCTATAAAAACATACATATATGTTGCTTTCTTCTTTTGTTTAGGATTATCTATAAATTCCCTTTTGAGATATGTCTTAAAAGCCCTCCATCGTACACCACAATGTCGTAGCACTTTTTTGTAGTGATCTTTTTCATTTAGATGAAATACACCCTATACATACAAAAGAAGCAATAATGTTGTCTTAAAAAGGATATGTGTTTCCAAGCAAACTAAATTAGAATCAATAAACAAAAACATATTAAAATAATATCACTTCCACTCACAGATATATTTTTCCATAGGAGGTCTTTTAAGGCATTAGAATCAACATGCCAATTTTCTATATCTATTGCCACCTTACTGCGCATGGTCGCCCCTACATAATTCTTGAAAGCACTAGCATGTTCCCCAATAGGTTCTCCCATGACATCAAACTAGACTACCAATTTCTCCCCTTTGGTCCTGAGCTCCTGCAACCTACTCATCAGCGTGGGACCTCTACTTTTCTTAGAATCACCACTACCATCCTCATGATGTTCATGCTCAGAATGTTCATCTTCACTTGCCATTTTAGAACCTGCAAGTATACATGATAAAAGGAACATAAGTGATAGTAAAAGCACAAGTGGTTGAATGATATATGATGTATATTTAAAAGTTTAAGTGCTTGAATGATAATAAAATAAACAATTCAAAGAATACATGACTCTAGTATTGGTTGAGTTGTTAGTCAAGTAAAATTCCTTCATCATGGTCTTGACGTTTATTGTCAACTGCGATCCATTTTCTATATCACATTAATATTATTTATAAAACTAAGAATTTAATATTGATACTATAAGCTCTAAGTTTTTATTGATAGGAAGTTAATTACTTTTATACTAAAGTGTACCACCTATCCCATTTTTGATTATTTAATCTCACTAGTAATTGTATAATGTATGTTTAGTCTTAAAGAAAATTTCAGCAGCATTTCCCCTTAAGTTCTCCAAGTACACTGATGTAAATGGCAAATAACCACTCACGTATGTACCCAAAGAACAAATGAGGAAATCCTACTGAAATTTTCTTCAAAGCTAAACATACATTATACAGTTACATCCTAAATGAGATTAAATATCCAAAAATAGTTTCAGACTGGGGACTATCCAAAATTTACTCCTAATGAGTAAATTTTGAATGAGTTTCTAAGTTGATACATAGATAAATATATTATTGTCATATTTATATATTAAGTTAAACATCATGCATCAATGATCTCATCTATAAACCATAAAGTGTCAATCTGGGACTACACAATTCCTATCCTCATATTTCTAAAATGTATACAACGATTACATATGTGACTGATAATAAAATGCAGATATGAAAGAATACATATTTTTATTATTGATTGGGTTACTAGTCAAATAAAATGAAAAATTAATGTAACTGACCTGAGCTGCCGAGATGATAATGAGAGAACCATGAGCAAGAGGATGACTGGTTGTTGGATTGCCCTGTTGATCAGTTAAAGACCTGCAGTTCAAGATGCGAGGGTTCAGTATAGACATGTCAAATGGGTGGGTGGGTTGGGTTTGGGTTGGGTCAGTGCGGGTGCGGGTCTGGCGGGTGCGGGTCAAAAAGATACCCTTCTAAATGGGTGGAAGAAAAGCACACCCAAACCCGACCCAGCGGGCTGCGGGTTGCGCGCGGATGCCCATATAAAATGTGTACAATCAATAATAAGTTACCAGTTGCTTTCTTTAACACTAAAAACAACATTTGAAACAGCTTGTAACTATTGTTTTTATGTCAAATATAGTTCAAAAGAACCAACCAACTACTATGTTTGACGTCCAAATATTCGATTAGATTTTTATATATGAAAAAGTAGCAGCTAGTTGTATTTTGATATAAATTAGGAAAATCGATGTAGTTTTCATAGATAAATATCACAAGAAAAATACATAATTTTGTCATGTAACATTAGGCATTCCTAATATTACAAGTACTTATTACTGCCTATTGCAAACACAAAATAAAGGGAATACAATTGTTGTTGGTAAAGGTAAAGAATTAACTTGTACAAAACAAGCAACATCTTTTAATAAGTGTATGTGTATATTATGTATATGAATATATATGCTTCAATTAACTGGGTCACCCGTGGGTGCCCGCGGATCACACGCGAAACCCGCTTAATAAATGGGTGGGTATGGGTTTGGGTGATTTTCAGCGGGTGGCAAATTTTACCACCCAAACCCAACTTAAACGGATCGACCCATTGGCGCCCGCAGATTTTGACCCAGTTTGACAGGTCTAGTTCAGTAAATGTGGGTATACGACTGCAGTGATGTCGTATAAAATGTGATAAATAGACTTAAAAAATACATCGTTTATGGGTAAATGGATGTAATGATGCCAAAGTAAAAACCATCAAAAAGGGAAGGAATGAAGCATAGAAGAGAGCCTATTGGAGTTTCCAATGGCCATGGAATAACTAAGGCAGAGGATACTGTAATGACCCTAACCTGGGTTATGAGGTAACCTTATTTGTTTTGGCTAATAAATTTTCTTAGAACTTTAATATAATACTCTAAGGTGTTTTCTTATCATGAAACACACTTATGTTCCAAGTTTGGTCCTGATTGAATGTTGTTTGAGCAATGTTCCTTTATTTTGGACCAAAGTGCAATTTACCCAAGATGAGGGGTTATATTGCAATATGTCACATGCTGAACATACCATAAGTGTTTTAGCAACATAATAAAGAGAATGATGCTAAGTGGTGGCTTCTGGAAAGCCTAAATTCCAAGTTTGAACTTGTTTGAATAATGCCAATACCTTATGCATCAATTTTGGTACAAATAGTAATTTACCCAAAATGTAGGATTTATATGTAAATTACCACCTCTACAGTGTCCCTACTCCCTCCTAGTATCATTTAGAGGAGAGAGAAATAAGGAGACACCATGTTTGATTCCATTATGAATGATGGTTATCTTGGTGATGAAATGACCAGGAAAAGGGTTGAATATGAAAGCTTAACTTGAGTTGTATCAAGTTGAAAAGCTTATATATGAGTGCCTATTGGACAAGGAGCCAAAGGAGGAGTCTCATATTGTTTTATTGACTCTTGGAAAAGCCGTGATGTGCAAAGCACCTCAAGGAGGTGAAGTTTATCGGTTTACAACTTCCTTAGAAAAGTTGTATCAGGTTGTGAATAAAGTGGTGATTTTGTTGATATATCTTATTCAAAGGGATAAGTAATGGACGAATTTTCATCCCTAGGTTATCATCAACTGTTTTGCATGTAAAGACAAATGTTGATGCATGCATGTACACGTGTCATCCATGCATGGACACGTGGCACCTACTAGCTCAAATTGATGACACCTCATTTTTACACTCCTTCATGAACAACAAGTATATATACCCCTAGTTTCACCCCTTAGTGGAATTTTTCGACCCTTACCACCCTCCTACCTTATGGTATCGTCCATAGAGCTCTTGAATCGTGCAGGAGTGCAATGATATCGTGCATAGGCCCATGGATATCGCCCATAGCAAAACCATAGAGGCCAAGTAGGTGATATCGACCATATAGGGTGATATCGGCCATAGAGTGAAGTGTTGAGTGGCATATCGTGCAAGTGAGTGTCATATTGTGCAAGGGCACAAGGGTATCATTCAAAGGTGTTAAGGAGCAATAATGATCTCACACTTAACCCTAAGGTGAGGATATGATCATCTTCAACCTTGGATTGAAGCATGATTCTAGGGTTTTGATCTTCCTTTCTTTTCTTCTTCTCTAATTGCTTATCCATGGTGATTCCTTGTATATGACGGAGTTCTGAACGAGACTTGGACTTTTGATAAAGTCATATTCAACCTTAGGAACATGGATCTTTGGATCTTGGACCTTTGAAGTTGTTATTAAGGCGGGTTATATAACTTGAACTCAATCATGTTATTATTCATCACCCAAATTCCTATATTTAATGATCTACTTTAATTCCAAAATTTCCTAAAATAGTTGATGAAATTATGAGTTCTTGTAGTTTCTTAGACCTGTTTCCATGAATTATATTAGTTAGAACAAAGGTCTAGAGCTTGAAGATGGTGGTATCATCTTATAAAAGTGATATCGGGTGCAAGCACACAAGCAATCACCTATAACCCGATATGATGATGCACCTACTTCACTAAAATGATAGGATTATGATTGTATACCTTTTTGGACGATATGGTGGTGTAGTATACACCTCTTGAACGATATGAGGTCAAGAAAACACCTCAAAATTGAAATCGGGCACAAGCATACACACAAGCACCTTCAATCCGATACTGGGTAGAAGCAAGCACACAAGCACCTTCAATTCGATATTGGTTAAGCACACAAATATGCACCTCCAAACCGATATGGTGTGAGGAAGGAAACACACACCTCCAAACTGATATGGTGTGAGCAAGCACACATACACCTCCAAACCAATATGGTGTGAGCAAGAACACACACACACACCTCCAAACCGATATGGTGTGAGCAAGCACACATACACCTCAAAACCGATATGGTGTGGAAGCACCTTAAATGCAATGTACTTGATGAAATAACAAATGGAGCATTTTATATCTGGTTATACATTAAGAGGTATGGAGTTTAATGATTAATGATTAAGTAGGATAATGTACCTTGAAGGAAAGTTTGAGCCAACCTAATAAATTATGGAGTAATCAATATCCTAGAGAGGATGAGAGAGAAACTCATACTTGTGTAATAAACATGTAACGTGCATACATTGATACTTCTAATAAGTGTAGAGCATGAATCAGGATTTGTTCCTTGATAATGTGATCTTGAAACCCTAATCGATATGAAATGGGAAACCTGATGCGATGATTTTGACTCACATTTATGGACTTGTTTTACTTGTGTTTTATGCATTTATTGGTCATTGTGTTGGTTAATATTGCACAATTCATTTACTTTAGTCTATGACCCTTCTCACTATCAAATCTCACTTATTTTATTGTTTTGAGCATAAATGATTACAATGATAGGTTTTATCTCGGATGATGTGGTTTTATTTTGCAATTTCAAGAAAAACACATATCTGATGTTGTCGATACCATCGACAACAGTCGATACCATCGACACAACCACAGGCAGTCAGCCGCAAGGAGTAGCACAAAGTCGATACCATCGACAGGGAAGTTGATGGTAGCGACTTACCATCCGGTTTCTGGCGAGAAGACAGTCGATACTATCGACCACAAAGTCGATACTATCGACACGTGGAGCTTCAACGACGGAAAAGGGATAAAACTGACGTCTCAGTGTGTCGATACCATCGACCCTCGTCGATGGTAACGAGTCAGCATCAGGCACAATGATGAAAAGAAAAGAAGACTTGCCAACATCACGCAGGGTCAATACCATCGACTCGCATCGATGGTATCGACACCGTCAAATGCAAGTCTGTTTCAGATCGATCAAAATCCGACAGTTGTGATATTTTTGCAACCTAACTCGGTGATTATACCTAATGACGGTGGCCAAGAGCATGGTATCACGTCATTAGCTGATGCACACGTCCTGAGAAGGGTGGAGAGATGAACGGAGCCCAAAAGTATGCCCCGACCGTTCCGGAAGCTGAAGAAAAGACGTTTTCCACTGCCAAAAGGTTGTAGATCGCGCATTCCATGTCGAGGAATGCTTGGATCTTCTCTGTTCATGGGTTTCATTACTTATTCACATTTTTCTCCATGTTTCCCCTTTTCTCAACCATATTTTGCTCTGAGATGAACATGCGGGGCTAATCCCCTTTGTCTTTAGGACCAGGAGTAGCCCGGGGGAAGCATTGTATGAAATTTTTATCATAGTTTCATAATTTATCTCTTAAATCCATGGTATGATTTCGTTTTCTCAATTATATTGTTATGCTTGATCACCATAATGATGATATAATGCCTTTAATTACTTTGAAATAAGAATTAATGGTTGAAAAGAGACGAAATTCACATTAATAAACAAATCCCTTGAACAAGGCGATGTAAGGTTAATGGTGGAAACCCAGAGGTCGATTCAAATGCACCTAGTTTATGGTATAGGATACTACGACAATGCAACTGACCTAGACATAGGTAGTGAATTGTACCACGACAGTCAGCAATTCTGACTACAGGCCACTACCCGGATCGAGAGATGAACTTGAATTATTATATGGAAACGCATACAATAAAAACCCATGGTGAAACCGCAATCCTAAAGATCTCCACTTGAATTGATTAAACTAAACCCTTAATCGATTGCTTTGTTTTATTTGATTTTCTTTTATTTTTCAACAACTCTCAAAACCTATTTAACCGGTCTAGCTAATTGTGAATAGTTAGTAGTAGTCTATCGATTGTTCAGTGTCCCTGAGTTGGACTCGAGCCTCACAAGGGCCTATACTACATTGACGCGTGCACTTGTGTTATACGCACAGTAAAATGATGTCAAGTTTTTGGCGCCGTTGTTGGGGACACGACAATTGTAGGCACTACGAGTGCTGCAAGCGGCCATTCTAGGCCACCTTTTATTTTTATTACTTTGTAATAATTTCTAAAATTCATAGTTTATTTTTCACATTTTGTAATCGTCTAGCACGGTACTAAACTAAAATTATCATTTTGCAGGTACTGTGCATGGTGCGGATGCGTAGCACCGACTACACGCAACAAGCACCATAGGTTCCACTGTCGGGACCTCACGACGAAGAGGAAGATTTCAATCAAGACCAACTGAAAGATATAGATTCCGACTCAGAACAAGAAGCCATGGCATAAGAGCAGACGATATGGGAGAAGATAAAGGCTTCTTCCTCATCCGCGTCAAAGGGGCAAATAAAGAAGTAGGCAATCCACATCCTGACTTATAAGATAGATCCTGCATTAATCAACTTGCTCAAGTCAAATGCATTTCATGGGCTTAAAAATGAAGATCTGGCGACTCACATAAATCAATTCGTATAGAACTACGATATGATCAAAATAGACAAGTTCCCACAGGAGACACTTTACCTGAAGCTGTTTTCAAGCTCTCTGGCGGGAAATGCACGAGAATGGCTGCATAATCTCGACGATGAATATGTGGAATCATGGAACCACGTAGTTGAAGTGTTCTTTGGAAGGTTCTTTCCGCCCGAGAAGACCAATGATTTGGTTCAAAGGATCCATAATTTTAGCCAGAAGGCAGGGGAGACTTAACCGGAGACCTGAGAGCGTTTTCAGATTATGTTGAGGAGGTGCCCACACCATGGTTTATACAAGGAAAAACAAGTAAAGATTTTCTATTTTGCTCATTCTGAGTATGATAGAAGCAATCTCGATTCCGCAGGGTCCAGGTTTTTCTTAAAGAACACTGGCACTAGGTGTTGGGAGATTCTAAAAAATATGGCAAAGAAGTAATCTTGGGGCGACAGGGATGCACCAGAACAACTCAAAGTCACAGGTGAATCTAGGGCCATTAAGGAGCTAAACGATAAATTAGACCTTCTAGCCAAGAAATTGCTTGCCAAAGAAGATGCAGAATCCGATGAGGAAGCCCAGGTCAAATTTATGCAACAACATGGTTATAGAAACAATGATTATGCTTGGAGGAAGGATAGAAAATTCTCATGGAAAGATCCAAACAACTTCCTAAAATATCCAGATGCAAAGCCACAGTCAATGGCATAAGATAAAAGCACCGCGTTGCTTAGTCAAGTGGTGCAGCAAAATCAGGAGATGATGAGCATGTTTAGTAAGCAGCTGCAGTCTTAGGGTGAGATATTGACTAAATTTGGGCAGACATTGCAAAGCCATGGAGCGTAGATGAGGGCACTAAGAGACAACTGTGACCCAAATTTCCAATGAGGTAGCGGCCATGAAGCTTACAAATCAACAAAGACAGGCTGGGAATGCAGATGTTGTTCAAGCACATCATCAAGTGAAATATATATCTGTGATTACTGAGGCAGAGGTCCCGGTGGTGCAGGTCCAAGCGAAAGACAAGATGATTTTTTATACGGAGGCTACATCGAAAATACCGTATCCTCGCAGTCATTATGGACTACCTGGCAGATATTTTCCGATCTGAAAAACTCGCCACGAGCCCAGCACGGTCGCATCCACCCTTAAGCATGAAGAGCAGGTTAAGGCTATATGTCATGTTGAAGTTGCAACCACTGAGAAAGATGAACAACCACAAGTTACATCAGTTGTAAATGAGGTGCCAAAGCCTACACTAGAGGGTGACATTGAAGCAAGCTAAGGGGAGGAGACCCCAAAAAGCCTGTATGGGCCACCACATAAGCATCTAGATGAGGCAGTTGCGTATTTCCTTGATAGTCCGAGACTGAAAAAAGTACATAGACATTACAGGAAGTTCTTGGAGATGTTCAGGAAATTCCATATTAATATTCCATTAGTGGAAATGATAGAGAAGATTCCAGCATACGAGAGGTTTATCAAGGAAATCATCACCAAGAAGAGCTGAATCAAAGATACAAATGTTTGTAAGGTGAATGAGCTCGTGAGCTCAATTATCCATGGGAGTTTACCACAGAAGAGGAAAGACCCAGGAGGCTTCTACATTCCATGTTCTATAGGCGGTCAACATTTTCCACAAGCACAGTGTGATTCAGGCGCTAGCATTAATCTTATGCCACTGTCCACATTTCAAAAGATTGGATTGCAAAAACTAAAGAATTATGCTATGACTATTGAGTTGGCGGATGGGTCCATTGTAAAGCCACACAGAGTGTGTGAGGATATGCTTGTCAAAATTGACAGGTTTATCTTTTCGGTGGATTTCATCGTCATGGACATGCCACAACTGAAGGGTTGCGAGATGCTATTGGGTAGGTCGTTTCAAGCAACGGCCGATGTTATCACTTCTATTGGGAGAGGTACCATGACAATGGGAATTGGCCAGGATCGAGTTGAATTTAAACTGCCAAGTGAACCCATAAGAATTCCCTACCGAGGAACTCTCTCTGAAGCTCCAAGATGAGAAGCTTGATTTTGTCTAGCCTAAGACGTTAAAAAAGGGCGCTTGTTGGGAGGCAACCCAACCATTAGTAGTTTCGTTTAGTTCTTTCTCATTTGCAAGTTAGTTTAGTTTGATTTTGTTTTTAGTGAAAATGATACCTTGATCGTTTGTTCAATGTGAAGGACTGAGGCAGGGTCGATACCATCGACCTTTGTGTTGATGCTATCGAGATGGGCACAGGTAGGCGGCTACAAAAATCCTTCTACGTTGATACCATCGATGGCCTCGTTAATGGTATCGACCTTCCATCAGGTTGCTCGCCAAAACAGAGTCGATAGTATCGACATGGTTGTCGATACTCGCGAGATCTCTGGAGATATTTAGACAAATTTGTCTCAGTGAAGTCGATACCATCGACGAGCCTGTCGATGGTATTGACCCAGTTACATGTAGAAAGCGGCGGCCAGGCCTCGCGAGGGCGTTTGCCCTAAGAAGAGTCGATACTATCGACTTGCGTCAATGGTATCGACGCGACATGTGACCGATCCGTGAGAGGAAATCAATGGTGATTGCTGCATCAAGAGAGTCGATCCGTCGGATGGGTCGATACCATCGACACCCGTCGATGGTATCGACGCGTCATCGATCCGGGCCCCCACATCAGGCTATCGACAACCGTCGATACTAGCGGAAGATCAGATTGTGCTACAAGTGTCGATACCATCGATTCGTGTCAATGGTATCAACATGCATACAACAACGATGGCCACGGTTATAAAAGGGATGGAATGTTGTCATATGACGTCACACCTTCAGAGCTTTCCTCCTCCACTTGTGATGTGCGTCTTGTTGAGCAATCAGAGCCCGACTATGAGCATCCAAGGAGCGCGTTCTTCCCCGAGCATTCACCAAGCAGAGATTGTCTTCTCCGACCTTCACCCAGCTCCGTTTTCTATTCCTTCTCTCTTGTCGACAATGGTGCATATCGGCAGAGCATCTTACTCATGGGAGGTTCCCAATGAGATCACTGACTTCATTCCTCTGCGACTAGCGTCGACTCCTCGTCTGAGGATAGTCCATCCTTCCCCGGAGGTCCGGAAGGTCTACAAGGAACTGATGAAGCAAAAGATCGAGCCGACCTGCTACGTCGACCGGGATATGGTTCGTTACCTAGGGTTCGAGGCTAATCTCCAATATGTTCTCCAAGGTCAAGTGCACCAAACCAACCGGATGCCAGAGGAAGTCCAATACTATGTCGAGGGCCATCTATTTTTTGGTGAGTGTCCAACCTACAAGGAACTCATGGCGGAGTTCATGACATCACTAGACATCAACGTGCTGCCCAATGACTTGGTCGCCACTGACAGAGAATGGAAGAAAGGGAGGGTGTCGTTCAGACTCTTCAACAATAACTACACCATTACCCTTAACCAGTTCAATTCCATATATAACTAGGCTCATCACAACTACCAGCATCGGCGGCCAGACAACAGGATAGATTATGATGCTATCTTCGCCCAGTTCGTGACTGCCCCGCCCGACAAATTCGTGAGCTACCACAATGCGGAAGTTGCAGATTTTGAGCATCCGTTTGTGTGGGTTCTTCACCGCATGCTCTGCACCACATTGTTCGTGCACGACGACCTGTCTCTCAACAAGTTTCAAGAGACAGACTTGTTCTTCCTGCACAAATTGCTGAAGCATGAGGAGTGCAATTGGGGCGTGTTCTTCTTGACGCGGGTGGTGGCCATGAAGCGAAGTACGAGGAAGGCTCCAATCCACTTTGGAGGGCTAATCACACCATTGTCTGTCTATCTTGGGTTGGATATCTCACAGCTTACTCCCCTCTCCAATAGGAGTAAGGTCAACCTCCAGCATCTGCACTGCTCCAACCTCATCGTGATGTGTGATGGCTTGTCATATGCACAATGCCACGTCAATCACACATATCAAGAGTGTTCACTTCCAGACCCCATCTTCAACATTGAGGGCGCCCAGCATTTCCGATGGCCTGTCATCACCATTGAGGACTTGGATGAAGACGGTGACAATGACGATAATGACAATGATGGCGACGAGCATGAAGAAGAAGAGGAGGCTTTCACCCCTCTTCGTGCACGAGTGGCACGTCGGAAGCGTCCCCGCATGCATCCGGGTGCATCATCATCTTCACAGCCTCCTCCACCTCAGCCCTCTTATCATAAAGAGGATGCCTACTCCATGTAGGGAATGTACTCAATGCTGCAGGAAATTCATCAGACGCAGCAGAAGCATATAGCTCCATACGCCGGGATTCAGGATATGACGAACCGGCTGTTTGATAACCAGAGGGATATTTTCGAGAATGAGCGCCTCCTCCTTGAAAACCAACAGCACATCCATGACAGGTTGCATAGGATGGAGATGCAGCAGCAACCCTTCGACGATCATTACTGGAGCCAGGATTTTTTTTTTTTGGGGGGGGGGGGGGGTATCTGCAACCTCCGTCAATGCCACAGTACGATCCGAGCATTCAGGGGCAGTACCCATCTTGGGACCCCAGTGCGCCGCAGTACCCGCCTCCTCCGGAAGAATGATCGGTATCACTATTCCACCCTTTAAGATTGTTTTTGACTGTGAGGCCATAGTCAAATTCAAGATTAGGGGGGAGTTGGAACAGCTCTATCCTTTAGTTTTTAGTTTTTATTGTTTTGTCTTTTGTCATTTATTTCTCTTAGTTTTTAGTTGTTTGTAGGATTCACACTCTATCTAGTATAATTGTGGATGTCTTAAGTCATGTGTCATCTCGTTGCTTGTACGTGGGAATCAGGGGCAAATTTAAAAAAATTTAGTGTTTTGCAAGCTTGTGTTATTCAACTTGGAGCACATAACTTAAGGAAATGATTGGGTTTGTCAACTCTAAAATAGGAAATCATAATTGTAAATGCCTAGGATTCATAAAAAGTGGATGGAAATGGTTGTTTGAGCCTAAACTGATCAAATGATAATGAGACTTTAATTTGAGATAAGAGAGAGAAACCTCTTAATTGCTACACAGATCAGTAAGGAGGGACACATAATAATTTTCAAAGGTTCAGTCAATTAGTCTTGTGATCTATCCACCCCATTGTTTTTCATACTCCACAATAAGAATTGGAAATACATTACGGTTTTAATCTCTTTGATTGCATATCATGTAGACAGGTCTTTCATTGCAACTATTTTCACATACTTTTCATGAAAAAAATGAAGAAAAAATAGATTTTATACATGCACATTATCCTTAGGTGCATGCCATTTAGTTGCATAATATCAATTTGTAGTTGCATTCACATTTTTGTGCATATAGTACACCATGCATCTTATGTCTTCTAAAATATTGAAGGTGGTGAACTTGTTACATACCTTCTGAATGCTTCAAATATATAAGTTATGCAGTAAGAAGTGAGCCCGACAAATAATTCATTATCATCTATGAAATTAAGGGCTTGAAAAAAAAGCAGAAAAAAAATTGAAAAAAAAAGTATTGAGAAGTAAGTAGGATAGAGAGGGAGAAAGGAACATAGTCTCACCTGCATTTTAAGATGAATAAGTACATGATGTAGTTTTCTTAGATATTCCATCTCACCTTGAGATGGGATGATAGTGCATGCATCATTCCACCCAAATGTAGGCATTAGGGCATTTTCTCTTACATATGAATCATTTAGGTCATTTTTGCTTTGTGCATGTTAAGACCATATAATGCTTCCATTTCTTCCACTAGCCACCCATTCCATCCACCTGTTGCTCGATTTGGTAAGCCACCATGATTTTCTCCTCACTCTTTAAGACCAGGAGAGATGCTTCCATGTAGATGGTAGTTAGGGCGAGCAACGTAGAATAGGAGATCACAAGATGCACTGAGTCTGAACTGGAGAATTTTATTATGTTAACTACTTTATATGATAGTGTTCAACAATTTTGAGGTAGATATATTTTATGGATGATTGTTGTCGCCTTTAGGGTAATTATCATTCCGTGGTTAGTGAGGGTCAGAATGTGAATGTTTGGTGGGGATCATATGGTGATGTTTGTTGTGATAATCTGTTCTTTAGTTGACCTTCGCAATTCTATTCTAAAGTTTAGTTGCTTGAGGATGAGCAATGTTCAAGCTTAAGGGAGTTTGATGCGATGATTTTGGGTCACATTTATAGACTTGTTTTACTTGTGTTTTATGCATTTATTGGTCATTTTGGTGGTTAATATTGCATAATTAATTTACTTTAGTCTATGACCCTTATCAGTGTCAAATCTCCCTTATTTTATTGTTTTGAGCATAAATGATTACAATGATAGGTTTTATCTCAGCTTATGTGGTTTTATTTTGCAATTTCAGAAAAAACACATATATATTGTTGTTGATACCATTGATAGCAGTCGATACCATCGACACAACCACAGGTAGTCAACCGCAAGGAGTAGCACAGAGTCGATACCATCGACAGGGAAGTCGATGGTAGCGACTTACCATCAGGTTGTTGGCGAGAAGACAGTTGATACTATCGACCACAAAGTCAATACTATCGACACGTGGAGCTTCAACAACGGAAAAAGGATAAAACTGATGCCTCAGGGTGTTGATACCATCGACTCTCGTCGACGGTATCGAGTCAACATCAGGCGCAATGACAAAAAGAAAAGAAGACTTGCCGATATCACGTAGGGTCATTACCATCGACTCACGTCAATGGTATCGACACCGTCAGATGCAAGTTTGTTTCAAATCGATCTAAATCCGATGTCTGTGATATTTTTGCAACCTACTCAGTGATTATACCTAATGACGGCGGCCAAGAGCAGGGTATCACGTCATTAGCCGCTGCACACATCCCGAGAAGGGTGGAGAGAAGAACGGAGCCCAGAAGCACGCCTCAACTGTTCCGGAAGCCGAAGAAGACGTTTTCCACCGCCGAAAGGCTGTAGATCGCACATTCCACGCTGAGGAATGCTTGGATCTTCTCCGTTCAGGGGTTTCATTACTTATTGACGTTTTTCTCCATGTTTCCCCTTTTCTCAATCATGTTTTGCTCTGAGATGAACATGTGGGGCTAATCCCCTTTGTCTTTAGGATCGGGAGTATCCTGGGGAAGCATTGTATGACATTTTTATCATTGTAATTCATAATTTATCTCTTAAATCTGTGGTATGATTTCGTTTTCTCAATTATATTGTTATGCTTGATCACCATAATGATAATCTAATGCCTTTAATTACTTTGAAAGAAGAATTAACGGTTGTAGAGAGATAAAATTCACATTAATTAACAAATCCCTTCAACAAGGTGATGTAAGGTTAATGGTGGAAACCCAGAGGTAGATTCTAATGCACCTAGTTTAGGGTATAGGTTACTACAACGGTGGAACCGACCTAGAGATAGGTATTGAATTGTACCACGACAGTGGGCAATTCTGACTACATGCCACTACCCGGATCGAGAGATGAATCTGAATTATTATATGGAAATTCATACAATGTAAACCCGCGGTGAAAGTGCAATCCTAAAGATCTCCACTTGAATTGATTAAACTAAACCCTTAACTGATTGCTTTGTTTTATTTTGTTTTCTTTTATTTTTCAACAAATCTCAAAACCTATTTAACCGGTCTAGCTGATTGCGAATAGTTAGTAGTAGTCTACTGATAGTTTAGTGTCCCTGAGTTCGACTCGGGCCTCACAAGGGCCTATACTACATTGACGCGTGCACTTGCGTTATACACAATATAAAATCGTGTCAAAACCCTACCCCTAGTATAGGGTAATGGTATGTATGTGAAACCCTAATCGATAAGATAAGGAAACCTTAACCCTAATATAGGGTAATGGTATATATGTGAAACCCTAATCGATAAAAAAGGGAAACCCTAACCCTAATGATGGAATAAATGGCTAATACCTTGATAGGTGAAACACCTAAAGTAGTTGATAATGGACAACCTTATGCCTTAATCCTGAGATAAGTCCATATCATTGATGATGGTTGGATAATTCAAATGTGTGACTTATGACCAATACACTACATGATAAATGTTATGAGTTAGTACATAAAATATTAGGATGGGAAATGACCTAACACAAGATAAATGATGAATTTAAGTAAGTTAAAATTGATGAGGGAAGTGATATACCAAGATATGATAGATATCACATCCATCACCTCAAGGTGGATATACCTTGATGCACCTTAAATCCAATATACATGAATGAGTGACACATGAAGTGTGTCATGTCAATTGTTACATTGAAATGTAATGTCCTTTGATAAATGTTGGCTAAACATGCCTTGAGAAAAGGTTAAACCAAGTTAGTGAAGGATAATGATTAATGGCCTTGTGATCCATGTGAATAATTTGTTTCCTAATGAGAGGTGACAAGATCTGTAATGGCCTTGTGAGCCATGTGATAATTTGTTGCCTAATGAGAGGTGACAAGATACTTAATAGGCCTTGTGAGCCATGTGAGATGCTTGTATAACAAGTATCATGTATACCTTGGTCTGAGGACCTAGAGGTATTAATAATGTTCTATGATGAACTCAGGGTTTGAATACTCAGATTTAGTAATCATGATGGTGGTAATGTTAAGAGATGAGAAATTCCCAATAATGTGATAAGGGATTGAGATCCTAAATGTTATATGTGTTCTAAAGATTTGAAAAGTACTTGATAGTTGTATTATACTTTTCTTTGTACCATTTTTCATAATAATTCATGTTTGAAAACTTGACTAATGCTAAAAGAATACAATAATGTACTTAATTAACCAAGTGGAATCTCATCATGTAGTGCCCTAAGATCCATCAACAGCAGAATTTGCTGAATGGTGAAACAGGTTGCTTTGTGGCATAACCCAGAGACCACATATTTTTGAATATGCGCGGGTGATGGGCAAAAATATCCATATGCCTTAATGAGGGATTGACGTGAGATAAACACGAGATCTCTCAATCCTTCATTATATGTGCCGTGATGGATGTATCATGAATCTCCCGATGATGATAAATGTCAAGATTGATGGTAGATAAACACGAGATCTCTCAATCGGTGAAGGAGTGTTGCCGCCTCTATAGCTCTATAGCAAAGTTGCCAGTATACCATGGAAAGCTATCTAGTAGTGACACAAGATGTCTTTCCTGTGGAATCATACTGACCGAGACAAGGGAGGTCTTGACAGCCGACTCTGTCATTAACCTTGTATGGTACTAATTTTGACTTCACAGTGGTTGGCTGGAGTATGAGCGGTATATCTCATCTCCTCAAGGCATAAGTGTGATTGTAAAATGTAATCAGCCATTTTGCATATCTTCTTAAAGGATCGAATATGAGAAATATTGTTTGATGTGCAATTTAGTTATACATCTTAGTTGATAGATGTTATTTAAGTTTCCTTACATTCCTCTCAAAGAAGATAGATGATTTATAACTCTATCATGAGAAGATGCAATGTTCTCCTCAAGAAAGGAGATTACTTCATTCTGTTCATACAGTGAATTATCTTGCCTGTTGATATAAAAAAAACCTCTGCTCAGTTTATAAATGCTTAATCTGTGATAATAATATGGTCGGAGAAGAGTTATATCTCTCGTTGGGACAATTGTCTCACCCCGTGTGATCCACATTTTTTTAGGTGGACGTGCACGAGGTGGAGGAGATCTTTCTACAGAGGAGGAACAACAGTTGAGGCAGCAGTGACAACTCAGGTTGAGTGTACTGTATGTCCTGTCTAGTAGATCGAAGTCCTATGTGTCGTCTCTGTACTCTCAGGTCCTTGGATTTAGTACGTGTTGGGTATTATGAACAATCTGATATTTTGGCTTGTATGCCTCGAGGTTTGATGTTGCTTTATGTATATGTTTTGAGAAAGAAACTATTATATGTAACCCTTGAGATATAGATGTACAAGGTATGTTCAATGTGAACAATGATGTATATAAGTTTTTGGATCTTTCAATAAGAGTTTTCCTAGAAATGGATCTCTTGTAAAATGGTTTTAAGTTATAGTGATATCTATTAATCCTTTGTTTATGTTTATTCCGCTTAATTAGTAACGATTTGTTTGTTGGCTTGGTGACTGTCGTTACATGTTTGGTATCAGAGCTGAAAGTTCGCTGAGTCTACAGTGACATAGGACTAAGTTGTTGAGTCTATGTTAGTCTCCTCCAGTATATCTTGTAGTGACTTCTGTTTATGCAAAAGATTGAGTAAAGCTTAAAGATGTCTGGAGAATCCAAGGAGTACACGGCTGAAAGCCAGGTGTTTGCACCAAAAAGAGGTGCAGGGGACCAGGCAAGAGAAGAACGACTGCCTGAGAATCCCCAAGATGATCCAACTATGATAAGGAATCCTTCTTTTGATATCACTATTGGGAAATTTAGGACAGCAATGATGCATTTAGTGGATTTGGTATTAGCGACAAAACCCAGATTACCAGCCCATAATGATGAAGTTTTAGACTCCCACAGGTTTCATGCTCAACATCAACATGTTGGAGCAATAAATAATGATGAAAGGAATAAGTTACAACCTGAAATTAGGATTTTCCACGGGTGTAGGCAGCCTGCACATATCAGAATAGATTGTCTAGAAAAGGATAATGAGGAAAGAATTAAGAAAAGGCCTATGAAAACTCAGGATCAGAGGCCTAGTAGTTCCAAAAAGGGGAAGTTTTTGGTACCTCCGGTACAACCAATGTCTAGTACACTAGGGCCGTGGCTACCCAGAAAGGGTAAAGGACCTTATGTTCCACCAATTAGAACTCTGAGTTTGGCCTCTACTGTGGCGACACATCCCGCTATCACACAGACAACGAGATGCCACTCGACACCATAAACCACCTATTAATTAAAACTGATTTCGTAAAACAGATAAACCGAGAAACTATTACATTCAGATCCTCATCCTGCAAGAAAATAGGTTATGTAAACATTTACAAGTCTAGATACGTGTCCACAACTTATCAGATCAGTTGTCTTGTCATCACATGAGTTCATCACCTGTTTATTTACATAACGGGCCACATCCTGCCAATGGCGGGATATACAAAGCTTCATCGTAAAACAAAGTCAAAACACCTCCAAGGACCTGAGAGTACATGGATGACTCTAAGACTCTACTACAAAACAACCAAAATAGCAGCATATCCATCTCTTGCCTTCTACTATTCTTCTTGCTGCTCGGCCGCCATTGCGCGACCACCACAAAGTCTAGCATGAACACCTAAAAAGGTTGTAAATCAACAGGGTGAGACACACAGTCCCAGCAAGAAACATAACTCCCCTCTGAAACCATAAAACCTCAGAAAGGTTAAAACAACAACAACGGATAACTGATAAAACGTACAATAAGAGCAGTCTATAGAGCAAGGTTGTTATTACCATTGAGCTTACCATGGTGTACGAAAGGCATATGACCAAGTAGTTCTTTATAGAACATGATTGACAAGATAAGATTTATAAGATCTTACCATATAACCTAAGGAACGTATAAGTAACTGCAATGTATAACAAGAGCAACTACACAAGTAGGGCCTCAACCTATGTTCCATGTTTTTCCTTAAGTAATAAATACTATTCGGTTGGATTATGTGTTATTATGCCCTGAGGAAGTGAGTCACACCACTCAAATCCAACCGACGGCTGCGAAACCGGGAGTCGGTGCCATACAAGGTCAATAGAAGAGTCAGACTCCATGACCTCCCACCTCATGGTCAGTGCACGAGAACCAAAACAGGACCGCAATCTCATGCTTAAGTGACCTCAGCCACAGGGTTATCTCTCGCATTCTACCCTTTCTCTAGCCCGCCTTGGTACAGGTCTTGGAGCTAGTATATCTGAGCCAAGGGCCAGTTCACCGTGCTCCCTAAGCCATGAACACATTCATGCTCTATCACACTGAGCCATGGGCATGTCCATCATGCGCTATCTATCTTGAGTCTACAACCGCAGCTGCACTCGAATCCTCTCTATTTTAGGATAGGAGAAACCTCACATATTCAACAATATGTGCTCTGAGTAAACCCGCAGGAGAACCCGTATCACCATCACCAGCTACTGACGATGATGGATCTATGGCCAGGGCAAACTACATGATATGTTCCCTTGTGATTAGTTAGTATATTTTAAGTGGATTGTTGAGGCAACCAGGTTGTAACACATGCATAACATAAAGCTACATTATTGTTACCACCATCGTGTTATTATGGGATATCAATCCTGTTGGATAAATTGGACATTATGATAAATCCCTTTGTTTCGATGATGACAAACATTTCATTCTTATTAATCTAACGAGCTACTTGAGTGTGCAGGAACAAAGTGGATGACAAAAGCAACTAGGGAAATCCATATGCTTACATATTTATGTTGTCATGCAATGTAATAAGCTTTGTAAAAACTTGTACAAATATATAATGTACAAGTACTTAGATTGCATGTAAATCAAGCGTTAGATCTTCCCTAGCTAAACACTACATTTAGATAAGTCATCCCCTTCCAATAGGATCACATATGCACACTCACACATATACTTAGTGTCTAAATTGAAACATTGAAACAGGGTCAATCTCGGTCGACCAAACTCTTCGACCGAGACACTCTCGGTCGACAAACTTCTCGACGAGAAAGACCCAAGTAGTCGTTAGACACAGCCGACAAGGTAGTTGGAGGTTGCAAATGAACGTTGATACAGAGAGCCTGTCAGTCGACAAAACTTCGACCGAGTAGGTATCTCGGCTGACAATTTGTCGACCGAGATGGTCTCTGACAGCAACTGCAGAATAAAGCAACTAGTCGTTACTAAAGCACCTAACTTATACCTAACGGCTAGTTAAGCACTTAGAAACCCCTAGAAGTTGTCTAGAACGTCCATAAGCACTTGTAGGTCATTCCTATAAATAGGACATGCCTTAGGACACCCAAATGGACCCAAGCTACACTTGTGATACATTTGAGCAAACACTTTCATTGGCAATCTGTTTTGAGCAATAGAGCAATTCTTACATTGGCTATTCATTTCCATTGCTCTAATTTCGTGTCCTATAGGCTAGTATCTCCTATCCACTACAATCACATTGTCATACACATTGGTTAGGAGATCTATACGCATGATATAGGCAAATCAAGCCTTGTGCTTACAACGGTATTGTAATTTCTGTTATCCTTCTTGTTCCTTTTTATTCTTTGTACTCTCCTTGCTACTCCTAGGGTTGGAGGCTGCGGATTGGAGAGGGTTTGACTTCTCAGGTGGAGAAGGGGACTTCAAGCTACTTCAAGAAGGCTATCGCACGGGAAGCTACTTCAAGAAGGCTATTGCAACGGGAAGCTACTTCAGGAGGAAGGCTGCTTCAAGGTGGTGCAATTACTTCTAGGTGAAGGCTGCTTCAAGGTTGGGTGATTACTTCTAGGTGAAGGCTGCTTGAAGGGTTTAGGAAAAGAAATTGTAATTTTATGTAAAGTCCTTGCGAGGTAATAAAATTAATTTCTTTTCAAATCCTGGTTGGGTAAGCAACCGGGTAGTGGACTGACTTCCTTAGTATTTGCTAAGGTTGGAACCACTCTAAATCCTTGTCCCCTGGTCCAATATTTTTGTGGTTGGTTGTTTGAGTTAAATTATTGTTAAAATTTCTTTAAAACTCTATTCACCCCCCCTCTAGTAGTTTTCAATTGGTATCAGAGCAGGCTTCAAGGAACCCTAACCAGGTCTTGAAGAATGAAGGGTGGAGGTGACTACAACCGTAGGCAAAGGAGCAACTTGGACCAACCTTCAACAAGCTGCAATTGGTGCTTAGGAACAAACCATACATCAATCAGTTGTCCATGGAGAGAAAAGAAGAAAGAGGTCTACAAAAATTGTCTCATTGCTACAACCAATGAAGAAGAAGAAGAAGAGGTAAGCCTTCTTGATTTATCAAAAGAAGAGTTAATTTCTAGTCTTGAAGAAACACACAATAAGTATATTGAGTGCAAGAAGAAATTAAAGAAGTCTAATAAAACAAACGATGAGTTAAATGCTAGACTTCTTGCTCTTACATCTGAAAATGAAGATTTATATGCTAAATTAAATGACCTTGGTTTTGAAAAAGATAGCATTATTTCTGAAAATCATACTTTGAAATCATCTCTAAGTAGTAGTAATGTGAAGATTTTTACTCTAGAGACAAATTATGATCTTCTATCTCAAGAAAAGGTTGGATTACTTGCAAAGTTAAATGATCTTAAAAAACAACCTGTTTTGTGTACACATCTAGATTATGATAATATAGTGAAAGAAAGGAATTCTTTATCATCTAATCTAGATCAAGCAAAACTAGATATTAGGAAAAGAATGGATGAGATAGCTAAGTTGCAACAAGAAGTTAGTAGGTTAAGCAACAATGGAATCCTTGATAAGATATTGGATGATTCCTATCATCAAATTGGGAGAAGAGGACTAGGTTATAAGCCCAAAGGGAAATCTCATCAACAACCTAGTTGGAGAAAGACACGAGCACATCAATCTATATTTGCACCAAAGAACAACCTAGAACAAAACCATAGAAAAATACTTGAGGTTGATTCTATATGCTGCCATTATTGCTCACGTCTTGGACACTACTCTTTTTCATGCCCATACAAGAAAAATAATGTTGAGTTGGTATGGGTTCCAAAACTCCCAAAATGAATTGATTAGACCAAGTTGAGATATGACCAAAGACTTTAAATTGCATATCTTTATGTCTATCTCAACTTAACATAGAGGGATAACAAAATGATTCAAGTAAATTTCTAACTTGAAAACTTATCTCAATTAAGGTCCTCAAGACTTAAAGATTTGAATATGATTAGTTGAAGATTTAATCTAAATGTTACTTTGATATTCATATGTTTATCTCAAAATGATCTTTAAAATAATTGAATTAGATATAGTCTATATTTAATTCTGTAGATAAAACAGAAACCTTGTCGGTCGAGAAATCATCGACCGATAAGCTAGTCGGTCGAGAAATCGTCGACCGAACTGGTCACTGATTTCAGTCTGCAGTACAATTGCTGAATAATTTGATCAAGTGTTTATCTGCTGTTAATGACTGTTTATATGCAAAACTATCCGATGATCACTTTTGAATATAAATGATATCATTTTGATTGATTCTCTAAATAAGGTAAAACTGAAAATCATGTTTATAAATCACCATTTTATAATGTTTCACATGATTTTTTATAGGTATTTGATGGAATTATCATTATATGCTTTTATTGTTCTATCATTACATCATGGATATACTTCCACTATTAAGCATGATGTTTTATTAGCACGAATAGATAATGATAATTGCATGCATGATTCTTGATGATAGGCAAGCAAAATAATTCATTGGTAATATGACTTTTAGAAATGCTTGCAAAGAGCACAATGTTATAATATTTCTCAATTGATATCTTTAAAAGACTTGAGATATTAATCATGCCTTCATTTTTAAGAGGATGTTTTCATATTGAGTATCACTTAACATGCTTCAAAATTGATATCTAATTTGAATGCTTAATTGGAAATCTGCAATTTCTGCCTCTTGGTTAAAACAAAATGTAGCCAAGGGGCGCTATGGTCGTAGTCAAGGGCGACCTAAAATAAGCTTTGACAAAATGCTTATTCGGATATCCATTTATTGTACTTAATCTTAGTATCCTTTTGATAAAGGTCAAAATCAAAATTTAAAATCATTTGTGACCTTAGAAGCTTTAAATTGCTTTAAATTGTAAGATTAAGGGGGAGCTTATAACAACAAATTGGATTAATTAAGAAGCTTACAAAAACATTGTAAACATAATTTGAAGCCTGTTACGACCTTAGTAATTTTACTCTTGGAAATCTAGTAGTTTTCAATTAAAGGATTCTCATTTAATTTAGGGTGTAACATCCCTTGATAGATGAGAAATCAATATACACTCATCATAAGCTTAAGGGAATCTCATATCATTTCAAGGCTTAACATCCCTTGTAAATGATTGAGAAACAAATTGTGGATAAATTAGACAAAAATGATATTGAATCCATATTCCTAATAGGATATCTATTTAAGGGGGAGCATAATATAAGGGGTAGAAGAAAAATAAAATACTCAACTTGGATATCTTTTTGAAATGACAAAGGGGGAGAAAGAATATAAAATCAAAAATATAAAATGAGTTTCATAACATCTTGGCCAGCACTCACTTGCAAAACAAAAAACGGCTACAAAAGGTAATTTTCAGGTATGAAACTCACATGCTTTATATTTCCTCATTTCATATTAGGAAATGTTTGTCATCTTCAAAAAGGGGGAGATTGTTGGATAAATTAGACATTATGATAAATCCCTTTGTTTCGATGATGACAAACATTTCATTCTTATTAATCTAACGAGCTACTTGAGTGTGCAGGAACAAAGTGGATGACAAAAGCAACTAGGGAAATCCATATGCTTACATATTTATGTTGTCATGCAATGTAATCAGCTTTGTAAAAACTTGTACAAATATATAATGTACAAGTACTTAGATTGCATGTAAATCAAGCGTTAGATCTTCCCTATCTAAACACTACATTTAGATAAGTCATCCCCTTCCAATAGGATCACATATGCACACTCACACATATACTTAGTGTCTAAATTGAAACATTGAAACAGGGTCAATCTCGGTCGACCAAACTCTTCGACCGAGACACTCTCGGTCGACAAACTTCTCGACCGAGAAAGACCCAAGTAGCCGTTAGACACAGCCGACAAGGTAGTTGGAGGTTGCAAATGAACATTGATACAGAGAGCCTGTCGGTCGACAAAACTTCGACCGAGTAGGTATCTCGGCCGACAATTTGTCGACCGAGATGGTCTCTGACAGCAACTGCAGAATAAAGCAACTAGCCGTTACTAAAACACCTAACTTATACCTAACGGCTAGTTAAGCACTTAGAAACCCCTAGAAGTTGTCTAGAACGTCCTTAAGCACTTGTAGGTCATTCCTATAAATAGGACATGCCTTAGGACACCCAAATTGACCCAAGCTACACTTGTGATACATTTGAGCAAACACTTTCATTGGCAATCTGTTTTGAGCAATAGAGCAATTCTTACATTGGCTATTCATTTCCATTGCTCTAATTTCGTGTCCTATAGGCTAGTATCTCCTATCCACTACAATCACATTGTCATACACATTGGTTAGGAGATCTATACGCTTGATATAGGCAAATCAAGCCTTGTGCTTACAACGGTATTGTAATTTCTGTTATCCTTCTTGTTCCTTTTTATTCTTTGTACTCTCCTTGCTACTCCTAGGGTTGGAGGCTGCGGATTGGAGAGGGTTTGACTTCTCAGGTGGAGAAGGGGACTTCAAGCTACTTCAAGAAGGCTATCGCACGGGAAGCTACTTCAAGAAGGCTATTGCAACGGGAAGCTACTTCAGGAGGAAGGCTGCTTCAAGGTGGTGCAATTACTTCTAGGTGAAGGCTGCTTCAAGGTTGGGCGATTACTTCTAGGTGAAGGCTGCTTGAAGGGTTTAGGAAAAGAAATTGTAATTTTATGTAAAGTCCTTGCGAGGTAATAAAATTAATTTCTTTTCAAATCCTGGTTGGGTAAGCAACCGGGTAGTGGACTGACTTCCTTAGTATTTGCTAAGGTTGGAACCACTCTAAATCCTTGTCCCCTGGTCCAATATTTTTTTGGTTGGTTGTTTGAGTTAAATTATTGTTAAAATTTCTTTAAAACTCTATTCACCCCCCCTCTAGTAGTTTTCAAATCCCTCATCACAAGAAACCACTGCCTCATAAGGCATTCTCATCACTTGGGATAACAATCCCAGATCATCATCAGAGGATAACACCTCAACTTAGGCACTTTGTCCAAACTTAGGTCCTCAGACCAAAACACATCACACAGGTGATGCATGTTATCTCATCATCAAGAGTGACCATCAGAGCAGTGTTAATTCTTTTTTTTGGTCGGTCAAAAAAACATGTTACTATTAATACCAAAAACTTTGGGCACTGGGTACCCCATTACATATCCATGAGCTAAGAAGCTCAACAAGGGTGAAAATCCCCACACAGGGGGACACACCAGAAACTAAACCAAACTGAGACTAAGAAGACAAATCAACTAAGAAAGCTAGGACCAGACAATACTACTAGAAGAAGTCTATTACAAGCCACTATTACATGCATTCAGCGTACCCATAATTAGTAACAGCAAACTATCTTAGAACAAAATCTAGCAATCCTGCCAGTAACAGCCATGAAGTCTCTGGTCTTCTTAGCTACTCAAGACCAGGTCTCTCACTGGCAGAAATCCAAAAGGACCTCTACCACCAGCAAAAACTCAAAGGTAAACCCCTCATGATGCACTTGACTGCATATCCACCAACACCTAGAAGGTGTTCTAATCCAGCTGTAGCATAGGAGACAAGAAGCAAAACACGGTCCATCCTGTAGCTGACTACCTATTTATGTCCTTGAGCTAGACAACCACCGTTCCCCCACTGGCGTTTGAAACATTCCCTGAATGTGTGGGATCCAAGTAGAATTCCAGCCCCTCTTCAATGGTCGGCACACAACTGAAAACTAGAAACCTACAAGATCGACATCACGCAACTGCAACAAGGATTAGGATGAGAGGAAGTGCACCACGCCTCCCTCTGAACCCAATCCCACCTAAGGCCCCTGTATGCACAGGGACCCCTTGTCGAACACCTTGAGGGCGATTGATTACTTGACTTCAAAGAGACACCGGACTCGAAGAGAACCACCAACCACACCCTAGGGCCTTCTAGCAGCATCACCGCCGAGAACCAAGTGCCTTGGGAATGCTCCATCACGCAGTAGTAAAGACCACTACGCAGCCTGAGCATCACCCCTGTCTCAGCGACGTGAGCCACGGAGGCTCCTCTTCAAACACCTAAAGGGCATTTGATCTCACACCTACAATGGAGCCACACTTTCCAGTAAAGGGATGCCAAGGGATCAGCCGACCTGCAGAAGAACGTACACTGGAGAAGGCCAATGGAGGGGAAGGAGCTACGCCATGAGCGTCGAGCATCACAGTCGCCCAAACCAGCAGCGAACCGCCAGCGTGAAGAAGGATCTCTACTGTCGGGTTACATAGACACTAGAATGGCACCAGGGCCCTCCGCTGCCCTGTTAGAAACATGACTCCTTCTGTTATGTCGGAGGCGAGATCCCCGGGATAAGGAGACTTCCACCGAGCACATCTAGAGGTCGCCGCCATGGAACAAGCGCTGGGGAAGCATCGTCCCATCGCCAGGAGCCGTAGTGAGTCCAGGAAAGGCAGGACAAACCGATCAGCTTCTCACCAACCTAAGGACTCACCGCCCAGTGAGTAGCCGTCGCCGCCGTGATCGCCAAGACGGGGACCAATCCGATCCATGGCATGTCGTCACCCTGGACAAGCCAGGTTCGCTCAGGAAAAGGGGTGAGGAGGAGCTTGTGAAGTAAGGAGAATACGCCCTTCCTTGCTTAACGTGATGAGGCAGTAGCAAAGAGCTCACAGGTCTGGAACTAATCGGCTTCTCTCCATCAGTCACACATGAACAGACAGAGTCGACAAAGTTAAGAACGTCGACCCTCTGTCCAGATCTGAGCATCTCGCGGTGCCTAACATCACCCCATCAACCCTGATCCGCCGAGGAGGCACCAGCGAGCACGACTAGCATCCAATCTCTCGGGAGCCGCCACAACCTTCACACAATACACCGCCCAAGGCCGTTGGAGGCCAGGGGGAGGAAAGCACCAAAGAGGCGCTCCCTCCCCCCAGCAGTAGCCGTCGGGAGGGTAGAGAGAGGGAAGAGTTGCGTTGTATCACCACCCAGAGCAGTGTTATTCAAACATATATACTTCATAGCCCTTTACCTGACTATGCTTATGTATGAAACACCAGCATGGTTAGTATACACAGTCATCATGGATTAACAGAAGGGTCATATTATTAAACATAGGGCAACATTGATGATTGTATGCTTATCATTCATGCCTCAACCCGGTGGCCAAAGACATGGGTCACATCATCATGTGAAGCAGCTCATATACTACCAAGCTTATCATTTACTCATTATTATAACTACATGGTTCAAGATGACCATAAACACATGTAATATCATGCCATTAGAGTTTTACATATGTCATGCTTACATATGTACATTCTACTATATCGACCACTTACCATTACCAAACATGTCAAAGGTTCACAAACCATAAAGCATAACTCTTAATCAGCAAAGATGTGATCGCATGATAAGGAACTAACGAATGAGTTTCCGGGTGGAACATGACCCTTACTAAAAGTACCCACTACCCTCACAAGAAGTGTGACGGTCAGGGCACCCTCACTATCAGCAATATCGGGCAGGGTAACTTTCCTCCCAAACAACATGTCGGCCCATCACAGCAAGGGTGTCAGGCTACCTCCTCAAGGCATGTCATGCAACTATGGGTATCATGCAAGCATGGATATTGAGCATCCATGTGTGTCGGGTTAGGGTCACCATTTGCCACTCTATCGGTCATCCTCACCAAACCATGGCGCCCAACACAAGACTAGATTACAAAGCTCCATAACGTTCAAGGTGTAACAGGCTACCCAAGCTAGGTGTATCGGCAGGGCCCTCAACAAGGCATAACGCCCAACACAAAAGGGTATCGATCGATAACCAAACACCTCTAGGCACAATGGCTAAGGGTACAACTCAGACGACAGCAAAGGAAAGCCTATCACCCAACCAAGCTAGCCTCATCATATCGGCCAACACACAAGGCAAGGACCAAGGTATAACGCCCAACACAACCTCATCACATCAACCCAAAATCTAGATCAAGAGAGGGTATCAGGAAACACAATTCCCAAGACATATCGTGCAAGATGCAACCCAACAAGATCATCAACAACCTCAAGCATAAGGATACCAAATCCTAAATTGATCAAGAAGATCGGCTCACCTCTCAACAACCAAGAGAGAGGGGTCTTACACAATCTATATCACAACTCGGGCAACCACAAGGATCAACCTCAACATAGGTCTACATATACCAAAAAGCTCACCTTTCAAATCCATGGTGAGAGGAAGGTGTTGCTCAAGCAACTAGAACACAAGCTCACCTCTCAACTTAAACGAGAGAGGGGTATTGCTCATATTACTAAAGCTCAAGCTCACTTCTCTAGACCAAGGAGGGAAAGGAGTGTTTCTTAACAAGTAAACCCTAAAACATGGTTCGGTCAACTAGGTGCAACTAAGCAATAAACACATCTAGAAACATACATGGCCGATTATGATCATAAGAAAACATATAAGAACATGGAAGAAGGTAATATGATTAGGGTTAGGAGTTATGTAACCCGTCTTAAGCAAGCTCCAAGCTCCTAGCACCAAGCACCACCGCAAGAGGAAGAAGAAGAAGACTCCAAGATAGGGATCGACCACCAAGCTTGCTAAGGAAAAGGTGTCATGCAACCAAGGGAGAGGGAAACTAAGGAACTAAAGGGATCCTTAGCAAGAGAAAGAAGGTACATATATAGGAGAGGATGGAGGAGAAACCAATGTAAGAAAAGGCAAGGTGTCGCCCACCTAGGGACACTTGTCCAATGGCAATGCCACCACTCTAACTTACCTTAAACACATGTCCAAGGCCATTGCCACATGCAAGCATCAAGAGCCAAGTGTCCACTAGTGGTGACACAAATGAGGTCAAAGGGTCAAAAGGGGGGGTCCATGGACGACACACCCCATCTCCATGGCCGACACACCACCTAGGCGACACACTTAGGCCGACACAACCATGGCCGGCACACCTATGGCCTACACAAGGTCAAGAAAAGCAACGACAAGGTTCAAGAAAGGCATCTCAAGGCCCAACAAGATCATCCAAGCCCAAAGAAACTCAAGCAATGAGCCTAACCCTTCCTCTCAACACTAGAGGAAGCAAGGAGAGAGAGGAACACCTCTCAAGGTGAAAAACTTACACAACAATCCTAGGCTTGGGTTAATTGCAAGTAGCACCTCCAACTCTCAGCAAAGCACAAACAAACCCTAATCACCACTAAAGGTGATTAGCAAGAAACTAAGCACCAAGGTTAAGCAAAGCAAACAAGATAAGCCCTAAATGGAGGTCAGGGTCCTTACAATCTATAACCCTCTACAAAGGGATTTCATCCCCGAAATCCGAAGAGAAAAGCGAGGGACATTTCCTCCTCATCTCTTCCTCAAGCTCCCACGTGGCTTCCTCGACGCCACGATGATGCCAAAGAACCTTTACCAGAACCAGGTCCTTCCTTTTCATCTTCTTTACTCTTTTTTCAAGGATCACCACAGGACCTTCCTCGTATGTCACATCCTCATCAAGCTCAACCTTGACTGGCTGTATTACTGTCCCTATATCCGGATGACTTTTCTTCAACATGCTGACGTGGAACACTGGATGTAACATGTGCAACTCTGTAGGTAGCTCTAACTTGTAAGCTACCTTGCCAACATGTGCTATTACTGGGTATGGTCCCATATATCTGGGTGCTATCTTACCCTTCCAGCCAAACCTTAACACACTTTTCCAAGGTGAGACCTTGAGGTACACTTTGTCTCCCACTTGGAACTCTAAAGGTCGTCGGCAATTGTGTGCATAAGACTTCTTCCTGTCTTGTGCTGCTTTCAGCTGTGGCTGTATCACTTTGATCTTTTCTATTGTCTGTTGTACTAACTCAAGACCCAAAAGTTGATATTCACCAGACTCATACCAACATAAAGGAGATCTGCACTTCCTGCCATATAAAGCTTCATAAGGAGCCATGTCAATGCTCCGCTGGTAACTATTATTGTAGACAAACTCTATCAAACTGAGATGTACATCCCAACTTCCTAGGAACTGCAAAACACAAGCTCGAAGAAGATCCTCCAAAGTCTGAATAGTCCTTTCAAACTGTCCATCTGTCTGTGGGTGGAAAGCAGTGCTGAACCTAAACTGTGTTCCCAACACTTTGTGCTACTGTTCCCTGAAACGACTCATGAACTGAGGACCTCTGTCGGAAACTATCGTTGTTGGTACACCGTGCAAGCATACTATCTCATCTACATATACACGAGCGAGCTTCTCGGCTATATGTGTTGTTTTCACAGGTATGAAATGGGCAGACCTCGTCAATCTGTCCACTATCACCCAAATGGAATCATGATTCTTTGTTGTCCTGGGCAGACCAACTACGAAATCCATGGTTACGTGATCCCATTTCCACTACAGTATTGGCAGGGGTTGCAACGTACCTACCGGCTTCTGATGCTTAGCCTTGACTTGCTGGCGTACCGCACACCTAGTTACAAACTCGGCTACATTTTTCTTCAAGCCAGGCCACCAATACAGGTCCTTTAGATTATGATACATCTTGGTGACTCCTGGATGCATAACATACATCGATGTGTGTGCTTCCTCAAGCACTAGCTTCCTCAGATCATCAAAATTGGGGACTACCATCCTATCATGATAGCAAACTAATCCATCCTCAGACTCATGGAACCCATTACGCCCTTCACTGCAGAGCTCTGACCTGATTAACTGCACTGTATCATCTATTTGTTGTGCATCTTTGATCTGCTGTCTCAGCATAGGCTTGACTTGCATTTGTGCCAAAAGTCATGCTAACAAAGAAACTTCCATATGGACATTCATCTGTCATATGGAGACAAACATATCTCGTCTACGACATACTAAGGAACTCAACTGTGCCCCTTTTTTAGGAAGAGAAGAAGACTTTCGGCCAAGCGCATCAGCTACCACATTCGCCTTACCGGGGTGATACTCGATGGTGCAGTCATAATCATTGATTAGCTCCATCCAACAGAGTTGTCGCATGTTTAGCTCATTCTGTGAGAAGATATACTTCGAATTCTTATGATCTGTAAAGATCTGAAACACTTCCCCGTAAAGATAGTGTCTCCAAATCTTTAACGCATGAACCATTGCTGCCAACTCCAAATCATGAGTCAGATAGTTCTCCTCGTGTTTCTTAAGTTGTCACGAAGCAAAAGAAACTACATGATCTTCCTACATCAGCACGCATACTAAGCCCTTCTTGGAAGAATCACTGAAAACAACATATCCCTTTCCAGGCTCTGGTAGGACTATCACTAGAGCACTAGTCAGCTTCTCCTTCAAACTTTGGAAAGCTTGCTGGCAATGATCATTCCAGACAAAAGGTATATCCTTTCTAATCAACTTTGTCATCGGAAATGCAGTCACACTGAAGTCCTTGATAAACCTCTGGTAGTATCCTGCTAATCCCAAGAAACTATGAACTTTTGTCGGGGTCTTCAGCTGTTCCCATTGTTAAACAGACTCCACCTTCTTCAGATCCACTTTAACTCTTTCTACAGATATCACATGACCCAATAAAGTTATTTCTTTCAACTAGAACTCACACTTACCAAACTTGGCATACAACTGGTGTTGGCGAAGGAGAGTCAACGCTTGTTGAAGATGCTATTCATGCTTTTGACTGTCTTGACTGTAGATCAAAATGTCATCTATAAAGACTACAACAAACTGATCTATAAATGAATGGAACACCCTATTCATCAAATCCATGAAAGTAGCAGGCACATTGGTTAGCCCAAACGGCATAACCACAAACTCAAAGTGACCATACCTCATCCTAAAAGCTGACTTTGGTATGTCATATGCCTTAATCCTCAATTGATGATATCCAGACCATAGATCGATCTTTGAAAATACCGTAGCACCACGCAACTGATCGAACAGATCATCTATCCTTGGCAACGGGTACTTGTTCTTGATCGTGACCTTGTTCAACTGTCGATAATCTATGCATAGCCGCATCGATCTGTCCTTCTTCTTAACAAACAACACTAGAACACCCCA
This sequence comes from Alisma plantago-aquatica, assembly GCA_963693085.1. Taxonomy (NCBI): domain Eukaryota; kingdom Viridiplantae; phylum Streptophyta; class Magnoliopsida; order Alismatales; family Alismataceae; genus Alisma; species Alisma plantago-aquatica. The sequence goes on from OY856412.1 coordinate 373,108,304, forward strand.
AGGAGATGCGCTCGGTTGGATGAAACCTTTCTCCAACAACTCGTGTAACTGCTTCTTTAGCTCTGCCATCTCTACTGGAGACATCCTATACGGTGTTTGTGCAACTAGATGTGTTCCTAGGACCAGATTGATCTCGAAATCGATCTCTTGGGGTGGAGGAACACTGGGGAACTCATCAGGAAACACATCTGCAAACTCTCGAACAACTGTCACCTCCTCAAGGCTAGGACCTTTTGCCTTGGTATCGACAACGTGAGATAAGAACGCCTTACATCCTTGTCGTAGCAGCTTTTCTGCCACCAACGCTAACACTAGACATGTCGGGAGAATCTTCCTATCTCCTTGGAAGATCCACTTCTCTCCACAAACCTCAAACACTACCTACTTGGAACCACAATCCCACACTACCTTATACTTTTCTAAGGTATCCATCCCAAGGATCACATCAAACCCATGCATATCAAATGGTATAATATCCACTTGTATATTGTGTCTTGAAAAAGATAAGACACAATATGGGCACTCCTCTCAAAGCATCAAGGAACCATCAAGAGGGGTTTCTAACAACAAGATATCTTTCGTACAGCTAACAGGTAATACACAGTCATCAAGCATAGGACGTGCGATAAAAGAGTGTGTAGCACCCAAGTCAAAAAAAAATAGATATAAAGCAAGAAGAAGACAAATCAGAATGAGATAACTCCATCTGACCTGCCACCACTCGTGGGTTGACTATTGCCTCTGGCTGACTCCTAGAATAGAATCGAGTCATTGCTTGCTGTCCACGTCCTCTTCTTCCTTGAGAAGACGATCCCACTTGTGACGCTTGACCGCGTGCTTGCCCTCTGCTACTATTTGGTTGTTGTTGGTCTGACCCTTATTGATTTTGCCTCAGCTGCTGGGTCACTTCAACATCTTTACTTGGGTAATTCGACTTGAAATGTCCTGTCTGTCCGCAGATATAGCATGCCCTTTCCTCAAATTGTGGCCTAGATGGCCCTGTCACTGCCACTCAAGTTGTACTATGTGCCTTTTATGGTGAAGGAATATATCATTGTCGCGCCCCAATCCCACATTAAACACAAACCACGAGATTAAGGCACGACAGGTGGGATTATCACATAACCAACCAATCTTCACTTTTTAAAACAATTCAAGGCATTTAAATGATAACCAAGTTTAAACTGTAAACAAAAAACTGAGCAAACTGCAGGAACTTTTCTAATTAACTGATTAAGGATACAAGGAAGGTCTACAACATAATACATTGTTTAACATAAAGAAAGCATAACAATAATTTACATCTGCACACATTCTCTCTCTCACTCACACCTTGTCCCGAGGATCGAGGGGAATGGACTAAGAGACCTCTAACTAGACTAACTACAAACCTTCTATCGACTAGGCGTTAGGATGAAACGATCCTTCCGACTCCTGATGTTGATGCTGACCTGAAAATGTTTTGAGTAGAGGTATGAGCCTACTCGCTCAGTGAATAACATTTCACTTAGCTATCATTAAACAACTCGTCAGGTTTATAAACTGAAATAAACAAATATACAGTTCAAGCAGGGCAGTTCTACTGACATAGCAGATATGCCGATAAAAATTACATTTCTATGCATCATCAGATATTATAGACAGATTTATTAATTTACTGTGATCCTATATGATTATTTATTCATTTATTTATTATGCCCTAAATATATGCAGTGTACTCTGCATATAAAGATCCGTAGCAAGTTCATGCTACTATCTCACCGTACAAGACTTAGCGACACACCCGGGGAATGCTAAGTCTGACTGCTGTCCTGGTCTGCTACAGGACTCCCAGGCTCACACGGCCTCACTGCACTCTCAAAAGAGTGTATACTAGACTCCTCCTTTAACCTGAGTACACCGGCGGAGAGTCACAGGGTTACCTTCGTGATGCTTGACGAATGATGTTAGATAACCGTGTTTTCTTTTCTTACCAGTGCCACTGTGACACACGTACGGATTATTGTTGAACACTACTTTTCTGCCCTCGTGCCACCGTGACACACGCACGGATTATTGTTGAACACGAGTCACCGACCATCTAGACACACGCTAGATAGGTCGTTTCACCCCAAGGTGCAGACCTCACGAGGGGTTCTACGGTGTTAGGGCATCTAAGTCTATACTTAATTAACAAATAACAAAAATAACGCATTATAACTGTAAAACACAGAATTTCCTCTTTCATATCATTCTTATCACATATTTCAAGTTCCCATGAACTTATCATACTATTACTGAAGCAAATAGACATTTAAAAATGAGTTAAATAATGATTTCTAAATGAATTGCCACTCACCCACTTCGGTGTGTTCGTATACACCGAAAAACGTCCACAAACACGCTTAATTCTGACCTTTACAGCAACGTGCACGCCGTGCACCTAGGCTGCACGCCGTGCACCTTCAGTGCACTTTTAGTTCTACCTTCCTGTGACCTTGCACGCCGTGCAGACCGACTTTTGCACGTCGTGCACCTGGGCAGGAATTCGTCCCACCACCTGCGACTGTGCACGCCGTGCAACCCACTTTGCACGTCGTGCGACCTGTGCAGAAACAAAATCCCGAAATCAAACCCTGTAACCTTGCACGCCGTGCAAACCAGGTTTGCACGCCGTGCAACCTGGGCAGAACGGAAATTGCAGAACGAAAAACGAAGATCGGGGTCGATTCGGCGGACGATTCTTACCCAAATCGCTCCTACAGCTCCGGAATGACCTAGCAATCGCTTGGCAAGAAGAAAGAACCGGGAAGGAGGCGCCGTTTGCTCCCTAGACCACCTCCTAGGTCGTCTTCTTCATGGCTGCAGGAGGAAGAAGAATGCAGGGAAGAAGAAGGAAGATGCAGCGGGTGGATTAGCTGGAGAAGATGAAGAAATCGGGGGAGAAGGGCTTGATTTCCCAGCCTCTCCTCTCTAGCTCGCTCCTTCTCTCTCTCCCTGTTTCTCGTCCAGCGGCTAACGGAGGAAATGAACCCTTCGTTCATTCCTTAGTCGGCTAACGAAGAGATAAAGGAAAGCTAAAGGAAAGGATAAGGCAGGGCGCCCAGGGGGCCGAAAATAAATTACCCAAGAACTTTCCGAAATTGCACATAGGTCCCTGAACACCAAAAAGTCCATATCTTTTTACTCGTAGGTCAGTTTCGCGTGATTTCTTCGGCAACGGATTAAGCACAAACTTGTCCTCAACCTCAGGACAAGAAAACAAGCTAATGATACATTAACACTAGCTCAAAGCTCAAAACACAATTAACAAAAGCAAGTACTCATCTCAACATAACTAGCTCAATTATGCCCTAACCAAGGTTCTTACTGGTAAAACAAAACGTGGGTCATAACAATCTCCCTCCCTTATAAGAATTTCGTCCCGAAATTCCTAAAAGAGAAAAGGAAACTTGTTATGCATTTCTGATTCAAGCTCCCACGTAGCTTCTTCTATATTGTGATTCCTCCACAAAACCTTCACTAAAGATATCTCCCGATTCTTAAGCTTTTTGATCCGGTGATCAACTATCTGCACTGGTCCTTCAACGTAGGACACATCTGTCCTAAGCTGTGCCGGTTCTGAATCTAGAATCTTATCTGTACCAGGATGACACTTTTTCAGCATAGACACGTGGAAGACATCATGAAGATTTGCCAACTCAGACGGAAAATCCAACCTGTAAGCTACCGGTCCAATCCTCTCAACAATAGGATATGGACCCATATATCTAGGGGTTAACTTACCCCTCTTGCCAAACCTCAGTACTCCCTTCCACGGCGAAACCTTTAAGTATACCTCGTCACCAACCTCGAACTCAAGAGGTCGACGTCGTCTTTCTGCATAACTTTTCTGTCTGTCCTGAGCAGCTTTCAACTGATCCCTAATCCCTGATATCTTCTCTGTAGTTACATCAACTAGCTCAGGTCCAAGTATTTCCTTCTCACCCACCTCATACCAACAAACTGGCGATCTACACTTCCTGCCATAAAGAGCTTCAAATGGGGCCATTCCCAAACTAGAATGGTAACTGTTATTATATGCAAACTCCATTAGGCTTAAGTGTTCTTCCCAGTTGCCTCTAAACTGTAGCACGCATGCTCTCAACATGTCTTCAAGGGTTTGAATGGTCCTCTCAGATTGACCATCTGTCTGTGGGTGAAACGCTGTACTGAACTTCAATCTTGTGCCCAACGCCCGATGTAACTGATTCCAGAATCTAGATGTAAACTTTGGATCTCTGTCAGAAATAATGGAGACTGGAATCCCATGCAACCTGATTACCTCATCCACATAAACTTTAGCCAGCTTTGGAACGTCAAAGGTTGACTTGACAGGAAGAAAGTGAGCAGACTTAGTTAGTCTATCCACGATCACCCATATCGAGTCTGAACCCTTAGGCGTTCTGGGTAATCCTACCACAAAGTCCATCGTGACGTGTTCCCATTTCCATTCTGGTATAGGAAGCGACTGCAAAGTACCAGCAGGTTTCTGATGCTCAGCCTTAACCTGCTGACACACCCCGCACCTAGCCACGTATTCAGCCACATCCTTTTTCATACCAGACCACCAGTACAGCTCTTTGAGATTCCGGTACATCTTTGTGTTACCTGGATGCATAGCATACATAGAAGTATGTGCTTCCTCAAGAATCTGCTCTTTCAGCTCACTGTTTCCAGGTACACATAACCTATCATGAAGATACAACATGCCTTCATCAGAAAACCTGAACTCTGCTCTCTTACCCTCAGACATCTCCTGTATGATTTGCCATAAGTCATTATCACTCTGCTGCAATTCTTTAATCTGATTATAGAAAGTAGGTCTGACTTGCATCTGAGCAATCAACCCACTTTGTCCAGTCACATCCAAGTCCAAGTTCAATTTTCGCATATCTACAAGCAAGTCTCTCTTGAAACATGCCATAGAAAATGCATTAGCTGTTGAACTTGACTTTCTACTTAAGGCATCAGCTACAACATTTGCCTTACCAGGATGGTAATCGATTGTCACATCATAGTCTTTGATCAGCTCAAGCCATCTGCGCTGTCTTAAATTCAAATCTTTCTGAGTGAAGATATATTTCAGGCTCTTATGATCTGTAAATATCTGACATGTCTCACCATACAAGTAATGACGCCATGTCTTAAGAGCATGAACTATAGCAGCTAATTCCAGATCATGAATAGGGTAATTCTCTTCATTCTTCTTAAGCTGTCTAGATGCGTAAGACACAACTTTGCCTTCTTGCATCAGTACACAGCCCAAACCTCTCCTGGAAGCATCACAGAACACTGTATAGCCTTTCTCTGCTTCAGGCAAAACCAACACTGGTGCTGAAGTCAACCTTTTCTTCAAAATCTGAAAACTTTTCTCACAGTTATTAGACCATACAAACGGTACATCCTTCCTCGTTAGGCGTGTCAAAGGTGATGCTAACACACTGAAATTCTGTATAAACCTTCTGTAATAACCTGCCAAACCCAAGAAACTTCTGATCTCAGTAGGAGTCTTAGGCTGTTCCCACTGAAGTACAGAATCAACCTTCTTAGGGTCAACGCTAACTCCACCTCTCGAGATAACATGTCCAAGAAATGCTACCTCGGCCAACCAGAACTCGCATTTGCTAAATTTAGCAAACAACTGGTGTTGTCTCAACAACTGCAACACTACTCTCAGGTGTTGTTCATGTTGCTCATCATCTCTGGAGTAGATTAGAATATCATCTATAAAGACTACAATAAACTGATCTAGAAAAGGTTTGAAAATCCGGTTCATCATATCCATAAAGGCTGCTGGGGCATTGGTCAGTCCAAACGACATGACCAAAAACTCATAATGCCCATACCTGGTTCTGAAAGCTGTTTTGGGAATATCAGAAGCCTTTATTCTAAGCTAATGATATCCAGATCTCAAATCAATTTTAGAAAAGATCGTCGCTCCACGCAACTGATCAAACAGATCATAAATTCTCGGCAAGGGATATTTATTCTTTATTGTGATCTTGTTCAATTGCCTGTAATCTATACAGAGACGCATGGTTCCATCCTTTTTCTTAACAAACAGGACTGGAGCACCCCACGGTGAAGAACTGGGTCTAATGAAACCCTTGTCTAACAACTCCTGCAACTGCACTTTGAGTTCTTTCAACTCAGCAGGTGCCATTCTGTAAGCTGGTAATGCTACTGGATGACTACCTGGATATACCTGAATTTCAAAATCCAAGTCTCTGATAGGAGGTAGGCCTGGCAAATCTTCTGGAAAGACATCGGAAAACTCACAAACCACGGGCACATCATAAACACTGGCGGTGCTCTTCTCTGCTCTGGTGTCAACTACATGAGCAAGGAATGCTTCACATCCTTTCTGTAACATCTTATCAGCTACAGCAGCTGATATTATGCACGTAGGTAGAACTTTCCTGTCTCCAGTAAAGACACAAGAAAATTCTCCTAGTTGAAAGGTAGCTTCCTTCTTCCAACAATCGAGTTGCACTCGATATGTCTCAAGACAATCCATACCCAAGATGACTTGAAAGGTATTGACATCCAAGGGTATGAGATTAGCAGCAAAGGTGTAACCTCCAAAAGATAACAAACATCCGGGACAGAACTCGGATAAAACTGTTGGTCCACCTAGTGGAACCCTCAACACTAACTCATCTGCCAACTCTTGAGTTAACAGATTAAGTTCATCAACTAAAGAACGTCGTATAAAAGAATGAGTAGCTCCCGGATCTATCAAAACTGAAACTGGTATACTATTAAACAAAAGCATCTCTCCTGTAACAACTTGTGAAGAAATTATACCTTCCTGAGGTGTCAAAGAAAAGAAACGTGCTGAAGCTCTTCCTCTGCCACGCTGTCCTCTCTGACCACTCCTGCCACTAGACGCTCCACCACTTCTAGAACCAGAAGCCACAGAGGAACTCGGAACATCATGGTATTGAGGCTGAACAGCTTGTGATGCTGCTTGATGAAGTTGAGGACAATCCCTTTTTATGTGTCCTGTCTGTCCACAGTGGAAACATCCTGTATAATTTAAACCCCAACATTGCCCAGAATGGAATTTTCCACAGGTACTACATACTCGTTTTTCCTGTCTCTGTGGACCAGTCACTGACATTGATGACCCGGAAGATTGTCCACTATCGGCACTGCTCCACCTTCCTGGGTTATATCCTCCTCTGCCTCTAGAAGTAGTGACATCCTCAGATCTCTGTCTATTGAAACAACTAAAGCCACGTCCGAGTTTAGAAAAGAACCCTCTACCTCCACCTCTGTATCCACTACTGGACTGTCCTCTACTGAAATCTGCAGATCTTTTCTTAGACTCAGGCACCTTATCAGCATTCACAGATTCTTCAACCTGTCTAGCGGCCTCGACAAACTCACCAAAGTTCTCTCTGTTCCTCCTACTAGTAGCAGAAACTGTATGCCGAATCTCTGGCCTTAGCCCTTCTTGAAACCTTCTGCATCTTTCTATGTTATCGGGAACAAGCTGCGGATAGAAGTTAGCTAACCGTGTGAAAAGTGCTTCATACTCAGTAACTGTCATGTTCCCCTGCTTGATATTCTGTAACTGCCTAATTTTCTCATTAAGAAAAGTGGGTGGATAGAATTTGAGATGAAACTCCTCAGAGAAATCCTGCCAGGAAAGCTCTGTACCTCTCCTCTTTTCTTCCACACCACGCCACCACAACTCTGCATCGCCTGTCAGAAGGTAAACTGCATGATTGATCTTCTTGTCTTCTGGAAGCCCCATCAGACGAAAGACCTTCTCTATCTGTCTAAACCATTCATCAGCCTCTGCTGGATCTGTAGTACCACTAAACTCCGTGCCACCAAGCTTTTTCACAAGCTCATAAGATCGCATCAGATCTTTACTGCTGGTAGAAGAAGAAACTCGCCTATCAGCCTTGTACTTTTCCCTAGTTTCTAGAAACATCCTGTACATCCGGGATGCTTCATCCACGTGGTCACCACCACCTGGACCCAAGTACAAAGGATCAGGGCCAACATGGCTCTCAGCTTGATCATCACGATCAAAGCCTCTTCCTGCCATCTGCAATGATATAACAGAGTATTTCCTGTTAGAAAACTACAGATAGAAGAAAGACTCCTAAACCTTAATCCTATTGGTCTCTTCTCGTCCCCTGACCTGGACTCTGAGTAACTATGTACTCAACCTAGGCTCTGATACCAAGAGTTGTCGCGCCCCAATCCCACATTAAACACAAACCACGAGATTAAGGCACGACAGGTGGGATTATCACATAACCAACCAATCTTCACTTTTTAAAACAATTCAAGGCATTTAAATGATAACCAAGTTTAAACTGTAAACAGAAAACTGAGCAAACTGCAGGAACTTTTCTAATTAACTGATTAAAGATACAAGGAAGGTCTACAGCATAATACATTGTTTAACATAAAGAAAGCATAACAATAATTTACATCTGCACACATTCTCTCTCTCACTCACACCTTGTCCCGAGGATCGAGGGGAATGGACTAAGAGACCTCTAACTAGACTAACTACAAACCTTCTATCGACTAGGCGTTAGGATGAAACGATCCTTCCGACTCCTGATGTTGATGCTGACCTGAAAATGTTTTGAGTAGAGGTATGAGCCTACTCGCTCAGTGAATAACATTTCACTTAGCTATCATTAAACAACTCGTCAGGTTTATAAACTGAAATAAACAAATATACAGTTCAAGCAGGGCAGTTCTACTGACATAGCAGATATGCCGATAAAAATTACATTTCTATGCATCATCAGATATTATAGACAGATTTATAAATTTACTGTGATCCTATATGATTATTTATTCATTTATTTATTATGCCCTAAATATATGCAGTGTACTCTGCATATAAAGATCCGTAGCAAGTTCATGCTACTATCTCACCGTACAAGACTTAGAGACACACCCGGGGAATGCTAAGTCTGACTGCTGTCCTGGTCTGCTACAGGACTCCCAGGCTCACACGGCCTCACTGCACTCTCAAAAGAGTGTATACTAGACTCCTCCTTTAACCTGAGTACACCGGCGGAGAGTCACAGGGTTACCTTCGTGATGCTTGACGAATGATGTTAGATAACCGTGTTTTCTTTTCTTACCAGTGCCACCGTGACACACGCACGGATTATTGTTGAACACTGCTTTTCTGCCCTCGTGCCACCGTGACACACGCAAGGATTATTGTTGAACACGAGTCACCGACCATCTAGACACACGCTAGATAGGTCGTTTCACCCCAAGGTGCAGACCTCACGAGGGGTTCTACGGTGTTAGGGCATCTAAGTCTATACTTAATTAACAAATAACAAAAATAACACATTATAACTGTAAAACACAGAATTTCCTCTTTCATATCATTCTTATCACATATTTCAAGTTCCCATGAACTTATCATACTATTACTGAAGCAAATAGACATTTAAAAATGAGTTAAATAATGATTTCTAAATGAATTGCCACTCACCCACTTCGGTGTGTTCGTATACACTGAAAAACGTCCACAAACATGCTTAATTCTGACCTTTACAGCAACGTGCACGCCGTGCACCTAGGCTGCACGCCGTGCACCTTCAGTGCACTTTTAGTTCTACCTTCCTGTGACCCTGCACGCCGTGCAGATCGACTTTTGCACGTCGTGCACCTGGGCAGGAATTCGTCCCACCACCTGCGACTGTGCACGCCGTGCAACCCACTTTGCACGTCGTGCGACCTGTGCAGAAACAAAATCCCAAAATCAAACCCTGTAACCTTGCACGCCGTGCAACCTGGGCAGAACGGAAATTGCAGAACTAAAAACGAAGATCGGGGTCGATTCGGCGGACGATTCTTACCCAAATCGCTCCTACAGCTCCGGAATGACCTAGCAATCGCTTGGCAAGAAGAAAGAACCGGGAAGGAGGCGTCGTTCGCTCCCTAGACCACCTCCTAGGTCGTCTTCTTCATGGCTGCAGGAGGAAGAAGAACGCAGGGAAGAAGAAGGAAGATGCAGCGGGTGGATTAGCTGGAGAAGATGAAGAAATCGGGGGAGAAGGGCTTGATTTCCCAGCCTCTCCTCTCTAGCTCGCTCCTTCTCTCTCTCCCTGTTTCTCGTCCAGCGGCTAACGGAGGAAATGAACCCTTCGTTCATTCCTTAGTCGGCTAACGAAGAGATAAAGGAAAGCTAAAGGAAAGGATAAGGCAGGGCGCCCAGGGGGCCGAAAATAAATTACCCAAGAACTTTCCGAAATTGCACATAGGTCCCTGAACACCAAAAAGTCCATATCTTTTTACTCGTAGGTCAGTTTCGCGTGATTTCTTCGGCAACGGATTAAGCACAAACTTGTACTCAACCTCAGGACAAGAAAACAAGATAATGATACATTAACACTAGCTCAAAGCTCAAAACACTATTAACAAAAGCAAGTACTCATCTCAACATAACTAGCTCAATTATGCCCTAACCAAGGTACTTACTGGTAAAACAAAACGTGGGTCATAACAATCATCTTCCCTTACTCGGAGACCACTGTGACAGTACATTGGAACCTCTTACCCCAGAAGGTGCTGAAAACCTCGGCTTCTTGAAGCCACTAAACCTCTATCCCAGGAACTGAGAAGGCCTTTTCTTAGACATGGATTCTCTTTTCTCCCTGATTGACCGTTCGATCCTCCAGACAGATTCCACAAACGTGGCAAATCACTCTCAGTTCTCCAACGCAGAAGCAGGTGTTGTCAGCTCAGCACTCAGGCCTTTCTCAAAACGTCTGATTCGCTTGTCATCTATTCCTGCCATGTAAGGACAAAACCTCAACAAGTCCATGAACTTGGCTTCATACTCGGTAATGTTCATCGCTCCTTGGCTCAGGTGCTCAAACTGGCTGATCTTCTCATCGAGATACGTCTTCAGAAAGTATCTACTAACAAACTCGCGCCATAAAACCTCCCAACCGATCACCTCACTGGGTCGTTTCTCCTCCTCGATGGTCCACCAGTGACCAGCACTACCCTTCATAAGGAAGACAGCGTGCTTGACTTTATCTGCTTCGGGGATGTCGAGGATCCAGAAGGCCTTCTCAAGACCTGTCAGCCACATATCTGCATCTGCTGGATCAAGTGTCCCAGCATAGTCTGAAGCTCCAACTCCGCGAAGCCGCTCAAAGGTCTTCCCAATACCCGATGTTTCACCATGGGGAGCATGTGCTCTCAGCAGAGGCACTGGCAATCTCTCTACCATGATATTCATCATAGCCATCATCTGCCCCATAAGTTGTTGGTAGGCAGGATTTTCGAGAATGGCTGCATCAAGTTGGGGGACCTCATGCACCCGATCTTCATGTGTCTGTCTATCAGCTCCATCAAATGATGCAGCATCGCTGCTCTCGGCAGCATGTTCTTCATGGTTTCCAGACATCTTAGCTTTTTCTTCCGGTTAGGGCAGAAGATAATTGTAAGAAAATCTGGAGGACTCACAAGAACAGACGCAACCTAGTCCTCAGATCCCTGTAAACTCAGCGAACCTAGAGCTCTGATACCAAGCTTGTGGCGACACATCCCACTATCACACAGACAACGCGATGCCACGTGAAAATGTGCGAAGAACACCATAAAGCACCTATTACCAAAAATACGGGTTAATTAAAACCGATTTTGAAAAACAGATAAACTGAGAAACTATTACATTCAGATCCTCATCCTGCAAGAAAACAAGTTATGTAAATATTTACAAGTCTAGATATGTGTCCACGGGTTATTAGATCAGCAGTCTTGTCATCACATGAGGTCATCACCTATTTATTTACATAACGGGCCACATCCGGCCAACGGCGGGATATGGAAAGCTTCATCGTAAAATAAAGTCAAAACACCTCCAAGGACCTGAGAGTATAGGGATGACTCTAAGACTCTACTACAAAACAAACAAAATAGCAGCATATCCATCTCTTGCCTTCTGCTATTCTTCTTGCTTGTGATAGACTGATATTTTGGAATCTCTAAATCTCTAATGACATATTTGAATACATGTCTTTGGTTTATATTATGATTTCCAAGTGTTTTTATGGAGTTTGTAAGAAGATTGATTTAGTACTTATGATTGATATGATTGAGTCTCTACCTTGTGAAATAATTATTTGACTGCTCATATGGAGGTATACTTATAGAATTTTGGATATAATGTAAAATATGCCATGGGAACGCTATGTTTCATATTGTTTCGATGATCTTAGAAAAGGTCATGTAGTTTTGAATGTGGTGAAATCCTTGATGTTTTTGATAATAGAAGACAAAGTCTCTCAACTAGGTTGTGATCTATATACACATTAACCCCTTTTAGCCTTTTTTGCCAGAAGCCACGGTTAGGCCCAAAGGAGGGCTGATTCCGACCCTTGGTTGTTATTAGACAGCAGTGAGTCATCTATTGCACACTAGTTGACGCTGACGATAGCGACCATCCACGACGATGGGATGTGGAGATCGTGGGGTAAAGGAGTCATGCTCCCCGCCCCTCCATGAAAGTAATTGTGGGTTAGAGCAGTTTCACTGTGAGTCATTAGCTTGGCATCGATGACAGCCACTGCTAGACCCTTATTTTGGGGTGGAATTTGGCTTAGAAACAACAGAGAATGAGTGGTCATCCCCCTACCTTCTCCATTGCCCATGAAGACCACTGATGGACTAACGATCTGGAAGAATGAGGTAGATGTAGGAGTTTTTCCTGAGGAGGAGATGCCAGACGCCTCTTTTCATTTGTTGTTCAGCGACAGCTATAGTCGGCGGCTCCAGGATGTGGAGTTTTCGAGAAGTTGTCGAGTAACCGTGTAGTTGCAGAAGTCCAGAAGAGGTCATAGAATGTGATGACACCTTCCAGGATGGAGAGGAGCACCTTGGCATGGTTGCTAGCTAGCTGGAGTAGAGTCGTGCAACGACGCCCTACAGAACAGAGGATGCAGGCGCAGCCCTATTGAGCACAAGAGGCGGATGGGCAACATAGACCGTGGCAGCGTCGGAGAACCATCAAGCGGCCAGCAGCGTTGAGGGAGTAGTGTGTTGGCCCTTCTATTGGTCACACGTTGGAGGAGATCTGGAGGCACAGAGGCAGGGAGGAAGATCTATGCTGCCAAGGACATAGCACAATTGGCAAGCAAAGAACATTGATCTTTCACCGGAGATCAGCCCCACGACAACGTCTCCTAGCAAGAGCAGTCGAAGCTCTTGGTCATGAAGGATCCTGAGGCAGAGCCACCTCGACCTGGGGAAGAACGAGCTTTAATGCCAAATCATGCGGAGATGGAGGAGATGTCATCAGTGGACCAGTAGTACCAGGCGGCGACCAAGTCCTCGCCCAAAATCTGCCTGACGGCGGCACTCACACAGATCCCAGGGCGGTTGCTTGCTCGCTGGAGGTGAAGCCTACAGCGGTACCCTTGCCAAGCAGAAAGAGGTCACGAGGAGGAGGGATCGTCCATGGGCACCTCGTCATTGCCTTGCTTTAAGGCGGCGACTTTGGGTGGAAGAGCTATGCCCACACACGCAGAGACTCGTGAGGGCATAGGACATGTGAGAATGAGAAAGGGAGAGTGGGCGGTCCAGAAAACCGGAACCAGAGCGGGAGGTCAGCCTTAAGTGAACCAAAAAAAGGAGCAGCGCACCCTCAAAGTGCTACGTGGCAGCTGACAATTGGTCAAAATGGTAAATGCATTCATAAATGTTCAGTTCTTTTATAAATCACGAAAAATGGATCATTTATCGGAAAAATACAAGTAAGGTACCAAACTTCTCAGAAAAATGTGTAGGACAACATGAAATCCTAATACTAGGCTTTTGATGCACTAATCACAATGATATCATGCAAGATGCATTATGCTTGTTTAATGGATAATAAATATCAAACGATGACATAAAATTATGAGAAAATACCTATAAATCATATTTCATGTTCATAATGCATTTATGTTAGTTATGGTCATGATGATGTACGAAATCATGTAATTTGCTTAATATGTTTAATTAGGGCTAATAACCCTAACAAAATGCAATAAATACATACATTCTCTATAAACGGTGAAATTTACAGAGTAATCTCATATCGGTATCTGGAACCTCGGAATTAAATATGATATCAGGATGATACCCAAAATTCATGTTATACAATGATGTTTGCTCTTAATGTGATATAAACCCTAATTTGAGTAATGCATGTAACCCAGGGTTAATGTGTGACTTAATGTTAATATGCTAGATGATGAACTTTGATAATGAGAGGTAATCTGGAAAATGACGTCAGTATGATAATCTAAGAAGATAAGAATACAAGTGATATGGAAATATACTAAAGAGATAAGAAAAACCCTAATGAACATAATTAGGGTTAAGATGAGATGTAAGATGATAAGAACCTGATGATAGTATATGGTCTTGTCTTGATCAGGTTTGACCAAGCTTAGAGTTGACATCAGTGATATGTGTTTAGTATGATCTGTCTCTTTGGAAGGTATGCTATTACCTCTTACTTGGCTTATTATACAATATGCTTGTGTTATATGAGTAGTAAAATACTTGGCATATGGTATTGATTGAAATGATTGTTCTGGTATGATATGTTGCATGATTTTCCATACTTATTGCTATGAACACATGAAACATAATATATTTGTTCCATTATATGAAAGCACTAACTCTTTGGTAGTGTGCTTGGAAGTGACCTAACTCTTTGGTAGTGGTCACATTGTACATATGACCTAACTCTTTGGTAGTGGTCTGACCTAACTCTTTGGTAGTGGTCACCTTGTACAAATGATCTAACTCTTTGGTAGTGATCATAAAGGCCTTGGAATATAATGGAAAATAAGCTTAAAATATGTGTTCTCTTTTGTTAATGAATATCTTTGTGCAAGTATACGCTTTTCTTATATTCTTCTGTTACTGCCAAGTATTAGTTTTATCTTATTGCCAAGATATGATGAGAGGTAAATAAAAGACACGTAGGCGTACTCAGTACAATATTCTTGAAATATTGTGCTGATGTGTACCGCATGTATTCTTTTGTTTAGGTTGTGGTTATGCTCTTGAAGATCCAGGATAGTGAGAGTTGTGTGGCGAGCTGATGTTCAGGTGGACCCGTTGTCTTAATATCCTGTAGTTTAGTTGTAGTACATGTATATGTTATAGTTTGTTGTTCAATATGTAATATCAAATGATGTAAAAATTCATGTTGTAATTATATGTTGAATGGTGAACATGTGTGTATGGTTTTATTATTGTTCATGTACATGTGCTACTGATTGTTTCCTTCCGACTTCCTCTGATTTTCTTCTTCTTAGCCTAGTATGTGGGGTTTAAATTGGGATTCTCGCTAAGGTGAGGGTTTCAATTTGGACGTCGCACATCAGATTAAGTTTTAGAAAATCCGGGGACGTCACAGGTGGTATCAGAGCATGAACAATAGCAAAGCCTGCCATTTGCTCATTATGCAACTTAAAACTAAAGAACCTTGAACCTTAATAATCTTTAGGGTTAGATTAGTCGTCTTTTAGAGACTAGATCTGACCTAGCCTCTAGGTTAGCACCTAGATGTCCGAGAACTAGGTCTAGACTGGTGCTTGTTGAGTAGCAAGTCCTTAGATGTCGTTCTTTCCTTGTAGTGCAGTGGTATGGGACGTTGCACTGTTTGGAAATGACGTGCATAAAAGGAAGAGAAATCCTAGACATATTGCGCACGTTGTCTAGAGTAGCTACATTAGTCTACACCATGTTCTCACCCCTTTCCTTAGTTTTCATGACACTGGACTCTCTACTATGTGTGGGACACTCGTTTCTAGATTTGGTTTTTGATTCCAAATGGATCGAACCTCGATAGTTTTCTTTGACGTTTGTTTTATCGGAGAAAAACTATATAATATTTTATTATATATATGTATTAAAAAAATGTGTCCCCACACATGTACGAGTAGGAGGTGGTCATGTAACCTAAGTGAAAGTGAATGACATCAGTCTAGAAGAGAGAGTAGTTATAGATTAGATGTCTAGAGCCTTGTTAGAATATGAGATAGATGGAATAGATGAAATAAACTTTGATGTAAGTCTTATATAGATGATATAAGATGGTTTATGATGATATATGTTTGTCTTTGAGGACTTAAGTTTTGTTTTGGGGATTTGAGATAAGTTCTGATGATGCAAGTAACTAGACTTTTACGAGGTAATGTAAGATAAGCTAAGACAAGTATGTGGATCAGCCTGAGCCTCAAGCTCTTTTACAAAGGAGGACCTCTAGTGTTGGGACCAGTTTTAGGGTTAACTCCAGAGAGAGTGAGACCCATTGGGAGAAGGTTAGAGAACCTAAACTCCAAGATATGAGAATTATGAGATATGTGATATGATATGTCCTAAACTAGACTACTCCTAAGTGATTGAGATGAGTTTCTTTATGCATGATTTCTATAGTTTTCTTGAACCCTAGATGTCCTTGGGAAGACCAAACCCTAGAGTTAGAGAGAGGCTGGCTATATGTGCATATGTGAACATCAATATGAGTGTCTGCCATCTGGGTGAGGGAGAGAGCCCAAGACCCTGGAGGAGGTAGCTATGCTAGTTTCTATGAAGCCTCATGCTCGGGTTGGTGGTTTCCCACATAGGAATCTAGTGGTGTATATACGAGAGCTTTGGGTAAGATGTGTTATGGGTAAAGACCTATGAAGAGTATGTCATAGCATGTTTTGGTTTGTGCTTATGTGGCTAGAGCTTGTATGGCTATCCCTAGTGTCAGTGAGGTAATCCGAGAATCCTAGACCATGAGAGGGAAGATAAAGTATATGCATATGGGACACTCATAGAGTTGAGCTAGATCAGAGAGACTGAGCATGGAAATACCCCCAAGTTATGGATCAGGAGAGCCTCAGTTGGACTAGATAAAGTTTTGATATATGTTTGATGAGCCACTTGTATAAGTTTGTTATCACAACCATGATATAATATATGTAAGATTTGATATAATCTCGAGATGTGATATATAGACATGATATGATGAAAACATAGTGATTGTTTAATAGATATCAATGTATAAATGGTTAACCATATACATGAATAATGATGATAATGTGAAACTGTAGGTTAATCTTGTGATTAAATCACCAATAAAGATTACAGTTTATTATGAGCAATGAAATAAGATCATATGAATGAAAACGGTTACCAGAAGTGTTAATCTTAGTGCTTGATAATGATGAAAATATAGTTTGAAAGTTAGCACAACATAATGTTTATGATACCTAGATGTAAAGGGTTAACCTTAGTTAACTCCTTTGCAACATGGTAATATGATGTGGGAACCCTAATGCATGGTTCTAGGTAACCTTTTCGGATATGTTACACATAGAATTGTGCATATATGTGGATGGAGACATGGTAGTTTTCCTTGGAGTACGAGTATGGTTGACTTTCGAGGACAAAATTTCTTTTAAGATGTATATGATGTGACAAAGTGGTTTTCTGGTTTAATTCTGAGGACGTAATTTCCTTAAAGGTGTGAAGGATGTGATAGACTGATATTTTGGAATCTCTAAATCTCTAATGACATATTTGAATACATGTCTTTGGTTTATATTATGAGTTCCAAGTGTTTTTATGGAGTTTGTAAGAGGATCGATTTAGTACTTATGATTGATATGATTGAGTCTCTACCTTGTGAAATAATTATTTGACCATTCATATGGAGGTATACTTATAGAATTTTGGATATAATGTAAAATATGTCATGGGAAAGCTATGTTTCCTATTGTTTCGATGATCTTAGAAAAGGTCATGTAGTTTTGAATGTGGTGAAATCCTTGATGTTTTTGATAATAGAAGACAAAGTCTCTCAACTAGGTTGTGATCTATATACACGTTAACCCCTTTTAGCCTTTTTTGCGAGAAGCCACGGTTAGGCCCAAAGGAGGGTTGATCCTGACCCTTGGTTGTTATTAGACAGCAGTGAGTCATCTGTTGCACACTAGTTGAGGCTGACGATAGCTGTGGAGATTGTGGGGTAAAGGAGTCATGCTCCCCGCCCCTCCGTGAAAGTAATCGTGGGTTAGAGCAGTTTCACTGTGAGTAGTTAGCTTGGCATCGATGACAGCCACTGCTAGACCCTTATTTTGGGGTGGGATTTGGCTTAGAAACAACAGAGAACGAGTGGTCATCCCCCTACCTTCTCCATTGCCCATGAAGACCACAGATGGACTAATGATCTGGAAGAATGAGGTATATGTAGGAGTTTTTCCTGAGGAGGAGACGCCAGATGCCTCTTTTCATCTGTTGTTCAGTGGCTGCTATAGTCGGCGGCTCCAGGATGTGGAGTTTTTGAGAAGTTGTCGAGTAACCGGGTAGCTGCAGAAGTCCAGAAGAGGTCATAGAATGTGATGACACCTTCCAGGATGGAGAGGAGCACCTTAGCATGGTTGCTAGCTTGCTATAGTAGAGTCGTGCAATGACGCCCTACAGAACAGAGGATGCAGGCACAGCCCTATTGAGCACAAGAGGCGGATGGGCAACATAGACCGTGGCAGCGTCAGAGAACCATCAAGCGGCCAGCAGCGCTGAGGGAGTAGTGTGTTGGCCCTTCTATTGGTCACACGTTGGAGGAGATCTGGAGGCACTGAGGCAGGGAGGAAGATCTATGCTGCCAAGGACAGAGCACAATTGGCAAGCAAAGAACACTGATCTTTCACCGGAGATCAGCCCCACGACGACGTCTCCTAGCAAGAGCAGTCGAAGCTCTTGGTCATGAAGGATCCTGAGGCAGAGCCACCTCGACCTGGGGAAGAACGAGCTTCAATGCCAAATCAATCAGAGATGGAGGAGATGCCATCGGTGGACCAGCAGTACCAGGCGGTGACCAAGTCCTCACCCAAAATCTGCCCGACGGCGGCACTCACACAGATCCCAGGGCGGTTGCTTGATCACCGGAGGTGAAGCCTACAATGGTGCCCTTGCCAAGCAGAAAGAGGTCACGAGGAGGAGGGATCGTCCATGGGCACCTCATCATTGCCTTGCTTTAAGGCGGCGGCTTTGGGTGGAAGAGCTATGCCCACACACGCAGAGACTCGCGAGGGCAGAGGACATGTGAGAATGAGAAAGGGAGAGTGGGCGGTCCAGAAAACCGGAACCAGATCGGGTGGCCAGCCTTAAGTGAACCAAACAAAGGAGCAGCGCACCCTCAAAGTGCTACGTGGCAGCTGACAATTGGTCGAAATGGTAAATGCATTCATAAATGTTTAGTTCTTTTATAAATCACAAAAAATGGATCGTTTATCGGAAAAATACAATTAAGGTACCAAAATTCTCAAAAAAATGTGTAGGACAACATGAAATCCTAATACCATGCTTTTGATGCACTAATCACAATGATATCATGCAAGATGCATTATGCTTGTTTAATGGATAATAAATACCAAACAATGACATAAAATTATGAGAAAATACCTATAAATCATATTTCATGTTCATAATGCATTTATGTCAGTTATGATCATGATGATGTACGAAATCATGTAATTTGCTTAATATGTCTAATTGGTGCTAATAACACTAACAAAATGCAATAAATACATACATGCTCTATAAACAGTGAAATTTACAAAGTAATCTCATATCGGTATCTGGAACCTCGGAATTAAATATGATATCAAGATGATACCCAAAATTCATGTTATACAATGATGTTTGCTCTTAATGTGATATAAACCCTAATTTGAGTAATGCATGTAACCCAGGGTTAATGTGTGACTTAATGTTAATATGCTAGATGATGAACTTTGATAATGAGAGGTAATCTGGAAAATGACACCAGTACGATAATCTAAGAAGATAAGAATGCAAGTGATATGGAAATATACTAAAGAGATAAGAAAAACCCTAATGAACATAATTAGGGTTAAGATGAGATGTAAGATGATAAGAACCTGATGATAGTATATGGTCTTGTCTTGATCAGGTTTGACCAAGCTTAGAGTTGACATCAGTGATATGTGTTTAGTATGATCTGTCTCTTTGGAAGGTACGCTATTACCTCTTACTTGGCTTATTATACAATATGCGTGTGTTATATGAGTAGTAAAATACTTGGCATATGGTATTGATTGAAATGATTGTTCTGGTATGATATGTTGCATGATTTCCATACTTATTGCTATGAACACATGAAACATAATACATTTGTTCCATATATGAAAGCACTAACTCTTTGGTAGTGTGCTTGGAAGTGACCTAACTCTTTGGTAGTGGTCACATTGTACATATGATCTAACTCTTTGGTAGTGGTCTGACCTAACTCTTTGGTAGTGGTCACCTTGTACAAATGATCTAACTCTTTGGTAGTGATCATAAAGGCCTTGGAATATAATGGAAAATAAGCTTAAAATATGTGTTCTCTTTTGTTAATGAATATCTTTGTGCAAGTATATGCTTTTCTTATATTCTTATGTTACTGCCAAGTATTAGTTTTATCTTATTGCCAAGATATGATGAGAGGTAAATAAAAGACACGTAGGCGTACTCAGTACAATATTCTTGAAATATTGTGCTGATGTGTACCGCATGTAATCTTTTATTTAGGTTGTGGTTATGCTCTTGAAGATTTAGGATAGTGAGAGTTGTGTGGCGAGCTGATGTTCAGGTGAACCTGTTGTCTTAAGGTCCTGTAGTTTAGTTGTAGT
The DNA here is from genome assembly GCA_963693085.1 of Alisma plantago-aquatica. NCBI lineage: Eukaryota > Viridiplantae > Streptophyta > Magnoliopsida > Alismatales > Alismataceae > Alisma > Alisma plantago-aquatica. The sequence goes on from OY856412.1 coordinate 373,129,021, forward strand.
ACATGTATATGTTATAGTTTGCTGTTCAATATGTAATATCAAATGATGTAACAATTCATGTTGTAATTATATGTTGAATGGTGAACATGTGTGTATGGTTTTATTATTGTTCATGTACATGTGCTACTGATTGTTTCCTTCCGACTTCCTCTGATTTTCTTCTTCTTAGCCTAGTGTGTGGGGTTTAAATTGGGATTCTCGCTGAGGTGAGGGTTTCAATTTGGACGTTGCACATCAGATTAAGTTTTAGAAAATCCGGGGACGTCACATTGCTGCTCGGCCGCCACTGCACAACCACCACAAAGTCTAGCGCGAACACCTAAAAAGGTTGTAAATCAACAGGGTGAGACACACAGTCCCAGCGAGAAACATAACTCCCCTCTGAAACCTAAAACCTCAGAAAGGTTAAAACAACAACAACAGATAATTGATAAAACGTACAGTAAGAGAAGTCTATAGAGCAAGGTTGTTATTACCATTGAGCTTACCATGGTGTACGGAAGGCATATGACCAAGTAGTTCTTTATGGAACATGATTGATAAGATAATATTTATAAGATCTTACCACATAACCTAAGGAACGTATAAGTAACTGCAATGTATAACGAGAGCAACGACACAAGCAGGGCCTCAACCAATGTTCCATGTTTTGCCTTAAGTAGTAAATACTATTCGGTTGGATTACGTGTTATTATGCCCTGAGGAAGTGAGTCACACCATTCAAATCCAACCGACGACTTTGAAACCCAAAGTCGGTGCCATACAAGGTCAATGGAAGAGCTGGACTCCACGACCTCCCACCTTGTGGTCAGTGCACGAGAACCAAAGCAGGACCGCAGTCTCATGCTTATGTGGCCTCAGCCACATGGTCAGCTCCCATAGGCTACCCTTTCTCTAGCCCGCCTTGGTACAGGTCTCAGTGGTAGTATATCTAAGCCACATGCCAGTTCATTGTGCTCCCTGAGCCATGAATGCATTCATGCTCTATCACACTGAGCCATGGGCCTATTCACCATGCTCTATCTATCCTGAGTCTGCAACCGCAGCTGCACTCAAATCCTCTCTATTTTAGGCTAGGAGAAACCTTGCAATATGTGCTCCGGGTTAACCCGTAGGAGAACCCGTTTCACCATCACCAGCTATTGACGATGATGGATCTATGGCCAGGGCAAACTACATGATATGTTCCACTGTGATTAGTTAGTATATTTTAAGTGGATTTTTTAGGCAACTAGGTTGTAACACATGCATAACATAAAGCTACAATATTGTTACCACCATCATGTTATTTCGGGATCTTAATCCCTCATCACAAGAAACTACTACCTCGTAAGGCATTCTCATCACTTGGGATAACAATCCCAGATCATCATCAGAGGATAACACCTCAACTTAGGCACTTTATCCAAACTCAGGTCCTCAGACCAAAACACATCATACATGTGATGCATGTTATCTCATCATCAAGAGTGACCATCAGAGCAGTTTTAATCAAACATATATACTTCATAGCCCTTTACCTGTCTATGCTTTTGTATGTAACACCTGCATGGTTATTATACACAATCATCATGGATTAACAGAAGGATCATATTATTAAACATAGGGAAACATTGATGATTATATGCTTTATCATTCATGCCTCAACCTTGTGGCCAAAGACATGGGACACATCATCATGTGAAGCAACTCAAATACTTCCAAGATTATCATTTACTCATTATTATAACTACATGGTTCAAGATGACCATAAACACATGTAATATCATGTCATTATAGTTTCAAATATGTCATGCTTACATATGTGTGCTCTACTATATCAACCACCTTACCATTACCAAACATGTTAAAGGTTCATGAACCATAAAGCATAACTCTTAATTAGCAAAGATGTGATCGCATGATAAGGAACTAACAAATGAGTTTCCGGGTGGAACATGACCCTTACTAAAAGTACCCACTACCCTCACAAGAAGTGTGATGGGCAGGGCACCCTCACTATCAGCAGTATCGGGCAGGGTAACTTTCCTCCCAAATAGCATGTCGGCCCATCACAGTAAGGGTGTCGAGCTACCTCCTCAAGGCATGTCGTGCAATTATGGGTATCGTGCAACCATGGATATCGGGCATCCATGTGTGTCAGGTTAGGGTCACCATATGTCACTCTATTGGTCATCCTCACCAAACCATGGCGCCCAACACAAGACTAGCTTACAAAGCTCCATAACGTTCAAGGTGTAACAGGCTACCCAATCTAGGTGTATCAGGCTACCCAAGCTAGGTGTATCGGGCAGGGCCCTCAACAAGGCATAACGCCCAACACACAAAGGTATTGGTCAACAACCAAACACCTCTAGGCACAATGGCCAAGGGTACAACTCAGACGGCAGCAAAGGAAAGCCTATGGCCCAACCAAGCTAGCCTCATCCTATCGGCCAACACACAAGTCAAGGACCATGGTATAACGCCCAACACAACCTCATCACATCAACCCAAACTCTAGATCAAGAGAGGGTATCGGGCAACACCATCCCCAAGCCATATCATGCAAGATGCAGCCCAACAAGATCATCAACAACCTCAAGCACAAGGATACCAAACCCTAGATTGATCAAGAAGATCGGCTCACCTCTCAACAACCAAGAGAGAGGGGTCTTGCACAATCTCTATCACAACTTGGGCAACCACAAGGATCAACTTCAACATAGGTCTACATATACCAAAAAGCTCACCTTTCAAATCCATGGTGAGAGGAGGGTGTTGCTCAAGCAACTAGAACACAAGCTCACCTCTCAACTTAAACGAGAGAGGGGTATTGCTCATATTACTAAATCTCAAGCTCACTTCTCTAGACCAAGGAGGGAAAGGAGTGTTGCTTAACAAGTAAACCCTAAAACTTGGTTCGGTCAACTAGGTGCAACTAAGCAAGAAACACATCTAGAAACATACATGGCCGATTATGATCATAAGAAAACATACAAGAACATGGAAGAAGGTAATATGATTAGGGTTAGGAGTTATGTAACCCACCTTAAGCAAGCTCCAAGCTCATAGCGCCAAGCACCACCTCAAGAGGAAGAAGAAGAAGACTCCAAGATAGGGATCGGCCACCAAGCTTACAAAGGAAAAGGTGTCGTGCAACCAAGGGAGAGGGAAACTAAGGATCTAAAGGGATCCTTAGCAAGAGAAATAAGGTACATATATAGGAGAGGATGGAGGAGAAGCCAAGGTAAGACAAGGCATGGTGTCGCCCACCTAGGGACACTTGTCCAATGGCAATGCCACCACTCTAACTTACCTTAAACACATGTCCAAGGCCATTGCCACATGCAAGAATAAAGCCCCAAGTGTCCACTAGTGGTGACACAAACGAGGTCAAAGGGTCAAAAGGGGGAGGTTCATGGATGACACACCCCATCTCCATGGCCGACACACCACCTAGGCGACACACTCAGGCCAACACAACCATTTCCAGCACACCTATGGCCGACACAAGGTCAAGCAAAGCAAGGACAAGGTTCAAGCAAGGCATCTCAAGGCCCAACAAGCTCATTCAAGCCCAAAGCAACTCAAGCAACGATCCCAACCCTTCCTCTCAACACTAGAGGAAGTAAGGAGAGAGAGGAACATCTCTCAAGGTGACAAACTTACACAACAACCCTAGGCTTGGGTTAATTACAAGTAGCACCTCCAACTCTCAACAAATCACAAACAAACCCTAATCACCACTAAAGGTGATTAGCAAGCAACTAAGCACCAGGGTTAACCAAAGAAAACATGATAAGCCCTAAACGGAGGTCAGGTTCCTTACATCTACATCGATTGAAGGGTCGACAAAGTCAGGGAAGGCTTATAAGATGTGTTATAAATGTAAACAGATTGGGCACATTAGATCCTCTTTTCCCAAAAAGGAGGAAATGACCCAACCGTTGAGGCAGAGTTAGCAAGACCCTCAAAGGCAGTGGTCTAGTAGTGACATTTGAGGACATAGACAGATGTTCCGAGCAGGTCCATCTGCACCGAGCAATAGAGCTCGATGTTGGAATCAAGAAATGACAAGATTTTAGGAAAATAATCAGCCTGAGGCAATAAACAAACCGCAAGATGAGACAGGTCAGATGAAACAATATAATTCTAATATGTCATTTCATGATTCTATGTGTTAACTATAAGAAAGTAGTTGTTATTGAGCTTCCTTTGACTGGTCTTATGAGGACACAGGGAAGATGAGGACTTATATTTTGCTCAATATTCCTTTAAATGCTTTATAATTTCTCTTATATGTGTGAAAAAGGATAAGGTATATATGTGATGCCTGGAGGAAATTTAGGAATGATAAGTCCTATGTTTTAGATGATATGAAAAGTAAGGAACATGATAGTAAACAAAGTGCATACTACCTAATCTTAGTACTTGTATACCCTGGTTAGGTATTCAACTATTGAAGATAAGGTGAGTATGGAACTCTTAGATTGTTATCTTTCTGATCACTCTTATCAAGTAGTCATTCTGAGACAATCTAGTGAGTATAATAAAACTGGAAATATGGTATGGATAATTGTATCACATCCTAACTACAAGAAAGATAAATTTGAGATGATGTCAGATTAGTATGTGTGTATGAGGAAGTAAAAAATATAATCCTCATAAGATGAGAATGAGAACAAGGGAGGTGATCCCTGTTCGATAAAGTATGTGTGTATAGTAAGGATCTTTTTCCATGATATGGAAATAAAAAATGTGATAAAATCATAAAATGCTCATGAATATGATTGAAAATAATAAAGAAAGGGATGATGATATGTAATCGTACATATAATTCCTATGCTGATGGCAAGGAACCTAGGATGAAACAAGAGTAAATGACTCATGAACAGTTGAAATTTCATGCAATAATTAGAGGAGATGATAATCTCTTCTCTTTGATGAACAACTCTGGGCGATGATGGGGTTATGAAGAGAATATGTTTCTTTGTGCTCTTCCCTTCCTGGAACATAGAAATCAAGAGAGTCTGAGGACACTTGATGTGCATGAGTCGGAAGCAATCTGCTAATGGATACCTAGAAAAAGATCTGTTTGTCCTGGACTTGGGTTCCAAGATATAAGATATGGGTAACATACAATGTTTCAAAGTACAAAGAAGATCCTTTGTATGTATAACTCGGAGATATGGATATGATAAGGATGTAATAGGTTTTCAACACCCATGAAGGATACCAAGGTAGGAAGATCTGGTATCCAAGATGTGCTAGAAGATATATGAGAGTGAGAATATGACTCTTGATAAGATGAATAATTATCTGATACCTAGAAGGGCCAACCATGTGATAACTCTAGTAGGGAAATCATATGTTAGGGGTTTATGCTCTGCATAAACATAACCTTGATAGAGATGTATTATTGAAGGAATAATTGAATAATCATTTTGCGGAGAAACTTATCAAAGTTGAGGATAATTCTCTAATGTATCCTTGTCTAGATCTGTTGAGGCATTCTATTCATAACATTTAGAGGTATCTTTAAGATAAGTTCTTCCTTAGTAAATAACTTTCTCTTATAATAATAGAATTATGAGGAAGATAATTGATGCAAACTCATAAGGAAGTTTAGTGTAGAGATAATACATTGGAGTGACACTAAAGATGTATGATAAGATTTTTAAATCCCAAATGGATGACAAAATGTAATTCTGATTTATCCTTGAAAGCAAAATGCTAAAATGAGTAAGGAGTATGGAAGACTCCCTAGAACCAAGAATCTTATCACATAAAGTATGTGAGTCAATGAGGATTGACACCTAAAGTATTCTA